>JAUMIR010000003.1:92587500-93837500 GCA_030847615.1 Gambelia wislizenii | reverse complement strand
ATCACCTGCTATTTGCACATTGAATTTCACATTTGTGTGTAGGTCTGCAGATGTATAGCCCATTGTTTGTAGGCTCAAACCCCTCTGTTTGTGGGTGTACAGATTGAGCACTTCTGTCGGATGTGTGTTAGGCACTGTGTGTGTGTGATCTTCCAGTGGAAATGTGGAATCCAGTGTGCTGGTGTAAGGCTGTGTCATCCAGATTTCCATGCTGTGTGTACTTTAGAAATGTCAGTGCATGTCTTCACTATTACCGGTACTATTGCAAACTTTGGACTAGTGCTGCTATAGCACCAAGTAGTAGTGAGTAAATCACATCTGCTTGCTTGCTTCCTTTCTTTCAACTTGGTCCGAGAAAGTTCCATACCTAATTCTTGAAGTGTGGAAGGAGCAATAGTTATGGATACCCATTTACATACTTACACTGTTTTTACTCTCTTTTTGGGTAATAGATCTCACCCTGTACTGAATGATTTTTTTATAATTTTGACAGGAAAAAATAATAGTTGTACAGCCATAGATCCTTAGCACCAGAAATGAATTGTTTTCACGGAAAAATGAGACAAATTTCATTACTGTGCTAATTATAAATTTGACAAGACATCTGAGAGGCAGGTAAAATATTGATTTTTCAGATACTTCTGCTAAACAAGTATGCTGTATATATGGTGTCTCTGAACAAACACTACAGGTTTGGAAACGTGCAGCCCAAAGTCTCACTTCTTTAAATGGAAATTAGGAATCCATGATGGTTCTGAGTTATAAGCTTGTGGTTTAAAACAAAAGTTGATACCTTACAATATAATCTTGATTTCTTTCAAAGTTTCTAATAAATATATTTTGTTTTATTAAATAGTGTTTTCTTGCTTCAAATGCATTTAACAGACCTGGAGTATTGTATCCAAAGTGACTTTCTAACATTGATATAACCTTAATGTTGCTTAGCTTGGGGATAAATGAGATCCAAGTATTTGATGAAGTGTCTTTATTGGTAATATTTCTAGTTTTTAATATATTTAATAGCTTCCTCCTTCCAACACAGCTGTACATATGGCTCTCTAAGAGACAGACTTCAGAGTCACTAGAGTATTACAAAAAAGATATTTAATATTCTGCACAATGCTGAACCTTGTCAGCAATTCCCCTGTGTGTGTTTTTTCTTGTACGAAAAATGAAGGATACCAGCTGATCTAGAATTCCTAGGAAGACTTCAGAGCATGCTACATGCAGGCTTTTCTTTCATTTTCTTTTTTCTAGGAAACGTGTTTGCCAGTACATTGTAGGTTTAATGATGTATTAGGCCCCAGACTAATAGCCTCTTGAAGGTTAACACTTTTACGTTGCAGTTGGTTGTTACTTAAAAAACATATGTCTTTTAAAAAATCACCTGATGTTTCTTATAGTGGTGAAGTTACTTGCAGCAGTGATATTATGTGAGGGCCTCCTGCATCATGTATTTTAATATCTTCATTCTGGCACAAGATTTAAGAAATGAAAACAATGGCTAATATAGCTTGGCACATAAATATTTTTATTTCAGAACCTTTTTCCTTTTCATGAGCATGAAAAATCATTAGCTGTTGAAAGAAAGGAGAGAGGGTTATTGAAACTGTTAGTTCAGACCTGGAGCAGGTGGTTGTCTCCAAGGCTTTATTTATAGCCCTTGTGTTGTTGTACCCTCAGGAACATCCACCCTATTCATAATTGCTTTCTTCTTGATTAGATATTGTTGTTGAGTGTGGCAACATGTGTGCTGGAATAAGTTACTGGAGAGAAATCTCAACCTGCTATAAGCTGGGGTGTAGTCATAGTTCTTCGCCTCAGCACAAGCAGAGTTAGTGAACCAGATTATACAGTGTACCACAGACACCACATTAACAATATATTCATATGCATGTCTGCTTAGAAGTAAATCCCACTGAGTTCAATGAGGCTTTCAAGTATGTGGATATACAATTGTGGAGTATATTTGTTCCCAGAAATAAGTTAGTTTGTTATTTTGAGTTGTGGATACCACACTCAAATAGGTGTTGTGATATAGTTTGTGCTGTTCCTCCTCCCTTTTGGCAAAGGGAAGACTTGTCCTGGATTGACATTTCTCAGAATAAAGTGAGAATTATCATTATGAACAATATTCTCAAATCTCTACAAACATCTAAATAGAATGTGGATATATTTCCACTTTGTTCTGTTTGTAAGGAACCATAATTGGAAATATTATTTTTCATCACTATATTAATTTTCTAAATATAGTATGAAATTCTCCTAAACACTATAGCCACAACAATATCTGTTTGTAAACATGTGTTTTTAAGCAAGTACACCTTCTTTTATAAAGTAAGATTTCATTACGTCTTCTAGGGCTGAATGCAATTGCTAATTCCAGCTATAGTAGACCCACTGAATCAGTCGCTGCATGATAAGTCCCATTGATTCAGCGGTCAGTTCTAGCTAAGACTAGCAATTGGATATATGTCTTAGTTTTCCTCAAAATAGGATATTGTAGTGAGTGGATTTTGTTTTCTATACCTCTCTATTTTCACAGTAGTTGTATCTGTAGGAAGTGATAAGATGAAATTACATACGTAGAATCTTTTCATACCTTTCATAAGCAGTTGTGTTGATGCATTTTGCTTGATACTTCAGTTTGGTTCTTCTCATCAGCAGAAGTGACTTCAATAAACAGGAAATCAAAAGCAGGATAACATTTGGCATGATACCTGAACCCAACATCTAGTTTGTCATTTCCAAACAGGATTCATGGCCCAGCTTCAGTCATTGGTTAACAGATATTGTGCTGGTTCTAAGCTAGTGAAAAAAATGTCGTCCACTACATCTTGTCAACACACTGCAATCAAGCTGGGCTGCCCAGATAATTTTCTTCATAGGATTTTAAAAATTATTATTATTCTAGCACCACAACACCTTTAAGCAATATTTTTGTGTTTTAGTTGGCATATGCTGCCAGTATGGACTTTTAAATCTTGAATTCAGCTAGTACTTAGATCCCTTCCTGGTGAATGCCACTTTCAAAGGTTGCTCAGCAAATATAGTACACATATCCTGAAAGGCAGCCAATTTATCATTGACTCTGCTCATCACTCCTGTTCCTTTGTTGTTGAATCTCAAGTGCCTTGGAGTTCACAAAACTTCTTTGTGTTGCTGTCAAGTGGCACCATCTTGAGACTGTGTGCTACAGTTCTGCTGATGTTGTCCATGATACACCCATAACAGGAACAGTAGACCAATGTATGTCTTCAGTCAAGGACTGTCAGGCAGTTTCCACATTTTGGTGGGATTCCATTTTTTCTCTGCTTAAGGTACCTGCTGTGCTTTCTGTTTGTGTCATGGGTTATGACACAGTCTTTATGTGATAAAGAATATGTTTCTGACAAGCAGGTCAAAGATTTCTAGTTTGTATCCTTTTGCTCTGACTGCTTTTTGTAAACTGTTTCCAGATGTCCACACCAAGTTCTTACATTCCTGCTTCACATGGCTTGCATGTCTCTACTTGGTCCTTCCAACTTGATGAGGTGACCATGTACTTGCCTTCCTTTCACATCTAGGTCTTCTGTCCTTTGAATGACCATCACACTCATGTCTACCATAGAGATATTTCCAGAAACTGCTCCTCATCTGTGCTTGATGAATACTGTAATGGAACAACTCAGGTTCTGAGCTGCTTTCAGCAGGTAGCATAGTGTTCATCTTGAGATATGCAGCAATCTTTTTGAGGCACTCTGAAAAAGTTCTTCCCTCGCTTTCTCTTAAAGTACATTTGTTTGATTGCACTTCCAAGATACAGAACACAAAATGTGAAACAACAGCAACAAGACTTATTGCCAGCTTGTACTACCTTCCTCCATCCCTGTTCATGGAAACTGGCTTATTACAAGCACCCCACACTTTTGGGAATGTGGTATTTCTTTGTTGAAAAGTCGAATCAGCCAGCACATGAGTGCTTTCTTTTAACTTAAAAAAACCCTTCCTGCCCGCTAGGGGCATGGAGTCAATTTCATCACTCCCTGCCAAGCTTTTCATAAATTGGAAATTGCTCCCTGCATCCCTAGAGGAAATAGGCTATAGTTTAACCTTTTAAAGTTATAGTAGGATTCCAGGTGTAGCTGCTTAAGGTCCAGGGAAGGAGTACTGAACCCCCAGATCTGTAGAAGTTGCCTGCCCTTAATATGTGGAGTTGCATTGCACATGGTACACTTAAAATTCACCAAGGATATATAACAAAGACAAGACTGAATATGAAAAGTAGTAGTATATGCTTTTTTGTTGTTGTTGTTCTAAAAGGTTGTTTCTCTACTTTTGTTTTATTTTTGTTTTGAAAAGCTTTCAAATTGTATCTTCTCAGTCCTCTATCCAGGAAACTTATTTCTCTTTTAAGCCACATATCCCATGATTTCATGTTTGCACTGCTTTTCCAGATTCTGATAATGAATCATAATATTTTTATTGTTAATATTTACATTGCTCCTGGTGATCCTGTCACAGCATCTAGATAGGCTAGCTGCAGCAGTGCTAGTCTAAGTTGCGATCCATGGACTGGTGCCAGTCTATGAACCATCATCTGTAAGTCTGCAGAGATTTTCCAGGAAAGAAAGAAACAGCTGTAGTCAATGGGCACAAACATGATGCTGATCCCTGAGAAATGACGGGGGGGATGGGGGACCCAATTCAGATAGCTTAAGAAGCACTGATGTACAACATGTATTTAAGGCTATTGAATATAATATATATATGTGTGTGTGTGTGTTTATATTATAAAAAATAACTCAAGCAATAATGAAGCCATTCAAATGCACAACAGAACTGAAGAATGTCACCACTACCCAGAGAATATTTTTAAAATTGCACATTTATATTTCAAGTCATAACTTAAGAGGCTTGGAAGATCATATTTTGGCAGCAAAAACTTTTATTTTACATGGTTATATCATTAGTTTTCAAAAAAAAGTTATTTGAAACATGTTGAACTGTTTTTTGGGGGGTCGGTAGAGTTGGAATATTCCTTTCAGTGTTATTTCTGCCTCTGGTACTACATTTTCTGTTAAAGAACTAGTGCCTATGAACACATCTACTTTGTTAAATGAAGAATTCCTGTACCAAGGAGCTGAGAAGACCCAGAGAATACCAATACAGGCTTTTGGCTGATGTGGCAGCTATGAAATCCTGGGTTGTTTTTGATTGTTGGAAAGGGAACCTGGCCAAAGAAATCAAATTCCAATATACGAAGACTGTTTCCTTGGAGTCAGCATCTGAGGAAGTAGACTAAGTCTATGAAAGGTTATGCTACAATTTTCTCTCTCTCAGTCGAAAAGGTGCTACAAGATCCCCTTGCTTACTGATATATATGCCAAGTTATACTTGCTGGAGTATCTTAGCTTTCAACAATTTTAATTTACATCTTTGGACTGCAAAGGGATTGAAATCCATTTTGGCCATTTAATATTAAGAGGTTTTATTGTAAAATGAAATATTTTTAAAAATACACTGACACTTGTAGATTTTGTAGCTCCATTGTAGTTTTACACTATTTGAGTACGATTGAAAGAGATTAAAATAGATGTAAATATAATGTCCTAAATCTGCTTGTTAGTTCCAGCTAGAGTAGATCCATTGAATCAGTGGGAACATGGTAAGTCAACAGTTATGTAAGCAATAAGTTTACTCTGGTGAGAACTAAAATCAGGCCATAGGGGTTTTGATGCAGTACTGTGCAGTTTAAGTGTGTTATCTTCTCTTTCAGGTGGTTTAATCTAGAATCCAAACAAGGAAAAAAAACTAAAGATAGAGGAGAAATAAAGGTAAATATCCAATTTATGAGAAACAACATGACAGCAAGTATGTTCGACCTTTCAATGAAGGACAAGACTAAATCTCCTTTTGCCAAACTAAAGGACAAAATGAAGGGTCGCAAGACTGAAGGGACATTTTTAGATACATCCTCTGCTATCATTCCAAGTACTCATATGCCAGAAACTAGCACTGTAACGTCTCTCAGTGAAATACAATTAAAATCTAAACCAAAAAAGCCTTTTCTTTTGGGACCTCAGCGACTATCTTCAGCTCATTCAATGTCTGATTTAACTGGTCCTCAGGTGACTTCAGAAAAAAATAAATCAGGCACAGTTGGCAACACGTACCTCTTCAGGCGTCAGCTGGAATCTGTTGGTTCTGTGGATGAGAGTGGTAAGTAGCGAAGCCTTTTGTAAGCAATGAAAATTATTGGAGTTTGCTTTAAGAAACTTTGTCAGACTTCTGCTTGTTGCTCCTGATGTGGAATCTTAACATCCTTACTCTACAAAGAAATGTGTGCTTATGAAACTGCAATGTATTCTGACATAGAGGCTTATCACCCAAAAGAAGGGAAGCCACAGTGCAGCCCAATAATAGCACCTCCCATCCTGCATTATCACATGATGTTGGCGTTTTTCAGCTGTTCATCCGTTCTAGTCCCCTGGGAGACAGTCTTTTTTCTACAAGTCTTTTTTCTAACCCATCTCCCATGGGACTGGACTGGAAGAACAGCTGAAGAATGCCAATGTCATGCAATAAGACAGGATGAGAGATACTATTATCGGGCTACACTTCCTCTCCTTTCCTTTGTGCAATAAGTCTCATAGTTACAGTGCAAGGCAAATGGGGAAAAATATACACTAGGAGAGGTTACTGAAGAGAGGCACAGTGCGCCTCTATCCACACCGCAAAAGAATCCAAACACTTCCCTTTCATACAGGCCCATGGTGGGGGGAAGGGGGACATCTGCCTTTCAGGCTTAAATGGCCTAATATTCTAAAAGAGCCCTGATCCCTCGAGGGCCATACGTTTAAGCAACCTCCCCCCTCCTCAATCTATTCTAAGACTCACTTTTTTGTCTTTGATTCTTTGATTGTTCTTTCTTCTGCTGCTCTGGTCTGTGCTGCAGAAAGGTTCTGGCATGTTTGTTCATTTGTTTTTTACAGTAGGATCCCCATATCCACTGATTTATTATCCACTGATTCAATTATCCATGGGACACAAAACAGCACACCTACCATAGTGTCTTCCTAGAAAATGTGTTATCACTAGCCATTTTCTAGGTCCTCCAAGGTAACTGTATGGTATTTTAAACTGGAAGTCCTATTATTTTCAATAGCGTTCATTATTATCCGTGGTTTTCGGTATCCACGCCCCCCAAACAAGTCCCCAGTGGAAACAGGGGTCCTACTCTCTCTCTCTCTCTCTCTCTCTCAACCCCCCCCCCAACTCATTTCCAGATTAACCTTTCTAACAGCAAAGCCATGAGATATTCTTTTTCGGAGCCTAATAACTTTCTCTCTTGAAGCAGGAGGCCTTTCTTTTTCACTGAATTGATGGAGGAGATGAATTAAAATTCATTATTTTAATGAATTCTAACAACCAAGTTCACTAAAGCATATTTTTTAACATCAATATTAATGGGGGAATCTAGTGATTTTGGAGGAATCACAGGGGATGCCAAATTATTAAGTGTAGGTTAATCAACTAGTTATTTCCAAACTCTTCCCTTGCCACATCATGTTTATGATCAGTTTTGTTTCACATATACTTATTTGTTTTAAAAAGGTTTGTCCAGCAATTAGAAATCTTCAGACAAAAGGCTATTAAAATACAATAACAGTAAAACAGCAACAAGTAAAGCAATAATTAATAACCATATCAATTTTTAAAAAATGGTTAGCAGAACTAAAGGCCTAAATTCAATTGTGAATTTCATCTACAAAGTCTAGGGCAGACCCATTGAAACAACTGCTGAGTGGTAAGTTGGCATTTTCAAAAATTCATTTGTTTCAAGAGACTACTTTTGGTATGAAACAAGCAACAGGGTTATTTCAGCAGTTAAAGGCCTGGGACTTCAGCTTTTAAAGGACTTGCAAAACCAAGGATTCGTTTACACGGCAGATTTATTGCGGCAACTTGTGCTTTAATTCTTTTCCGCAGCTGTGTCAGACAGGTTTTTTTCTAATTATGCTGCTTTTTCATTCAGACTTGAAAAAGTGCGGGGGACGTGGCCTCCCAAGCAGAGGAAGGCTTTATGGGGAAGAGGCTAGATCGTGAATGAAAGAATGTGAAGCCCTGCATTTTCTAGCTAAAGAAAGACTCACAGACTGCCAAAATAGTAGGGGGGAAGATCAAAGAAATTTCTCTGTCTCTGTGTCTCTGTAAATCTGCCTGTAAATGAACCCACTCCCCGAAGCAGAGAGACAGCGAGATCACAGCTGAGGAGAAGAAGGAATTCCTTTCTTTATGTGGGGAACAGATCTCCCCTGACTGTAAATCGTTGGGAATCCTTTTTGTTTGCAAACTGGCTTGCAAAATAGCAGAGAGGATTTTTCAAAGTTTCCTGATCGCTACTGAATTTCCCTCCCTCAGTGGTGTGATCCATGGGAACAATGAGCTATCTTTGCAGTACATATTTAGAGGAATATTTGCCCATGTAAATGGGCCCCAAGAGACTTTATAACCACTACTTTAGAATGGTTTATCTGTTATGTACGGATGTTTTCAGTGAAGTGATCCTAACTTTTTTACTGATAATATGATGTTAGTTAGTTTGTGATACCAATGCAATAGAGTACATTATGGTGTGGAATTGTTCATTTTGTTTCAGCCTGGATACTAACTTTGTGATTCCCTAACTTTCTGGGCTAAAATGCACATTTCTTTAGAGACATAGCTGGCAGCCAACTCCCCCCCTCCATTTTTGTTCTAAAGTAAATTCAGGAGAGCTGTTTTAGTGTGGGATCCCATCATGAGGGTTTGAGGGCTATTTATGTTTGTTATGGATTGGGAACCCACATGCCTGTAATTTATATTCCCCCAATATTATTCTTTAGATCACCTTTTGGCACTTAAATTGAAGGTGGGGAAACTACAGTGGAGGGAAAATTAGCCTGTGCCCCTGTTAGGGTCAACATCTAGACCAGTTCTCCTCTACTTACTCTAAATGTGGGGGAAAAAATTGTAACTACAGTTGTTCCTCTGTATCCACGGATTTGGTATCCACGGATTTAAATATTCTTTAAAAAATAATAATGGAAAAAGCAAACCTTGATTTTGACATCTTATACAGTATAAGGGAAACCATTTTGCTATGCCATTGCATATAATGGGACTTGAGTATTCACGGATTTTGGTATTCACAGGTGGTCCTGGAACCAAATCCCAATGAATATGAAGGGACAACTGTATTTAGATCGGAGCTTCTCAAGCTGATGTTGTGAACCTGCAGTTCTTCATTGTAGTCTGTGTGAATCACGCAGTCGGGTACCGCACATGCATAGAAACAGCATTCAGAACATTCTAAAGTTATGCAAAGCTTTTTGGTGGTAGTTCCACCCACCTCCCTATGGCATATAAATACTGAGCCTGACAAAAGCACTTCAGTTCTTTTTCATCCACGGGACATTCTTCTCTAGCAGTTTTCTCTTTCATTTTTATCATTCTTCACTGGATATGTCTTCAACTTTATTCAAGCATTGCTCAGTATGCAAGTGTCTGCTCTGCTTGGGCGAGGCTCATGACATCACCTCGTGTCAGCACTGTAAGACCTTCACTCCTCAGGCTCGAAAGAACAGGGAATTGAGGCTCAAGGCTCTGCTTGAAGTGCCTACCTCTTCTCTTAATGTTCCATGGCCAGGTATCTCATCTGGATCTTGAAACACTGAACCTCATGGCATGGAGGCTCTTTCTTTGATGGACTTGCCAGGCTGAATCCAAGACATCATTGACATTTCTCATTGACCATCCACAGTCTGTTCATACACCTATTGATGACAGCATTTTGTTTCTTTTTTGTGGACAAAGGCCATTCTCCAGATCGAGCTGGTATTTGGGATGTTCGCAAATTTCTGCTCTCTCTATCAGACACTTGTCTCTCAGCATCAACCATCAAGGTTTATTTGGCAGCTGTTTCTTATCGCTTTCTCCTGTCTGGATGTTCTTCTTTCTTTCAACAAGAAGAACATCCAATACGCCTTGTGAAAAAGTTTCTCAAGCCATATCATAACCTTCATCCTCCAGTCTTGGGACCAACTTCACCTTGGAGTCTCGACCTGGTTCTCTTTCATTTATGTCCAAACAGGCAGGCATTCAAACCCATAGCGTTGTGTGACCTGCACCTCCTTTCATGAAAGACTGCTTTCCTAGTGGCAATCATGTCAGCTCACAGGGCTGGTGAACTGTGTGTACTCCATATGGACCAGCCATTCTTTGTTTCCATGACGTGTTATGTCTGGACATTTCTTTTCTTCCCAAGTGGTTTTTGCTTTCCATCTAAATCATGACATTATAATCCCTTGCTTTCTTCAGAAACCCTACAAATGAACTCAAGCTAAAGCTCCACACACCCAATATGCTCCAGGTTATCACTTTCTATGTTGATTGAACTTCTCCTTCTCCTCGATCTCAGCACCTTTTTGTTTGTTGTTTGAACAATAAACTCAGACTGCCTGTTTCTCCTCAGAGACTATCCAAGTGGGTGGTATCAACAATCCATCTTGTGTATGACTGGGCTTGCATCAGACTCTTCAGGTTCAAGGACATTCCACCAGATCTGTTGTACCTTCTTCTGCAGTTTTGATAGGTGTTCCTTTGTCTGACGTTTGTCAGACTGCATTTTGGTCCCAGCCCATGACTTTTGTTTCACATTATCATATTGATGCTTGGTCTAAGACTGATGCTGCTTTTGGCAGAGCTGTGTTAATCTCATGTATTCCTGCCATTAAGAAATGATTTTTGTTTTTCTCTGTTGTTTTATGATACTTACAAGGCCATGCCTCTTGTATTTTGATTTGTGCCTTATTCAGTTACTATAGAGCCATTGTACTGTCTATCCTCCTTTATGGATCTGAAACATGGGTCACCTATCGCCACCACCTACGACTCCTCGAGTGCTTTCATCAGCGCTGTCTACGCACAATCCTAAATATACACTGGACTGACTATGTGACGAATGTTGCTGTCCTTGAGCAAGCAGGGATCACCATGAGGCCATGATATTGAGAACGCAGCTGCGCTGGGCAGGGCATGTTTCTAGGATGGAGGACCATCGCCTCCCAAAAATACTACTCTATGGTGAACTCGCCACGGGTCATCGTAAGAGGGGCGCTCCAAAAAAGCGATACAAAGACTCCCTGAAACAACATCTCAGGCTTGGCCAAATTGATCACCAACAGTGGTCCGCCCTGGCCTCACATCGGGAGGCATGGAGACGCACTATCCACAATGCTGCAGCCTTATTTGAGAACTCACGACGAACAAGTCTTGAAGAGAAACGACAACGCAGAAAGAATCACAACCCGGAAACATCACACAAGGAGACCTTCTGCTGTGCTTTTTGCAACCGGACTTGTTTATCTCGGATTGGCCTTTTTAGTCATCAGCGCGCTTGCAGAAAGCGCGGGATGAGTCCTTCCTGAATCTTCGTTTGCGAAGAAAAGCCAGAGAGAGAGAGATACTGCTATGCGATAGCCTCTATTTTTGTAATTATTATTTTCCATGTTTAAAACAATGTGTTTTTGCACTGTTGCATACATAAGGTATTATGTATTACCATGCCTTATGGCACAGATTCACTTTATTTTTGTCTTTTTCTGTCCTATGCAACTAAGCTTCCAATATACAATCTCTTGTTTGCACCTGATCATGTGTCTTGTGTATTTTTTTCATTTATGTGGTGCTAAGCCACTATGTTGGTTGGTGCATGACACTCCCACACCTGTCAGATGTAGCTTGCTAATCTCCCAGTTGTGTGATTCACAGAGACCACAATGAAGAAGGACAGGTTACTTACCTGTAACTGTAGTTCTTCAAGTGGTCCTCTGTGAAATCACACAAACCCACCCATTGTCAGGATTGGTTCCACAGTGACCTCACTGCCAACAATTTTGATTACTCATTGTTTCCTGTCACTGTGTGCTTTCATGTTAGACTGTTCAATGATTTTACATTCTTTACCAATGTAACAAGTTGGTGTGTTGCGAATAGACATAGGAAGGTAGAGTCTGTCTGGTAATGGCCAGGATGGCCTTGCACCTGCAAATATCACGAGAGTCAGTAGGTGGCACCATGAATGGGTGAGAACGGGGCAGGTGGATGATGGGTAGCCAATTGCTCAGTTTCCCACCAGATTTTGACTGATTGGGAATATTTTTTATCTTACTGTTTTGCCAATGAGCTTCATTCGAAACAATTTTGTACCCTTTGCTGTTTAATTTCCTGTGACAATAAAGCTTACTGTTTAACTCTAAAGCTGCTGTCCACTGACTCTGAAGGAGCAGTTACATGACACCCATCCTCCTTTTATGTGTCCTGCTGTTCCTTCATTTCATTGATGCTGCTATGTGGTGGACATGGAACTAAGGTGCTTTTGGAGCTCAGTGTTTATATAACACAGGGAGGCGGGTGGAGCTACTGCCAAAAAGCTTTGCATAATAGCCAGAAAAATCAGCAGTAGCAGAACATGTTATAAACCAATCTGGGCACAAAATGCTATTTGAAAACACCAAAATTCTGGACCAGGCTAAAAACTATCAGGTCAGAATGCATAGGGAAGTTATTAAAAATCCACAAACATCTGGACAACTTCAACAGGAAAGAGGAAACCTTAAAAGTAAACAAAGTTTGGCTATCAGTCCTGAAAGACACCAAAACAAAAACTCAACACATGCAAATGAACTCGAACCAGGGACACGGGGCTTTCCAGCAGACAATGGACCATGAGCTAAATAGACACTAATCCCCCTCACATATCCTCGCACCCTAAGAACTGAACATCCAACAACTGAATACACAAATTTACATGCTAATCCTCTTCAACAGGGACTCACAATATAAAACCGCCACACACCCACACACCACCATTCTCTGAAGATGCCAGCCACAGATGTAGGTGAAACGTCAGGAATAAACTCTTCCAAAATACGGCCTCACAACCTGGAAAAAAACCACAACAAACCTTTGCATTACTGCTTTAGAAAGTTCTGAATGCTGTTTCTGCACAGGCACAGTACTCAGTTGTGATTTCACAGATCACCACTTGAAGAACTACAATTACAGGTAAGTAGCCTGTCCTTTCCCCCTCAATGTGCCAGGGACTGGTGAGAACCAGTGTGATGTAGTGATTTGAGTGTTGGAATAGGACTTGGGAAGACCAGGGTTTGAATTCCCACACTACCATGGAAATCCACTGGGTGACGTTAGGCAAGTCTGCCTCTCTCGGCCTCACAGGAAGGCAATGGAAAACCCCTTCTCAACTAATCTTGTTAAGAAAACCCCATAATAGGTTTGCTTTGGGATCACCATAAGTCAGAAATGATTTAAAGACACATAACAATAAACAGGGACTTGTACCAAATTTACACGTATTGACTAATTAGCCTCCCTAGAAAAGGAGGTTCAGAGCCAAGGAGCATCCACCAAGAAGGAGCATCAACCTCTCTCGCATTCCCACAAATGAGCTTTGAACAATGTTGGGACCAAGAAAAGTGCCTACTTTTGTAGTTTCAAAGCAGAGTGATCCTGAAGTTGTCGCCAAAGGTAACTATGGTATAGTGCAAAATGGAGATTGGCAAACTGCAGCCTGCATGCAGTGCCCAGGGCCTTTTTGTGGCTCTGCAAACCCTTGTATCCCAAAATGTTTTTGTTTTTTTTAAAAGTAAAGAAAGTCTGAAAAGGGTCAGTTGTTCCTCCTGGAAGTCTCCAGTAGTAGCTGATTACCTTGAAACACCCTTAAATTCCTCCAAACCTGATGTCACTTCCAGTTGTGCATTTTGTCTTATTTATATCTAAAAATGGGATAGTGGCACCCACCCAAGGTACAAGGGTGTAAAAATTAACCTGTGTTATAGTTTCCCACTCTGATTTAGTGGTTCCAGGATACTGAGAAGTACCAGGTTTAAATTACCATTCATCAGTGTAAGCCCAGAGTGACCTGGGTTTGTCCCTTTTGAACTTGACCTTCTTCTCAGGGACGGTTGTTGTGAGAACAGACCCATATGTGTATTTATGCTCCTTGGAAGAATGATGGTATATAAATGAAATCAAGAATACCATATATTGTTTGGCCTAGTTAATAATGAACTCTTTTGCCATTTTATTAAAGCTCAGGTCAGTTGTATCCACCCATTGAATCAATGAAAGTTGAAAATGCTCAGCTGTGGCTGGATCATAGTCATGTTTTAAAAATAATTTAACAACTACAGTCGGCCTTGGTATCTGCTGGGGTTTGGTTCCAGGACTTCCCATGGGTATTAAAATCCATGGATGCTCAAGTCCTATAATATACAGTGATATACTAAGTGGCATCCCTTATATAAAATGGAAAATCAAGGTTTGCTTTTTGGATTTTGAAAAAAATATTTTCAAGCCATGGATGGTTGAATCCATGGATGCAGAATCCGTGGATACAGAGGGCAAACTGTATTTGAATGAACCAGTTGCAGTTCATCTGAAAATTACACATGGAAGCTGTTTCTTTTTGTGTCACCAAATTTGATAACATATCTCAGGTTGTATACTGATAATAAAATTGTTTGCAGGAAATCTAAAATCTCCACACAGACGGACATTAAGTGCAGATACAAGTAAAGTGAATCAGCTTGACAGCTCAGTTGATGATAGTGACTCACCCTTTGGAGCACAAAATGACCCTTTTACAAATGTGAGTGCTATGTTGCCTCAAAAGTTTGCCACATTACCAAGGCAGAAGAATCCATTTGAAGAAAGCCCTATATCATGGGACCAAAACATAGGTCTATTTTTGAAACCTGCTGAAATAAAAAAAGACACTAAAAGAGAGAAAAAGGAGAAGGTTAGTCTCTTTGAACGAGTGACTGGGAAAAAAGATAGTAAGCGGTCAGATAGACTTAGCAACGGAGGATCAGATGGCTCCACTGATTTGAAATCACCGAGTGCTTTGGGAGAAAATCATCAGGACACATTTGATTTTGATTCAACTAATCCCTTTATGACAAACTTCAAGCCAACCAGTATGCTGCCGTCTTCTAGGTAAGTTCTGAATTTAGATATAGTGTCTCAGTCACTTATAACATTTATTTATTTATTTTACTTTATTTCATTAGGACTATAGTATTCTTTTAAAAAATATTTTGAAAGTATTACTTAACCTCAGATGTTGCTGTACTGTAAAGGAGCTACTTTAGCTGTTGTACAGAAAGTTCTATGGTGTTTTCCTCCAGTAACAAACATCTTCTTATTCTATCATACAGAGACCAATTCTGCCATTAACAGATAGAATTCTATAACAGCACAGGAACACCCCTACCCAAATGTTTCCTCCCACACACACTTGTTTAGTAATGTGTTGCTTGTTTTTAGGTTTTACTATTACCTTTATGTTGTGTTTTATAGAAAAATGTTTATTTAACTCACTTAGCTATATGGGTATAGAATATAAAAATAAAGAATGCAAACTAAAAAGCCTTATTGTCATCAGCACTGGTGCTCCTTGATTTGTGATCAGGATCTTTTTTTTTTTTCCTTTTTCCTTTTTTTTTAAAAAGAGCAACAGATTTTTACAGTGTTCGTATATTCTCCATAAATGTAACGTCTGTCCATGCTTTGGTGCTAAATGGATTAACTTCACCAGTGTGCACCCTCCCTTACCTCTAGTGCTCTGATTTTTTCTCTCTCTTGCATCTATTTATTTTATGAACCATAATTTACTATTACATCATAAATGGGTGAACTGTGATTCATCAGTAAATTGAAAGTGAGTAAGGAAGTATAGTATTTCAGCACAAGGCTTGTACACATCTTAACAAACATGGCTTTGATATTCAATTTGAACCAACTTAGTCTTTGCAGGTTAAGGACTAAAATGTGATCTGAAATTGGTTGTTACTGAACCTAGGCAGTGTAATTAGCATAGGCCTTCCATCACTATTCTAACATAATTGAAAATGATGCCAGTTACTAAGGCTATATGTGAGGCCAACTTCTCAAGAATTATGAACCCATTTCACTATACAATACCAAAGATTCATACTGTGGAGATTTTCAGATGTATCAAAAATGGCATTACGATGTCACCATGAGATTGCAAAAGGGCTTCCTTATCAGATGACATCGTGCCCCATCGTTCTGCAAGTGTTCTGCTGCCGTTACAAGGGAGTTCTTCTTTATTGTCAGGGAGAAGTAAAAAATTGATCTCCCATAGCATTTGTGTTCCAGATTTTTGTGTGTGCGAGAAGGTGTCCTGTTCTGCTGGCATGATTCCAGAGTCAATGGGTGGTTCTGCCAGAACAGTTCTGGGTGTAAACGGGAAAACTAGGTACCGTACATTCTTTATGAACCTCCCCATACTACTTGCAAGTTTCTAAATGTGTATCTATGCTTTTCTGAATGTTTTCTTTTTTAATTTTGCTGTTTTGGGGCTTTTTAGCATGCTCGCGTCTTCTCACGAGACGTAGCAAAATCTTGTTCATGGAGAAACACGGAAGTAAGTGGCACGAGCACTCATATTGCCAGATTCTTGGGGCGATTTTGTATCGTTATCATGGCAATGTGCAAAAAGTGTGTCATTGTGCCAGAACATGAATGCTATAAAATATAGTACCATAATCACATTTTTAGGCACTTGTCTTATAATCTCCTTAGTCTTATGGTATTGTTAACATCCTGAAGTTAGTTCAGCCTAGCAGATCAGTTCACAAAAGCTACTAATTTGCAAAAAAGTTCGCTAGCCTGCAAAATCGTACTTTAAAAATATTTAAAAAAAAAATGTTTTAAAAGATCTCTCCCACCAGAGAAGAAAGCAATTTAAATACTTACTGTTATAACAGTGGTCCTGTTTTTTCAAAAGACAGAATCTTCTTGTAATTATCTCCCCCATCCTCTCTTATTCATCCTGATGTATCTTCAGTGGAACATTATAGAGGAATGATGACCCTAGTTGCTAGTTTCTCCAAGTTCTAACTGATCAAATACTAAAAGAGCTCCAATTGATCATAAATCACTACAATATTGAAAAATGGTCCAGATGAAACAATTTTTAAAGCTTTTTAAATAACGTAACAAATATAATTGTTGTTTTATCATCTCATTTTTAACTGTATTTGTTTTTTAATCTTGTTGAAAGCTAGTGTGAGGCCTTTGTCAGGTTAAAAGTGGGATATACAATTATGAAATGAATAAATAGGAATATAAAAAGTTACTCGGCTGTCACCAATAACATTAGGGTGGATGTCGGGAGAGTACCTTTGGCAAAAGCATTCCACTCCCAGAATCCCACCTATAAAAAGGCCCTTTCTCAGTTCCTCACTGAACAAAGCATATCTGGAGAAGGACCTCCAAAGAAGATTTAAGATTTGGGCTGCTGTAGATTGTCCAAAGTTGTGAAGTAATGTAAATGTAAAAACTAGCACTTTGAACTGAAGCCAGAAATTTATTGGTGGTCCATTAAATGCTTAAAGCTCATGAGCAATATGATTGGTTCAAATACGTAATCTTTTGGCTATTTTGGCTATTTGAAATTTCCAGATTGTTTTCATGATAGCCCTGTGCACAAGTACTGTAGTAATCAGTATGGAAGGTGTGACAAACAAAAGGACAGCTGTGAGCTGAGAAGACCAGAAGGCAGCTGACCAATCTGAAGACAGCTGGAGCTAGCCAATGAGAGAGCAGCTGGGAGCAGATAAATAGTCCAGGCTGTGAGGGAGAGGGAGAAGAGGGTCTGTTTTGTAGAGAGGATAGGGACAGTCCTTAGAGGACATAGGAACCGAGAGAGTTCGGTGATGAATCAATTGGTCAGAGTTCCTGAGGGAACTAAGTTTTAAAAGGATAAGAGTGGAAGAAAGGTCAACTCTTATTATTTACAGAACTCTAGTAGAGAGAGGGTCCGTGTTGTTAGGTTGTAACAGTCAGAAGAGATGACGTATTGCATATGAAATAGCTACATTGGATACGAACCTGTAACTCAGAACTGTTATTACCAAGTTTTAAGAACAAGAAGTCGTGCCTGCATGTTTAAAAGAAATACACCATTCTATTGTTTTATTAAAACCTATATTGGCCTCTGAGTTATTATTTGAAAACCGCTACCATTGTGTTATCAGTCGATTATTGACAGGGAGGTGACAAGTGCCAAGAAGCCGGTCACTTAAGATTTTAAAGAGCAATAGTTGAGGAGACGGTGGTGGTGTACCACAGAAAGTTTTCAAGCTGTTGTTAACTGAAGTCATCTATTGCTGTCCAGTCACTCGGTGCATTAGCCTAAGATGGTATATGGTGATCCATGCTACAGAGGTAACCTTCCTTCAGAAGCAACCTCACCCTTTGAAGGGAGCACAGACTACTTCCAAACTGTCTGAATGCTAGAGATGTGAAATTTCTTGAAATCTGAAAGATGAAGAAAGTCGTTGCTTTTCTCGGGGTTTTGGTGGGAGGAAGGACAGAATTATTTAGAGAAATTCAAATATGTGCAATATTTTCGTATCATACATAAACTGATTTTACTGCAAAATTTAGAATATAACATCATATTGATGCATCTAAGAATTTTTTTAAAATTGAGAACCTTATAATTGTGAATATACCATATATTTCACAGAGAACTGCCATCTTCTGCAACCTGTGCTAGGTACATGTAACTTGTTGCCTTCTGGAGCAGTAGGACAGAAATTAAAACAGACACTAGGCTAACAGCCTATTTTGATATACAAATAAAATATAAATTAAAATATAAAATATAAATGATTTTTTTAAAATGAAGGTGCCTCTTCTGGATCTTGGATTTCACTTTTTAATATGTCTACAATACAAATAGAATTATTGTTTTTTAATTTTGTCCACCGTGCATACAAATGTTCATACTGTGTGATTCTTGGCATTTTGAGTAGGTAAAATCCTTTCATAAAAAGCATTTCACTTGTTTCAAGAGGGAAAATATTTCATCAAAGTGCTTTTCTGTGTTCCCCAGTATTTTAATTTTTTTCACTCCCCCAAAATCCTGTTTCACCCCCCAGATCTTCCCATCACCCCCCACCACCACAGCTTTACCAAAAGCACAAACTGAGAAAGGGCTTTGTTTCTCCACCGCATGCATCCACATGTAGAACTCAGACCAAAACTTGATTTTACCGATAAGCCCCTACCCAAAAATGTAGAAAGTAATAGGCTGCCTCTGAGCATTAGAAAAGTTCCCTATTCTGAGTAACTATAATCAATCTTACATAGCCCTGAGATGCTATTGAAAATTAGTCTTCAAGCAGCTGCAGGCTTTGCAAATGCAAATACTTCATTAGTATTCAGTTCACACCTTTCTTTCTGATTCAGCCTCAGGGCAAGAAAAAGGTAAATAAAGACAGACCATATTATTAGAGCATGGATAATCCTCTGACCTAGCCTCTGTCTTAATTTATTGGGTCTTGATTGGGCACAAAAAGGATTCAAAGAGTAGAGCTCTTTGCAGAGCGCAGAGTAGGAAGCTTCTTGCTCAGATCTAAAACAATTTTGTTTTGAAAGGACTTTAAAAGATGTGGATTAGGATGAAAAGATACAACATAACCCTGTTTCCACTAAAGGATAATGGTGCTAACAAAGAATCTGGTCATGTTGGTCACTAGAAATTGCCCTGAGGGGGTTCCTAGAAAGTACCCTGAGGTAATTCATGAACACTGGATTTATTTATTCATTTATCTGCACGCTGCTGGAGAACCATGTGACAGGTCAGGGGCTCTGAGGTATTCCCTAGTTGGAACAGTTGCTAACCATATTGGTGTTGAAGCCCTCTGCTAATAACAAGCCTGTGTTAGGCCCCAGTAGCACCAGTTGTTTTGGTAGTAGAGGTATGCTGTGTCTTTTAATCCTAGTAAGTATCTTTGAAAGTTTTCTCTTATAAACTCTTTGAATGCTTCCAAAACTCTTAATTGCATCCATTCATTGTAATGATTCTCAAGGAGTTAATCCATATCTCTCTGCCATGGCACTCCTGTATGCTGAACATACGTAAAGACAAACACCAAGTTAAATATGAAAGTAGTTCATAAAATAACTAGTTGTATGCTAGGCATTTCTAGTAAAAAAAAGTTTGTTTTTTAAGAGATATACTACAGTAGGCTAATACACTGATGTGAAAATTTCTCAATTTACAGCACTTGACAGGTGCTAAAAGAAAAACATCTTTAATTTTAATGTGTTGTTAGGCCCTCTTTAGGGGGATTGTGCAAGTTATTAACAAGGTCCTTTGAGACAGGAGATGGGTAATTAACAAGACCTACAGAAAGAGAGTTTGGGTAATTAACAAGCTCTTAGGCACTGGACACAGGGTAACAAATAGTCCAGTAGTTAAAGGCGACAGGTTGTTATTAGCATGATCAAATGCCAGATTTGAGAATATGAATAGATAGGTGTCTCGGTGAGGTGTCTAATTAGTGTATATGTGTGTACGTGTATGTGTGTGTACACTTCCTTCAGATTCCATTTTTGTAAAGTAGCACTCATGGTAATAGCAACACCCCTCCCTTTGCTTTGTAAGATTAAAATTGTATTTCAAAATTGGCAATAAATGTGTATATTTACAAAGATTACTAGGCAGAAAAGCTATGCTACCTGCCTGCGCTGCAGAAAAAAACTGCATAGAGGGAAGAAACCTGAGTGCTTTAAAGTTTGCTACTGCACTTGAGAGGGCAGAATCAGGTTTTTCTGGTGGGAGGAAAGAAGCCAGGTGTTGCAACAGGACACACAAGCACATGGAGTCCTCCTGTCAGCCTTCCTTCTCCCCATCGTAAGAAGCATCTTTGTGAGGACACCATGGTGGACATGGGTTGGGAGAAATATGCAGGTGTCAGATGGTACCTTTCATCACCACCATAGATTGCCAGCCCCATTAGCATGGCAGAGTCCATCTGCTAGAACGAGCTACAAAGCTTGCAGTATCATATTACACAGTGTTGTCCTGCTTGCTATACCCTGGTTACTATATACCCTGCTTTCCTGTACTACTGTAACAGAACAGTGGTGCTCTCTGTATGGACAGCCAAATAGAAACTGTTGGCTCAGCTGTAGAGGCTAGAGTCAGTACATTCCCTTTCTTTTACTCTCAGTGCACTCATAGGTAGTGCTGTTCACTCATAGAACAGGAGCAGGAGCTAGTGCTGTTGAAACTCAGGAGGTAGAATGTATACTGTATATAATCCCTCATTTACACATAGGCTTTGTGAGCGGGGGGGGGGTGTAGCATTGGCTGCATCATCCATAACCAGTCCAAAGAGAGGTCCTTCTATAGAATGGCAGCTTTCTGTCATTGTCCAAAGCTCACATACAGTATCTAGTCATCAGCTTTGCACTTGCAACTGAGATGATGATTGTTGAGGAGAACATATCAAAAAGTTTGAATAAATTTTATCTACACAGTCTTTAGATTAACCTTACAAGCAAAGGCGGCAATCAGGCTTGAGATTCTTCCCTTGTCTTCATCTTTCCTGAAGACATAACATTGAACACTAAAAGTTCTCAACATTTTGTTAATAGCCTTAACGTTGTCTGAATTTGTAGCGTCAACAAGATTTTAGACTCTTTCATCATAGGTTCATTTTAAAAATATGATTAGCAAAATGATCTACTGTCTCTTCACACAGCCTTCATTCACAGGGTCAGCTGCCCACTGGAATTTTCTCCTTTAATCATACACACACATCATGTAGACAGCTGCATTCCCTATACTGTTGCCTCACTTCATTGGCTGAATTTCTGTCAGTTGGCATCGCTCTCCCTTCAAAATGGCATGTCTCTCTTTTACTAGTGTTGTCAAGTGTCTGACACAATGGCAAGGGGACAGGAGGAACAAATTTATTAAAGTTTTTTTTTTTTTTTTTTGCATTCCAGAAGTAATTTTAATACTAGTATTGAGCACAAAAACCCATATACTAGTCCCTCTATAGTTCCTAACCAACACTGGTGGGGTCAGAAAGCTTTTTTTTTTTAAACTTGTTTTAACTATCCCAAACCCTTACACTGTCTGAAATTTGGCAAACTTTATTCCTACAGAAGGGACAAGTATGCCTGCAAATTTCATCTAGTTAACAAAAGCAAATACATGGTTAGAGGCATTTTACTTTTAAAAATTGAGGGAAAAAAGAACATACCTTCCATACCTATTTCCTGAAATTTGACAGGCTCAGTAGTTTCAGAAGAGCTTGCTGCGTCTATACATTTCATCTAATTTTTAAGCAAAGTTAGAGAGACTTGATGATTTTCAGTTCTACTCAGTAAAGCAATGTGAATCTTTCTTCAGAATTGTCCCCAAGTTGAACCAGTCAGCCTTCAAGGTGTCTGAGGTGAAACAGACTCCAGGAGACCATGCTTTGAATCCTCATTTAGCCATGGAAACCCAGTTGCAAGTCACACCCAGGAAGTAACACTTCTTTAGAGAAAGGCAATGTCAATTCTCCTGTGATTAAATCTTGCCAAGAAAGTCCTTTGATAGGGTCACCATAAGTCAGACTTGACTTGAAGGTATAAAACAACAAATCATTTAGAAATTTAAATCCTCATTCATTAGCCCATGTGATAACTGAAGGAATCTTATATCTGTCTTGCTGCACGTGACTACTGAGGATCCTGTATGGTCAAATTTCAGCTTGATCTTTTTGTATGTTTTAAAATAATCTGTACTAAATTTGATGCTTAAAAAAGGTGCTGCTAGAATATACAACCATGGTTCATTCTGTCAAGCAACATTATCATGTGTTTGGCTCCCATTCCATAGAGGCACCCATTCTGCCTCTGCTAAAAATGAGTAGTTTTAGACTATATCGTTTAGACACCTCTCTTGCCATTCATTTCTGGGGGTGGGGGACTCAGTGTAATCAGTAAGCACATCCCAGACATTAATATGGTTTGCAACTAAGAATTTTTGTTTTTAGTCAGTTTAGCAGCGACTGTTCTAAGGACTATCAGGACTGCTTATGATTTACAATACAATAAAACATTATGTAAAGAGAATAGGATCAGAAAAAATTTCAGCCCACAACATGGTTCCGATATGTAGATGATACTTTCACCATTTGGAGCTGCAGAGAAGAAGATTTGGTCTCATTACTGAACCACCTGAACAGCATCCACCCAAATATCCAATTCACGATGGCAAAGGAAAGGAAGGAACACGGCCATTCTTGGATGTCCTAGTCATCCGCAAACCAAACCAACGGTTAGGCCACAAGGTATACAGAAAATTCACACACACGGACAGATACCTACACAAGACCTCCAGTCATCACCCAGGACAAAAAAGAAGCACAATAAAAACATTGGTAGACTGCCCAAAAAAGATCTGCGAACCCCGTTACATGGAGGATGGACTGAAGCACCTAAAATGGGCCCTACAGGCTAATGATTACTCCCGATCAGACATCACAAGAGCAGCCAGACCCAGAAAAAACCACAGGAATGAAAAAGAAAAACAGCCACCCAAAGGGAAGATATTTTTTACCATACATCAAAAGACTCACAGACAGAATAGGGAAACTGATGAGGAAACACAATCTCCAAACAATCTACAGACCAACCAAGAAATCCAAGAAATGCTACATTCAGCGAAGGATAAAGAGACCCTCTCACAGCTGCAAGAATTTACCACATACCATGCAGCTGTGGAAAAGTTTACATAGGGACCACTAAACACAGTGTGCAAACACGAATCAAGGAACATGAGAGACACTGCAGACTGGGCCAGCCAGAAAAATCAGCAATAGCAGAACATGTTTATAAACCAACCTAGACACAAAATGCTATTTGAAAACACAGAAATTCTGGACCAGGCCAACAGCTATCATGTCAGAATGCACAGAGAAGCTAAGGTACTGACAGTCACAGGCCCGAAACCAGGTCTGGGAATACAACTTCCAGTCCTGGATGGACTCACACTCTCCTCTAAGGACTGTGTTCGCAGTTTGGGGGTACTCCTGGATTCGTGGCTTCACATGACTAGTCAGGTGAATGCGACGGCCAGAAGTGCCTATTATCAGCTTCGGCTGATACGCCAACTGCGCCCTTACCTGGATACAAGGGATCTGGAAACTGTGGTACATGCTTTGGTAACCTCACGTTTGGATTACTGTAATGCACTCTACATGAGGCTACCCTTGTGCCTAACCCGGAAACTTCAACTGGTACAAAATATGGCAGCCAGGTTAATTACGGGTACATCTAGGAGACAGCATATAACACCTGTGCTTAAATCTCTCCACTGGCTGCCGATTAGTTTCCGAGCACAGTACAAGGTGTTGGTTTTAACCTTTAAAGCCCTACATGGCTTGGGTCCATCTTATCTCCGGGACCGCCTCATCCCATATGATCCCCTCCACACTTTGGTCCTCTGGGAGGAACCTGCTGCAGCCTATGAAAACTAGGCTGTTGCAGACCTCCCAGAGGGCCTTCTCTTCTACGGCTCCCAGACTTTGGAATGGCCTGCCGGATGAGATCCGTCTTATCGCTACTCTTGATAGCTTCAAGAAAGCGCTAAAGACGGATCTCTTCCGGCAGGCCTTCCCGGAATAACTTCCCGGTTCAAGTGGACTGATTGCTACCCACCCCCTCGCCGGCGTTGCTTTTATTTATTTATTTATTTATTTTATTTTATCTTTGTTTTAACTCTCTATTTGTTTAATTTAGTTTTAAGGGGTGGGAGGGTAGGATGGGGAAGGACTGTTGTAACTTGATGTTGTTTTAATCTTGCTGTAAGCCGCCCCGGTTGCCAAGTAGAGGGGCGGGTTAAAAATAAAAATTTATTATTATTATTATTATTATTATTATTGAAATCCACAAACACCTGGACAACTTAAGTAGGAAGAAGAAACCCTAAAAGTAAACAAAATCTGGCTCCCAGTTTTAAAAAACAATAAAATCAAAACTCAACACTTACAAAGTAATTCCACCCAGGGACAGGGAGATTTCCAGCAGATAATGGGTCATCAACCAAGCATTAGCCAAACAGACTAATAATCTTCTTTGCATTTTTACATCCAGAAATTAACCATGCAAATACACAAATTTACATATACTCCCCACCAGGGGTTCATAGTATATAAACTCCACACACACTCCTACCCGACCATTCTCTGAAGATGCCAGCCACAGATGCAGGTGAAATGTCAGAAGTAAACTCTTCCAGAACATGGCCTCACAGCCCAGAAAAAAACCAAGGAAAATCTATGGATGCCGAAAGGCCCTCCCTCCAGCCCAACTGCCCTTGCCCTGCCCTTGGAGGGAGAGATGAAGAGGCAGGTAGAACTCCATCAGGGCTGGGCCCAGAAGCAGGTGAAAGGCCCTCCCTCCAACCCAAATGCCACCGCCCTGCCCTTGGAGGGAGAGATGAAGAGGCAGGCAGAACTCCATCGGGCCTGGACCCAGAAGCAAGTGAAAGGCCCTCCCTCCAGTCCAACTGCCACTGCCCTGCCCTTGGAGGGAGAGAATAACCAGCAGTATCTGCTGGATTTAATCCCTACCCCGCCATTCCCTTTTCGTTATGTGTCATATCTTATTTAGATTGTAAGCCTGAGGGCAGGGAACTGTTAAATTAACCATTTGTAAGCTGCTCTGATAGCCTTTGTGACTGAAGAGCGGGGAATAAATAAATAAAAAAGTAAATACCAAAATATACAGAGAAACAGAAATGTGGTCTTAAACAGGGTTCATACTTGATGCAAAGCACGCTTCCCTGGAAACATTCTTCATCTAAGACATTGCACAACCTATATAATCCTTCGTTCACACTGGTTTTCTCTGAAGAGTCCACCAAACTAGAGAAAACTACAATTTTTCTAAAACCTGGGTTTAGATGGTATACCCTGAGTCTAGTGCGGAAAGGATGGTATGTTGTATGGCATTATCACACTAGATTTGGGGATAAGGCCGCATGGGGGGGGGGGACTGGGTTTTTTCCACAAGTGTAGACAAGGCCTTTAACTAGATATAGCAAAAGAGTCTTTTAACAAGGTATGCTGTACCTTGATCTTATGTGTTAACAATTGTTTTAAACTGTTTTAAGCATTTCAATATGATTGTATATTTAATGGCTTTAAAAACTTTTGTTCCATATATTGTCTTGATTGTATTTTGTATTAATATTATACTGTAAGTTTCCTTGGGTCCCACATTGGGAAAAGATGGCATATAAACAAAACAAAACAAAATTTTCAAAGGCAGCCTCATGTACAGTGTGGTGCACAGAGCTTAGCAGGTAGTGAATCCCAATGATATGAATGATTTAAGATGGTGTTGAAAGACTGCCCTGTAAAAGTGGGGGTCATTTGGAATGTATTGAACATTTGTAGTAATGGAGCAAAAACCTGGGATAATTTATGTGATAAGGTCAAAAATATCAGATGTATACAACATACATTATGTATATTTTATTCACAAGGGTAGATTTTAAACCAGGAGTGGGGATCTGTGCCCCCACCCCTGTCAAAAATTACTTTTCCCATTATAAGGTGAGCATCCTTTATCTGGAAATCGAAAATGCTCCAAAATCATCCACATGGGTAGCTAAGATAGTGACACCTTTGCTTTCTGATTGCTCAGTGTACACAAACTTTGTTTCATGCACAAAATTATTAAAAATATTGTGTATAAAATTACCTTCAAGCTATGTGTATAAGGTTATATGAAATGTAAATGAATTTAATGTTTAGATTTTGGTCCCATCTCCAAGATATCTCATTATATATATGCAAATACTCCAAAATCTGAAAAAACCAAAACACTTCTGGTTCCAAGCATTTCAGATAAGGAATACTCAACCTGTAATTTTCCACATTGGGCAATGGAAAATTTGGAAGTGTTTGGAAGTGATGGATTCCAAGAACATCTGGAGGGCCACAGTTTCCTCAGACCTGCCTTATTCATTATGTTTATCAATAGGTGGAAAATTAGCATAAGATAGTTCATAAACTTGCATATGTGATTTCTTTTTCTCTGTCATGTTCTTATTTTTGGCAACCTCTTACTGTAACAGTATAAACAATTCTTAAATTAGCATAGTAGTGTTTGATAAATCTGCCAATTTGAAGTGAACTAGAGACATACATATTCTCACAATTGTCAGGTATTTTTATTTTTGACATATCTTTTGGAACATCTATACCTTATTAGAAAGGGATTGTATTATTCAGCTTTTGTTTTATAATAACTTGCCTTATTATTCTGAGGAAACACTGTAATTAATTTAGAGATCCTAACTCCTAAAAAAAAAGAAATTAGATGGAGGCAAAATGTTAATCCTAGCAACATCAGAAGTTTTGAAAATAATGAAGATATAAAAATAAATGATTTTTAGCATACTGAAATATTTTTCAATGTCTTGTATCATGGTAAATAGAAGCAAAGCAGGTTTGACTTATATCTTGTAATCTATATTGACAGCTTATGTTCTGAAATGTTCCTTTGCTACTTCAAACATTTTAAAAATCACAGCTTAAGGAAAAAGAAAATGTCTTAAGTAATCTCCATCTGTTTTGTTTATCTTTCTGCTTTCTTGTTGTCTGGCAGTCTCAGCTGCAACATTATTTGCCTCATCTGTGAATTTCCATGCTTCTGCACGCTGATGAGATTTAATGTTCAGGCTTGGCTGCTTTAGGGTGTCAGACATTAACTTGGAATACCTGTTGACAACAACGTAGGTATCTGTAAAGTTTCAAACAACATTAATATGTGCATTGTTTTCTGTCTTGAGACTTGTTTTTCCATATTTGCAAAGCATGGTTATTCCCGCTTTTTGCAAACTGTTTTTTGCCATTTTTGCTGTGTCCAATGTCACTAATAGAAACAGTCTGGACAGCACAAAATTAGGGAGGTAACAGTACACTCCATGTAAGCATGGAAAGGGATGAACTCTTGCGAGGTCAAGATTTTAGGGTGATTGCTTCATCTGTTGAGCAAAACATATATTTTTCCTGTTTCTCATACATGCATTGATTGCAAAATTATAGCAACAAAACAATTATTTTGTTTCGTTTAGACAATCATAATGTGTTTGATCCTGGTTCATCCAATGTGTATGAAAGGTCTTTAGTACCCATGAAGTAAACATTTAGATATATCTTATGTCTCTGACAGTTATTTTATAAGATGAAAAGAAGCCCATATATTTAGTTTAATTGTCTTAACAGTTTATTTTCTTCATATTTTTGTTTTAGTGTGAGTGGTAACATTTGTTTTCCACTTGTGTTAAACTTAGAAACAGAGAAGCAAACTGATCAGTTTAAGGAAAAGTGAGAGGAACTTTAGTATAAATGGATAGTCCAATATTTTAAAAAATCAGTTCTAAGCTTTTTAAATTTGGGGGAACAATCTCTCATCGCATCATTGTGGCATGTTCTGTGAGAATATCTGTTGTATCTACAAAATAGGTATGGAAGTGGGAAATTGGCAAGACAGTTTTAATTTGTTAATTTTAAATTGGTTAGTGAATTATACTGTGTGTGTTTGTGTGTTTGCATGCACACACATGTTCTTTCATCTGTGGTCTTTTACATGTATAGGAATTTCCATATAGTTTCTTACATGTGTATTGATGTTCTCTTATTCCCGTCTGGATTTCTGTAATGCGCTCTACATGGGGCTACCCTTGTGCTTAACTTGGAAACTTCAACTAGTTCAGAACATGGCAGCCAGGTTGATTTCTGGTGTTTCCAGAAGAGAGCATATAACACCTGTGCTAAAAGCTCTCCACTGGCTGCCTATTCGTTTCCGGGCACAGTACAAGGTGTTGGTTATAACCTTTAAAGCCCTGCATGGTTTGGGTCCAACTTATCTCCGGGACCGCCTCCTTCCGTACGACCCTCCCCGCGCACTTCAGTCCTCTGGGAGGAATCTGTTACAGCCTATGAAAGCAAGGCTGTCGGTGACGTCCCAGAGGGCCTTCTCCGCTGCTGCTCCCAGATTATGGAATAGCCTGCCGGACGAGATCCATCTTATTAACACCTTAGACAGCTTTAAAAAAGCTGTCAAGACGGATCTTTTCCGGCAGGCCTTTCCTGAATAACTATCCCGGCCCAAGACTCGGCTGTCCTCCCTGAGCTGTAATCAGATTTAAAAAACAAAAAAAACCCAAAAAACTATTGTATGTTTTAATCTTTTTCTAATTTATATATTTTTAATTTACTGTATGTTTTTAATCTTTTATAGTTTAATATTATTTTAAGGGGGGTGGGCTAGGGTACTGGGACTATGGAGTTTTTATTTTGTAAGCCGCCCCGATTGCGTTGCAGAGGGGCGGGATAGAAATAAAATTTTATATTATTATTATTATTATTATTATAGATTAAAACATTTCCAGTA
This sequence comes from Gambelia wislizenii, assembly GCA_030847615.1. NCBI lineage: Eukaryota > Metazoa > Chordata > Lepidosauria > Squamata > Crotaphytidae > Gambelia > Gambelia wislizenii. Next base: position 93,808,169 of record JAUMIR010000003.1, on the reverse strand, counting down.
TATCCTTCAGAAAGGTTATGGACTAGGGATGCTAGTATTTGGCCTGTTCTTGCAAGTGGGGATGAATAATCTCCACAGTTTACTGGGGAGAAAACAAATATTTCTGTGCTATTCTCACCCAGTATTAGCACACCCTGAAATGTTTGGGGAAATTATGCAGAAGAGCATGTGTATGTGTGTAGGGGTTATGCCTAAGAATTGTGGGGTTTCTCACACAAAAAACCCCCACATTGTTTCCAGACATCTATTTTTGTGTGTGCAAGGTTGATGTGTTCTATGCAGACAACAGCAACCTTGTGCAACAAAAATCTTTTGCAGACTCTTGTACAGAAACCAGCAATTTTGCACACAAAAAAATAGACCTATGGTTTGTTGTGCAAGATTGCTGGTTTGGGGTTTTTATTCTTTTAATTTTACTTATATTTTGGGAAGGGGGAAACAACAATTTTGAAACACATGGAGAGGCCTGGAAACAATGTTTTTTGTGCAAAACCCCACAATTCTAATGCATTTTTTAAATATTTCTGCAAATAATAATAATAATAATTCCTGAAGCACTTCAGAATGTGTGAATACTGGGCAAATGCTCTGAAAAATTCTCACCACTGTATTCTTCCCAGCTACATTTCCCAAGTGTTGGGAAACTCCTCCAAGAAACAAGTTAGGGAAATTTTTTTCCATCCCTACTATAGACATATGGTGGACTATATCTAGAATGGTTTGGTTCCAAATCAGTAGAGTCATTGATACAGTGGTGAGACTAATAGTAAAGCTTGTTGAGGTCACCACTATCTACTTTCATATGATGAAGGGAATTTAGCATGGAGTCTCCTATCTTGAGTAATTAGTTGACATTTGTAGTACACAAAAGCAAGGCAAGAAATGTTTAAATAGCAGCAAAGAAATTTGTTTGAATTATTTTTTATATAGGATTCACTCTAATGATGTGCAGTCCCTTCAGTTTTCTCTATGGGCCAAACTGGCTTGGTTTACAAAGACTGGTGACTTGGAGGGATGACTTTTTGGTATTACTCATATGCCCAGTATGGAAGAAAACTCTCCTCCTCAGATGGAAAATCATTATGTCTCATTTGGCTGGGACAAGGCTACAAGGTAGCCTCATACCACCATTGTCAAGCATTTCACTGCCAGGTGTGAAGGAATAGGTTCTCCTGCCTTAGACCACAACTCTAGGCACAGATCCTGTAGGTAGTAGATACTGTGGTTATATAGTGAAACCTGGACTTCTATGCTTTCTTCCTTGGCTCCATGCTATAATCTTCTATGGCATGTTCGGCTCCATGTAAAACATGTAGCTCGGGTTTGGTCTCCTCTTTGGTTCTTCCTCAGTGCCTTTGGTACTAACTCTGGAACCACCAATTGGATTGATTGTGACTTACTAACCAAACTCCTCTAAGGACATTTCTTGAGCTGATTTGGTGTTACAAAGTTCATGCATCATGCAGTGGTATGTTAACTCCCTAATCACCAACTCAAAAACAAGACGGAGTTGTTTGTGTGCTTACAGAATAGCTTACTGGGAACTGCACTTATACAACCTCTGAGGAAGTGCACTTGTGTGACTAGAATAGTGCACAGTACAACAAAATGCAAAGCCCATAAAACAGTAATACCATTATTGGGGCAACTAAAAATCACAAAATACATAATGTAAGCTTTCAAAGCATCGCTGGCTTTGACGAAAGCCTGAAAAAGAAAAGTGATAGTTTCAGAGTCACAGGCCTACATTTTGTCTCAGATGTTACTTCTGCCTGGAGGGATATCAGTGCAGGCAGAGGCCACTCACCTTTTCAGCCATGTGGCGCTCAGGCACAAAGAGCGACAGGCAATAAAATTCTTAATATTATTGTTTTATTCAGTTATATTCCCCCTTTCTCTCAATAATAGGACTCAAGGAGGCTAACAACATACTTAAAACAATAAAAGTTAAAACAATACAAAAGTAAAAAATAACCATCTAAATATAAAATTTTAAGAACACAATTTGTGTTAAAACATTAAAAATACTAAAATGCATTTTAAAACTCTAAAACTATGTACACCCTTAAACTCTTAAAAACAGCCTTAAAATTTCAAATCTATTAGCAGCAAAGAATGTTGTTTCCTGCTCTGTTGGGATATTTATTTATTTATTGCTATTTATTTATTTATTGGATTTATATCCTACCTTTCTCCCAAGATGGGACTCAGAGTGGCTTATAATAATTTAAAAAATACAACTAAAATGTTACAAAAGTTTAAAAAGAATTAACTAATTATCATTATTAAAACATAATTGTTAAGAACACAACATAGCTTAAAAACATATTTTCAATAAAAATTGCAAACATTAAAAGACATTAAAAGCAGCACCCCAATTATGCACACACATCACATCATTCCATAAGTAAGATTCACATTTCAAAAGCCTGCCTAAATAAAAATGTCTACACATGCTGATGAAAAGAGAGCAGAGAGGGGGACAACTAGATCTCCCATGAAAGGGAGTTCTACTGTCTGAGAGCAGCCACTGTGAAGGCTCTCTTCCGAGTCCTTACTAACTGCACCTGTGAAGGTGGTGGGACTGAGAAAAAAACCCTCCCCTGCCGATCTTAACACTTGGGGCTGGCTTGTATAGGGAGATATGCTTTTTCAGATAGTCTGGACCCAAGCTGTTTAGGGCTTTAAAGGTCAAAAACAGCTCTTTGAATTCTGCCCAGACTGGTAGCCAATGCAGCTGTCTCAACTCATGTCATGAATATAAAATATATAAATTATTGAAAGGCAAGTACTGAAATTATTTTGCAAAAACAATCTAAATGGTAGTGACTTTCTGTCATCTGGGATGATGTTTACTTACCGGTATCTTTTGATCCTAGTACCTCCCATTAAAACTATACAATTATAATATTGTCTTCAGTAAAGGCAGATGTTGGCTTCTTCCAAAAACTGTTATAGGAAATTGCATTTTACAACGACATCTATATTTTTGAGATTCAAAAAGGCGTTTAAATTATCTTGTAATTATTGGAGTTGCATAATTAATTGCAATATAGAGATAGTGGTAATTATACCAAGAAGTGTATCTGAAGTGTCAAAACATATCTTAAGGCTTTTATATTTAGAGCCATCCCTGTGAATTTTCCCAGAGTCATTCTGAAAGAGATAGGAAGAATGATCTATGATTTGTGTTCTGCTAGCTCTTAAGAAACTGTCTTGCCATTTAGAAGTGATGATACCTTGAATTCCAAGACATTGGAAATTGTAGCCTTTTGTGGACTCTGTGAAGGTTATTATTATATAAATTTTCCCCAATGAGAGAGAGCTGTTTCATTTTCATCATTCAGGAATGTTGTTCCTATGAAGTTTCTGATTTCTTAGAAGAAAAGGCCAACTTGTTAATTGACTCCTCCCAGGGAACTCTGAGACCAGTGCTTCCTTGGCCTGGGAAGCAGAGTCTTATTGAAGCTCTCTAGAGCTCATCAGTTGGGATTATTTCTCCTCTTCTTCCTTCTTCTCCTTCCTTCCCTCCCCAACATATCTGAGTAAGGAACCTGAGCCTCTTCATGGGTTAGAGTACAGTTGTCCCTCCATATCCATGGATTTGGTATCCACGGATTTAAGTATTCACAGCTTGAAAATATTCTTTAAAAAATAATAATCCAAAAAGCAAACCTTGATTTTGCCATCTCATATAAGGGACACCATTTTGCTATGCCATTGCATATAATGGGACTTGACTATTCACAGATTTTGGTATCCACAGGGGGGTCCTAGAACCAAACCCCAGCGAATAGGAAGGGACAACTGTATTTGCGACATTCTGGGTAGCTATCTGCCTCTGCTACAACTGCACCTTTGCCATCAGGTGGGCCATATGAGGATGGAGTATAAAGAGCCATTTTTGAGAGCAGTACCATTTTTTTTTAGAAACCTTAACCTTCAGATAAATATTGCTGTGGAGATCAAATATGTCAGCCAACTTCTGCCAAGTGTTTCCTCAGAGCTGGACAACAGGACTGTGGTGGTATGCTCCTGCCCAAGGGAAAGCCACTGAAACCAGAGCAGGCTACCAAACCTGCAGCATGTGTCTGCTGTTCTTGTTAATATCTCTTCCACCCCCCAGGACAGCAGTGTTGGGTTAAGAAAGTGTCTTGCTTTCTTTTTGGTGGAAAACCAGCTGCACGGAGACAAGCAATTACACAGAAGAGAGGCTTCATTGTAGCACCTCTCTTTCTGTACTTACATTTCTTAAACTGTACTAAGAGCATAATATTTCCAGACTTACTGCTTTTTACATCTATGTTCCAGCTGCTCCCCAATCATTATTCAGTATGGTTATAGAAAAGAAGTTTCCCCAGTAGTAAGGACAAAGAAAACCTTATTGTTATGTTATACATATCTGTTTTGTGGCGGAGAGGCTATTTTGATCTGGTATGAAAGTATATTTCAGCTCTCACAACCCTGCAGGTACAAACCAAGCAGACTTCTAAAGACTTTGAGCTGTTGCCTGGATATATGTTAACATTTGCATATTTTCTTCCATTCGAAAGGTGAATTTTTAGCACGTATTTTTTGAACTTGTGTGTGTGTGTGTGTGTGTGTGTCACTGTTTTGCCTATGTAGGGAATAAAATTAAGACAGCATGCAATATTTTAAAATACTGTATGCTAGTATATATTTATTATATAATATGTTTTTTGTTATTTTCCTAGTTTTAATATGAATCCTGCAAACACTGAAGACCTCCGGAAAGTAGTGGTAAGCAATACTTATTCCATTTCATATCAAATTTAGTTTACTCCTTTTTAAAAGCTTTGACATTTTTAGATAACCGATACAGTTCAGTTTAAGAATGTTGGAAATATTTGGTTGTATCATATGCACTGAACATAAGAACAACCTTGTTGGCTTAAGCCCAAGGTCACTCTAGTTCACAGACAGGAAAATTCATCTCCCACATGAGATCCTTGAGTGCCACCTCTTATTTTTATTCCTCTATCCATCTCCATAATTTGGGGTGTCAGGTTTATTTTAATTTCACTCCTAAAATGGCAAATACCATTCCCAAAGCCTGGTGGGCGGGTGGGGAGAGTGGTTTGCTGCTGGCCATTTTGCAGTTTTGAGGGATCTTTGTATGTAACCAAGGTTAGCCACTGAGGAGCTCACAAACAGGACACTCTTTTTTTGTTGTTGTTGCTTTTCATCCATCATCTGGTGTTCAGAGGCCTAATGCATTTGAGCAGATAGGCTCTAATTAGCTGCTGTGGCTAATAATGATTAATGGACTACCCTCCATAGTCTAATCTTTATTTTTTAAAACTATTTATGGTAACATAGTACTAATTTTCAAAGAAGTAACCATGTTGGTCTGTTTCAGTGTCGAAGGAGGCATCTTTAAAACTACTAGATTTAGTTTAGCATCAGCTTTAGTGAGTTACCTAAGTTGTCTGAAATCCTACTACTGGTCAATTTAATTTAGGGATCTGTAGTTACAGAAGAGCTGTCCTGAACCCTCGCATGAGATCAAAGCATGCATGAGGTGCAGAGTAGCTCCTCCCTTAGTTGGCATGAGGAAGAGTCCTGTGTATGTTTTAGAGTACAGTTGGTCTTCACATGATGAAGGTTTCTGATTGGCCCAGGATATGTTTGCCTGTAGAGGAAGTCTAGGAATGTATGTTGACAAGCACATCTTATGCTTGCTGAACATGCAGATGATGGGATGTGTGGCATGGCTTTATGGTTCCTCTCAGCAGTATTCCTCACAGGCCCTTATGTCAGAGGTGGGTAAAGTGTGGTCCAATTATTGTGGGCCTCAAGTCCCTTCCCCCACCAAAGCCTATTTCTTCAATCGTATATTAGCTCAAAGTGATGACACCTGAATCTTCTGGTGCAGCCCATGGGGGGGGGGCATTGGAGCAAAAATGGACCACTGTGTAGTTGCTCTACCCTGTCTTACAGGCAAGGATAATACATTTTCATCTTTTCTGTTCATTCATAGTTTAAAGAACAGGTATTGTATTGCCAACTTAGTTGTTTTGCTTTCTAAATTTAACAAGTCCACTCAGCATTTCCTTGTAGCAATTTGCTCTTAGTAGTATTCACTGTCCTTTACCAATTGTATGATAGCTTTTTGAGTTGGGTAACCAGAGCAGCACAAAAAAATGTGCTACACTATAGACTTAAATAGCATTATGGGCATTACATTAGCTACTGCAATAGTCTTCTATCCTTCCTGACCCACCCCTGACTCCAAGTGGAGTATACATTCTAAGCAGTAGGTTTATTGGAAATGATTAATTCCAACCAGTCCTGTACAAATACAGGTCCCATCAATCTTATAAGATGTTTTAGATGGTTTTACCAAAGTAAGAGTGCTAAGTTGATGAGTAAATATACTGAGGTTGCTAATACAAATAGCAAATGAACTCCCATGAAGACCAAAACAACTCTCAAATGCTGGATCTGTTTTCTTTTTGAATTATTCATCAGACATCCAAAGGACAGAAGAATAAACTGTGTGATGAGAACTTTAAAAACATCCTTTCCCAAATCCCCATTCAGTTAGAAATATAGTGGTGTTAGAGTCTGTTCTATAATAATAGCCATTTAAAATATATTGTATTTTCATTCATTTTAAAAGACAATCTTGCTCCAGATCTATACATAGGCTGCAATCCGGCTGACATTTAACTTTTGAGTAAATCTTATTGGACTTAGTTGTGCTACTTACTGTATGTATGAATACACATTGTTGTTCCTTCCACTGGCATAAAGATTTGAGAAGCTTTACTACAGGATGGCTCCCAAACTAATTACAAAAGTGTGCAGGATTGTGTGTGTTTTGCTTAATTCTTTCTTGATCCTTCATAGTACATATACATGATTTTACAAAGAAATAAGCTTGTGTCTTCTACTGGAGCAAAATAAATAAATTCAGCTAACCGCACCCCCTTTAAGATATTAAGTAATATATTTGAAAATGTTTTGCCCGTTTTGGGATGTGTTCTGATGAAATTAAGTCATGACCTAAGTCCACAGGACTTGACATCTAGCTGTACACAATGTCCCATTAATTTTAAATGGCCATGCAGTCCAGTGCTATGTACATTTATTTGGAAGTGTGTCCTACTGTTGTCAGTAGTGCTTATTCCTAGTAAATGTACATACAGTTCCTTCCTTGGATGTGGAAATTAAAGGTGATAAAATAATCCATTTTTGCCTTTGTTCTCATCTTGGAATAAACTATCCTGTTGTGTTAGTTGCAAGTTGGGAGTTCATTTAATGCAAAACACAATTATAGTGGCAAAAGCATTAATTTTATATAGTAAGCTAGAAAGAAAACTATTGTAAAAATTCAAACATTACAGGATTATTCTATAAGTAATTTGAAGTAATTTAAACAATGTACTTCCAATAAATATTTCTTTTCTTCCCTTGGAAGTAGTGTTTGGTAATTAAGTTTATATGCCTTGTGCTCTGGTGGTGCCAACACCTGTCTCTCAATGAGCAGTGCTTAAAGAGGAGCAGTAGCCAGTTGAAAGGGCAGCAAGAACTCTTTAAAGCCTAATTAGGAATGGAAAGGGAGATAGCAAGTAGAACAAGAGATGTGAAAGTGTCTTAGATGATATTCCCAAAGCAAAGTTCCTCATTAGAACAATAAACAGAAGATCAAAGAATGCCAGGTTGTCATTTATCTTTCCCTTTATCCTGTAGTTGTGACTATCAGTTTGTACTCAAATACTTGCTTTCAAGATATTCTGTACATGCTTACATATTTGAAAGGTTGCCTTTCTCCTTGCTCATTCCTGAGGTTGGGATATCATAGTTACAGTGTTAGAAAGCGGCAGTGGAATATTTGTTTTAAACTTAGATTTGTCTACAGTCACTAGACACATGTTTCCAATTATTTTAAGTACTAAAAACATACTGTTTTCAATAGGCAAAACATTGGCATACACGTTTTACTTGAAATTATGCATATAGTTTGATTATAAATGAACATCTTTAAAAATATATCACAGTGAACCAACTGGGATATACTATTTAAAGTTGCTGTAACTTCTGCTAGCCAGTCTTGAATAGGTTAAAAATATGGCAAGTTCTCAGATACACGAGGGTTGGGTTGGGTTTTTTTGGTAGAGCTTGAGTATTTATTAAAACATATCACTTGTAGTTATTAAAACTATTTCTTCTGTAATGTAGGGGAAAATTAAGTATATCTGAATCAAGAGAAAATTGAATTGGTTCTGAATTCTGTTTCTGCATACATAAATCTACCATACTATAAGTTATTCCTAATCAGATACATCTGTGAAGAGGTTGGCATTTTTAGTGGAGGTAATTGATAAAAAGAGGTTCACTGAAAAATAAACCAGATAAAAATACTTCCGCTTTCAATTAGTGTAAAGAGCTCAAAAATAAAACAGTTGATTGGCTTGCACCATTTATTCTGGTTTGCTAGCTCACCCTTCCTAATTAGCCTTATTCCAACTTTGCCACCTGCATATTTTAATGATGTGATAGGTGCCAAAGTATAGACAGAGATAGCTGAAGTGAAAGGGAGTGAAGCTGAATCCCTGCATATTTGATGTGATATGCTTCCAAAATTATCAGTGTTTATCTTCCTTAATGACAGGCTTCAGATGTAAACAGAAAGATCAGTATGTTACCTTACTTCAGTTTAAAGTTTGACTCAAAGGATGGATGATAAGTAGTTAGATATTTCATGTCGTAACCACCTCAAGGTTCAAGTTTTTCTTTCATGGGTCTCCTGGCACAGCCTTTGTCCCTGTTTCTGCCAGTGCATCAGTTTGAGGATTCTTGTTTTGGATTTTTTTTTTTATCTGTGGGAGGTGGGACTTGATTTGGTTCTTGCTACATGAGAGCAAACTGGTCAGAACTAAGGCATTTCTGACTTATGGTAACCCTCACACGGTTTTCTTGGCAAAATTGAGGGGGGTTTGCTCTTGCCTTCCTCTGAAGCTGAAAAAGTGTGGCATGTCCAGTGTCACCCAGTGGGTTTCCATGGCTGAGCAGGATTTGAAACCTGGTTTCCAGAGTTGTAGTCCAATGCTTAGATCATTACACCATGCTGGCTCTCCATTTTTTACATGATTTATTTTCATCGTAAACTATTTTCCAGTCTTATAAATTGATTTTTTAAATCATGGCTGAAACCCTACACATATTTATCTGGAGGGAAATTCTCTTGAGCCTGATGGGACTTACTGAGTAGACACATATAGGATTGCACTTTGTATCAATTAAATTCACCAATTAAATTCACTGCTCAGTGACCCATTATAAGAGATTCTTTTTCTTTTCTGAACTAGCTTAAAATTTGCTGTGCAATATCAGAAGCCCCAGAGGTTAGTTTTAATAGGTCTTTATTACCGTCTAAGTGCTGTTATAGCCTAATTCTTACTGTGCTTAAACTCTAGATGTTGCAGTGCACATTAGGCAGTCTGGAAAATGAACATAAACATCCTGATCCATAGACTACTTATTGCCATTGAAATTTGCTTAATTCCAAGTTTGATTTTTGTATCACAGCCATGGGAGGACTAGAATGGGTAATTAGACAAACAAGGCTTAGGAAGCTACATAAATCCTTGGCTGCATTCCTAAAGGTTGAATTGTGAAAGGGAAGGAGTTCAAACAGTAGTTTTTTTGGATATGCCTTGGTTATACAATTCCATTCTCCACATTCACACGGTAGACAAAGCTTGGCATTTAAAGTGGTTGCGATGAGCTACCAAAAAATGGAGCAAATAAAAACGTGGGTTCTCTGTCTTTTGCTTTTCCTTCCTCCTTCAGGAATAGGATTGGAGCAGGTGGGGGGGGGGTCAGATTTAGAAAGATGAAAAGCTGATACTGATTTGGGATTAGGGTCTGGCCCAGAAGAGCCTGCAAGTTTTCCAAATTGCACATTTTTTTTTAGGTGTCAGTTATTCATTTATCATTCTGTAGCCATAGTACTTGGGATGTAACTGTGGAATCCAGAAAATGCTTGTAAAAGCACTGTCCAGTTTTGTTTTTCAGGCACTGTTGATGAGTCCAGTTATTTTGATTTATTTTTAATGTCATACTATTTTTTATTATTTTTTACTAGTGTGACAGTTTGAAAAGACAGAAAATTATGTTCATGCATATTCATCATTCAGTGACTTCCAAAATCAGACTACTTGCATGTGTGAGGTGGGCATCATAGATCTGTCCAGCAATTGGAGTTTTCTTATTGCTGGACTTCACCTCAAATATAATGCTTATCAGAAGAGCCAGTTCACTCATTCATCTGCAGGATATTGAATGATCAGTGGTATTTGCATGTATGAATTAGCCCCAACTTGCTATTTAAATATAGATTCAGACACATCTTAAAATAGAAATTGAATTCTTTTTTAAAAAAAGGGAGTGCAGAAGAATTATCTCACTGTTGGGAAGCAACCAAGAAATGTTTTTGAACCACATCTATTATCCATTTTAATCGTTTTGGATTCTTTTCAAATATAGACTGGCTCCCTTGCAGCATCTTCTGCCAGGAAAGTGGGAAGTATTCCAGAGAAATGTTCACTTAATAACACTGCACTGTGTGTCCCAGATGGAGGCCTGTTTCCCTTAGATCTCAATTACAATCTGCTCCTGCTTTTGCTACAGACCAACAGTGAGAGCTTGAAAAGTTGGTGTACTGTAGATTCCTCAGTATTTATATTTTGTTGCAACTTCTCTTTCCTTTCTTACTGAAGTGGTGCCAGAATTAATCAGCAAAATCATCCTTATAGTTGCAATATTCTTCTGTGGCTATGATTGCTTTAAGACTTTATTATCTTACTATGTTTTTATCCCACCTTTCAGACAATTATTGTCCCCAAAGGGTTATACAGCAAAGAAAGCCCCCTAATGTTTTTAGGCATACAGTCTAAAAAAGACAAAGCACACAGGAAAGGAGGTGAAAAGAAAAGGAAGAGGAGAGAGGTTAATTCTTGAGTGTCAGAATGAAGTTGTGAGCTGTATTTAAATCTAGCTTAGCTCACAATGATTTCCCCTGCTGATGCTTTTGCTTGAGTAGCAAATTGTGGCTCTTAGGAGGCCAGAGTGCTATTTCACCTTACTTCAGTTATGGTCATTTGGTTCCTGGTGGCTCAAGGTGTTCTTGAGGGCAGAAGCCAAAGTTCTTTCTGCTCTCCAGTTCTAGACAGTTCTCCCCTGCACTATGAGCTAGTTGGACCATATATAATATATACGTTTTTGTTTATATTTGAATTTGTTATATACAGTAGTAAATTTGTTTTTAGAAATAGGAAAAATATCAACCAGTGCTTCAAAACAAATTTTCATGTGGCTAAACAACTCATGTTTAGTCAAAGGCTGTCTGCTTAACACAGTCCAATCCATTTAAACCGTATATGTTTGTACTAGTTAAACACTTGGAATTGGCTTCCATGCTAGTTCTACTTACAAGAACTACGCCTAGCTTGTATGGAAAATCTGCATGCTGTGGGGGTGCCACATAGGGAGCACTCTCAAATATTACAGCCAGCTACTCTATAAAAACATTTTCAGCAGTTTCCAAATGGCAGGTGTAACACAAGCATCAGCCTTTAAGTCACATTAGTCCAAATAGCATAAAGTCCATTGTGCAGAAGTACATTTTGATGCTCATTTACTATTTCTTTGTATCAAGAGGTCATAAGAATTTTGAATTCTGTTACAGCAAAGCTGCTCACTAGTTCATGAAGTTTGTGATCCATTGAATGTTGCCCTTGAGCCCTATGATCACAAGGTTTGAAGAGCAGCGGTGTTTGATGTATTACTGTGTAGTGTTCCACAAATGGGATTGGGTGGGGAAGTAAGTTACATAAGTCTTTTGCTATATTTTCTAAACATTTTGAAGATTTTGGCACATCATAGCTTTAAGCCAGCAATGAATCTTCAGAACTATAAAAATACATTTATAGTGTATGTGCAAAGACATTTGACTAGATGAGTCATGTAGATAAAAATTGTCTGAACCAGATAAACAACTTATTTAAGGTCAGTACCACAAGTATTTTTCCTTGTTCCTCTTTATTTAATTATGCTGTTACAGTTCATGACCTGTCATGGTGGAGTAAAGGAAATTGCCATAGTAAGTTTCAGATTTATACTTTGTTTTCTTGGTACGGTACCCTTAATATTCTGTAACTTAAAAAAAAAACCAACTGTATTCTAGGAGGGAAATCCTTTTGATGCAGCCTCAGGATACCGTAATCTTACATATGAAGAGATCCTACAGGAATTAGTGAAACACAAAGAACAACTTAAGAAGAAGGACACTCATATTCGTGAACTTGAAGACTATATTGACAATCTTCTTGTACGTGTAATGGAAGAAACTCCCAGTATTCTCCGAGTGCCATATGAACCATCTCGAAGAGCTGGCAAATTTGCAAAAAGCTAAAGTAATTTCAATATTCCATTTTGTTTCTTTATTTAGATAGACTCTGATTGCAATGTTTTGGTATCTTGATTTCTATTTTCCACTCTTTCATCCTGAAAATTTGACTCTAAATATCAACTGGTATTGTCAAAACTGGTAATTTGTACATGAGCTGTATAAAAAGTAAAATGTTACAATTGCTTTAAAACACTCATTTCAATTTAAACATTTACCTGCAAGTATTTTCTGGGTTTTTTTTTTTTAAATGTAGTTACCTTGTACACCACTATAGAGCTCCAAGACCGTACTCTTACTTGAATATTTATTTAGTACTTCAGTCAATCTCTTTGATGTTACGGCATGCTGTCAAAGTGGATGCGCACAAGCAGGATGTGTTTTGCAGCTGTGAACATGAAGGAAAATGTGATAATGTAGGATTTTATTGTTGACATTCTATAACTAGGAATCACCAATACATACTTATTAAGAAGACATGTCATATGATGTTTTTGCATAAAGATGTTGACAGTATTGATTCTGGAATGGAGTGTGTTTGAACAGTTATGTTTATGCTCTTTAAGAAATGTGGGCTTTTGAAATGGCATCCATTGTTCAGGATGTGAAAGGAGCTGGATATATAAGGATACAGCATACTACTTGCTTAAGCATAGATGTATACATTAAGATTAAGTAAACAGAAGAAAGTGTTAAATTAATACCTCATTTCCTTAAAGTATATATAAATTAGGAGGAGGTAAGGCTGACAGGGACCATAATATTCTGATGAATTAGCATGTCAGCATATACATATTTCCTTGGCTTTTGCCAGTTTGAGTCAGGAAATGGAAATGTTGTGAATGTTGTGCTTTTACCAATCTAGGTGATTGGGTTTTTAAAAAAATAGATTAGAGAATTGTTGGGGGGGGGTGTTTCAGTCCTATATTCTGTGTTAAATTCAAATATTGTCATTCAAGAGTGGCAGATATAATTGATTATGCATGTCTATAACGAGGTAATATTTGTGTATAATGTTGTGCATCTATTTCAAAGCGGCAAAATGCAATGGAAAACACTGCCATAATGAAAGGATAGTTTACTATACTAGTAATCAAAATGTTATTTTAATTTGCTTCATATAACACTTTAAGCTGGATGTTTGATGCAGCAAAATGCAAAGTAGGCTTTAACCTGATAGATGGAGTGTTAGAAAAGGTGTTTGTTTGTTTGTTTTTACTTTAGAATATGGAGTTGTTTTCAGATTTTCATACGTTTTTCTCTTTTATTTAATAGGCATTTTTTTTCACACTTGGACATATGGAACTTTTCTGAGGAGGAGAAACTGAATAATGTTTCCCTTTTCTTCCAGTTATAAAGGTTATTAAATCTTTTTTTTAACTTTAGCTTTTCTTAATAGTACAACAATATTAATTAAATTCTTATAACTATAATACAATAGGGCAGAACTGTTTTCAAAAAAGGGTCAGGCAGGAGTGTCTGTATTCTTAAATATCCTCAGCCATATTATACAGGATAATATGCCATATGCAGAGATGCATTTTGCTTTGGTGGATCTCCATCAATTTCTTCTGTCATTTGGTGGACCCTAATACATGAATAAATGTTAATACAGTAATTTAAGAACTGGTACTGTCTCTCAGAACGTGAAGGATCTCACACACACACATAATTCAAGTCTACATGCTTTCACTTTATTCTGTTATATTCGAGTGCCAAATGATGCAGTGTAATCTATTCAGACTGTAAGATTGAATAGTTTAAGCTATTCCTTGTGTTTTAAGGTTAACTTCTGCATTTGAAGTTGATGTTTACCTTCATTGTTTATACAAAAATGTATTTTTAAAATGCATTGCCTGTTTAAAGCTTTCAGATGTTTCACAGTACCACAGTTAATGACTTCCACACATGATATTGGAAACTACTGGGCCATTGATGTTTAATTTGAACTTCCATTATATACAAGTTCATCGTGCATCTTCAATGAGTGTTCCTCAAATGCAACAAAAGAGGATAAACCACAGAATTCTAAACTCATATTGTTACGAACTTTTAATATCTACCCCCTTTTGAATTACGTCTTTTAGAATCTTAATGTGAAAGATCAAAATGCTTGGCTGTAAAACTTTTGACATATGCAACAGAGTTAATAAGAACTTTAGCTGATCATTTTATGAAGCACTTTCATGTGCTTTCTAGTCCCTATGTTCCTTTTGATCTGTAAGTGAATTCAAGCACTCTTTTCTTTTCAGTATTTAACTGCAAGAAGAAAATACGTATGTCAGAAGAGGTATTGTAACTAAAATAGGCATAATGCAATGCTTATAAAGAACAAAATGCAACAACAAAATTTGAGTGCAAAATGACTATTCAGAGTAAATTCTCTGTATTCTTTGAGCAGTGTCTTAAAATACCTGTTGACATAGTCTATGGACTTTATCACACTACACTGTTACTGTGCTATTATTCCACTTTAAATGCTATGGCTGCCTCCTGGGGAATTCTGGGTTTTGTAGTTTAGTGAGGCCCAAGAGCTCTCAGGCTGAGAATGCTAAATGCCCCTCCCTAAATTGCAAACCCAGGATTCCAAAGGAGGCAGCCATATCAGTTAAAGTGGAATAATAATAGCACTATAAAAGTGTAGTGTGATAATCTCCTAAGTACACAATCGCTGAGAGTACAGTTCCAACTGGTATAGAAATGAGGAAACACTGCCCAGGATAGCAAGGTTGTTATGCCTATAGCTCCTCAGTAGTGAGATGACACTCCAATATTAGTATATCTCCACATTCTGTGATTCACTGCAGACCTTACACAAAATTCATTGTAGAATATTTTTGCTCTAAGAATATCCCATACTTAGCTGGAGTGTAAAATAGTTTCTGCTATTTGTTTTAATTATGAAATTTCAGGTGCTGCAGATCCATTCTCCCAATTCACATACTCCTCATTTTCTAGGTGGACAATACAGGGAATGTACATAGTTCACACATTTTTGTGTATCTTTCTTGTTGAAATATTAGCATGAAGGCTTAATTGGCAGTCATAGTTATTCTATTTCATATGAAATAGTACCAGAGAACAGGAAAAAATGGTTAATACTTTGTATAAAGCATATAAAGTTCCTTTATAGTGAGAAGTGTGTAGCCTGGATCTTGCTGGCTACTCCCAAATAGAGTAAGCCTGAATCTAATGTTGAACAGTGAATCAACATGCAGGTATATCATTGATTCAGTGGGTCTACTTTATTGGGATTCAGAACATTATCATAAGAATGCTTAATATTGTGGGGGGAGGGTTTGCTGCTATATTTTAAAATTATTATGTTCAGCTTGTTTACCACTTAAGAAAGAATGTAGAATGAACCATAGATATACTTAACTATCCATAAAATTTATTTAACTTGCCTATTGTGAGTGATTTTAAATCGAGTGCTAGTTGTAATATCCCAGCTATGAAAATATTTCCTTGTATTGTAGGTGTGGGATCATATTTTCAATTAAGCATTTTAATGATGAGTTGTTCTCCACCTCAAGCTCTTTGTTCAATTAGATCATTAAAAGAGAGAAAGCATATGTCTTAACATATATGTATGGCTGCACTGGAATATGATTTACAATTATCTATTTTAGAAGTGTAATGTAAACCAAGGGCCTTCCTATAGGCTGAGCTCCATGTATCCCCAGCAGTTGTAGAAATGCTAAAAATGAAAATGTACATATGTTCCAAAGTATGTTGACTTATATCAAATTGTTGCTCTTAAAGCAATTGAAGACGGATCACGGCATCGCTAGACCAAACAGTCTGTTGTGAGTTCTGTTACAGAAAAAAAATCTGTATGTTCTAAGGGCTGAACATAAGCAAGTTGTGCAGTAGCATGGATTGTATTCCTAAATTCCCTTTTGTACATACCCAGTGGTTCTAAATCTAAGTACATTTGCTAACAGTATTTAGTATACAACAGCTATAGCACTTTAATTCATTGACTTTTTTGGTAAGCTTTTCTGATTGATTTTTGTTAAGTGAGGTACCTGTGCCTGATGTCTTATTGGCCCTCATTTGATCTTTCAGTTTTTGTATTCAAGGAGTTTGTACTGCAGGTTGTGTATCCTTTATCTGAAATGCTTGGGACCAGAAATGTTCTGGATTTTGGATTTTTCAGAGTATTGAGATATTGTAGATATGGGACCCAAGCATAAACATGAAATTCATTTAGGTTTCATATACACCCTATACAAATAGTCTGAAGGTAATTTTATACAATACTTTTAAACAGTTTTGTGCATGAAACAAAGTTTGTGTACATTGAACCATCAGAAAGCAAAGGTATCAGCATCTCAGCCACCTATGTGGACAATTTTGGAGTATTTTGGATTTTGGAATTCCCGATATGGGATGTTCAACCTGTATATAAAATATAGCTGGTTCCAGTTCATGTTTGTTGTGATAAAAATGCTATAGATTATAGCATTGTATAGCAGGTCTGCAAATATGAGTATGTCTTGGACAAAAGAGGGTTCATTTGTTTTTGTGCAATGACTCATTTGTACTTTTTTTTAAAAAAAGAAAGAAATGAAGGTCACAATTTTGTGACACATGTCTATGTAGAATGATGAAATGCTTGAATAATCCATTGGTAGGCTTAAACACTTTTTATTTGATTAAAATTGTAATCTTAATCTTAATTTCTTTCCAATAATTGTTGCATGCCAAGCACAAATAAATTGTCACTGCGCACTCCAACCATGTGGTTTGTCTTTTAAAAATTATGTCAGTTTCTCATATATTATGGTTGTGCTGCTAGAAATTAATGTATGGTCACTTGCATTAGACATGGTGATATCAGTGGATCATATAATTGATCCAGGATCTTTAGAAATAACATCTCTACTCGTCTTCTCCACTGTAAGGTGGCAAAAATGTTCATAGGCAGTAATTTTGTAGGAAAGATGGCGATGGTGGTGAAAATAATTACTGATTTATGTCAGTCCTTTAAAACAAGAACAATTCAGAGTGTATTTTCAAATGTCTTGATCACAGTGGATACCCAAGATGTTCGGGGGGGGGGAGGAAGGAAGGGAGGAGGAATCTAGCACCAGTTTTAAGGGTAACTGATTTATTTTAGCATGAGCTTTCATATATTTTAATCCACTTTTTCAGAAGCACTGATGGGGCTACTATCAGACCACAGATACATTAACAGTCACAAAGTTGTGGGGTGGATCAGAGGTTAATGGGATACAGAAAAAGGCAATTTGTGACACTGACCATGAACTTTTAGACAACTGTATAAGATGAGACAGGTCTGTCAGGCTAGTTTGTAGTTCTGAGATATGAAAGCAGTCGGTCTACCAATAGTCACTTCCCTTAAAATATAAGTATTTATGTCAGAAACATTGTTGGCGGGGGGGGGAGAGAACTGGAACAATTATTTTGTTACATACTCAGTTATGATGGCATATGTATTCACATATGAAGTGTGGCAAGAAATCATTGTCTGTGTTTCTACCTCTGCTAATGGATTGGAATTTGTGTATGTATCCCAATACAGGTGCTCTTTTTCCCAAATGTCCTTTGAATTATTATTATTATTATTATTATTATTATTATTATTTTGAGATCTGCTACTTGTAAGTCAGAGATTGTATGTCCAGGAAGATTGTTCTGATCCCACCGACACAACTATGTAACTGCTAAAGTACCTGCCATTTGGTAGTAACTCAATCAGTGTGTCTGAAAAAGTGGGTTGAAATCTACAAAAGCTCATGCTAAAATAAATGTTAGTTTTACTAGCATTACTTGGTTAGTAGGTTCTTCCTTCATCACTTTTTATTCTATGGTAGAATAACACAACTAAGTATCTGAAAACAAGTTCAGAGTTTTCTTCTCACTAGATTTGAGTGTCATGAACAACCTACTTCCATAGTAGGATGTGAGTGCCAAGCTGTTCATGAAGTGAATAGGAAGCCTTTGCACACCTGTCAGTTGTGTGTTTTGGAACTCTTACATATGAATAATTGTGTTCTGAATCAAAGTTTATGGCTGGAAATGAACAATTTTTGAAGGCTGGTTGGTTCTAACATAATTTTAAATAGAATAGTTGCTTCCCTGTGCTTCATTGCAACACGTGTTTCTTTTGCTGCAAGCATATATTCAACATTCCAGTTTTCTACTTTAGCCAACACCAAACCTGGGTTTCTTCCTTTGTGGGTACCAACACAGCACACTTAATTAACTGTATGTCAAGACTTCAGACCTTTGCATAAAAATAGGCAATTAGTTCTGTTGATTTAAATGGAATTTATGTGCAGATAAATGTAAAACAACATTGTAGCTAACTTTTTATCATTTTTTGTATGAATTGGTTGGGCACATTATCAAAAAAAGTGCACACTATAAATAACAAAAATGTATACAAATTTCATACACATTTAAAAGGAATTTTGATACATTCTCAAACTGGTATAAATGCAGGTCAAAACAAAGGGACAGATGGGGAAAAGAGAATTTCACCAAAACTAAAATTCATAGATCTACTCATCCTGAGTTGGTGGGGCAGTTGGCCAAAAAAATCCTATTGCTAGTCCCAGCTTGAGCAAATCTTTTAACTGACGATTGAACATTAAGTCAGCACATACATAAATCTCATTCATTCAATGGATCTACTCTAGTTGAGAATAACAGTTGGATTTAAGCATCTGACATCTCAAAACAGTGTAACTTTCTATGTTCTTTCAAGCATATGCTTGTTCCAGTAGTTCAAGCCATCTGTGTCCACTCCCTGCATCTGTTTCAAACAATAGTGATAGGGGATATTTTTTTAAGTTGGTTGAAATTTAAGCAAGTCTTGTATGAGTAACAGAAAGGCAAAACTGGCTTCCTTATTTTGATAACCCCTAGTACAGTGTTACATAGTGCTGTGCTCTTGAGCTTGCACATTTGTATGGTGCTGTGCCCCAGAAAGTTCATTCTGTAATACTTTTAATAAAAATCTTTTTAAAAAAGAACTTACATTTACAGAATCTAAAAATGCTAGCATTTAATCTGGATGCAGATTTCAGAGAGTCTTTAGGAAAACTATGTATCTAATTTAAAAGGTTTTCATGACATTAACATGTAATGGAACTAATGTAATTAGCTAATATTAGCTTTGCTCACTTTTCTGAACATGGCCTCTTTTTTAAGGCAAGAAAACAAACACTAGCTACATTTATCATGCTAAAGATTTAATAGTGATTATTACTTTGCCTATAAAAATTTATTGCAGGGGTGGTCATCTTTTCCAGCCCAGGGACTGAATTGCCACTTGGGGAGGGTTCATTCCATCTGTGGCACCAGATATAATTCCTACCAATTTGAACATTTTCCTGACAAAGAACAGCTCAGTTGTAGGCATACTGTATCTACACATGCGTAGGCCCTGATGCAGTGTCTTCCTGAGTTGCAAAACAGTTCAATTGCGAGCAACAACTTCATGGGCTGTCAACAGCCTCTAATCTCAACTCACTGCTTTGAGATAACTGTAACTGAAGCTTATGGGGGTCTGTGCATTGTTTCTCTTTATTCCCAATTTATAGCAAAGATGCCCCATACCTCTAAACTTAAGATGTCACTTCAGTATCATTCTGTTGCTGAAAGTAGGATGGCACACTCCATTTGGATGTATGGCTGCTTCCCCATCTGGGTTCCTTCTTTTAGACCAAATGTCCCTTTCTTTTAATTTCTATGGTTTCATTTTTAATTTCTTTCCGTTACTTTTGCTTTCTCCCTGAACTTATCCAGTATGTAGAAACCACCCTCCTAAATCTTCAAATTATGTTTCAGCTCCCTTTCTTTCCTGGCCTCTGCTTTTCCTCTTGGCCTTTCTTGACTTTTTCCTCCGTTGAACGAACAGGAGGAGCAAGTTAGGACCTGTAGAAAATACTCACTGAGGGGTTCCTGATTCTATTCCCTTCTCAAATAGCTTTGGAACCACAAGACATTTAAGAACTGCAGTTTGATAATTTGAGAAGAGGGCATGCCCATTTTAGTACCCTTTAGATCTTGTCTAACTGTGTAAAGGCAGGAGTTACTCTTGGTTTTGAAACCATTTGCTGAACTCACATGTGTACACCTATGTGTACACTGTTCTACTAAGTGTGTGTGTGTGGGGGGTGTCTGTCCTGAAGTACTCTGATTTCTCATACAACAACAGCGGCAAATGTTTGAAAGTTTAGCAGATGGGTTAGCAACCAAGGGGCTGGCTGTCAGACATATGTCAAAGCGAATGGAGTGCTTCAGCCTGCTGTCGTCTCCCATTTTCTAGGTCTCTGAGACACTTTTCTAAATCTTTAGGGATTAAACTAACCAATATCAGCAGGGAATGCCTTAAGAAATCTGGTGTCGCAGGCTGACTGTGGCAGACCAGATTGCTTCTATTGTTGCCCCACGTAGGTGCCTGTCGCATGGTGCCAATAGCTTTAACAAGGAAAAACACTGCAATGTGTCATTTCACCTCCTCCTCTAAATGATTCATGCAGGCCTTGTTAAGGTGATGTGGGCCTCATTCTCAGATATCTGCAGTTTCCATTAAGAATTCCTTGAAAATTGACTCCCCAGGACACCTTTAGAGGTAACTTCAAAGGGTCTCATTAATGAATATTATGCCATTTATACAAGAGCTCCTAACAATAGCATTAGAAAAACCTGTATTCTCTTGTACTCTGATGAAGTCAATGTATTAGCTCTATAGCAAGGCAGAAAATACAAAACAGAAACCTGCATTTACCAGATGTGAATTGGTTATCAGTAGTTCAGCCATCCTGTAGTTGTAAGGATTTACTACTAAAACAGCGTGGTAATCCAAGACATAATTGTTAAGAGAATTTACCTAGAGAACAACTGTTTTCACCTATAGCACATAAGGATGTGAGAGAGGGGATACTTCCCAAAGTAATTTCTGGACAAAACCTTGTGCTATGTTATTCTTAAGTTGTCTGAAATACTTCTTTGTTATACTTTTGCTGTTCTAATAAGGAGTACATAAAACAATATACAGAAACCTTTTTGCAATAGAAACGTGTTTATATAAAAATGTTAACCACTCTAGTTTTCTTGTGAGGAAAAGTAGATTATAAATCAAATAATTGTGGAAGTCAGTTGGTGTGTGCCTATTAAGGTAAATATAAGAGCCATGTAGGTGCATTACAGCAAAAATCTAGCTAGTGCAGTATCCTTCTTTCCCACACTTGCCAGCCAGATGTCTAGGAAAACCCACAAGCACAATCATTAATGCTATAACCCTGCCCTGCTGTTGTTTCCTGGATGCTAGGTGAGAAAGAATTTGTCCTTTCACTTTTTAGGCTGATTTTTTTTTCCAATTTAAATTGCTAACATTGTGTGTAGGAATTGATTAATCTATTAACTTTGCTTCCCCGTTTAAAATTTTCAAATGTGTTTTTTCCATTCCGCTGATGAAGAGATTCACAAATTCTTACCAAAAACTAATCTGACATTAAAAATAAGGTTCCTTTAAGAGGAAAAAAGTTGCAACTCTAATTCAACATTACTAACAGGGATTCAACATGAGACTTTCTGGAGTTTAGCACTTAAAATATCTTTGCATATATTGGGAAAGCTGTTCATTTCATGTTCTCCCACATCATTTTTTTTTAAAAAAAATCACATGTTCTTTCTCTTTAATTAATGAAAAAAAAATTGGAAGTTTTTAGATAAAAAGGAACCAAATGCAATTCTTACCAATCCCTTATTGTGTCTTTCCCCATTGTTTATAGCTGTTCCACAATACAGGTGTAAAGAGTTAACACCCTCTTTATACTGCTGGCCCAGTACAAATTACCAAAGTCTATAGCTGCTGCCCTTCCTTCTTTAAAATAAAGTGCTATTATTCTGGTAGCATGCTCTGTTTTTCTTTTGTAAAACTGACTGGCAGTAGTAGTTCTGCAGAAAACTCACCATGGTTCCATTCACACTAAGCAATTATTGTGCTATATTCCAGTTTAACTGCCATGGCAACATCCCCATGGAATCCAAGAATATGCAGTTAAGGAGAGGTATTTATTATTCTCAGTTAGAAAGGTCTTCCCTTTCCAAAACTACAAATCCCAGGACTCCCTAGAACACATCCATGGCAGTTAATTATGTAGTGTGAATGGACCCAGTGTTACAACAGCTGCACATACATCCTTATCCATTTCTACTCATCATCCATAATATCTCCCTTGTGTGCTAAAAATGTGGTACAAGAAACACTGAACTACCAAAAACAGTGAACAGCCCCTATGCATTAAACAGGCATTTGGAATGGAGGAAGAGGCTGAGTGGCCACATATGCTGTCATAGCCCCTCGTTTGGCAAGCATGTGAGAGGGCCCTTTGTTACATACCAGTGTATGTGCTAAGAATTCTATGCAGGAGATGGGTGCAGATTGGCCATATGTGGGCAGCTATTTTTTTACACACATCACACGTTTGGCAGTGGGTTAAACCTAGCATGTGTGATTCCCCTCTAACTTGAGCCCTCAGAAACTTATGGTGGGGTATTGCCATAAGTCTACAAGAAGGCACATATATACATACATACATTGTTTTGAACACCCCTTCAGGACAGTGTGATAAGTCTCACTACACAAAACATAGAGGAGAATCTGATAAGGGGATCTCCGTTTTGGTGGCAGCTTAATAATTCTTGTAATATTTAGTTCTACCTCGAGCTTCTGTTAAAATCTAACATCTATAGCTAGACTGAAAGAAAGCTAGAGTTGTTATATTCCAAACTTTGGGCTATCATAAAGCTTAGGATGAGTCAAAATGTCACCTCGATGGCTTCATATTGAGAACTACAGTCTGGCAACATTCAATGTAGCAGTATTACTTTTGTAATATGGTAAACAGAAGGATGATTTTCATGAAGACAGGAGTACAGTTCTGACTGTGTTGTAACATGTTTTCTCCATTGATAAACAAAACTACTGAGCACCACTTTCATCCACATTTTAAAAGGCATCCATTCTGCTGAAGAATTCATACGGTGCTCAGGGCAAGTTACAGCTGGCTTAACAAGCAAAATCTTACCTAGTTAAATGACTTATAAGACCATTATATAAATGAAGCTTTTCAGCAGTTATTCAATTAAAGGGGATTTGTACCATTGCAACAGTGATTGGATTATGACATACAAATTCTTGCAATTTTACAATGTAATATAAAATTTAAAGGAGGAAGAAACCTTTAGTCTTCCAGATATTGTTGAACCTCTGCTCCCAACATGCCCCACCATTGGCCAAGTAGGTTAGGACTGATGGGAACTGGAGTTCAAGAATACTTAGAGAGCAATCAGCTCACAAGTTTTGATATGAAGCATCATTTTCACTATCTCCTCAATTCTGCTTCTAGTAGAGAGATGGAAACTAAGGAGTCGGAGATGCTCGTGGTTTAACTAGCTCCCAGCAGTAACATCAAAAGTGCAATGAAACAAGTGAAAAAAAGAATGATCATAGCAACAGTAACAGTTCCTTCCTATATCTGATCACCATATGATATTCAAAAGATGAATTCCTCCATTTCTTATTTGGCCCCATATGGATGGAAGGAATGAAAGGGGACAAAGCTCCAGGTGCTATATGATGGTCGCAAACTTTTATTTCAAAAAAGCCCAACATGCTTTGGCCTTGACACCAATTGGCCTTCTTCAGGGGCTATTTCTAAAACCAAACAGAAATACATTTACTCTGTTGTCTAAGACAACACACGTACAACTCTTAAAACAGCTCTTTTTCATAAAAATATCACGGTTTCCATTACCTATATAAATATATACATACCAATCCTCAGAAATTTCTGGAGTTGCAGTATGCACTCTCTATACAAGTGGACCATGGATAAAAGAAAGGAACTAGCAATTCCTTTCTCATGGGTCTACCAATGCATTGTTTTAGGGATTTTGCCATCCCAGGGAACCAATGAAAAGGTGCAGGATGTAATCTGTCCCCAGAGTTACACAGCTATTTTAGACTGATGTAATAGACTAAAGAATTTCTCATCCTATAACCATCTATTTCAAAAAAAATCATATTAAACATTGTATCTCCAAATCCTCATTCAAACCTTCTGGTGCTAGAGTTTTTAGTTTCAGAATCCATATGGATGGAACCAATCAACTCATAGCAACAAGGAAAATGTCATTATGGTGTTGCCCAACCATATCTTCTCCCACAACACAAATAAAATAAACCCAAGAAGTAGCACACTGTCCAATATGAGACTGCAGTCAACAGAATAGCTTAGGCAATGGAAGAGCAACTAAAGTCACAAAGTTCTCCCAGGTAGGAGTCAAATTCTTTGGAACTGCAGATACAGTCACCTTTTTTCTAGGAAAACACCAGGGCTACACAGGACAAGGAAGGCTATTGTTCCAGGCAGTCTGCTCAGTATCCACTGAGGCCTGGCTGGAAAATCCATGGCTTCTCCAAGAATACATTTTAACTTCTGCTGTGGGAAGCATCCCTGTGTGAGGATATTTGGAGAGGGGATGGTGCAGAAAAGAAAAAGGCACCAAGAAGACAAGAAAAAAAATCGAAGCTACAGCAGCAAGTTCACAATGACGACAGTGGGAAGGAGAACAGATCTGAGTCCTACACCAGTATAGTAAGGTAAAAATTCATCCTCCACAAAGTGTCTGTGTCTGTTGGACATTTTAACCAGATTGCAGCCATATCTATATGAATCTGCATGGGCCAAAAATGCCATATTTACCTCAGATCTGATGGGGAGGTAATGTGTTTTCTAGCCCTTATCCCAACTTTGCCCCACACTAAACAAAGTTGGGGAAGTCTGACCTTTTACATAAACCACAGAGTGGCTTTGGGTTATGTTGGCTTGTGGACAGCTGGATCAGGTCCGATTCAGCCAACTGAGTTGTCCACACAGCAGGAGCAGTGTCATCCCCCCTCCCCACACAGGGCAGAAAAGGAGATGGCCTGCTTCCCAAGCCACTGCTGCAACCTCTTCACAAGCAAGAGGTCCATGGAATGCTTGTCTGGCGAGCTGCCACTTCTGCTAAGGCCAGAAACCAGCACGTGGACATGTGATCAACAAGGAGGGGGGGTCACCCTACCTCCTCCTCGTTGATCACATGAATGCTCTGTTTTGCCCTCAGCAGAAGTGGTGGTGCGCAGAGCAGGGTTTCCATGGAGCTCCTACTTGTGAGGAGGTGGCAGCTCTGACAAGATCCATCCCCTTCCCTCTGCTCCTACTGTCTCCAACTTATTGGCCTAGCAGCCATGGAAAGCCTGCCCGGCATGGTCACTTCTGCTGAGGGCATAACAGGATGCCTGTGCGTTTAATGAGGAGGGGATAGAGCGACCCCTCCTTGTTGCTCACATGAAGCTGCTTGGTTGGCGAGGCAGTAGCAGCACTGGGGACAAGGGGATGGGCCAGCCAAGATGATGCAGTGTCAGTCCAGCTGCCCCATGTGGACGACAATGCATTGCTGCACCAGTGTGGGCCCTGTGTATGTGGCCACAGTCATGGTCATAACGTTTTGGACCGTCCCTGGATTAAGCGGCCAGTGTGGACAAGGCTTAAGTCTTAAGATTCCCAGGGGAGGACTGTCTCTCAGCTCCACTATTGTTGCAGGACCATATGGTTAAAACATGTGAGAGTGTCTTCTCAAAGGCTGTTCCCAGGCTGTGGAATTCCCTTCCATGGGAGCTAGGCTTGATCCTTTCTACTGTCCTTTTGCCAGCAAGTCTAGTCTGTTTTATATTGACAGGCATTTGATGGTTAAGTGGTTATAGGGAGTCATTTTATGGAGTGTGTGTGCTGTATTTTTATCTTTAATGTTAAATTTCTAAAATTGATTTTACACCTTTAAAAATTAATGGTATCTCAGTAAGATAACTTTTTAAATTGTGTTTTAATGTTTTTATTGTCAGATTTTTAGTTTTAGCTTGTAGTAAGCTGCTTTGGGACCCATGTTGGGAGAAAAGCAGAAAATAAGTAAGTAAATATCCAAGGCCGCAAAATAACTTACAATGACAGGCAGGACTTTGTCCATGGGTGACATGCAGGTTGTCTATACAAGGCTATAAAATGTGGATTGATACACACTAATGCCAATTCGCAGCAGCTTTCATTAGTCTCAACAGTTTTGTTTTTTGTTTTTTTTTTGCAAGATCGCAGGCATGCGAAGCTATCCGCATTGGTAGTTCAAATGGGCATGCCTGTGAGTCAAGATGGTGGGCATGAGTGGATTACTTGCATTTATTCCAACCAGTTGCTGCTGCCGAACAGTATTTTAAAAGAAAGCATGTCCAAGGTGTTTCTATTTATTCTATTAAATAAATAGAAACAAGAAAACAATGTTTTGTAGGCTTAGCACACAATTGCTGTGGTGAAAATTCAACATGGCAGTTCAGGATACTTACCTTGCCTGCAAACTCTTCCCCCTGTGCATATCCAACCAATCAGCTTTGCACTTCCGCTCTTATCGGGAATGCACAGCAAAGTGAACCAATTGTCTCAACAAGCTGAAATATACATTTCCTTCAGAGTTTAAAAAAAAAATGGGAAAAGTGTGAAGGCTTTTCCTCCAGAGCATTTGTCATTTTTGGGACCCACCTTCCAAATATGGCGGATTGATGCGGTATCTCATTAAGACAAATAGTATTCTCCTTGAATTCTATGAGAAGTATTTTCGCCGTATAGACAACCCCTAGGATCTGGACCAAGCTAACCACTTCTACTACACTTAATTAATACACTTAATTAACTACACTTAATGCAGTGTAGATGTGTAAATAGCTATTGCTTAAAACAATTTGTAAGCCGCTCTGATAGCCTTGAGGCTGAAGAGCAGGGTATAAATAAATAAATAAACAAATAAATCTTCTCTAAACCTATACATGCCCATCTCTTTCATTTGTTCCCTAGGGCACAGAGTTACAAAACTGCAAGAATTACAATTCTGTACTGTTATCTCGTACCAATTATGCTAAGTAAGGGATTCAGTAGAAAAAGCATGAGTGTCCTCATCCAACCAGTGAAACATGCTTCACAAAAGGCAGATGTCTTCACAGTTACAAATGCTTTGGGGATAGCAGTTGGAAGGAGAGATGGTGTACTAAACTGCACTGCTCAGATATATTCAAGCCTCATTCAGCTCACCAGCAGTGGTGAATTTGGGAAGCATGACAGAACCCAAATGTCTAGAAACAATTTATACCTTTGATTTGACAGCTGAAACCATAGTAAATCTCATCCTCCTTGCATGATAATGTTCTATCTTCACTGGATCTGAGAGTGAGCAAGAGAGCATGTGCGCAGGCAAAGATGTTGGTCTTAATCATTTTAGCTCCACATTCTACTGATAAATGTTGCATTAAATTTCTAAGCAATTTCTCCCAGGTAGACTTGATGCTGAAATACAGGGGTGTGATTTTCAAATGACTTGGTTTCACAGGCATCAAGGGTATTCTGATTGTTTCCTCTTCAACAATGCCCCATGATGAGGGCCTTCGATGTTTGGGCTAGAAGTCAACCTGAAGAAAACGGAAATTCTCTACCAGTCTGCACCACAGACAAACACCACCATCCCCACATTGCCGTCAGCAAATCTGTGCTTAAGATTTTAACAGCTCAGCAGTTCACCTACCTGGGAAGCATCATCTCCTCAGATGCCAAGATTGACAAAGAGATTGATCACAGATTAGCAAAAGCATATAGCGCATTTGGAAGACTTCACAAAAGAGTCTGGAGCAACAAACACCTGAGGCAAAGCACAAAAATCAGTGTGTATAGAGCCATTGTACTGTCTATTCTCCTTTACAGGTCTGAAACATGGGTCACCTATCGCCAACACTTACGACTCCTCGAACTTTCATCAGCACTGTACATGCACAATCCTAAATATACACTGGACTGACTATATGACGAATATTGCTGTGCTTGAACAAGCAGGGATCACCAGCATTGAGGCCATGATATTGAGAACACAGCTGCGCTGGGCAGGGCATGTTTCTAGGATGGAGGACCATCGCCTCCCAAAAATAGTACTTTACAGTGAACTCGCCACGGGTCAGCGTAAGGGGGCGCTCCAAAAAAGCGATACAAGGCCTCCCTGAAACAACATCTCAGGCTCGGCCAAATTGATCACCAATAATGGTCTGCCCTACCCTCACATCGGGAGGCGTGGAGACTCACCATCCACAATGCTGCAGCCTTATTTGAGAACTCACGCCGAACAAGTCTTGAAGAGAAATGACAACGCAGAAAGAATTGCAACCTGGAAACATCACCCAAGGAGACCTTCTGCTGTGCTTTCTGCAACCGGACTTGTTTATCTTGGATTGGCCTTTTTAGTCATCAGCACGCTTGCAGAAAGTGCAGGATGAGTCCTTCCTGAATCTTCATTTGAAAAGAAAAGCCAGAGATGATGAGGGGAAACATATCTGCTTTTGAAATATTCCTTGTTTCAACTCTTCCTTTTATAGAATATAGGGTCAGAATTTAAATAAGGAATATTTTTATATAAAGGAATCCTACCTGTGATTTATGTTTTTTTTTGTTAAGATACAGAGAGACCTCAAAAAGGTAGTGTGACATAATATGCTCACCTTCACATAATTCAAAGTACTTTGACCAGTGACCTGTGTGTAGCAAAAATACTATTTTGCTGTTTCATGTCTAAAAATGTATTTCATGCCAAAAAGGAATGCAGTTAATCTACAGTACTGCTTCTGTGTCTTGATTTTCAGGATGCCTTCTGTCACTGAGTAAAACTGCAGTCCTATCAGACAAAGTCCTATTGAACTCAGCATGATTAGTTCTGAATCTATGTTGATAACTGATGAAGCGAGTGGGGTGTGACTCTTCGTTTCAGATTGTGGTCAGGCTGCTGTCAAGCTTCCATTGGAACCTCTCAGGTGCCTCTGCTCCAGATCATCAGAGGTTTTTCTCTCCTCAGTTTTGCCTGTCTTCTCCCCATATTCCCACATATTGACCCAAAATTCTCTAGAATTTTTTTTTCCTCCCTAAGTGCAGTACCTTACATTTCTCCATATTGAATTCCATTTTGTTAGCTTTCGACCAGCTCTCCAATCTATCCAGGTCATTTTGAATTTTGATCCTGTCCTCTAGGGTATTAGCTACTCCTCCTAATTTGGTGTCATCTGTAAATTTGATAAGTCTGCCCCTCATTCCCCAGTGGCTCTTAACCTTTTCATTCCCAGGGAACCCCTTTAAATATATTTTGTTGCCATAGGCCCCCAAGACTTAATTCAAGATTTTAAACCTAAATAAATAAACATAATTACACCATATATTAAACCTTCCCTCAGAGCAGTGGAGGGGAGGGAAGACTTTTGTCCTGCTTCTTCCTTCAAGTTTGCGGCTGGAGCAGATTGAATGGCAATGCACAGGCCAAGCCATCCAGCCAGTCTTTGCCTTGGCTCCTGTCACATGGCCACTCCACTGAGGAGGTGGGCCAAGCATGCTTCAAAGACCCCATGTGAGGACATCATAGATGCCTGGGAGTCCTTGGACCACAGGTTAAGAACCATAGTTTTAGAGAATATGCAGCACAGCCCATTTACTAACAAGGAGGAGCAGACAGCATATCATGCTGGTTAAAAATATGCTTTCCCTATCTTTTAAATCATGCTGGTTAAAAATATGCTTACCTTTTAAGCTCTAAGCAACGTAGACCATGGATACTAGAATACTGCTTCTATACATTTCTTCCTAGGTACTCAGATCAAGAAATGGGGCTTTCCCCTATGTTTCCCCCTTTTCAAAAATAAGAGAAGGTTTGACATGAAGAAAGGTCTGTTCTGTATTAGCACCCATGCCAGTAAACAACAACAACAACAACTCATAATTTTTCATAAATACTGTAGATTTTGAAAAGGAACTATTGATCAATATAGAAATTCTTGTGATGTGCTATGGCACTATTAAGGGGCCAGTGTACACCTATAAATCTATGAAAGACAAATATGGGATGAAAAACATAACAGTTGAAACTGTTTTTCTTCAAAATAACACCCATTATTTTTTCCCGATATTTTATTTATGTTAAATAAACAACACCCATTATTTTGAAGAGAAAGTTACAATTAATACACACCCATAGCTTATTTTTTAATTAATTCTTATTTTTTAATTAATTTCATTATAAAATTTAATATTTTAACCATTCTGAAAAGTATCGCTAAAATGGAAAAGCATGGAAAATATGGAAAAGTAACTAGATAAAAAAAGTAAAATAAAAGAATTGAATTGCCATGTTAGGTTGTGACCACAAAATTGTGAAAGTAGTATGGAAGTGCTCTGTCTCCTGCTTTTCTTTGGAAGTAAGAAACAGGTGAACGTTTCTAAGAATTAAACTTGGAACTTTTGAAATCATTCCTGACCCTGGGAGGATATCAAGGTGTTTTTTTAAATGATATTATTATACTTGGAATGTTTGAAGAAAGCAACTGAAATCATTAAGGTCTTTATTAATATAGCATGTTACTGAAAGTCTGGGAACCAAATACCAATTTTTGACCTACCAGATAATAAAAAACAATGCTGAACACTGATAAAGCTCTGCCTCAAATGCTCAGTTGGAGTTCCACCCACAGTCTCAGTTAACAGCTTGAAAAATCATAGATTGGCCTCTCTAACATGTTGGTCTCTAGCATGTATTCTTCAGCATGAGCTTGGGGTGAAGGGGGCAGAGCAAGTGATGGAAATACAGTTTAATGATATTCTGTGGAACAAGATCTATTCCCCTGATGTGAAAATAGTACAGTTTTGCAACAATTACATAAGATAATTCACAATGATGTTTGTTGAAAATGCATAACCTGCTAACATCAGATCCATTGAGCTAAGCATACTCCCTTCAATAGAACTACAATGCATCTTATTTACTGGACATTGTCATCAATTCTTATGCTATACATTTCTGGAGAGATGCTTTGTAAAAATGCCTTAGCTATCCCAACTGTGTAGTTGAAATAGTTATTGAGGTACCCTAGCAAACTAGCAAGCCCTGTACACTAGCAAATACTTGCAAAAGTAAGTAGTCAATTAAAACAGGCAAACAAGGAAAGTTTGGAGCTTGAATGACAACTCTCAAAATCAACCAACATGCCATGCTGCTTAGGGATTCAAGGAATTGTAGCTCAAAAAGTAACTCCCCGAATCTCTGAAAGAGGTGCTGCTGTTGCTCAGAAAGGCTCAAGCTATAACCTCTCCATTAAAACTAGAGTAAACAGAGAATCCACTGCTTTCTGGCCTGTTTAAAGAGATGGAGATGAGTGGCAGTAGAAAGAGTGGATGCAGATGACATGTTTCCATTGCATCTGCTCCTGATATATAGTAAGTTCCTCCTTGCCTTTTGACAGGATGATAAATGAGCAGTGGCTCTGTTAATACTATACCTGGCAGTGGACATACAGAGCCCCACTCATGGGTGTTGTAGCATTCACACTGATCTCCCCCACCCCCAAGGGTGTCAATTGCAAACAGGGCACTGTGTTTGAAGTGATATCCTACTGCACAGCTGTAAATGAGCAAGAGCATACTTTTTGCCAGGTTGGGGTGCCCATTCTCCAGGTGCTCCATTCACTTCTCATCTGTATACATGCAAGATTTGTTACCCAAATTGCATGAGGTCCATGAAGAACCCACTTGTGTTACGTTATTAATATGGGAAATTTAATTGGCTCAATATGGCAGTGAGAGGCTGGGTAACTACAGGACCTTTCGACCTATGTATACCAGTAATCACTGATGAGACTCCAAGCCAGGAAATAAAATAAAATATTTTTTTTTAATTGAAAATTAAATCATGCAACCACTCACGCATACACTCAAGCTTCAAGCAGCCACACAAAGCTAATGAAAGATAGGAGGAAGTATTGGGATAGAGCAATAGAGTTCGGGATAATGGGCTATACTGCACCTATCTGATGAGCAGAGATTCGTGTAGCAGAACATATTCAGGTGAAGCTCAGAGGGTCACACAGCAGATTCATAGAATCATAGAATTGCAGAGTTGGAAGATACCACGAGGGCCATCCAGTCCAACCCCCTGCCACGCAGGAAAGCACAATCAAAGCATCCCCAACAGATGGCCATCCAGCCTCTGTTTAAAGACATCCAAGGAAGGAGACCCCACCACGCTCCGAGGGAGTGTGTTCCACTGCCGAACAGCTCTTACTGTCAAAAAGTTCCTCCTAATGTTGAGGTGGAATCTCTGTTCCTGGAGCTTGCATCCATTGCTCTGTGTTCCAGTCTCTAGAGCAGCAGAAAACAAGCTTGCTCCATCCTCAACGTGATACCCCTTCAAATACTTAAAAACAGGGCTATCATATCGCCCCTTAACCATCTTTTTTTCAGGCTAAACATACCCAGCTCCCTAAGTCTTGGTTTCCAGACCTTTCACCATTTTAGTCGCCCTCCTCTGGACACACTCCAATTTGTCAATATCCTTTTTTGAATTGTGGTGCCCAGAACTGGACACAGTATTCTAGGTGAGGCCTGGCCAAGGCAAAATAGAGTGGCACTATTACTTCCCTTGATCTAGACACTATACTTCTATTGATACAGCCCAAAATTGCATTGGCCTTTTTAGCTGCCGCATCGCACTGTTGGCTCATGTTCAACTTGTGGTCTACTAGGACTCCTAGATCCCTTTCACATGTAGTCTCATTCAGCCAGGTTTCCCCCATCCTATATCTATGCATTTC
Organism: Gambelia wislizenii; assembly: GCA_030847615.1. NCBI lineage: Eukaryota > Metazoa > Chordata > Lepidosauria > Squamata > Crotaphytidae > Gambelia > Gambelia wislizenii. Next base: position 93,774,996 of record JAUMIR010000003.1, on the reverse strand, counting down.
GCTTTTCCGCCCTAAGTGCAGTACCTTACATTTCTCCATATTGAATTCCATTTTGTTAGCTTTCGACCAGCTCTCCAATCTATCCAGGTCATTTTGAATTTTGATCCTGTCCTCTAGGGTATTTGCTACTCCTCCTAATTTGGTGTCATCTGCAAATTTGATAAGTATGCCCCTCATTCCCTCATCCAAGTCATTGATAAAGATGTTGAATAGCACTGGGCCCAGGACAGAATCCTGTGGCACCCCGCAGATTGACAGCATGATGGGAATTATGAAGGCTGTGTGTACTTTGGCTGTGTTTGGTTGCAATATTTATACTTGATATTTACCCTTAAGGGGTGTTATGAGTGGAAAACAATGTTTGAGTGAGTTTCCCTCAGTTAGACAGTAGAAGCTCTGGCTTCGTTAATGGACATTAATGATTCAGATAGTAAGACTGATTGGTTTTCAGGCAACCTACTATTCTGTGTATGAATAGTGTGAAGACAAACTATTTGCAGAGTCCTTGGTGTTCCAGCCACTTGATTGTTGTAGTATATGACTCACTGCCATGTGTGTCCAGGAGAATTAGCACATTTCACCCTAACTATTGTCTTGAGGGGGATCCACATAATTACTTACTGGGCATGTCTGTTTTTTGAAATTTCCAAGACTTCATTTCAGATTTTGAGCAAACCTTTACCAGTCCCTATATTTGGGCAGTCCTGGTCTACTTCTAACCCTGTAAATTGTCTATTTGAGCCAAAATATTAATCATAGCCAATTAGTGATGTATGAAAAGAGGAGGGGGTGTCAGGGCCTAAAACAGATTTATTTGGGGAGTCTATTGCACTTCAAGACTGAGCCTGTGAAATGTCAGAAAAAATATCTTGGAAAATAGCACTAGTATTATAGAGCCATCAGACTGTGGGCCTGCCTCACAAAAGGTGGGAAAGAGCAGTGGTTTGGGCAGTGGCAGCAGCAACAGGAGGCTATGTACCCACCAGGGGAGCTAGGTGGTGGTGTGAGAATCATGTCTGTGACCTGGAAATCACACACACTGATCCTTGGCTAAATTCCACCTTCCTGGTTTGCTTTCACCTTGCACAGAATGAATTACCATTTGAAGATCTGCCACCCCCACGCAAACTCTTTGATGTGGAATCTAAATTACCTTGCTGCACCATGGTAAATAACCAAAGTACCCTGGGATGAGAAGGCTTACCCAGAGGCAGTTTTACCATCAGCATGAGCAAAAGGAAGGCTTGGATTGTGGAAAGCCTTGTTTCATTACAAGATGCTGGAAGGAATATGTTGTTCTCTTTTAGCTAAAGCATGTTTTTGTAGTCATCAATTAAATAATGTTATGGCTAAAATCCAGAATTGCCTAACTAAAGCCAAGTTCAAAATCAGTGCCTGGGAAGATTTCAAAATACAGTAGAGAAGGAAAACATCTCCATGCATGAAACTGTAGATTCCACTGACTGACTTGCTTGGTGTTTTAATTTGTTTTGTTCATTTTAAGCAAACATTCAGATTTTTACTAGATGAAAGCTAGTACTGTTGAAAATGAATATGGTGTGGAAAGCACTATATAAATCCATTCCAATCATGTTTTAAATATTCCAGATATTTATTTATTTATTTATTTATTGCTTTTATCTGTCCCTCAAGTATGGCTGCCAGGTTGCATGCAGGACAAGGCTCCTGTAACTTTAATCCTGAACAGATTGTGGAGCAAGATGAGGTGCTGTAAAACTATTTCAGGAGGGATGAAGGTATCTGTCCTCTTTTTACTTTTATCTTACCTTCAGAATGCCAACGAGAGCTGCCCCCCATCCACAACACATCTCTTGCCTCCCTGTGGACAGTGGAGGGAGGGGGTGGAAGGGCACCCAGCTCTGCAATTGTCACCAGCCCCTACATCCTCCCCTCTCCTGTTCTATACCAGTAAGGCAAGAGCCATATTGGGAGGGGACAGCTGCCTCTGAAAGTTGGATTTTGAAAGGTAGGAGAGGACAGGTTCTTTTGTGCTGCTGGATAGAGTTTTATGGTACCTTAATCTGTTCAGAATTAAAGTTAAAGGAGCCTTGTCCAGTATCCAACTTGGCAACTCAACTCCCAAGATGCATGTGAAATAGATCATCAGCAACAACAGTTTGGATACCATGTTCTTACTCATAGAGGCCAGAATGGCTAACAGTCTCACATAAAAACACACTGATAAAATCACAAATCCCTAAAGTAAAAATAAAAATAAAAATTGTGCATGTCTAGAATTATCAACATCAAAACCATAAATTACAAACGGTTTCAGTCCTATTGGCTAGTGACAACTAGAGTAGACCCATTGACTTGTTTGTTGAAAGGTGAGTCAACAGACAGGTAAATCCCATTGATTCAATGGGCCTATTTTAACAGGGGCCTGCAATAGTGTTACCCGAATTGCGTGGGGTCTGTGGGACCCACTCGTGACATTCAAATTATAATAATAACTTGGGGAATTTTAATTAGCTCAAAATATGGCAGCGAGGGATCATGTAACTGGCAGGATATTTACCCCTGTGTATATTAGTACTAACTGACAAGACTCCAAGCCAAAATAAAATAAATATAGTTTTTATTAGAAAATAATCATGGGAACACTCACACAAGCACTCACGTTTCAAGCAGTCACACAAGGCTAATGAAGACTTAGGAGGAAGTATTTGGATAGAGGAATAGATTTCAGGGATGATGGGCTATATGTTACCTTTCTGGAGAGCAGAGATTTGTGTAGCAGAGAAGGACTCAGATTCGGATCTGAGGGTCACACAGCAGACCTGCAGAGTAATGAGGTATATGGAGCCATACACACATGGCTATGATTTGAGGGTAATATTTATACCCAATACCCTTAAGGGGTGTTTTGAGTGTAGAACAATGCTTGAGTGAGATTCCCAGAGTTAACCAATGGAAACTCCAGCTTTGTTAATTGCTGTTAATGGTTGGGACATTGAGACTGATGGATTTGAAGTAATCTTATATTGTTAGGTAGGCAGAGGTGTGAAGGAAGACCTTTTCAGGATAATGGGTGTTCTGGTCACTTATTTGTTTTGGAGTATTACTTATTGCCAGGTGCATCCAGGAGAAATTAGCACATTCGTCCCTAACGGCTATCGGAGAGGGCTTCACTTAATCAGTTCTGGACATGTCTGTTTTGGGGGAATTTCTGAGATAAGTAAAGGTCAACCAGAGACCTAATGAAGTTGTGCAGTAGCCCTTCTGTGGATGGTTTTGTCTACTGTGGACCCACGTGAACTGTCAGTTATTGCCAATGTATGGATTATTGCCAATTTATGAAATATTGCCAATCTATTGGAAGGGAGAGGTATAAGGGCATGTAACAATAGGATTAAGGCCAAAGATTTGTTAAAATGCAATGAAAACAATACAAACAGCAGAGAAGGCAATTTGAACTCTTGCTTATTGCCCTGAAAGCTTGTAGAAATAAAGACATTTTTACCTGGAGCTTGAAAGCCAAAAGTGGGAGCGAGTTCCACAAAGGCTGTGGTTACGGCATAAAGCCAAGGTTGGGGAAATATGGGTCACAGGCAGCCCCTGAGGCTCTGCTGATACACGCCCCAAAGCCCCCAAAGCCCTCCCCCATCTTGAACAGTTTTTGGCTGATTTTTCTCCTGAAAATCCCTCCAAACACATGAGATTTGCCTGAAAATGTGGCAGTTTGCCTCATTCTCCCCCCTCTCCACAAGCCTACCAACACTAAGAATTTGCCACAACTTGGCCAAAATGGGAGCTACAAGTTATACTGTGTCACTTTCAGTGTGCTGCCGATATGCCAGTGTGGCCCCTTTGGGAGTGTGTTATGTGTGAGAATATAATTTGGCCCCTACCCCTCAGGCAGTTGACCACCCCTGGTGTAGACAAAGGAGTCAGGCTCAGTTTGGGTGGCATGATAAAGTAGAATAGTCTAGAACTCTGCTGTATCAGGAACAAAGTAATGGGCTGGTACATATTGATGTTGCCTCTGCTATATGAAGCAGTGGTTAAATAAATTAAAGATTTTCCATCCATGGGTTGTTTATTGTGACATCTGAACTCAGCATTCTGCTTAGCTTTTCTCCAAACAAACCAGAGTCAGAAGACTTCTTGGTTCATATTCCCAAGTTCTTCCTATGCCTAGCTGTCTGGATGTGCAACTACAAACAGGGGTTGGTACAAATACCATATACTTAAGTGATATTCAACTTGCCTGTACAAAGGTTTGGTGTTGAAGAATAATGCCTCAAATCCATTCATTCTTATTTACATGCCAGGTTTACCATAAATCTGAGTGCAGACGGTGCCTCCAAATACTACAACAATATAACTTTCATGAGCTATGCATTCCTTACACTACTCCAAGAATCAATGTTTATAACTGGCACTGTTTCCCATGCCATACATGAGCATATAGGAGGATAAGTGACACTAACAAAAGGTGCCTGACCCCAGTCATGAGTGGCATCATCTTTCATCATCAATGTGGTTGCTCATAGCTGCCCACCTGTGTATGTATTGTGCTGGGATTCAGACAATGTATGTCAGTGTTAAAAATCTCATGTCAAGGTGTCAATATGCTTGGCAGCAAGGTAAAGAACTTGTGATGTATAATGTGGGAAGCCATGTTCATATAGCAAACCTGTCCTTGATCTAGCATGTAGCATATTTGTCTTTGAGGCATCTCGTCTATGATGATGCATACAGGAAGGAAAATGTGGACCTTTCCACCTGTACTGTTTATTGCAGTGGCTGAAACTTGCCTGTTAGCATGACATTCCCTGGAATCGTCTTCCATATATGGACATATGGTTTGGCATCCTGAATGTGAAGCTCTGCCACATTTTTGTGCAATTAAAAAAAATGTGCCAGGAATGAGAGGGATAAAGTATCCTGCCTAGAAAGTTTTTTTGTTGTTGTTATGTAAATTTCTGCAAGTGTTGCCTTTTACTAAAATTTTGTAATCCAGTGGAAGCCTAACATAGGAACTTTTGCAATAAACTAAACAAAAATAATGAAATCAAATAAAAATTACAGTCATGTAATTACAATTATAGGCATGAAGAATAGGGATTGGTTTTGAATGGGAGTAGGGATGATAAATTTGTGGAGATTATCATGCTCCTGCCAGGTTGCATTTACCATCTGTTGGTACTGCCTAGTGGTTTAGATGTTGAGTACAATCATGCAACAATTTAAAATAGGACTGGGTCTAATGGTTTTAAGTTACAGGAGGGTAGATTTTGGTTAAACATTAGAAGGAACTCTTTGACAGTGAGAGCAGGCCAGCAATACCAATTGCCTATAGAGGTGGTAGGGTCTCCTTCTCTGGACACCTTCAAAAAGAGGCCAGACAGCTACCTGCTGGGGATTCTGTAGCTTGAGATTTTGAGTGGATAGTTGGACTTTATGGCCTATGGGGCTCTTTCCAACTCTATGATTCTACCAAAAAAAAAAAAAAATCCTTGCTTCACAAGCTGTAATTTCAATATATGTGTGTTTATTGGTCATTCTGTGAGATCAACATAGTTATAATCTTTGGTTGTTTATTTAGGATATCAAATGTTGCCACCCAAGGCTCAAACAAGATTTGGGTTTTTTTAAAGGTAGGATACAAAACAAGGGTAGTAAGGCATCCTGCTGTACAGAGAGCATTCTTCTCTTTGAGGTATTCTCTACTTGAAGGGATGTCTAGTCCAAGGCTAATTTGGCAGTAACAAAGCACAAGAAGAGAGGCCTTGAGGTAGTGCATGAACAGTTAGCACAGTAGGTGGCACATTGATTGGGGATACAGGTCCCCTGGACAAATTCTTCTTCACTATAGTGTGATGTATTGTATTCAAATTATGGTTATTACTATATTTAAATTTGCATCTATATGCATACATGACCTTGTGTGTTATTTTTTTTTTTAATGTGCCCCCCTTTCAGGAAGGGGTTTGCTCTTTTGGTATTGTGTGTAAAGAGCCAAGCTAAGAGGTAGGGATTATGATTTTAAGAGCTAGTGGTAGCTTGAAGGTAAGAGATGCTGATATCACCTCTATGTTACCTTCTAGGAAGTGAGCACAGGTGAGAAAAAATATGTGGTAGGACTGTTTGTGAGGGAAATAACAGGGATGAATTCTGGCCATGTTCTTGGTCAAAACTTCACCTTTGTATGTATTTGGCGAAGATCTCCGTTGAAACATGAATTGCGTAGTATGATTTTGGTCTAACCTGGGAATAAAAAGGCCCTAACATGGGAACAAAAAGTATGATTGTGGTGACAGTGCATAGTTAAATTTTCCCACTGGTATGTTGCAAGCTTCCAGTTTTCTACCCAGTTTTCAGCTTTCTCTTTCAAACAGGTACAATGCAAATGTTTCCATGCAGGGGATCCATTAGCCAACTCATATGTTGGCTGGTAGGACAAGGGAAATGATTAAAATTCTACAATCCCTATAATTTCATTAGCAGCTCAGTGTGGGATTACAATGAAAGTGGTACCATCTGACAAAACCACTTCATAATTATATTGAGAAGAAGTTCTACAACCACGTCACAGACAATAATCATCTTGCAAAATTCTCCTTAGGGTTCCCAGTACAAAAGTCAGGAGCCTCCCATGTTTATATATATAAGAAGATATATTTGCATCAAAGCTCAAATTGGTTTTGTTGGTGGCATCTGTGGTAAATATCTTATGGTTTCTGTCCAGAGCTAAGCAACACACATGATTGTCTCACATTACAGATCACATGCTATATGCTACAACCAAGCTACATTTGATTTTGAATCCGCAATGAATTTTTCATATGAATGAGCATTCAAACATGCTATCTCTGGATGTTTTGGAGGAAATCCTGACCCACATAAACTTATACCAGAATCAGTGTACAACTCTTTGAGATACCACAAGACTCTTTTTATTTACTTATTTACCAAATGGCTGATGTCAATTCTGTTATACTATTTTTGTAATTTGAAAATAATTATATTATTATTACAACTCAAAATGTCTCTGAGGGCTTGTCTACACTGGGGGGGGGGATCCAGATGAAATTCAGACTACTCTGATGCAGATTTAAGCACCACACCTAAACTGTATTCAGATTTTTACCTCCAGTGACCTTGCAGGTCCACTATCACTGCTAGACAGCCACCTCTGTGGCACCGATGCCACTGGCATGGGCCAGAAGAGTGACAGGGCTTTGCTTTTCTGGTGCATAATCACCTGTTCTGAGATTAGGACAGGGAAATGGCAGCACCTCAGGCAGAGCTTGTCTTTCTTCTCCTTCCCACTCCCTGAATCCAGTACAAACGGATTGTTCACACTATAGTTTTCTCTAGAGTTTCAAGCAAACTCCAGGGAAAACTTTGAGTTTTTTAAAACTGGGGGGTCAGCTACATGGGAGAATTAAATATAGGAAATATCGTGTTACCTCCATTTTGGTCCTGTCCCAAGTTGTGCCCACGATGCATTCGCAGATTTGGTGAGGGGGAAATACCTGAGTTTGTAGTCCACATGGAGCATGCACCCAGGGAATAGGTAGTGGCTGGCAGGGGTGGTCAACTGGAGTCCCCCTAGGCCTGAAGGCCAGGCAAACAGGCACCGACCTCTCAGCCAACCATCTGCCAAATGCCCTTCTGGGTCCCACAGCCCTGTAGCACCAGCGAGCGAGTGAGAGAGCAGCTGGGCCCCTCCCCAGCACACAGGACCTGATGGACCTGCCACCCACCCAGCCATCAGGCAGTCATGAATGCTGCGCACTGGGTGGAATGGGTAAGGGCCAAACAGGGCATAACTGGTGTGCACCACACGGACCGTCCGCCCCAAGAAGCTGCCACTGCTGGGGACATGGAGGGACAGGCAGAGCTGCTGCCTCTGCTAAAGGGGGAGCTGAAGGGCCACCACCAAAGGGCTTTCCCCCCCTAAGCCCTGACAAGCAGCCACTGCCCCATCCCCAAGCCAAAGGGCAGGCTGAGGGAGTGAGTGAGCAAAGGCCTTTGTGACTGCCCATCCATCAAGTGGAATCACAAAGGCCGAGCCCTTGCTCACTCACTCACTCACTCACTCAGCCTGGCCCTTTGGCTCAGGGATGAGGCAGCGGCTGCCTGTTGGACAGGGTTCGGGGGGAAGCCCTTCAGCTTTAGCAGAGGCAGTGGCTCTGCCTGTCCCTTCATGTCCCCAGCGGTGGCAGCTTCCTGGGGCGGGTGGGCCATGTGGTCCATACCAGGTCTTCCTTGCTTTGCCCTCACCTGTCCCACCCAGTGCCCGACCTTCATGACTTGGTGGGCAGGCAGGCAGAGGGTCCATTGGGGCCCATGTAGCAGAGAGGGGGGCCCAGCTGCTTCCTTGCTATCTTGCTGGCTATCACCAGTCTGAGGAGCAGAGCAGGTAGACAGAGGGCTGAGGTGGCAGCAAAGTGGGGAGACCGGCCAGAAGAGCCGCTCCATGTTAATCTTATATCTGTGTTCCATACAATAACAGCAATGGCGGATCCTGCATTGCTAGGCATCCCTTGCAAGCCTTCCCCCTCCGAGGTACAACCAATCACATCTCAGCAATGCTGTGTGCCCCTAATTCGAGATGGTTGCTGGTTGATCAGACAACCAATTATGAAGGTTTTTCCCACACTTTTGAACCCCCCCCCCCAGAAAAACTGCGAAAGTTCTTATCACGGCCTATATGGAGTTTTCAGACCCCCCTCATTCTAAATAGCGTATATTTGGCCTACCAAAAGTGAGAACCAATGATATTCATCCTGAATTGTTCCTGGGTTTTTTTGTTTTTTGTTTTGCTATGCAGTCAACTCCCCAGAGTAAGGTGGTATTTCCTGAGTCTGGTGTGGATAGGGTCATACATCATGTTTTGCACAGAATGCATTGTATTTGGCATACTGCATAGTGATGGTTTCATTAAAATGTTGGGGTTTGCACCAAAAAAAGGTTACTGAAAATAGTGGGAGAGATAAGAAAAGGTGTCTTTTAAAAAAAGCTAACATCATCGAAGAATAAAATAATCTCTCAGCACTTGATAATTTTTCCAGTGTCAAAACACACACAAATATGGAAGGCCCCAATCCAGATAGAGACTTTAGTAGAAAGCCAAAAATTAGGGCTTGTCTACATGGAATAAATACCCTGTCTTGCCTCTGACTCAGAGCCCTGCAGTATGTGCTATGCACGGCAATTGCCCCGTTCTGCCCCTGGGCAGTCCTCACCATCCCCAGAGCAGATATGGGGCCAAGACAAGGGAAAGGCAAGGTAGGGCCCAATAAAACAATTTTATTAATATACCCAGTTTACTCTGTGACCACCAGCAAAAACCAGATCAGGCCCCATGTGTCCACAGAAGCCTGCCTGGCACACCAGCCCTCACTGCTGCTGCCATCTCCCTGGTTTTCCTGGAAGCCAGGAAGGAGTCCCTCAGCATGTGACCAAGACTGGTCACATGCAGTGGGTCTTCAGTGACACACATGTCATGGGCCCCCTTCCTGCCTTCTGAGTCATCAAAGAAAATGACAGCAGTGGCTACAGTGCCGGGGTGGTGTGCCTATTTGGACTCTGGCCCGTTCCGTACCAGTAACAGGGGAAGAACAGGCCAGCTCCGTAGCCAGGATATGTTGGCAGAGAGCCAATGTATCCTGGCTCATGAAGATGAGCCCTTAAAAGCCTCTATTTCACCTGCTAGATTCTAATCCAGATTATGTACTCCACATCAGCTGTTTAAAAAAGTAAATACCATTCATGCAGTTTGTAACTATCGCTATGAAGTGTTTTTAAGTGACCCTTCTCTATCAAGACAATATTTCATGGGTTCATTGGTTACATCTTGACTATCCCCCCCCAACCCGAGTTATCAAAAAGACTATTTGTCACTTATTGCTATTGCATTATGTTTGCACAAGCTGCCATTTAAAAAATGATTTACTTGATGTATTTATGTAGAGTTAGATTGAATCTGTGGTCTAAAACCTTGGATGTTACAAGGCTGAGAGTCTGTGCTGAGCTGAAATGGAGCCCCTGTGATCACCTGCCATTTGGCAATAATGTCACTTTCTGCTGGAATGAAGTATTTCTCCTATTTCATGTGGCAATAAATATTAAATTTCAGAGTACGATCAAGCCTTAGGTTGCAGGTAAATGTAAAAAGTTTGCTCCCAGTTGCACGTGCCAAAGCCTTTTGCACTCTTTTGATGCTGTTCAGTGTGTTTGCAGATGTTCTTTCTCTATCCCAGTGGGGTTTGATCTACTCCAGGATTTTCAAGGTTCAGGACATGTTAATAATGCTCTGCCTCTGTTCAAACAAAACAAAAGGCCCTGAAAACAAAAGTGACAAAGACAATTTTTCAGCCCCAGTGTTGCTTCAGATACTTTGGAAGCTAGGCAAGGGTAGAATAGTATTAGCCATGGGGCTAGTGAATCCATTGACTTGTACAGCTATGGTCCTTAGTTAGGGTTGGCTCTGGGGCAATATAGAATACCCACATCAGACTGGGCAGTCCTCACCATTTAGGCCAAGTATTTCCCCTTCATAATGCATAGATATGCTGGATTTGGTTGCAGGCTGTCACAGCATCAGCCTTTCCTACTATGTTCAGTAGACTGGCCAACTATACATAGAACAAAAAGAATACATGTATTGTCAACCCAGAGGATGGGGTTTTGGATGATCTATGCCTGTTGTCCTGTCTCTTGCCTGGGCACTAGGATTGAAATACTCAACAAAAGTATCCATTTCACAAAACCTGAGATGCATTGTGAAATGAAGCACACCCTGCCTCTGAAGTCCACCCATCTGCAGGATCTGTCTGCAGTGTGTTTTGAAAAAATGAAATACACAGAAAAACATGCAGCTCGGTCATATGATCAAGGAACCTTGAACATCAAGTCAGTTTCCCCATCCCTTACATGTCATAACATCTTGCTTTATGAAGCAATCTGGCAATCTCAAAAGTTTGAATGTATTTTGTGCCCTTTTGGTTTACTTAATAAAGGTATCAAGCTAATATGGATGTTGCATTATTATTATATGTCTACATTTAAATATGCAAATAAGATAAAATAAGCATACAGTTAAACACACACACACAAACATGGTTTAGTTGATGGAAAAGGGGAAAACAAAACACATTGAATACTTAAAAAAACTTTAAAATGTGTATGTGTGTGCACATATTTTTTGCAAGAAAAAAACACACAATGAAGTCTCACAACCTGATATGAACCAAAAACAGTATGAAAATTCAAGTGAGATTTGGAGAAATGCAACACAACTGAGGATGCATCTACACTATAGAAACAATGCAATTTGACACCATTAAGTGCTGTGACTTCATCCTAGGGAATCCTGGGATTTGTAGTTTTGCAAGGTCTTTAGCCTTCTCTGCCAAAGAGTACTGGTGCCTCAAAAACTACAAACCCCAGGATTCTGTAGGATGAAGCCACAGCAGTTAGTGGTGTCAAAGTGCATTATTTCTACAGTGTAGATGAACCCTGAGACTGAGAATTTCACAGCCCTACTTTATCCCTATCTCCATCTTTTTGGTGTGTATGTGTATGTACCTTCAGGTTGCCTGTTGACTTATGGTGACCCCATTAATTTAATAGGGTTTTTTTTAAGGCAAGGAATACTCAGAGGTGGTTTTTGCCAGTTCCTTTCTCTGGCAGAATACTTAGTAGCCTACAGCACCTGCTATTCACACTTCCCATCTAAGTACTAACCAGAGCTGACGTGCTTAGCTTCCAAGATCAGATGGGATCTGGAGCCTTTATGGTATCTTTATGCTGCTTTGGCCTAATTCCAATTTAATGCTAGCAGAATGAAAATCCTTGCAAGTGCAATTGTGCTGGGTTACACCTTTGTTCAATTTTTTTAAAAAAGCTATTACCTAATCAGTTGTGCAAGATGTTGGTCAACCCAATGGACCTGTTTGTTTTACTAATGCTTTCCACAAATGCTTGCACAATTAAAAAAAGGTATTGGATAGCATCCTTGCACTAGTTCTAAAAATGTGCAACCAGCTTTGCACTGACACATATGTAATATGTGGATACAAGCTTGGATCTTTAAAACAGACTTTGAGTGGACAATCATTCAAATAGATGACTGTCCTCTGATAGATTCAAATACGGTTTTTAGGAATACGTTCCGGCTGATTGTGTAGAACTGCTCTGTTGGCTTGGCTCCTCTCAACAAGGATTACCATCATCTGCATTCTGTGTGGCTGTGGTTACTAGTATATTTCAGTCACAGTGGGCACATGGATCAGGATGGAATTTGTGCTTTATTCTTGGATTTATTAAGTTTTTAGTGTCACAGAATACTTAGTAGCAATTGTAAAACCTGACAAATAATGTGCCCAGATTACTGAAAGAAATGAATTAATTTCCCATATTTTTCCAGCATAGGTTCCCATCCACTAAAATTAATATATGTACGTACACACACACACACACACAGACATACAGAGTACATACAAATACTGATGTTTGTTATTAGACAGAAAACAGTCATGTAACATGGAATAATACCATCAGAATCAATAGGGCTCCTTCGAATTTACTCTTGCACCTGTTGGGAGACAATATTCTCATGTTTTTGCTCTATACAACTGTACAGATGGGCTAATTGAAGCTTTACTCAGTCTACTTAATTGGACGAATTGCCCTCAAAGCTGTCAATAAGTGGTGTGTTCACAGTGAGGTAATTAATAACGCCATTTCCTTCTGGTAGACATATTATTACCCATTATTTCTTGAACCACGACATTGATGTCTTTATTCCACAAGGTAATTGCAGGTTTCTGGAAGGGGTTATGGCTTACCCACCAATTCCCTAAAAATGACATCATCCTTGAAAATTAAAACTACCCAAATCTGTTATTTTTGAATTAATAATGAGGAGAGCTTTTGAATAGCAAATATATCCTCTACTGAAAGACGCTTTTGTGTGTATGCATGTTTACTCTACATAGAGGATAACTAGAGCTTTTGATGGAAGATCATTTTGAACCTTAGATAGTACTTTTGAATTGGTTTGGTTGAAAAGTTTCTTCACTGCTGCCTTACTGACCTTTCCTGTAACTGCTGTGATACGATACTGCACCTGTGCTATGAAAATACTTTGTTTTAGTTTCTCCAAGATTACACAACTCAGAAAAAGCAAAATGAAATGCACAAAACTGGAAGAGAACATACATGCTGTGATATTTCCTTTTCTCTCTCCTCTTCTGTAACTACAGTCATGATTATCATCATCTAAAAAGGATATGAGGACTAACATACTTTAGCAGTAGTGCAATCTTGTGCTCTAAAATTTCAAACTCAAAGCTGATTTTAACATTTTACAGTACAAGCGTATAAACATTTGTTCAGAACTATAGCCCATAAGAGTTCAATTGGACTTATTTCCAGGTAAATGAGTATAGTAACACAGCCTCAGAATATTCCAGATGGCCTTGTGGTGTACATTGGGGGCCACATGCATGAGTGTTGCTCTAAAAAAAAAAATGTACCTTTGATGTACAAAGATAGCAAGTTCAAGAAAATGCTTTTCTGCAGATTATCTATAAACAGCCTGCAACTTTATTAGAATTCTGACATTTTCAAGTGTCTTTATTTAAAGTACATATCTTGCCCTTGTGGTATAATGAATTTTGTCTGAAAGTATGATGATACTGCATGAACAAATCAAACCTGAAACCAATTATTGCTAAATAAGAATATTTTTGAATAAGGGAAACAGATAAGTTAATTATGATAATTATGAGGGGGAAAGCTGACACAGTTTTCTAAGAATTGTACAAGTGCAAGTTCCAAAATTTACCACAGAATTTCTCTGTGGACAATCAAAAGATGCCCTGCATGAAAAACGAACAGAGCCAATCCATGATTCTCAAAACAGAATGAAAGAATCCTGCCCCAGGAATGAACCCCCACTTCCTTCTATACAGCTACCTTGTTATTTCAAATCTGCTGGAATCCATATTCCATCTTTTTTTCAGCTTTCTTAGCTCTTGCCTTGATTTGTCTTTCCTTTCATTGTCTTGATTTTTTACACTAATTTTCTTTCCACCAAAGGAAAAAATGATTTTTTAAAAAATCAGCAATATCAGTCTTCAGCACAGCATTTGATAAGGTCTTCCACATTATTCTTGCTCACAAGACACTTAAAATGTAGACTGGATAGTGTGATGGTTATGTGAATCCATGACTGGCATGTGGTTTGAGTTCTCACCAAACCTTGCATTCCAAATTGAATTGGCATTATGTCAAAGATTCTAAAGATGTTCAAATTGAAGCAGGGGTTATCCAAATCTGAATGTGTATTTTTTCAGAGCTTCATTAGCCACTTGGATTTGGAGGGACTCATAGTCCCAGGTGTGTAGAAACAGATGTACTTATGCCACCCAGTCTTTCCAGATAAGGAAAATGTAGAGAGGAAGAAGGGTCTGAGGGTTTCTTGTGTTTGTTTTTTTGACTGACAAGGGGCTCATCTACATGGGCCAGGATATGCTGGCTCCCCACCAGTATATCCTGGTCATGAATCAGGCCCATTCCTTCCCCGTTACTGCCTCCAAACAGGCTGGAGTCCAGACAGGGTCACTGGCCCATTGCTGCAATCACCATGGCCACAGTCCTCCTCACTCTCCTGGAAGTCACCCAGCAACATGTGAACAAGGCCCTCTGCATGTGACCAGCCCCCTTCCTACTTTGGAGAGAACAAGGCAGACTGGCAGCTGCAGTGATGGGCTGACCTGCCAGGATGGGCTCCTGCAGTCTCTCAGGGTCCAATCTGTTCCTTCCTGGTAGGAATGTATTAAACCAGATATTATTTTCCAACAGTTTATTAGGCTCTACCACGTTGTCCCCTGTTTCAGCCCCATATCTGCCCCAGGGCTCAGGAGGACTGCCCAAGGAGTAGAACAGGGCAAAAGCCCTGCATTGTCAGGACGGCAGGGCTCCAAGATGGGGGCAAGACAGGGTAAATTGCCTGTGTAGACAAGCCCAAGGTCTAACTTAGTATCACACTGTACAATAAGCTTAACATACTTAGAAGATCTATATCCTCAAGTGGTGCAGTATGTCAGTTTGTCTGAATGCATTATTTCCCTCAGTTGTACTTGGTGTTCTTTGTTTTAATATTGGTCACTGGTAGGCTAACATGGACCTAATGTTCAAGCCTGATTGGTGAGGCATATATCTCCTGCTGATGAGAGATCACAGAGAATCACAGTGATTGATCACAGGGAATGCACATTCTCATCAATGTTTAGTTTGATCCTTATAATCAGAGTAGCTGCCTATATCAGAACTCTCTAGTATCATTGCATTGAGGCAGGGTTGTTATTGTTGCATATTACAAAACTGTTTCAGTATGCAGTGATAGTCACTGGTTTTGTCTTCCACGAGACTGATAGCATCATAGAACTGGAAGGGAGTAAAAGGGCTATCTAGTCCAACACCCTGCCATACAGGAATATACAACCAAAGCACTTCTAAGAGATGGGTGTCCAACCTCTGTTTAAAGACTTCCAAAGGAGAGTCCACCAGCCTTCCATTCCGTCTACCATATGTTCTTGCGTATAAGACTGTTTTTTAACAAACACTTGAAAATCTCCTCAAAAGTGGGGGGGGCATCTTATATGCCCAGCAGATCTTTTCCCCTGCCATGAGAATGACTGCCTTGTCTTTGAAGTGTTAAATTGCCTAGGCAATTTCCCCAGCAGATCCTTCCCCCTGCTGTGAGAATGACTGCTTTGCCTTTGAAGTGTTAAATTGCCCTCCATTTAGGGATTGTATTTTGGTAAACTTGCCAGGAAGATTTCCATTTGCATAGTTTTGGGGATTTTCTCTCCAGGAGTTTGTAAGTCTGCCAATGTGGCTCTAAAATCATTAATGTGCTCATTCAAAAAATTGGGATTTGATATCTTCATATTAACCAACTTTATCTTTAATGAAACCTTACTTTCCAAAGATTGAACACCACAGAGATTTTTCAAAGTATCCCATGATTTTTTAGCTGTTTTCAGTCCTTTAATTTCACAGACTATTCCATCATCTACAGCCACACTTATGAGCTGGCTGGTTGGGGGTGGGGGGGGCAGGCTTTCCAGCTGAGTGGCTGGCTGGCTGGGGGGAGCAAACTCTATATTTTAACTTTAAAATTCGGGAGTCGTCTAATGCGCCCAGTTGTCTTATACACCGGAAGCTGTTACTGTCAGGACATTCTTCTTAATGTTTAGGTGAAATCTCTTTCCCATACAGATTAGGCTGGGTGATTTAACAGCCCCCAACTTCAGGTTGCCTGATGATCCTATGAGTTCTCCCCAGAGCTTGGAAAAGTTACTTTTTTGGCTTACATATCCCATAATCCTCCACCCCACTTGGCCAGCTAGTGGATGGAATCCAGAATTGTGGCCATGCTACCTACAGATTATGGAAATCATGATCCAAAAATAAAATGTTTCTAAACTTTGGTTCTCTCCAACAATTTTCTAAAATAGTCTGTATCTACATTACACAATTATATCAGCTTCATACCTCTTTAATGACAATTGCTCCATCCTATGGAATCCTGGGGTTTGTAGTTTGGTGAGGTGTGTAGACACCTCTGCTAGATTGCTCTATTGCATAGTTCAGGCAGAAGCCTAAGTATCCAAACCACAAATCCCAGGAGTCCATAGGACAGAGCCACGGCAATTAAAAAAAGTGACAAGGGTGCTGTAAGTGTGCAGTATGCATGTGCTCACAGAATGCTGGGGGGGGGCACTGAATGCTCTGTTCTTCTACCTCTGCTAATTTATGCTTAAAAGTCTTAATATGGTGAAACTACATTAACTGAACTGTATTCAGTTACAGGAAGTAATACTGCTTATTCTGCACTGATCAGTCACTACCTGGAGTATTGGGTCCAGTTCTGGCCACTACATTTTGGAAAGTTTTTCAACAATGTGAAGCATGTCTGGGGAAGGATCACTAGGTCAGGAAAACAAATGGGTAGGTATGACAGCTGGATATGTTTAGAAAAGACAAAAGGAGAAACATAGATGAGGTCTCCAAACAGCTGATGGGTAATTATGAAAAGCCTGGAGCAGATTTGTTCTCTGTTGCTTCAGATGACAAGACTAAACCAATATGTGTAATTTTCAGGAAATTCTGATTCTGGTTGATCATTAGAAGAAACATCTGAAGAGCTATTGGACAGTAGAAGCATCAGAAGGTAAGAGGTTCTGACTCACTGAAAGAATTTAAGCAGAAACTGAACAGATAATAGCTCAGATCTGCTATAGTTTCTTTCAAGATTGCAAATCCTGCACTAAAAACAGGGACAAATGACCTCCAAGGTATATCCCAGCTCGATGTTTCTTTCACCAATACAGTGTGGTTTTATCGCCAAGCATTCCTAAACACTACAAAGCATATTTTCAGCATAGTAATTTCACATTTTAATATGATTACAGACAGATCTGGATGCAGTATGTGTTACCTAAAATCTAGCTAGCTATGATTTTGGACCCAAATATCAACTTCGCCTCAAGCAGAAAGCACTGGAAATTAGGATGAGATGTGAGATCAGTTCTTTAGCAGCCATGCAAATGTTTCTGGTGTACCTAATTTAGTTGTTAAAGTGAGTGCCACTTTTCTTTGTTGACATGCCTATGTCGATGTGATGGGCAAATTATGAAACACTCTATTCAAGAAACCCTTGTTGTTCACAGAGGAACACTAGCTTGAACTGGCAGCATCTTCAAAGAGATAATGAAAGGGGATACTATTGCTTTGAGGTAGGAAGGGCAACAGAGGATTTATATCCATGATGTCTTTCCCTAAATGATAAAAATGGGCCTTCCATTATGACGGAAGGTGCAGAGGTCCTCAGCAAGGAGGGTGAGCCAAGGTCAAAGGGAAGTACTTTAGGCTTTGAGAGTGTTACAAACCAACATTGGGGAGAGTGTTACAACCCAACAAACCAACATTAGGAAGAACTTTCTGATAGTAAGAGCTGTTTGGAAGTGGAATACACTGCCTCGAAGTGTGGTAGAGTCTCATTCTTTGGAGATTTTGAAACAGAGGCTGGATGGCCATCTGTCAGGAATAATTTAATTGTGTATTCCTGCATGGCAGAGGTTGGACTGGATGGCCCTTGTTGTCTCTTCCAACTCTATGATTCTATGAACACAGTCATAGACAAATCTGTACCATATACCATATCTCCACAATGTAAGCCTATCGATGGGGAGCAATGGATAGCAGTAAAGGAAGGAAGAGACATTCTCACACTCCGCAAGAGCGAATCGTTTCAAAGTTTTCTCCCAACATACACAGACTGCAAAAGTTTTTGCAATTTACTATTATTTTTCCTTCTTTTTTTAAAAAAATGGGACTTTTTTGCACACACAAAAATCCCATCTTTGGAGAAAGGATATAAATTCAATCAATTTGTGCAAAAAGAATGTTTTTTGCAGATAAAACATTTTGTGCAGAAAACATTGACTGAATCCTGTATCAGCCTGTACTTAACTAAATACTTGAGTAAGTAACTTCTTCTACCCATAACTATCTCATATTAATGATCACTATTTAGTTACATTTTTACACTATTACCATGATCATAACTTCCCCCTATCCTGGTTTAGTGGGCATACCCTCTCAGAGCAAAGAAGGAATTCACTGGGAGTTCAAGGATAGCTCAGGCAGGGGCAATAAATCAGTAGAACTCAGAAAATGTTCTTGTCTGTGGGAGTCCATTTGGATGAAGTGTTGTGAAAGCCAGTCCAGGTTCCCAGAGACAATCAAGCAGTGCAGGCAGCCAGTCCAGGCTTGAAGAAGAGTTGTCTGAAGGTCAAAGATATGAATTACAGGAGTCAAGAAATATAAATGCTGGCCAGAAAGCAGATGAGTTGCTTTCAGTAACTGCCCCTAGATAGAGTTGGCTCTTAAATCGGCTGGTGCCATCTGGCTACCATCAGAATCCCTCTTTTGCTGTTTGGCAAGGAGCCTCATTGAGTGTTGTTGTTCTGCTCTCCACTCCATGCACCAAGTCTGAGGACGTTAAAGTCATGCTGTCTCTCCAGTTATGTCCTCTACCAAATCTACTGCAGGTGAGTCCTGATTTTATTTATCCTCTGGCTGAGGCTGCTCTTCAACTGGGACAGTTGCCCAAGTCTCTTCTTTAACCTCCTCTTCAGACTCAGAATCTAGGTCTGGATCCCACCTACTTTGCTGGGCATCAGCTGCATGAGGAGAAGGAGCCCCATTCTGCTGATAATTAGAGCATGGTTGAATGACGTTTCCATCAGGTTTGGAGGAGTCAGGCAAGGAAATGTTACTTCATTAAGTACTTAGGTAAGTATAAGCTGAAACAGGATTCTGGCCCTTGTAGTTTGCATAAAATTTCTCAGCACATCTGGGTTTTTGCACAAACATATTTTTGTTGTTTTTGCAAAAAAAAAAAATAAAAGTCTCCAAATGCAAAAGCTCTCATGAAGGTTTACCAATTTCTCAATGGAGTGGTTTGCTCTGTTGAGACATGCATTCTCACTGAGAAATTTGGTGACTGTCCTTTGAATACCTAGTCCTAGGTGCCCTGCTTAAAATGTACTGTTTTGCTGTCCAGCAGCAAGTGAATGAGAGCCATGTGGTGTAGTGGTTTGAGTGCTGGACTAAGACTCTGGAGACCAGGGTTTGAATCCCCACTTGCCCATGGAAACCCATTAGGTGACCTTGGGCAAGACACTCTCTCTCAGCCTCAGAGGAAAGCAACCCCCATTCCCAAACAAATCTGGCCAAGAAAATCCCATGAAAGATTTGCCTTAGAGTCATCATAAGTTGGAAATGACTTGAAGGCATACAGCAAGAACAAGCAAGTGAATGGACATCCTTGATAGTGTTGAAGATATGGCCTTACAGTCTTTCTTGCAATATAACGATTTTAAGGAAAGCCTTGCAATTAGATTTTTACAGTACAGGTCATCCCCCCGTATCTGCAGGGGATATGTTTCAAGATCCCCTGTGGATACCTGAAACTGTGGATAATAAGGAACCCTGTTATTTTCAATGAGACGAATGCCAGATGTTGACCATAGGATTATATCAGAGGACCTAGAAATGTTTAGAGAGAAAATATTTTTTTTGGATGTGGATAAGTGAAACCATGGATACTGAATCCATGGATATGGTGGTTGACCTTTGTAGTAAACAGGGGAGAAGAAGACTGAGCTTAGTAGCAAAAAGAGAAACTTAAAGGGGCATCCTTTCCTTGTCCAC
This sequence comes from Gambelia wislizenii, assembly GCA_030847615.1. Taxonomy (NCBI): domain Eukaryota; kingdom Metazoa; phylum Chordata; class Lepidosauria; order Squamata; family Crotaphytidae; genus Gambelia; species Gambelia wislizenii. The sequence goes on along the minus strand of JAUMIR010000003.1, from coordinate 93,754,725 downwards.
CTCCTTGGTCTTCGCTGTCATAATCAGAAAATGAAAGCACATGTGTGACTTTTGATTCAATACCCAAGTGAAATATCTTTGAAACTCTGAAAGTGAATCAGGGTTTGTTCATTACATTGTTATTCTTCATGTTGAATTATCCAGGTACGGTTGTCCCCCTGTATCCTTGGATTTGGTATCCATGGGATTAAGTATTCACGACTTGAAAATATTCTTAAAAAAATAATAATCCAAAAAGCAAACCTTGATTTCACCATCTTAAATAAGGGACACCATTTTGCTATGCCATTGCATATAATGGGACTTAAGTATTCACAGATTTTGGTATCCACCGGGGGGGTGTGTGTTCTGGAACCAAACCCCAGCGAATACGAAGGGACACCTGTATATGCATTGGGCCTCGGTGTCTGCTGGGGCTTGGCCATTAACTCTTATAACTTTATCCACAGGGGAGAACAGTTTAAAAATTTTCATTCCTACAGTTGAGAACAAAACAAAGTTTTCTCTCTCTAGTCCTATTATTCAAACTGAACAATGTGGAAAAGAACGACAGATAGCATAGGAGAGGTACTCATGACACTGCAAAAGCACAGATTGAGCATGGCTGAGCCAGCACATTTTGGGAGAGCATGTGTTGGGTTTCTGAGGCTAAAAACCCTAATTATCACAACCTGCTAACTCTCTCACTCACAGCAGGAGATTTGATTTTAAGTCTCTAACTTCCTCTTTCCTGTTTTGAAATTTGATCTGTCTACCTTGTTTTTGTTTGATCAATGTGGACTTCCATGAAATTTCCTGAATGTTTCTGACAGATAAGGTAAGGAGCTGTGCTGGTTTGATCAAAGTAAAGCACTTCTCAAGAGAAAATTAAAATATTACCTTATAAAAGCCACTAGATCAAAGTTAAACTCCTTGCAAAACCTCAGGCCATTCAAAGGTTAGCTAAATAGATACATTTTCCTTTAAAATGTGCCTTTTAAAATGTGATATATTTTACATGGATGCATTTTAATTATTTATTATAATCTTATGTTAATATTTTATTCTTATCTACCTCAAACATTGTTGTTATGGAAAGGTGGGATATACATTTAATAATGAATGAATAGATAGCTATGGTTTTGGAAGGAAACTTCAGTGTTAAATCTGTAGTTTAGGGCTTTAGTCTGTTATTTAGTTTTAAAATGCAGCCATAGCAAATAGGATTCAATAGGATCTTTCCTCCTGGTATATGTTTAAAATCTTCACCTGAACAAATGTGAACATTAAAACATATCCAATATCATTTCTTAGTTTATTTTAATTATGAGCTGGATAACAAAGCAACCAAAGGAAGGTCAAGGGGAGAGAGTCCATGGAAGTAGAGCCACCACTTCCTAAGCCATTTAGGGTTTATGCTGGCTAGGGTAGAAGATTTGATGGTGGAGGATGTCTTTATTTTTCTTTAACAGTTTTCTCCCCTCTTCTCTCCAGTTTTTCTTTTATATCATGTATCCTACCATTGGTTCTAAGGAGAGCCAACATGGTGTCCATGGAAACCACTGGGTGACCTTGGGCAAGTCACAAACTCTCAGCCTCAGAGGAAGGCAAAGGCAAACCCCCTCTTGCCAAGAAAACCCCATGATAGGTTCACTTTAGGGTCAGCATAAGTCATAAATGACTTGAAAGCACACAACAGTAACAATAACAACAACAGGTTCCAATGAAATGATGGAGAACAGCTATGTCAAACTGCCATAGTTCCCCCCACCACTGCCCTAGAGGGGAGGGTTGTCTACCACAAGATGCAGAGCTTTTGCTGATGTAATCCTGAAACATTTCTGTTGAAGTAGAGTTTTCCACCACCATTAAGGGAGTAACCTCTATGGTGAATCTCCCTCTTTGTCACAATATCCCATGGCCCCTGAGACATCATCCCAAGGCCTATAGGAGTACACACTTAGTGAACAAAATGGCTGGAGATTTCATGGTCAGAAAGAAAAACAGACTGAGAAATCACCTGGATTTGGGTATTGGCTCTAACTGTTGTGCTGTTGATATTACCCACTTCTATCTCTGCCAAGAAGGCCACGGGTAACCCGAGTCTTTGACAAGAGACAGTAACAGATGAAATTGGGATTAACAATTTGTGGCTTAATCCAGACAAGATGGAGGAACTGCTGAGCAACAGAAATGCTCCTCTGAGATTGAAAGTACAGCCTCTTCTGAAGGGTGTGGCGCTCCCTTTGAAGGGTTAGGTTCACAGTCTGAGGATGCTTCTAGGCCCATTTCTCCTCACGAAGAATCAGGTAGCTGCTATGGCCAGGTGAGCTCTGTCCAGCTTGGACTGGTGCACCAGTTGTGCCCCTTTCTGGAGAGTACCAGTTAGATCACAGTGATTTCTACTTTAATGCTTTTCTGCAACATTGTGAGGCTTCCCTTGGTGGGTATTCAGAAATTTCAGCTACTGCAAAATGTGGTGGTCAGATATGTGTGTGTGCGCGCACGCACAAATACATACACAAGAGAGAGGGGGGAGAGAGGCTCACACTTTGTTGACCATATTGCACTGGTCTTTTATCAATTTGGCCTTTTATCAATTTTATTGGCTGCTGTTGTGTATCAGGGCATAACCCAAGATCACTTATAAAACCATAATCAGTTTGGGGTCAGGGTATTGGAAAGACCGTCTACTATATGAATCAGCCTGTAATTAGAGATCTTTCTGGGAAATGGTGGCCTATAGTCTAAGTAGGAATAAGTGGGAGCACCTCTACTTGGACCATAGACCACTTGTGGATTATCTTCATGACCTTTTAAAAAATATTTTAAATGTATTGGCTACACATTTTTTAAAGTTTCTCTTCTGCTTTTCAGTCTGCTATTTGTGATACAGTACTTTAACACTTTCAAAACTTTTTTTAAAAAGCAATTAAATAGTTTAACCATTTAATTTTAGGTAACCTTGGGGGCTTCTATTTGAGCAAAAGATGAGTCATACATTTAGAAATAAAATACATGAATAAATATATGTCTCTGTGTTTCAATAGTTGATAATCCTGCATGATTACACTTTTATTTTGTGTTTCCATGAATGAGTAACTTATTCCCGCACTCCCATGAATCTGCTTTCAGAACATAAATGTCCCCTGAAATGAAGGAAAACCTCCCTCCTCAAGTTCAGCAGTTGTCAGCCTCCTTTAGTTCTTTCCATGACTTCATGTGAAGTTTGCTATGTAGGATTTAACTTAAACAAGCCAATAATTGCTGCATAAAGTTTGCAAATGGAGACAGGTTTCATCTTTTCTTTTTGGCCTTAACCTGACTGATAAAAATCAGAAACTTGTCAGTCCTTCAGCTTTTTTTAAGTAAGGGGAGGGGGTAGACTAAATTTAGCCCTCTTTGCCTCTCACTGGGTCTACTGACCCTGAACCAAGTGACTGTAGACTGTGCTAACAAGAGACCTATTGTCCCTTTCATTAACCAAACTCACTGAGCCAGGTAAATCTTTAAGCAAGATGAATGGGCAGTATTTTAAAGAAGTAAAATAATTCACTAGAATTTTGGATGCATTTCTCTTTAATTAGATGAGCACAAAGTCAGAGGCCTTGTCAAACACCCAGCATTAGCTTCATGATATCAGGTGGGGGAATGAAAGTGAAGGATCAGAGATAGGCAGGTGAAACTGGCCAAATAAGGGGCACCTTTCTGCTGCAGTCTTTCCTCCAGATGAAAAAAGTCATTACCACAGTGATACTCTTAATTATGCTGTCATTAGGATACTACTGCAGTGTGTGTAGCCCTGGCTCTTTTAGACAACCCACTAGAACATAACACACAGGAATAAGTGGTGCTTAACCCTTTGGGCATTCAAAAAATATCTGAGTGACTGCCCATTTTAAATTTGTATGACATGAGATGTTCATAAAATATTTTGCAGAACTTTTCTATCACTGTTTTCTTAATAGGATTTGGCAGAACACAGTATTTTAAGAGTACAGAACAGGCATTTAATGCACTTGTAACACACCATTCCACTGGGCCTCCTTACCTCCTTACTATCTGTATATATGGATTGTTCATGTACTGCACTTACATGAAATATTTGGCTAATGTGTTAAACTGCCTGGCTCCATTCTTCCTATGGAATGGGGCTACCTTTGAAGGGTGTTCAGAAACTTCAGCTGCTCCAAACAGCTGAAGCCAGACTGCAACTGGTTATAGGAAGCATACAATTCCCTAGTAACAACAGTTTCACTGTTGCCAGTCCATTTCTGGGCACAAAGTGCTGGTTATGACTATTAAATCCTATATGGCTCAGATCCAGGTTATCTGAAGGACTGTATCTCCCTATATTAACCTGCCTTTTCTTGCAATCTTCATGGGTGACCCTTCTCTCTGTCCCACTACCCTCACAGGTACCTCTGGTGGGAGGACAGGGGAGGACCTTCATAGTGGCTGCTCCTGGCTCTGGAATGCCCTTCAGAGAGAGATTAGACTGGCACCCTCTTTGCTGTCTTTCCACAGGAAGGTGAAGATTTTTTTGTTTTAGCAGACCATTGAAGACTGATTGCTCAAGGAAAATGGGTCTTGCACAATTGTGCTGTATTGCCTATTTTCCTATGGGGATTCCTGTACTGTGAAGAAAAGTGGCAAGACAGCAGGAATGTTCTTTCTTACATGCTGCCTTATTGCATGACGTCGTCATTTTTTCATTCCAGTTCCATGGGGGACTGAGGTAAAACCACATCTTTTTTGCTAACCAGAAAAGCCCGTTAGCAAAAAAGCTGCAGTTCCCCATGGGACTGGAATGAAAGAATGCCGGGAGAATTATCATGTGGTAAGGCAGCACAGAAGATGGAACTGATTGGTTTTAATTTTATAGCTAGTTAAATTACCTTTTTAGCTTCTGTATGAGGTAAATTTTTAGCTATGTTTGTTTAAATGTTGTCAGCTGCCTTGTGTTCCAGACTCTGGAAAAGGTGGAGGTAAATATAACAGATAATTAGATCTGACTATCAATATATAAATCTATAAATAGTTGAAATGTGGAAAGATGATACTGTGCTACCTTACAAGTGTCCTGATCTGGGAAAGCTAAATGCAATAAAAGTGTATGTAAATGTTTAATATGGATTAATATTAAATTGTAGAGACTCGGTGGGAGAGCAATTGACTTGCTCATTGTACCTCCAACCACATTATAAACTTCAGAGGCCGCCCAAGATATTTTGCTGCCCAAGACTAAAAGGACAAGACCCACTTCATGTGCAAAAACTAAGTGAGAAAGCAGGCCCCAGGGAAAAGGGATTTGGTTCAGCGTGTCCAGAGGAGGGCGACTAAAATTGTGAAAGGTCTGGAAACCATGCCTTATGAGGAGAGACTTAGGGAGCTGGGTATGTTTAGCCTGGAAAAAAGACAGTTAAGAGGTGATATGATAGCCCTGTTTAAGTATTTGAAGGGATGTCACATTGAGGATGGAGCAAGCTCGTTTTCTGCTGCTCCAGAGATTGGAACACGGAGCAATGGATGCAAGCTCCAGGAACAGAGATTCCACCTCAACATTAGGAGGAACTTTTTGACAGTAAGAGCTGTTTGGCAGTGGAACACACTCCCTCGGAGCGTGGTGGGGTCTCCTTCCTTGGAGGTCTTTAAACAGAGGCTGGATGGCCATCTGTCGGGGATGCTTTGATCGTGATTTCCTGCATGGCAGGGGGTTGGACTGGATGGCCCTCATGGTCTCCCAACTCTGCAGTTCTATGATTCTATGATTCTATGGTTCTTTTCCTCTCAAGCCAAGCAGGCCTTAACGGTGGACTAGGTAAGACTTGCTCACTCATCTTGTGATGCTTCTGGATGCTAATTCCCTATACTGCTTCAACTGGGTTGACTCTACTGATTTTATTGTACAGTAAAACAGAACTAGACACATGTACACACCCTCGAGGGCTCTCTTCCTCCTTTGCAGGGGAGGAAACCACATTCCCATAGATGGTTCATATTAAAGTCAGTGGATTCCTATCTGGCTCAATATGCAACTAGTGAATCCGACCCTACATTCCCATCTATCTGGGAAATGCACTGGGAGGTTGACATCTGCCTACAAATGGCCAAATACAGCTCACCTCTTATTGGAGGGGGGCACTGCAAACACTTTTCCCTGTCTCCTATACTTCTACTTCCTGAAATGTTGAATCAACTGTCTCACTGAAGAAGGAGGAGTGATGGTGAAACAGACCAAGCCTGTACTATGGCAGTTTAGAGAACTGGTTGTTTCCTTGATTTGAGGATCAATGACTTGAAGCAATCTGGACCAACAATATTCTCAGGAGCCTGGACCATATGCTTTTCTTAAGTGAAGATGAAGATTAGTTCTAATGCTCTTGGCCATACTTGACTAAAAAGTGAATATGTTGTTCAATAACGATTATGTCAATGATGGCGATGATGATCTAGTGCAGCAATATTTATGAAGTACCTAAGCCACTTGTTCTGCACCAAAACTTGGCTCTACACATTAACAACAGGGCTTGCACAATGGCCTTTCTAATCTAATTGAGAAAAGCACCAGAAATAAAACTTATCTTTGTGATACAATTAAATAATTATAGTTTGAACTCCTCTGATGTTTGTTTAGGTTCTGCCTAAATTGTGGTTTACTGACGTGCTAATAAGGTCTTTACTAATACACACACCCTATATTCACAGAACCAATATCTCCCATTTCAGTTATCTGTGGGACACAAAATAGGAACACATACCATAGAGCCGTCCTGGAAAATGCCTAGAGAGGCATCTGCTCTAGGCATCTTCTAGGTCCTCCAATGCAACTCTATTGTGTGTTAGTACAGGAAGTCCTTTATTTTAATAGGGTTGCTAATATCTGTGGTGTCAGACATGGTAAGTCCAGCAACGTATCCCCTGTGGATATTGGGGGGGGGCAATTAATAGGAGTATAGTGTCTAGATCAAGGGAAGTAATAGTGCCACTCTATTCTGCATTGGTCAGATGTCACTGGAATACTGTGTCCAGTTCTGGGAGCCACAATTCAGGAAGGATATCAAGAAGCTGGAACGTGTCCAGAGGAGGATGACCAAAATGGTAAAAGGTCTGAAAGCCATGCCCTATGAGGAGTGGCTTAGGGAGCTGGGTATGTTTAGCCTAGAGAAGAGAAGGTTGAGAGGTGACATGATAGCCATGCTTAAATATTTGAATGGGTGTCATACTGAGGATGGAGCAAGCTTGTTTTCTGCTACTCCAGAGACTAGGACATGGAGCAATGGGTTCAAACTGCAGGAAAAGAGATTCCACCTAAACATTAGGAAGAACTTCCTGACACTGAGAGTTGTTTGGGAGTGGAATACACTGCCTCGTAGCGTGGTGGGGTCTCCTTCTTTGGAGGTTTTTAAACAGAGGCTGGATGGCCATCTGTTGGGAATGATTTGATTGTGTATTCCTGTATGGCAGGGGGTTGGGCTGGATGGCCCTTGTGGTCTCTTCCAACTCTATGATTCTAACCTGTATTGCTATCCTGTATGCACTTAGGAAGACCTATTGAATTCAGTAGGTCTTACTTTCAAGGAGATATGAGCAGAATTGTGTTATCATGCACCTGGTTACTCAGTTTTGTTCATTTAATGAACTGAGGAGGGTTTTTTTAAAAAAATGAGAATCATTTTTATTCTTTATTAGAAATAATATATACATGGCATCATTGTTTGGTAACTTTGCGCTATTTCAGTTGTTATGGAATAAAGGGAGAACATTAACATTTACCTTGAGTAAAACCTGAGAGGTAAAAAGGTATGGCTACTCACCCCCCTCACTCTGCTCTCTATCTTGGAACTCTTTTTGCAATACAAGTTAATTAACTGGATTTAGATATTTGCAAGATGATATATTTAATGGGATTACGGCTCATATAATGTTCTCTGTGACTGATTTGGAATCTAAGCTCAAGGAACAGAAGACTGGATTTCCAGCTCTTTGAGAGTTAATGTTGTGTTGAAGAAAAGTACAATTTGAACCTCATTGTTCATGAATAGCTAGGTTATTCAAGTGAAATAGAGCTGGGCCCGTACAAGGGTGATGCCAGGCAGATGCATGAACACAAGGGTACAGAGTCTGACATTCCTGTGGCTGCTCAAAGTACAGATATACCCACACCTGAACTCCTGGCAAGTTCAAGGCAGTTGTGTCTCTCATGAAAATATAATAGGCCATTATTCAGAGACTGTCTCAAAAATGGAATCAGTTCAGGGCTGTGGTCTATAGGTTAACAGATAAATATTCATTTGTTTAACATGTTTATACTATGAATCTGTATAATCAAGCTAGGTCAACTCACTGTGGCATTTGAATGCTTTCACACTGCAATTTGTATCCACTTGTAGACTTGACTAGAAATGTAAATTATACCTGAATCATGGAAGATGTGCATGCACATTAATGCTTCTTTTCTAAGATCCCAACACAGAAAAGAAACTATGAACTAGCATGGATCTTGGCTTTGAACAAAGTTTGGTGTGTGTGTGTGTGTGTGTGTGTGTGTACTTGGATGGGGAACCACCAAGGAATACCAGGTGCTGGAGGCTATAATAATAATAATAATAATATTTATTTATATCCTGCCCCAATAATAATAATAAAATTTATTTATATCCCGCCCCTCTGTGAACAATCAGGGCGGCTATATTCAGTGGAAGGCCATGGCAGAGCACCTCTGAGTGTTCCTTTTCTTTTTTTAAAAAAAATTATGAAATTCATGGGCTCACCATAAGTTGACAGGCAACTTGAAGACCTAGACCCACACAATTCTAAACTGTACTAACATGTTTTGCCTTGGGATCATGAAACTGCACCTGGTTGGCCTATTTTGTTTCATGCCTATAAATGACCTTATGCTGAACATCTATCAAAGCTTGAAATTAACTAGATAAAAATAGCAAGTACCCCTAGTTACTCTATAGTTATAGAGGAATGGCCTTACTAAATGACGGAATAGGTATGCCAGATGGTTCAAACATTGGCCCATGTTGCTGCCTCATATCCTGGTGCAACTGTTCAGGCCACAACAGAATGGATGGAAAAAGGAGTATGTTCTGTACCACAGGCCAGCAGTTTGTCATATTTAGGTTTTTTTAAAAAATAAGAAAAAGTAAAAATTCAGTTACATTTAATAACAGGGAAAGCAAGAGCTACTTTTTATAACTGTAACATTTGATTTTTCTCACCCTTTTGACTGCTAAAAGATTAATACTTCACTACTGGAAGGATAATTTTCCTCCACCTGTAAATCCAGTGAACAGAAGATCTAACAACACTTGCAGCTTTTGAAATAATGATGTATAGATGAAATTTACAAATGGACTTATATTAGGACATTTGGTCCCCCATCCAAGTACTAACCAGGCCTTACCCTGCTTATCTTCAAGATCAGATGGGATCTGGTGACTTCATGGTATTTAGACTTGGGAGATTTTCAGATGTTCCATTTAAAATGTTCTTTTGCTGGATTAAAAAAAAACCAACATTTTTATGCCGGCAAAAGAAGGCTCCCCACCCCACTTACCTTCCTCTCCTGGCAAAGGCAGCCCCAGCAAGAAAGAGGAAGTGAATGGAGCCCCACTCACTTCCTTGCTTGAAATCCCGCAAGACTTCATCATGTGGGAAATTTAAAAATAAAAACAAATAAACACATAAGTTACACCAAGCAAGCACCTAAACACACTTCAAAGGTCCCAAGTAACCTGGGGAGGGCCATAAAAAGAGTGAAATTTACCTGGATGTCCCGATCTCACCAGAAGTGTTCATGTCAGACCGGCCATTCTCGCTGCAGTGACAGGATTTAGATGGCCCAAGTTTTTTCTTGCTGGCAGTGCTGGCACAAAAATGGAACATGCAATCTATTGATGGCTTCAGCCATCAATAAAAAGAAATGAGACCATAACACCAGCAGAATGCAAAAGGACATTGTCGTCTGATATTGCCGTCCTTTTGCATTCTGCTGGCATTGTGATTGTGCCACATTTGCTGCATCTGATAATCTCCTTGGAATAAAGTGGCTGCATATGCAGTAAGAGAGCCAGTGTGGTGCAGTGGGTTGAGTGTTGGAGGTAGGATTCTGAGAGACCAGGGTTCGAATCCTTTCTCAGCCATAGAAACTCATTTTTGGTGACCTTTGGGCAGGTTGCACTTTCCTCTTCGGCTCAGAAGAGTGCAATGGTAAACTGAATTCGAACAAATCTTGCTGAGAAAACCATGTGACAGGTTTCTTTTAGGGTCACCGTAAGTCAGAAATGACTTGAAGCACACAACACTGATATAAAATAAAGAAAAAAACTGAAGCACCTAGCTATATAGCTAAATTGCAGCTTACTTGGACAACATGGGCAAAGTCAACACAACATCGGGTTTCTGTTCTTGTTTTCCATCCAAGTACACACAATTTTTGTTCTCTTGGCCATGGTGAAGTGATTCTCACAGTAAGAGACCAAGAGGATCTCTGACTAAGTAGTTGAATATATGAACTGATTCCATTGCAAAGTGTTGTATTTCAAGTGACATTGAATGATATGAAAAATCTGTCTTAGGACTTTATCATACGAGACCAATATCACTAAAAAAACATGTAATTTAGGATGCGAGGATAGCAGAAAGGGCAAAATTATCAGACATCCTCATTGCTTACCTGTTCTTGCTGTGTTGTACTGGTACAAATGGGGTGCCGCTTTTTATTTATGGGCTAAGCCATCAATAAAAAGTGATGCCTCATTCACCCCAGCGTGACACAGTGGGAATGGGCAAGCAATGACATCATCTCATAATTTCAGCCATTTCTTTCAGATACCTTCAGCTAAGTGACAGATACAAAGAAGATGTGAAAAAATACAGCTTTGTAGCAAAATAAATGAGTTAGATTCGATATTCTGGGGACAAAATAAAAAGGGAATAACAAAATTATACAGGCTTCTCCTATCAAGAGAACTAGAGCTGGAAACAATCAAAGATATGATGATACAATGGGCAAATGATATTGGAGAGAATATAATGTTAGAAGAATAGGAGAATGCATGGGGGGGAAATCCAACTCATTTACAGCGTCACAGGACTTAAAGGAAAATCATTTCAAGATTGTAAATAGATGGTATCTTACTCCACTCAGAAAGAGTAGAATATTTAAACTAAAAGAGAACAAATGTTGGAGGTGCAAAGAAGAGATGGGGTTGACATAACACATGTGGTGGAACTGTGCAATAATTAAAAGGTTTAAACAGTTTTGGATTAAAGTGCATAAAGTAATGAAGAAAATATTCGATATTGAATATTCATTGGACCCTAAGTTGTATCTATTAAATATGATGACAATACTAAAAAAGAAAGATGAAAAGAAATATTGGCGGATAATACTACCATATATGCAGTTCCTTCAGCAAGAATCAAAGTTGCAGTGAAATGGAAAGTTGCAGAAGCACCATCAGTTGAGGACTGGTTAAACAAACTGATGGAAATGTTGGATAATGATAAACTGACGCATATGACAAACAAGAGGAATGTGAAACCTGTGGAAGATGATTGGTCACCAGTAATTAATTACTGGAAAAATAGATAAGAAAGAATGAGATGGAAAGGGTCAATAGATGAGGAGAATAACTAGAATAGCACAAAGAAGAGGTATTGTAAGGAGACAACTGAAAGGTGAAGAAAAATGAGTAGAAAGAATAGAAGGATATAGATTGTACAAAGAATGTGATATTGGATACGTAGAAACAGAAATAGAATATGTAACAGTTGAAAACCCAAGAGGTTTTCATTTTAACAGAGGAAGGCAAAATGGGGGAAGGGATAGGATGAGGTGGAAATGAACACAGAATAAATCTTATACAGGCACATGGTGGTACAGTCAAATGGAAATGTAATGTAGGTAAATAATGTGAGTATAATTATGTGAATGTTCTTGTTACTGATGACTGGAAAAACTAATAAAATATATATTGGAAAATAATTTCAGTCATTTCTGTTAGCGTCCCATCCTAATGACATGGTTCTTGCTGCATCTGATAAAGTCCTAGTCTTAGTGTGCTCATGGTTCATTCACACAATTAACCCATTGGTTGCAAATCATTTCCATGCACATATGAATGAGCTCTAACAAGATTATCTGACATAACCCCACCCCCATCCTTTCTTGTCTTCAGTCCATTTTAGGCAGTTCCACATGATTTGTAAACTGGAAGTTTCACATTGTAAGAACCACGGAGATATGTTTGGTTTTATTTTTCCCAGAGAGGAGTTTCAAATTATATGTTGACACAGGGAATTCTAGCCACATCTGTAATTAACACATGCAAATCTCTGAGAGGAGTTCTACAAACAAAACAGGGCAACAGATTTAATAAATAAAAAGGCACCGTGCACTGGCTTGAATTTCAAGAGTGAAGTTACAGTAGTGAAGAACCAGGGAGGAGGAAATACATGCACTCCCTCCATGCACTTTTGTTACGCTGCATATTGAAACAGTGTATTTGCCTTTGGTAATACTCAGTATGATATCCAGTTGCTTGAGTTTTAGGGCTTATCTACATGAAGGAAAAAAATCTGGACTGCTCCACAGTAATAGCAAGTTGCAGCAGCTGTGACCTGTCGTAATAGTTTTAAAGCCCCCACAAACTTTCCATGTCTGTAGCTGTAGCATTACTCGCACATTTTTAAATCTGCCACCACCAAACCTTTTTTTTAAAAAAAAAATCTATTTCTATAGTGTGCACAAGTGATATTCCACCTTTCCGAGAGAGAGCACAAATCTCCATTTTATTGTCTTAATGATCACTTGCTAAGGCAAACATCCAACATGGTGGCAGTGGGCACTTGCCCTTTAACTCAGCTCTACCCCCTGTGCTCATCCAACCAATCAGGTTTCCACTTTGTCTTGTATGGGGAAGCAATTCATGTCAAATTGCTTGTCTTAATGAGCGAAAATGCACATATCACTGGAGCTTTTTTAAAAGTTGGGAAAAGCCACTAATGCTTTTCTTGCATAGTTTTTCCTCTTTTTGATCCCCCTCCTTCACAATACAATGAGACAATGCAGGGCCCCATTAAGACAGCTCATTTTCTGAGCGAATTCTGTGAGGAGTATTTTCACCATATAGACAACCCCTTAGACTAGGACTCTGGAAGAACAAGATCTAAACCCCATCTCAGCCATGGACACCCATTAGGTGACCTTAAGTAAATCACACTCTCTCAGCCTCAGAGGAAGGCAATGGCAAACAGCATCTGCACAAATCTTGCCAGGAAACTCATGATAGGTTTGTCTTGGAGTTGCCACAACTTCCCCCCACAAACAGCCATTTCCAAGTTGTTGGAGAATGAGGAAATTAGGACAATGTGTCCAGCTATTTTCCTGTAGCTGTATGAAGGACACTGGCAAAGAACTCCAGGGATCCCTGGGATGTCCATAAAGGTGATATCCTTACAATGTGCCCACTGGTGACACTGATTCCCTTGCTCTCTGAGAACCTGGAAATGGCAATGTGTGTGTGTGGGCTAGTGCATGACTTACAAGATGGGCCTGGGGGGTGCTTTTGGTTGTTTGACAGTGGAACAGAATTCCAACGTATACAATGACTTTTAAAAAGTGTGCTCAGACATATAATATTTTAACTTACTAACAAGATGCTGACCATAGTCATAGAAAGGAGAGACAGGGAAAATGAAAATTGCTACAGCTTAGAGTGATGCAGGAAGAGAGAGGGTGTGGGGACCACCCCCACCCACAATTAGGAAGACACCATAAAATACATCCTGTCCCTAAACTTGTATAGATTGACATGCAAAGTAGTCATTAGTGAATACAGGCATGCAAAGGTTGTTAATTCTAACAAGGTCCTCAAATTCCAGCCACATGCTATGTACACAGTTCCTCTAATCCACACACAAAAATACTTTTTTTGCTGTTGAGGTATTCTGTTGTTGTGTTTTCCTTTTGGTTCTGGCTATTGTAACACATTGAGACAAAAAATGTTTCATGCCATTTGGGTGGAAACCACTATGCAGAAAAGCAGAACTGATGTATTCTATTTGTCAGTAGATTGGCTCTGCTCAAGGAAACTGACATTTCTTCCACTGAAAGGCCCTGGGGACTCATTGAAAAACACCACCATACAAGATGTATATACTTTATTTTATTTTGGCTAATTTGATTTTATCTGTATTCCACCTTGTGTGTTCTGATGTTGTTTGGGTGGCAGCCACTTGGCTTGTACACATAAATACTCCTCTGGGCATGGGGCATTTTTATGTCACAATACACTGAAATCCTCATTGGGTCAGAAAATATCCCACAGTTCACACAATACAAGGGTATATTTATTTTCTCTCTCTCAATCCTAGCCCATGAGAGTGAATAATAATGAGCCCCTCAGAGGTCTTTATTAAAATTTATACAACTAAGTGACATAACTGTTTTCTCTCTCTCTGGCTTTTCTTCGCAAACGAAGATTCAGAAAGGACTCATCCCACGCTTTCTGCAAGCGCGCTGATGACTAAAAAGGCCAATCCGAGATAAACAAGTCCGGTTGCAGAAAGCACAGCAGAAGGTCTCCTTGTGTGATGTTTCTGGGTTGTGATTCTTTCTGCATTGTCATTTCTCTTCAAGACTTGTTGGGTGTGAGTTCTCAAATTAGGCTGCAGCATTGTGGATAGTGCGTCTCCATGCCTCCCGATGTGAGGCCAGGGGGGACCATTGTTGGTGATCAATTTGGCCGAGCCTGAGATGTTGTTTCAGGGAGTCCTTGTATCGCTTTTTTGGAGCGCCCCTCTTACGCTGACTCGTGGCGAGTTCACCGTAAAGTACTATTTTTGGGAGGCGATGGTCCTCCATCCTATAAACATGCCCTGCCCAGCCCAGCTGTGTTCTCAATATCATGGCCTCAATGGTGGTGATCCCTGCTTGCTCAAGGACAGCAACATTTGTCACACAGTCAGTCCAGTGTACATTTAGGATTGTGCATATACAGCACTGATGAAAGCGTTCGAGGAGTTGTAGGTGGTGGCGATAGGTGACCCATGTTTCAGATCCATAAAGGAGAATAGACAGTACAATGGTTTTTGTGCTTCGCCTCAGGTGTTTGTTACTCCAGATGCTTTTGTGAAGTCTTCCAAATGTGCTATATGCCTTTGCTAATCTGTGATCAATCTCTTTGTCAATCTTGGCATCTGAGGAGATGATGCTTCCCAGGTAGGTGAACTGCTGAACGGACTTGAGCACAGATTTGCCGACGGCAGTGTGGGTATGGTGGTGTTCATCCTGTGGTGCAGGCTGGTAAAGAACTTCTGCTTTCTTCAGGTTGACTTCCAGCCCAAACAGCTCTGCAGCTGTTGTGAATCAGGATGTTAGGCGCTGCAGAGCTGCTTCTGTGTGGGCAACAAGGGCAGCAGCATCAGCAAAGAGCATCTCACGGACTAGATAGTTTAGAGTCTTAGTGTGAGCCCTCAGGTGGCTTAAGTTAAACAAGCTACCATCAGTAAGGTAACATAGATGCCGTCGTCTTCTTCAACCTCTGCCATAGCCCTTTGGAGCATGATGCTGAAGAATATTGTAAATAAAGTTGGTGCAAGAACACAACCTTGCTTCACTCCATTAGTTATTAGAAAGCACTCTGAAAGAGCATCGCCATATCTGACTTGACCGCGCTGGCCCTCGTGTAGCAAGATAACCATTTTAAGGAATTTGGGGGGACATCCTAGTCTTTCCAGGATCTGCCACAGACCTTTTCTATTCACAGTGTCGAAGGCTTTGGTGAGGTTGACAAATGTTACATAGAGACCCTTGTTCTGCTCCCTACATTTTTCTTGCAGTTGTCTAAGGGCAAATACCATATCTGTAGTACTCCTGTTGGCTCTGAAGCCACATTGGCTTTCAGGGAGAAGTTCTTCTGCAATAGCAGGAACTAATCTGTTCAGGAGTATCCTTGCAAGGATTTTTCCAGCAATAGAGAGCAGTGTTATGCCTCAATAGTTTGAGCCATCGGATTTTCTTCCTTTTTTCTTGTACAGGGTGATGATGACTGCATCTCAGAGATCTGATGGCAGTTCCCCTTTTTCCCACCAATTCACAAGGAGTTTGTGGAATTTATCATGGAGTGCATGATCTCCGTGTTTCCAAACTGCAGGTGCGATTCCATCAATCCCAGCTGCCTTGCCGTTTTTCATCTGCTTAAGGGTCTCTTCCAAAGTGGGAGCTATGTCCAATTCATTTTTCATTGGTTTTTGTATCATATGTTGGATAGCTGAACCTTGGACTACTCGGTTGGCACTAAAGAGACTTTGAAAATGTTCAGCCCATCGATTCAGGATGAAGGCTTTATCAGTAATTAATGTTTGACCATCTGTAATGTATAAGGAGCTTTGGACCTGATAAGTAGGTCCAAACACTGCTTTAAGAGTTTCATAAAATCCTCTATGACAACCCAGATCTGCACAGCATTGTGTCTTTTCTGCTATATTGATCCACCACTTGTTCTGCATGTCTCAGAGTTTTTGTTGAAGTTCACTACATGTGAGGCGGAAAGCTGCTTTTCTTACATGGCAAGTTGGCTGGGCGAGGTATGCCTGGTGAGCAGTTCTCTTCTTTGCCAACAGCTCCTGGATCTCTTGGTTGTTTTCATCAAACCAGTTTTGATTTTTCTTGTGGGAGAACCCGAGGGATTCTTCTGCAGACTGGAGGATACTGTTTTTGATATGTTGCCAAAGCACTGTGGGAGAAGAATCTGTAGGATGGTCTTCAAGTTTTGTTTGCAGATTTGCCTGGAAGTTGCCTCTCATGGTAGCTTGTTGAAGATTGTTGACTTTGAGTCTCTTCTTTAAGATGCCACTCCTCTTAGGTTTGAACTCAAGATGAAGATTTAGTTTACATCTGACGAGGTGATGATCTGTTTGGCATTCTGCACTGGGCATCACTCGGGTATGACGGACATCGCGAATGTTTCTCTGGCGGACTAGAACATAGTCAATGAGGTGCCAATGTTTGGATCGGGGATGCATCTAGGTTGTCTTCAAGCTATCTTTCTGCTGAAAGATCGTGTTTGTAATAGTCAGCTGTTGTTCTGCACAGAACTGTAGCAGGAGGTGTCCGTTATCATTGCAGTTTCCAACACCATGCTTGCCTAAGACACCTTTCCAGGCTTCGGAGTTCTTTCCTACTCTGGCATTGAAGTCACCATGGATAATAATTTTATCTTCTACAGGGACTTTTTGTATGAGTTGGCGTAGGTCTGTGTAGGTCTGTTTTATTAAGATGCTATGTGTCAATAACTAGAAGCAGATGCAGCTAAAACATGCCTGAACATTAATGGCACTAAATAAAAAAAATACTAATAACAACAACAACATGTCACTGGTGAATATTTTTCCACATAGTTGAATATGAATGGATGAGGAAAAACACACATAATTTGCCACTGGCACAGGTAGTTCCAGTAGACAAAAAGGTTCTCCCAGGTTTTGGGTGGAAATGAGAAGACACCTTGGAAATGTGGTTTCCTTTTAAGGGAAGTCACATTTCTGATAGCACCCAGTTCAGCTTTCAGGGTTGTTGTTTTTTGTCCATGTCAGACAACTTTGCCTAAATTAGGCACGCACACACACATGCACACATGCGCACACACACACACCAGAGAGAGAGAGAGCAAAGCCTTCCATAGAACCAGTTTTGTAAGAAATACATTTTTTCAAATAATGAGTCTCAAAAGTCAGCTTCCAGTTCAGGTGAGCATGCACACGTTGACTCATTCAAAGACAGGCTGAAAAGCTCACATTCAGGATGCATTAATCTGAAAACAAGTGTACTTTTGTGTCTGGGGAGTATTATTTTCATTGCCATCAATTTAGTACATAGATAGACTGTGATTCTAGACTTGCTATCAGGTTGCCCTGAAGACTGAGACCCCTCACCAGGCCACTCTATTTAATTTAGACTAATCTACAGCTAAGTGAAACTTTGTAACCTCTCTGATTTCCTCCTATCATCTTGAACACTCTTATTTCCCCTTCCCCTAAATTACCTACTCTAAGATTTTTTTTTGGGGGGGGGAGGTAGATGAAGGGAAGAGAAGAGTGCCTGCCAGGTAATATTAGCAGATATTTGGGTCTATTGACAGCAATTTAACTGAAGACAGAAATATTTAACTGGTTCATCCCTATTTATTTTAATAGTGGCAATCTGATTTTTCTTTATGTTTATCCTTTCTTGCTCCTGGGGAAAAAACAAGTTAGTTCTTACACTGGATAAGGATGTGCTAAGAAACTTAACAAACTATGCAAGCAAGAACAAAGTAGACAGGTATCTATGAGTGAAATCCTGCACATGCCTGAGAGTAAGGATTTAATAAATTGACACCTATACAAGCCACCCACGTATCTGCTGGGGATACATTCCCAGACTTACTGTTTATATATGAAACCATGGATAATAGCAAACCCTATTAAAATAAAGGATCTCCAATACAAATATACCATAGAGTTGCATTGGAGACCCTAGCAATCCCTAGGGAGAACACCTCTCTGGGTATTTTCCTGTGAGACTCTCTGGTACATGTCCCTATTTTTTCTGCCATGGATAACTGAAACCATGGGTATTGATTCTGCAGCTGTGGGTGTGTGTGTGACCTGTATCCCATAGATCTTTCTTTTGCTTAGCATATCTAGTTAGCCTAGTTACTCAACAGTGGCAAAACCCATAAAACTCATTCAGAATGAAGGCACAGAAACTAGGTTCATTTGCCATTCCTGATGACAGTGATGCCAATGGGAATTATGATGTCCAGGAGGAAGAAAAAGTCCTATTACATTTTTAATAAATGGTACCAAATCAACCATAGATCACTTAGAAAATGGCTGCAAGCAGGTGCAGAAAAATGCATGAAAAATGGGCTATATTTCCCCTCAGTTATTTTCTGTTCCATAGAACGCTTGCTCTCTTGCACTTTCTGCCTGCCCACAAAATGTTTGCCAGCAAAAATTTGGCAGTCCACAACCTAAGATTTTATCCTATCCTATTTGTTCTCTCATTTATAGCCGACAGGATGAAACAGCTTTGTAAATACCGCTGTTTGGACTGGTAGTGATTGAAGTGATGAAGGAAAGAGTTTCCCCATCTTCCACACCACCAAAGCCCAAGCTGTTGGCGAAGAGAACAGGTGAGTATGTGAGTGACACATGAATGGTGCAAGAGGTCATTTGGCACTTTTATTAAAGCCGGCTACTCAATAGCCCTGAGCTCAGAGACTCAATCACTGTTTCAGGTGTGAGAGAACCTGTGTTGATAACACTGGTTTTAACACCACTTACCAATTCACTTCAGTGCCTTTATGGTACTTCAGTAGTTTCTCGGCACCTTGTTGGTGCCTGGCTTTGATGTTGTCAGTTTCAGTTTAGGATTCATTCTTTCAGCACTTTCAAAAGAACAGGCTACTTTGATGCCTTCCCCCACTCTATTCATCTGAACAGACCTTGCATGAGAGCAGATCTATCAAGAATTCAGTCCTGGAAGTGATGAAGACATTTAAGAATGGAGATGTGGCTTTAAATATGCTTGGCAAAGAAGTGTTGCTCCTTTGTGTGTGTTTCTTTGGCTACAAATGCTATCTTGTTGCACTATACCAGATGCCTATGACTGAGTGAAATAAGATGGTGACAGATCTTTTCTGAAGACCTGTTACCCTTCAACAGATTGATGTCTGAGTCAGACTGCGAGCTGGTGTTGGCAGCTGAGCATGTGCAATAAAGCTTAAACTACTATTATCTCTGCACCACAATTAGTATTATGTTAGCAAATATTGTACATTTGCTATCTTTAGTCTTCTAATGTGGTGGGGGGTGGGCTGCAGAGGGAGAGGGTGAATATGTAGGGTTTCCCCCCCCCCAAATATCCTTCACTGTAAGTTTAATTTTATGCTCTGAGTGAATGAAAATTAAATTTTAGCTCAACACAGTAGGTAATGTAGGCAACCCAAACCAAAGGATTAGTTTAAAAGTATTTTAAAATATTATATGAAAGTTTTAATTACATGGGGAAAACATCATAAAACTGTCCAGTAATTACAGCATATTGATTCCACCCCCCCACCCCGAAATACTAAGACCATTTCAACACAGGCAGAATCAATAAACATAATTAAAATATGAGCTCATCAAAACAGCAATTAAATGTACTTAACAGCTTTTGTGGCTTTTTCTCCATATGGTTACTGTGGGAGTGTGAATCTGGCTTGCTAGATAAATGTAACAAAATGAAGTGAAAGCCTAGGAAAAGATTACCGTGGTATCATAAGCAAAGGCAATAAAGTTTAGCTCTATAATAAATTCCAATAAATCAAAAGTTGACAAAACAAGCCATGTGTACAATTGTAAGAAAGAAAATTCTGTTTTATATTTCTATGAGATTAGTGCTATAATGGGCCTTAAAGAAGGCAAATCAAATCTCTTTCCCATCATACAAGGTCCGGAAGCATCACAACATATAGGCTGCTTTCTCCTCTTTTTAATCACATCTGTGTTTAGGAATTACTTTACATAAATCTGATATTTGCTAAGGCTGTAATCCTAAACACACCTGCTAGGGAAGGTATCTCTGTTAAATACAGTGGGGCTTACTTTTCTGTAAAGATACACAAGATTGCATTGTTGATATGTTATGGGTAACTTGTAAAGCAGCAAGTGTGGTGTAGTATGGTTTGAATGTTGGACAAGGATGCAGGGAGTCCAGAGTTTGATCTCATCTCAGTCATGGAAACCACTAGGTATCATTGAGCAAGTCACACTCTCTCAGCCTCAGAGGAAGGCAATGACAAGCGCCCTCTGAACAAACCTTGCCAAGAAAGTCCCATAATAAGTTGACCTTATGGTTGGCAAAAGTTGGAAATGACTTGGTGGCACACAACAACATATAAAGATCCACAGGATTGAATTGTTGATATGTTATGGATGCTACCATTGTACTTTGAGCCTGTTGAAGCTTTAAGATCTTGAAGGGAGGCCCTTCTCTGTCTCATTACCTTCTCAGGCTCATTTGGTGGGGACAAGGGAAAGGCCTTCTTGGTAACTCCTTCCAGACTCTGGAACTCCTTCCCTAAGGAAGCTAGAATTTATCTCTCCTTGATCTCCTTCTGTTGGCAAGAAAAACATTCCACTTCCATCTGACTTTTAGAAATTGAATGTGATGGGCTTTTAATGGCATGCTGAGCTGTTTTGTTGACTTTTTATATTTCCTTGTAATGGATTTTAAATGGTTTAACTCTATAGATTGTTTAATTGTTTTTAAGATAGATAGATAGATAGATAGATAGATAGATAGATAGATAATGTTTTATATGTTTTTAATCTACTGGTTTTAATCATTTGTAAACTGCCATCATTGGGGAATCCCATCATTAGGGAAAAGGCAGGATATGAATATAACACCACCACCACCACCACCAACAACAACAGTTCTGTAATGGATATCACCATTATGCTAATGGGCCTTGTGGTAACACCATAGCACAACTGCGTACTGGCCATAATATTCAGAAAGCCTGTGTTTGCGTGACCTGCATTCCTGCTGCTCAATCCGCTGTTCATGTTTCAACTGTTGATTCAGAACTGCTCTGTGTTCATATGGTGCTTTCTATCTTTAAACCAGATGTGAAATGGAGCAGATTTCAAACAGAGCAGGGCTTGGCTCCTGCTACTCTTCAGATTTTCCAGACTCCAGTTCCCAGAAGCTCCGAGTAGCCTAGGTAATGGTGAGATAGTGAGAATAGTAGTTTATCAACATCTTGAGAGTCACATATTCCCAGTGAAGTATCAGAGGATGCTTTCAAACTGAGGACCACAAAGTAGGGCAGATGACTGCTCTACCCAAATGGCACCTGTTTTTGTAGGAGTTTGAGTTACAGGTGGAGAACTTCGTACCTATACACACACACTCTCTCTCTCTGTGTAGCTTTGAATATTCACCATTACCAAAATGGCAATTCTGAGGGCCTCTTGACATGGAAATTCAACCCCATTATAGAACAGGACCAGGAAGCAATATCATCAGCAATAGTACCCCATTCCAAGATCCAAAACAACCCATGAGGAAGGGAGCATGATAGACCTGTCCTGCCCCCTCCATTGTCACTCATTGCAGGAAAAACAATGATTCTGAACATGTCTGTTCTATAAGTGGAGTACTCTACATGATCCAGAACCCTAGAAAAGCTATGTTCTGTCTAGGGTTGCCAGGTTTTTCAGACACCAATATGGGACAACCCTCTCTCTTGCCTGGCCAGCTCAAGACTGGCTGATACAAATGAGGTAAACCTATATAAAGCCTACTGAAGTCTCATGAGAGGAGGACCTCTTGCAAGAGTTCCAGGCTCCTGCAAGATTAAAGATCTCACAGGAACATGGATGTCTCACAAGAAGCCCTCCTCCTACAAGACTAGATGTGGGCCTCTCTCAGTTGCCTATAGAGCTGAGAGCAGGAAGACCAAAACTAGCCATGCTTGCAAAAGATGGACCTCTAACTCAAGCCATTTTGCTGCCCATCAAAAGGCCCCAGGGTTGGTCTGTTGTGAGCAAGACTGGCACTTGCTTTTGGAAAAAGTGGATACTAGTTACACTCATAACACACTGATGCTAGAGCATTTGATCCAGAGCAAAATGGCCTTAGATGGGGATCCATCTGTTGTGAACATGGCTAGTGCCTCCCTGTCTGCTCCCTGACTGGCCAGCTGGGGAAGTAAAAGAAGAGTTATGTCACATGAGATGTGATCCCAGCAGATGAAGCTGCAGCATTTTATATGTAGGGCCATTTTGCTATGTACCAAATGTTTATGAGTTGGTTGCCCTGTGTTCAAGTAATACAGGATTTGGGGTGTCCCATATAGCCCCAATATGGGACTAGACCTCAAGCCCCCAAATATGGGACATCCCATACAAAATGGAACACCTGTAAAACCTTGTTCTGGCTCACAGGAGCACCTTCCACATGTAGAAGAAGGTCACTCAGTGGTCTCCTGTCAGCCTAGTCTACTTCACAGAGTTATTGGGAAGCAGTCATAGGACAGTCCTGTGTACCTTAAACTTTCTGGAAGAAGCGATGGAAGCAAATCAAATAAAACACATTACCACCTCCTCGAAGAAGTTGGAGTACTTGGTAAGGATGCTCTGGTTAATCTTACGGCCCATGAAATAAAACATCAAAAGAACTAATTGTTGTTTATTTGTTTGTTTGTTGTTGTTGTTGTTTTTAATTAAGAGGCTCCAGACTATAGAGAATGTCATAAATTGTTAACTTGAATTATGTTTTAAAAACAGTCTGCACTTCCCAGTTGAACTTTATTAGGGACTTTATCATACGCATAGAATAAGGCGTCATAACAATGCCACGTAACAGCAAAAGGGTGTGCGTACCACATGGCATCACCCTTTTGCGGTTATGGCCCCTTTAAAACACGCACTTTTTAATTGAGGCCTGAAGCTATCAATTGTTCCCCTTGCCATTTTTTCCCAGCATAGCTGGCACATGAAACCTCGCATCTTTTCCCCATACTTTCCCTGTCAGTGGCCGGTCCGGCGCAAATGCTTTAGGTGAGATTGTGACATCTAGGTAAGTGACCCACTTTTTATGACCCTCCCTGAGTTATAAAGTGTGTTTTTGTATTTTTAAAAACTTTTTAAGTGTTATTTTTTTTGGGGGGGGGTGTTGAATTTCCAACACAATGAAGTCTCACAATATTCCATGGGATTTTAAAGGAGGAAGTGAACAGAGCTCTGTTCACTTCCTCTTTCATTGCCCAAGCTAGAGGGGGAGCCCTGGTGGCGCAGTGGTTAAATGCCAGTACTGCAAGCCACCACGTTGCAAGTTCGATTCCAGCGGGCTCCAAGGTTCACTCAGCCTTCCATCCTTTCGTAGGTCGGTAAATTGAGTACCCAGCTTGTGGGGGGCAATTAGCTAACACACATTGGAAACTGTTTAATGCAGTGTAGATGTGTAAATAGCTATTGCTTAAAACAATTTGTAAGCCGCTCTGATAGCCTTGTGGCTGAAGAGCGGGGTATAAATAAATAAATAAATAAAATAAAAATGGATTTTTTTATGCCAGTAAAAGAATGCTTTAAAGGGATAGTCTGATAAAGTCCTTGGTTTCAAACATGAAAGAGGTTTAAAGCTGTCTCCTGTTTTTTCTCACAAGGAGAAAAACTCAAGCCTAACATCAGAAAGAGGAAAGAACATTGGCATAGCATGCAGAAGGTCTCAGGTCCAATCCTAGCATAGCCAGGTAGAGCAGGAAAATATTTTTACCTCAAACCTGAAGAGCTGCTGCCAGGCAGTATAATTAGTACTGAGATGGGCCACTGATCTGATTCCATTCCTGTAGTTGTGCATCTAATTGTGTCCTCTGGGTGACAAGAGGCCCTTTGATCTAGCAGAGGATTCCATGGGTGGAAACTTTCACTGAATCTTCCCTATGGGTATAGCTCTCAACCACCCTACCCCATCTATTGCAAAGACTTCATTCGTGGTTCTCTAAAAGTGTAGACCAAAAGACATCAATGTAGAGGCATATCAGGAAGCTAAATCAGCAGAGCAAGAGGACCCCAAAGGAAGAGGCAACCAGAGACAGAAAGCAAGGGACTCCCAGTGTGGGTGTCTTTGGGGAAGGCCAAACTACCTCAAAATCTGTTGGACCAAACATATCTAAGGCTTCCTACTTGGATAGATTTTACCAAAACCGCTTCATAAGTACTGTAGAGCTGAGAGCAGGAAGCAGGTTTATTGGTTATTGTTTTGTTAAAATTATTTATGAAAAATAGGGAACATGTGACAAAAGTAAACGAATCAAGGTTAAGAAGAACAAGCTCTCCAGGGACTTTCCCTCCAGGCAAACAGCTTTCAGCTTCATTGTGGACACAGCTTTCATTTTCAGTAACATTTTTGTTGTTCCTTTGGCTGTGTCATGCCATTTATGATTTCTCACCCCAGTCACCACTGTGTGTGTGTGTGTTTGTGTATGAGCCTTCAAGTTGCCAGTTGACTTATGGTGACTCCATGAATTTCATATGGTTTTCTTAGACAAGGAGTACTCATAGATGGTTTTGCTGGGCCCTTCCACTGAACTATAGCCACAGCATCTAGTATTCATTGTTGGCCTCCCATCCATGTACTAAAAGAGCAGCCTCTTCCATCTTTTTTGCATGGGAGAAGGGGGACACTGAACTTCATCCAAGTGAATTTCTGACTTGGATTCCAAGCATATCATCTTGTCAGAAGCCAAACAGCCCAAGCCACTTTTGTCTACTTCTTCCTCTGTCATAAATATTCTGAGACCTCAAGAGAAGCCTTGCATATTCTGAAGCAAAGTGAAAGCCAGAGGCCTTGGATGTACTGGTAGAGGAAAAGAACCCTCCAGCATGAGCACAATAATGCTACAGCCTCCGCCAGCTGGTCTCAATGCACTAACTTCCTGGCTCCTTCTAACCCTTCTTTCCATTGTTTATTATGATGGTGCTGTCATGATGGAATATACAATATTAAATTCTAAACCTAGCATGCTACAGTGGCCACATATTTTACTATGTTGTCCTACAGGAGGCAAAATGTCTAACAATTATATCTGTCTTTTAAAGCAGAAAATTGATTTGAAGATTGCCAAAATTCAAAACAGATGACGAATGACCAAAATATCTCTAGTAATAATAAACTTTTAAATTTTATTTTGATTATTTGAAGTTAAGATGCAGATAGAGTTCCACAATTTGAATAACAACAGCAACAACAAAAAAGCACTGGAAGCAAAAAAAAAAAAAAAAAAGAAGAAGAACCATCCACTGTATTTCATAGGAAACAATCCACTTGCTCTTAAATTTCCCAGGAGATTTTCGGACAGGCAAAAATCGCCCCTTGCCGCGCGAGCAGCCTCCCGAAACTGCTGCGCGGCAAGGGTCTTTTTCGGACGACGCTGTGCCTCTAGCGAAGCCGTCCGTGTCACTTCCGTGAAGCTTGGGACGGCTCCGCGTCATATTTCAATCACGGGCAGCCTCCGTGCTTGAAATATGACGCGGAGCCGTCCCAAGCTTCACGGAAGTGACACGGACGGCTTCGCTAGAGGCACAGCGTCGTCCGAAAAAGACCCTTGCCGCGCAGCAGTTTCGGGAGGCTGCTCGCGCGGCAAGGGGCGATTTTTGCCTGTCCGAAAATCTCAGAGTCTTGGTGGTTTCTGGATGACTCAGCAATTAGATTGTCCAAAAACTTTAAAACTACTAATGAGAGAAGCAACTATGTCTGTATCATTAATTCCGAGGATGTTTAACTGGTATGCTTTTGTGGCATCCAGACACGGAAACTGCAATACTTGGGGAAGCTTATGAAGAAAAGACAAAATGCAATAGAAGAGAGAGTATATATATGCAGCTCCAGACTAGAGAGGCTGATCATGAATAGCAAGGGAGCCATTGGCCTATTCACACTGCAGAATTACAGTGATATTATTCCACTTTAACTGTCATGGTTCTGTCATATGGAATCCTGGGAGGGGCATTTAGAATTCTCAGCAAAAGAGCCCCAGTGCCTCACTAATATGATGGAACCATGGAACTTTATTTGAAATAATAGTGCAATAATTCTGTAGTGTGAATGGGCTCATTGTTTTCACTTTGTCTGAGCAACACAATGGATTGATGAAAATTGTTAACATTTTGTGTTGTTTTGGTTTGTTTGTTTGCCAGAACACCAGAAAGAGTATTTTAAAAGGTGAAAATCCAACAATGTTGGAAGTTAATTTGCATAGCTGATGCCACATTAAAATTATCATATTTTTCTATGGAGTCAGTTAAAGACATGACTTTCAGAATGAAGCGATGAGCAATCAGGTCTTGCAAGAAGCCTGTAGCAACCAATCCTCAGCCTTCTAGTTTATTCATATGAACAAAGAATAGGGAGCAAATTTTATTGGCTCACACACTTATGCTATCTAAGGGCTTGTCTAGCATAATGTTAATTGCTGTGCATTAATGCAAATTTGCAGCAGTGTTCATTTGTCTCCACACTTTTTTGGCAAACTCGTTGGTCTGTGAAGCTATCCGTGTTTGACGTTCACATGGAGCCATGCCTGTGAATCAAGATGGTGGCCGTGATGAATCACTCATGTTATTATTCTCAACATGTTGCCACTACTGCGCAACTTTTTTTAAAACTCTAAATATAAGGTGCACAAGTGCGACCGACCGTCTGTTTAAAAAGCTGTTTGGTTGCCTCAGTGCAGCAAAAAAGCACACACTTGCTACCGTGAAACTCAAAATGGTGCTTCTGGCCAAGGGGTCAGTTACACGACAGTTTTTAAGTCAAAAAATGCTGACTTACTTCTCTTTCAAACCAGGGCTGAGTAGTTTACACAATTTTCTCTGGAAAGTCATTTCCCTCCTAACATCCAAAAGTTTTCCGAATTTGTAGCTCACATGGGGAGGCGTGGTCTCCGTGACTGACAGTCATAGGCCTATCTCTCACCAGGGCAGAAAGGGCACCTGCGGTTTGTGGAGTGGCCGGAGGCCCAAGGACAGCCCTGGGCATGGCGCAGTGAAATTGCTGTTGTTGGGTCTTGGCCGTACCCCCCCCCCACTGACACCGACCAGAGGCCCCGGTTCAAACAGTCATGCAGCTATCGAGGCCTCCAAGGCCAGCGCCTTCAGTGTGTGTGTGTGGGTGAACAGAGGCCCCAAAACAGCAATGGTGCCACGCCATTGCTACAGTTGGATCTTAGCTGTGCCCCCACCCTATGCTGCCCCAGAGGCCCGGGAAGAGGCACGTCTGTTTAAACCACCATGCCGCTCACTAGACCTCCAAGACCAGTGCCTTAGGTGAGGGGGTAGCCAGAGGCCCAACAACAGCAACGGCACCTTGCTGTTGATATCTTTGGGTCTTGTCTGTTCTCCCACCCCACACTGCTACAGATGCCTCCATGGACAGAGCCTTTGGGGGTGGGGTGGCTGGAGGCCCAAGACCGGCAACGGTGCCATGCCGTTACTGTTGTTGGCTCCCAGCCACACCCACACCCCATGCCCCAGAGGCCCTGGGAAGAGGCTGCTGGAAGACAGGTGGGCAGTGGGACTGTTAGTCCCATTGCCCACCCTTTCCCCCACTGCTGCCTTTCCCTCCTTCCTCCCCTTTCTCTTCCCCACTTGCAAGCAACAAATGGGGAAGAGAAGGGAGAATGGGGGAAGAGGCTTCAGTGGAGGACAGGTGGGCAATGGGACTTAGATGCAGCCTCTTCCTCTACTTCCCCTTTCTTCCCTGTTTGCTGCCTGCAAACAGGGAAGAGAAGGGGGAGGAAGGAGGGAGAGGCAGCAGCAGGGGAAAGGGTGGGCGATGGGACTATGAGTCCAATCGCTCACCTGCCCTCAGCTGAAGCCTCTTCCTCAATTCCTCCCTCTTCTCTGTTCTCTGCTTGTGAATGGGGAAGAGAAGTGGGAGGAAGGAGGGAGAGGCAGCAGTGTGGGAAAGTGTGGGCGATGGAACTCTGAGTCCCATCACCCACCTGTCCTCCACTGCAGCCTCTTTCTACCTTTCCCCTCTCCTCTTCTCCATTCATTGCTTGCAAATGGGGAAGAAAAGGGGGAGGAAGGAGGGAAAGGCAGCAGCAGGGGAAAGGGCAGGTAATGGGACTGACAGTCCCATTGCACGCCGGTCCTCCTGAAGCCTCTTCCTGACCTCTGGGGCGTGGGGTGGGGGGTGGCCGAAAGCCAACAACAGCAATGGTATGGTACTGTTGCTGTCATTGGACCTCCAGCCACCCTGCCACTGAAGGCGCTGGCTTTGGAGGCCTCTGGGGCAGTGTGGGGTGGGGGCTCGAACAATTGCTGTCGCTTGGCCTCTGATCTTGCTCCCCACACCAAAGGCACTGGCCTTGGGGAAGCCTTGGGAGCGGTGTGGCAGTTTAAACAGCTGCGCCGGCCGAGACCCAATGACAGCAATGGCACAGCACCATAGCTGTCATTGGGCCTCCAGCCGCCCACACACACATCAAAGGTGCTGGCCTTGGGGAGGCTTGGGAGCTTCCCAAGGCCTCTGGGGCAGCATAGGATGGGGGCGCAGCCAAGACCCAATGACAGTAACAGCGGCAGAACAGGTTAGAGGAAAGCGCTGGGGTGAAAAAAATGGCGGATAAAATTTTGCAAGCCATCCCTTGCAAGCCCGCCCCCTCTGTCCAATGACCAATGGCATCTCAGCTCTGTTGTGAGACCCTGATTCACAGTTGTTGCTCACAGCCAATACTGCGAAACCTTCCGAAACTTTTTTTTAAAGTCGGGAAAAACTGCGAAAGCTTTTACCTTGTGACTTATGGGTTTTTTGGGCCCCCCTCTTTCTGAATAAGGAAACTTTGAACCAAAACATGTGGAAAGTATTAGGAGTCTTGCTGAATTCTTAAGGGATTTAATTTGCCATGTAAACAACCCCTTTGTTTCCAGCAAGACTTGCCGCTGTGCACATTTGACCAATCAAGTTTCCACTTCCACTCTTATCTGGGAAAGTGCTGCGATGAAATTTGGTTGTCCTAATGGGTGGGAAAGCACATTTCCCCTGTATATTTTTTTTAAAAAAAAACTTGGAGAAGCTGCAAAAGCTTCTCTTAAGTAGTTTTTTGAGTTTTTGGCCCCCTGTCCATCTGAATACGGCAAATCACCATGGGATCTTTTTGGGACAAAAGGTATTCTCCTTGAATTCTATAAGGAATTCTATAAATTCTATAAGGAGCCTTTTCACCATCTAGATAACCCCTAAGTAATACCAACTAAAAATTGCCACGTGGAATGTCCATGGCTTGCGAACTGAGGATAGGTGCAATGAGATTTTGCCCTGCCTTGGCAGCCTGCGTTATGACATCATTGTGTTGCAAGAAACTCATACCTGTAATGAACAACAGCAGAGCCGGTGTCAGAGATTGTGGACACAAGGACCTTCTGTATGGTCATATGGGAAGTGTGGCGGTTGGGGAGTAGGGGTCCTGTTTAGGGCCAGGAACAATTTGACCATTGATTTCATGTTAGAAATAGTTTTAGGGAGGTTGTTGGCGGTGGATTTCAGTATGGAGGAAAAGCAGAGAGATGAAAGAGTAGAAAAGAAGGCTTTCAGGCTGTGTGGGCTTTATGCTCCTGTAAAATATGCTGAACGGAAAAAGTTTTGGGGGTATTTAAAAGATCAGTGTAACACTCGGCGGCATCTTATTATTGTAGGAGATTTCAATAATAGGGCAAGGATGATGGACAGGAGTGCTTATGCAGACCAGAAAAAGCGGACAAAGTTGTCCCTGCCCAAACTCCTGACAGCAGAGGAAAGAGAGTTGGAGTTTTTTCTAGAGATGCAAGGTCTTAAGGATGCAGCTCTTGATGTGGTGAATGAGTTAGAATTTTTTTCCTGTTTATTGCAGAAAGGCTTTTGGTTTGGATTTTCCCCCAATGGAAGGAGTTCGATTTATTCATTATCACAAAACCTCAGCCAGCAGAATAGACCGTGTGAGGACAGTGAAGGAAATGAAGGTGGAAAAGTGCACTGTTATGATCACTCCTTGGTCGGATCATGGGCTCTTGGCTGTAGAGTGCAGTATAGGTCAGGTTTACCCCAAAGGGAGACCTCTCTGGAGGTTGGACCCTAAATTTTTGGAAGATGTGGCATGTAAAGAGCACATTGCCTCAGCACTAGCCCACAGCCTAACTCTCACTGACATGTACAAGGATGATTTGTGCAGGTGGTGGGAACTTGTGAAGCGCGCAGTTTGGGCCACTAGCCGGGCTTACGAGACCAACGTTAATGGGAGACAGATTCAGGAGTATCATTTGGCCATTTATCATTTTTTGAAGTGTCATTATCGATTGAACCAAGGTGCTCCTCTTTCAGAACAAGAGCTTAACTGGGCGAAGGGAGTGATAGCAAGATTTTGCCAAAAGAAAAGACAAAACGGAAAGAGGAGTAAAAATTTCAGGACTCGAGGTGGTGTGGTCAATGTGAATGAGTTGGCAGGCACCCGGAGTCCAAAGGCTCCTATCGAATTAAATGGCTTGAGGGCCTCTGAGTCAGACCCTATTGCATTTAGACCAAGTGAGATGCTGGATATCATGGAGGGATATTACAGGCAGTTATATGCTCGGAAGAACATAAATATAGAAGAGATTAAGGTTTTTTTCCAAGCTTTTTCAGAGGACCAGATGAGCACCCTGTATAAGGGTTTGAGTCCAGAGGACAGGAGGAGGTTGGTCTCTCCTATAGAAGAACAAGAAGTTCATGAGGTCATAGTTCAGGGAAAGGGTAAGTCGGCCCCTGGCCCAGATGGCCTCAGTTGGAATTTTTATAAAGTTTACAAGAAGTGGATTGTACCTCCTTTAACCACTTTGTTTAATTTTTTGTGGGATAATAATGAGCTCCCTGAGACATTTTATCAAGGGGTCCTGATTTTTTTCCCAAAGGAGGGCGATCCTACCCTCCCAAAAGGGTAGGGCGCCCCATAGCGCTGACCAATGTAGACTACCGTATGTTGGCAAAAATACTGAACAATCGGTTGGCTAAGGTGGCTGATAAGATCGTGATGGAAGCACAGTCGAGTGCTGTGCCAGGTAGGACTATGGTAGACTCTCTTTGTTTCGGGAAGTGTTCCAACTCAGCAAGGAGGGAGCTTGGACTGGTCAAATCCTACAGGTCAACCAGATGAAAGCTTTTGACAATGTAGATCATACATTCCTATGGGAAGCCCTCAAGTGGAAAGGAGTGCCAGAGAGATTTATTGCTTTAGTTAAATTGTTTTATAGGGATGCAGAGGTAGTTTTGCAAGTCAATGGTCATAGAAGAAAGAGGATTAAGTTAAATTCTGGGGTGAGGCAAGGTTGTCCACTAAGCCACTTGTATGTTATTGCTTTGTCCACTTGTATGTTATTGCTTTGGATGCTATCCTGTGGAAGATTAGTTTAGACAAGAGCATCTCGGGGATCCGAATCCCACGTCCATTGGACAGTTCGTGCTTGGTTTGGTGTGAATCTGTTAAATTTGTTGCCCATGCTGATGATGTGTCCCTCTTGGTTAAGGACAGGATGGAAGTTAGAAAGATTAAAGATGCTTTAGAGTCCTACGGTCAAGTTTCTGGTGCTTGACTTAACATGGAAAAGAGTTTTTTGATCAGGATTTTTGCTGCAGAGGACAAGATGGCAGCTATTCTTCTAAAGGATGTAGTTGAAGAAAAGGAAGGTTGGGAAGCAGAGCAAGAGGCAAAGATGGATAGGGTGAAGATCCTGGGGCTGAATTTTGCAGTGGCTCCTGAGGGATGGAAAGAAAATTGGTATCGCTGGTTGGAAAAAGTGAAGGAGAGGGTGGCCCTCTGGCAGAAATGGAATCTGACCATTTACCAGAGAGCTGCTTTTGTAAATCCCTACCTGCTTCCAGTGGCAGCCAACTTGGCGGCTGTTTTCCTGCCTCCGGATTCAGTGATTAAAGAAGCTGATCAATTTCTCTTCAAGTTCCTTTGGGGAATGGCCATGTTCCCCCTGGCAAGAGCAATGGCTTATGGGCAGGTAGAACAAGGGGGCCTGGACTTCCCAGCCCTGGGACCTAAGTTCATTGCCATCTTTTCTGCCCAACATTTTGGGAAAGTTTCTCTGTTGCAAAAGGGTCAGATTCAACCTCAGGCTTGGCTAGTTTTGTTTTGGGAGTGCTGGATGGGGACTAGATGGGGAAAGACTTGGTGGGAGGAAGGCTCATTAAGTTTTACGTTTTCATTGCCTGAAAAATCGAAAGCACCAGATTATTTGAGAGACTTTGTTTTTTACCTAAAGAAATATAGAATCCATGCTGAGGAGTTGAAGGGTGAAGACAGGCCAGGTCAGAGCATCAAGAGAGGTTTGTACAGAAAAACAGTGGAGAAGATTTATGTTAACCTGTGTTTGCAAAAATGTCAGGCCAAACCAGATTTGTCAGACTACCTAAAACTCCAGACTAGCCCAACTGAGTATTTCATGGACAAAAGGGTACCCAAAAAGTTGTGGGACTTGAGGTGGAGGTTCTACCATCAGGTTCTTAATCTGAGGGGAAGGAGACCGTGGACCGCAGAGGATGAGCAGACTTGTCCTCGTCTGAAATGTAAAAAGGCTGAGATTTTGAGTGGTGTAACACAAAAGGAGTAAATCAGACACTTTGTCCAGGACTGCCCAAGTGCCCGGGAAACATGGGAGGAGGTGGCCTGGGTCCTAGATTGGCCAGATTTGGCACAACAGGCTTAGGAGACAATACTTTTGGGGACTGAACCTCCAGAGGGTGTCAGGGGACCCAGAAAGTCAGTGGGGCAAAAGAGGAAGAGGAAGGAATCTGGTTCCGTGGCTGAGAGTTTTTGGAAAGTGCCCTGGTCCGCGATGCGCCTGGTCAACCTCTATGTGATGTTAGGGTTAGTTTTCCAAAGACAAAGGGAGGTGAAAAGTCAAAATCTGCAGGATGTAAAAGGCACTGCTTATTATGTGAAGAATGTAATTGAAAATTTAGCTCTGAGTGAAAAAGAGAAATTGCCAAACCATCGTTGGAAAAAGTTTTGGCTGTGGTTTAGTGAGACAACCCCAGCAATAACTTAAAAGGATATTTTAAATAAATATTCTATTATTATTATTGTATTTTTGTATAATTTTGTATTATTTTTTAAATTAATCTTTTATTAATTTTTTTTTCAAAATAGGTATAATTGTATTGTGTAAATATAATGTGATTATAGTGTGTTTAGATTAAGAGGAAAATGTATTAGTTTAGGATAGATAGGTTTTTTTTTTTTTTTGTATTAGTAAGAAAAGAGGAAAACAATTAATATTATTTTGTGTTGTTATTATGGCCTTTTGGCGGCCGGGTGTATTTTTCAGTAGAATGGTCTTATTCCAATAAAAAATTCCTAACCCCCCAAATTCCTAAGTAATACCAAGGAGATTCAATGAGTCTGCTCTAGTGTGTTAAACCTGCAAAATTATTTTAATTAATTTTTATCCCACTTTTTTTCAATTTGGGACTCAAGGCGGCTTACAATAATTAAAACAAAATACATGTCAAACTCCCTTCTAACTATTCAGACATTAGAAAAAAATGTATATCTGGTGCTATTCTTTTCCTTCCTCATTTAGATAATTCATGGAGCAAATCTATACATATCTGGTCAGAATTCAGGGGAATTTACTTTCAGATAAGTGTACAGAATAAAGGTTTTGATTTCATAACAGCACTTAGAATCATTACTGTCCTTCTGTTTGGTGAGGCTTTGCTCTTGGACATGCAAAGTTTTGATTTTATAACAGCATTTAGCATCATTACTGTCCTTCCTTGTGTCTTCCTACAAGCAGAATTGAAACACAATTCAGGAGAAGATATTCAAGCCTCAAAAAGTGTGTAAGGAAAACTGTACCTGAGATTCAAAACCTGAATTTAGGGGTGTGAGATTGTGTGTATTCTCAGTTTCAGTTGCAGGGACTGAGATGAGTGTGGGGGGTGTATGTGTGTGCTTGTGTACGCACAGCTACTGAATGCTACTGCCTCTTAAACACTGAATAGTCTCTGTGAATAACTCATCATGAATTCAGTGATGAAGAGTAATGTTTCAGTTATGGTTCCCATTATACAAAACAAAAGTGAAAATGTTCATATCCAGTTTAGAGACTTGTTGCTTATAAAGGTTGGAGAGTTTTCCAAACATAGGGTTAGAAAATATATCAAAAGCCCTTACCAGACAGCAAAATGGTTTCTAATGGTGATGCTTTATTTCTTTTTTATTATTATTTTTTATTTAGTTAGTTAGTTATACCCCGCTCTTCAGCCACAAGGCTATCAGAGCGGCTTACAAATTGTTTTTTAAGCAATAGCTATTTACACATCTACACTGCATTAAACAGTTTTCAATGTGTGTTAGCTAATTGCCCCCACAAGCTGGGTACTCAATTTACCGACCTACGAAAGGATAGAAGGCTGAGTGAAATTTCTTTTGAGAAATGTCAGTCTGATTACATATTTCCCCATGGTGAAAACACAGGAACAATATGAAGCAGATTATTCTACCTTAATTAAAAGTTTTTTTTAAAAAAAAGAGAAAACATCTCACTTATTTTTGG
Organism: Gambelia wislizenii; assembly: GCA_030847615.1. NCBI lineage: Eukaryota > Metazoa > Chordata > Lepidosauria > Squamata > Crotaphytidae > Gambelia > Gambelia wislizenii. Next base: position 93,719,607 of record JAUMIR010000003.1, on the reverse strand, counting down.
GAACAGATTTCAGTAGCAATTCTATAAGTATGACCCCTGTATCCATGGGGAAGACATTCCTTGACTTCCCATAAATACACAAAACTGCAGATAATAGTGAATGCTATATTGTTGCTTCCTGTGGTCCTGCTCACCTGCTGCCCCATGAAGGGCAGGAGAACTGACCTACTCCCAGCTTTCCACCTTCCAGCTCATTTCCTGCCCTGCTGTAGTCAGCTTGTAGAAAGTGAAAGGTTCTCTGGCTGCTGCTGCTGCGGGCAAGAGAGCCTATGAAGCCATGGGAGTGGCCAGCACTGCGTGCCACCACGAAAGGCTGAGCCACAAGCTGTGCCCTTGGAGGTACCTATGGAACCAGTTGAAGACCACACACTGGACACTGAGGAGGATGTGCAGCAAGCACCACAGCAGCTCATATGCAAAGCTCATTGGGGTAGGATGGAAGGCAGTGGCAGGAGGGGAACTGAGGGTGGTGGCAGGGGAAGGAGGGCCAGGCAGGCCAGCAGCTTAGAGGGTTACAAGGGAGGCTCAGCCATAGCATGAGGTGCACACCATCTCACCTTCCTGCCCCACACAGACACAGTTTTATGTGCCTGGCAACCTCTGTGACTTCCACAATCTCCATTCTTGCCCTGACCATGGCATGAGCAGCCCATTGGCCAAGGAGCTACCACTGAGTGCCATTTCTGGGTTGTTGGAGAGAGTGATGTGCCCCCCCTTAAGGAAAGGGCATCTCTGTATAGTTTGAGGAACAGACCTGAGTGAGTAGATCAGGTCCCCTACCCTCACCCAGGTCAGTAGGTGAGCAAGGAACTTTTTTTTTATCACAGGTATATGGAATCATGGATACTGTTCCCAGAGATACAGGGGTCTTACTGTATTACTTGAGAGTAAGTATCCAATTCAATGGGATTTTATTTCTGAGTAGATATGTAGAAGATTGTGCTGCTGAGCTCTTTTCAGAAAATATATAGATATTAGCCCAGGGTGAACAAAGAAAACCACCTTCCCTTTGTAAGAGAAAATTCTCAAGTGGTTCTGTAACCATATGTAAAGCTGATCATCTGAAAAATAAAACTACAAGGAGCCAGTCAAAGTGGAATATTTTAAAGATGTAAGAAGGCAGAATGAGACTAGCAGTTAAGGTCCAATTAAGAAATTAATCAACCATGTTGGAGAAGAGCTGCCGTATCAGTTTCCATATGTAAACCCACAGCCTACTGTAAGCAATGGGAAATTGGTTTAGGGCCTAAATATAGGTTGGAGAAGCCAAGAATAAAAGGTTTGAATCAACCATTGGATAGAAACAATTGGCTGAAATGCAGCCAAAACCAAAGTACTGGTTTAATCAATGACATCCGTACCAAACTGAGACTTCACGTTGAGGCTGCAAGAGCCTGACATCTCAGCTGAAGAATGATTCCTTTCAATAATAACCCAAAAATGCTAATTAGCCAGAGAGACCTGGTGGTATATGAAGATTATTACTCACAGATAATATTTTTTTTCAATTTCTGCCACCAATTGTCTTAAGCATTCGGAGGGTCTGAAGTAAAAGTTTATTTTTGTTCTGTCGTTTCCTTCCCTCCCTCTCCTTTCTCTCACCAACCTCAAAAGACTAATTATCAAAGTATTAAGCGTGTTTCTAAAATACGACTGAACCCATCATCATAGGCAAATGTGCTGAAGAATGTACCCCATTATTTGAAATGACAGGATGTATATAAAGCCCATATGTTTTCAAAAGGGTTTCTGTCAGTATTAATCAAAATGTTGGCAAATTTATGAACACACTGAACAGCATGCCTGCCATATGGGTAATCTCTCTCCTTTAATATTGGGAATTTGAATTAATAATAAACACTGTAGAGCAACCTCGAATGAGACAGAACCAATAATGTGAAAGCCAGGAAAAATAAAGTAACGTATGAACTTGATTGTGCAATGTTTGTTCTTAGTCTTCCCTCAGATGATCTCTCCTAGTAATTCTGGATGCTTAGATGTAACAGTGGCATGGGGCAGACATGGCTTTACTATACCATGCCATCAAGCAATGAAACAAGGCTGCCAACATGACTGTTTCAAACAGGCCTGATACCAATATGCAACATCCTTGGGTAGCTGTCAGGGCCCCAGAACCCTTGCAGAACTTGCTGCTGTGATCCTCTCTCCATTATTTTTCTGGCCTTACGGGTTTAAGATCAATATGGCTTAGGTCCAGACTATTTGAAAGCCTGTATCTCTCTATATGAGTCTTCCCAAGTCTTACAATCTTCATAGAAGGACTTTGTTTTGGTCCCACCACCCTCACAAGCTCATCTGGGGAGGACAGGGGAGAAAGCCTTCTGAGAGGTTCATCCTTAAGACTATACAAATCTCTCCCAAGGGAGGCCTCATTGGCTCCCTCTCTGTTTTCTTTTTGATGGCAGGCAAAGACCTTAACTTTTAACTGGTTGGATTTTTAAAAAATGGGGTATACTATATTTTTACTACATTTTGAAGGTTATTTTTTAGCTGCTTTAAATTAAAGTTGCTATTTATTTTTTTAAGGGTTGTATTATACATTGCCTTAGCCATATTTTCTTTTAATTTACAGTTGCCCCTTCAAATCCGTGAATTTAGCATTTGTGGTTTTGAATATTCATGGTTTTGGGAGGGCCTCCCCCCCGCACTCCCAAAAGCAGTGACTGGGCTTTAGAAGCCCTGTGGCCACTTCTAGGGGGGAGAGAAGCAGGCCAGAGGGGTGGGAGAGGTGGGGAGGGGGCCTTCCGAGGCTCCCTCGCCACGTTAGAGGCCGGGCGGGGGGTGGGAGAGGCGGCGAGGGGTCCTTGGGAGGCCCCATGAAGGCCTTGGGAGGGAGAGGGATTGCTGGGCAGGTGACCACAGGGCCTCCGGAGGGCCTCCGGAGGGCCCATGGTAGCCTGGGGAGGGAGGTGGAGGTGGGGGGAAGTGACTATGGGGCCTCCAGAGGCCCCATGGTCGCTTTGGTGGGTGAGGGGGAGGGCAGTCATTATTTGCAGAATTTTCGCATTTGTGGGGGTCTGTGGAACCTAACCCCCGTGAATGTGAAGGATGACTCTATATTGTGTATTTATTACCTTTCAGGTTCATATTGGCAGAAAGCCAGGAAATTAATTAATTAATCAAATAATTAAAATTATGTGGGATGAAATTGTGGGAAACTATTGGTAATACAGGTACCATATTACCCATTCATGGCTAGTAGCAATAGAGGGGGACATTTTTAAAAAAAAATAATCAGGCCTTGGAAACAGCAGGGAATATTTGGAAGCCAAGTTCAAACATTTTGTATTACAAGTTGTCCCCCATATCCTCATAACCAATATCAGTGGTTTCAGTTATCCACAGCTGAAAAAATAGGGATACATACTATAGAGTCATGCTGGAAAATGCCTAGAGAGGTGCTATTTCTAGGAATTGCTAGGTCCCCTAATGCAACTCTAGGGTATGTTTATACTGGAAGTCCTTTATTTTAATAGGGTTTGCTATCATGTGTGGTTTCACTTATAAACGGTACATCAAGGAACAGATTCTCCCCCCCCCTCGCAGTACAGGGGGTGACGTATTGTCAATACTTACCAAAAATGAACCAAATGAAATTTTCAAGCATCTGTGCTGGACAGATGCAACGGATGCAGCTATGTTCCTGTTGTTCCTCCCTGCCATGTAGTTATTAGGATGAGGAGCCTATCAGGTATAAAGAGGTAGCAGCCCTAATTCAACACCACAGGGTTGAATGTTCAGAGATTCAAAGCCAAACTTTTTTAACACTAAACACTCATGCCGCCTCCCTCCCCATATGTTTGGATGAATCAGGCAGGTTTACTTTCCACTTCTGAACTGTTTGACTCTCAAGTGTTTTCTGAAGTATTTATGAAGATATTTAGTAATTTTCAAAAGTCCTTGAGGATTTTTTTTTGTTCTTCTAGCAACAGAACTAGCAAAGATATGCACATTTCTGTGCATGTTCTGTGTTTCTCTAGGCATGGTGTCAGCCTGTGGTGTACATCTCATGTCCGATAAGTGATCCTTGCAGCAGCTGGAAATAAGACCTTTTCTTCCAACCATGTGCATTCCATCATAGGAGTAGGCTGCTATAAATCCCTAAACTATTTGCCTTACTATCTAGCACTTTCCCCCTCCAGAATGTATGGGTGGGCCTGTCTCTCTTTGCTAAAACACTTCCATGAAGCTGTGTTTACATCTTACCTGAAGCAGCCACCCAATTCCAGAAAGTAGTTGGCTTTGGATCAGACCAGATATTATAATCAGATATGATCACTACAAAATGTTATTGTGTGAAGTTTAAAAACTTAGAGTTATGTGTGCAGCAATCCACAATGACCCACATGGTTACATCATATCTGAATGGAATTACAGTTGTCCCTTCACTTTTGAGGGAGTTAGGGGCGTAAGACCCCCCTTTAAACTGGAAAAAAACCCCACAAATTAAAATAGGCCTCCCAGGCCTCCGCCACTGCAACTCCAACCATCGCTTGCACCATCACCACTACCATGCCGCTCAACTGAGAGCAGCTTGGCTGGAGGGCTGGCAGCCCACCTCCCCCTGCCATGCTGCGCAGTGATACTGCCCGCCATCCCCCAGCCAAGCCATACGGTGATACAGGTTTGGATTTGTTCCAGCTTTGGCTCCCCCCCCCCACCTGTGCACCACAGGGGATGAGGTGGAGGAAATGCAGAGCTGGTTGGAAAGCCTCCCATTTCTTATAGCATGGAGGGAGGGAGCCAAAGCCCGAGTAAACCCTCAGTGGCTTTGCAGCCAGCTCAGGTTTGGGTTTGTTCAGGCTTTGGCTTCCTTCTCATGCTACAAGAAATGAGTGGCTTTCCCGCCAGCCCCGGGTTTCCCCCACCTCCTTCCCTGTGGCACACGGGTGGGGGTAAGCCAAAGCTGGAACAAATCCAAACCTGTGCTGGACAAAAAGCTGCTGAGGGTTTGTTCGGGCTTAGGCTCCCCCCACCCACCCACATTCATTCGCTTTCCTTGGCCCTGGCTCCCCCCCACCAAACGGAACGAAGCTGGAGGAAAGTGGCCAAACATCCAGCTTTCCTTCCACTTTGGTGTGGGGGAGCCCGGGCCGATGAAAACCAGGTATTTGTTGGCTTCCTTGGCCCTGGTTCCCCCACCAAATGGAACAAAGTTGGAGGAAAGCCGCTGAACGCTCGGCTTTCCTACCACTTCATTCTGTTTGGTGCAGGGTAGGCCAGGCCGATGGAAACCAGGCATTTGGCAGCTATCCTCAGCCCTGGCTCCCCCCACCAAATGGAAAAAAGCCAGAGGAAAGCTGTTGAATACCCGGCTTTCCTCCCACTTCATTCTGTTTGGTGCAGGGTAGGCCAGGCCGATGGAAACCAGGCATTTGGCAGCTATCCTTGGCCTGGCTCCCCCCACCAAATGGAACAAAGCCGGAGGAAAGCTGTTGAATACCCGACTTTCCTCCCACTTCATTCTGTTTGGTGTGGGGCAGCCTGGGATGATGAAAACTGGGTGTTCATCAGCTTTCCTCAGCCCTGGCGCCCCCCTGCAAAATGGAACAAAGCTGAGGGAAAGCCGCCAAATGCCTGGCTTTCCTCCCACTTCGTTCCGTTTGGCGTGGGGGAGCCTGGATTGATGAAAACTGGGCGTTCATCGGCTTTCCTTGGGCCTGGCTCTCCCACCTGCCAAACAGAACAAAGCCAGAAGAAAGCCACTGAATTCTCAGCTTTCCTCCCACTTCATTCCATTTGGCGCGGGGGAGCCCAGGCCAATGAAAACTGGGCATTCATTGGCTTTCCTTGGGCCTGGCTCTCCCCTGCCAAATGGAACAAAGCCAGAAGAAAGCCGCACGTTCACTGCAAAGCTGCTGAGGGTTTACTCGGCCTTCAGCTCCCCCCCCCCACAGGGAATGGAGGCTGAGCAAGCCCTCTGCAGCTTTCCACAAATACACATAACTGTGAAATCCAAAGCTATGAATTCCAGGGAATGACTGTATATGCACTTCATTTATAGTAGGATTAATGGCAGGGGGGGGGGCTAAAATTGGGAAGCTATTGATTTGTGTCAACTTATAGGTTTCCTTTATTATTGTGTCATAAACGTCTATTTCATTCTTCTTGTCCATTTCCTAAACTTTTATATTGCTGCAAGATATAATTTGAGTTCTACCAGATATTAACTGTGACAAGGATATTTTTTCCATCCGTCACCAGATTGGGCTGACAGGGGTGGAGTTGATGGTTGTTTCAGGAACATGTGACATTTTACAAAGAGATCTTTATATGCACATTTGAGATTGAGGGCCCGTCTACACAGGTGAAAAAAATCTGCTTCAAATTGCATTTTCCTGCTCTGCAGTGAGCCTGCACACATCTTGTTAACACCACAAACGTTAAAGTGAAGTGAGAGCAGCATTAACAGCCAAACATTTCCCCTAGGTTAGCTCAGTAAAAGGTGACTCTGCTATTATCACATACTTCATAATATATTTGGCCACATGGCCGTGGCTGCTCTGATTTCTTTCTCCCCTCCTTCATGAATATGAATATGCAAATATAAGGAAGTGTGCTAATAATGATATACAAGTATCCACACAACCTACCTTCAAAAAACAATAGTGACTGCAAAACATAAATACAAACAGAGGATGTAGCAGTTCCTGAAGGGAGTGATCAGGTGACCCCAAACCCCACCCCACCTCGTCTGCACACCAAAGTCAACTTGGAAGCGGCCACATGTGCAATAAATCATTTTTTCAGGAAAGAATGGCATAAAAGATAGTTTTTTAAAAAATTGGATCTAAGCCCTCAGGCACCAAAAAGAACTGTATTTGATTCAAATCCTCAAGAATGTTGTGTTTTCGACCAGCCCCTCGTACAATGTGAGTATGTTTTCCCCCCTCTCCTATGTAAACAAGCCCTGAAGAAAAGAGGGTTGTTACATAAGCTTTTATACTCTGGACTTTATCAGACATGGAAAATACAGCAGCATCATGATGCCACATAACCACTGGTAAATTTGTAACCCTTCACAAGTTGTTGGACTGCAACTTGTATTAGCTTATCATAGAATCATAGAATCAAAGAGTTGGAAGAGACCACAAGGGCCATCCACTGCAACCCCCTGTCCTGCAGGACTACACAATCAAATCATTCCCGACAGATGGCCATCCAGCCTCTGTTTAAAAACCTCCAAAGAAGGAGACTCCACCACACTACGAGGCAGTGTATTCCACTGCCAAACATTTCTTACTGTCAGGAAGTTCTTCCTAATGTTTAAGTGGAATCTCTTTTTCTGTAGTTTGAACCCATTACTCTGTGTCCTAATCTCTAGAGCAGCAGAAAACAAGTTTGCTCCATCTTCAGTATGGCATCCCTTCAAATATTTAAACATGGCTATCATGTCCCCTCTCAACCTTCTCTTCTCCAGACTAAACATGCCCAGTTTCCTAAGCTGCTCCTCATAGGGTATAATGGCTTACAGACCTCCCACCATCCTGGTCACTTTCCTCTGGACATGTTTCCAGCTTCTCAATATCCTTCTTGAATTGTGATTCCCAGAACTGGACACAGTATTCCGGGTGAGGTCTGACCAAAGCAGAATAGAGTGGCACTATTACTTCCCTTGATCTAGACCAGTGTTTCTCAACTGGGGTTCCGCGGAACCCCAGGGTTCCCCCAGAGATCACCAGGGGTTCCACGAGAAAATAGTAAAAAATTAATAAATAATGGAGAAGTGGTGAGCTGAGACAGCTCATCTCTCCTCTCCACAACAGAGAAAGCTGGGGAGGAATGAGTGTGTGTGTGAATATTTTCATACCAACAGAGCCACAGGGGCCTCTTATGGGTCAAGGGGAGGTGGAAGGACATTTATGTGCCAAATACCTTGCTCTCTCAGATTTTGATTTGCCTTAGATGTGCTAATGAAGCTGCTTCATGTCAGGGAGGAAGCAAGGAATGAGTGTGTGTGAGATTGAGTTTGCTTCCTGCAAGCAGCCATGGACATACTGAGGACAAAAGAAGACACTGGTTTGCATAAAACTGATTTAAAGGTACAAATACAAAATGAGTGTGTTTTTTTAAAATTCAGAACAACAGAAAGAGAAATGTAATACTGTACAGCTCTTAGCCAATTGGGAGAAACTGACCAAGTAATCCAAGTAACCCCCTGGTCAGTCAGCTACTCAGGCACCAGCTGTTGATGGGAGAACTCTGATAAAAGTGACTTAGGGTTTTGGGTTTTTTTAAACCAGATTTGGAGAGGGCAGAGCCATTACAGTAAAGGAGTCATTATAGAGAAAAGGTTCTTAAACTGTGGGTCTGGTAACTGAATGTGGGGGTCAGAGCTCAATCTTTGGGTCAGAGTCAGTGAGGATGGAGCAAGCTTGTTTTCTGCTGCTCCAGAGACTAAGACACAGAGCAATGGGTTCAAACTACAGGGAAAGTCATTCCACCTAAACATTAGGAAGAACTTCCTGACAGTAAGAGGCTGTTCGGAATTGGAATAGACTGCCTCGTAGTGTGGTGGAGTCTCCATCCTCACTGACTTCTTTTTAAACAGAGGCTGAATGGCCATCTGTCTGGAATGATTTGATTGTGGATTCCTGCATGGTAGGGGGTTGGACTGGATGGTCCTTGTAGTCTCTTCCAACGCTATGATTCTTGTTGCTGCCTCAGGCAGCAGATCATGGTAACCTGAACTCTCCCCAGAAGCCAAGATGATTAAACTGAGACTGTCTTACTTTGGAAAGATATATTTATATATTTATCTTTATATTTTATATTATAGAAATTTCTGACCCTGCAAGTACCAAATATGTATTGTTAACAATGTGGAATATAATAAGCATCCATTTTTTTCACTGTTTCTGTAATTTTTTTTTTAAAAAAGGAAGCTGTAGGTATAATTTTTACGTGGGGGTTCCCTGGGACCTGAAAATTATTTTAGGGGTTCCTCCAGGGTAAAAAGATTGAGAAAGGCTGATCTAAACACTATACTCCTATTAATGCAGCTTAGAATAGCATTGGCTTTTTTAGCTGCTGCATCATTTTTTAGCTGCTGACTCATGTTCAGTTTGTGGTCCACTAAGACTCCTAGACCCCTTTCGCCTGTACTGTTGTCAAGCCAGGTGTCACCCATCCTACATCTGTGTATTTCATTTTTACTGCCCAGTGTAGTATCCTACATTTCTCCCTGTTGAAATCCATTTTGTTAGTATTAACCCAGCTTTCCAATCTGTTGAAGTCATTTTGGATTCTGATCCTGTCCTCTGGATCAGCTACCCCTCCTAATTTGGTGTCATATGCAAACTTGATAAGTATGCCCTCTATTCCCTCATCCAAGTCATTGATAAAGATGTTGAATAGCACTGAGCCAAGGGCAGTACCCTGTGGGTTTATGGGAGCTGTGTTTCATCAACATCTGAAAGGACACACACTCCCCATTCCTGATAAAACCATAACTTAGGATGTTCAAGTAGACCTACACATGCTGTCCACCTCAGAACTAGAAGTCAATACACTGTTGTAGGGTTCTGAAAGCCTCTGAGACCTACCCATCCACTTCTCTAGACTCTAGCTGTGTACTGTGTACCCCATCTCATGGTTCTATTTCATACAGAGAACCCAGTCATATCCAGTATGAGTTCCCTCATTCTATTCAGATTTCAAATTTGATCATGCATTTTGCCCCATATGCCAAATGGGGGAGCATTTAAGCTCTAGAATGGAGTACTTCTTATTGGGATCTGTACCACACTTGGGATAATACACCAATTTCAACCTGTGAATGAATTCTGAAGCAGCCGTGATGATAGTCAACAAGTTCTCAAAGAGAGGAAAGAGACAGAGGACTTTATCAGACGAGCAGCTGAAAACTTTATTTTGCTGGCATTAAAAAAACAAACAAACAAAATCACACACCATTTTTATGCTGGCAAGAGAATGCTCCCCCTACACTTACCTTTCTCTCCCGGCAAAGGCAGCCTCCTTCACTTCCTCATTGGAAATCCCGTGAGACTTTGTCGTGCAGGACATTTAAAAAAAAAAAAAACTAAACTAACATATAAAAAGTCACACCATGCACCTAGACACACTTTGAAAATCCCAAGTAACCCGGGGCGGGTCATAAAAAGAGTGAAGTTTACCAGGATATTCTGATCTCACCCAGAAGTGTTCATGCAGGACTGACCATTTTCACTGTAGTCACAGGATTTAAATGGCCCAAGGTTTCACACTCTGGCAATACCAGCACCAAAATGGCAGGGAGGATCAATTGACAGCTTAAGCCATCAATTAAAAACTATGGGTTTTGGCGGGGACATAACCATGAAATGGCAACATCATCTGATGTGCGCACCCTTTTGAGGTTATGTGGCATCGTTACAACGCCGTATTTTCTGCATCTGATAAAGTCCTAAGGCTGTGGGGTGAAAAAAATAAGGAACACAGACATAGCAATTAATAAAGTCTTGCAGGGTTTGAGTAGAAGGGAAGAGATACTCCTATTTTGCATGATTTCTGCAAAATTTCATAGTATGTCTTGTATTTTATACTACTACTGCTGCTGCTGCTGCCCTACAACAGGATTTTAATTATCTGGGGTCTTCCAATATTTTGAAAGGAAACGTGGTAAGTCATGAGTTGAGTACCTAACCTAGGATAGCTTTTAGAGGCATATTTGAGCCTGAGATTTCCAAAGGTTTACAGTGAACACCTGTGAGTTCAACCCTCCCCCACAACAATTAATAAATCAACCAAGCCCCCTTCTTATAAAGACCCACACTTTGATGTGCATGTCTTCTAGGGCTAATGCTTGTGCCTTTCATCTTGATTCAGCTGTTGTATAATAGATGACCCATCTGAAAAGATAATGCTGGTTGCACAGAACATGGTATGTGAACTTAATGCTGCTGGAATGCCAACCAGACTGGCCACGTTAACAATGAAAGCTAGGATCCTTCTGGAGAAATATGATGTTGATTTTGACCTTAGAGGGAATCATTCTTGCTCAGTGCAGTGATGACGGCAAATATATGGAATTGATTAAATGAATAAATAACCCTATTGTTTAGTTTTGCATGAAAATATGTGGCACCTAGGTCAGAGCTAATCCTTAATTTTTTTCCTATGCATAATAGATTCCAAAGTGTAAACATAACCACTTGCATGAACCAAACTAGATGCTCTGTGTCAACAGTCAAAGGTGTGATTGTGAACTTGGAAATAATGTTTGTGAATATCCTCAGACTACCTTATGCTAGAGTTTTAAAGTTGCTGATAAAAGCTTTTTGTAAGATTGCCAGGCCTGTTATTCTAAAGGATTTGAGATAAAGGAACTTCCCACTCCCCATTTTGAGTTGTCTTTGTCTCAGCTTTTATTGGTTAATTTTAAAAATGTTAGATATTTCATAAGGAAAAATGTCAAGTGAACAAGATGAACTAATCCTTTGCTTTGCTTATTTCTCCTCTGGCAATTATTCCCATCATTTTCAGCATCAAGAGCAAAAGATGGGGCACCTGGTAGAGTTAACAGTGCTAAAGAGTGACAGAAACATTTGTCTTGAGGAAAGAGAAATGCAGATGGCCCCAACATATATTTGTATGATCTAAAGCAGGAGTGGGCATACTCTGAAGGTCAGAGGGCTCTTTTCTGATCCTTGGTAGGTTGCATCACCATCATTTTAGCTAATCTGGAAGTGACATTTCAGGACCTGGAAGTTACTCCCAGGTGTTTTGGGGCCTAGTTTCCGCTCTTATGGGGTAGGCCTCTAAAACTGCCTTTTAAAGTGGAAAAGCACCCCCAGAGTAATTTCCTTTTGTCTAAAAAAAATGGGGTAGAGGGTGAACCAAAAATGGGGGAATTGGGGTTTTGCAGAGTTTGTGTGATTCAGGTGTCCATGGGCCATAAGAGATCTCTGTAGGCTGCACAGGTGACATGTAGACTATGCAGGGTGATGCCTTCCAACACTAGATGCACCCCATGACACCACATCCCTTTTCAACACACTCTACAACTGGGAGAGCACTGGAATCATCATTTCCCAGTGCCCCAATCTGTAGCACCTTGGAAACCCTTCAGCTGGGGCTCTGCATGGCTTAAGAGGTAAATTTTTGCTGGGGTGGCATCAAGAAAAGTAGTTATTACAATGTAACTGTGCCATCGCAGCCACTGTATGTTTGACAATTCAGGGTCTCAGCCAATGTATAATTCGGCTTTGAACTACTAATTTATTGGGCATGAAGCAATAGTTAAAGTTAAAGGTTTTTCAGCCCCATGGATTTAGGGGTAGGGAAGGGAGAGTTAAGCAACTTTTGAATCCTAGGGCCCCATTTTTCTTAATGTATCAAAGTGGCATGGGCCAAGAGTTGCATGGGACACGGGGCAGGTTTCTTAGAACTTAGATCAGACATAGCAAAAATGGCATCATAACGACATGATATTATCATTACTAGATTAAATTATGAGACAACCTCATCCTCTTCCCATGGAAAGTGTGTGTGCCAGGTGCATATAAGGTGTCACTTTTATTGATGGGATGAGTCACCAATATTGATTTTTTTTGTGATATTAAAAGCACCTGAAACCATTTCCCACTGTAATCCTGAGATTACAGCATGAATGGGTGGTCCTCTTTCCCCCATCCCTATTCCCAGGGAGAAAACTTCCGGGTGAGAACACAAAAATGATTGACAGGACACTCTTTTTATGAACTGTCCTGTCTTGATTTTATGTTTTTTTTTCAGGGCTTACTGTACATTTTTAAAAAAATTGAGTGTTTTTGGTGCTTTTATATGAACTCACATCTCCTCACAAGAACTGCCGAGATCTTATGTCCCAGCTAACAAGGAAGTAAGTTGACATTAGTCTTAAAGGAGCATGCTCAGGCCAGTATAGAGAGTTAATACAGTCATCCCTCCACATTCGTGGGGGTTAGGGTCTTGAGACCCCCACGAATGTGGAAAAACTGTGAATAAAAAGTCTCCTCCCATGATCTGCCCCCCGTGGGAGGGAGGCGGTGGGAGGGAGGGAGTCTGGCCAGCCTGGCCAGCTTCTCCCTGGCCTTTCTGAGGGGACTGCAGGCCTTAGAAGCCCCGGATCCCCCTCAGGAAGGCTGGGGAAGGCAGCAGGAAGGTGGGAGGGAGGCTGCCTGGCCTCTCCCCGGCCTTCCTGAGGGGACTCCGGGGCTTAGAAGCCCCGGAGCCCCCTCTGGAAGGCTGGGGAAGGCAGCAGGTGAGTGGGAGTGAAGTTGCCCGTCCTCTCCCCAGCCTTCCTGAGGGGACTCCAGGGCTTAGAAGCCCCAGAGCTGCCTCCAGAAGGCCTAGGAAGGCACAGGAGGGAGGTTGCCCTGCCTCTCGCCAGCCTTCCCAAGGCGGCTCGGGGCTAAACCGCAAATAATCAAAACCGCGAGTGTGAAAGCCCTGCCTCTCGCCAGCCTTCCCAAGGCGGCTCGGGGCTAAACCGCAAATAATCAAAACCGCGAGTGTGAAAGCCGCAAATGTGGAGGGGGGCAACTGTACAGTGGAATTAGAAGGGAATGTGAAGACAACTGCTACTGTAGCGGGACCATTAATCCTGTTCTTAAAATGAAAGTGGTGATTGTTTGATAATTCCAGTAATTATGCCACAATGTTTTTGCCTTCCTTATTTGTGTTATTCCAGCATTTTAAGACACTTGTCTGATAAAGTCCTTAGTCATGCCTTCTTTCCTTTCACTCCACTAATGCAATATCTATTTCCAGATCCTTATATGTGGAGGGAAAGAGAGGCTGTGAAATGAAGCTGTTCCTGATGTTTGCAGAACTCTGATTTCCCTGCCCTCCCACATACCCCAGCAAATGTAAGATCTCATAATGAAAGTAAATGTAATGTTTTGCAAAACCTACAAAGTCAACTGATTCATGCATATTTTAACAGTATAATAATGCCACTTAGCTCACATCATTTATTTTAAATGATGTATAGGTCATTTTTACGCAAACATTTTTAACAGTGTCAAAAATTCACTGAAACTTCTATCATAATCTGTCTTTAGAACAGAAGAATTGCTTTGCTAGATGAGGCTAAATGTCCACCTAAATCTCTAATTCTATCTCCAGTGAAGAAATACATCTAAAATGCTCACAAAGAGAAGATGGGTGATCACCAGCTCCTGTTGTTTATCCCAGCATATGAAAAATCTCTGAATTTATGCAGTTTCTGAGCCTGTTGTTCCAGTCAGGTAGGATAGAAGATATTTTTTTCAAGTTTGTAATTCTCAATGGAAACATCCATTTTGCACATCCCAAGACTCATCAGGAAATAAAAGGCAACCTCCTTCTGAATCCCACACATTTTACTGTGCATTTTAAAGAAATAAAATATATGCAAAACCATGCATGTTTGTAAAATGTGAAAATGGCTAAAAAGTGTATATTTGTAAAATACACTTTAATCAATGCGTTAAAAAAAAGGCATAAAAAGTGAATACAAAATTGTGTGTATTTTTTAAAATGCTAATCTCCCCTTCATGTATGAATTCCCTTGCCGGAAGAAAAGTCTTGCAACCCAGTGGAAGTTGACCATAGAATTGCACTGTAGGACTGAGAAATGCCTAGAGAGGACACACACACACACACACACACACACATATATATATATGTCACATGTAGGACAGCAGTGGGGGTGGTGCCAAATACAGAATTCTATAAATAATCAAATCTGTGAATGGCTAAACTGCAAATGTGAAGGGATGACTGTATACTACAGGAGGTACAGTAGAAGCAATTGGCTTGATCCCAAGTCCTATGTGCTCTGAGCTCTCTCATTCCCTCCCTCTCCCAGAAGGGGAAGCACAGGTCTGAAGCCACTCTCCATTTTCCATCATGTACATAAGGAAGAAAGCTTGGTAGAGGTGGAGTAAAGCAGCAATAGCGCTGGATGAAAGCAAAAATATTATGATAACACAGATGCAACTGTTTAGTACCACCTTTTGCTTACAACCATGTTTTCTATTTGCACCTTAGGATGGATGCTGACCATAGAATTGTTCTGGAGGACCTAGAAAGCCTAGAGAAGTGTTCTCTCAGGTTGAAAAAAATTAACATCCTATATTTGCATTTTTTCCACTTTTGAAAGGATCTTGTGCCCCTAATCCCTGCAAAAATTGAGGATCGGCTGTAGAGATTTTTCAAAACTATTAGTTGTTAAATATGACCAATGATCTATTTTTCTCAGAAATAACTACTCTAAATGGTAGTAACTTACCAAGATCTTCTGCCCTGTTGTCAGGTGGAAACTAAAATGAAAATGACCTGCATGTTAACTATGAGCTCCACCACTGATTTGTGGACTTCCTGAATTAATTGGGTTTATAGCAGAGCTCGGAAGAATTACTCTTTTGGACTACAGCTTCCAGAATCATCACTATACTTGCTAGGGATTCTGGAAATCCAGAAGACCAGCAGTCCAAAAAGAAGCCTTTCCCAGCTCTGATTAGCAGAATACTGTCACATGTACCGTGTCAAAGTTACAGCAAAACTAAGATGCTGCTTGTTTAAAAGAAAGCCCTCTCACTCTGAAAAATACCCTTTGAATTAGGCTCCAGCCACATGAGCAACCATCTGTGACAAATTCCAGAGGTACAGCTGTGAACAAAGCTTTTCTCACTATAAATATGTTAGTCTTTATTAACAAGCCACAAGACTTTTTGTTTTAGAATCATAGAGTTAGAAAAGACCACAAGGGCCATCTAGTTCAACCCCCTGACCTGCAGGAATACACAATCAAAGCAAGCCCGAAAGATGGCCATCCAGCCTTTGCTTAAAAATCTCCGAAGAAGGAGACTCCACTACACTCTGAACCAGCACATTCCACTGCTGAACAGCTCTTACTGTCAGGTAATTCCTCCTAATGTTTAGGTGGAATCTCTTTTCCTGCAGTTTGAATCCATTGCTCCATGTCCTAGTCTCTGGAGCCACAGAAAACAATCCTCAGAATGACACCCCTTCAAATATTTAAACGTGGCTATCTTAACTTTTCTTCTGCAGCTCCCCAGCTCCCTAAGTTGCTCCTCATAGGTCATAGCTTCCAGACCTTTTACCATTTTGGTCACCCTCCTCTAGACACATTCCAGCTTGTATATATTCTTCCTAAACTGTGGTGCCCAGAACTGGATACAGTATTCCAGGTGAGGTCTGACCAAAGCAGAATAGAGCGGCACTATTTCTTCCTTTGATCTAGACACTATACTCTTATTGATGCAGCCTAGAATCGCACTGTCTTTTTTAGTTGCCGCATCACACTGCTGACACATGTTAAGCTTGTGGTCCACTAAGACTCCTAGTGCATACACTACTATTAACCCAGGTGTCAACCCACCCTATATCTGTGCTTTCCATTCCAAGTGTAGTAATCCTAAATTTCTCTCTGTTGAAATTTGTTGTGTTAGTTTTAGCCCAGCTTTCTAATCTGTTAAGGTCATTTTGAATTCTGATCCTGTCCTCTGGGGTATTAGCTACTCCTCCTAATTTGGTGTCATCTGCAAACTTGTTAGGCATGCCCTCTATTCCATCATCCAAGTCATTGATAAAGATGTTGAATAGCACTGGGCCCAGGACAGGACCCTGTGCAATTCCACTAGTCCCTTCTCTCCAGGATGAAGAAGAGCCATTGGTGACCATCTTTTGGGTTCGGTTGGTTAACCAATTACAAATCCATTTAATGGTTGCATTGTCTAGGCCACATGCTACTAACCTTTTACAAGAATATCATGAGGGACCTTGTCAAAGGCCTTACTGAAATCAAGATACACTACATCCACAGCATTCCCTTCATCTATCAAGTTTGTATATGACAAGTTGTGGCCCAAAGAGATTAAGAATTACTGGTCTAAAATAGTGCTAGGTCCCAACTATGTAACCAGGAAGCCTTTTGGTTGGGGACTATTATCTCTCTGTGTTTCTGTGTCTCTCTCTGGTTCTTTTTTAAACATCTGTGTCATTCTTGTAGGGATGGAAACAATATTCAAAAGTATTTTTTAAAATGGTTGAAATATATGTTCCTCATGTGTCAGGAAACCCTAAGGAGGAAAAACCTGGGTTGACAAGAAACATAGTTTGGGATTTATTCTGCACTAAATTTGCCCATTTTTCTTTTTGCACAGAAAAGAGAATTTTATGCAATGAAAACAGATTTTTTTAATGTGTAGAAAATATTACTTTCTGCACAGAAAATCCTGATTCTTGTACAGAAAATTCTCCTTTTGTAAAAAATAAATAAATCATCAGTGTATTTTGCATAGAATAAGTCTCAACATGTGAATAGTCTTCAAGGACTGCACAGTTTTCAAAGATTTTCACTCAATGGGAAGAAAATTGCTAACATTATTTTCAGAACTAAATTAATGAGGAACTATAGCCCTAGTGTCTTGCAAACTCTTTTTTGGAGTTGCTGCCATACATCAAGTTTAGAGTCCTTTCTTTTTCCTAACTATGTTTTTTGGAGTGGCTGAGCATCTGAATTTCCAAGTAGTTCTCCACCATGGCTAATATCATATCATAAGGTTTATATATATTGCATCATCAGTTTGCATGCACCAAAAGTTATGATCCAGGAGAAAAAACAGACGAGCCTGCCTGAATGTTCATGAAGAGAGCTTCTGTTGGCCTTGCCACTTATAATAAATTACTTTGTGCTGTGAGATCTCTACTTTATATTTCTGCAGGGAGAATTCCTCCACACCTATACCTTATTTATTGAAGTACCAACTTTTCTAATTCCTCTAATCTCCACTGTCACCAATTAGTCCCTTATTCATCTTTTACCAAAGAATGGCTCAGTTTAAGCTGTAAGACAGACAGAGCAGGAAGTTTAAACTGAAATTTATGGATAATATTATTTAAAATATCACATAATATAATTATTATTTTGCAGAGTAGATATTAAAAATGTTTTTTTTTTAATATTTGGTTTAAAACCTTACCATTACTTTAAAGAAGGATTCTTGTATTGGTTATCCTTCATATCCCAACCTAAGCAAATAGCCAATTTCCCTCATCTTCTCCTATCCAAGTTAAAACACACATTTTTTTTCCTTGTCTTTTTTTTTTCCCAGCAGACGTGGCACAACAATCCAGGCACATCCTAGCCAGGCACATCCTGGTAATGATAACAGCTCAGAATCCATCTGGTCAGGGATAAAGATACAGCATAGATCTGTCTTCTACTTCCTTCTCCCCAAAGACACAGTTTCTTGGGTCAGTCTCTCAAAATCTGTCTTTAGCTCTTCCTCTCTCTGCAAGTTTTCTCAGTTCCAGTCTCCTGTGATTTCATCTCTGTTGTCTTGCCTTCTGCCTAATCCTTCTATGGCCAGCCACTTGGCTTCTAGTTTCCTGGGAGTAAGATTCACTGATCTCACATTCATTTGCTTGTGATTGTAAAACATACAATGGCTGGCTTCCTGTTAATGGTGTACCCAAGAGTACATTATCCCTACATCTCCATATTTTGATTTTGATTGTTGCTGTGATTTGGATTCCCTTCCTCCCTCTGCAATGACAAAAAAGTCCTCCCCGACCTACTGCAGAGCTACTGAAGACTCTTGCATGGCCATTTCATGCCTGGTGGAGGGGGTATATGTCTCAGATGTGTCTGGCTATGTTCCCATAGCCAGATGCAAACTGAATACATCAGCCAGTGAAGTCTAACAGAGAACCATCGCCACCCATGGATATCAGTAGATCATGTAATTACTTCATATTTAACATAGGTAGATGCTTTTGAGATTCCCTCTTCTCTCCACCAGGCACAAAATGGCCAGGAGGGGTCTTCGATAGCTCTACAATAGATCCGGGGGTGGTAAACAGCTCAACATAAGGTTGTTGTGACACTGAGCCATGTAGGACTGTGGCCTAGGAGCTTTAATTAATACAATTCAACCTGCTGAAATTCAGTATTTAGCTTTCAACTGGAAGCACAAATAATTGTGCAAAGAATTATTAGCATTTAAACTGCTATACTGAAACAGTATACCCATCAAAGAGAAGGAAAGAATATATACCCTCTGCTGAATTATTTACATCATTCTCCTACCTCTGTCCCAAAGAATGTTCATGGAAATGCATCATTATCACCTCATTCCTCTACTAGAGCATTTATCTGTTCCTTTGCTAGATGGCATTATTGCTTGTATTCTTAAATAAATAAATATACAAGGTCTTCTCCCTCCAGTAGACTGCTACATCCTGCATATTTTATTCTCTTCAGCTTCAACTCTTAAAATGGCTTTTAACAGTGCAGCGAACTGCTTTGAACTCCTTTTTATAAATGTCTTTTTAATGAAGGTTTTAAATTATATTTGAAGTTATAATTTAATCACATTTTATGTCAATCTTTTGTATGTTTTTATCTATATTATATTTGTTTTAATTTGGTAAGCCAACTTGACTCCCAGTTTCAGGGGAAAAGGTAGGGTATGAAATAAATAAATTTTATTCTAAACATTCAGAAATCACAACCTAGTGGTCATAGATAAGTTACATAACAGAAACCCTCACAGAGTGGAGTTACCTTCATAATAATGCTTAACAATTTAGCTGTTTCTTCACCAGCTGCAAACTGTTTCTATTATGCCTCTGCCAATATTTTACCAACATTCCATTAACTATTCACATGCCAAATACATTTTAAAAACTCAATAATATTTGTACTTATGAATTCATAACATATTTATATGACTTCATAAGTTTCTTGACAAAACTGTCAAGTCAAACTGATTCAAAATTGATATAAAAACTGATTCAAAATTGAGCAGAGGAGTGTTGCTCCTCCCTATTCCTAATATTTTAAGAATGTTCCATAGAAATCAATATTCAGTATGCCTATTTTCTCCAATTTATTCTATAAGTATGCTTTGTGGGGAATAACATTGTTTAGGTCTGCAGCTATATCACCATTAGTTAACAAGAATCTTCAGGCAACATGAATAATTCAGATGAGCTCTGTTCAAGTTTTTAGCATGCAACATACTAAGCAGAGTTTTCTTGGCAAGATTTGTTCAGGGCGAAGGTTGCTTTTGCCTGCTTCTGAGGCTGAGAGAATGTGACTTGCCCAAGGTCACCCAGTGGGTTCCATGGCCAAGCGGAAATTTGAACCCTGGTCTCCAGAGTGCTAGTCTAATGCTCAAACCACTACATCATGCTGGCTCACACCATCTACATGTATACTTAAGGGGAAAAAATAAGATTGGACCCCAGAGGCTTTAATAAAAAGCCATGGATTTTTTTGTTGCCCAAAAGAAACCAACATTAGTACCAATTGGGCACATCCAGGTGAGTGACATCCTTCCCCCATCCCCAGGTTATTTGGTTTTTCTTCCTGTTTTCGGGCTTGTTTTTTGTTTTGTTTTGTTTTGTTTTTTACATTTGGTTGGGGTTTTATTTTTAAATTTCCTGCGCAATCACTCTCTCTCAAGAACGTACAGGACTTGACAGCTGCATTTATGACAGCTTTATGACAGCTGCATTTACTACAGGGAAGCCGAGGGGAGGGGGGCGTTTCTCTCCTGCTTTAAGGTAAGTGTTTGAAAAGGTTTCTTTTTTTTTAATGTTACAGGGATGGGAGGGGGTGGGAGTGGGTTGTGTGTGTGTGTGGGTAGTGCGACAGGCACAGTTTTAGGGACCCATGTGATAATCTCCCAAAATATGCAGTTACATTATCCTTCCAAGTAAATAGATTTCTGTCCCAGAAATCTTTCAATAGAAGATAACTCTTTCCTGCATTCTTCTTATGCTGTTTTAATTATTCTGTCCTGTTATATAGTGTGTCTGTATACACAAGCTTTGTGCAACTATGCCCTGATTTCAAATCTTTTTTAATGTATTTTTTACATGACTACATTCTTATCAAGTATGCAGATGACACCAAATGAGGAGGGGTAGCTAATACCCCAGAGGACAGGATCAGAATTTAAAATGACCTTAACGATTAGAAAGCTGGGCTAAAACTAACAAAATGAATTTCAACAGAGAGAAATGAAGGATACTACACTTGGGCAGTAAAAATGAAATGTACAGATATAGGATGGGTGATACCCTGCTTGATGGCAGTACGCATGAAAGGGATCTAGCAGTCTTAGTGGACCACAAGCTGAATATGAGTCAGCAGTGTGATGCAGCAGTTAAAAAAGCCAATGTGATTCTAGGCTGCATTAATAGGAATATAGTGTTTAGCTCAAAAATGTGCAAAAATAAACTCTCAGAATATCACCAATAAGGAGAACATTTTGGTTATTCTTTCTGTGTGGGAGACCAAAGGAAGCAATATCTCCATCTCTATCACAAAACAGCTTCTTGCTGTCCCAGCCCCCTGATGCAACTTAGTTATATTCCATAGCTACAAACTACAAAGTTAGCCATGGTACAAATGACAAACACCAATGTAAAGAGCTCATCCAACATCCATTTCCTATGTGGAAACAGACAGCCCTGAAAACTGCTTGATGTAGTAGTCCCTATAAGCCCTAGTGGGCTGTTATGGGATTCATGAAGTCTGAAACATCCTGCCAGAGTGTACCAGATCAGATCATGGTCACTGTGGTCTGTCACCATCATAAATTGATGGCTGAAACCACCCTGTATTTCTGTGTTTGTATAAACCAAAGCACAGATGGACAACAAACAGGGTAAATCTCTACCATATACTTTCCTGATGATCAAAGGTACTAACTAGATATCCTACTCCCCATACTGGTTGTTTGCATTAGATATGCAAATCTCCTTTCTTGCTGAGCCATTCCCAAATACATTTGCAAGACCATTGATCTTCTTTCCTTCACTTAAATATAGATCAGAAATACTGACAAATATTTTCGTTCAAAGAGTTTGATCATTTCTAGATTACTCTTCATGCCAGTAATTAACCTCAGCCAGTGCCCTCCCGTCACACTTTCAAATGCACTTCCTAGCCAAACATAACGTTTCATAAATATGCACTAAGTAACCTTAAAGCCCTTTATGAATAATTATGAGTTTTTTAGTTTTTGTGAATCTGCATATTAATTCTACTCCATAAATAATACATGAAGCCAAATCCAGCTTGCTTGGTATCTGGGGATAGAGGAAGCTAAGGGAGGGATAATTATCAGTTTAATGTGGGAACATACTTAACCTAAAAGATTATCTGGAAAACTGATGACTCTCTGAGTTTATTTTCTTTATGTTTATCCATACATTTAGATATATAAATACCACAACATGAACAACACCCCCGCCCTTTAGTGAATAATGTAAAGTTTGCTTTTCATATGGATTCCTGATGTTCTCTATAATGAGCAAATTGCCCTATTTTTTCTGTGCTGAAGTTGAGCACAATATAGTTCCATGCTTGTATCAATGTACATTTTCCCAAAGGCCACCAATTAATGAGAGACTGCAGAATGAAATGGCTTCAGTATTGCCTTCTGTGGGACATTATGGATTTAAAAGATAAGAGAAAGTGCTGCAAGTCCAGAAAACAATTTCATTTCATTAATCTCTTGAGTGCCTCGGGAGAAATTGTCCATGTCCAGAAGAGGTAGAGTCATGTAACCCCTTTTGCGCACTTACCATACATCATTTTTTAAAACAAAAAATGTAT
The DNA here is from genome assembly GCA_030847615.1 of Gambelia wislizenii. Taxonomy (NCBI): domain Eukaryota; kingdom Metazoa; phylum Chordata; class Lepidosauria; order Squamata; family Crotaphytidae; genus Gambelia; species Gambelia wislizenii. The sequence goes on along the minus strand of JAUMIR010000003.1, from coordinate 93,696,983 downwards.
GTAATGCAGTGGAGTAACCCTTTGCATGCCATGCTCTTCACACCTGATGTGCAATCTGGAAATGGACTGGAATGATAAATGGCTAGGTGAAGGTACTGTGACATTCTATTTGTGTATGCTGACAATAATAGGAAATTCAAGTGTTTTATAGTACTAGCTTTAGGCAATTGAAAAGATGTGCATTTCAAAATGTTGTACAACAGGGAGAAGAAATATGGAGTTTTAAAATTACATCTTTCCCTACAGGTGAAAAATGGGAAGAAATATACACACAACTACGATGCAGGAACATAGTCAAAGCTCCCATTTATTTTTAACCTGCTTCTCTGAAGGCTTAGGAGTGACATGTCAATTACTTTAGAAGTCATGGCTCTCTCACACTCTTTCTCTTTTAAAGGGCTACAGCAATGAAGAAGAAATGCTTGTGTCTAAGAGGCTGCCTAGTGACTTAGGGATTTTCATTTTTCTCTGAAGAATATGATCCAGCTTGCTGATGATTGAAGTCCTTCTTGTAGCCAAAAGCTTACTGCCTGATGCAGTTATCTTAGGTCTTTTCTTCTTTGCTTTTATTGACTAATAAGAGTATCTGGTTCTCCTCCATACTTTTTTTTTTGTGTGTGTGGGAGGAATTTCATTCAGTCAAGATATGGTTGACAGAACACCCAGCTATGTGTCTACTTAGAAGTAAATCTCCTCAAGCTCAATGGGACTCACTCCCAGGTAAATGGATGGTCTGTTCCATGGCTGGACTAGAAGATCTGTATGGTGATTATCAGTCCTGCAGGCAAAATACAGTGGCCCTTTGGTATCCACTGGAGTTTGGTTCCAGGACCCCCCCCCCTGGATACCAAAATCCATGGATGCTCAAGTCCCATTATATACAATGGTGCAGTAAAATGGTATCCCTTTATATAAAATGGTGAACTGCAAAGTTTGCCTTTTGGATTTAAAAAAAAATATTTTCAAGCTGTGGATGGTTGAATCCGTGGATAAAGAATCTGTGGGTATGGAGGTCTGACTGTAACTAAACGCATCTAGTCAGAATTAAGTTGGGTGTGTGAGAATACCAAATTAGTTACTAATGGCATGCAGACAGAGTTTGAATTAGGGAAATTCGTAATGAGATATTAATTTGGAAAGCTCTATGCTATGCTATATTTTTTATTATGTTATGGACTACCAGGCTCTCCCCTAAACATCAGCCAAAATTGTTCCAACATCCAGTATGCTGTAGGAGATATTTGATGTTTAGTATCACTTAAAACATTTTTTAAAGCCATCAAGCCTGCTTAATTTCCTCTAGTTTGTGTCCCTCCTGCTTTTTCCTCAGCATCACTTGGGAGGATTCAAATGACCCTTGCTACCTCTTGGGCTCACATACTCTTCTTTCTCCTGTGTGGCTTTGAAGAGGCATATTTAGCTTTTCCTTCCATTAAAAAAAATCTGGATGTGTACAAACCATGAATAACCTTATACATGGTTAGTGGAAATAAGCCAACTTCAAATTGAAGTTTATTACACTTGCTTTTTTCTACTAACCATAGGGGTTGTCTAGTCAGTAAAAATGATCCTAATAGAATTCACAGAGAATACCATTTGTTCCAACAAGATCCCACTGTGGTTCACTTTATTCAGAAGGAGGGGGACCAAATACTCCAAAAACTGTGATGGTGGTGGGGGAAGCCTTTGTGTCTTTTCCCAACGTTTTTAAAATAATGCCTGGAAATGAGCGTTACTGTTCGTTTGGACAACCAATTTGCATCACAGCATATTCTCAGTGAGGGTGGAAGTGGAAAGCTGATTGGTCAGACGTGCGTGGGGAGTGGGCATGCTGGCAATGAAGTGGCCAGAAGCACCATTTAGGAGTTTTGCATTGCCAATCGTACACATTTTTTTTTCTGTACTGAGGTGACCAAACAGCTTTTTTAAATGGAAGGTTGCACTCACACAGCTTTCATTTGCAGTTAAAAATAATACTGTGCATTGAAGACAACTTGTTGAGAATAGTAACACAAGTAATTCACTCTCTGCTACCATCTTGATTCACAGGCATGGCTGTATGTGAACTTCAAACACAGACAGCTTCACATGCCAGTGATTTTACCAAAAGTCCCTGGAGACAAATGAATGCTGCTGTGAATTTGTGTTCATGCGCAGCAATCCATATTATGGCTATTATCAGATTAGTGTCTAAAAAACACTGTAGTTCCACAAATGAAGATAATGGGAACATTGTGGCATTATAACAACTATTATCACACATAGCTGTAATCACTCAAAAGAAACACCACTGAATTATTGCATGATGACCACTAATACTTTAAGAATGGGAGTTTACTTCCACAATTTGGCATGGGCGATGTTTCTGTGAGAAGACGTGAGTGTGCTTAAAACTCCAAAACCCCTTAATTAACAAAGTAAATGAACACAAGCACTGGAAAAAAAAAACCCTAAAAATATGCAAACTAAATGGGACAGTTAATAAAAAGAGCATCCTGGACTTCATTTTTGCGTTCTTACCTGGAAGTTTTCTCACTGAGAATGGGGAGAGGGAAAAGAAGACCACCCATTCACAATGTAATTTTGCAAATACAGGATGTGGTTTGGCACACCATCAATAGCACAAAAAAGTGCTATTGACAATCTATTGACGGCTTGTCTTGTGAACTGTAAATAATGCCTTTTTCACAGCTGGTGAACGGTGTTAGAATGCAAAGATGACAACATAATGCAATAGCAGGGCTCATTCACGCTACCCCGATGTCATAATCCTGTGATTTTTGCCACATCTGATAATGTCCTAATGTTCACCTCTAGGCAACCCTATTGTTAAGATTAGTGAAACAGTAGTTAGTCTAAAATTAAATCAGAAAGTTTCGGATTTACTTGAGGATGCATTGAAAGATGAGAGAAGAAGGAGGCACCTGCAGATCTGCTAGAAGGCTAGGCTCATTCTCGTAACACTAAACAATGGTTACATTCAAATGCAGCCAGTATGTTATTTTCCCCATCTATATTCATAACTCTCATATTTGTGTTTTTAGGATTTAAATAATAACTGTTGGAGTTACTAAAAAGTGAAACAGGAAGTATCTCTCCTGTAAGATAGCATGATGTTTTATCTATTGTTGCTTGGTTTTGCACAAGGGTTACTATCCCCACTCTGCCTTTCCTTGTGATGATTTTGCTTGATTGCTTACAGACCATTCCTTTCGAGGCCTACTCAGAAGTCCCATTGTGTTCAGTGGGGCTTTTTTCCAGGCAGAGCTTGGAATTGTTTTTTTTTTAAAGTGACATGTTACCTGTAATTGTTATAATTTTAAACAGTGATTTTAAAAGCTGTTATTTTAATTATTTTAATGCTAATAATATTAACTGTATGAGTAACAATTAACATGCCATATTGATTTAATTTGTTGCTTTTTGAGGGTAATTTAGAGGAGGGTTTTACACGTTTAGTAGTTTTCCTGTTTTTCTAATTCAAAAGCAATATGTCATTAAAGTATTATTAAAAACTAAATAACAGTTTTATAATATTAGAAAACACACATTCATCCCAATGAATTAATTTTAAAATTAATGTTAATGAATTCCAAACTTTAATCCCAGGTACATGGTATAGAACTACAGCCTCAGGGGTTCTCCGGACAATGAAAATACTCCTCATAGAATTAACAGAGAATACAATGTGCTCCAATGCAATCTGAATGAGATTTGTGGTATTCAGAAGTAGGGGGACTAAAAACTTCACAAACCATGTAGGAAAAGGGTTCACGGTTTCCCCTGAAGTTTCCTGGAAAATGTGTGTAGATGTTTTTTATCACATGTGTGGACATCTGAATTTGCATCACTGTTCATTTTTGCTCTATTGCCCTTTATTGGAGCATATGGCTGCTCAATTCAAATAAATGTGGACAGATGCAAATAGGAGAAAAAAACAGTGGCAACAATACAGTGTTACTGTGAATGGGCAAAAATGTGCACCCACTTGCAGTAGACCATCATGTCTAGACAAGCCCTTAGAGTAGCAGGTAAAATCACAGATGAAAAGACATCTACCTTGTGAGTATGCTGCATGCCAGCATCCCAGTTAGCTACTATTTTAACTGTTATTTGGCTGAATCCTATATGAACATTACATAACTACAGTGCTACACAGTGGATTACAGTTTGATCTTCCAAGCCTTACTTAGCAGTAAGCAGCAACTGGGATTGATGGGGGTCCATTCCCCTATAGATCAAGAAGTGGCTGGCGGGGACTTCCGGTTGGCTAGGGTGGAGCGAACGAACTTTCACTGAGAAAGCTCTCAGGGAGGTCTAGCATCACACAGTTGTAGCCCGGGCTTTTGAACACCAAAAGTGGGCTAGAAGCTTCCCCCTGGCACGGGGGAACCAGAGGGGCTCTCGGAGATCCATTTGCCCGTCCTGCACCCCGAGGATCGGACGCTGCAAGCAGATCATCGGAGGAAAGGTGCGGAGGGGATCGGAGCTGAAACCACCGCCACGTGAGTGCAGCTGGGGTTTGCCCTAGCAAAACTCGGCCACCAATTTTAAGAGAAAGAAAACTTATATAAATTACAAATAATAATAATAATAAGTATCTAGTCGAAACCAGAACTTATCAGCATCTCAAATATAAGTTTCATGGACTTGTGTAGCTAAATGAACTGGGAAATATATATATATATATAGGAGTGATTTCAAGCTGCATACAGAGACGGAGTGGAAGGAGGTTAGAGAGAAGGGGAAAAAAGACTTAAACTAAAGAGGACAGAGAAGGACAGAGATGTTTAAGACAGTGAAATAATATAATATTCCAGATATATAACATTTTTTCTTTTTGTGGAAGCGGTGTGAAGCAAGGAGAGAGAAAAAAGTTGGATTGGATGGGGGAAAAGTAATGAAAGCAAGAGCGGGGAGGAGAGTATACACCACCCTCATTCCTGCAAGACAGACATTTACTGGATCAACTTGGTTTCTATATTTCTCCTTCTGGAGGAGATTGCTACAGAATTCCTGCTTGGATATAGATAACGTTTCTATCTTGTTTGATATATACACCTGTTATAAGATGTGTCGTCCAGCAGCAGATGGACTTGAGAGTTGAGATTTGCGGCTGAGCACGTTGATACTGTGCACAGACGCCATAACTGTTATTATTACCACTACAGTGGGGAAAATCAGACTTGAACAAACAACATGTGGGGAAATATAACATTGGGAAAGAAAAGGGGAAATCCTTGAATATTAAGACAATATAACATAAAGAATATAACTTTGATTAATAGTAATATAAAAATAACAACTAAGAGATCGAGACTGAGATGTTTAAAATGACCATTTGAGATAAACTGGGAAGAAAAAAAAAGAAAAAAGAAAAGCAAGGAGTGAGACTGGAAAGACTGTAACTGAGACAGAGGGAAAGATACATTTAAAGGAGACAGAATTGCAATTTAAATGTGACATGAAGGTGAATAAATGGAGCGAAGGATAAAAAAAGAAGGTGCCTTTTGAATGCGAAAGAAAGATGGCGATCCGGAGTGAGACAGAGGCAACTATAAAGCAGAAAGGAAGGAAAACAGCGGAACAGAAGCAAGACAGCAGAAATAGAAGAACAGACGCGACGACAACGGAAATTAAAATATACAGAAGGGAATACTGGGGGGAAATTGACAAATATAAGGGAAGGTTAAGAAGGGAAGAGGGAGGGATTGGGAGAGAAGGGGTTTGGGTACGGGAAATACTGAAGGACAAGAGTAGGGAGAAGGGAGGGGAAGGGTAGGGAATGGGAGCGGGATAAGGTGGGGGTTTGATGCGAGGGTGGTTGTCAGTACGAAGTAGGTTGAAGAACGTGGGAAGTTAAGGAGCAGACTTGAAAAGGAGGGATGAGGAAAGGAAGAGGAAAACGGGGGAAGAATTTGGAAGACGGGAAGATAGAGTCTGAGTAGCAAAACACGAAAGGGAAAGGAAGGAAATTTTACAAGACAATAATAAGACAGCTCCAAGGGGATAGGAGAGAAGAAGGGGGAAGTAAGTGATAGAAGGTGGGAGGAAGTAGTGGTTTGTAAAGGGAGGAAGAGAAGGTAGAAGGGAGGAAAGTGGTGGAAGACAAGGTAAAGTAAAATTGATAGAAAAGAGAACAGAAGGAAAGAAGTAGAGGAAAAAAAGTGGAAGAGGGGCAAAAGTGCTGGTGTGAATGAAAGGAAGGAAGGAAGGGGAAAGCATAGGTTATAAGTAGGCACGAAAATAGAAGGGTAAGTGAGGCAAAAAGGAGGGAGGAAGTGGGAAATTGTCTTATAAAGAGATATCCAGCATTGGTTTAAATTGCTAAAAATTGTAGAAAATAGCAAATAAGATTTAACTACATTTGGGTACACTGCTGTAACTGTTATAACATAAACATTTGATTATATATAGTTTTTGATTGCAGATAGAATTTGATACTTACAAGGAACTGAGGTCAGCAAACTCTGTTAGCTCAGAGGTAAACATATTTTGGTTGAAATTTGGTAAATTCATTTGAGGAAACAGTTCTCTGGTTACATAGATATTATTCTGCTACTTTTTGCTCTCCTATCTTATCCATAATATATGCTGAGAAATCTAATTGCTTAATTGTTGAATAGTTGATATAAATTGATATAATTGATGTTAAAGAGTGAATTGGAAATTGAAACTGTAAATATCTATAGTTTAGAGATTAAGAGACCTGATTGATCAAATTGATAGAAGACAAAAACAATAAGTGATAAAAAGGCAGAGAAACAACAACAGAGTCCTGTCACATCCCCTGATTTGAAGAGATAGAGTTTTAAGACAAATAACATATATCAACATTAAATAATAAGAAAGAATACATTTATATATAAGTTTGTGTTGTTGCAGAAGAAGGGAATATAAGGAGAAACAAGTAGAGAAAACAACAGAAGAAGGAAAACATAGGAGGGGGAGAAATAAATAATAGAACAACACTATAATAGAGAAAAGAGAAGTAAAAGAAAGAGGGAATAAAGGAGTATAAACGGAGGAAGAGAGGGGAAAAAAGGATGACAAAGAAAGTACCAGTGCAAGCAGCAAGAAGACCATCGATTGAACTCAACCAACAAAGTCAATTATCATTAATGGAAGAAATAAGACTTATGAGAACTGAATTTAAAGAAATGAGAACCGAACTCAAACAAGATATGAAAAGAGAGCTTAAAGGAGTCAAAGAGTCTATAGATAAAATAATGGAAGAATCAAAAAAACTTAAAGGAAAAGTTACAGAAATAGAAGGGAGATTGGAGAAACTGGAAGGCAGGACAGAGAGGTTGGAGATAGGACAAGAAGAGGAACAGGATCAAAAAGCACTTGAGGAATTAAGATGGAGAGAAAACTACATAAAAATCAGAGGACTACAAGAGCAGAAAAACGAAGATTTATATAAAATATTGATTCCAAGAGTGGCTAAATTCATTGGGAAAACAAAATCTCAATTTGAATGGGAAATTGACAAAATCTATAGGATTTCATCTAGAATTGCTAAGCAGAGAAATACACCTAGAGATGTGGTGGTGTACTTTATTCAAAAGAAAAATAGAGATATGATACTCAAAGAAACTTTGAACAGAGGTTTCAGATAGAAGGAAGTGAAATAATGATCTTTAAGGATATTCCCCTGAGGATTTTGAAGAAAAGAAGAAACTATAACTTATTGACGTCCGAATTACGGAAGAACGGAATCAGATACAAGTGGGAGAAGTTAGAAGGAATAACATTTAGATTTAGACAGAAGAACTTCGAAATTAACACTCCAAAAAAAAGCAGAAGAATTTTTAGAGAAGTATAGGAAGGAATTAGGAATAAAATATGGAGACGAACCAAAAGTAAGAAAAGAAGCAGAAGGTGAGAAGAGGGAGAAAGAAAGAGATTTAGATGAGGATGAGGAGGAGGAGGAAGAAGAAGAAGTACAAGAAGAGGAAAATAATGAAGAAGAAGAGGAAGGGATAGTGGAAACATAGATTTGAGAAAACAAAATGGCAAAAAGAAATCAAAAGATTGGAACTTGGAATGTAAATGGGCTGAATATACCAGAAAAAAGAAGGAAAATATTACATTTTTTAGAAAAGAAAAAATTAGATATAATTTGTTTACAGGAGATGCATATAAAACAAGAGGATGCTCATCTACTCAAAAATAAGAAACTAGGAAAAGAATTTGCATCATTGGCTAAAGAGAAAAAAAGGGGGTAGTTATATATACAAGACAGGAGGTGCAAGCAGACGAATTATTCAGAGATCCAGAGGGGCATTTCATTGGAGTAATAGGAAAAATACAGCAGAAAAAAACATTAATTATTGGATCATATGCACCGTTGGATAAGAAAAGTGATTTTTACCAAAAACTCATGGAAAAAATACTAGATTATGATCACGATAGAGTGCTGATCTGTGGGGATTGGAATGGAGTGATATCACCAGAAATAGACAGGAAATCAGCAAAAAAAGTGAAAGAAAACCAAGGGAAACTGCCAAAAACATTTGAAATAATGACAGAGAATCTATCCCTGGTAGATATTTGGAGGCACAAATATGAAAATGCCAGAGACTATACATTTTATTCAGAAAGACATGATTCTTTCTCAAGGATAGATTTCTTTATGATATCTCGAAATATGTGTAAAGAGGTGCAGAAAATAGATATTCTCCCAAGGATCTGGACAGATCATAATCCAGTAATATTAGAGACAAAAAGAGAAAAAAAAAGAATACAATTGGAGATTAAATCATTGTCTTTTACAAAGAGAAGAAATAATAAAGAAAATGAAACAGACATTAAAATGGTACTTTGAAGAAAATTTAAATGAAGAAACAAACATTATTACTGTTTGGGAAGCATCTAAGGCACTCATGCGCGGGTTCTTCATACAACAAAATATTGAAATAAACAAAAAGAAAAATGAGAAAACAACAAGGATTAAAGAAGAAATAAGGCAGAAAGAAAAGCAACTTCAACAAGATCCTTCCCAAAAAGAGATCCTCACAGAGATCAAAATATTACAAAAACAACTATCAATGGAAACAATGGAGGAATTGCAGAAAAAACTGCAATTTATAAAAGAGACACATTTTGAGCAAGCAAACAAACCGGGAAGGTGGCTTGCATACAAACTTGGGAAAGTAAGAAACAGATACTATATCGCCAAAGTGAAGGAAGGAGGAGAAATCTCTTCAGATCAGGAAAAAATTAAAAAATGCTTCAGAAACTACTTTGCAGAACTGTACGGGAAACAATACAATCAAAGTGGAAATATTTGGAACATTCAAAATTTCTTAAAACAACAAGATTTACCTAAACTTACAAAAGAACAAGAACAAAGTTTGAATCAACCTATAATGATAATGGAAGTGACAGAAGCTATAAGGAAATTAAAGATAGGCAAGGCACCTGGTCAAGATGGTTTCACCCCAAAATATTACAAAATAATGGAAGATCACCTCAGTATACCAATGAAAACGACACTGGAAGATATTTAAAAAGGTAATTATCCTAAATCATGGGAAGAGGCTAACATAACATTAATCCCCAAAGAGAATCGGGACCCACAAGAACCTAAAAATTACCGACCAATATCTTTATTAAATGTTGATTATAAAATATTTACAAATATATTAGCCCACAGATTGAAGAAGGTTTTGAAAGACTGGATTGAGGAAGAACAAAGAGGGTTCCTACCGGGAAGATATTTAAGAGATAACACAAGACACGTGTTAAATTTGATAGAATATGCGGAGAATCATGGAGACAAGAAATTGGCCTTAATTTTCTTAGACATCGAAAAGGCCTTCGATAATGTTAAATGGTCAGCAATGTTTGAGATTCTAAAAATAATAAATGTGGGGCCGAAATTTATCAACTGGATAGAGGCAATTTACTGTACCCAAACAGCAAAACTGCTAATAAATGGGGAAAAGACTAACAAATTACAAATTAGAAAAGGCATGAGACAGGGGTGTCCGCTGTCCCCTCTTCTATTTATAATGGTGATTGAGCTACTGAATAAAAGAATTAAGGAAGAAGATACGATACAAGGAATTAAAGTGGGGAAAACAGAATATAAACTAAGAATGTACGCAGACGATTTGGTCATATCTTTAGGTGAACCAATCATAGGGATTAAGACATTATTAAAGGTCTTGGAAGAGTTCAATTTATTAACAGGGCTAAAAGTAAATAGTGAAAAAACAGTAATAATAATGAAAAATATGACAAGAAAAGAAAAGAATGACCTAACGGAAATATCAGGGTGGAAAGTTGTTAAGGAGACTCAATATCTGGGGATTGATATAACGAACAAAAACACTGAATTATTTTCAAACAATTACAAGAAAATATGGACGGAAATTAAAAAAGACTTGAAGAATTGGAAAAATTTAAAACTTTCCTTCCTAGGCAGAATTGCGGTAATCAAAATGAATATACTACCAAAGCTGATATTTTTGTTTCGAACAATTCCAGTCATACATAACGAAAAAGTGTTTAAAGATTGGCAACGGGAAATATTGAAATATATTTGGTCAGGGAAGAAACCGAGAGTAAAGATGAAGGTGCTACAAGACTCTAAAGAAAGAGGTGGATTAAATGTCCCAAATTTAAAAATCTACTATGAAGCATGCTGCCTACTATGGATTAAAGACTGGATTACACTAGAAGATGACAAATTATTAAAATTGGAAGGAGATAATAACAGATTCGGTTGGCATGCATACATGTTTTATAATAAGGATAGAGTAAACAAAGATTTCAACAATCATTTAATTAGGAAGTCCTTATTGGGAATTTGGAAAAAACATAAAAACAGATTATGTATTAAGATTCCTTTATGGGCCTCCCCACATGAAGCTTTATTTAGCCGAGAAGGTATGCCAACAAACAAATGGATTATGTATAAAGATATATTGATAGGGGAAGGAAGTTATCTTAGAATGAAAAGTCAAGAAGAACTAGAAAGAGAAGATTTTACATGTCACTGGTATTTATACAGGCAACTAAAAGAGAGATTTAAGATTAATATAAAATTAGAAGGATTTGAGGATACAAGGTCAGAATTGGAAAAAAATAATACAAGCTGGAAATAAAAACATGATTTCAAAATTTTATAAGCTAATACTTAAATGGGAAACTGAAGAGGAGACAATAAAGGAAAGCATAATAAAATGGGCACAAAATGTTGGCCACTCAATTGAGTTACACAATTGGGAAAAAATGTGGACTACAAGGATAAAATATACGCTATCGCAAAACATTAGAGAAAATGTTTATAAAATGTATTTTAGATGGCATCTCTCACCGACCAAACTGGCAAAAATGTATAAGAAGACAAAGCCGAACTGTTGGAAATGTGATAGCAAAAACGGAACATTCTTTCACATGTGGTGGACATGTGAGGAAGCTAAAAAATATTGGTTACAAATTCAAAGATCAATCTAAGACATCTTGAAAATTGTGCTCCCCCTAAAACCAGAAATATATCTTCTAGGAATGATAGAACAAGAATTAGAAAGACAAAGTGGGAAGATGATCTTCTATATGCTGGCAGCTGCCAGAATAATATTCGCTAGCAAATGGAAACAAAAAGAAACACCGTCAAGAGATCAATGGCTTGAGAAATTATATGAAATGATAGAGATGGACAAGTTAACGATGCTAATTAAAGGAAACGATATAGGAAAGTTCGCAGAAGATTGGACCATGGTATCAAAATACATGGAAACAAGAATAAACAACTCTACAATACATTAGAAAGTAAATAAAACTTAAAAATAAAAGATGAATACATTAGCTACACACATTTTACGCATTACACAGATATATGCAGATATATATATCTACACATATATAGACACTTACATTTGAGACAGGGGAAAAAACGAGACAGGAACATGGACATGGGGAAAACAAATAAGTAAGAGAAAAGGGGGGGAGAAAGAAAGAAAAATAAAAGGAAAGAAAAAAAATGACCTCCCCTGCAACAGCAACAACTACTACTACTACAAAGGGGGAAAAAAAGAGAGAGAGAGAAACTGGAAGACACTGAACCTAAACATTAAACATTAAATATTAATGTCAAATAAACTCTAATCTTCAAATAAGATGAAATGGAAAGTAAAATTTTTAAAAAAGGAAGTAATCCAAGAAACCACATAAATACATGAAACAAACACTAAGTAAAGCAAAAAGGAAGCAGATATATAAACAATTCATATATGTGTATATAAAAAATTGAATGATGCACATAGATAAATACTGAGAAACATGGGGAAACTAGATAGGGAGTCACGAATGAGAGGGATATGGATTTGAATGAGAGAAAACGATAGAACTGATAAGAACTGATAGAATGGATAGATATGAACAGACAGTGTGATAGAGAGATAGAATCATAGAATCATAGAATTGCTGAGTTGGAAGAGACCATGATAGAGGGATAGAAGAAAGTTAGGATGGAAGAAGAAATATAGTTAAAGAGATAGAAGAGAAGAATGGAGGTATATAGATGTTTGAAATTAAATATATCTAAAATGAATAAATACAAGAGACGTATAGTAAGTTAAGTAAAGGACGTGGTATATATATGTTATACACTGTACTCAAATAGATATGAGATAAACCTCTGACATATATATTGGTAGATACGTAATGTATAAATATGCTGACATTGATTTTTTTTTCTTTTTTTAATGTGTTTTTAATGTTGGAAAATAAGTATTATGAATAAAAATATTATGGAAAAAAAAAACAAAAGAAGTGGCTGGCTGACATTCCCACCTCCTCCCATGAGTGACCTCAGGCATGACAGGCTGAAAAAGGACCCCAGTTGCAAGTCCCCCTTGCACCAGAGTTCACTTGCACAGAGTGGTTGGGAACATCAGGCAACAGCTTTTGATTGACAGAGGGATGGACCCCACTGATCCCAGCATCTGCTAAGGGGTAACTGGGGTCTGGGGAACTTAACCATCTCTATTCCAGGCTAAATGTACCCAGCTCCCTAAGCTGCTCCTCACAGGGCATGGCTTCCAGACCTCTCACCATCCTAGTTGCCCTCCTCTGGACACGTTCCAGCTTCTCAATATCCTTCCTGAATTGTGGTTCCCAGAACTGAACACATTATTCCAGGTGAGGTCTGACTGAAGCAGAATAGATTGGCACTATTACTTCCCTTGATCTAGAGATTATACTCCTCTTGATGAAGCCTAGAATTGCATTGGCTTTTAGTTCAACAATAGCTCAACAAGACAAAAAGCAGCTCTCTGTATTCCTGACGACACACAGTGGCATAGTATTAACTGTCTTGACGTTTTGTGAGATATTGTATAAATATACTAAAAGCCATGCATAGATTGAGCAATTTAGGTCCAAATGTTCTACAATATTTAAATTACAAATGGTAGAGATTGAGAATATAGATTTGAAATAAATCACTCCACCAGGAAGCATCCCAAAAATATGCAGAGGGAAAAGAGGTGCATGAGAAGAATTAAGGTCATAGATGAGATTTTAGCTGGGCAACAAGAGTTTAGAGCTACAGAAGAGCTTTAGTCCCCATCTATTTCATATCTGGAGATCAGTATCCTTAACAGAGCTGAGAGTTATTTTAATGGAATTAAACAAAATTATAACAGGTGCAATCAGTTGAGACAATAAATTTCAGTAACACCATCAACATTTTCCAGCCTCTTCTTATAAATGCTCACACTTGCTTGCATAAATTGTAAATTTGTGGGGCTTACTGCACATTGAAGAAAATCAGCAGTGCAGCAGGAAGGTTATGTCTTCCATGCTGCCTTACTGCACGACATCATCATTCTTCTGGTCTTCTGCCATTCTGGTTCTGTGGGAGACCGAGGTAAAAGTGTGTCTTTTTGTGAATAGGTTTTTCCGGTTAGCAAAAAGATGAGGTTTTACCTTGGTATCCTACAGGACTGGAACGAAAGAACAAAGATGTTGTGCAGTAAGGCAGCATGGAAGATGGAACCTTCCTGCTGCACTGCTATTTTTCTTCAGTGTGTGGTAAGCCCCTGTGAGTCTGTGAGCAGTGAGGAATATTTGATATATTAAAATGTTTATGCACAGTACATAATGCATATTAGGCACTTTTAAAATAATGAATTTGTTTGTTCACAGAAGGCATTTGATGTTTCGGAGAATGTACCATTGACTGTCAGAAATGATCATGCTACAAGAACAATGTTCAGCATGTACACCCAGAGTGGGCAACTTTTTGCCTCCCAGACAATATTGGACTGCAAGGACCATCAGCCCTAGCAATCATAGACAATGGTGGGAACTCATATGAGTTGAAGTCCAATAATGCTTTACTTGGTATGAGTTACCCACCCCCTGATGTGCCATAAGTAGTAAGTATGAGCAGGAAGCTAAGCAGGAAGAAATGTCTGGGTTCCACAAGGCTTATTTGCCGAGTAGCAATGAGTCCATGGTAAAAACTACCTTTTACTGATGAAGGCTGGAATTGATTAAATGCTTTTATATACCCCAGCCATTTGGTTGTTCTTTGTACATTTTGGCTAGTCTCCTAAGGAATTATTGATAAGTGGGCATTGATCATAACGTATTGCTGTTGCTTTTAAGCATGGGGGAAAAGTTCAAAAACATAATCATGCCAAGAGGCTATTCAGGGGTGTAAGCTACAGGAGGTGGGGGAATGAGGACATTGCACCTCAAAATGAGAATTCTGCCACCTCCATGAGATTTTCCTTCAATTACCAAATTTCTAGCATTGCTGAAACATTGGAAATAATTTACACCTAGAACTACAGATATATCTCAGTTAATTAATTAGCTATGTCCCTGGGCTTTACTTCTTTAACAGAAACTTTGCTACCAGAGGTAGAAATAACATGGAAAGAATAGTGATAGGATCCTGCCCCACAAAAAAAGATCAGTTCAACATGTTTTAGCAAACTTTTTATTCAGAACGAACATTATGCACATATGAATTGAAACAACTAGGTCAGGTAAGCCTTGGATAAGTAAACAAACATTTGGAATGTTCTAGAACCCACTTGAGCTTCTTCCATAATGCATCCCAATTAGTTTCCAGGCAAAGTACAAAGTGTCAGTTATTACCTTTAAAGCTCCACATGGTTTGGGTCCGGTTTACCTAAAGGATTGCCTTCTCCCATATAATCTGCCCTGTGTGCTAAGGTCCTCTGGGAGACATCTACTTCAGTCAGCCAAAATTAGACTTATTGTTATCTCGAGGACATTTTCTTGAGCTACCCCCAAACTATGGAATGACCAGTTGGAAGAGATTCATCAGCTTGAGATGCTGTCTGAGTTTAAATCAGCAGTAAAGACCACTCTCTTCCGGTAGGCCTATCCAGACTATATTTGAATTATGGTTTTTAAAGTATTTTTTTAATGGATTTTAATATGTATTGGTTTTATATGCTCTTTTAATTGATGTTATGTATTTTATTGTTTGTTATTGTTCCCTGCCTTGATCCACAGGGAGAAGAGGTAAGAAATAAATATCATCATCATCATCATCCCCCTAGGATGATTCCCCCCCCCAACAGCCTCCACTTTTCTCATGATTTCCATTTTGGTGGCAAAACTTATAGATCTATGCTTTTTCAACATGTCCTGGGTAGCAGCTGGTGAGGCCGTCTAATCTGCTTTCTCCTTTTCTTTCTGTTTTCCTCTTCATACATGCTCAGTAAGAGATTTTTGGAGGCAGCTGCTGTTTACCTTGCCTGTTATAGGCAGACACACAGAGCTACAGTAGGATCAGCTAGAGTTGAATCCTATTCTTTCCCAGGTCAAGCTTTATTGCATTGTTTGCTGAAGACATGCTGCTGCAATGTGACACTGAAAGTCTGTCTTTCTCCAGTCCTCCTTCACAATCCTCTCAGGGCCAATGCTACCAAAAACCTTCCAGCTAGACAGAAGACAAGAAGGGGGCTGGGCTGGGTTCCTGTACAAAGACTGTGGGGTTGTCTAGATGTTGAAAATAATCCTAATAGAATTCACAGAGAATACCTCTTGTCCCAACAAGATCCGACTGAGATGCACAGTTTTTGGAAGGGGGAGGGACTCCATTTACTGTGCAGGAAAAGCCTTCACAGCTTTTCCTGAAGTATTTTGAATAATGTGTGGAGATGCACATTACCACTCATTTGCATCACAGTGTATACTTGGCGAGGGTGGAAGTAGAAAGCTGACTGGTCAGATGTGCGTGGGGGGCAGGCTTGCAAGCAATGAGGTGGCTGGAAGCGCCATTTTGGAGTTCTGTGTTATTGATTTTGTGCTTTTTTGCTGTACTTAGGTGACCAAATAGCTTTTTAAAGCAGAAGGCTGCACTTGTGCACCTTTGATTTGCAGTTCAAAAAAATACTGTGCAGCAGCAACAACTTGAGAATAATGCATGTAATTCACTCTCGGACACCATCTTGATTCACAGGCATGTGCACTTCAAACATGGATAGCTTCACATGCGAGTGATTTTGCCAAAGGACCACGGAGACTAATGATCATGTCTGCAAATCTGTGGTAATGCTCAGCGATCCACATTATATCTTATCATCTAGACAAGCCCCTTGTAAAATGGCACTTCTTTGGCAGAGGCGTTGATAACTGAAGCATGCCTCTATATTACATTTGCTGTGTTTTCATTCTCTTGGTAACTTTGCCTGCTCCTTTTCTTTGGATTTTAAGTAAATGCTCAACAGAAATTTTAAATTACTGCAATGCTAGAAATGTGGAAACTGAAGGAAAATGTCATTGCAGGGAATGACATCTCCTCCCCCGCCCATTGCTACACCCCTGGATAAATTGTTTGCCCCCATTTCATAATTAATAAAACAAGGATTTCCAAATATCTTTTGAAAATATATTCTGATTCCTGTTCCACAGAATTGGAAAGCTCTCTTTAAAATAATTTTTAAAAATCCTAAAGTAAGACCTTCCATTTTGATAGACTATATTTATCCATTAGAATGTGAAAGCTGATTCATAGAATTTACTAATCTTTAGACTAAATTACTGGATAAAATGTGTTCAAATCAAACCTTTTCTAAATTTGGAGGAAAACCTTTGCAGGCCAGCTGCCCAGACAGCAGCTAGAGACCCTCATTAGGTGTCATTTGCATCCCATTAACCACAGAGCTGTGGGTCATTCACTGCCTGTCAAGCAGACAAGCCATTCCTTTTGTGTTAATTAGTAGAGAAATAAGGAGTTAATGAAGATCTTATGATCTGTGATGATTCATCTTTGTTGTTTCAAATGAATCCCTGCTCTCTAAACACTCTGGTGAGCTCCTACATGTTGAATAATAGGGAACCAGTTGGGAGAGAGCTCACTGAGGCCTTTAGACTGGTGGTCTCCAGGGATGTTTTGCATGGTGGGCTTTGTTAGCTAAAGATTAGAAGGAGTTAATTGCTTCAAGATGGCTAGCAGATTAGGTTACAGGGTGTGTAGTATCTGTGTAAGCATATGTCAGGTCTCGTTAAAAGATAGGATATGCTTATTTTAATAAAATTATAAAGGGAAGAATTAATTTGTGATTATGCTAGAAATCTTATTTATCAACCTAATTTGAAAATGTACAGATATATGAAGCACTTGGTCTTTAAAATCTGTGGATCCCTTTTTAAATTAGGCTGTGATATAATTGCAGAGGGCCGGACCAGTATTCTAACTTTGTAGACCCATATATGCAGGGCTGCTTCTCCTTTCTGTGTAGTATTTAGGTGGGAAATGATACATATTTGATATGTGTTTGTGCTTGTGGCTGATCATAACACATGCTTTTAACTGTGTTGACTTTAAGCAGATATCAGCATTTATAAGAAAAAATGGACATAGTCCCAAACCTCCAAATGTGACCTCAACTATCATAACCAGAAGCCCAAAACAGCTGAGGATGTATGTTTACAAAATAAAACATGATGTTCTACTAAACACTTCAGACCCCAAGGGTAAAGATCAGCCTTAATTTGGCCCCTAATGGGAGAAAAGTTGATGATCCCTGGATGACTTCATCTAACCCCCACCCCAGAAAGCCAGATGCATATTTCACCATGCTTTTCTATGGGAAATGCATTGTAAATAAATTAATACAATATGCAATGCAATGGCAATTCACAGACCATGTGGAAGCCACTCCAGGACAAGAGCCTAGAATGGATACACATATTGTACGCATAAAAAGACTGGATCCTACACAAAGGGTCACCATGTTTTTGCATCTGAAGGGAAATGATGTACTACTTACCCTCTCATGCTGTTCATAAGTCCAGGCTTCCACGCTTTTTGATTCATCACAGCTTTAAATAAAAATTCATTCTCTTTCCAAGAGATTAAATTGGATAAGGATAGCATAAGTGCTATTCACTTATTATCCTCTATGTATATAACAAATGTATGGAGGGGGAGGAGGACCAATGTCACTACCCTGGCCACAACATCATCTAGGCATTCCCTATCCTTTTTTCTCAAATGCTTGCATGTTCACTGGACACTTGAACATGCAAGCATTTTTTAAAAAATTGTCCACTACATACCATGTTGTCATGAGTTAAAGCTATATGCCTCTATAGCCTGGCTATAAAGCAAACTATAGCAGAGCCTGGGAAAGCTGACTTCAGGGACTGCAGCTCCCAAAATCCTCCAGTCACTGGTCCATAAATCTGGGGATATTCTGAAAAATGTAGTGTAAAAAAGCTCCTAACCTTTCCAAGTTCAGATCTATAGTCACTATTTTCGTGGAGTTTTTCTCTTGTGATAGGTTTCCTCAGATCTGATGGTCTAATTTTAATGATCCAGTTGAGCCACAGTACCACGAAGAACCCCCAGACTATTGAGTAATTTTTTTCAGCATTTCTTCTCCATATTTCTGAACATCTGTCTAAAAACTACATGTAGTTGAGGGGGTAACTCAGTGAAATTTTGTATGAAAGATGTAGGACTTTATCACATGTGGCAAATATGGCATAAGGATGCCTAATGATTGTGAAAGGGCATGCATACCAGACAATGTAATAATAATAATAATAATAATAATAATAATAATAATAGTTATTTATATTCCGCCTTTTCCCTAGGGAATCAAGGCGGAGCACAACACAATTATAACAATAAAATATTATAACAATAAAAGCTCAAAGTTAAAAAACGATCCCATATCCCATCTCTCCCCCAATCATAAAAACAGCAAAGACCAATAAAATAGAAATTTAACAACAGAATATATTAAAATTACAAATTTAAATATATATTAAAATTTTGTTTGTTTTAATCTGGAAGGCTAATCTGGAAAGGCCTGCCAGAAGAGATCTGTCTTAACAGCCTTTTTAAAGGCTTCTAGAGTGGTAATATGACAGATCTCATCCGGCAGGTCATTCCATAGCCTGGGAGCGGCAGATGACATGGTCCTCTGGGTCACCACAGCCAATCTGGTCTTCTTTGGCTGCAACAGGTTCTTCCCAAGGACCTAGGTGTGTGGGGTGGATTATATGGAGGAAGGCGCTCCCGCAAGTAGCCTGGACCCAGGCCATGTAGGGCTTTAAAGGTTATAACCAACACCTTGTACCTTGCCCAGAAACTAACTGGCAGCCAATGAAGGGATTTTAAGACATGTGTTATGTGGTCAGCTTTAGATGTACCTGCAACCAACCTGGCTGCCATGTTTTGTACCAACTGAAGTTTCCAAACTTGGCACGAGGATAGCCCCATGTAGAGTGTGTTGCAGAAGTCAAGCCAAGACGTTACTAGCGCATGTACCACTATTTCTAGGTCACCCTGCTCCAGAAAAGGTCGCAGCTGACGTATCAGCTGAAGCTGATAACAGGCACTCCTGACCGTCATATCTATCTGGGCTGTCAGCTGGATAGACAAGTCAAGGAGCACCCCCAAGCTGTGAACACAGTCCTTCAATGGAAGTGTGACCCTCATTCAGGACTGGTGGACATATTTCCATTCCCAGGTTAGGGGTAAGTACTTCCATCTTATCTGGATTCAGCTTGAGTCTGTTTTCCTTTCGTAATCATATGTTGTCAAAAAACAGTCCTATTTTATTGACAAGTCAAGCCATTAATAGATCTCCCCTGGTGCTTTGTTGCTGGCATTACCAGAGTTTGAAACTTTGCACCATTGTGCTCACGTGAATGCAGCATGAATGACAGAACACTTCCGGGTGAGATCAGGACAGCCAGGTAGGGGATGGTCTGTTTCTTTACCTCCCTGGTTCACTTGGGACTTTTAAAGTGTGCTCCTGTGCTTGTGCATATGTTTTATATCTTTATTTTATTTTTATTTTTAAATTTCCTGTACTTGCGTCTTCTCATGAGATTCACAGAGATCATGAGCAAGGAAGTGAATGGAGCTCTGTTCACTCTCCGTTAATGCCTGGACTGCCATTTCATGCTATGGAAGGTAAGGTCTGGTGTGTGTGTGTGTGTGGGGGCTCTTTTGCCAGCATAAAAACCGCACAAAATATACCAGCAAAAGAACAATAATGGAGGATGGTCTGATAAAGTCTTTTGTTTTGCTACTCAGAAAAAAAAAATATCCTGGGTTTAGAATTTTTCAGGGTTCTCTCTCTCTGGCTTTTCTTCACAAATGAAAATTCAGGAAGGACTCATCCTGCGCTTTCTGCAAGTGCGCTGATGACTAAAAAGGCCAATCCGAGATAAACAAGTCCGGTTGCAGAAAGCACAACAGAAAGTCTCCTTGGGTGATGTTTCTGGGTTGTGATTGGTTCTAGTAAACAAACAAACAAACAAACAAAACCCAAGGTAAATCCCACAAGAAGCCTCAAGTCCCCCTGATGCTGCATTACCTCAGCCTTTTAGTGAACGTGCCAAGGATTGAAAATGGGACCTTCTCCATAGTAAGCATGCACTCTGCTACTACGCTAAAGCCCCTTTCTAGGGGTGTATCCCCACCAAACAATTATAGCAGTTTGATACCACTTTAACTGCCATGATTCCATCCTATGAAATCCTGAGATTTGTAGTATCACCAGTGATTTAGAATTTCTCTATCAGACAGCTCTGATGCCTCACCAAACTACAAACTACCAGGATTCAGTAGGATGGAGCCATGGCAGTTAAAGTGGTATCCAACTGCTATAATTCTGCAATGTGGATAATGTCTTTTAGGAAATGTGTCAACTGCTTGTTTTCTTTTGGTGTGGACAGCAGATACGGGCAATCAAGTCTTTTCATTTCTTCCTATGTGGACAACAATCCTTTGTAGGTTGTACCTAGTATGTACTATTCCATACCAGCAGCTCTTTTAACTTTAATTGCTCTGGGTGAAAGAGGTATTATTTTTCTGAGATGCAGAAGAGGGAAGGAGGAAAAAGAATGCTAGCACACATGACTCCTGGATTTCTTCAGAGAGAGATGGAAGAATGAGCAATGTAATTGGAGTCCAGACTGAAGAATCAGGAGAAACCACTGAGAAGACAACATCAGATCTGCAAAGCCAGTCCATCCTTCAAAAAGGATTTTGAAGCTACTGCTGACTGAGTAGCAGAAGCAGAAACCTTTCCAACAGTCACCAAAGCCTGTTTTCCTCAGGTTTCCCCACAAGCAGCAGCAGCAGTAGCAGCACTTAGAGAGAATTTCCTATAACATCAGCAGGGGGAAAGCTGCCGTTTGAGCATAGGGGAGGAGAGATAGAGAAAGGGTGGGTAGGGGGAATAAGCAGAAGTAATTTATTCGGGATCTTTGAGAGGATAATAGCCAATTATTTGTTTATAACACTGGTTAAATTTTCATTAGGCAGATTAATGGAATATCATGTACTGTCAACATTGGACTGAGGGGTGGTCTGTAAGAGATAAACGGGCAAACAGTCGATGTGTCTCCCTGAGTAAATTAGTTTTTGCTTTCCTGTTTTTCATATGAAAATGGAAAAGGTGGACAAGGTGGTGCATTTTAAAACAGGTCTCAAGATGGGCCAAATCAGTTAAATATGAAAGCAATCCCAGTAATAAATACATTATAATAACTTAGCATCCTGCCTATAATTTTGATTTCATGAAAGTCAGGGATAATGTCAGTTTTTAACCTGCTCTCTTAATACATATTCCTCTTCCTGAACCTAGGCGTCTCTTGCTGTGAGGTGAAAGCATATTACTTTTTCACCCCCTGATTTGTCTGTGTAATCTGTTCAGCATTACAGCTGGTAAGTGCTAGAGGCTCACGGCTCTTTCTTGTGCATTCAGGTATTATCATATGCTGGATGGCATGAGCCATTTCCTCTAAGTAGTGTATTATCAGCATCAGAACTCCCCCCGTGAGCAGTTAGAGTTGCCTATCATACTGTTTTGAAGTTGGAACATATAGGGACTACTTAACATTTGTGGATGGGATTTTCAAAGCACCTTAAAGAGTTTAGGCACCTTACTCCCATAGGCTTCCTTCCAAATCTCCATCCAATTTATACCATAATAAAAGGAGACTGCTGTGGTGACTGGTGCATAGTGACATGTATGCAGCAAGTGCTACAGAATATGTCAACCTTTAGAAATCGCAAAATACAGAATGTCTGATTTTTTTTCCCCTGCAGCATTACTCCTTTGCAACTACAAAGCACAATGGGCAACTTTTTTAAAAAGTTGTGGAACTGTTTCTGCTTCCATCTAATGCTCTGGAGATAGAAGTGGTTTGTTGTTGTTGCTGCTGCTACTACTGTTATATATTTATTCCTAGAATGCTGCCGAACAAATTTCTGAATTGGCTGCAGTTTCATTTAAGAGCATTGATTCCTTTCGATATTGCACTTAAAGGTATCACCAAATCAGAGAATATATATTGAGATCCCTTGTTTCCATTTGGTTTAGAGTAGGAATAGGCAACACACTTTGAACCCTTGCTTCTTTGTCTGTTCCACAAAATGGCTCACTACACTCGAGAACTAAGAAAAACCAGGGCCTTTATCACACCAGCCTGTTCTCTTGCAGCAATTGTGTTGTTTAAGGAAACAGAAACATACCAGCATAGATACATTCACTATCACACTTCTCTGCAATTGTGCTATAGTGCTGCTTTGGTGATGCATGGTCCCACTATAAGTCTTCTGCACTGCCTCACTGACTTGGCTGGTGCCTTTGACACACAGTAGCCCTTCCCATGTCCCTAGGAGGAGAGTTGATTTCTTTCCCCAGTGCAGCTGCATGGTTTGACAAATAGATGATCTCTCATTTCCCCTTCCACTCTTAAACAGTTTGTGCCAAGCCCAGGGTGCATCTGCATGAGCTTTTCACAGGTCCTAAGGAGGAAGGCGGAAGACCTTGAGGCAATAGACTGAGATGTCTCTGAGATGTCCTCAGAGATATCCCTCCCATTGCAAGCAGGGAGAAGGGAGGCATACTGGCCCTGTCCAACTGACTTTCAATCATCTTGGTGGTAGTACCTAGGTAAACCCGTCAGTCAGCAACCCTACTGAGAAGTAAAGCCTACTCAAACCAGTGCTGCAAGGTTTACAGACAGAGATTTCATCTCAACAGGCAAATGCATGGATGCTGGTGCTCATACTGTTTGGCACTCTAGGTAGTCACCTGCTCCTAAATCCATCCCTGGGATAAATATCCTTTGCATAGTTGAACTAACACATTTCCATATGAGGCTTCAGAGAAATAAACCATAAATCAGTAGTTTTTGCTCATAACAAGCACAAAACTTTTATAGAAATTTTGCCAAGCTCCAAAATTTCTTCCCAGATTGACTGAAATTCTGCTTTCATAATCCCAAAGGATAGTCACCAATGGTTCTTCTTCATCCTGGAGAGAAGTGACCAGCGAGGTGCTATAGGGTTCTGTCCTGGGCCCAGTGCTATTCAACATCTTTATCAATGACTTGGATGAGGGAATAGAGGGTCTTCTTATTAAGTTTGCAGATTAAACCAAATTAGGCAGGGTAGCTAATACTCCAGAGGACAGGATCAGAATTCAAAATGACTTTAACAGATTAGAAAGCTGGCCAAAACTAACATAATGAATTTCAACATGAAGAAATGTAGGATACTACACTTGGGCAGTGAAAAATGAAAGGCACAGATATAGGATGGATGACACCTGAGCTGATGGCACTACATGAGAAAGGGATCTAGGAGTCTTAGTAGATTTTCAGACGGGGACCATATATAGCATCCCTGTCTCGCTGTGTCTCTCCCGCCCCACTCCCTTCCCTGTTACACTTAAAAAAAATTCAGAACTACCTTTCTAGCATGACAGAAATTGCTCCTCTTCCTTCTAGCAGTCCAGGAAGCCCCATTCACTTCCTTATTTGAACTCCCAGGCCATTCTTGTGAGAGAACGAGTGCACGGGAAATTTTTTAAAAAGGGAAAGAAAGGTTTAAAACTGACAGCAAGCACAAAAACAGGGGGGGGGGAATCCAAGTAACCCAGGGAGGGGGGAAAGGGTGTCACCTGGATGTCCCAAGTGCACCCAGAAGGGTTTGGCAGGGACCTCCCACCATGGCTGGCATCGTGCCAGCATAATGGGGCACAGGTTCAGACACCTGTGATTCCATGACAGAAACAGAATGGGCAATCTATTGATGGCTTAAGCTGTCAATAAAAATGAAGCTGAGCGGGCACGGGAGCAGGATGAGACAGGGATGACATCATCTGATAAATGAGCCTTTTCGCGATCTCCTGTAGTCCCTTTCCTGGATTTTTTGGGTTGTCTGAAAATCTCCTTAGTAAACCACAAGCTGAATATGAGTCAGCAGTGTGATGCAACAACTAAAAAAGACAATGCAATTCTAAGCTGCATTAATAGGAGTATAGTGTCTAGATCAAAGGAAGTAATAGTACCACTTTATTCTGCTTTGGTCAGACCTCACCTTGAATACTGTGTCTGGTTCTGGGCACCACAATTCAGGAAGGATATTTAGAAGCTGGAATGTATCCAGAGGATGGCAACCAAAATGGTAAAAGGTCTGGAAGCCATGTCCTATGAGGAGCAGCTTAGGGAGCTGGGTATGTTTAGCCTGGAAAAGAGAAGGTTAAGAAGTAACATGATAGTCACATTTAAATATTTGAAGGGATGTCATACTAAGGATGCAGCAAGCTTGTTCTTTTGCTGCTCCAGGGACTAGGGGACTTAATTTGACTTTATCAAATTGTGGCGTTTTTATGCCAGCAATTGAACTCCTCCCCCCTGCACGAGACCTTACCTTGTTCCCATTAAAGGAGCTTCCCAGGCACTAACAAGGAATGAACGGTGCTCCATTCATTTCCTGATTTCAAATCTCACCTAATCTAGTGAGAAGATGCTAACATGGGAAATTAAAAAACAAAACAAAATAAACACACAAAAGTTCAGGAAAGCACCAAAATGCACTTTCAAAGTTCCAAGTAAATGGTGGTGGTGGTGGTGATGGGGTTTTCATAAAAAGAGTGTGCTCTATCTGGCTGTCCTGATCACATCAGGAAGTGTTTGCCCACTGATGCTGCATTCATGTGAGTACAATGGCACGTGGATTCAAAGGCCTGCAATGCTGGCAGAAAATCATTATGGGAGATCAACTGACGGCTTGAGCTGGCAATAAAAAAACCGACAGTTTTTAAACAATATATGATCATGAAAGGGCGAGGTAGTCTGCTACACGCACACATTTGCAATCATTAGGCGTCTTTATAAAACCTTATTTGACTGGTCTGATAAAGTCCTTAGACACAGAGCAATGGACTCAAACTACAGGAAAAGAGATTCCACCTAAGCATGAGGAAGAACTTCCTGACAGTAAGAGCTGTTTGGCAGCAGAATGCACTGCCTCTGAGTGTGGTGGAGTCTCCCTCTTTGGAGGTTTTCAAACAAAGGATGGATAGCCATCTGTCAGGAATGATTTGATTGTGTATTCCTGAAAGCATGGGGTTGGACTGAATGGCCCTTGTGGTCTCTTCCAACTCTATAAGGCTATGATTCTATGGGGGGGGGGGTCATCACTTCCTTCTGGAATATTGTAATGCTCTGAGGCAGCAACCTCCAAGTTGCACCCAACTCCAGGTGTGCTTGACTACAATTTCCATAATTCCCAGCCAGCTGGGCAGAATTTACAGGCTGGAGAAAGCTGCCTTAAGGTTAAATTTCTTAATAAGTCCCCTTAAATGCTCCATCAGTATTATTCTTGCTCATGCTGATTTATACCTTGTTCTGTGAATTCTTTATATCATGTATATTTTGTACCATCACATTGGCTAATGTGAAGGTGCTGATCACAGAATGTACAAAATGTACTTTACAGAATTTTAAAATGTAGGTGTGAACATTAGCTAGTTATCAAATAATGATGCAGTTTTGGAAAGTGTTATATCCCATTCCATGTTAGCCCTGAAGTCATTCATTTTGTTATTCACTGCTACAGGCCTTTTCATAAATTCCATTAATAATTACACATAAAGATAATAGAGAGATCATAAACATTTTGGATATATTAAGACTTCTGTAACTCAAAGGAAAAGGAGTTTTATTCATGCAGGTTTTCCAAGCTTACAGGAAATCTAATTATATTTTGTAATATAATATTACTTCTATATTATTACACCAATAATCAATAATTAATTTTAAAAGAGTATTACCCTGTCATTCCATATTTGAAAAAAGAAATCTACGTGCTGGCCTTTGACAATAAGAAATACAGGTGTAGATCCAGCTATTAGTCATATTTGGGGGAGACCCATTGGAATCATGATTAACTTTCCCCCTTGATTTCACTGATGACTTTATCAGACTAGTGTCTAAAAACACTTAATTCCACAAGTGAGTAAAGCAGAAACATAGTGGCATTATTGCACTTATTATCACACATTGCTGTAATTGTGTGAAAGAACCTCCATGGAAGTATCAACCACCACCACAAACACTTTAAGAATGGAACTTTACTTCCATGATTTGGCATGGGAGAGATTTCTGTGGTTCTTGTGAGAAGATGCGAGCATGCTTAAAAACACACACACGAACCTTAATTTGCAAAGTAAGCGAACACACAAACACTTAAACAAACCTAAAAACATGCAAGCAAACTGGGGCAGTTCATAAAAAGAGTGTCCTATGGACAGTTTTCATGTTCTCACCAAGAAGTTTTCTCACCAGGAATGGGGCGGGGAGAGGACACACTGTAATCTCGTGATTACAGCGGGATATGTTTTCTCACACTCTTCAATACCACAAAAAGAGTGATATTGGGGGCTATTGACGGCTTGTCCCATCAACTAAAAGCAATACCTTATTCACGGCTGGAGCACAGATTGACCACACAAACATGATAACGTTGTGCAATAGCGGGAACCATTTATGCTTCTGTGATGTTGTAATCATGTGATTTTTGCCATGTCTATTAAAGTCCTGAGTCTCCTGTAAGTATGACTAAGGAGATTTTCAGACCTGCCAAAATGCCTGTTTGCCGCGCGAGCAGCCTCCCGAGACTGCTGCGCGGCAAGGGTCTACTTCGGACGACGCTGTGCCTCTCGCGAAACCGTCCGTGTCACTTCCGTGAAGCTTCGGATGGCTCAGCGCCATATTTCAATCACGGAGGTTGCCCGAGATTGAAATATGGCGCTGAGTCGTCCGAAGCTTCACGTTAGTGACACGGACGGTTTCGCGAGAGGCACAGTGTCGTCCGAAGTAGACCCTTGCCGTGCAGCAGCGTCGGGAGGCTGCTCGCGCAGCAAACAGGCATTTTGGCAGGTCTGAAAATCTCCTAAGTCTGAATCCAACCCATAATGTAAAAAAAAAAAATCCCACAAAACGTAAAATAGAAGAAAAGGTGACATTGCTAAGGTAGCATGCACTTAACGTCTAGCGTAGTCAATGGTAAGGAACATTGGGGAGTGCAACCCAATATCACCTGGAGGGCCTATTTATTTTTATTTATTAATTAGAATATTTATAGCCCACTCTTCAGCCACAAAAGTTCTCAGAGTGGCTTACAAATTGTTTAGCAACAGCACTTTCACATCTACACTGCTTGATAGTACAAGGCACTCTCTGAGTAGTTTCCAATGTGTGTTAGCTAATTGCCCCCACAAGCCAGGTATTCATTTTACTGACCTACAAAAGGATGGAAGGCTGAGTCAAACTTGGAGCCCCTGCAGGATTGAACTCACAATGTTGTGGCTACAGTACCAGCATTTAACCACTGTGCCATCCGGGCTTCCTCGTGATCCCCATCCCTGGTATAGCAAATTGACTTATGCCTCGCTTTAAAAAAGAGAGAGAGAGAGAAAGAGAGGGAGAGAGAACAACTGAGGAAGTGGATTGAGATCCACAAAAGCTCATTCTTAAAATATAAATCAGCTTTAAAGGGGTTGTAGATTACGCCGTCCCTTTTTCCCTTTTCATTCATCCTCAAATTTGAGTTATAATTTTCTTTCTTCTGTGCCTTTTCTTCTCTCCAGAATGGTGGAGATTTTACGGGAAATGTTATACAAGGCTCATAGTTTAGGGTACCCGTATGACCAGACTGGCTAGATACCTGATTCCTGTTAGGATTTTCATTTATCAATTTTTTAAAGTATGCCTGTATGCCTGTAGCCCATATGGAAGCAGAGATAGAGTGCAGAAAAGGAGAGTCCTCTCTTCTTGTGGAGAAAAGCTTACTTTTGCTATCACAGGGTTAAAAGTTTCTGATCCTTTTACAGAGCTAAAGGTACCAGATCCAATCTGATCCTTGGTGCTAAGCAGGGTCAGGCCCGGTGAATACTTAGATGGGAGATCACCAATGAATACCAGGTGTTGTAAGCTAGAGTTCAGAGGAAGGATCTGGCAAAACCACCTCTGAGTATTTCTTGCCTAAGAATACCCTATAAAATTGGTGGGGTCACCATAGGTCAACAGGCACGCACACACACACAAGCATGCCAGAACACAGTGCAAAGAATATGGCAATGATTACAAGGTTTCCAAGGGGTTAAAAATGTAAGTTCTATTGTATTTTCCCTAGGCTTCTTGAGAGCTGAACTGGATACTCCTAGATGGAAAGGAAATGAGAGGAAGTCAGATGGAGGATAGATAGACGCATAGATAAATGGATAGATAGAAGCTCATTGAGGAATGGTAAATCATTACTGTGGGTTTTAACCTTCTTGTAAGTAGTTTCAAATAATAAATGAAGTTCTTTGGGAAGGGCTAATTCCACATTTCCTCATCTTTAGTGTAAGCTATGGTCTTTTGAATCCTTTATTCAGACGCACAGGCCCCTAAATTAAATGAATCTCTAAAGACCCTAAAGGCACCAGATCCTGTCTGATCTAGAAAGCTAAGCAGGTCAGCCTAGGTTCATACTTGGATGGAAGACTGCCAATGAATAGCAGGTGCTGTAGGCTATATTTCAGAGGAAGGAACTGGCAAAACCACCTCTGAGTATTCCTTGCTTAGGAAAACCCTATGAAATTCATGGGATTGCCATAAGTCTGTTTATTGATAATTATTAAGACAGATTACTTTATATCAACAAAGGACAAAACAGCACATAACATCAATCTAAAAACAAACAAAACATAGGACTAAAAAAAAAAATAAGATTACCATAAATTGACAGGCACAGACATGTAAGTATAAATGAGTTATATATTTGTATTTATAACGATATCATTCTGCACCAATGTATCCACTCCAATGTATTCCACAGCAGGGGAACAAATAGCAGCTATAAGGCAGATAGAAATGTAGGATGGAAAAATATTGGAGGATGGTGTTAAAGGGGAAACAGGTCTGACACACTGGATCGTTACTTGCTTTGAATGTGTGTGTGTGTGTGTGTGTGTGTGTGTGTGTTCATACCCTTAGACAGACTTTTCATGGACTTATTTATGTTAGTCTTTTCCAGGAAAAATTACAAAAGCATCTGTGGTAGTTTAAAGATTAGCAAATCTTATTTGACATTATCTTTCTTTGATGGCACTGCCTCCAGCTGTCCTACTGCTTGATGTGGGAGCAAAGGTACCATACCCACTGGATTCACCAGCCACACAAGACTAGGTGGGAGAGATGCCACAAGCCACAGAAACTACTTTTTTGTACCCATTCCAGACAAAACATCCAGAAAATGGCCCGAGATGCCAACTTTTCAGAAAGCCAAGGGTACCAAATTCATCAGATGCACAAGACTAGATAGGAGTGGTGCCACATGATAGAGAAATTGCTCAGGAATCACTTTCTACTATCCATGCTAGCCAAAACATCTATGTTCTGGAAAACAGTCCACAAAACCAACATTTCAGATAGCCATGCTTAATGAATTTACTGATTGCAAATGAATAAATGGGAGTGATGCAACAAAGCAAGAAAAATTCATAGGAATCAGGTCCAAGCATTTGTATTCTAGAACATTCCTAAAACACCAACTTTCCAGGAAACCATGTCTGATGAGCACAAGGAGTTGGTCCCCATGGATTTTTTTGTGGTTGTTTGCATTACACCCATCTAAAGTTGTGTGTGTATGAAGAATTGGTAGGTGTGACTTGTTCCATCTCTCCCATCTTTTACACGATACACATGTACATAAATTAAACTGATATGCTAAAAAATGCAAAGTTGCAAAGTTACTTGGAAGCAGAAGATGGAGAAGCTCCATTATTTGTGCAAAAACAAGACCAGAAGCAAATTGTGGCACAGACCATGAACTGCTAATATCAAAAATTAGAGTAAAGCTAAAGAACACTATATGAGCCTTCATTCCAAAATACAACCTGTATTTTGTAGAATTTAAAGACCATGTACAAATAGTCAAGGACAGACAAGAAGCAATAGAAAAAGGTGACAGAAATAGAGTCAAAATCCTGAACGCAACTGTGCAGAGACAAAGAGAACTATTATAATAATCAATACAGTGAAATAGAAGATGATAACAAAAAGGTAGAACAAGAGAACAAGAGCCCTCGTATTCAACATCTGAGAAACCAAAGGGAAATGTAAATGAAGAGTAGGGATGCTATATGACCAGCAAGAGAACACACTACATGATCAAGAAGAAATTAAAAAATGATGGAAAGAATAAACTGAGGAACTATATACTTAAGATGAAAATATGACAGATTAATTAAAGGATGAACCATTTGAAGACGAATCCACAACTTTAGAAAGTGAAGTGGAAGTAGGGTTGTCATAAGTCCTGGAAAACTGGGAAAATCCCAGATTAAAGGGACAGAAAGGTGTCCCATCTGGCTGGGCTGTTTGAAGCAGCAGATCCTGGATTCCGATTCCTGTCTGTAGGCTCTGGGGTCATGTGGTGGGAGAGTGTAATCTAGATGGGTGAGTGCAGAGCAAGCAGCAGCAGAGAGAGCAAAGGAAAGTCAGAGGAAAGAAGGCCAGAAGTGAAGCCAAACTCAGACTAACTTTACTTCCATGTGTGTGGTGAGTCTCTAGCCTCCTAGGCCACCCCCCTTGGACAATGGGCTGGTGGCCGAATGGAAAGAAGTTTCAGAAGGAGAGGGTGAATCTCCCTTCATTTTCCAAACCCCACAAGCAGAATGGAAAGAGGCTTCAGAACAGGAAGGGGAACCTCCCTTCCTTTTCTAAGCCCCACAACAGAGCTGGAAAGAGGCTTCAGGCTGTAACATCCATACTTCCCCCAGCTGGCACAGCAACTAGCTGCGGGATTGTAATAAAAAGTAACTTTTCTAAGCTCTGGGGAGGAATAGCAAGCCTTTAGTTCAAATGCCTCTGGTTGCTAACTGGCACCTTTGAAAAAAATGAATGATGATGATGATGATTACGTTTATTTATATAGCTCCATAAGCTCTACATAGCACTTTACAAAAAAGAAAAACAACAATCCACAATAAACACAAAACCTGCCTATGGTGCATAATCTAAAACCACAAACAAAATTATAAAATTAATAAAATATTACTATAACAAGATTAAAACAATACTATAAAAGTGCAAGTCAATACAAATAATATGGACATAAAATCAAAATGAAAGTTGGAAGGCTTCCCTAAATAGAATAGTGTTTAATTTAGATTTAAAGTAGTCTAGAAAGGTGGTGGTCCACAAATTCGTGGGAAGGAGATTCCAAAAATAGGGGGCAGCATGGGAATCATAGAATCATAGAATTCCAGAGTTGGAAGAGACCACGAGGGCCATCCAGTCCAACCCCCTGCCATGCAGGAAATCACGATCAAAGCATCCCCGACAGATGGCCATCCAGCCTCTGTTTAAAGACCTCCAAGGAAGAAGACCCCACCACGCTCCGAGGGAGTGTGTTCCACTGCCGAACAGCTTGACACCCCTTCAAATACTTAAACAGGGCTATCATATCTCCTCTTAACCGTCTTTTTTCCAGGATAAACATACCCAGCTCCCTAAGTCTCTCCTCATAAGGCATGGTTTCCAGACCTTTCACCATTTTAGTCGCTCTCCTCTGGACACGCTCCAATTTGTCAATATCCTTTTTGAATTGTGGTACCCAGAACTGGACACAGTATTCTAGGTGAGGTCTGACCAAGGCAGAATAGAGCGGCACTATTACTTCCCTTGATCTGGACACTATACTTCTATTGATGCAGCCCAAAATCGCATTGGCCTTTTTAGCTGCCAAATCACACTGTTGATTCATGTTCAACTTGTGGTCTACTAGGACTCCTAGATCCCTTTCGCACGTAGTCTCGTTCAGCCAGGTCCCCCCCATCCTATATCTATGCATTTCATTTTTTCGCCCTAAGTGCAGTACCTTACATTTCTCCGTATTGAATTTCATTTTGTTAGCTTTGGCCCAGCTCTCTAGTTTATCCAGGTCATCTTGAATTTTGATCCTGTCCTCTAGGGTATTAGCTACTCCTCCTAATTTGGTGTCATCTGCAAATTTGGTAAGTATGCCCCTAATTCCCTCATCCAAGTCATTGATAAAGATGTTGAATAG
The DNA here is from genome assembly GCA_030847615.1 of Gambelia wislizenii. Classification (NCBI taxonomy): domain Eukaryota; kingdom Metazoa; phylum Chordata; class Lepidosauria; order Squamata; family Crotaphytidae; genus Gambelia; species Gambelia wislizenii. Next base: position 93,664,102 of record JAUMIR010000003.1, on the reverse strand, counting down.
CACTGAGCCCAGGACAGAACCCTGTGGCACCCCACTGGTCACATCTTTCCAAGATGAAGAGGAGCCATTGCTGAGCACCCTTTGGGTTCGGCCGGTCAACCAATTACAAATCCATTGAACTGTTAACTTGTCTAGCCCACATTTTACAAGCTTGTTTGCAAGAATGTCATGGGGAACCTTGTCAAAGGCCTTACTGAAATCAAGGTATGTGATGTCCATAGCCTTCCCTTCATCTACCAAGCTGGTAATTTTATCAAAAAAAGAGATCAGATTAGTCTGGCATGACTTGTTTCTCTGAAAGCCATGTTGACTTTTGGTGATTATGGCATTGCCTTCTAAATGTTCACAGACTCTCTGTTTAATGATCTGCTCTAGAATCTTCCCTGGGAGAAAGGATGTATCTGAGTAGGGGCAGAGGAAATCCTTGGCTGCATCAGCAGCCCTGAATCACTAGAGTGCAGGGCACGAAGAGGAAAATAGGGGGAAACGTGTTGACAAATAGATGGGGGCCAACCATGAAGAGCTTTGAAAGTTAATAATAATAGCTTATAATGAATTTTAAATGGGATCGGAAGCCAGTGAAGGGAGAACAACAATGGGGTGACATGATCATAACGGCGGGCAGACAAAATTATCCTAGCAGCAGAGTATTGTACCAAAATCAAGGAGGCAAGATGGGAAAGAGGAAGCCCAGTCAGCAAAGAATTACAGTAATCCAGGCGAGAAATGACCAATGCATGAACCAAAGTCTTAGCAGCAAAAACTGAAAGAAAAGGCCTGATTCTCGCTAGATTATAAAGAAAGAAATGACATGACTTTGCCATGGCCTGAATTTGAGGAAGGAATGAAAGGGAAGAATCGAAAATGAAACCAACTAGATTTTCAGACAACACTGTTATAGTGTTACTATTCCACTATATTTGCTATGACTGCCTCCTGTTGAATCCTGGGATTTGCAGTTTAGGGAGGGGCATTTGCAACTCTCAGCCAGAGAGCTCTTAGGCCTTACTAAACTACAAACCCCAGAATTCCACAGCAGGAAGCCAGAGCAGTTAAAGTGGAATAGTAACACTATAACAGTGTAGTCTGAAAATCTCCCAAGACTACATGCTTCCTTTACAGGTTGAATATTAGTGCCACTAAGTGTGATTGAAAATGAATAATGCAGATCTGGCTTCGGCGGAAAGACAAGTAGTTCAGTCTTGTGCATATTGAGCTTAAGGCGCCGACAGAGCATCCAAGCCAAAATAGCAGATAGACATGATGACACTCACTGTTCAACATCCAGAGAGAGTTCTGGATGGCATTTTACTGTTTCTACATGCATAGCCAACCTTGTTATGTAGTGTACAGTCAATGTGGTGTAGTGGCTTGAGTGTTGGATTAGGACACAAGGAGACCGGGGTCAAATCTCCCTTGCAAGCAAAGTGATGCTCAGAATTTTATACTCCACATATATGGAGTGAGAAATGCCAGGTTGGTTCAGAAAAGGAAGAGGCACCTAAGGATCACATTGCAAATGTATGTTGGATAGGTTCCCCCACTTTTCCCCCCAAGAAATACATTAATGTAATTTAAATATATTAATTCATTACTTTTTTGTACTGTAATATTTATTTTATTTTTAATTGCTTTTTTCAATACAATTTCTGTACACAGGTCAATATTTCCACTGTCTGTGTTGCTTTTCTGGCTGCTATTATTATTTATTTCATTTCATATTTATTACTGAATACAGTTTTGTTGGGGGGGATAATGAGTGTCAAATATACTAGGTATATCACTGGTATGTATGCAAACAGCTTGGGAAGGGCTTTCTTTCTTTCTTAGAGAACAACTTTAGAATCCTGTAGCGAACATGGCTACTGGCCTGTTGGTTGGAGGATTCTGAGAGGTTTAGTAAAAATAAAAATAAAAAATCAAAGTCCTGCAAATGATATAAGTGTGCATTGGGGATTTAATTCTTCATTAATTTTCTTCTTAAAAGAAGCAATGAGGACCAGAATTCAGCAAGGCAACTATGAATGCAGAACCACCTTAGTTTTGAAGCTAAATAGTGTCACCCAGCCCATCCCCCATCCCATCGTCACATACTAGGCAGCAGCTGCTACAAGCCAGAGGAATCTGTTCCTCTGTTGATTGGGAAGCAGCTGACTGATGTTCTCACCCCCTCCTGTGAGTAATCTCTAGTGCAACAAGCAGCAGCAGCAAGCAATTTCTTTCATGCCAGAGATCACTCGCACAAGGGTGGGAGGGGGAGCATAAATCAGCTGCTTCCCAATTGGGAGGGGAACAGATCTCTGTTACACACAGCAGCTGGTGCCCAGTAAGTGGAGACTGACGGACTTTCACAGTCACTACATATTCTGTAAAGTAGTGAATATGTAGAGATCATGAATATGAATGACTGATGAATGCGTAACTCTAGGTTACAAATTTGTAATGGCCTTTGTGAATTCTGGCTGAGTAATTTTAGCATTTTTCTTCCCACTGCAAGAAAGTCTCACGATTCGGGACTTATTTTGCACAAAATGTAGATGTGGCTGTTTGGCACAGAAAACATTTTCTGCACATGGAACACCATTTTTAGCACATAAAAATAATATTTCTTTGCAGAATATTATTTTCTGCACAGAAAAATCTGTTTCCTTCACACACACAAAAATCCATTTTACATTAAAAACACCCACATGTGAATTTTGCCAAAAATAAGTTCCAAACTGCAAAGATTATCCAAGCTTTTCCTCATCAGGGTTTCTTGACACTAAAAAAAACATGCTTTTCAATCATTTTTTCAAACATTTTTGAATATTCTTTCTGTTCCTAGTGTGCCTCTCAATAGAATCTACAGTACATATATGGGCATGAATTCCAGTGAAACCTAGTTCTATCTAATATGCTTAGGATTCTGGTATAAAATATAAGACCAGCAATACCTTTCTCCTCTTCTCCTTGTGTACCATAAAAGATTCACATGCATCACTTGTTTGTGTTGTGCTTTGTTGCCTGCCATTAATTACATATCACATGTCTTATGGAATGTTATTTAATATATAAGAGATTAGTCAAATATACAAACACAAACTGTCACTTAAAGATAATGCTGCAATATATGTTTAATGACCAACACACGAAATAACGAGTCAGACACCGTAGCTGGGTTAAAACATGGGCCACTTTATTGTAACTAATCTATTTTTTAATTTGTTTCTTGATATATGCAAACTAGGGGGAGACCCAGTGCGGGGAAAACTGGCACCGATGGTCTCACCAGACTCACCTCCCAGCTTCCCTGGGTGAAACACCTGAGCCCCGGGGAGGATCCCAGAGAACTTGGATGCCCCCCGGGCACCATCTACTGGAAGGCGAGACCCCAGGATAAAAACACCTCGACCTACCGAATTTCAGTCGTGTGTTCCCACCCGGTGTCAGCCTCAAGGACAGCTTATTTCCCTGCCCCCAGACGCACGACCTGCCGGGCAGATTGATAAGACTATCCTACACCCAAAAGGGGTGCCATAGGTGAACACTGAAATAATCCTGTCTCCCCCTTACCTGCCACTGATAAGGGCAAGTGTCCACTTAGCCCTTATCCCCCACCAGGGCGGCCAAAGCAGCCTTCACCCCAGTTTGTATATTTTCAAGAAACAGCTGGATCCCAAGCTCAGACAAGTGGACCCCGTCAACCCTGTAAACCTCAGGCTTGTCAAACACTATCTTAGGGTGGTCAACAAAATGACCAAGCCCCGTAGCCATAGCGGACCGAATTTCCCTGTTAACCCTTTTACGGGCCACATCAATGCGTTTTGTGTCCCCTTAACCAGGATAAACCTGGCGCGGGATGATGGCTGACCAAATCATGTGCACCCCGGGCCATAAAGACCTGATGCTGTGCATGTCCGCTGTGGCTTGAGTGATTAAGGCTTTCCCTTTCAGAAGACCTAGGTCATTGCCTCCTAGGTGAATAATAATCAACAAATTCGGCGGAGGTCCATGACGCTCCTCAAACAGGGTGGGCATCAATCCGTGCCACTTAAGGCCTCTCTTGCCCAGCCACTCCACTGCAGCCAAACGGCCCAATCCCAAGTGGGCTCCAAATCTACTTGACTTGGCATGGCGTGCAGCCCAAAACACAAAACTGTGTCCACATATCAGCACTCGAATCCTTGTGGACCCCAGTCTGTAATCTGTAAAATACAAACAGAAACATTATGAACATATCAACAGCAGCAACAGCAAGCTTACCAATACCATTATAAACAGGTGGGGCGGACGTACTTCTTGTATGCTGTCGTCTTCCATTGGCCAAATTGCCTGATGGCATCGGGTGGCATACCCATTGCTTCGCATGAGGCCACTAAAGCACCTCCCACTGTCAACTGTCAGTGGGGGTGGCATTAGCTGCAATTACAGCTTGTGTGATCGGGACCTAACAATATTCAATGACCTTTATTCAAGCTAAAATTGTATTCGTCAAGGCACTACAAGATATGTGTGTGTGTGTATTTCTCCCATCATGGCTCTATAGCTCACTCTTGGCTCAGTCTGACACCAAGAGGTTGGAAGCATTCTTTCTAGATAGAATCTCATAGACACCTCTTCCTTTTGGAAGGGAGTAATAATCTGTGAGCCAAACAGGTGTAGCAGGAGGTATCCTTCCAATTGTTTGTTCATCTCTCCACGGCTTCATAAATGTATGATGCTTGTCACAATATTTTGCCCCGAAGGGAAATACGTCTGGGTTGACACATTTCCAGTCCTACAACTAATCCATCATAGGCAAGACTAGAACCTCTAGGCTTGTGTTTTACAAGAGCTTCAGTAATGTTCTCATGTAGTGTTCATATTTTCTTACATCATAAGACCAGAACACTTTAAAGAGGATTAGCACATAATCCTTCCCACATATTATCCCTCTGATCACTTTCTTGGCCTAGGCTGAGCCACTATTACTCCAAGATTTTACAGTGCCCTCCCTCTGGAGAGCTGCCAGTCTCCTTCATTGTGTGCTTTTCATTTGCATGTTTTTAACTGGAGACATTTCCCATTTCAACAAGTTTTTAAAGTTTGATGGTCTGCTGCTATTAGAGTAGCCATGTAACCTACATTACAAAGATTTGAAGGACTGCCTGTCTAGTACTATTGCTGGCTCATAGTCTGAAGGGGGCAAGCTTATCCTGCAGTGTTGGAATGAAATATACCCTCTCACTTTGGATCATGGGCTTCTACTGTCAGTGCAAATCTGGTTTCAAGGTAAAGAAACCTAAGAATATGGGCAGCAGGGACCTTGAAGATACTGAACAACAAAAACACCTGGACCAGGGATGAGAATTGTGTGGCCCTTCAGATGTTGTTGGACTGCAATTTTCAGCATTGGCTATGCTAGCTAATGCTCAGACTTGCAGTCTAAAAACATTTCAAAGGCTGCACGTATTCCATCCCTGATATAGACAGTGGCTCATGTTACCTGGGCACAGTCTCCAATGAATGGAGAAGTCTTTCTATACAAATCTTAGCAATTATTTCTAAATGTTCATTTGCAACTTTGGTGCAAATCAGAGTCCTCTTTCTTTGGTACTGTACTACCTTTGGTAGTCTTTCTCCTTCCTTTCTTCCTCCCTCCCTCCCTCCCTGATACATTAAGTGGGCATCTCAGCTGTTTTGCTATCTTTAAATTATTTTTAGTATTGCAACTGTGTTAAGTTATAGTTTCCAAGTTTTTCTTATTGTTCTTGAATATATTTGTTTTATTTTATGTAAATTCTGTCTTGGGTATTTAGTATTGACAGAAAAGCAGAGCTGAACTTGACAGAGATGGAGGGTTGCCAGAGTGAAAACTGGATAAGGCTCTTGTACATTCAATGATTGTTTAGAAAAGAGAATTTCAGCAATTATTTCTTCTAACCTGGTTGTGTGACAAGCAATACCTGCTGAACTTCCTGCTTCTACAGAATACTTAAAGGTACAGGAGTTATTTCCAGTTTTCAGTCTGACAGCCCCAGTATAGAAATAAATGTCAACCACAGAGTTTTGGGTGAGGAAGGCCTGTCTTCCCTCATCAAAGCTTTTTAAAAAATTGCTACTAGGAGAGGAGAACACAGGAGGACGACTTGGCAAGACACTGTCCATTAGTTGTTGGGCAATGTTCAATGTTCATAATGGCCCTGATTGATAAAGCTTGGTCTCTGAAAAGAATTGTTAAGGTAAAGTTTGGCCCAGAGATTATTCCTGGAGCTTTAAAATCCTAACTGTGATTTCTTGCCTCAAGACAAATTCCAGTGAACTGCAATGATGCCTTATACAAAAGACTTTCCCTTCCTGTAGAAGTTGTGGAATTTTAAAGCCTGGGGATGACTGCTCTCAGTCTGATACCTTGTTATGCCAAATTGGAGTACAGATTATTTTTAACAGCTGAGTTATAAACCCCCTGAAAATAGGTTTTATTATGGAAATGCAAACGCAACCATAGCAATATCAACATGAAAGGCTCTGCTATAATAATGCCTAGATCCAACCCTTTGTGCACAATTGGCATAGGAAAAAATATGTGATTTTGGTTTTTTCCTCCACTTGTACATGTCAGTATCAGTTCACAGTTGGTTTCAGTTTATATTAAAAAAAAACCCATAAAAAATGAGAGTAATCCTTACTTATGGCTCAGGACTCAAGGGCAACATATCCAGTATTACCCTACCTATCATACATAGCTACAACATGGCCATTGACAGTTGAAATGTTCCTCCCCCTACTGTTATCTGTTTGCTGTTCTCTGTAAGCTAAAATCATCACGTACATATATCTACCAAAATTTAGTGTCTTGCTAGTGGTGCAAGCTCTTTGCCATAGCTTTCCCTTTGCTTTTGGACATCATAAAGAAAGGGGAAGGGAAAATAAATAAGTTTAAGGCCCAGTCCATCCTACAGAATCTTGGGATTTGTAGTTTGTGAGGCACCAGCACTCTTTGGCAGAAAAGGCTAAAAACCTTTAAAACTTCAAACCCCAGGATTCCACAGGCTGGAGCTACAGCACTTAAAGTGTATCAAACTGCACTATTTCTACAGTGTAAATGCACCCTTGATTGCACCTTCTGAATTAATGCCGAGATTAGAATTTAGCTATCCACCATATTTTGTACTTCCCAAATGTTCTGATATTCTGATTCTCAGTTTACACAGAAATACACACTCAGAGCGCACTTAAAAATATTTTTGACTGAAAATGCATTTAGAAACACATATTCTGAGAAGTTTTTTTTTTTTTTAAAAAAATACACACTGTACTACATTTTTGTAATGGTTTTGAGCAGTTTGGAGTCATTTAGAAGCTGAAAAAATTGACCAAGATGAGTAGGGTCTGGAGCTTGTGGGATATCCTGAAGTTTTAGGAGCTATAAATGGGTTAGGACCTGGATTTTTCATGCTTCTGTTCCATATGCATTCTATTATTAATGGTTTCATATTTTAAAAGAAAAATATGAATAGTCCTAATAGTGCTTATCAAATGTATATAGTGTCAACCAACCAATCAATAATGGCACCAGTGTCATGAGACAACATCACAATTGCATAGCCTTACAGACACTGGGAGACTTTATTAGCTTATGGCAAATTCAGCAACAGAACATATTAGAAGAATAATCAGATTACGGAAAGTCATAATTTATTATCATTGGGACATGGATTAAAAGAGAGGGGGGGGGAGAATGAAAGTAAATTATGGGAAAATCCTGTTAATAGCCCCATTGAACCCATTGTCAAATGATGAGTCAACACTTGTAAATCCCATTGATTCAATGGATCATTCCTAGTTGAGACTACCAATAGGATTGAGAGCCCAGTGTCAGGGCCCATAGTTCTGTTGATAATGGAATCAGCCTCCTCTTTAAACAGATTTCAACTTAACTGGGGGGTGGAGAGTGAGTGAGTGTTTGCCCTCTCCCTCCTCCCTAGGAACACCTGGCCTCTGAGTGCCTTGAAAGCCAGCTCCAGCCAGACCACCGGCAGCAGCAGCAGTAGCAGCAGCAACTTGGCTTCAAGTGGGGGGGGGGTGGTGGAGAGTGAGTGAGTGTTTGCCCTCTCCCTCCTCCCTAGGAACAGCTGGCCTCTGAGTGCCTTGAAAGCCAGCTCCAGCCAGACCACCGGCAGCAGCAGCAGTAGCAGCAGCAACTTGGCTTCAAGTGGGGGGTGGAGAGTGAGTGAGTGTTTGCCCTCTCCCTCCTCCCTAGGAACACCTGGCCTCTGAGTGCCTTGAAAGCCAGCTCCAGCCAGACCACCGGCAGCAGCAGCAGTAGCAGCAGCAACTTGGCTTCAAGTGGGGGGGGGGAGTGAGTGAGTGTTTGCCCTCTCCCTCCTCCCTAGGAACACCTGGCCTCTGAGTGCCTTGAAAGCCAGCTCCAGCCAGACCACCGGCAGCAGCAGCAGTAGCAGCAGCAACTTGGCTTCAAGTGGGGGGTGGAGAGTGAGTGAGTGTTTGCCCTCTCCCTCCTCCCTAGGAACACCTGGCCTCTGAGTGCCTTGAAAGCCAGCTCCAGCCAGACCACCGGCAGCAGCAGCAGTAGCAGCAGCAACTTGGCTTCAAGTGGGGGGGGGGAGAGTGAGTGAGTGTTTGCCCTCTCCCTCCTCCCTAGGAACACCTGGCCTCTGAGTGCCTTGAAAGCCAGCTCCAGCCAGACCACCGGCAGCAGCAGCAGTAGCAGCAGCAACTTGGCTTCAAGTGGGGGGTGGAGAGTGAGTGAGTGTTTGCCCTCTCCCTCCCCCCTAGGAACACCTGGCCTCTGAGTGCCTTGACAGCCAGCTCCAGCCAGACCACCGGCAGCAGCAGCAGTAGCAGCAGCAACGTGGCTTCAAGCGGGGGGTGGAGAGTGAGTGAGTGTTTGCCCTCTCCCTCCTCCCTAGGAACACCTGGCCTCTGAGTGCCTTGAAAGCCAGCTCCAGCCAGACCATCGGCGGCAGCAGCAGCAGCAGCAGCGTGGCTTCAAGCTGGGGGTGGAGAGTGAGTGCTCTTCCGTCTTACCTGAGGCCGGGAAGGAGGCGGGGGCAGCCATTGGAGTAGTGTTGGGGAATGGGAGATATGGCGGGAACAGAGCGAACAAATGTTGCAAGAGAAGACGGGATCGCTGTTTGAAAGCTATCCCGTCTTCAGTTCCCTCTGCTGCCCAGAATGGCTTGGAGAGCAGACCAACCATTCCACAGAACCTCACTCTGCTCCTCTGCAATGCCAGGTCGGTGAGGAATAAGACTCATATCATCCAGGACCTTCTCTTGGATGAGGACGCCGACCTGGCTTGCTTCACGGAGACCTGGCTGGGAGAGGATAGTGCTGTCACATGGGCACAGGCCCTCCCAGCTGGGTACTCTGTTAGCGAGCAGGTGAGAGGAAGTGGGCGGGGGGGTGGAGTGGCTCTAGTCCATAAGAACCACCTGACCTTGACCAGGACACCTATCCGGAACCCAGCCCACTTCGAGTGTATATACCTAAGCCTGAAGACCAGGGATAGCTTGGGGATTCTGCTAGTCTATCGGCCACCCCGTTGTCTAGCAGACTCCCTAACCGAGCTGACACAGCTGGTCTCAGAGCTGCTGCTGGAGTCCCCCAGACTTCTGGTTTTGGGGGACTTCAACATCCCGCTCGAGATCAGCTTAACAGGTGCGGCTCGGGAGTTCATGGAGACCATGACAAACATGGGCCTATCCCAATTGGTCAACGGGCCCACACATTGTGCAGGTCATACCCTCGATGCGGTCTTTAGTTCGGATCAGGTATATCCGTGGGCGGAGGTAATCAGTACCTCTGCCTTGTCATGGACGGATCATTTCCTGGTCAAGATGGAACTTAGAGCCTACATCTGCCCCACCGGGGGTGGTGGACCCATTAAAATGGTCCGCCCTCGAAGGCTAATGGAACCTATGGGTTTCCAGAAAGCCTTAGAGGGCTTAATGGTTGGAAATGCCGGTGATCCTGTCGATGCTCTGGTTAATACGTGGAACACCGACCTTACCAGAGCTATCGACACGATTGCTCCCAAGCGTCCTTGCCAACCCGCTTCTAACCGTAGGCCATGGTATTCACCTGAGCTTAGGGAAATGAAGCGGTTTGGACAACGACTAGAGCGCAGATGGCGGAAGACTCGACTCTTATCTGACAGAACTCGCCATAGGAACTTTCTTTGGTCCTATCGGGAGGCAGTGCGTGCAGCGCAAAGATCCTTCTCTTCTGCACGTATTGCGTCTGCAGAGTCCCGTCCAGCAGAGCTGTTTAGGGTGGTGAGGGAGCTGGCGCAGGTGACCCCTGCACCGAATCCCCTGCTTAACCCGACGACTGCCTGCTGTGATGCATTTAATAACTTCTTTGCAGATAAAATCTCTCAGATAAGAGCCGACCTAGATGCCACTATTGTAACAGAAACAATGGACGAGGTGTCCAGCAACTCTGCCGATGTAATTATACTGGATCAGCTTCAATCTGTGAGTACCGATGACGTGGACAAGCTCCTTGGTAGTGTGAGGAAGACAACCTGCCCTCTCGACCCTTGCCCGTCTTGGCTGGCCGTCCAGGGAGGGGATGCATTGCAGAAGTTCCTGGTGAGCATCATCAATGCATCCTTCAGGGAAGGATATATCCCATCATGTTTAAAGGAGGCGGCTGTTAAGCCTATTTTGAAAAAACCTTCCCTGGACCCCCTGGCTATGAATAATTATAGGCCAGTCTCTTTATTACCATTTTTGAGCAAGGTGATCGAGAGGGCAGTTGCTCTTCAACTCCAAGCTGTCTTGGATGAAACCGATTACCTAGACCCATTTCAAACTGGCTTCAGGACAGGCTTTGGGGTTGAGACTGCCATGGTTGCTTTGACCGACGATCTGCGTCTGAGCATTGACAGGGGTAACGTGATCCTGTTGGTGCTCCTAGACCTCTCAGCGGCTTTTGATACGATAGATCACAGCATTCTTCTGGATCGCCTGGGGGAGTTAGGCATCGGAGGCACTGCTTTGCAGTGGTTCCGGTCCTTCCTCTCAGGCAGGACCCAGAGAGTGCTGCTCGGGGACAGTAGCTCCAGTAAAAGGGAGCTCACCTGTGGAGTACCACAGGGTGCTATTCTGTCCCCGATGTTATTTAACATCTATATGAAGCCGCTGGGTAAGATTATTCGGAGTTATGGAGCTGGGTGTTATCAGTACGCTGATGACACTCAGATCTATTTCTCCGTATCTCGTTCGTCGGCCTTGAATTCTGACGGCATCTCTTCTCTCAATGAATGTCTTCGGGCAGTAATGGGCTGGATGAGGAAAAACAGATTGAGACTGAATCCTGACAAGACGGAGGTGCTCACGGTAGCGGCCCCGAAACCAAGAATCGAGTTGCAATCTCCAGTCCTGGATGGGGTCACACTCTCCTCCAGTGACTGTGTTCGCAGCCTAGGGGTGCTCCTTGACTCGTCGCTCCTGATGACAAATCAGGTAAATGCGACAGTCAGGAGCGCTTGTTATCAGCTTCGGCTGATACGCCAGCTGCGCCCTTTTTTGGAAGTAAGGGATCTTGAGACCATTGTGCACGCGCTGGTAACCTCACGTCTGGATTTCTGTAATGCTCTCTACATGGGGCTACCCTTGTGCCTAGTTCGGAAATTACAGCTGGTACAAAATATGGCAGCAAGGTTAGTTTCTGGAACATCTAGGAGGGACCACATTACTCCGGTTCTGAGGTCCCTCCACTGGCTGCCTATCAGCTTCCGGGCCCAGTACAAGGTGTTGGTTATCACCTTTAAAGCCCTAAATGGCTTGGGCCCAAGCTATCTCAGGGACCGCCTTCTCCCTTATAATCCTCCCCGCGCTCTCCGGTCCTCTGGGAGGAATTTGTTGCAGTCACAAAGACCTAGGCTGGCGACTACCTCCCAGAGGGCTTTCTCGGCTGTCGCCCCCAAATTGTGGAACGGCCTGCCCGACGAGATCCGCCTATTGACATCATTAGACAGCTTTAAAAAGGCTGTCAAGACGGTTCTCTTCGGGCAGGCTTTTCCGGAATAGCTAACCCCGGCCTCTGGAACCCCCTCTGGAGGTTCCTTTTGGATCTCCTAACAGATGCTGCATGCTTAAAAGGATATTTAGCATATGGTAATACATATTGATTTTAACTTGTATTGATTTTAACTTGCATTAATTTAATAATGTTTTAAGGGGAGGGAGGGATTTTGGGTTGTTTTATACTGTCTACCATTTTATCATTGTAAGCCGCCCCGATTGCTTGCAGAGGGGCGGGATATAAATAAATTTTATTATTATTATTATTATTATTAACTCATAATTTCCACCTCATAAAATAGGCTATATTCATATCAAATGGAATACATTTCTCTAGGTAGGTATCTGGCTTGAAACACCATCCAAATTTCCTTCAGTGAACCAGAGGAATAGAGAGACTGAGTCTGGATGTATAAAAAAAAGCTTTCATTTCTCAAATTAGTCCCAATGCGTTTCAGCCAAGAAATATTTGTACAGGCTTCTTCAGGGGATATTAAAATAAAAGCTGGAGGAACTATATGCATTAATCATTACGAAATAATGTACCAAGCCAAATGAAACTCCATACAAGTAAAGCAGTACTCTAAATACTTACAAAGCAAGTTGAATATGAAATGGCCATCTATAAAAAATACTGGCCTAATCACATCATGCTTGTTCTGCCCAGCATTTTCAACAGTGCTGGAGTAGGTAAGTATCTGCTAGGATATTTACTGGTGTCAATGAAATAAGGCAGCAAGCTTTAATTGGCTGGATGAGTGTCATAATTAACTAAAACTGTGGTTAATGGGTGAGGGATTAATCAGTGTCAAGTAGTGAGAACGCTTATTTATTTGTAGGGATCTTTGGTTGTGGAGACCTATAGGAATGAAAAAGAAAATGAAAGTGATGAACTGCTCTTGTAACTTTTTAGGGAAATTTGTTGTTACTTGCTGCCGATTTGCTTTAACTTACGGCAACCCTATGAATGAGAGACCTCCAAGACGCCCAGTCATCAACAGTCCTGGTCAGCTCTTGCAAACTCAGGGTTGTGACTTCTTTTACTAAGTCAATTGATCTGTAACTGAGTCAATCAATTTTAGGGAAATACAGTTGGCCCTCAAGTTTCAGGGGACAGGGGTGCAGGATCCCCCCCAATTGAAAAAAAAAGCAGGTATAGGCCTGCATATATAATATAATATATATATATATTTACCTGAGAGAACACTGCTCCCCTGATTTACTTCTCCCATGCCATACCATTAGTCCACCCCACCTGTATGTCTCCTGATACTGGTTGAGTCTCCCATACCTAAAATGCTTGGGACCAGAAGTGTTCCGTATTTTGCATTTTTTTTTTATTTTGGAATATCTGTATTTGCATATACATAATGAGCTGTAAAGAGATAGACAGAGACAGAGGATCTGTGAAATGGCGGGAGGTGTGGATTTCACAGATCCTTGTGTCTCTCTCCATCTGTGTAGAGTTGCCATAATTCTCTGCCACAAAACTGGGACTAAAGTTTATAGGACAACCCCCCCTCTGTGATTCTGTGAAAACCAACCCTGCAGGGATTTCAAAGAAGTGTATTTCCAAAGTTTATGTCCTAATCACAATAGTTTGGCAGCAGAGAGTGAGCGATCTTTGGGAATGTATAAAAACCTGAACTGTAAAGTTGAGAGGTAAACTCAAGGTGTACATTTAGTTGGGGGTGGGGGTGTTAGAGAACCAACCATCAGTGTTATCATTTGTGGGGGTGGGGAGCTTTTCTGGAACCCAGAAACAAAGTGAGAAGCCTGAGTGGGAAGTTTAAATGAGGTCTGAGCCAGCACCTTCAGAAAGGAGGGGCTGGGTTGTGTGTTGTGATGTGACTCAAGACTCAGAGGAATTAGTATCTAAAGTGGATCTATTTGTTATAGAATCTGCTAGTGAGTCGATACTTGATATAATCTGATATAATATTGAGTTGAAACTTTTAAAAGACATCTTATACTTATGCTACCCAAAATGTTGGGGGGGGGGTCTGGGAGGACCCTCTGACACACTAATATTAAGATAGGGGATTAATGAATTCGACTTGGCAATTTGAGTGGTGGGTAACGGCAGGGCCTTTTAGACTTATGTACTAAGGAGGAGACTCTAAGCCAAAGGGTACAATTAAATGATCTTTATTGGAAAATAACATCACAGCACTCACACAAATACTCAGGCTTCAAGCACTCACACAAGGGACTTTTTCGGACGACAGTTTACAACGCTAGCAGCCTCGTCCCCGTTGCGAGGCTGCAGCGCTGCAGAGCGTCCCTTTCGGATGATGCTCTGCCCTGCTGTCCCTCTTGCGGTACTGTTGCGTAACCGCGGGGACGCAGCAGCGTTATATTTGGCATTTTTCATGAAAGTTGATCGTGAGTAGAAAAGTGCCAAATATAACGCTGCTGCATCCCCGCGGTTACGCAACAGTACTGCAAGAGGGACAGCAGGGCAGAGCGTCATCCGAAAGGGACGCTCTGTAGCACTGCAGCCTCGCAACGGGGACGAGGCTGCTAGCGTTGTAAACTGTCGTCCGAAAAAGTCCAAGGCTTAACAAATAAAGTAGGAATTATTTGGATAGAGGAATAGAGTGAGGGGATGATGGCTGATATGACACCTGTCCTGTAGAGCAGAGATTGTGAAGTAAACCGATGGTGAGGAGGTCCAGATGATGGCCTGGCTACACAGTGTGATGTGGAGTTGAAAGGAAGTGGAACCGTGCACAATTTGGTGGTGTTTTGGGGTGATATTTGTATGAAATAATTCCCCTGAAGGGATGAGGTTTTGAGGGGAATACAATGGTTCTCAGAGGTTCCCAGACTAAAATAAAGGGAGCTCCGGAAGAATTAATGGTCGCTAACAATTGATACTTTGGAATTGAATAGGAAACAGGCCAGTTCTATGGCTGGAGGGAAAGGAGAGGGAAATCCCATTTACTAGCCTTAAGGGTCTCTGCTCTTACTGAGTGGATTAGTGATGACTCACCTCCAGGTGTTGAGTCTTACTTGGGAGTGTCTGTTTTGGGAAATTTCCACAGGCCTCTCCTTTGGTGCACACATGAATCCCCCCCCCCCGGTATTAGGAAGTCCCTGATATACCTGTAACCACGTGGGTGTCCACCTTAGTCAAATTATTAAATATAGCCACTTATTTGTTGTTCCAAGATGGGGGGCTGTCAGGTTATGTCACACTTGCTATTACAATAAAACTTACAGTTAATTTTATATAATCATGAAGGCTGTCTCTGTTATATATTATTCAGAAATATGCTGTCAACTACACCAACCTATTTGGAACACTAGAATAAACACTGGTGTTCCTATACTTCTGACACAAAGAGGTGTCTGATGAAGGTAAAGAGAAAATAGTGCTGAGGGAAGGACAGGACTTTCTGGACTTTTCAAAAGGGGGGGGACCCTGAGGAGGTTGGGAGAAGAATGGGGCTGTTGCAATTACACCTCCTCATTTCAGACGCTGCCGTCCTCCTCCCAACCTTCCCCTGTCCTTCTTCCGTGCTGCGGGCACTGTTTTTTATTGATGGAGGTTCTCCATGAATACAAGTGGCACGTTTCTCATGCGGGCAGCACGGAGGAAGAATGGGGCTGTCTGAAATGGGGCTCTGTAAGCTTGACAGCCCCGTTTTTCTCCCGACCTCCTCGGGTTTTTTTCACCCAGTTTGAAAAAGTCCTCTATTAAAGCGAGACTGAGAGCCAGTCCAAGGGGGACTGTTCCTGCCTGTTACAAATTGGTTTATGGTCTATAAAATGATCAGCAAATCAAGCATCTAGTGCTTTTATTTTTGTTGGTTCCTAATATTACTGAGATGTTTTCCTTTTCTTCTTCTCTCCCCCCACCACCCAGATTTTTTCTCTTTCAGTAAACACTTTGGAATTGGCAGTTCAAACATATATCCAATAACTCTATGTAAGGTGTCAAGTTAAGGAGTTCTGGGGCCTATTCACACTACATAGTTGTAATGCTATTATTCTGCTATAACTGCTATGGCTTTATACTGTGGAATCCTAGTCTGGTGAGGCATGGAAGTGCTCTGGCAGAGAATTCTAAATGACCCTAAACTGTCAATCCCAGGGTGCCAGTTACATGACAGAAATTGTTGCGGTGCTTACCGTGACTTTGTGATCACGAATCCATCCCTCGCTGTTTATACGATTTATGTCACTGATCTGGATATCCCGGGTGGTCCCGTGACTGATATTTACACGTCCAAAGTTCTGGGGGGGGGTTAGGTTTTAGGGAGGGTTTTTTGGCTGTCAATCAAGGATGCGATTACTTGTGTTTTCACAACCTCGGTGACGCACTTCCTTTAGAGTTCCGCACCACGAGCAATGCTATTGGCTGTCTTGGGGGGGAGAGGGGGCAGACGCTTGTGTTTCTCCTGTCTCTTTAAAATGTTAACCCTTTAAGCAGAGGCAGAAAGCATTTTGAAAGACCCAGACTGAGATCTTTCACTCAGACACAGGGCTTTCCTTTTGAAATCAAGCCAAGTGCTTTCCTCTTGAAATCAAGCTGAGTGAGGTGGGGTGAGGCTTGGGTTTCCTTGCCTCTTTAAAATGTTAACCCTTACAGCAGAGATTTAGCAGCAGAGTTTAGGTTTCAAGCCAGCTACAGACAGGCGTTTTGAAAGACACAGACACAGAGAGGGGGAATTAAAGGATGTTCATTCGCTCAGAGGCTGGAATATTTTACTGTGCCTGTTCAAACCCAGGGAGGTGACCAAGACAGGGGATGAATGGGCGACCCTCTGCCCACCACGATCTCTCTGTAACATGCAGTAGAGGAAAAGGTAAAGCTGAAGGGTTTGCAGTGTAGAAATCCATTTAAAAAGGTGATTGAGTACACACGCGCACAAACACACACACATCAACCTTCGTGCAGCTGGAAGGGATGCCTTTGTTTTCGGCTGGTGAGGCTGGATCTGTTGAACGGGTGACTGACCCCTCCTTTTCTGGTCGCTGATCTCTAAGCCCACCCCAGTCACCATTTCCGGTCATCCCCTAGTACTGAGATATTTTGTCCCAGGCTGTTTACATTTCCGATTTTCCGAATCCTCCAGTGACTTTTTTAAAAACCGGCACAAACCGCAGGAATGGAAGTCCCGCAGGTTGAGGGATAAAAAGTGGCCCCCCTTCCGAAAATCACATACCCGACCCGATGTACGTGTAAACTGCCAGGGATTGACACGAATTCTTCCCGGGACATTTTCATCGTGTAAACGGCACCCAGGATTCCATAGGACAGAAGCATGGCAGTTGAAGTGGAATCAAAGTGCTATAATTCTCTAGTGTGAATGGATGCTTGGCCTGCATGGTCTCAAACAGCATGGCCTGGTTTTGGTAATCAGAAAAATAATAGGATTTAGGGTAGGCATGAAATGGTGGGCTTTTTGTTGTTGATGATTTCTAGGAAAACTTTTCACAAGTGGCTTATAAGGCACTCATAAGCATTTTTTCTAGTGGTTTATAAGGTGTTTACAACTAGAAACTGATGTCTGCGTTTGCTTTTCCTCTTGCTTCCCTTCCGTTTCCTTTTCCTTCTGGGTCACATCTTTCAGATTGAACCTTTCCCTCAGGATCACAGCCTTATAGATCTTTGCCATCCTTTATACCAGTGGTTTCCAAACTTTGGTCCTCCCAAGTGTTTTGGACTTCAGCTCCCAGAATTCCTGACCCTTGAACAAGGTGGCTGGGGCTTCTGGGAGTTGAAGTCCCCACCTGGAGGACCAATGTTTGGAAACCACTGCTCATATAGCAACTTGTTTCCCTTTGAGGTGAGAGTAGGGTAAGAACACATTAAGCAAGCAAGTAAGAAATACATACTTCTGGTGTTTTGTGTCTACAGGCTTTGCACTTCTAATGTTTTCATTTATATTTTTTGCCGATGTTAATGGCCATTAGGCCTTCTGCTGCTACTTGGGGACAAAGAAGAAGAAACAATTGCTGCTGGTGGTGGTGCTGCTGCTACTTTTGCTGCCACTTTCCCTCCTGCATCTCCTCCTCCCTTTTGTTCTTGTTCTTCTTCTTCATTTATTTATTTGTTTACTGTCTTGCCCCCACATACCCTCTAAAATTTCACAGATGAAAACTAAGACATATGTGATCAGGCAAGCATCAGAGTGTGGTGAAGATCATAGAATCACAGAATTCTAAGGACTTACAGTTCTTCTTCTTCTTCTTGTTAACTGGCTTCAAGTTGACCCCAACTCATGGTGATCCTGTGAATGAGACACCTTCAAGATACTCTGTCCTCAACAGCTCTGGTCAGGTCCTCCTTGATTGAGTCTATCCATCTGGTATGCAGTCTTCAGACCTTATCAGACCATATAAATATGGCATCATAAGGACAACTATTGACCATGAAAAGGCACACATCCCAGATGACGTCACCCTTTCAAAATCATGTTCAGTCCAAACCCTATCCTAGTCCAAACCCTATGGACAGCCCAAGCCGTGGCACTTTTTTGTGCAACATTGATGGTGTTTGAATCCGCACAACATTGTACTCACATGAATGCAATGTCAATGGCCGATCCAGCCAGAACACTTCCAGGAGATATCATGACATCCAGGTATGTGACACTTTTTATGACCCTCCCCAATTTACTTGGTACTTCTATAGCGCGTTTATGTACTTTTGTGAACTTTTACTTTCTTATATTTGTTTTTATTTTTGAATTGCCCATGCTATGTATTCTTGCGTGGCTCTGTGGGATGTCAATAGAGGAAGTGAACAGAGCTCCGTTCACTCCTCATTCATTGCCGGGGAAGCCTTTAGCAGGGATAGGAGGTAAGTGTAGCATGGGGAGTTCTTTTGATGGCAAAAGAATGGGTTTACAGGGGTGGTCTGATAAAGTCCTCCCTCTCTTGCTATTGCCTTCTACCTTTCCAAGCATTATTGTCTTTTCTAATGAGTCATGCCTTCTCATGATGTGCCTGAAATACAATAGCCTTAATTTAGTCATCTTGGCTTCTAGGGAGAGTTCAAGCTTGATTTGTTATAGGTTCCATTTCTTTGGCTTTTCAGCCATCAACACTATCCGCAGAAATCTCCAGCGCTACATCTCAAAAGAGTTGATTTTCTTTCTGTCAGCTTTCTTTACCATCCAGCTCTCACGCCCATACATAGTGATGGAAAATATGATGGCATGGACAATTCTAACTTTAGTATTCAGTTGCATATCTTTACTCTTCAGGATCTTGTCTAGTTCTTTCATAGCTACCCTTCCCAACCCTAATCTTTTTCTGATTTCTTGACTGCAATCTCCATTCTGAGCAATGATTCATCCAAGGAATGTGAAATCTTTGGCTATTTTAATTTCCTCGTCATCTACATTCAATTTATGTAAATGCTCTGTGGTCATTATTTTTGTTTTCTTAATGTTCAACAGTAAGCCTGCCTTAGCATTTTCTTCTTTGAACTTTATCAGACTAGCATCTAAAAATGCTGTAATTCAGTGAATGGGGAAAGCAGAAACATAGTGGCATTATTACACTTATTACTGCACATTGCTGTAATCACACGAAAGAACCACCATGGAATTATTGCATGACCACCACTAGCACATTAAGAATGGGACTTTACTTCCATGATTTAGCATGGGCAAGATTTCAGCAGTTCTTGTAAGAAGATGTGAGTGTGATTGAAAACACCACAACCCCCTTAATTTGCAAAGTAAATGAACACACAAATACTTAAACAAACCTTAAAATGTGCAAACAAACTTGGACAGTTCATAAAAAATGTGTCCTGTGTGATTTTTGCCATGTCTGATAAAGTCATTTGACTTCCTTTAGTAATTGTTCCAAGTCTTTGTTATTTTCTGCTAGTAGTATGGTACTATTTGCATATCTATTTGATATTCCTTCTTCTGATCTTCACTCCTACTTCCTCCGAGTCTAAACCTGCTCTATGTATGATGTTTTCTGCATACAAGTTGAATAAATAAGGTGATAGAATGCAGACTTGCCTGACCGCCTTTCCAATTGGGAACCCTTTTGTTTCTCTGTATTCTGTTCTAATGACAGCCTATTGTCTTGAGTGCTGGTTATGCATCAAGACAATCAAATGTAGTGGCAGCCATTTCTTTAAGAGCAATCCATAGCTTTTCATGACCTATAAAGCACATGCTGATTTTCTTCTGGAATTCTTTAGTGCACTCCATTATGCAATGTATATTTGTTATGTGATCCCTAGTGCCTCTTCCTTTCCTGAACCCAGCTTGCACCTCTGGAATTTCTTGCTCCATATATGGTAGGAGATTTAGCTGTAGAATTCTGAGTGTGACTTTGCTTGCAGGGGAAATTAATGCAATGGTTTTGTAGTTACTGCAATCTTTGGGTGTATATTGTATAATGATCACTTTAAATTTTGGGGGTTTGTTTTGTTTTCCATATTCATTCACAGATTTTAGTTAGAACTAAAGTTGATTCTGTCTCTGTAGATTGAAGCAGTTCTATTGGTATGTCATCTGTTCCTGGTGCTTCATTCCTCCCAGTTGCTCTAAGTGCAGCTTTCATTTCTCTTTCCAAAATCTGGGGTTCATCTTCATATGATTGTTCTTCCCGTGTGTCATTCATCCTTTCCCCTCTTTTGTATAGTTCTTTTGTGTATTGCTTCCATTATCTTTGTGTCTTATCTTGGTTGTGTATTATGTTCTTCTGCTGATTGTACAACACCCCCACCCTTAGTTTAAATTTCCCTTTGATTTCACAGATCTTGTGAAAGAGGTCTCTTGCTCTTCCTTTTTTGTTGTCAGCCTTTATTTCTCTGCAAAGATTATTATAGTAATTCTCTTTCTCTTTGTGCACTAAACTGCTGAACAGTTGCATTCAGTAACTTCAGGATGTAGTTCCTGGCCCTGGAGACCTGAATTCATTTAGAGTAGCCAAGTAGAGTAGCCAAGTAGTTCTGGCTCTATTCCTGTCTTCTTTTTCTTTTGCTTCTTGTCTGTCCTTTACTGCTTGTAGCATTTCATCGGTGATGCATTGATTCTTCTCTTTCTTTTTGATAGCATCTTTCTGCATTCGTACTTGACTTTGTCCATGGTTCATCTGTTTCCCGGTCAATTAGGCTTAATAGTGAAAATTTATTTTTCACATTATTTTTAAATTCTGCTAGGGTTTTTTTTAGGTCATAGTTTGGCACGATGGTTGGTTTGGTGTTTTTCTTTAGCTTTATTCTATTTTTTTATAGTAGTGGTTCATGATCTCTGCTGCAGTCCATGCCTGATCTTGTTTTTGCTGCAAGAACAGAGTCTCTCCATCTTCGGTTCCCAAAGATGTAGTTATGTAGTCTATCTGATTTTTGTATTGGCAATCCAATAATGTCCATGTGTATATTCTCCTCTCCAGTTGTATAGTTGTGTGATGAAAATGTTTGCTTACAGACTGTTTAATGATCAGCTCTATAATCTTTCCTGGTATTGCTGACAAACTGACTGGGCGGTAATTGTTTGGGTCCTCTTTCCCCCCTTTTTGAAGATGGGGACAATATTTGCCCTTCTCCAATCTCCTGGGACTTCACTTCTTCTCCAGGAATTCTCAAAGATTATTGCCAGTGATTCTAATATGAATTCTGCCAGTTCTAACACCCTTGGATGTAGTTCCTGGCCCTGGAGACCTGAATTCATTTAGAGTAGCCAAGTAGTTTCGTACTACCTCTTTATCTATACTGTGCTGCATTTCTCCTGCTGCATCATCTGCTCCATTTCTTCCAAGTTGAACAGTTTTCCTTTTGGGAAAAGGCTGAGGCAAAGAAGGTGTTGAGTAGTTGTGCCTTTTCTCTGTCTCTGTTAGCATCTCACCATCTTCTCCAAGCAGTGGCCCTACCATTTCCTTGTTCTTCCTTTTGCTGTGGACATAATCAAAGAAAGCCCTATTTATTGTTTTTAACTTCTCTAACAAGGTTCTGTGCTTTTGCTTTTCTAACTTTCTCCCTACACATGCTGGCTATTGTTTGAATTCTTCTTTGGTGATTCCCCCTTTTTCCATTTCTTGTACATGTCTCTTTTAACTCTTAGCTCAGTTGAAAGTCCTTTAGATATCTATCCTGGTTTCTTATTGGAACTGTTTGAAAGCAGCTGAAAAAGCAGGGCAACAGAGGATTAAACAGGGTTGTTTCTGCCAAATTTGGAAAGTTGGAGCATATGTCCTGAGCACTGGGAAATTATTTTCGAGGCCTCCAGAACAACATACCTCTCATTCAAACCTGCACCCCAATATGCATGTTGCTGAATGTAATGTCGTGTGGAAGCATAACGACTGTATTCAGACATGCTTCAAGATGTGGACATTGTTCCTCAGTTCTGTATCAACTTCAGTGAGCCAGCTGTCTGGATGCAAGGGAGCATTGACTTGTCAGCAAGAATGCTGAAACCTGGTGGGACGAGTCTCATGATTGGAATGTAGGAATAGAGGGGTATAACCTTTATAGGAGAAACAGGCCAAACAGGAAAGGAGGAGGAATAGCATTATATGTCAGGGATATTTACACCAGTGAAGTGATCCATGACATCGATACTGGAAGCCAGGTGGAGAGCATCTGGATAAAAATTAAAGGGGAGGGAAACAACAGGGATGTTATTGTGGGACTCTACTACAGACCCCCAAATCAGACGGAGGAATTGGATGTTGCCTTTCTAGAACAGATGAACATACATGCAGAAAGGAGAGATGTAGTAGTGATGGGGGACTTCAACTATCCTGATATTTGCTGGCAATCTAA
This sequence comes from Gambelia wislizenii, assembly GCA_030847615.1. Lineage (NCBI taxonomy): Eukaryota > Metazoa > Chordata > Lepidosauria > Squamata > Crotaphytidae > Gambelia > Gambelia wislizenii. The sequence goes on along the minus strand of JAUMIR010000003.1, from coordinate 93,641,335 downwards.
CTCAGCCAAAACTACAAGGTCTAGCAAATTCCTTACATGCCTGGAAGACAATTTCATGGTCCAAAAGGTGGAAGAGGCAACAAGGGGGTCAGCTATTTTAGATCTGATCCTAACCAACAGAGACGACCTGGTTAATGGGGTGCAAGTGGTGGGATCCTTAGGTGAGAGTGATCATGTTCTCCTGGAGTTTGTTATACAATGGAAAGGAGAAGCCAGGCATAGTCAGACACGCATTCTTGACTTTAGGAGAGCTGATTTTAATAAACTCAGGGAAATACTGGGGATGATCCCATGGTCAGGAATACTAAAAGAGAAGAGACCTCAAGACGGATGGGACTTTCTCAAAAGGGAGATACTGAAGGCACAATTTCAAACAGTACCATTGAGGAAGAAAAATGGGAGGTGTCTCAAGAAACCAGGATGGATGACTAAAGAACTTTCAATGGAGCTAAGTTTTAAACGGAACATGTATAGGAAATGGAAAAGGGGGGAAATCACCAAAGAAGAATTCAAACAGATAGCGAACACGTGTAGGAGTAAAGTCAGAAAAGCTAAAGCGCAGAATGAGCTCAGGCTTGCTAGGGAGGTTAAGAACAATAAAAAGGGGTTGTTTGGGTATGTCCGCAGCAAAAGGAGGAAGAAGGAAATGATAGGGCCGCTACGTGGAGAAGATGGCAAAATGCTAACAGGGGACAGAGAAAAGGCAGAATTACTCAACACCTTCTTTGCCTCAGTGTTTTCAGAAAAGGAAAAGGAGGACCAACCTGAGGAGAATGGAACAGAGGACACAATAGGGGAAATCCAGCTCAAAATAAGTAAAGAGGTAGTACAGGAATACCTTCTTAATCTAAATGAATTTAAATCTCCAGGACCAGATGAACTACATCCAAGAGTATTAAAAGAGCTGGCAAATATAATCTCAGAGCCATTGGCAATAATCTTTGAGAACTCCTGGAGAACAGGAGAAGTCCCAGAAGACTGGAGGAGGGCAAACGTTGTTCCCATTTTCAAAAAGGGGGAAAAAGAGGATCCCAACAATTATCGTCCAGTTAGTCTGACATCAATACCAGGGAAGATTCTAGAACAGATCATTAAACAGAGAGTCTGTGAACATTTAGAAGGCAATGCCATAATCACAAAAAGTCAACATGGCTTTCAGAGAAACAAGTCATGCCAGACTAATCTGATCTCTTTTTTTTGATAAAGTTACCAGCTTGGTAGATGAAGGGAATGCTGTGGACATCGCATACCTTGATTTCAGTAAGGCCTTTGACAAGGTTCCCCATGACATTCTTGCAAACAAGCTTGTAGAATGTGGGCTAGACAAGTTAACTGTTCAATGGATTTGTAATTGGTTGACCGGCCGAACCCAAAGGGTGCTCAGCAGTGGCTCCTCTTCGTCTTGGAAAGATGTGACCAGTGGGGTGCCACAGGGTTCTGTCCTGGGCCCAGTGCTATTCAACATCTTTATCAATGACTTGGATGAGGGAATTAGGGGCATACTTACCAAATTTGCAGATGACACCAAATTAGGAGGAGTAGCTAATACCCTAGAGGACAGGATCAAAATTCAGAATGACCTGGATAGACTGGAGAGCTGGGCCAAAGCTAACAAAATGAAATTCAATACGGAGAAATGTAAAGTACTGCATTTAGGGCGGAAAAATGAAATGCATAAATATAGGATGGGAGAGACCTGGCTGAATGAGACTACGTGCGAAAGGGATCTAGGAGTCCTAGTAGACCACAAGTTGAACATGAGCCAACAGTGTGATGCGGCAGCTAAAAAGGCCAATGCGATTTTGGGCTGTATCAATAGAACTATAGTGTCTAGATCAAGGGAAGTAATAGTGCCACTCTATTCTGCCTTGGTCAGACCTCACTTAGAATACTGTGTCCAGTTCTGGGCACCACAATTCAGAAAGGATATTGACAAATTGGAGCGTGTCCAGAGAAGGGCAACTAAAATGGTGAAAGGTCTGGAAACGATGCCTTATGAGGAGAGACTTAGGGAGCTGGGTATGTTTAGCCTGGAAAAAAGACGGTTAAGAGGCGATATGATAGCCCTGTTTAAGTATTTGAAGGGATGTCACATTGAGGATGGAGCAAGCTTGTTTTCTGTTGCTCCAGAGACTGGAACACGGAGCAATGGGTGCAAGCTCCAGGAACAGAGATTCCACCTCAACATGAGGAGGAACTTTTTGACAGTAAGAGCTGTTCGGCAGTGGAACACACTCCCCCGGAGCGTGGTGGGGTCTCCTTCCTTGGAGGTCTTTAAACAGAGGCTGGATGGCCATCTGTCGGGGATGCTTTGATCAAGATTTCCTGCGTGGCAGGGGGGTTGGACTGGATGGCCCTTGTGGTCTCTTCCAACTCTGCAATTCTATGATTCTATGATTCCTTCTCCCTCCCTTATTTTAATCTGGTGTGAGGTGACTTTACCACCAAGAGTCAAGTTTCCTTGTTCTGTTTCTGCATTTCTTCCTCATTACAACTGCCTGGTTTGGTAACCCTTGGGTTGCATGGGTGGCTTCAAACTGTTTTCTTATAAAACTTGTTCCTTCTTTTGATACCTGCTATCCAAATGCAATATAGTACCTTTTTTTTCATTATTCCCTCAGCCTGAAATTTCTGGAGAGGAAGAGGGGAAAAAACCCACAATATGCCCACCATAATAAAACACAGTGAGGTAATCTTTAACTGAGAGAAGTCCCTTCAGATTATTAACAGATGAAATCTAGAAAGTGTAGCATTTCAAAGCTGCCAAGCCCTTGGTGGAATATTTTACATTCCAGTGGGTTCATCTGTTTAACAGTCAACATTTTGCTGTGTGTATTAACCTTGAATACATATGCTTTTGGTTTTGGCTCTTTATTGGCTTTGTTCTTTATTACCACACTTTCCTTATTACAGACATATAGGAAATCATAACTGAAATGATAGGCCTATTTTATTGTATGGCATAAATAGAAATAACTATTTCCTGCTTTTATCTTTGGAATATACAAGGGTAAAATAAATAAATAATGCACTTGTAGTCCTAAATGGGGAGTACATCCAGTTTCATGCATTCATTCAGATTCCCCCCTCCCTGTGCTTTTAATTCAGGCCATGCTTGTAATGAAGAAGCCCTCAACATGCAAACAAACAGAACTCCTCATGGCTGGGAAAGTAATTGTTACACTTTTGTATCATATCCTACAATGAGAATTTTATGTACAGTAAAAGTAGGCATCTGCCTTCTCTTCCTCTGCATCTCCCTCTTGACAGTAGACATTGCCTTCCTCATCATCCTTCGTTCCCATTTTATGTAATGCAACAGCATGCCACAATCCAACACTTTAAATTAATGCCTGTTTAATGGATTTATTTGATTAATTAATTTATATCCTGCCTTTCTCTTAGCATGGGAACCAAAGTGAGTATTTTTTTTAAAAAAAAAACTGAGCTAAAATCCTATTTTATAAAAGCTAAAAAAACCTAGTTAAAACAATTTAAAACACATTTAAAATTTAATGAAAAAGATAAAAGCACAGCATACCACATTGAAAACACCCTTCTGCCACATGATTTAAGAATCAAACGCCTGACTAAATAAAAAGAAAAGTATTCTCCTGCTGGTGCAAAAACAGCAGAACATGGGCCAACCAAATCTCCTGTGGGAGGGACTTCAGCGTGCTTTTATTTGCTGTTCTTATGTCCCTTCATAGAATCATAGAGTTGGAAGAGACCACAATGGATATCCAGTCCCTGCAGGAATAAACAATTAAAGTATTCCTGACAGATGGCCATCAAGCCTGTGTTTAAAAACCTCTGAAGAAGGAGACTCCACCCCACTCTGAGACAGTGCATTCCATTGCAAAACAGCTTTTACTGTCAGGAAGTTCTTCTTAATGTTTAGGTGGCATGTCTTCAAGATGACTCTGACTTATGTTGACCCCATCATAGGGTTTTCTTGGCAAGATTTGTTCAGAGGGGTTTTTCCATTGCTTTCCTCTGAGGCTGAGAGAGTGTGACTTACCCAAGCTCACCCAGTGGTTTCCATGGCCAAGTGGGGAATTGAACCACAGCCTCCTGGAGTCTTAGTCCAAAACTCACGCCACTCCACCACACTGGCTCCCTAGTTTGCTTATATACAGTGTTTTATATCTAAACCAGGGGTGGGCCAAGCCTGGTCTTGAGGCTGCACGTGGTCCTTCAAGACTGTTTTTTGTGGCCCTCAATCCCTTAAGACTCCCCAGACGGCTGCTTTTCTGGCCCAAAATAGTGGGTGCCTATCCACAAAGCCCTCGCACAATGTTTAACGCAAAATATGAGTTTTCCAGAACCAGAAGTCAACAGCTAGTTGCCTCGGTTTGGTTTTGTGCACTGGGGGCAGAAAATGAGTCCATAGAGCCTCTAGAGATGCCTGCTCCAAGGACTGAGGGGACTGAAGCCTAATGGAAGCCAACTCACTAAGGACTTTTTCAGATGAGGGTTTATAACGCTAGCAGCCTCGTCCCCGTTGCGAGGCTGCAGCGCTGCAGGGCGTCCCTTTCGGATGATGCTCTGCCCTGCTGATCCTCTGCTGGTACTGTTGCTTAAGCGCGGGGACGCAGCAGCGTTATATTTGGCAGTTTTCTAATCACGATCAACTTTCATGATTAGAAAACCGCCAAATATAACGCTGCTGCGTCCCCACGGTTATGCAACAGTACCGGCAGAGGATCAGCAGGGCAGAGCATCATCCGAAAGGGATGCCCTGCAGCGCAGCAGCCTCGCAACAGGGACGAGGCTGCTAGCGTTATAAACCCTCATCTGAAAAAGTCCTTAGTGCAAGTCCTCTTCCCTTAATTGCAAACAGCTGTGTTTCTTCTGTACTGAGAAGAAAGTTCTCTGTTTATTCTCAGAGGCACTCTCTTCTTAGTTACTAACACACACTCCAGGGATAACCTGGGATTAACAGAATCCAGGTCTAACCCGTAACTTGGGTTAAATTCTATTTATGCATATCTCTTCCATTGTTTCATATAGCGTTGTCTGGTATGGTGGAAGACATGATGGGATGTTAAGGTCAAAAACTTTTGAAAGCAAATCCATGTGCTTCGCAGTGGCATTTGTTTCTCCCTGGAGAAAGTCTTTATACACATTTCAAAGCAGCTGCAGGTCTTTGACCTTCCTTTTCTGTTCAATTTCTTCTTTAAAAAATAAAGAAATCTCCCCAAGGAAATTAAGTACAAAAAACTACATTAATAGAACATTAGAGGTAATGTTACATGTTACAAGTCTGGCACTTGAGAGATGATTCCCATGACAGCTTTGACTCTGTCACCTTGCAGATACACATGATGCCAGGAGAATATGTGTGTATAACCAGAACACTTTGGTCTATCTTATTTTTTCTTTGGTTTACAGACTGTATTGTTGCTAGGAGCTGCTTTTAAAAAAATAATACAAACTAGATGTTGTTTTACATAATATTTTTTGTCTGATCCTGCAGTATACTAAGAGCAGTCATGGGTTCATCTGAAGTGAACAACATAGTAGTTTATGTTATACAGATTACAGTGTGGAAAAGTTCCTTTGGGGACTATAGCTCCCAGTATCTCCCAGCCAGCATTGCTTTTGTGGGACTGTGGGGAATGTAATCCTAAAAGTAACAAAAAGTAAACTGTGGGCTTCTGAGAGTTGTAGACCAAAGTTGGGTAGATCACCTATGTTGGAAGCTGGGCAGAGGAAATGTGTCCCTGTTGATTCTACTTGACCTCTTGCTGGCTTGTGATACCACTGACCTTGGAACTTGGAGGCACTGCTTTCCAATGGCCCCATTCCTTCCTAAAGGTCTAAGCTCAAAAGGTGGTGCAGAGGGTGTGTGTGTACTTGTCTAATGCCTTAGCTGTGGCCTGTGAAGTCCCTCAGGATTCCATTTGGCCCCCTTGTGCTACTTTACATATACATGAAACTGCTGGAAGGGGTTATCCACAGTCTTTGGGTTTGAAGCCACCAATATGTTGATGCCACCCAGTTCTGTTTTTCCTTTCCATCCAAATTCAAGGAAGCTATCTCAGTTCTAAACCAGCTGTTTTCAGTAATATATTGGATGAGGGTGAAAAAGTTTAATCCAGACAAGGTAGAAGTGATTTCCTCATCAGTCAAAAAGAAGGTCTAGGAAGAGTTAGGAACAGAGATTCAGCTGTTATCCTAAATGCTAGGGGGTCTTAAAGACCCTCTAAATATCAATATTAATTTGGGGAATTAATATACTCAGCTTGACAATACGAGAGGAGGGCAACTCTTGAGCTTCAAGTATGCACACAAGGCTAGCGAATTAAGTAGGAAAGATTGGGATAGAGGAATAGAGTAAGGGGTTGTTTTCAGGTGATACTGTACCAATCAGAGGAGTGGTGTTCATGGAGAAAACCAGCAGAGTGGGGGTCCAGAAGCAGGAGAGGTTAGACAGTCTGATGTGGAGTCAAGATGAAGACAAACTGTGTGTCTGTCTACACAATTTGTCCTAGGACTTTATCAACCCACCCTCCCCAAACGTTCTTTTGCCAGCATAATTTGTGCCATTTTTATGCTGGCCAAAGAATGCCCCATACCTCACATACCTTGCATCCTGGCAAAAGGCTTCCCTGGCAATGAACAAGGAGTGAACAGAGCTCTGTTCACATCTTCGTCTGAAATCCCATGGATTCTCACAAGAACACCTAGTGCGGGAAATTCAAAAATAAAAACTAAAATAACAAAGTTAAAAGTTTTAAAAAGCACATAAACACATTATAAAAGTCCCAAGTAAAGTGGGGAGGGTCATAAAAATTGTGTCAACTACCTGGATGTCATGATGTCACCCAGAAGTGTTCTGGCTGGACCAGCCATTGACACTGCATTCACGTGAATACAATGGTGTGCTGATTCAAATGCCAGCAAAAATAGGACAGGTTTTTAGCAGTACACAATCATGATAGGGCGATGTCATCTGGTACACGTGCCCTTTCACAATCATTAGGCATCCTTATGACACCATATTTGCATGGTCTGATAAAGTCCTTAGAGTCAGGAGACAAAGGAACTGTGTGCACTTAGGCGCAGTTTTGAAGGGTTTTTTTATATCCAATAATTCCCTTCAGGGAATGGGATTTAGAGTGAAAGACAATGCTTCTCAGAGGTTCTCAAGATAAGATGATGGACGCCCCAGATGTGTTAACAGCCCTTAATGTGTGGATAGTTTGGATATGAATGGAGGAAGCAACCTTCTTTGTTTGAAGGAAGACAGAGGTAAGATAGCTCTTTACAACCCTTGACTATCTTAGTTTAAACTGATGGGATTAGCCAGATGTTCAGGTAAGATGTTGCCCTGTAGTTACCTTTCTTTGGAATTTGGGATGACCCCTCCTTAGTGCATACCTGACTGAGTCTCAGCGCTAGTCTTTGGGATTCCTGATTTTTGGGAATCCCTGGTTTACTGGCCAATTATTGTCAATAATTGCCAATTATTACAGATACAGGGCAGGCTAGGTAACACAGCCAGTTACAATTCCCCTGAAAATGCAAGTCTACATTTGGATGTATTCCTAGAGTGAGCTTTGAGCCTAGATGCTCAGGCTTCTGCAGTGGTTAAAAGCACATCTGAACAATTTAAAGCTAGTGACTTCTTCAAAAGGTACTATCTTAGTACTGTTGTCAGTAATGAACTGGATGAGGGCAAACAAACTGAAACTTAATCCAAACAAGACAGGGGTGTTCCTGGTCAGTTGAAACCGAGATGAGGAAATAGGGACTCTGCCTGTGCTTGATGGGGTCACTCCCCTTGAAATCTCAGGCTCACAGCTTAGGTGTACCCCTGGACTCAACTCTGAGCCTGGATGCCCAGGTTTCAGCACTGACCAGGAGTGCATTTGCATAGTTAAAACTAGTGTGCCAGCTACGCCTGTTCCTTGAGACATCAGAGCTGGCGACAGTGACACATGCCTTGATTACAACCCATTTGGACTATCGTAATGTACTCTATGTGGGCTTGCCTTTGGAAACTGTTCAGAAACTTCAGTGGGTCCAGAATGGTGCAGCTAGGATGCTGACCAGGGCCAGTTATGGGGAGCATATAACTCCCATGTTAAAACAGCTTCACTGGCTACTGGTTTGTTTCTGGGCACAATTCAAAGTGTTGGTCATAACCTATCAAGCCCTAAACGGCTTGGGTCCAGACCATCTGAATGACCATATCTCCCCATATGAACCTGCAAGGGTTCTAAGATTTTCAGGAGAAAGCTTTCTCAAAGGGCTTGGTTACACGGTGAAAAAAACCGTGAAGAATTCGCCAAGATTCCTAATTGTTTACATGCATTGTGCCACAAAGTCACCTCTTTCAGAAGGAGGGGGGCACAAAAACCCATTAGTAACGCAAGAAAGGATTTTGGGACTTTTCCCGACTTTTTTGAAAAATAGCGCATTTTCGATAGTCTGAACAAACATTACACTACGTGCTGTGTGAATTACCAGCAATCTTTCGATACATTCACAGCAGAGCTTTGCCATGATTGGTTGAATTCTCCAGGAAGGGGTGTGGACAAGGAGGGGATGGAGGAAAGATCCATGTAGTTTCCAGCCACGAAAAAGACTGTGAGTGCTAGCCTTGTGTGTGTGTGTGTCTTTCTTTCTCTCCCTCCCACTTTGCTACTTTCAGTGTGTGAATGATCGCTGTCTCCCCTCCTGAGATCGCGTCCCTTCCCTTCTTTGTGCTTAGCCATGAAAAAGACTGGAGTGCTAGCCTTGTGTGTGTGTGTCTTTCCTTCTCTCCCTCCCTCCATGCTATCTTGTGCCCAGCTACTGCGATCTGAAGAATTAAGCAAGCCTTTTCCAGTTTCTCTTGTGTGTGTGTGAATGTTCATCTCAGGCATTCCTGTGGTAATCAGAGGATGTGCTTGGGAGGCCATGCCCCCGTCTCAGTCTGTGTGTGAATATCAAAGTGGAAAACAGCTGAAAAATAAAATGATAGAGCAATTAAGCAATACAGTATATCATCTGAACGATGCACTACAGCTGCGAAATAGCGATAAAGCGCAAATTACCGCAATAAAAACTGTCGTGTAACTGAAGCCTCAGTCTCACTTCATTCACAGGCTCACTTGGTGAGGACACAAGAGAGAGCCTTCTGGCTGGCTGCTCCCACCCTCTGGAACTCCCTTCCTCAGGAGGCTAGGCTGGCCCCCTCCCTGCTTTCCTTTCACCAGCAGGAAAATACATGTTTATTCAAACAGGCTTTTAATATGTAGCTGCACCTGCAAAGGCTCTTCATTGGTGTGTGTTTTTATTTCATTTTTTTTTACTTTTATATGTATTAAATCATTTTAAATTTTTAAATTGTGATGTTTTTAATCATTTTAAGTTGTATTGCACATTTTAATTGATATTAAAACATGCAATACAACTTAAACTCTGGGAGAAAGGGAACATATAAATAAAATGAATAAACACTCCTGGAAAGCAAGAACTGGAGAATGAGATTTCTAAATTAAGGATGCTGCTAGGATTGATTGGCTGCATGTCTGGAGAACATGCAGTCCTCCTACGCTCAGGACATGCAGGCAATGCTTGGACTGATCCCACAGCCTGTGGCTTTCAGATGAGGCTTTTCTTGTGCAAACAAGCAGGGAGCTTCAGGGTGGGCCCTCTTCCATTCCTAATGGGAAAGAAACAGGGTGCATTCAAACTCTTAGCACAGCAAAACAAATATGATATAATAGGAATCACTGAAACCTGGTGGGATGAGTCCAATGTTTGGAAGATACTAATAGAGGGGTATAACCAATTTCAGAAAATAGACCAAACAGGAAGGGTGGTGGAGTAGTGTTATATGTTAAGGATGTGTATACCTGTGAACAGATCCATAACTTAAATCCTGGGAGCCAGGTTTGACAGCATCTGGGTAAAAATTAAGGGGGATAAAAACAGCAGGGATTTCATTGTGGGGAGGGTCTACTACAAACCTCCAAGCCAAACTGAGGACTTGGATGATGCCTTCCTGGAAGAGATGACCACACATTCAGACAGGAGAGATGTAGTAGTAATGGGGGGTTTTAACTATCATGATATTTGTTGCAAGTCCAACTCTGCCAAGAATTTAAGGTCCAACAAATTCCACACTTGCCTTGCAGACAATTTCATTGTCCAGAAGGTGGAAGAGGCAGCAAGGAAATCAGGTATTTTAGATCTGATCCTAACCAATGAGGATGACCAGGTTCATGATGTCGAAGTGGCATGATCCTTACGGGGGAGTGACCATGTTCTCCTGGAGTTCGTATACAGAGGAAAGGGGAAGCCAAGCATAGTCAGACATTCATTCTAGACTTTAAGAAAGCTGATTTGAGAAAACTTAGGGAGTTACTGGGAGTGATCCAATGGTCAGGAAAACTAATAGATAAAGGAGTTCATGATGGATGAGAGTTTCTTAAAAGTGAAATAATGAAGGCACAACTTCAAACAGTTCTAATGAGGGAGGAAAAGGGGGAGGTGTATAAAGAAACCAGGATAGATGTCAAAACAACTCTCAACTGAGCTAAAACTTTAAAAAGGACATGTACAAGAAATGGAAAAGGTGGGAAATTACCAAAGAAGAATTCAAACAAATAGCCAGCTCATGTAGGGAGAAAGTCAGAAAAGCCAAAGCTCAGATGGATCTCAGGCTTGCTAGAGAGGTTAGAAAACAATAAAAAGGGTTTCTTTGTTTGTTTGTTTTGTCTGTAGCAAAAGAAAGAACAAGGAAATAGTAGGGCCACTATATGGAGAAGATGGTGAAAGGCTAACAGGGGACAAAGAAAAGGCAGAGCTACTTAACCCCTTGTTTGCTTCAGTCTTCCCCAAAAGGGGAAAAGTGCTCAACCTGGGGAAAATGGAGCAGATGATGCAGTAGGAGAAATACAGCACAGAATTGGTAAAGAGGTACTTCAGGAATACCTGGTCAGTATAAATGAGTCCAAGTCTCCAGGGCCAGATGAGCTTCATCTAAGGGTATTAAAAGAACTGGCAGAAGTAATCTCAGAACCACTGTCAATAATCTTTGGGAATTCCTGGAGAAAAGGAGAGGTCCCAGCAGACTGGAAGAGGGCAAATGTTTTCCCCATCTTTAAAAAGGGGTGGGGTGGGGGAGAAGACCCAAATAATTACTGCCCAGTCAGCCTGACATCAATACTAGGAAAGATTCTACAGCAGATCATTAAACAGACAGTCTGTAAGCATTTAGAAAGGAACACTGTGATCACTAAAAGTCAACATGGATTTCTCAAAAACATGTTGTGCCAGACTAATCTTATCTCTTTTTTTTATAGAGTTATAAACTTGATAGATGAAGGGGATGCTGTGGATGTAGTGTATCTTGATTTCAGTAAGACTTTTGACAAGGTCCCCCATTATATCCTTGCAAAGAAGTTAGTAACCTGTGGGCTAGACAGTGCAACTATTAGGTGGATTTGTAATTGGTTGACTGACAGAACCCCAAGAGTTACTAATGGCTCCTCTTCATCCTGGAGAGAAGTGACCAGTGGGGTGCCACAGGGTTCTGTCCTGGGCCCAGTGCTATTCAACATCTTTATTAATGACTTGGATGAGGGAATAGAGGGCATGCTTATAAAGTTTGCCGATGACACCAAATTAGGAGGGGTAGCTAATACCCCAGAGGACAGGATCAGAATTCAAAATGACCTTAACAGATTAGAAAGCTGAGCCAAAACTTACAAAATGAATTTCAACAGGGAGAAATATAGGATACTACACTTGGGCAGTAAAACTGAAATGCACCAATACAGAATGGGTGACACCTGGCTTGATGGCAGTACATGTGAAAGGGATCTAGAAGTCTTAGTGGACCACAAGCTGAACATAAGTCAGCAGTGTGATGCAGGAGCTAAAACAGTCAATGTGATTCTAGGCTGCATTAATAGGAGTATAGTGTCTAGATCAAGGGAAGTAATAGTGCCACTCTATTCTGCTTTGGTCAGAAGTCACCTGGAATACTGTGCCCTGTTCTGGGCACCACAATTCCAGAATGATATGGACAAGCTGGAATGTGTCCAGAGGAGGGCGACCAGGATGGTGGGAGTTCTGGAAGCCATGCCCTATAAGGAGCAGCTTAGGGAGCCGGGTATGGTTAGTCTGGAGAAGAAAAGGTTAAGAGGTGACATGATAGCCATGTTTAAATATTTGAAGGGATGTCATACTGAGGATGGAGCAAGCTTGTTTTCTGCTGTTCCAGAGACTAGGACATGGAGCAAGGGGTTCAAACTACAGGAAAAGATATTCTACCTAAACATTAGGAAGAACGTCCTGACAGTAAGAGCTGTTTGGAAGTGGAATACTCTGCCTCATAGTGTGGTGGAGTTTCTTTCTTTGGAGGTTTTTAAACAGAGGCTGGATAGCCATCTGTTGGGAATGATTTGATTATGTATTCCTGCATGGCAGGGGGTTGGACTGGATGGCCCTTGTGGTCTCTTCCAACTCTATGATTCTATGATTCTATCTGTGTTTCCACACTGGTTTTAACTTCTATTTTCTTTCTATTAAAAAAAAAAATCTGTTAAGGTAAGATAGAACAGTTGTGCAATATCTTAGGGGCCCTGGTGGTGCAGTAAGCTAATGCAGCCAAAACTGCAGCCAAAACTTATGTAGACCTTGAGTTTATAAATTCAATCCCAGGGCCCCCCAGGTCGACTCAACCATAAGTCCGTAAAATGTGTACCAGCATAATAAAGAGCTTTGATGACACACTGTGAAAACTGTAATATAGTTTTCAAAAACGCAGCAAGTCATTATTAGTGTACAATGCATTCTAGTGTCACTCCTGTAGCATTGTATGCATGCCTGCAGCACCACCTACTGGGACTTGCATTGTACAACTGTCGGTATTGTCTGTATTGAATGTCCTTTGAATTGTATTGTATACAACTGTATTGACTTGCATTGCATTGTGATAATTGTATATTGTGTATTGACTTGTATTGGATTGTGATAATTGTATATTGTGTCATACCCTACCCCAATCCTGAGGGGAAGGTGGGTAATAAATAAGTATTATTATTATTCTGAATGGTTTGGCTAGTGGCCCACCGTTTGGAAACATCCCAAAGCTAGTCCGTTATGATTGTTTCTTTGTGTCAATGTGACAGATTTCTTCTTCCCCCATTTTGGCTTCCTTTGATCTCAAATGATTGTTAGTTTTAAATTCACTCCTGGATGAACTTTTCATTGAGACAATTGCCAAAATCTGAATTCACATCTTACTATATCTACTTGCATATAGGTACAAAAACACCTACTAGGCCTTACATTTCCTATATATATATGTGTGTGTGTGTGTGTGTGTGAAATAGGACTTTGTATGGGGAAGTATCTTGTTTCCCCTTCTGCTCCCCTTTGCTACACAGTAAGCTTCTTGTATGATCAGAGCATGAAAAAATAATGCAAACCAGGCATCCATACAATTTAGTGTTTGTGAAGTTCGTATATTACATCAAACTATGGTCTCAGTCTAATGGATAGCCCCAACTAGAGTAGATCCACTGATGCAATGGGAACTCAATAAACAAACACTTATGTAATCCCCACTGGTGTAATGGATCTGTTCTAGTCAGGACTAGTGGATGGATTTGAGCCATTATTTATATGATGAATGAGAAAAGGGAAGGTTCACATCTTCACCAGACTACCTAGTTCCACCTAGATCAGAGTGGGCATGCTTCAGAGACCACGGTGGCCCATTTTGGGCTCCTCTGCCATTCCAGAAGGCGTGATTGCCATTTTGGAGACAAGAAGTGACACTATGTAATTTCTGATTGTATTTTGGAGACAGAGGGGTTTATTCTATTTAGGGGTATCCCACCTACAAAACAGCTACCTAGACTAACAAAGGACTATTATGCTTAATATAAGTGGGGGTTTTTAGCTGAAAATGTGGTCCTTTGAGGAGGAGATTACTGCTGGTCCCTCTTAAGGATCTCTGGAACCACTAAAGGGCTGCCTGCTTTCCTCACCTGGACCTAGATCAACCAATCACAGTACCCATATGAGCCCTGACCTAGGTTCCTATAGTAGCAGCTCATGGACCACACAGCAGAAGTCATCTCCTCTCCCAAAAGTGCAGGAAGGCACCTCTTGGCTCTATCTACAAGCTGCTCATGGTTTCCTACATTAAATAATGGGTTGGAGCTACACTTAGTCATGTCCAGAGTAGACCCATTGAAATCAACGGGACTGATGCATACACTTCAAAATCAATCTCTAAATAAAATCAGTGGAAATAAATACTGGATTGTATCTACCGTAAGTCATGCTTTGTTGTTGGTGTTATGTGCCTTCAAGTCATTTGCAAGTTATGGCAGCCCTAAGGTGAACATATTATGAGGTTTTCTTGACAAGATTTGTTCAGAGGGGGGTTTGCCTTTGCCTTCCTCTGAGGCTGAGAGAGAGTGACTTGCCCAAGATCACCCGGTGGGTTTCCATGGTGGGGCTTTGATCCCTAATCTCCAGAGTCATAGTGTAACACTCAAACCACTACACCACACTGACTCCCTTATAGTCATGCTTAGAGAGGCATAATTAGTCATGACTCATTTGAAAGTCCTATTGATTTACTCACCAAGGTGTACTCAAAGCAGGTATAAATGTGAATCCAAACCATTATGTTAGTGTTGTCTTTACTAGAAGCATTAAAGAGCCTCATATTCCTCCCAGTTTTGAGCTACTGTAATATTTATTCATCATTTGCCAGTTTAAATATGCATATTTATAAAATAGTAGGAAAACTCATTGCTGATTAGTAGCTTGTGTGCATTGTTTTGGTTTTTATACAGGAATCAAATACAGGGATTTTTCTTCATGAAGCAACCGCTGCCAAGGTGGTTTTGTCCAGACTACAGTGGTGAGGGGGTAAATTAAAAGAAAGCCAACTGGGACAGCTGTGCATGAGTGAAGGTGGATACCTCATTCAGTGATTTTGTAAGAATAATAATTGTGGAGACAGTATTTATGAGAAGGATTTATGGGATAATTTTGCAGCACACATGTGGGAAGAGTCACCAGAGCCATTTATTCGTAGGAAGGGAGGGGGGGGGGTCAACCGATTCCAGCCATACATTTTTTTTAATATAACAAATATCCTTTCTGATATGCAATAGGCTTATGCGCCTGACAATCGCAGCTCTCTACACAATGAGCCGATGAGACAGATATCTTTCGAAGTTTTACCTTTCAGTGCTCTCTCTTTCCATCATAATTGCAAACAACAAGCCCCTAAATTCAATAGACTTGAGAACCCAAACGCAGCCACACGAATCAAAACAGCTCTTGGAGAAATTAGGTTATCATTCATTAGCTATCTATCATTTGGCCACTGGTAGGCTGGCAGGATATGAGGGCCATTTAATTAGGCCCAGCACCACTCTTTGGTGTGAAAAGGCTCTCAAAAGCTTCAATTCCCCACAGCTTCACAGCGGGAAGTTGTTGGCGATAATTGACATAGGATTTCCTTGTTAACCAGCAGCAGACATGCTGGATTAAAGCGACAGAGATCTCAAGAAGAAAGTGAAAAGAGATAAGACAGGGGGCTCGGAAAGACTTCTGCTTATTTTGCACTTGAGGATGATGAGCAAATAGCAATAACAAACTGGAGAGCTGTTCCCTGCACGTAAGGCCTCTCCACTTATCAGGCCTATTTCAGCTTGACTGATCAAAGATTGACTTCCCTTAAAATAACACGGGGCCTGGGGTTTGTTAGTTTATTAAGCTGCAGGTTTTATGAATTATCACCATTTTAAAGATGGATTGCAGCTTATGTGAAGGAAGAGAGGATTATCGTGTTTTCATCTAAACAATTATAAAATATCACAGCTGAAAGCTTCCTTGCAAATGACATCATTTTCCCCCTGCAAACTAAACAGGGTCATTGTATGCCTTCACACACAGGGCTTCAACAAGTGCACCAGTCCAGTGGAAATTAACTCTGCTTCTGAGAAGACGATAGCACAGAAATATATCACTAAGATGGGGTGCTTGTGCAGTTTGAAAGAGAAGTGTGTGTAATTTTGGAGCAGAACCATTCAGGACTTGCTACAAAAAAGATGGAAGAATGGGGGAGGGAGGGAGATGTGGCCCTATTGAGATGTTTCCTAAAATATGCTTCTGATAAATGATACCGAAGCTGATCCACATGAGTATAGTTAAAATGAAAATGTCTCCTTTAAAGCAGAGACAATTATTGTATATCACTTAATAACTTAACCTTACAACAGCACATGTGGTATTAATAAATATCCCAAAGCAGTAAAACCTTGTTACAGTATTTCCTCCTGAGTATTTTTTGGACATATGTGGATAAGGTTGCACGCACAGACAGAATGTAAAAGCTTAGAACATTATATATAATAAAGCCAAGATTCCCTTGAACAGGCAAAATGGGAAATTATATTTCAACTATTGCACATAAAACTGAGTCTAACGTGAGTAATGAGCCCCATAATGATGTTATTCACCATGAACACCAATGCTATGGCTCTAAATACAAAATATTGTATTCCTCACTTTTAAAAGTACAATACAGTTTTACAGATGAACTGCTGGTCATCTAAACTACCCCTTAAAGTGTTAGGAACAATCCTCATTTCACTATGGCTTGCTTTATCCATTTTAATTTTTACTTTGTAGGAATTTCCCACTCACATAATCACTATACTGAGATGGCTGTTCACACAGTAGCTGTAGCAAGTGATCGCCAACATTCAGTCTGAAATGTTAAGAAAAAAGACAGATACAAAATAAAGTCTGGACTATGTAGATCATGCCATTATATAATTTAGTCACTAGGTGACACCAGCTGGCATTGGACTCCACTCCATCTGGGTGGAGTAAGGGCCTAAATCCAATGGTTAGTGTCAAGCAGAATAATCCATTAAAAAAGTGATAATATGCTAAGTCAGCATTTCTGTCTGCACTGATTCAACTAGTCTACCCTGTCTGTATCTTATCATTGGATTTAGGAATTTCCTATGCATGTTCTTCAATGAAGTGAAACACTCTAGTTCTTACCTAGCAGCCTATTCAGTATGTTGTCTAATCTAGTGCTTCTTAAACTTTTGTATCTATGTGTTGAAACGCATAGCAGAAACCAAAAGTATTCCAGGAAGGGTATTCTATTATAGCATTGTCATTTAAAATAGATTTTAAGGATATTAAAAAATGATTAATCATTGGCAGGAACTGAAATATCAATTATACTCACTAGTACGGGGGGGGGTAGGAAAAGCCCTAAATGTCCACAGTTACTGCTAGCATGCAGGAGGGACACAACACCCTTTCAGGCAGATGTGAGGATTGAGCAAGAGCAAATTCTTAGTAATTGTTATGAAAACACTACATTACTTCTGCATCCCACTGGCAGTATGAACTCCACTGGTGGAGAACTATTAGTTTAAGCTTTGTATAACAACAGGTTCCTCCCAGGATTATCACGAATTAAAAAAAACCAGAACTGTCCAAAGTTATTACCAGTTACTATCAGCAGTGAAAACAGAAGTATCTACTAGTTATTAATCCCCCCTTTCCTCCTGCCTGCAGGTGAATATTCTGCTGGTTCAGACATCAGTCCTGCCCTTCTGTCACCTGATCTCATTCTACTTCTTCTATTGGTGGACCTGGGAAAGTTTAATGACCCACCAGCTTCCTTTGAAGTTATTATATGGAGTGAGAATATTGTCTCCCTACCACCAACATAACAACCACCACCTGCAACATACAATAAAGTGGGAGGATAAGGGTACATAAAGGAAAGGAGAAAGGAGCATGATGCCTTTCTGTCTCAGATAGTTGGTGACAGGTTACACTTCAGCTTTTCTCAGCTAAAGGCAAAGATGGTTACCGCTTCAGGCTGAATGGAGTCAGCCAAGAGGAGCAAGGCTGACAGCTGAGACAAGTTTGATAAGTATACCTGCCTCTTCAGGGGTGAACCCAAATTCCTGATTTGGCTAAAAGACACATACTGTAACATCATTTATAATTGGTCTCTATTCCCCAAGATCCATGAGCTGCTGGCCTACAGATTACATTATTCACTCAATGCATCACCTCTAAAAGGTGAGCCACAAGTAGGCCCAAGATAAAGGGAATTAGCTGTCAGAAAGCAACCAAATAACCAAATTATTCAAATAATAATAAAATGCTTAGGTTTTCTGTGGTTTTTTTCCGGGCTGTGAGGCCATGTTCTGGAAGAGTTTATTTCTGACATTTCACCTGCATCTGTGGCTGGCATCTTCAGAGAATGGTTGGGTAGGAATATGGGGGGCTTTATATACTGTGAGCCCCTGTTGGAGAGGATATGTATCCAACAGGATATCCTCTCCAACAGGGACTCACAGTATATAACCCCCCACACACACACACTCCTACCCAACCATTCTCTGAAGATGCCAGCCACAGATGCAGGTGAAATGTCAGAAATAAACTCTTCCAGAACATGGCCTCACAGCCCAGAAAAAAACAACAACACAGAAAATCTATGGATGCCAGCCATGAAAGCCTTTGACTTTACAATAAAGTGCTTGCTTCACAAATGTGAGGCATCTACAGATATAAAAGGAGGTAATAAGCTATGTGCTGGAACATTCACTGTGAGAAAAGATGGTTTGGGACTTCTCACTTGTACCTTACAAATCCAGACAGGGACAACCCAAGGCATTTTACTGCATGAGTTGAAGCACAAAGTGCCCCCTTCCATCTCCCCCATTCCATGCTCAAAAATGGACTGGACAGCAGCTGAAACTTCCAACACTGACAAAAGAACGACTGCTGTCACAACACCTGAGGGTAGCAAGCTTCCTCAGAAGATGCAGCACGTGCCACATGGAACACAAAGATCTGTCCCCAGACATTTCACCAAGCAGTATCTTTGGCCTAATGCAACCTGCTTCGTTTTAAAGCCAGCCCAACAAACAACAAAAATTAAGCATCATCTGCTTGAGGATGTTGCCCGCTGATGCTATCTCTAGCAGCATATCCCCTGGCACTAGAAATGGTAAACTGTTTCGATCTTTACTTGCAAAGGCTCATTCTTTAATACTAGGGGAGCTGCTGATGTACGGTATGTGTCTGAGGCATTTTATACAGAAATAACAAAAGAAGCACAGTTCTTCCCTCTCCCTACCCACACCTATTGCATTTTGCCACAAGGTTATTTGAACACAGTTTTGCAGAACTATTGTCTAAAGGATAAAATAAAGAGAGGAAATGTCTTTCCTAAAACAAAAGCCTTACTCCCTATGATTTTAGGTTCACAGTTATAATATCTACAAAAAATGGTCATGTGAAGTTCATAAAATTATAAGAGATTTCCACTTTCACTTTTGTCTAGAGTTAATCAAGTAAATTGAGTGCTTTGGTCATGTTTGTGAATACTTGGATCAGCTCTAATTGATTACAACCATGGGCTGAAATCCTATACACACTTATCAGGAGTAAGTCCTACTGGGCTTAGTGAAACACTCTCTCTCTCTCTCTCTCTCTCTCTCTCTCTCTCTCTCTGGCTTTTCTTCACAAACGAAGATTCAGGAAGGACTCATCCCGAGTTTTCTGCAAGTGCGTTGATGACTAAAAAGGCCAATCCGAGATAAGTCCAGTTGCAGAAAGCACAGCAGAAGGTCTTCTTGGGTGATGTTTCCAGGTTGTGATTCTTTCTGCGTTGTCGTTTCTCTTCAAGACTTGTTTGGCGTGAGTTCTCAAATAAGGCTGCAGCATTGTGGATAGTGGGTCTCCATGCCTCCCGATGTGAGGCCAGGGCGGACCACTGTTGGTGATCAATTTGGCTGAGCCTGAGATGTTGTTTCAGGAAGTCCTAGTATCACTTTTTTGGAGCACCCTTCTTACGCTGATCCGTGGCGAGTTCACCGTAGAGTACTATTTTTGGGAGGCAATGGTCCTCCATCCTAGAAACTAACATGGGTTCATCAGAATAGGTGTGAATTTTTAGGTTACAAACCTACACACTTCCTTAGGAGTGAGCTGTAGTGATTATCAGTGGAGCTTCAGCTTGAGTAAACATGCAGCAGTTGGGTTGCACTTATCCTAGCTGCTATGCCCTTTCAAATATTTAACATTTTAAAATAATTTTGCCCATTTTTTTCTTTTAAAAATTATTTGAAAAATGAATTCTGATTTGTCATCATTCTAAACTTATTTACTTATTTATTTATTTTATGCATGGTCTTTGTCCAAATACAGGTACAAAGGTATCTTTGACAATATAAGTTAATACCAAAAACAATAGATAATACAAAAGGTTAAAAAGAAATTAAACAAACAACCATATTAAAAACATTTAACTTAAAAGAGGAAGAAAAAGCAGTTGAAACATCATAATAATGATAAAAACACAACACAGCACAATTAAAAGACCTTCCTCTGCTTCTAGCATGTGCTATAGAACAACCTTATTTTCATCCAGAGTGTAGCTAGTTTCTTTTTATCTCCCCCACCCCAACTGTTGGGTAGAGAAAGTAGAAAAGACTGTTTAATTCAGATATATGTTTGGAAGAGATATGATTCTTTCATTTACAAAGGCATTGGATAAAATCCTAATGGTATAAACAATGCATCTGCTTTTAATGTTTAGAATCCTAAGAATGATTCAGTGCATCTTCCCATACCTTAAAAAAAACAAGTGTTTCAACTGTATATCAGGCAATCTTGTAACGGAATAACAGCACACTTTAAGGCAGTAGATTTACTGTTTGGTTGCCATGTGACTCTCTTGACAACTAATAAATGCATTATATTGATGAAGTGAACAAGTCTCTATCTGGTCATTTTCAACTTGAAACTAATAACCACCATCATGAAATCAGGCATGCAATAAGTGAGGTTAAAATGGAGTTCATCAAATAAATCACTCAGGAATTTTTCTGTTTCTCTCCCAAGACACGTTGCACATCTGTTTGGTGAAAGGACGAAAGAAGCAATATTTCTTTGATCATCATCATCATCATCATCATCTCTCTCTCTCTCTCTTTCTCTCTCTCTCTCTCTCTCTCCTCCCTCCCCCTCCCAATATTCTTGTATCTGTCCCTTGGAGTGCTTTTTCATGGACTTAATTCTAAGTGCTTCCACAAATCTGAATCTTTTTCAAGTGAGTTTAGG
Organism: Gambelia wislizenii; assembly: GCA_030847615.1. Classification (NCBI taxonomy): domain Eukaryota; kingdom Metazoa; phylum Chordata; class Lepidosauria; order Squamata; family Crotaphytidae; genus Gambelia; species Gambelia wislizenii. Next base: position 93,620,188 of record JAUMIR010000003.1, on the reverse strand, counting down.
TGTTGAATCTGCTGCCTAATGAGCACACAATTCCAATCAAAACATACACTTAGGGTTAAAAAGTGATATATGGCACGAAGCACTAAAGAAACAAGGAGCCAGTAAAATACATGTCAAATAATGTAATTTATACTGAAGACCCACACCATGGGGAAGAAGGTGTGTGTGTGCATGTGTTGGAAAAAGGAGAGGAATTGTATTGTATATACAGTATATATTTGCATGCACAATTTTCTGGGTGGGGGAACATACAAGAAATCAGGGTTTTTTGTTTTTTGTTGTTGCTTTTTTGTCCATATAAACTCTGTTCAGGCATTCAGTTCTGATTGGTGCTGAAATAGACAGGGGGCACTGGGACCATGCAGGACTAGCTTTGTTCCCTGACACTGCCCCACAAGGAGGCAACATTCCTCCAGCTATCAGATGATCAGCCCAGTCTAAAAGGAGCCACTTCTATACACAGGGTGTTACCATCATAGAAAGGGAAGGAACTCTGATTGGCTAGAATCATTATCCCCTGTAGCATCACTAAGGCTGGTGTCACCCTCTCCCCTGTTGGAAAATATAGTTTGCAGCCCAATAAGTGGAAATGGTTTTGCCATTAAAGGGTTAACTGAGAAGGCATATGAGATGAGCTGATGTAACTTCCTAACGTTTTACAATTGGGCAATCTGGGATGAAGGGGGAGTGTCTGAGGGTTCTTCTTTGTTCCAGACGCCATGTTATCTAACAATCCTCATGGACCTTTGAACTGAGAGGACCCCGAAAGGGGCGTCCTGAATATAGTTTCCTAACAATGTAGTTTTTAAGTATTTTTAACTAGTTTTAGTCTGTTTTGATGGTGTTTTTGTTACCTGCCAAGAATGAGCTCTCTAAACTGTGAGTAAAGAAACTTTTGTACTTTTAAAATTAACTTTGAGTCTTGAGTGGTTACTTTGGTAGTTAAACAACTTGGGAAAAGACAATGGGTGTTTGGTTATAAGCTAAGCAGTGTTTTTACATGCATGCTAACATTCTGACGCTAGATGCTGCGTGTGCATTAAGCTTGCTATGCTCTGCTAAAGTTGGCTGCATTGTCCACTAACATGTGAAGTGCAGTGTGGATGTTTAAACAGGGACAAAATACCCTGATATTTTAAACAGTGTATTTTTACACAATTTCCAACATCCCCAATGGTGTCACCTGCTGCAGTTTGACCTCTCTGCACCCCCGATAATCCCCTTGAATAGGGCTGCCATATCCCAGCCCCTCAAATCTGAGTAGCTAATTTGCTTATTTTGAAAATTATTGTAATTTTGCTTATTATTAGTTTGCATTCTGGACACACTAATCTGTTGCATTTCTCCCCTTTCTACTCTGCTTCAGCCTTGTTACCATTTTTATAGTATCTACTCTTCCAGGAGGAGTAACAGAGTAATGTTTGTACTTGGAACACAGAGGCTCTGTTCAAATCCTTATGTGGTTACAGAAATTACCATGTGACCCTCGGCCATCATTACCTCTTACCAAATCTCATTGGTTTATTGTAGGGATTAATAGCAAGACAGGAACCCTATCAAATGACCATTACTTACCCTGGTGTGAAGGAAGTAAAAAGAAAAAAAAACAGCCCCACAACTTTCAGCACAATTTCTAGTACTACTGCTTTTGTATCAAATCACTATAGTCTTTTTCCTGCATTTTTTTAAACTGATGGCAAAATGGTACAGATCCATGAAAAAAATCTCAGAGAAACATGTGAAAGTAGCTACCATCTGATTCACAGGGGGAAATTTTGAGGAAAATAAGGACAACCCTACAGACGATACTTACATCCCTTTGTACTTTGCTTCCTCATTCCACGCTCCAGTTGCACCTCTCATTTTTCCTTCCATCCCTTTACCTCCCTTGCCTCATCTCTCACCTTTACCATGCCTACCTCCCTGGCTTCCTGCACTCTGCCACTTGCATGTCTCATCTTCCCTTCCCTCTCGCCTCATGCTGCTGTGCTTGCTTTCTCTTGACCTTGCACCCACCTGCTGCACCTCCTTCTAGCTTGCTTTACCTTGCCCCACTGTCATGACTCCCTCCCTTGCAGCTGCAGCTGGACCTCCAACCCCTCCCCTTGTTTGCTTTGTTATGACGCTGGGAGGGTTGGTAGGCAAAGTGAGGTAGGGAGAACATGGCAAGAATGGGAATGGTTTTGGGAGTCTGTAAAAGTCAGAACAGAACAGAATGGGTCCTTTTTGAGAGATAATTGTGCCAAAAGGAACTGATAAAATTGGTGGGTGTGGCTATTTGGAATATTGTGAGTTCTTTCCCAGAATATATGTTTTACATGGAATGTGTAGTATTAAATGATTCCTGTGGAATTTTGTGGCTTGTGGTAATATTTTTGTGACTGGTGGATTTGGTGGACATGGAAAATTGGTGTTATGGGTTGTTTTGCAGAATCTAAATATATGGCCTAGAACAGGTACAAGAAGACAGTTCCTGTGAAATATTTGTGGTTTGTTGTATCACTTATATCTAGTCATGTGCAGCTGGTGAATTTGGTGGTTATGTCCTCCTTGAAGTTGGCCTTCTGGAACATCTTCTTCTGTTCTGGATGGTTTCTGGGCATTAGGAGTTAATAAAAGCATAATGTTTGAAATGTTTCAGTTCTAAAATACTGTTTTCAAGCATAGCCAACATATCCCAATGCTTTTGATATACTTCTTTGTCAAAAATAGCCTGTTCTGGCCCATTCCATTCAGACTTTTACCTACAGGCCGTAGAAGAACCCAAACCACCTCTCATAAAATGGAACTTGATTTCTTTTTTCTGGACATCTAACAACAATACATAATATTGATACATTCAGTAAGTCATGAAAAATAGCAGACACCATGTAACCTTAAATACTAATCATTGTATTGCAGCTTTGACTCTGCTTTGTTGCATTCCTTCTCATTAATTGCAATGCCTCTGCTGTTTTCTGTGCAGCCTTTTCAAGGAGCTCTGTGTGAAATGACTTCACCTAGACTTTCCTTGAAAAGCTAGACTTTCTTGCAGAGGTACAACACTGACACAAGAAACTGGAGACTAATTAACTAGGTAACAAGCAACACCTGCTGAAATTTCCTCTTCTGTACATCCATTAAGAGTACAGGAGCCATTTCCAGTTTTCACTCTGGCAACCCTAGACTGGAACTAGCCCAACACATAGCCACTGCTTCAACACTTTTGGTAATAGACATTTAAAGAAGGCTAGAGGCTTAAGGATGTGGCTCTCTCACTCTTTCTGAACTGCAGCTCACACCTTTCATCATTGGTGCAGGTTAATAATAATAATAATAAAATTTTATTTCTATCCCGCCCCTCTGCAACGCAATCGGGGCGGCTTACAATATAAAAACTCCATAGTCCCAGTACCCTAGCCCACCCCCCCTTAAAATAATATTAAACTATAAAAGATTAAAAACATACAGTAAATTAAAAATATATAAATTAGAAAAAGATTAAAAAATACAATAGGTTTTTTTTTTTAAATCTGATTACAGCTCAGGGAGGACAGCCGAGTCTTGGGCCGGGATAGTTATTCAGGAAAGGCCTGCCGGAAAAGATCCGTCTTGACAGCTTTTTTAAAGCTGTCTAAGGTGTTAATAAGACGGATCTCATCCGGCAGGCCATTCCATAATCTGGGAGCAGCAGCGGAGAAGGCCCTCTGGGACGTCACCGACAGCCTTGTTTTCATAGGCTATAACAGATTCCTCCCAGAGGACCGAACTGCGCGGGGAGGGTCGTACGGAAGGAGGCGGTCCCGGAGATAAGTTGGACCCAAACCATGCAGGGCTTTAAAGGTTATAACCAACACCTTGTACTGTGCCCGGAAACGAATAGGCAGCCAGTGGAGAGCTTTTAGCACAGGTGTTATATGCTCTCTTCTGGAAACACCAGAAATCAACCTGGCTGCCATGTTCTGAACTAGTTGAAGTTTCCGAGTTAAGCACAAGGGTAGCCCCATGTAGAGCGCATTACAGAAATCCAGACGGGAGGTTACCAGTGCATGTACCACAGTTTTGAGGTCCCTAGTTTCCAGGAAAGGGCGCAGCTGTCGTATCAGCCGAAGTTGATAACAGGCACTCCTGACCGTCGCATTTACCTGATTAGACATCTGGAGCGTCGGGTCCAGGAGCACCCCCAGACTGCGAACACAGTCTTTGGAGGAGAGTGTAGTTCCATCCAGGACTGGAAGTTGTATTCCCAGACCTGGTTTTGGGCCTGTAACTGTTAGTACCTCCGTTTTGTCTGGATTCAGTCTCAATTTGTTTTTCCTCATCCAGTCCATTACTGCTTTAAGACAATCATTGAGAGGAGAGATGCCATCTGAAGTCGAAGCTGATGACCGAGACATGGAGAAGTATATCTGGGTGTCATCAGCATACTGATGACAACGCACTCCATGCCTCCGAATGATCTCTCCCAGCGGCTTCATATAGATGTTAAATAGCATCGGGGACAGGATGGCACCCTGAGGAATGCCACAGTTAAGCTCTATTCTGGTAGAGCAGCTGTCCCCGAGCCTCACCCTCTGGGATCTGCCCGAGAGGAAGGAACGGAACCACTGCAAAGCAGTGCCTCCAATTCCTAACCCCCTCAGGCGATCCAGGAGGATGGAATGATCTATTGTGTCAAAGGCCGCTGAGAGGTCCAAGAGCACCAACAGGGTCACACTACCCCTGTCGATACCCAAGCGGAGGTCATCAGCCAGAGCAACCATGGCAGTCTCCACTCCATATCCCGTCCTAAAGCCAGTTTGAAATGGATCTAGATAATCGGTTTCATCCAAGACAGCTTGGAGTTGGGAAGCAACCGCCCTCTCAATCACCTTGCTTAGAAAAGGCAGCAAGGAGACTGGTCTATAGTTGTTCCTGTCCAAGGGGTCCAGGGAAGGCTTTTTCAGGAGCGGCTTAACCGCTGCTTCCTTCAGACAGGGTGGAACAGACCCCTCCCTGAAGGACGCATTGATAATATCCCTAAGGAGTACTCTCGATGCGTCTCCCCCTTGGGTGGCCAGCCAAGATGGACAGGGATTGAGGGGACAGGTCGTCTTTCTCACTCTACCAAGGAGTTTGTCCACGTCATCGGTACTCACAGATTGAAGCTGATCCAATAAAATTTCATCAACGGAGTTGCTGGACACCTCGTCTATAGATTCTGTCATAACACTGGCATCTAAGTCGGCTCTTATCCGAGAGATTTTATCTGCAAAGTGGATGTTAAACGCATCACAGCAGGCCGTTGTTGGGTTAAGTAAGGGGTTCTGCGCAGGTGGAATCTGCGTCAGCTCCCCCACCACCCTAAACAGTTCTGCTGGACGGGACTCTGCAGACGCAATACGTGCAGAGGAGAAAGACTTCTGCGCTGCATGTATCGCCTCTCGATAAGAATAAAGGAAATTCCTATGACGAGTCTTGTCAGACAAGAGTCGAATCTTCCGTCAGGTGCACTCTAGTCGTTGTCCAGCCTGCTTCATCTTCCTAAGCTCCTCTGAATACCAGGGCTTACGGTTAGGAGCAGGCTGGAAAGGACGTTTGGGAGCGATTGTGTCGATAGCCTTGGTGAGGTCGGTGTTCCAAATATTAACCAAAGCTTCAACAGAATCACCGGCGTTACCAACCATTAAACCCTCCAAGGCTTTCTGGAATCCAATTGGTTCCATTAGCCTTTGAGGGCGGACCATTCTAATAGGTCCACCACCCCCGGTGGGGCAGACAGTGGCTCTTAGCTCCATCTTGACCAGGAAATGATCCGTCCGTGACAATGCAGAGGTTTTAATAACCTCCGCCCACGGATATTCCTGTTCCGTACTAAAGGCCGCATCGAGGGTATGACCTACACAGTGAGTAGGCCCGACAACCAATTGGGATAGGCCCATGTTTGTCATGGATTCCATGAACTCCCGAGCTGCACCAGTTAGATTTAGCAAGCTGGTCTCAAGTGGGATGTTGAAGTTGCCAAGAACTAAAAGTCTGGGCGACTCCAGCAGCAACTCTGAGACCAGCTGTGTTAGCTCGGTTAGGGAGTCTGTTAGACAACGGGGTGGCCGGTACACTAACAGAATCCCTAAGCTATCCCTGGACCTCAGGCTTAGGTACATACACTCGATGTGGACTGTGTTGATGGGAGCTGCAGTCCAACTATATCATGCCTTCACCGTTCCTGCAGAAAATCAAAATGAGGGATACATTTTAGTGCTCAAAATCCCTGTTGCATACAAGTGGAGATTTTTCTTTTACAAATGAAACTGTGGCCAGACTTCCTGCAATTTCTCTTTCCCCACCTGCTATAATCTACATTATTTGACACCTGTTCAGAGTGCTTTCATGTCCAAATTTCTTTGCAAGACCTCCCTCATTGGTATACTGTATATAGTTTGGCTGCCTCAGGCAACTTCAAATTGCACACTCAGCCATGCAGGAAGTTTGTGTAGTTTTTCATCAGGTAAATCAGTGGGTTACTTTCTACTTCTCTTCCTCCTTTGCTTAACTAATTTTGATCTTTATGGGCTTATCTCTTCATCTTTTAAAAGAGGTGGATTTGCAGGTTACAAGCATGCTGGGAAGTTATTTTGCAGTGGGGCAGGTCTATTTGCTTCCCTTGCCCCATTGAAACAGTTTCCAGCTTCATACTCTTTCCTTGCTGTCTAGGACAGAGCCTGGAAAAGTTTTTTCCCAATTCCCAGAAACCCCAGCATGGCCAATGAAAAGTTAACATTTCTAAGACCTGATCCAGAGGTGAATAACAGACAAGCCAAAATAAATGAATCCAACTCAGTAATAAGGATTGACTGATTGCCTTTCATGAAAGGGCTCCCTTCACGCTGATATAGATTTTTTTTATGCATCATCCCCACCTTAAAGCTGGAAGCACTTTTAACCTTCCCTTAATTGTTGCCAGTTCTAGCCACTGCTTCCTTGTATTCAGATGATCAGTACACCTCTTTAAGGTTAGCATCCTATGAAATCCTGGGATTTGTAGTTTCCATCCTATGAAATGCTGTGATTTGTGGTTTGATGAAGTACTCCCCCCCCCTTCTGTTTAAAAAACATCTTTCTGCAACACACTCAGGGTGCTTTCCAATTTTAAAACAATACACAGTTTTAAAAGGAGGGAAAGGGAAATAAGAAGGAAGAGAAACATAAGAAAATTTAGGTACCAGTTCTTATATAATGTCTTATAATTGTAACAACTGAGTGCTGTGGCCACCAAGGTAAACGATTCAGAGAGTAGTGGGACCCAAAATGAGGTTAGTCCCAGCCAAGTCAATGGAGTGTGTCTCACTGTTTACCTCCTAGGTAGGTGTGGGAATTGTACAGCCCTCCAGATGTTGCTGAATTACAACTTTCACCATTGGCTATGCTAGCTAGGGCTGCTGGTACTTACAGTCCAACAATGTTTGGAGGGTCAGACAATTCCAACTCCTGACCTAACCAGGAGTATGCAAAAAGAAAGTCCAAGTGAATTGTGAGTCTTCTTAGAAGCTGTCCTTAAGGTATTTGGAAACAGTGGGTAAAATCAAGGATTAGATCTGCTGCAATATCTGCAATGTCTTAGGAGTAAGTAGACATTTGAAAAGTTGAAACGCCAGTGGCCATGCTTTCTAGGCCTTTCTGGGAGCTGTAGTCTAAGGGCTTGTCTAGATGAGAGGATAGAATGCTGATTCCTGCACATTTCTGCAAATTCGCAGCAGCGTTCTGTTGTCTCCACAGTTGGCCGAGTGAATTAGCATGTTATTATTCTCCACATGTTGCTAGCACCACACAGTATTTTTTTAACTTTAAAGCAAAGCTACGCGAGTGTGACCTTCTGCTTAAAAAAGTTGTTTGGATGCCTCAGCACAGCAAAACACACACACACACACACAATCGCTAAAGCAAAACTCCAAAATGGTGCTTCTGGCCACTTGCTTGCCAGAAAGCCCACCCCCACGCATGTCCAACCAATACGCTCTCCAGTTTCACCCTCTCTGATAATGCTCAGTGATGCAAATCAGTTATCCTGGTGAGTGCTAATGCACATTCCCATGCATTATTTTTAAAACTTTGGGAAAAGCTGTGAAGGCTTTTCCCACATAGTTTTTGGAGTATTTTGCCCCCCTCCTCCCAAATACTGTGAATCTCCTGAGGATCTCATTGGAACAAAAGGTATTCTCCTTGAATTTCATGAGGAGTATTTTCACCATCTAGACAACCCCCAAGACAGCAAATTTTAAATGCACTGGGCATAAGACACACCGTTTCCCCTCCATTCCTCATCACCCTACTCAAACTAAATCTAACCCCAACGTATTTGGAAGGTTAGAGTTTAAGAGGAGAACAAATGAAAATGAATGACACGATGTTTACATGCTCTGTTAGCAACAACCTTATCATAGGTACATTTTTTCTTTTTAAACAACAATGCTCGAAGCTTTATATCTCCATTATTAATAACTAGTAGTTGTGCTAGTAAATGTCTTTGTCTTTTAGCTTACAAACATGAAAAGCCAGTGTGAATCAGCCACTGTAAATTAAATGTAAGAAAACAATTATATTTTGACAGTTTAATTGCATTCTTCCCCCAACATGGCATTTGGAACAAGATACCACATGTATTTAGCATGCTGATTATATATGTAGATTGTTTTGCAAATTAAGAAAATATCCCTAAAAGAGATAAAATAATTGGTTGACTAAATTGTTGTTTCTTAAGGGAACAATATTAAGAAATGAATGTTGAGTGGCTGTATCCATAATAATTAGCTTTTAAATCACTGCTTAAAGGTTTACAATTTTAAGCTGCAATCTTATTATACTCACTTACCTGGGAGTAACTCCCATTGAACTCAGTGGGACTTACTTCTAAGTAGACATAAGTAGAACTGTTAACTTTCAAACTTCTGTGCACTTCTATACTTCTATACACTGATCAAATTGCCAACAGCTATTCAAATTTTCTTCTTATTAATTCATTGGTGAAAACCTCATTAAGACTGCAATCCTAAATAGAGGTTGTATCTGAATAAATATAAACATATATTTTACTGAGTAAACATACATACTGGATGGTGCTGCAAGTCAAGGCTTTAGACTGGGAAAATAGAAACACTGTTTGTCTGCTTTCTTCCTTATAACTCATATCTCTACGTGTTTGGACAGGCTAATCTAATCCTGTGGTGGTGGGCAATTAAAGTAACATAATGGAACAGAACTTTTGACACTCACTAAAGGCAACAGGGCCCAATATAAATCCAAATGCTGGATCAGACCACATATCTATTTAATTCAACATTCTGCTGCTTCAGTGACTGTATATATGCCCATAGGAAGCCCAGGAGCAGTTACTCAGGCATACTACCTCTGAAAGCAGCATACCACCATCATGACTAGTACCTAGTGATAAGTTATCCTTCATGACTTTGTCAAATCCAGTTTGACCATCACCAGACCAATCTAGTTCCTAGAAGTTTGTGTAAACCACCGGTCTAAATCCAACTGTTGGTACTAACTAGCTGCTGAATCAAGTGCTGAATGGCACAACAAGAAGTATATACATCCCATTGACTCAGTGGTCTACTTTACTTGGGATTAGCAGTTAGATTTAGGCCTCAGGGTTTTTCACCATTACTGCCACCTCTGTCCTTGTAATGCCATGGTCTCATGATTCTTCAGTAGTGTAAACAGGGCTTCCCACTGACTAGGCAGTGGCTGGTAACCTGGGGCAATTTATAGAATCATAGAATCATAGGATTGCAGAGTTGGAAGAGACCACGAGGGCCATCCAGTCCAACCCCCCTGCCATGCAGGAAATCTTGATCAAAGCAGGAAATCTTGATCAAAGCATCCCCGACAGATGGCAATCCAGCCTCTGTTTAAAGACCTCCAAGGAAGGAGACCCCACCACGCTCCGAGGGAGTGTGTTCCACTGCCAAACAGCTCTTACTGTCAAAAAGTTCCTCCTCATGTTGAGGTGGAATCTCTGTTCCTGGAGCTTGCACCCATTGCTCCATGTTCCAGTCTCTGGAGCAGCAGAAAACAAGCCTGCTCCATCCTCAGCGTGACATCCCTTCAAATACTTAAACAGGGCTATCATATCGCCTCTTAACCGTCTTTTTTCCAGGCTAAACATACCCAGCTCCCCAAGTCTTTCCTCATAAGGCATCGTTTCCAGACCTTTCACCATTTTAGTGATATATGTAATTGCACTTTGAAATGGTTTCTTTGTGAAAGGAATGTAACATGTAAATTGGTACCCTACCTATCTCAGCCTTGGTAATGTACATGATATGTAAGAATATAATAGCTTTCTGTTGCAGTCTCGTGCAACACAGGGACAGGATGGACAAACACTTTAGCTCTGTTTAGCTGACATCCCAATTGATAAGCACATGATCTTTTGAACCCCCTAGATCTCAGTAGAACTTTCAAAGTAAGCCTGATTAAAATGAAGCCTGCACCACTATCAGAGTCTGATAAAGTTACTTTTTCACATTACAGCTTCCAGAATGTTTAAAATATATGCATTCTGGAAGGTGTTCTATTAGTGGACTATGACTCCAACCAACCCATTACCCCTCAACACAAACAAACATATAAAAAAATCTGAAAGAAGAGGGAAAGGCCCAAGTAGACCAAGTGAGATGGTCAAAGATACTTTCTTACTATCTATGTAAACAATATCCTGAAAATATTAATGTAATGTATTAAGATAAAATGGCATATCAAATAGAAAGGATTAGAATGCATTATTAAAATAAAAATGCAGTAGGTGATGAAGGCCCTCAGACTCAGGACTTTATCAAACGAGCCCTTTAAATGTTCTTTTGCTGGCATTAAAAAAAACATGTTTATGCCAGCAAAAGAACACCCCCCACAGCACTTACCTTCTCTCCCATCAGAAGGCTTCCTCAGCAATGAAGAGGAAATAAACAAAGCCCCATTCACGTCTTCCTTTGAAATCCTGCGAGACTTCATCACACAGGATTTTTAAAAAAACAAACAAAATAAACATAGGAAAAGTTATACAAAGTACATGCACACACTTTAAAACTTACATGTAACCAGGGGAGGGTAAAAAAAAGTGTGTCACTTATTTGGATGTTGCAGTCTCACCCAATGTTTGTGCTGGACTGGCCAGCAATGCCAGCACTAAAGCGCCATGGGGATCAATTGACAGCTTCAGCCATCAATAAAAAGGTATGGGTTTTGGCCAGGACATAAATATGAAAGGGCTGATATGCGCGCCCTTTCACGTTTATGTGGCATTGTTATGACACCATATTTAATGCATCTGATAAAGTCCTCAGTGAACTCACAAATACTGTGTTAATAAATTATAAAAATATTATTTGAATGGAAGTCATCTGATAGAATTGCAGCTTGTTTCTGCTTGGTGACTGACTCCAATTCAAGGGGCCCTTTTACACTACACAGTTACAGTGCTTTGATGCCACCTTATCTGCCATGGCTGCATCCTATAGAATCCTGGGAGTTGTAGTTTCATGCAGCACAAGAGCTACCTAGCTGAGAAGTCCAAATACCCTCTACGTTGGGCTAAACCTTGAAAACTGTTCAGAAGCTGCAGCTAATGCAAAATGCAGCAGCCAGACTGGTGTCAGGTGTATGTTTTAGAGACCATGTAACAGTGGTCCTGCAAGAACTACACCAGCTTCCAGTTTGCTTCTGAGCTCAATCCAAGGTGCTGGTGTTGAATTACAAAGCCCAACATGTCTTGCGACAAAGACATCTGAAAGATTACCTCCTCCCATACGAGCCTGCTAGAAATTTGAGATCTTCAGAGGAAAACATGGCCCTCCAAGTAATGTCAGACTCTAATTTTCACCAGGCCCAGTCAGCACTACTAGTAAGCAGGCATGATGGGGGACAGAGACTGCCAACATATGGAGAATCCCAAGTTCCCCACTCATGACTTATGTCTTCAAAGGCCTTCACAACTTCAGACTCTAGTTAGTAGAGACAAGCAAGGGGTGTTGTTGCCTTCATGATATGCTTGTGAACTTTTCAGAAGCAACTCATAGTCACTTTGGGAAAGAGGATGCGGATCTAGATGGGCCCTTGCTCTTTAGGTAATTTCTGACTTATGATGTCCCTAAGGCAAACCTATCATGGGGTTTCCTTGGCAAGATTAGTTCAGAAGGGGTTTGCCATTGCCTGACGCGCAGAGTCTGTAACTTGCCCAAGGCCACCCAGTGGGTTTCCAGGCTGAGTCGGGATTTGAATCCTGGTCTCCAGAGTTGTGGTCTGATGTTCAACCCACTACACCACACTGGCTCTCACAATGCTATTTGGGCCTGTTTGCCAGCTAGTATCACGGTCTTGTCAGAATGGTATTTCAGTGTGGGGGCGTTTGTGCTTCCCCTCTATGGGGGAAGAGTTGGATGTCCCTTTAGATTCAGGGCACATAGGGTACAGAAGGCTACACTCCTGAGTGCAGGTTTCTCACCCCAGATTTAGTTGTGAAGGCTAAATCCCCCCCCGCCCCTGTCCACAGGAATGATGCTCGGAGAAATCAAAAGGTTGTAGAGACTATTAAGAGCTCAGGGTCTTTATCAATAGTGTCATTCTCTGGAGCATTGGGCTCCCTGTGAGTAAGACTCTCCATACAGGCAGACCTAAGGCTGACTGCTTTACCTCTAGACCTTCAGTGGGGTTTCAGGAAGCAGCAGCATATAAGCTTCTGTGCTAGCAAAGCATAGTACTGAGAACAAATCTTTACTCTTATGTCAGCCAAACCTTCTATTATGTCAACTAGTCTGAGGTATAAGAATTTGGACTGTACCCTGTTTGCTTTGTGTGTCTTGGATCTTGCTCTGTTCCCTGGGTGTTGAACTTCTTGTTCTGAATAGTGATGCTGACTAGCAGGACTTGGACTTGACTAGCTGTGCTGTGTACCAGGACTAAGTAGTCTCCCAAACTCTTTGACCTGGGGTAGAAAAGAGTCTTTTTCAGGGGTGTACCTGCCTGGAAACAGAACAACCATAAACCTCAGGGCTTTATACCACGAGTGGGGAAACTTGCTGTTGAAATGGCATTGGAATCTAATTCCTATTTCCAGCATAGCCACTACTCAGGCATGGTAGGAATTGGCCAAAAATATTTAGAGGACCACAGCTTCCCCATAGTGTGTCCATGTGTCTGGGGGTGGGATATATCTTGGAAGTGGGAAGGCATCCTTTTCCCACTAACAGAATCTCCCTGAATAGTATAAGAAGGGCAGATTATTAAATTCATGGTGTGTTTCATCCAGCCATAAGCCCTTACTCTCTTGTATGTTTTAGAATCCAAAGCCCTCTGTGGCCTTTCTTTTTCTTAACATGCACACACACACACACACACACACACACACACACTAATGCCTAATCACTCTCAGCATTGCAAGACATCTGATGGCCACTGAGCATGTTCAGTTTCTGAGTTCCCCCACTTCTTAATTTACAAAGTAAAATTTTATTTCTGCCTATTAAGAAAATGGGGTACATTGCCCCTAGGTGCCTTTACCATTTCATTCTCAGTCAAGAATACTGTACAACACAAATGATTAATCCATATTGCATACTGATTCTTTAAATGTTCATTCCTGAAGATGTATTTGTTGGGTTGACATTCAATCTGGGATTCTTTTAGTTTCATTCATTTATTTTGTGCTCCTCATATTACTTATTCTGTCTTTGAACAAGTGGAAAGCTAGATGGGCTTCTCTTTCTTTCAATAAAATGTACACAAAAACAAAAGACTAACAATAAACATGGTACAAAAACATCTATTCGACATGATTAAAAGAAGCAGTGATGCCTATTCACATTAAGAAAGACAAAGTATCTCCTTCTTGTGTGAACTTGCTTATTTGTTTATAAAACTTCTACTAAACCTTCACCATAAAGTGATCCCAGGCAAGTCATATTGTAAATCATTATACAAAACAATGTAAATGCACAGCAACCATTTAGCTTCAAACATTCCATTAATACTTCCCATCAGATACCTTACTGTAATGCATAGGCCCAACTGTCTATTGGTGTTTTTACCTGGTACTAAAAACTAGCTAATGTTGGTTCCAGTTCAACCTCTGGTGTAGAATATTCTACAGCTAGGCTGCCACCTACTGCTTGCTTGAAAATTATCCAGGAACAAATTTACCCTTGGTCATGCCCAATCTCCTCCCCTAGTCTGGTTCCTTTGCCCTTATGTTGAAACTTATTATTTTAGTAACTAGACTGTGCATCTTCTTCTTTTTTGTGGGGGGGAGTACAACCCCATCCAAAACAGACTGCTCCCCAAATCAACATATCTGGGAATCACTGATTCACAATATTCCTGTGTTGCAGTATTCATTTCAATCCATGTCTCCGTGCACAGCTTCACTGAATTCAGGTAGAAAGGAGAGGCATAATAGGTTGTCATCAGCATACTGATGGTACCTTGCTCCATATCTTTGGTGAACATTCCCAAGAGTTTGATTATAGATATCAACTTCCATGGAAAATAGGATGCAGCATTGTGAGAACCTGCAACACAGCTTCCAAGGGCCAAGCAGAAATCCCCCATCATCTGTTTCTGAGACCAGCCACAGCAGGAGGAGCGGAAGTATTGTAATACCATGCTTATATCTCCCAGTCAACAAAAGTGCTCCGGAAGTATACCATATTTGATATCAAAAGCTGCTGCAGGATCAAGAGGAATTAACAGGGTCACAATCCCTTTTCTCAATAAAAAGTCTTCAATCAGGGCCATCAGAGCTATTTCAGTGTCCAAACCAGTCCTGTTATGGAATCGAAAGATTGCTGACATCTGGGTGTTGTCTAGATGGTGGTGGGGGGGGGGGGAAACCTCATAGACACTAACAAGCCTTGCATTTCTATACCCAGAAATTAACCATTCAAGTACACAAATTTACATATACTCCCCAACAGGGGTGCACAGCATATAAACTCCACACACACACCTACCCAACCATTCTCCAAGGATGCCAGCCACATATGCAGGTGAAACGACAGAAAGAAACTATTCCAGAACATGGCCTCACAGTCCGGAAAAAAACAAAGGAAAAACCTCATAGAATTCAAGGAGAATACCGTTTGTCCCAATGAAATCCTGTAGTGATTCACCAGCATTGTGTCTTTTCTGCTATATTGATCCACCACTTGTTCTGCATGTCTCGGAGTTTTTGTTGAAGTTTACTAAATGTGAGGCGGAAAGCTGCTTTTCTTACATGGCAAGTTGGCTGGGAGAGGTATGCCTGGTGAGCAGTTCTCTTCTTTGCCAACAGCTCCTGGATCTCTTGGTTGTTTTCATCAAACCAGTCTTGATTTTTCTTCTGGGAGAACCCGAGGGATTCTTCCACAGACTGGAGGATACTGTTTTTGATATGTTGCCAAAGCACTGTAGGAGAAGGATCTATAAGATGGTCTTCAAGTTTTGTTTGCAGATTTGCCTGGAAGTTGTCTCTCATGGTAGCTTGTTGAAGATTGTTGACTTGGAGTCTGTTCTTTAACATGCCACCCCTCTTAGGTTTGAACTTAAGATGAAGATTTAGTTTACATCTGACAAGGCGATGATCTGTCTGGCAGTCTGCACTGGGCATCACTCGAGTATGGCGGACATCACGAATGTTTCTCTGGTGGACTAGAACATAGTCAATGAGGTGCCAATGTTTGGATTGGGGATGCATCCAGGTTGTCTTCAAGCTGTCTTTCTGCTGAAAGATAGTGTTTGTAATAGTCAGCTGTTGTTCTGCACAGAACTCTAGCAGGAGGCGTCCGTTATCATTGCAATTTCCAACACCATGCTTGCCTAAGCCACCTTTCTAGGCTTCTGAGTTCTTTCCTACTCTGGCATTGAAGTCACCAAGGATAATAATTTTATATTCTACAGGGACTTTTTGTGTGAGGTGGTGTAAGTCTGTGTAGAATTTTTCTTTCTCTACAGGGTCGGCTTGCATAGTTTGGGCATATATACTAAAGAGAACAACATGTGGGAGGCATAAGGAAATAATGTGATCAGAGTGTCCAGTTGGCAAGGTTTCGAGTTTGGAGGCAATGGAGTTTTTAATCATGAAGCCTACTCCTTCATGATTAAGGAGTAATCCTTCATGAGTTTTTCGGTATTGGGTTTGCCAGACCAGTAAAGTGTGTAGCCGGCACCACATTCTTTAAGGCTGCCTTCCTCATGGAGATGAACTTCACTAAGAGCAGAGATGTTAATATTAAGTCAAGATAGTTCATGGGCTATTAGAGCAGAACGACACTCAGGCTGTCCACTATCTTCAGAGTCTCACATGGTTCTGATGTTCCAGCATGCAAGCATCAGTTTATTTACACCTTTGGAGGCTGGTGTGCGCCTTTGTTTCTTTGCCTTGGTTTGACCACATCAGAAAATGCCCGTTGGCCTCAGCTAGCTAACCAGGTAGATGGGGATGAGCTTTCATTAGGCCACCTTTTCTAGGCCCCTCTCCATATGGAGCAAGCAGTGTTCTCCTTAAAAAAGGCTGCTTGGTCGTTCAGGATGATGCCGAACAAGACTGTCATCTCCCGGGTCAGCCTCGAGCGACCAATGTCCTGAACCGCCTGCATGCAGGGTTGGGTCTGCGGCTTCCAGTGCATCTTTACACCTGCTGTTTCGTCCCTTGCCTATTGCTACAGGGCTTTTTTTTTTTAATTGGATTTGTCCTTCAGGCCTGTGCAATGGATTTGTCTGGTGGAGCGCAGCGTGCACAGAACTGGCCTCACCCTTTAAACCAAAGGTTCATCTGCTGGCCTTGCAAGCATGGACGGTAGCAGTGAGGTCCTCAGGCCATAGGTTTGATTAGAGTTTCCTTCTCTTAGATGGTTGACCTTACAGGGTTGGACGAGCACCATCTGCCTGGGTTTGGGATTAGAGTTTTCCTTCTCCTAGGACGGTTGCCATAAGGCTAGAGAGCCCATTCTGCCCTTTGACGCTCTTTGTCAAACCCTTCAGTTTTGACCTGTCTGGCATGGGAGACCCTACTGGTGGCTATTGTGCCACCGCCAGCATAGCTCAAAACATCATTAAGGTACGCAAGCCTCTCTCCCATGACAAGGGGGCGTCAATGGAGTGGTAATCAAAACATATATAGCTTCATTTCTCACCCTGGTTCAGATACTGACAGGTCTTACAGATAAACTCATGGAAGCATCTGGATTTCTACACAAAGTTGTTCAGCTTGTACAGGTTCCTTCAAAAAGTCATGAGTTGCTTTTGAGTAAAAATTGTTTCCAGCCTTCCCCCCCACACACACCAGTTAATTTGCTAACTTGTGAAATTGTACCACAATTCACTTTTGCATTATACTGTCCTAATTAGTTAGATAGTCATATTGAACAAATTAGGCAAATAAACTCCATGGTGCTGCATCCTCAATAAGAGTCAAACCCATCAATACAAATCTTCTTTGTTCCCCCACATGTGATCCCAGAATAGGGATATCTCAGAATGGGGAAACTATGCAAGCAAATGTTAAACTAGACCAGAAAGAAAACAAGGCAGGAGGAAAGATTCCTCACTTCCTATTCTCTTTTTAGCCTTACTCTGGTGGGTTTTAGATCTGGTGCTTTTTTTCTGCCAGGGATTCTCCTTTCCTTCCCCCACAGGACTGATTTGGCCAAACATCTTTGTACTAAACTGGGTTTCAGAGAAAATATTCATACAATTGAACTGCATTATTGTGTGCTTTGGTGATATGAATCGTTTTGTGTCCAGACACATCCACAGGCACACAGCCCCAAAACCAGTAGTAATACTGCCAAAGGGTGGCAAGGTCATTACCATCATTCCTTGGGAATGCAACTGACAAATGTATGAATTAGGAAATAAATTTGTGGATGAGTACATCAGTAATTTGCATTCCAAATGCCAGAAAAGCAGGGCTCATTCTGCTGATTCAACCAGTGCTCTTACCTTTAGGATAGTTTTCTCCAAACTGGCACCCTCCATATATTTTAGACAGCTCCTCTCATTAACCCCAGTTAACATGTCCAGTAGTTAGGGATCGTAGATGCTTGAGTCCAAAACATCTGGAGGACACAGGTATGAAAAAAGCTGCCTTGGGTGCATTGTGAACTAATGGGAAGATGAATTCAAAGGATCCCATTTGATTCACTTGATATGGTTTTGTCCAAAGCCCAATCCTCAGAGTAAACCACTGGTGTCCATTTGATCTCAGACAACATCAGACCAGGAACTGGCATGTGCTCCTGGCATTTTCCATTTTTCTCTAGAATGCCTTGGAACAAAATACATTGAGACACTTGATGGAAGGCTGAATGAGGGTTAGCAGCACTAGCCACCAATCTCAGTTCTGCGACCACATAATGATTTGTTGTTGTGTCCCTCCAAGTTAACTCCTACTTATGGTAAGGGTTTTCATAGGGCTTACTTGACAAGATTTAGCAGATTATCAGATGACCCCCTTTAAACTGTTCTTTTGCCAGCATTAAAAAAAAACACCAATGTTTATGCCAGCAAAAGAACGCTCCCCACTGCACTTACCTTCCTTCCCATCCAAAGGCTCCCCTGGAAATGAAGAGGAAGCGAATGGAGCTCCATTCACTTCATCTTTTGAAGTCCTGTGGATTCTCGTGAGATTTCATCATGAAGGAAATTTTTAAAAAGAGAAAAAACACATAAAAATTGCACAAAGCATATACACAAACTTTAAAAGTCCCAAGTCACCTGGGGAGGGTCATAAAAAGAGTGAAATTTACCTGGGTGTCCCAATCTCACCTGGAAGTGTTCGCACCAGAGTGGCCATTCTCGCTGCAGTAACAGGATTTAAATGTCCCGAGGTTTCCTATGCAGGTAATGCCGGCACCAAAATGGGATGGGGGGAATCTATTGATGACTTCAGCCAGCAATAAGAAGAAAGGCCAGCAAAAATGCCAACAAAAGGATGCCAAAGTGTTCTGCTGCCATTATGCTGGTGCCACATTTGCTGCATCTGATAATCTCCTTAGAGGATGTTTGAGTCTGAGAAAGTCTGACTTGCCCAAGGTCAGCCAATGGTTGAATGAAGATTATAACCTTGTCTCCCAGGGTATTAGTCCAACACTCAAACCACTAGAACACACTGGCTCAACCACACCCAGTAAGTAGCAGGAAATACATGTTTTGTTTTGTTTTTTAAAGACAAAAAGGAGGAAAAACCTCTAACACTGAAACAAAACAAAACAAAAATTAATCAGTGAAGGAAACATGAAATGAATGTGATTTCAATGAAGGAAACATTAGACAAATGAGGCTTTTCACACATGAAAACAGATGCATTCCTGAAGTGAAAAAAATATTCTTCTTGCACCTCTCTGTGCTTCAGGCTCTGGGCTGTCCTCCTTTAATTTGAAGTGCTGCATGCACATTTATTCCATTTAAATGCATTCATACACTTTGTTTTCAGGGTTTTTAAAAGCACAATCAATTTTAAAATAGTTGAAAAACTGCTCCAGGGAGGAGGAGGGACAGATGATTGCACAAGGGGAGGAATTGGTTCCAACCAATCAGAGCTATGCACAGTCGGCTGCTGCAAATACAGAGAACCAATTTCCCCTGAGCTTGATCTGGGAGAGAAGATTGTACATTTGAAGAAAATGCAGTGAGTGCGTTTCACAGCAGGCTCGCAGCTCAAATTATGTATGTCCGTACACACCTTTTTATAAGATAACAAAACCAGCAATGGCTCTTTCATAGCATGAAAACCCAGTATTTTTGTTCATATTTGATATCACTCCAGTGTACTAAAAATATAGCAGTTCAGTATTTTTAAGCTTTACAATATTTGTGCCATATATGATTTTTTAATAATCCAGTTCTTTTTAACACAAAGAAATTTCTTCAGAAATTTTCTATGCAGTATTCACAAGGGAATTTCCAGCCCTTTAAAAACTGATTTGTGACTGTAATTTGTAGCTCATAAATCATTATTTCAGTAATTTAAGTAACCAGCATTTGGGTCATCAAGTATATGTTTATATTTTATTGTCTACTTAAACTGTTAAAATAACAAATTGTAAGGTCACGCTAAGGACAAAAGAGTGAAGTAATGATTTTAAAATGGCAAATTATAAAAGCAAGCTAATTATTTGAAAGCAGTCAAAGTTTCAGTATCTCACAGTCTGTAATCTCCAAAAGGCTTAAATCAACACACTTGCACTTCAGCTGACTTGTTCTCACTCACTTCAATAGGACTAAACTCGTTTGCTCACAAGAACAAACACATAAGTAGTTTGTAGATTATGCTGGAAGTATGCAAGTCGAAGTCTCAATATAGCAGAACTGTTCCAAACCTCTGTTATGCAACTGCTATGATATCAATCCAAATTCATTGTTTATGGCAATTCTGTTTATTTTAATTTCTGGTTAACTGAACATTCTCAGCCTCCTCCAAGATTTATTGGTATAAAAGTGATATTGCCAACACTGTATTAGTTCCTCCACAACTGGTATATCCTTATTCTGAAGGAATTTGTTTCTAGAAGAAAGGGACCCCGCCCCCAGTCTAGATCTCCCTTGCCTCCTCTTGTCTCCCATGAAGCAATAGTAAAGAAATCATTGTGCTTTAAAACTCTGGCATAAATGTCAGAATCTATCTGACATTTATGTCAAAATCAATTAAAACTCTGGAAGCAAACATTGGATTCAGAACTAATCTTGCTTAAAGTAGAACTACTGGCATTGGTGGCACTCAACTTGGTAATGACTAACTCAAATTTCATTGACTTCAATGAATTTACTCTACACATGGCAAATTTTGGATTCAACCCTTTAAAAACTGTTACACTTCCTTTAGGAAAGTCATATTTATCTCTGTGTTTAAGGACTTTATCAGACATACTAAATATGGTGTCATAATGATGCCACATAAATGTGAAAGGGTGCACATATCAGATGATGTCACCCTTTTGCATTTATGTTCTGGCCAAAACCCATCCTGTTTTATTGATGGCTGAAGCCTTCAATTGATGCCTCATGGCACTTTAGTGCCAGCATTGCCAGCGTATGAAACCTCACACCATTTGTCTCACATAAATGCAGTGTCAATGGCCAATCCGGCTAGAACACTTCTGGGTGAGATTACAACAGCCATATAAGTGGCACACTTTTTATGACACACACACACACACACACAAACACCGGGCTACTTGGAAGGTTTTTTGTTTTGTTTTTTAGTGTGTTTAGGCACTTGGTGTAACTTTTTAAGTGTTTTTTCTTGTTTTATTTTTGAATTTCCTATGTAAGCACCTTCTCATGAGAATCCACAGGATTTTGAATGAGGAAGTGAACAGAGCTCCATTCACTCCCTCTTCATTGCCGGGGCAGCCTTTGTCAGGAGAGAAGGTAAGTGTGGTGGGAAGCGTTCTTTTGCTGACATAAAAATGGATTTTTTTTATGCTAGCAAAAGAACATTTTAAGGGGCTCATCTGATAAAATCCAGACAATTCTTCCCATACACCTCACAGCTTGTTTTCTAAATAGGGAGAAGGTTCTAGATGTTTCCAATGTACAACATCATAAATAAAAGCCAATACAATTGACATAAATTATCTTTGGGGGGGGGGTTTGAAAAAAATCTTCTAAAGCTCATTTCTACATGAGTAATACAACTGCCAGACCAACACCTGCAGGGGTGGAAATAATTTACTTAGCCTTGCTGACTTCTAGGCAGGTTCTTCACTTGATAAATGGCTCAATTAAACATCTGTTAATCACAACATTATCTCATCTTGAGGTGAAATACCTTATTCTTCATGGCCTATCATTGTGCGAGTTAACATCAAACATTGCTCCATTTGTAAGACTTGGTTGCATCTTATGATTTCAATAAACTTGTCAGGGAAACAACTTAGTCCACTGTCCTCCTGTCCATCTTGAGAAAACAGGATTGTGAAGTATGCCTGTTTCCCCACCCCGTGCCCTTCCCCCATCTCCACAACCTTCCCATAACCTCAGGCTCCTGAACTCTCTTGTATGTTTTTAGGCCTTGATAATAAAGCAACATCTGCAAACTTACAAGTGCTTTACTCAAGTTAATTGAGTAAATTGAAGCAAGATGCTGGGCAGGGGTGATCTATGATCCCAGGTTGAGGACCTAGAAGGGAGACAACAGATTTACTGCAAAGACAGTGGGCGGCCTTTTGTTCAAGCCCTGGTTCATGGGAAGTTTGAGGTCATGTGGGCTTAAAATATCTTCAGAAACAAATGGAATAATTTGACTGAAATATAAGACACACAGTGCCAGCTTATGCCAGGAAACCACGTGTAATTTATTTTCCTCCAGTCCAACACATTTTTCTGATATCTGCCCCATTAAGCTGAATTTATAGATTATTGGGGGAGCTAGTATCCTTATCTCTGACAAATTTGCAGTCTGGGAATTAACTGTGTTTTTGCAAAACAAGAAAGTCACTTGCAGCCAGGTTAGGACTAAGAGAGCTACAGAGCTATCCCCAAACCTAGTTAAATAATGCCTTTTAAAAAAAATCAATGAGAGTTATGCAAGAGGTGGTCATTTTAAAAGGAAAGTAAATGTAAATCCCTGCCTTAAGTACACATTATTCATGCCACAGTCATGTGTGTACTTAACATAGGAGGAATAAGCCACATGGAATATATTAGAATTTCTTTGTATTAATGTACCTAGGATTATATCAGTCAATTTTTTCATTATATTATATTACAGTGTAATATACAAAAGTATGTAATAAACATAGACCCACATTTGATCTGGATCTGGAACAGAATTACTGGCTGTTAAAGAATGTTGGTTTAGCTAAGCTTCCCAGATAAGTCTACAGTCCTAACTCATGTTCATTCCAAAAATTTAGATAGATGAAGCATTAGGTGATAAATTGTCTAAAATGCAAGCATCTGCCTTTCTGTGCTTCAGCAGAACATGTATCATTCCTTTTGATAGCAAATTCTGGTGGTATTGTGACTGCCAACAATATGTTAGCCAAAATAGGACCACTGGGGTGGGGGGGAAGCACCAGACAATATTTATCAGCAAACTTGAAGGAATCCTGAGGTTTGTTGAAGTGAAGAAGAGGAAGAAGAAGAACTAAGGGGTAAGAAGACCAGCTCAAGGGGGATTGAACATAGCAATTAAAAATGGATACTGACTATATGTGTTAGAAAAGAAAAGCAAAAAAACCCAAACACCCCCCACCCCAACACACACACACAAAAAAACTAAAGCATGGCTAACTGAAATCTTGAATAGGAGCATTTCTGTTAGGCGGTAAAACTACTTTTGTGACTTTGTTGTAAACCTCACTCTGTTATGGTTTTATTATATTGCAAAGATTGCATTGTCCATTTTCTGCCAATCAGCCTTGGTGGAAATACAAGAAAACCAGTCCACAATACTGATTTTTTCAATGAGATGTACAATTACATATATGTAGATATACAATCACAGGGAGAAAGCTGTGGGTAAATTGGGAGTGGATGTGTGGTGAGACACTAGCTATCTCCCTGAACAACTTTGCATTAACTGAACATAGCAAAGGTGGTATTAATGATTGTATAAGGTGTGGAACAAAGGGCAGTTCAAAAACAAAGTCTTCTGTTTGAGAAATAGCAGGCTTATTGTGAGCAGACGCAAGCCATAACTTTGATGCTTTTTACAGCATCTGCCAGGGAGGGCTATAGCACAGAGAAAGGGAGCCGTATTCTATTGGTGGCACTGCAAGAATGAGGTAGGATGGGTTGAGTGCCTATTGGGGAAGGGTTCAAACTGGGCTTGGCATTAATTGGGTCATTTTCTTTAGTTTAGTTTAGTTTAACACAGTTTCAGACCAAATCAGGTGGGTTCACCCATCACAACTAAGAAGCCCCCAAAGAACCAATTGATGTTGCAGTTGTATAAACATGAAGTAGACGAACTCTTTCAGTGGAACGACTTGAATGAACTCTCCTCATTCACAGTCCTCAGTGTAGAGATTTCCTGGAGTAAAGGTCAGATCTGACACCCTCTGAAGCAGTATGCTTACTAAGGACTTTATCAAACTATAACTTTAAAGCGTTCTTTTGCTGGCATAAAAAAAAAAATCAAATCCCAACAAAGGCAGCTCCTGCAATGAAAGAGGAAGTGAATGGAGCTCCATTCACTTCCTTCTTCGAAATCCCATGAAATATTGCAGGACTTCATAGTGCAGGAAATTTTAAAAAACTAACCAAATTAACACGAGACAAGTTTTAAAAAGCACAAAAACATAATTAAAACTTACAAGTAACCCACAAAGCGTTATAAAAAGTGCATCACTTACTTGGATGTTGTGCTCTCACCCAGAAGTGTTTGCACCGGACCAGCCACTGACAAGATAAGTCCTGGAGGAAAGGATGTGAGGTTTCACACACTGGCTATGCTGGCAAAAAAATGGCAAGGAGATCAATTGATGGCTTAAGACAGCAATTAAAAAGTACGGGTTTTGGCATGAAAGAGCAACCATTTAACCATGAAAGGGCAATATTGTGTGGCACGTGTGCCCTTTTGTAGTTATGTGGCATCGTTATGACGCCGTATTGATGCATCTGATAATGTCCTAAATTTCTGCAGCAGGATCTGAAGTGATTTTTTTTATTTATTTTTTTTTGTACACACTACTACTGTGCTTGGAAATATTACTTTTTTTCTTGAAACAACAACTTTCAGAAATGCCATACTGGCTGTGGGGTTTGGAGAGTTATAGTCCCCCCACAAAGTAACTTTTCCAAGCTTTGATTCCAACACATACAGTGAAGAAAATAATATTGAGATGAAGCCTAAGTTGATGCACATAGCGAAAACTGAATAGACTTTGTTCTGAACTTCCAATTTGTATAGATTTTTTTAAAAAAAATACACATGAACACATACACACAAGCATAACTGCATCATAGCTGATGAGTATGGTTGGCTTGCTTTGGAATTTCTACATGGATTTTTAAAATAGAGCTACTGTGGGCTAATGGACAACAGTCTTTCATTCTACAATTGGTTGAATATTTGTTCTTTTTGTCAGCTGTAATGACAGCTGTAGTAAGGCAACATTTACAGTATAACAAGAGTACTTCATGTTCCAGTTTTCTTGTGTAAATATTCCTTCTGATGAAACACCATGGCACACTATTTACCAAGACATGCCATGATGTTAGCTTTCTCTAAATACAATATATTTAATACAAAGCCATTAAACCTTGTAAAACTGTCAAAACTGTAAAGGATACTTGCAGTAAAACTTTGTTGCATGTCCAGCTTTCTAGCCAATCGGGCACAAAGGATATCACTACGATCAATCAAGGAAAGTGCTATGTAAACTTGGACAGGTTTACAGTTGCAGGCACATTAGTTTTATTAAAATGGTAATGCTTCATAGGGAATTTTCAATTTATTTAAATAAAGTAATAAACTACAAATGGAATCATAACCTAATAAAAGTGAATCTGGCCAAAACACATGAATGGTGTTTCAACTTCAGAATCACACATGGTTTATGTGTGAAATCTATCAGAAAGAGTGGAATTGGTATTAGTAGTATTATTAATAGTATTAGATATCCACATAAACAATCAGTAGATACGGACAGAATATTTATAAATATTCAAAACAATGGTTGAAAAAGCCATGTTGCTCAAGTGTTCAGAACGTTGATGAGGAGAAAGCTGTACTGAGAAGAGTTTGCAGTTTAGGACTTATTCTGAACAAAATTTGCATATATTTTGCACAGAAAACAGCATGGATTTATTTATTTTTTTAAGGATTTTGATGCCGTTTCCTACACAGGAAATCCTGTTTTCATAGAATCTAAGGACTTTTTCAAACAGGGTAAAAAAGCCCAGAGGAGATCGGGAGAAGAATGGGGCTGTCACGCTTACAGTGCCCCATTTCAGACGATGCCATTCTCCTCCTGATGTTCCCCCATCCTTCCTCCATGCTTCCATGTGAGAAACACACCATTTTTATTCGTGGAGAACCGCCATCAATAAAAAGTGACACCCGCAGCATGGAGGAAGGACGGGGAAGGTCAGGAAGAGGACAGAGCTGTCTGAAATGGGGCTCTGTAAGCATGACAGCCCCATTCTTCTCCTGATCTCCTTGGGGTTTTTTACCCCATTTGAAAAAGTCCATAGAGTGGGAAGAGACCACAAGGGCCATCCAGTCCAAACCCCTGCCATTCAGGAATACACAATCTAAGCACTCCCAACAGATGGCCATCCAGCCTCTTTTTAAAAACATCCAAAGAAGGAGACTCCACCACACTATGAGGCAGTGCATTCCACTGTTGAACAGCTCTTACTGTCAGGAATATTTGACATTTAATGTCCTGTTGATATTTAATGTCCTGTTGATGTTTAATTCTGATATTAAATACTGTTTTAATCTTGGTTTTTGTATGTTTTTAGTTATATGTGTTTTAGTGTATTCTGTCTTTTTGTAAGCTGCCTTGAGTCCCACCCAGCCTGGAAGAAAGGCAGGATAAAAATAAAGGGATGCAATAATTTCTTCTCTTTCAAATGGGCAGCTGGCACAAAAAGTCTGCTTTATGGTAGGGTTCCCTTTGTTGCTTCCAAATAGATTAATACACTTTTATCAAAAATTGCCCTGCTGGAAATTATACAGCTTTTTCTCCACCACCTTGCATACTGAGGTAATTTGGAGATCTCAAAAGCTTGCCCACCTTTTTGTGACCAAATATCAGTATTTGTTGCCCAAATATCAGTATTACACTAATACGAATTTTGGAAGCCAAAAATTAATGAAACTTTATCAGACCCATCCAATACTTACACAGCTTTCTCACTGCATGAATTTTGCTCTTCACATATTGGTGAAGGACATATTTAAAGTCATGTCATTAAACTAAGATATCAGTTTAAAATTCCAGCTCTTCTATAAAGCTATAAACACACAAAAAAGCTCACATCGTCACCTTCAGTCAATCCAGGAGAATAGCTACAAGGGGGACAAAATGAGGGCATTGTCAACCCTAAGTATCCCCCACAAGGAAATGTTCCTTTAGTCCTCAAACTTCTAGTATTGCAGAGCATAAGACATTGAGTATGGACTTTATCAGACGTGGCAAAAATCACACAATTATAATATTACAGTAGTGTAAATACAGTAGTTCCCACTATCAGTTTTGGTTCCAGCATGACATTGTCATGTTTGTGTGGTCAATTTGTGCTCCAGCTGCGAATAAGGCATTGCTTTTCATTGATGGGACAAGCTGTCAATAGCCATCAATAGCACTCTTTTCATGATATTGAAGAGCATGCGAAAACACATTCCACTGTAGTTGTGAGATTACGGCATGAATGGGCAGTCCTCTTCTCCCCCTCATTCCCCGTGAGAAAACTTCCAAATGAGAACATGAAAACTATCCACAGGACGTTCTTTTTATGAACTGTCCCAGTTTGTTTGCACATTTTAGGTTTGTTTAAGTGTTTGTGTGTTTGTTTACTTTGCAAATTAAGGGTGCATTTTTTGTTTTGTTTTTTTAAGTCCGCTCACATCTTCCTGCAAGAATCACCAAAATCTCTCCCATGTTAAATCACAGAAGTCCCATTCTTGACGTGTTAGTGGTGGTCATGCAATAATACCATGTCAGTTCACACGATTACAGCGATGTGCAATAGTAAGTGTAATAATGCCACTATGTTTCTGCTTTCCTCATTCACGGAACTACAGTGTTTTTAGATGCTAGTCTGATAAAGTCCTGTCATTCACAACTAGAACTCTTGTATTTGCTGTGTGTGTATTGTCTTGGTAACCTTCCTTGCCCCTTTTGATACCAAAACTGAATTTCTAAACTTTTAATGGACATTTTAAGTTAAGCAGTGCTAGAAAATGAGGGCAATGTCTTCATTTTGGCCTCCCATAGCTTCACCCCCAAGTATATCTCAGCCTGTCCTATCTCATAGAGTTGTTCTGAAGATAAAAATATATGAGGAGGGGACCACATCCAATACCTTTAAGTCCATGGGAGAAATAGAATTCAATAGCATAAATCAATACAGCTGGAGGGAAAAACGTGATTATTAAACTGGAACCAATGCAGTAAACCAATGACCTTTTAGGATATCTCAGGGCTGTACACATTTGCCTGTTAATGTATCCCATGCATTGGCAATCTCTACTATCAGATGGGATATCTCCCCATCCATCTGTAGCAGCTGTTAATAAGGCTGGGATATCACTCTATGCCAGGGTGGGAATCAAGTAGTTTTCCAGATGTTGAATTGAAGCTTCAAACATTCCTCAGTGTTGGCTATACTGGCTAGAGCTGCTGGAACTTGCAGTCCAACAACATCTGGAGAGCTATGTGGTTTTCATTCTTACTCTACAGAATTAGACTCTCAAGGGTAAGTAGTTTTTTAAAAAGAAATTTCACCAAATGTTGGATTTCTGTACAATAGGAAAATTCCTATGTTACTCTGCAGCTCACTTCTATGAGTATATATGTACAAGTAAGATCAGTTCTGGAAATTCTGTGAGTTGTAGTCTTGAAAAGTAACTTTCCATGGCCCTGACTGTAAAAGAATAAGATGCATTTTGCATGAAATAGGATTGTGCAGAACATGAAAGCTTTATTTTATAGTTGAAATATTTTTCTCTTTCTCACTTTCTTGACTGCCAGGCATCATAACGATTAACAAAGGATCAGGAAAACCAAGGATACTTGTGAAACTGTTTGTCACGTCTATGGACCAGTCCCCCCACCCCACCCCCCAAAAAAATAATTCTAACTACTGCTACAAGGAGATTATAACAACAAGAATGTGGGTTTATGGAGAGCTGCTTTTTATCAGTCCTGCTGTTTGCAAACGTGCACCTGTTGGAACCTTCTGAGAAGAGAGAAAATGCTCCACCAGCACTATGACCAGCCAGCTTCTCTCCCAATATAACTGTTGACTGCACAGGCAATACATTTGACTTTCCACTACCTTCTGTGGACAGGCTGTTGCATATTAAAGATTGGAAATGAAAGCGAGAGCACATGTGAGAGCTGCTAAACAGAAATAGCAGAACCTGAGATTTAGTTATATGCCAGAAGCCACAACCAGATAGAAATCACAGGTTAGCCAGGAAATTACTTGCGTTTAATTTGGGGCCATATCTCATGGGAGGAGGTTAGCCTTTTTCCTGTTGTGAAGAGATGTTGCCCCTGGGTATAATTTGTTTTTTTCATAAGAGAGGATGATATCTCCTTTACCTCAAAGAGACTTTTCATAACAGATGAGGAGAACCAAATGTGACACATTAAAGGGGGCAACTGTGAAGTACCAATGAACTGATTTCCTTAAAGCGAACTTCACCTTTGTCTAGTATTTGTGCTTCTGCAAAACTCAACAACTGGCTTGTGTGGTTGCTGTTTGGTAGGGTGGGAGAGGGTTTTGCTAATACTTAAAAAAGCTCCCAAATGATCTGAGTGCTACCTGGGCTTTCATGACTGAGGAAAGAACCATACAGTGCCAGCTCTGTAATATTTTGCATGGCCACCGTCCAGATGCAAAAATGACTTCTTCATACAATCTACCTAAGACAGTTTTGATAACTCAAAGGTGGTCATTCCTGGACCAGAACTGGTCCATGACCATCAGCTGCCAGTACCTGGAGAGCATCTAGGAAAGAACGAAACATTGTAGCCAATGGACATAAATATGGTACCAGTCCCTGGTACATTGGAGGGAAGAATTGTTAGCCTTGCACATCAGATAGCTTAGATGCACATCAGACCACCCTCCATAAAAGTTCTATTGCTGGCATATTTTGCTGCCTTTTCATGCCACCAAGAGACACACACCCCCAGACCTAACTTAACCAGCATTAATAAGGCTTCCCTGGCAGTAACGGAGCATGAGCAGAGCTCTGTTTACTTCCGGGTTCTTGAACTCAGCGATTCTCACAAGAAGATGCTAATGCAGCAAATTTGAAAAACACAACAAAGACACAAAAAGTTCCCACAAGCACAAACTCATACTTTAGAAGTCCCAAGTACATGGGGGGGGGGTCATAAAAAAAGCACCCCCTACCCTGATGTCATGATCTCAAGTGAAAGTGTTTGCCCATTGATGCTGCATTCATGTGAGCACAATGGTTTGAGGATTCAAACGCCAGCAATGCTGGTAACAAAGCAGAACGGGAGATCTATTGATGGCTTGGGCCAGCAATAAAAAAGTCACCTTATTCCCTTCTCATGATCATGAAAGGATGATGTCATCTGGTATGTGCACCTTTCATGATCATTAGGTGTCCTTATGATGCCATACTTGCTGCATCTGATAAAGTCCTTAGAAGACCTTTTGAAATGCCTATATAGCAACCTTGCTCAGCTTGATGACCTCCAGATATGTTGGACTGTAAACCTCATAATACCTAGCCAGTGCTGGCTGGGGAATAATGGCAATTGTACATGCAAATAGGAGGGGATCAAGTTGGGGGAAGCTGATTTTATGCCATTTTTAATCCCACTCCTTCCTTTTTCCTTTGTTTTTTTTCCCATGCCTTTTAGTTGTTTGATATTTTAAGTGCAAACAATTTCATTGCCTTGAGATCTAGGGCTTAAATCAAGGGTGGTAATAATTTCACTTGAAGGCTGAATATAGGCCTTTGGGGACACCAGTGTGATGCTTGGTACCCTTACCAATTCTACCAAAGTCCCCAGCACCCCCCTACTATTTTTGGCTTTAAAAACACATGTAAATTGCAATATATCTCTTTGTAGAGCTATTTCATGTTGTTCTTGGAGACTACCCACTCCCAAATGGCTTCCCATCCCCACTCCCACAGATTGAGAGTGATTGGAAGTAACGTAGGTCACTTCCAGTTGCCCAAAATGGTGGCCGTGTCAGTAGAGACATAGAGCTCTGGAAGAGCCCAAAAAATCAGGTCCTCTGAGCTCCAAAGCATGCCCACTCCTGGCCTAAATCCAATTTTAGGCTCAACTAGTATAGACACATGGAATAAATGGAAATGTGGTAAATCAACATTTATGTAATACCAATAATCCACTGGATATATTGTAAAACAGACTAGCAATTTGATTTCCAGACTATAAATCCCTCCCTACCACACACACCAGAAAGCTGGGGTATATATTCTCTCAAATAAAATAAATAAATCTTGGTGGTGGCACTATATTATTATTATTTTTTAAATCCTTCCTTGGTCCCTCAGAAGGAGGAAAGTAAGAACTTGAAATACATATGCAATCTGCTGTTCTCAAACAGAGAAGTATAATATTTTTTGTTGCAAAACAAGCTGTTTCTCTTGACTCTTAGGCATGATCGTGACTAGAAAGAGTGGACTGAGCAGTGTGTGACGTTTATGTCCCATGTTTTGTTCCTCTGAGTCAGATCCTGCCTTGGCTTAAGAATCAAGGAGCAGAAGATGTGTGTAGGATGGCAACAATGTTCAAAAGAGGGAGCTTTGAGACACAGCTTCCAAACAGGCCAGTTGTTCAGAGTTTTATTCAGAAGGAAAGAAGGAAGCTTTTCACACCTCTGTTGGTAGTGTTAGTTGTCCCTTCCATGCCCTTTTCAGACATAACCAGTGTCAGGGGCTTCCATCAACTGCTAAAGCCAATCTGCCCCATTTGGAATCTCACTGCTGATCCCTGGTACCTCCTGGCCTTAGCATTCCTTGTTTATGATCTACCATGGGTCAAACCCAGCACAGCTGATGGTGAAGAATTATGGTTGCCAGATCTCAGGGCTTGGCTCCCCTTCTCCAGTCTGCAAACAAGGGGAAGGAATCTCTGGATGAGATAACTGCCTTGAAAAGTATGTGGCTATTTTCTTGTTATGTATGGTATCTTAGACTTGAATGGCATACTCTGAGCACCTGTGGTTGATGCTTAATGTATCATGCCTAATGACACCAATGGGAGCAGCTCCTTCTAACATCAGCTTTGTAACATGACCATGACTTGCCCCCTCTGATATCACAAGTCCCTAAGTCTCAGGTTTTGGTGTTGAAATCTCAAGACCTGGATAATCCTGACATGGCAAAACTGTGAATCATGTTGGGACTTGCACTCAAAATCTGGAGGGCTGCAGTTTGGCAACTACTGATCTATCTTTAACTAGATTGAAGGAGCCACCTCAGGCAGCCAATTCTGGAATGGGGGTAGGGCAGTGAAGTGCTGGGACACTGAGAAGTTGTCTAAATGGCAAAAATACTCTGTCCTGAGTTTTGTGTGTATCACATGCTGCCCTGGGCTCCAGAAAAGGAAGCTGGCATAGAACTAAAATCCAACTGCTTTCTGGGCAGATTCTGTACATGGAATTGGAGATAGGGGAATTCCATCTTGTCCTTTGCTTCAGGCAGCAAATCATTTCAGCCCATGTTCATCTGCCTTCTCTGAATGAACAAGCAATGACAAAAGTGGAGCAATAAACTCCACACACCCTTTCATATTATACCATTATACCTCTGATTCCATTTTAACTGCCATGGCTGTATCCTATGGAGTCCTATGTTTTTTAGTTTGGGGAGGCACTAGAGCTCTCTGGGTGAGAGTTCTAAATGCCCTTCCTAAACCCCAAATCCCAGGATTCCACAGAATGTTGTGATGGCAGTTAAAGTGGAACCATAGCACTATAATTCATACCTTCTATCTCTCCCAATTTGGCAGGGACATTCCTGATTAATCTTCTGTTGTCCCATTATTTCAGCTGCTTTTAAAATGTCCCAGTTTCTCTCTTTGTCCTCAGCTTACTCAATTGCTGCAAACTAAGTTCAAAGTTCAAAAGTAATTTGAACTTTTGCAGAGGGGAGAGAAGGGGAAGGGGCAGAAAGCTGCCCTTCCCAGTTAGACTCAAGCTGCTGCCACACTGCAAAAATAATGTAGTTTGATACCACTTTAACTATCATGGCTCCATCCTATGGAATCCTGGGATTTGTAGTTTGTTGTGGCACCAGAGCTTTCTGACAGAGAAGGCTAAACATCTCACAAAACTACAAATCCCAGAATTCCATAGCATTGTGCCGTGGCAGTAAAAGTTGTGTCAGACTACATCATTTCTGCAGTGTGGCAACAGCCTCAGAGAAAATCAAACTGCTGCAGCCTCTTCTAATTTGTGTGTTTTTTCTCATTAATAATGTTTGCCATCTTGGCTACACTCCAATGTTGCTTGTTCACATGTGTCCCAATTTTCAGCTCTGAAATGTTGGAAGCTGTGATACTTGTGTAGTGTGAAGGGACCCCTTTTGCCCCCTCTCTCTGGGAAGTGATGCAGATTGGGTCAGAAGAAGAGTCAGGTTAATAGACAGTGGCAATAATGGTGAGGATGAAGAGGGGGATCACATACAGAGAGGGAGGTTACAAAGATCAAGTTGCCCAAGGATGACTTCTGTACCTGACAGAGCCTTCCAGATGTGTTAGATCACAAATATCATGACCCTCACCTACATGGCCCTGCTATCTGTGGATGGGAATTGTAATCCAACGCACTTAGAGCATACCAGGTTGGGGAATGAATTTGTCATAATGTAGTTTTGAAAAGTGACTGGCCCATTTATTGAATCATAGTAGAAGTAAAGGCAGCTAGAGTAGGCGTCCCATTTCCCCATGATTAAAAAAGTTCCAGTAATGGCACTGGCAGCTGTTCCAAATGTTCCTTGCACTTGCTCTTTCTGACTGAACCCCTTCCCTCTCTGCTTCTCCAAGCATTAAGTTCTGGCTACCCACCCATCCCAGCCTTCACAATCTTACTCCCACCATCTCCCCATACATTCCTCCCTTCCAAAGAATTAGGAGTGGCCACTTGAAGAATGTTCCCTCATAGCCTCATGCTATCACTCACAGGTGATTCTGGCAACAGTAGCTTTGAGTATTTGAGTGAATATTATGAAGGAGAGCTGGTTTGACCTGATTTGTTTCTTTCTGGCTTCAGAGGAACCTCTAGAGAAAATGTGTTTCTGTCAGCATTCTTTAAAATAAAATCTATCATGTATTTCTGTCAGCATTATTTAAAAACACACACACAACTATCTTCTCTACCTTATCAAAATATTCTGTTTAAATTGTTCACCCAGGATCAATTTTAAAATATTTTAGTGGGCTACCAAATTGTTTGAGATTAGCCAAAGCATAATTGAAAAAAAATTATCCTATTAGCTCAAAATATATGGGGTACAAATTAAAATAATTCTCAAGCTTTAACAACCTGAGTTTAGCATTATACACATTGTAGTTTCTAGAGGATTTTTTTTCCTAAATGATTTTTCAAATCCCTCCCTTGAGTACAATCTGCTTCAAGGAAAATTGGCACTGAGGAAAGGTCAAAAATAGTTCCTTTCCCAAATCTATGTTGACTGAATTAAAATATCTGAATTTTATTTTGAACAGTGAAAAGGAGCTTATAAGGCCTATCTAGGGCCTCTTATATACAAAGTTTTTTTTATACAGAGAGAGAGAGAGAGAGAGAGACTTGATTTAAAATGTTTGTTATATTAGCAGTGTATCCTGTGCTGCATATTAATAAAACAATGGAATTTTTTATTTCTTTTTCTAATAAATTACATAATTCAAACCTTAAAACACCTTTAATGAACACTGACTCGGCATGTGGCACTTAATAAAACTGGACTAAACTCGTTTTCTGCTTGACAGGCTACCAGTGGAGAATGTGCCCTACAAGTAAATGATTAAGAGGCAGAAATCTTTTCTGAACTACTATTAAACACTTCAAAGATTTTCAAAGTCAGATAAAATGAAAAGCAAATGTGTTTCACTGCTTCTCAAATACCTCAAATGTTTTAGCAGGTGCAAGCAATGAAACTTTCTGTAGTGACAGCACTTTAGGGTCTGCAAAGTGCACCCTACTGAATTATGGGAAAGCTGGTCATTCTTCATTTTAAAAAATCACAATTTTAGATGAGAAAAGATGTGTGTCCTTAATTTCTATCTACATATGTAGTACTGGGGATGATGGGGGGGGGGGTAAGAGGAGTGATGTGTTGTCTTCTAGTTCTGCTATCAGCTTCCTACCCATTGTGACATTGTTTCATGTGAACCAACATAGATCCTTAACCTTACAACTTCTCCCTTTGGTAATGAGTCATAATAAGAATAGACAAGTAGACTTAACTCTTCCACATCTTTCTGGCTCCACATTCTACACATAGATCATGTGGGAGTTCTTTGTCCAAGAGGCCAATGGAATTTGATTCATTTTCTGAGATGCCTGCAGTGTATGAAGTGGGGAAGCTTTATTGAATCATATCTGTCACTGCTTCAATCTTCCACAGTTTCAGAACTGGGCAAACATTTGTGCTAATGAATGTAACGTAAAGAATAAAAATCAG
The DNA here is from genome assembly GCA_030847615.1 of Gambelia wislizenii. NCBI lineage: Eukaryota > Metazoa > Chordata > Lepidosauria > Squamata > Crotaphytidae > Gambelia > Gambelia wislizenii. Next base: position 93,584,868 of record JAUMIR010000003.1, on the reverse strand, counting down.
AATACAGGCAATAAAAATAGGCAAAGCAGTGATAGCCAAATCAGCCTCACAGCCGTCTATAGCCAGACATTTTCCCATCTGAACCTACCAGAGCTAGACTCCAGGAATGCTGAAATTGTAACAGAGAAGATTTTGACAGGCTAGTTCAGTGGTTCATTATTCAGGCAAAGGGTGGGGGTGGGAGTGATGGGAAGGTTACATAAGGCCACCAAAATTGACTTCCATTTGTAACCTAAAATAGGATATGAACATGAGTCTTCAACAATAAGACACACAACTGCTTCCAGGAGAAGGGGTTTAAGGGAAAAGGTCATAGCTAGTTCATTGCTAAATCCATGCTAATTAAATTAGGATGTTTGAACTTTATTGAAAAGTCCAACCAATCTGAAAACACAACCACAGCATCTGTTATTGTGCACAAATAAGTAAAAGAGAGAGAGAGTAAAAGAAGAAAAGTACAGAAAGAAGAAGAAGGTCTGTCTCGTACTTGTACTTAACAGGAAAGCCTCAAAGGGAAAGAGAATGCAGCCTATTTCCTGATATTTCCCTGCTAACAGAATATATTCTCAATTGAGAATGAATATGATTCTTATTTTAAACTTTGTAGATTTGAAGAATAAATATGGAAGTGCTATTTAACTGACATTTGCAATACGTAGGCCTCTACTGGCAATGGATTAGCCCTTCTATCCCTGCCCACCACTATCCACCAAAGACATCTCCTGATTGGGAAGCCATTCAGAATATAGCACCCCGATTGTCAATCTGTACATGGGAAAATCCAAAATATTCACAGTGGTTCCTTTATGACTCCTCATCTCATTCCACATATTTGCATCCAACCTGTTTTCCAAGCAGCTCAGTGCAGCAATGCAGCCTCACAAGTAAGGAGAATGTCTCATTGTTTCCTGCCCTTTACCCTGCTCTGGGGAACAAAGATGGAAATAAGAGTGTTTGAATTAGCACCAAACAAGCCCACAGTTTCTGATTGGCTAGAGATGTTCCAGAGTTATCACAAGAGGTTCGTCATGCTGCATGGGTGGTAGCCAATCAGCAACTGCACACTTTCATAGTGCTTTCCTGCCTCCTTTCCCCTCCCAACTGGGAATTCTCCTCCCCTGCTGTGGCACCTAGTGGTTCCTGTTCAGGAAATATTTATTGGCCATTATGGTTCACAACAATTTTAAAATTTAACATAAGGAGACAGGCAATGAGTTACTCAAGAGCATCCTGTGAGTTTCATAGCTGGGTTTGGGGGTGTGATTTGAAGTAGGGTTTGTTATAGACAGTTTCATCACTCTAGTCATGCCACACTGGCTTTTTAAATGATGTTCTTTCACTTTTTCTGCTCTGGTGAAAATGTAGTTGTCCTAAATCTGAATAGCTGCCAGCTTGTTCCTGCAAGTTATGGATTCTGAGCTATAGGCCTTCCAAACAATGAATGAGGTCAACCCATTTTTATCAGATAATGACATTCTAATTATCTTTTAGCTTTACTTAGAACAGGTAGACAGAACTAGGCAAAACATGGACACTTATTTTGAATCCTTTGGCTGTCATGGCCATTTGCTATGACAGGTGGCATTGCATCCCAAATTTTCTGGGGTTCTGGAAGCTGTTGTCCAAAAAAGTAGCTTTTCCAAGATCTCAACGAAGAACATAAAACAGGTTGGAGGAGCTGAACCATACTTCTGCCTGTTATTCGAGGCTTTAGTCCCACCCCACCAAAGCCACTGCGAACTATGTGAAGTCGAAGGCTTTCACGGCTGGCATCCATAGATTTTCTTTGGTTTTCTTCCGGGCTGTGAGGCCATGTTCTGGAATAGTTTCTTTCTGATGTTTCACCTACATCTGTGGCTGGCAACTTCAGAGAATGGTTGGGTAGGAGTGTGTGTGGAGTTTATGTGCTGTGAACCCTTGTTGGGGAGTATATGTAAATTTGTGTAATTGAATGGTTAGTTTCTGGGTATAGAAATGCAAGGATGATTAGTGTCTGTTTGGCTAATGGTTGGTTGATGGGCCATGCAGTGTGCAAACACGAATCAAGGAACATGAGAAACACTGCAGACTGGGCCAGCCAGAAAGATCAGCAGTAGCAGAACATGTTATAAACCAAACTGTACACAAAATGTTATTTAAAAACACAGAAATTCTGGACCAGGCCAACAACTATCATGTCAGAATGCACAGAGAAGCTATTGAAATCCACAAACACCTGGACAACTTCAACAAGAAAGAAGAAACCCTAAAAGTAAACAAAATCTGGCTGCCAGTTTTGAAAAACAATAGAATCAAAACTCAACACTTACAAAGGAATTCCACCCAGGGACAGGGGGATTTCCAGTAGATAATGGCCCACCAACCAACCATTAGCCAAACAGAAGGATATGGACAAGCTGGAATGTGTCCAGAGGAGGGCAACCAAAATGGTGGGAGGTCTGGAAGCCATGCACTATGAGGAGCGGCTTAGGAGCTGAGTATGTTTATCCTGGGGAAATGAAGGTTAAGAGGGGACATGATAGCCATGTTTAAATATTTGAAGGGATATCATACTGAGGATGGAGCAAGCTTGTTTTCTGTGGTTCCAGATACTAGGACATGTAGCAATGGACTCAAACTACAGGAAAAGAGATTCCATTTAAACATTAGGAAGAACTTCCTAACCATAAGAGCCGTTTGGCAGTGGAATGCACTGCCTTGGAGAGTGGCTGAGTCTCCTTCTTTGGAGGTTTTTAAACTGAGGCTGGATGGCCATCTGTCGGGAATGATTTGATTCTTTATTCCTGCATGGTATGGGGTTGGACTAGATGACTCTTGTGGTCTCTTCCAACTCTATGGTTCTATGAATCTATGATCCCCCCCCCAACATGAGATGCATTAAAGTAATAGGTTTACCTTAGTGTCCCCTTAAGTCAGAAACGACTTGAAGCCACACAAGTATAAAGTGGGTGGAGATAAGGATATATGAAGCAGGGCTAGTGTGTATCCTCTCACCACCTCCACATTTTTAACAGTCTCCCCTGCAGGTCAAAAACCTACCTTGAACCCTTGCAATCCATGCTTTTGGAATTCTGTGTTGGCAAAACAGTGGAGAACACAGCCAGTTGGAACAGAGAATTACTAGCTAATTTACCCTCTTTGGTCCCTAAGTGACTTTCTTCCTGTTCTCTTTAAAAGGATACTGTAGTTTCATTACAAGCCATTGTATGTGAGGTTTATTGAGATCCTCAGTTAACCAATCCCTCTGGGAGTTTGATTTGATTAATGTATTCCTTGTTCCACAGGGTTTACCTTCTCCCTCCACCCATCCTATTTTTTCTGTTACACCACTTTTATCATCCCTACATTCACTGTTCTTTCATTATTTGACCTAATATATATTTTTTGAAGCTGTTGGATCAGAGGATAGGAGCCTCCCACAGTTCAAGAGGTTGAAACAGAAGACAGACATTTCAGCTCTAGAGTCCTGTTATGCAGGCTTCAGTCAGGATAGTGTAACAGCTTTTAGTAAATGGATACCCCATGACTTGGCATTCTTGAAATCTAATTCACTCTACATCAACCTCCTGTGTGAGTTGATTAGGGATTATGATGCTGTTAAACTGTCTCATTGATTGGCAGCATGTCTAGGCAATTCCAGTGCAATACAGATGGATAAAATTATGTTTATTAGACAAAACGTTGGAAAACATGATGTGTGCATTACAACTTCATTCATTGTTGTTTGTCACAGTCACTCTCCTATTGGATATTGGATTTTTTTCAAAGTCACTATCCTATTGGCCTTTCCATTGACGCCCCCTTGTCGTGGGGGAGAGGCATGCCTACCCTAATGAAGTTTTGAGCTATGCTGGCAGTGGCATAATAGCCACCGGTAGGGCCTCCCATGCCAGAAAGGTCAAAACCGAAGGGTCTGACAAAGAGCGTCAGGATGGGCAGGACGGGCTCTCTAGCCTTATAGCAACCAACCTAAGAGAAGGAAAACTCTAATCCCAAACCTAGGCAGATGGTGCTCGTCAACCCTGTAAGGTCAACCATCTAAGAGAATGAAACTCTAATCAAACCTACGACCCGAGGACCTCGCTGCTACCGTCCATGCTTGCAAGGCCACAGCAGATGAACCTTTGGTTTAAAGGGTGAGGCCAGTTCTGTGCACGCTGCGCTCCACCAGAAAAAATCCATTGCACAGGCTCGAAGGACAAATCCAATTCTGAAAAAGCCCTGTAGTGATAGGCGAGGGACAAAACAGCAGGTGTAAAGATGCATTGGAAGCCGCAGACCCAACCCTGCATGCAGGCGGTTCAGGACATTGGTCGCTTGAGGCTGACCTGGGAGATGACAGTCTTGTTCGGCATCATCCTGAATGACCAAGCAGCCTTTTTTAAGGAGAACACTGCTTGCTCCATATGGAGAGGGGCCTAGAAAAGGTGGCCTAGCGAAAGCTCATCCCCATCTACCTGGTTGGCTAGCCGAGGCCAGCGGGCATCTTCTGATGTGGTCAAACCAAAGCAAAGAAACAAAGGCACACACCGGCCTCCAAAGGTGTAAATAAACTGATGCTTGCATGCTGGAACATCAGAACCATGTGAGACTCTGAAGATAGTGGACAGCCTGAGCGTCATTCTGCTCTAATATCCCATGAACTATCACGACTTAATATTAACATCGCTGCTCTTAGTGAAGTTCATCTCCATGAGGAAGGCAGCCTTAAAGAACGCGGCGCCGGCTACACACTTTACTGGTCTGGCAAACCCAAAACAGAAAAACGTCTTTCAGGAGTAGGCTTTATGATTAAAAACTCCATTGCCTCCAAACTCGAAACCTTGCCAACAGGAAACTCTGATCACGTTGTTTCCTTACACCTCCCTCATGTTGTTCTCTTTAGTATATATGTCCCAACTATGCAAGTCGGCCCTGTAGAGAAAGAAGAATTCTACACAGACCTATGCACAATGCTGTGCAGATCTGGGTGATCTTAGAGGATTTTATGAAGCTCTTAAAGCAGTGTTTGGGCCTACTTATCAGGTCCAAAGCTCCTTATACAGTACAGTTGGTCAAACATTAATTACTGATAGAGCCTCCATCCTGAATTGATGGGCTGAACATTTTCAAAGTCTCTTTAGTGCCAACCGAGTAGTCCAAGGCTCAGCTATTCAACATATGATACAAAAACCAATGAAAAATGAATTGGACATAGCTCCCACTTTGGAAGAGACCCTTAAGGCCATACAGCAGATGAAAAACAGCAAGGCAGCTGGGATTGATAGAATCCCCCCTGCAGTTTGGAAACACGGAGGTCATGCACTCAACGATAAATTCCACAAACTCCTTGTGAACTTCTCGGAAAAAGGGGAACTGCCATCAGGTCTCCGAGACACAGCCATCACCACCCTGTACAAGAAAAAAGGAGCAAAATCCGACTGCTCCAACTATAGAGGCATAACAGTGCTCTCTATTGCTGGAAAAATCCTTGCAAGGATACTCCTGAACAGATTAGTTCCTGCTATTGCAGAAGAAGTTCTTCCTGAAAGCCAATGTGCCTTCAGAGTCAATAGGAATACTACAGATATGGTATTTGCCCTTAGACAACTGCAAGAGAAATGTAGAGAGCAGAACAAGGGACTCTATGTAACATTTGTTGACCTCACCAAAGCCTTCGACACTATGAGTAGAAAAGGTCTGTGGCAGATCCTGGAAAGACTAGGATGTCCCCCAAAAATCCTTAAAATGATTATCTTGCCACACGAGGGACAGCGGGGTCAAGTCAGCTATGGCGATGCTCTTTCAGAGCCCTTTCTAATAACTAACAAAGTGAAGCAAGGTTGTGTTCTCGCTCCAACTTTATTTACAATCTTCTTCAGCATGATGCTCCAAAGGGGTACGGCAGAGCTTGAAGAAGAAGACGGCATCTATATACGTTACTGTACTGATGGTAGCTTGTTTAACTTAAGCCGTCTGAGGGCTCACACTAAGACTCTAAACTATCTAGTTCATGAGCTGCTCTTCGCTGATGATGCTGCCCTTGTTGTCCACCCAGAAGCAGCTCTGCAGTGCCTAACATCCTGCTTTCCAACAGCTGCAGAGCTGTTTGGGCTGGAAGTCAACCTGAAGAAAACAGAAGTTCTCTACCAGCCTGCACCACAGGATGAACATCACCATCCCCACATTGCTGTAGGCAAGTCTGTGCTTAAATCCATTCAGCAGTTTACCTATCTGGGAAGCATAATCTCCTGAGATGCCAAGAATTACAAAGAGATCGATCACAGATTATCAAAGGCATATAGTGCATTTGGAAGACTTTACAAAAGAGTCTGGAGTAATAAACGCCTGAGACGAAGCACAAAAATCAGTGTGTATAGAGCCACTGTTCTCCTTTATAGGTCTGAAACATGGGTCACCTATCACCACCACTTACGACTCCTCAAATGCTTTCATCAGCACCGTATACGCACAATCCTAAATATACACTGGACTGATTATGTGACAAATGTTGCTGTCCTTGAGCAAGCAGGGATCACCAGCATTGAGGCCATGATATTGAGAATGCAGTGGTACTGGGCAGGGCATGTTTCTAGGATGGAGGACCATCGCCTCCGAAAAATAGTACTCTACAGTGAACTCGCCACAGGTCAGCATAAGAGGGGTGCTCCCAAAAAGCGATACAAGGACTCCCTGAAACAACATCTCAGGCACGGCCAAATTGATCACCAACAATGGTCTGCCCTGGCCTCACATCAGGAGGCATGGAGACACACTATCCACAATGCTGCAGCCTTATTTGAGAACTCACGCCGAACAAGTCTTGGAGAGAAAAGACAACGGAGAAAGAATCGGAACCCAGAAACATCACCCAAGAAGATCTTCTGCTGTGCTTTCTGCAACTGGACTTGTTTATCTCAGATTGGCCTTTTTAGTCATCAGCGTGCTTGCAGAAAGTGCGGGATGAGTCCTTCCTGAATCTCCTTTACAAAGAAAAGCCAGAGCATATAATGTGACTTGAGTATCTATGGATTTGGGTATTCACAGGGGCTCCTGGAACCAAACCCCAGTGAATGTGAAGGGACAACTGTGTGTATATAGAGAGAGAAGGAGGGGGGGGTTGAGAGAGAGACCCAGCATGCTGTACTGATGTTGAGCATCATACTAGGTTTGCATCCCTGCTCAGTCATGGAAATGCACTGTATGACCTTGGCAAATCATCCTGCACTTTATCAGATGCAGTCTTTAAAACGTTCTTTTGCCGGCACAAAAATCCCACCATTTTTATGCCAGCAAAAGAACCCCCCCCCCCCCGCGCTCACCTCCTTTGCAGCAAAGGTTTCTCTGTGAATGAAGAGGAAGTGAACGGAGCCCCATTCACTTTTCATTTGAAATCTCATGGGATTTCATTGCGCAGGAAATTCAAACTTTAAAACAAATATAAACCTTAAAAAGTGAAGCAAAGCACATACACACATTTTAAAAGTCACAAGTAACCCAGGGAGGACCATATAAAAGAGCGAAACTTACCTGGATGTTCTGATCTGATCCAGAAGTGTTCATGCCAGAGTGTCCATTGTCAGGGTAAGTATGTGATTTAAAGGGACAGAGGTATCGCATGTTGGCAATGCTGGCAAAAAAGCAGTATGGGGATCTCTTGATGGCTTAAGCCATTGATTAAAAAACACTTGATTTTGGCTTTTTAAAACCACGAAAGGGTGACGTCATCTGATCCACGTGCCCTTTCGCGGTTATGTGGCATCCTTATGACGCTGTATTATGCATGTCTGATAAAGTCCTCTCTCTCAGCCTAAGTGGAAGGCAATGGCCAACTGACCTGCACAGATCTTGCCAAGAAAACCCTGGGATAGATTCTCCTTAAGATTGCCTTATGTGAACTTATAGTATAGATATTTTTGTAGATTCTTAAACTGCAAAACCTGAAGAAATGGGAATGATAATGAATAACTGAGTTTCATGTATTGGTTTGAAAATGCAATAAATACTAAAATATAAACCAAACACATTTCTTTCCCATCCCTACCAACTACCAGGCAATGTTCTATGCAGCTATTATTTATCTAAAATTGTTGGGATTCTCCTGTCCCCTCTCAACTTCAGCCACTTCCTGAAGACTGGGAGTCGTTTACACAGTTTCAGTAGCATCCTGCTAGATCAGTGTTTCTCCTGGCTACATTCTTCTGCTGCATATCTTTCAAGTTATCTCATATTATTCCAAAAGATGGGGAAAGTAAACACACCCAAAATGTTACAGATGTTTTCACATATACGCTTGGCACTTCGTGTTTGAAGAATATATTACAGATACATGTGTTTTTGTCTGTGGATGTCCAAGGGCAGGATAATTGTGTGTATCTGAATTGCAAACATCTGGCTCCTGCTACATACCAAATGTATTTTGGCATGCCTTCCTCCCACAAACTTGTATATTTTGTGCCCCACTCTCCTGTCTCTAATTTTTCTATTTGGTATTAATTTCATGTCTCCCAGGTTATCTAGATAACAAGTATCAATCAAAAGAACGTGCACTTGCATCTGGGTATTATTATTATTATTATTATTATTATTACCATCATTATTATCATCGTGCCATCAGTGTACATGGCATTTTACACGAGCAGTTTACCCTGCCCTCAGGCTTACAGTCTAAAAAGACACAACACACATGGAAAAGGGGATGGCAGTTGGGGAGGGAATTAAGTCCAACAGATACTGGGTGCTGTTTTCTCCCTCCAAGGACACAGTAGTGGCGCTGGAGATGGAGGGAGGGCCCTTCTACAGTTGCTGGGCCTAGACATGATGGAGCTGTGCCTGCCTGTTGTTCTATCCCTCTGAGGCCACAGCAGTGGCTGTTGGGATCAGCAATGGGGGTGGGGGAGGGCCTTTCATCTACTTCTGGGCCTAGGCATGATGAAGCTATGACCAGTTTTTCTTTCAGTCATTTGCACAGGGCCAGATCTACCATTAGGAAACAAGGCTGTCACCTCAAGTACCAGATGACAGGGCCAGGGAGCAAAGGTGAATTGATGGATGGCAGAACTACGTAAAACATGTGCCCTGCTCTTGCATTCTAAGCAGGCCTGCCACCTTCAAGATGGAATACTGTCCCTTTATGGGGATGTAAATCTTCACTTATTTTATTTGTACATAAAAGCATGAATGTTTTAAAAAGTGTTTTTCCCCAATGAGCAGATTATGAGTGTTTGTATATTCTTCAACATTTCCCCCCACATCTGGGGACTTCTTGCAAAAATATCACAATTTTCACACAGATTTTGTATTGTTTGGGGTAGGGGAAAAACTTCATGCAATTCTCGCAAGAAAGTCTCAGCATGCAAAAATGAGCATGACAATTTTTTCTAGAGCATTTGACAGGCAGAAAATGCCGGGGGCCAGCTGTGCATTTGTATGCCCAGTGTATCCATGTTCAGTGCCTCCACCTCTCACAAGCCAAATCATACCTGTTTCCAATCCAGAGAGACAGACCAGTGCAGGTTGCAAAGCCTACTCAAAGGAATCTCGTGCAAGGTTGTGAATCTTTTTGGCAAAAAGAACTTCCCACATGTCCAGTACCCACTGGTTATGCTTGTCCAAGACAAGTCCGGTCCACCAAGCTAACCACCACAAGGACCACTTGAAAAGTTTTCATCTAGCTGCCTGAAAATAAAGAAAATTAGGATTGAAGCATGTGAATTGTCCCAGACATGGAATGGCATCAATACCAGGCCTACCTTCCTGGCAGAAGCATTGGAGTGGCCACTCATGAAAACAGAGTCTAGCAGAAGTCACACATCTTACTTAATGCCAGATGGACCTAAGAACTAAAACTGCTGAACAGTGAAGAGATTTAGATGATCAAGCACCTCTGCTGGGATGAGATGTCAGTAGTGACTCTTAACTTTTGCTAATATATAACCCTTTTTTTCTAGGATCATCTTGTTTGCTGTTCAAATAGCTAGTATAGAAACTTTGACTAGAATGTGCAATCGTTTTTAAAAAATTTATCTAATGCCATTTAGAGTTGCCAGTTCTCAGGGCCTGGCCCTGCATCTCCAGTTCTCATGGGTCATCTCCAGGCAGGAGACGAGGGTGCAAATTCTGAAGTTTTGGTGGGCTCAGCTCCAGGAAAAAGAAAAGGCTTATGTGCAAATCTCCAGTTCACCAAGTGGAGATGCACTTTGCTACAATTGGCAAGGATTAACTGATTTATTGCTGCAACTTGAAAAGATTCTTGGGAGATTATCAGACAACTTAAATATAGCAGCACAGGAGCACCAGAGGATTCTGAAAGGGCTTCCCTTCATTGATAGGTTGTCATGCTCCCGTGCCCCTTCAGTTCCCCTGGCACTCCTTTTTATTCATGGGCCAAGCTGTGAATTCATCCGTTATTCTGATTCTGTAACGCAATGACAGGTGAGTGAAAAGGTGCCCTGTTATGCTGGCATGATGCCAGCATCACTGGGAGGTCCATGCTGAACACTTCTGGGGGCAATCAGGACAAGGAGGTAAGTGACACAATTTTTTTGTACCCTTCCCGGGTTACTTGGTATTTTTTTAAAGTGTGTTTTCATGCTTGATTTGGGTTTTTGACATTTCTTTTTCTTTTTGAATTTCCCGCATGATCATCCTCTCACGACAACAGCTGGGATTTCCATTACAGGGAGTGAATGCAGCTCCATCAGAGCTGCATTCACTCCTGGGCTGCTGGGGGAAAGGAAAGAAGCAGCAAAGGTAGGTGTGTGAAACTTTTATTTTTATAGTGTTACAGGGATGGGAGTGGGGTGGGAGGGGAGATAAGGAGACGGGGATGCTATTTTTGTCCCCGTCTGATAATTTCCTTGGGGTCTATGGGTTTAGTTAGTTAGCTTCCTCCTTCCTTCCTAGACACTGAAGCATTCACCTTCTGGGCAGAAGCAAGTAGGCCAGAATAACTGTTCCTTATCCTGTCTCTCTAAGTAAGTGAGAAGGAATAATCTCCTCATTTCATCTTGATCTGGGAAGAGAACCTTTAGCTAATATTTCTGTCTTAATTTCAAACAATAATATATGCTCTTGGGATGTGTGTGTTTGTTTGAATCACAAGCTGTGAGTAATCACAATAAGTACAAGTGCATAATGCTTAATGCCATTAGCAGAGGCCATTCCTAAGTCCCAGGTTTTGACCCAGAAACCTCAAGGCCTGGGACAATCCTGAACTGGCAATCCTTATTCACCTACAGAGTGATGCCTAAAGGACTTTTTAGTTTCATATAAGTAAATTAAAACACCCACCCAAATAGCTAAATCCCAATGCTGTCCTAACTAGATTAGATGCACTGCAATCAATGGGACTACATTTTTGATTAACAAATCCTATTTCTTTCAATGGAGCTATTCTCAGGACTAAGGGCTACATGGGGGTGGTAAAAATATGATTGAAAAATGGACTTGCTTTGCCTGGACCTGCCCCTCATGATATTCAGACCACTCTGGTCCAGATTTAAGTGCCACATCTATCTGGTCAAAAAGTCTGAGGACTTTACCAGACATGGCAAAAACAACACCATTAAGATAGGATGATAGCACAAATGACAGAAATTATCATATGAGTTTATCACTTACCTGTTCCCGCTGTGTTGTGCTGGCATGAATAAGGCATCACTTTTTATTGACAGCTTAGCTCATTTGCGCCAGCGCAATGCAGAGGAAATAGGTAAGCGATGAGGACGTCTGATAATTTAGCCTTTAGTGCTATCATCACATCCTAAATGAATTTTACCTCCAGCTGTAGGTCCGCCACCGCTGCCTAGCCAGGCACCTCTTTCCAAAGAGCTTCATGCAGAACCCCCCCCCCACCTTGTACAGGCAACTGTTCTGAGGGTCAGAGCAAGTAACTCCTCTTGGAGCAGTCGCTCCCTCAGACTTCATAATGAGTGGCTGTACACTGGGAAGGCGACCCCCCAGAGTATGGGTGATCATTCTGAAGGTCAGAACGAGCAACTCTGCCCAGTTCATGATAACAGGCACCACTGTTTTCCCCTCCTTGGGACTGCCGCCACTGGCTGTGCTTTCCCAGTGCATAGTGAAGGAGTGACTGCGCACTGAGAAGGCAGAGCCAGCAGCAGTGGGGAGGGGGGAATGGCAGAGCCTGTCAGGCATCTATTGTCCTGCCTCCCCACCCTTCAAATCCAGTGCGGATCCTTTGTCCACACAACAGTTTTCTCTGGAGTTTTTTGGGGGGGAGACAGGGTAGGGCCCGTTACACCCTTTAAAAAATACCCAGAAAAAACTGTTCTCACCAGCAAAAAACAGATTGGGCCCCATATGACTGCAGGAAACCATTCTGGCATGCTGAACCATCACTGTAGCTGCCCTCTGCTGTTGCTCTTCCACAGTAGGAAGCAGGCTTATAGCATGTGACCAAGACTGGTCACATGCAGGGTGCCTTGGTCACATGTTGCGAGCTGGCTTCCTGGCTTCAGAGATAGTGAGGGAGGTGGTGGCGGCTGTAGTGACAAGCTGGCATGCATGACTAGACTTCCTCCTGTTCCATGCAGGTAACGGGGACAAATGGGCCTGATCTGCAGGGAGCTGATATAGTCTGGCCCCTGTAGATGAGTCCTTGACTATGCAGGGATTTCTTCGACAATTGTGGGGTCTCCTTCCTTGGAGGTCTTTAAACAGAGGCTGGATGGCCATCTGTCGGGGATGCTTTGATCGTGATTTCCTGCATGGCAGGGGGTTGGACTGGATGGCCCTCGTGGTCTCTTCCAACTCTGCAATTCTATGATTCTGTGAAACTCTGGAGAAAATGGTGAGTCTTCCAAAACTGGGTTTTAGCTGGTACGCCCTGAGTTTGATTCGGATAGGACTGTAAGTCTTGTGGCACTATCACACCAGGTTCAGGGGATAATGCTGCAGATTGTGTCACATTATTGGGTTAGATTTGGATTTTATCGCTAATGTGGATAAAGCCTGAGCCTGGATTTGTCCCATAGTTTCAACCAGTGGTTATGAGATTATATTAAGATTAATACATTCAAATATTTTTTTTAAGCGCAGCTATAAGCAAGACCTTGACACAATACAATGCATAACATCACTTCTATTGTATTTTTCTCTAGGATGTCTTTGTAAGTGAGTCTGACTTTTGGGGGAAAGGCAGGATATAAAGTGATTGATTGGTAGCTGAAGCTGATGTATAAACTGCAGCTTTGTTTTTTATGACAAATTTTATGGTCAGCAGCAAAAGGTCTGTTCTCTATGTTGTAGACCAACAGTCTTCTCTAGTCAACAATCCATGGGGTGTGTGAAAATGGCTTGAACATTTCCAGAAAGGTACACTTTCAGCATGAGTTTTTATTTCATTGCCGGTTTAAAATTTTGCTTAAGAGTTTGCTTAGGCCCCATTACGCCACTCAAATTCAGTCCAGGTTCTAATTCTGCCCTGTGAATATACTTTCCACTGACTTGCTACACTGTTTCCCTTTAACTTTAGACATGAATTTCACTCCTGCTCCCCCTTGCAGGTGACATAAATCTGATTATCTCACTACTCAGCCACCCAATAAGAAACAGCAGCTCCCACTGAGAAAACAAATCAGCATGAAATCACACAATTGATAGGGTTTCCTCCAAGGTGCCCTTAAAATTAATTACATTGGGAGGCCAAGTTACTTTCTCAAACCAAAGAGGCCTGACCTGTCAGCTCAGATTGAGCTGTGTTGCTTTAAGTATTCACACGAATGCGCCCTTTAACTTTTGTGGATTATGGAGGAAAAAATCTGAAGGTGTCCACATACCCCCTCCCCCATCTCTCTCTCTCTGTCTCTCTAACACACACACACACACACACACACACGATTATGTACTTTGCAAAGGGCTAATGATTTGGGAGCTTTACCGAATTGTCCAAGATTCTAATATTTCTGCTATTTTCATATTTAACAAAACCACTGTGTTGATGAATCAGGAGCAAACATGTGAATATACCTATTGTAGGCCTTTATATTTTTAAAAAAATGTTTATAAAATGTTTAGATTTAAAAAAAAATGTTCATTTATAAGTTTTAGATCTGCCTTTTTCAACTGAGAGCCATTCCCTAAGGAACTTACAATACTCTTTTTTAAAATGATATCATAAAACAATAAAACCTATTGAAACAGAGTTAACAGACAGATTAAAACCACGGGCATTAGGGAGGCATTGTATCTGGAGCGTTCCAGTCCTGCAAGGGTTGGTTTCAGAAAGTGGTGTTCAGAGACTCTTGTTTGAAGACTTGGCCATTAGTGTATGGTATTTCTTGGGATTGCCCACAATACTTAACATCTGCATGGAACTGCTGACAGATTGTCCAGAAATCTGTGGACTATTGTTACCAACATATTAATGAAATGCAGCTTTTTTTGGTCTTTTCTATCCATTACTGCTGATGTTCTGAACTGGCATGTCTGGAGGTAGTAATGGGCTAAATGAGGACTAATAAATTCAGATAAGAAAGACAGGGGTGCTTCTGGTCAAAAAAGAGGTGGGTCTCTTTTGGATGGTGAGCAGAATTTTTTCCAAGTTTGAGTAAACCCGACCAATCACAGCTCTTGAAATGCTGAGAAGGAAAACTAAGGGGAAAGAGTATAAAAGGAGAGGGTGGACAGTTAATGTGGTCAGATAGGAACATAGATGGAGCTGGTAAGGGGTAAGATGGAATAGAGAGATAGGACTTTATCAGACAAGTGGCTAAGAATGCTGTAATTCCACAAATGAAGAAAGCAGAAACATAGGGGCATTATTACACTTACTATCATACGTAATTACACACACTGTAATTGTGTGATTCAAATGCCATGAAATTATTGCATGATGGCCATTAGCACTTTAAGATTTCCGTGATTTAACATGGGTGAGATTTCGGTGGTTCTCGTGAGAAGACATGAGCATGCTTAAAAACACCGAAAAAAACACCTTTATTAACAAAGTAAATCAACACATAAACAAGTACACCTAAAAACGTGGAAACAAAATGGGACAATTTATACGAAGAGTGTTCTGTGGATAGTTTTCACGTTCCCACCCAGATGTTTTGTTGCCGGGAGCCAGCAGGGCGGGAAAGAGGACTGCCCATTCACACTGTAATCTCACGATTACAGCAGGACATGTTTTTGCATGCTTTTCAATACCATGAAAA
The DNA here is from genome assembly GCA_030847615.1 of Gambelia wislizenii. Taxonomy (NCBI): domain Eukaryota; kingdom Metazoa; phylum Chordata; class Lepidosauria; order Squamata; family Crotaphytidae; genus Gambelia; species Gambelia wislizenii. The sequence goes on along the minus strand of JAUMIR010000003.1, from coordinate 93,569,707 downwards.
TAGTGATATTGAAAGCTATTGATGGTTTGTCCCGTCAATGAAAAGTGATGCCTTATTCGTGGCTAGAGCACACAGTAAGCACGGAAGGAATATGACGTCATGCGATAGTAACCACAGGAGGAGTACAACATCATGCGATAGCACGACCCATTCGTGCTTTCATGGTATTGTAATCATGCAATTTTTGCTGTGTCTGATAAAGTCCATAGTTAGATGGAAGCTGAGCATGTAACAAAGAAATTAAATAGAGAGTTTGTGGGAAAGGTCATGGGAAGCAAAATACAAAATCCACAAAAGAGCAATACCTTTATTGGCCAACCAAAGTGCAGAAAATACATCATGTAAGCTTTTGAAGCTTCACTGGCTTCTTCATCAGGCAAAGATGCTCGAAATCAGTATGAGTTTTTTAATATTTCAAAACATTTTAAATTAAATGTGATAGTTAGCAATTTTGGAAGGTCCTTGCATGTTACTGAAACAAGTGTTCCAATTGTATCCTGAAGAAGGCTTTCTAGAAAAGGTGCACTGAATGTTATATTCTTCGCTGAATAAAAACTATTAGACGAAATGGAACAATTAATCAATGGGAATAAAAGGATAATATTTATCCAAACTACCCCAAGCTCTTTGGCTGATGCTATCATATGGTCAGGTCAATTCATGTCATACAAGCAAAATAAATAAAGCCATAGATGGAGAAAAATCAAGGGGAAGTACTTAAGGTTTCTACATATGTGAGTACTCACAAAATGGTTTGAAAACACAAATATTAATTTCAGACTAAAGTAGCTCTGGGCATTTAAGCTCTTCATGAACTCAGATAAAAACATCAGCCTTTGTCCCCAGTGTTTCTTTCCTATATTTATTTATCTCTGCATTAGAAATATCCATTTTTTTCTACAGGGACTGCTACTAGTTTCTGTTTGGAAGTCATATGGCTTTGATCCATAACAACTGAGACTGAGTAAATCTCAAATGACTCTTTTTCTTCGGCCATCTGGGTATGGTTTACCAAATATATTTCTTCATTTGCAGACCTCACTGAAGGCTATTTCTTGCAAGGTATTTTGTACTCAGTTATGAATCCCTCAGTACAAATGTGTCTTTTTAATTTAGAATGCACATATGCAAGAGATGAGCCTTTCCCCATCTGTTGCTTCAATGCATTTTAAAGGAAAACACTCACCTTTCATTATTTAGCACATGTGTATTTTGTTCTTGGTTTTGGTGGGTGAGGTGGGGTTTTCTGTTCTTGTTAGGTGGTGGTGGGTTTGTTTCGTTTATTGTCTTAATGTAGTTGATGTTGTTGTTGCTGCTGTGTGCCTTCAAGCTGTTTCCAATTTATGGCAACCCTAAGGTGAACCTAGGGCCTAAAAACCCTAAAGGCACCAGATCTTGTCTGATCTTGGGAGCAAAGCAGGGTCAGTCCTTGTCAGTCCTTGGATGGGATACCACTAGTGAATACCAGGTGCTGTAGGTATATTTCAGAGGAGGGAACCACCCAAATCACCTCTGAGTATTCCTTGCCTTAAAAAAAACCTTATGAAATTCATAGGGTTGCCATAAGTCAACAGGCAACTTGAAGTCACATACACACAGAAGGCAAACCTATCACTCGGTTTTCTTGGCAAAATTTGCTCAGAGGGGGGTTACCATTGTCTTTGTCTGAGGCTGAGAGAGTATGACTTGCCCAAGGACACCCAGTGGGTCTTCATGGCTAAGTGAGGATTCAAACTCTGATCTTTCAAATTCCTAGTCCTACAATCAAACCATGGTACTCTACAAAATATCCCATCAGAGATGTTTCTCCACACATAGCTGTCTTTTTCCAGATGGCTAGTATCCATGGTGTCTTGGACAGCACCAACATAGACTTGATGGTTGGATGGCAGCAGGGGTGCTGGTCATTTTTGTTGTGGTCTGTAGTGGAGTTGGCAAATTCACTTGCAGATCTACTTTGCTTTCCTTAGGATCCCATGATCTCCCAACCAGGACTTGGAGTGCTGTTTTTTAAAAGGTACACTTAGAAATTTAAAAATTCGAAGCCTAAGAAGTTATTTTCAGCAGCAGAACTGAATAAGGCTTCCAACAAAAATGTATTTCTGGTTACAAGGACTCTTTATCTCTGCTAACTATTGGGGGCAGGGAGGGGTTAGGTCATTCTGTTTCTGCTATTGTTAAACTATTGAGTGGCGGTAATAATCTCCGGTAAATCACCCTGATTTTTGGACCAAGCAGTAGATATCTAAAGGCACCAGATCCCATCTGATCTTGGAAGCTAAGCCAGATCACCCCGGTTGGTACTTGGATGGGAAACCACCAACTAATACCAGGTACTGCAGGCTGTACAATATTTCAGAGGGAAGAACTGGCAAAACCACCTCTGAGTATTCATTCCCTAAGATAACTCTATGAAATTCATGGGTCACCATTAGTTGACAGGCAAATTGAAAGCACATGCACACACAGTAGATCAGCCTTTCTCAACCTTTTTACCCTGGAGGAACCCTTGAAATAATTTTCAGATCTCAGGGAACCCCCTACGTAAAAATTATACCTACAGCTCTTTTTTAAAAAAAAAAAAAATTACAGAAACAGTGAAAAAAAAAGATGCTTATTATATTCCATATTGCTAGCAATACATATTTGATACTTGCAGGGCTAGAAATTTCTATAATACGAATATATAATATAAAATATAATATAAATATAAATATCTCTCTCCAAAGTAAGACAGTCTCAGTTTAATCATCTTGGCTTCTAGGGAGAATTTAGGTTACCATGATCTGCTGCCTGAAGCAGCAACATAGAATTGGAGAGTTGGAAGAGACCACAAGGGCCATCCACTCCAACCCCCTGCCATGCAGGAATACACAATCAAATCATTTCCAACAGATGGCCATCCAGCCTCTGTTTAAAAACCTCCAAAAATGGAGACTCCACCACACTCCCAAGCAGTGCATTCCACTGTCAAACAGCTCTTACTGTCAGGAAATTCTTACTAATGTTTAGGTGGAATCTCTTTTCTGGAGCAGCAGAAAACAAGGTTGCTCCATCCTCAGTATGACATCCCTTCAAATATTTAAATATGGCTACATCACTGACTCTGACCTAAAGATTGAGCTCTGAGCTAACACGGTTTGCGAAAAGCAGCAATTTACTAAGCAACCAGATGAAGGCTGGGAGGGAAGCTGTAGCTTCCTGCCAACAAAAATGGAAGGATTTTTTTTCAATAGTATGGGAATTGGTCAGTCTATTTGTGACCCCCACATTCAGTTACCAGACCCACAATTTAAGAACCTTTTCTCTATCTATAATGACTCCTTTACTGAAATAGCTCTGCCCTCTCCAAGGAGATTTTCACACTGGGCCAAAATGTCCCGTTACTGCCCCACTACCTCCTCCCCCATTCCTGCCACAGAATAACATAAATCTTTCACACACTCACCTTAATTCCGCCGCAGGAACGGGCTCCCCCTCCCCTTGCTGGCTGGCCGTAAATGCAGCCATCGTAAGGCTGCTTTTACGACCGGCCGTCTGAAACATTATCACATTATCACGTGATAACGCCAGACAGTAAATTTAAAAAATAAAACTCCCCCAAGCATAAAATCAGTTCACCAAGCACAAAAGCACTCTTTAAATCACATAATCAAAACAGGGAGGGTAAAATAAAGGGTGCCACTTACCTCGATGTCCAGATCGTACCAGGAAGTGCTCGGAATGGACCTCCCCTCCACGGCTGTCATTTCGGAACAGGAATGGGGCTCCTGTTCGCACACCTGTGATTCCGTGATAGTGACGGAATGGGAGGTCTATTCACGATGAAAAATCGTGATTACATTGTTCTGGAACAGTCACGGGAGTAGGATAGATGGACAGAACGGGGTCAACGTTGTCTGAAAGGGAAAACCTTTCCTGACCCTGTTCTGTTCCTGCCACGGGATATATAGCCCGTGTGAAAATCTCCCAAATCTGATTTTAAAAGAATAAGACCTAAGTCACTTTTATCAGAATTCTCCCATCCACAGCTGGCGCCTGAGTAGCTGACTGACCAGGGGATTGGTTGATGGTTGGTTGTTGGGCCATTATCTGCTGGAAATCTCCTTGTCCCTGGGTGGAATTCTTTTGCAAGTGTTGAGTTTTTATTCTATTCTTCTTCAAAACTGGCAGCCAGATTTTGTTTACTTTTAGGATTTCTTCTTTCCTGTTGAAGTTGTCCAGGTGTTTGTGGATTTCAATAGCTTCTCTGTGCATTCTGACATGATAGTAGTTGGCCTGGCCCAGAATTTCTGTGTTTTTAAATAGCATGTCCTGCTACTGCTGATCTTTCTGGCTGGCCCAGTGTGCAGTGTCTCTCATGTTCCTTGATTCATGTTTGTACACTGTGTTTAGTGGTCCCTATGTAAACTTGTCCACAGCTGCATGGTATGTGGAAAACTCCTGCAGCTGTGGGGGAAGGCTGATGGTAGTTGTAGGCCAAACAGCTGAAAAGTCTAAACTTCCCCCACTTCTCATGTAGTTGTTAAAGCCCTACTTATTAGATCGAGACATGTGACTTTGACATCCATGTGGGGTTTTTTTGAAAGACTAAGGAGGTATATTGGATTCTATTTGATTTTAAGCTGAATCAGTTGTCTAACATGTTGGAAGAGGAGGGGCAGATAGTCACTGATTCTGGTGGCGAGTGAAAAAACTTCCTTGTATTGAAAGTCATAGATATTTCAGATGAATCAGGCTCAATGTCCTTCTTCTTTTTCTTTTTCTTCCTCCAAGTGCGAATTGAAACATTATTGTAGTACCGATTAGTTTCCAGGAAAAATGTAATTGCTTCTAGATGCTACTCCTGGTTTTCAAGAGCTCTTTAACCTTTAACATTTTCAGTACAAAAGAAGCCTTGCTGGGTGGTGAATCTAACAAGACCATCATTTACAGCTGGCAGAGTTTGTCAGTCAGTTGTAACAGTTTAATTATTAGCATTTTAATGCATTAGTGTTTAACTAGACAGAATAACCATGCTTTAGGTATGGCCAGAAATTTTTCAGACGGAAAGCAAATTAAGATACATTTTTGTTGTTTTATATTGGGTTAGAACTGGACAATACAATCCAAGTAATAATTAATTTTCCACTCACAATTGGTCAGCCAGCAAATTAACATTGTGTCTTTGGGAAGACTGCTGGAAATGTTTCTGTACAAATGAAATCATTTGCCTTTGGTTGGAATAAAAACAGTTGGTACTATGTGCTTTAAAAACCATTCTGAGACTTGATTTTCCACTCAAACATAATTCCACCCCTGCCTTAAAAGGCCATTTTAAGAAACAGGAAGTTGCTGGTGGGGGTAATATTATGTTTAAATGTAAATCATGGCAGCCGTGGAGACAATTTGTAATTTTGAGGCCAAAAAGTTGAGAACTCTGAGGACTTCATCAGATAATGAAAAAAATTGCATCATTACAATGAGATAATAACATAATGGGCTGAATTTAAAAGATGACCTCCTCCTCCTCCTCCTGTGGCCAGCATATGCACGAGCAGCGAATAAGGCATTACTTTTTATTCATGGGCTAAGCTGTCAATAGATCTTTAATATCGCTGTTTTCTCAACATGAAGAGTGTGTGAAACCAACTCCTGCTGTAATCATGAGAATAGTGTAAATAATGCTGCACTCTCTGCACCAAAATTTTGATTCTTTGTCAGTGGGTGTGATAGAGGGTGATACCTTCCAAGGTCCTCTTTCCCCCAATTCCCGTTGCCACTGAGAAAAGCTATGGGTGACAATGTGAAAATGACCATCAGGACACTCTTTTTATGAACTGTCCCATATCGCTGGCAAGTTTTATGTATGTTTCAGGGCTTATCTGTGTTTTTAATTTCTTATTTTAAGTGTTTTTGGTGTTTTTATGTGAACACGTATCTTCTTGCAAGAACCGCTGAGATCTTGCACCCCGGCTAACACAGAAGTGGACGTTACAGTGTAATTAGAAGGCAATGTGAAGACAAGTGCTACTGTAGTGGGATGGTTAATCCCATTCTTAAAATGCTAGTGGTGGTTGTTTGACAATTTCAGTTATAGGAGATTTTCAGATCGCGTTTCAGCGTGCCTAGTGCGGGAGGAGCTTTCGGGAGAGGGACGGCGATCTTGCGCAGCAGGGGGGCATTTTCGGACGCCGTTGTCCCTCTCCCGAAACCATCCGTGTCACTTCCATGAAGCTTCGGAAGCCGCAGAGCCATATTTTAATCACAGGCAACCTCCGTGATTAAAATATGGCTCTGCGGTTTCCGAAGCTTCATGGAAGTGACACGGATGGTTTCGGGAGAGGGACAACGGCGTCCAAAAACGCCCCCTGCCGCACAAGACCGCTGTCCCTCTCCCGAAAGTTTCTCCCACGCTAGGCACGCTGAAACGCGGTCTGAAAATCTCCTTTATCCCCACTTCCAAATATCCCAAAATAATTCAGTTTACCTCCATCTTATAAAATTGGCTAGATTTCAGTTTTGTTTATCTGTGTGTGTGAGTGTACACACACATATACATACACACTCTTGATAGGGTCCTGACAATTGGCCATGGTGGCTGGTGTTGATGGGAGTTATAGTCCAAGAACAGCTGGAGAGACACATAGATTCATTCCCCAACCATGTTTTATCTGACTGGGGATTGAGTGCTTAACTTAACTTATACTGATCTTCTCAAGTAAATGGTCACCAGTTTCATAATGTTGGAGAGGTTTTGACACAATTAAGCAAATTTCATTACAACCTGTATTTGCACAACTTGTCCTATGGATGTGAGAATTGCAAAATGTGCCTGGGTTATGAACATTTGGGTTAACTAATGGCATAAAAACAACATACCATGCTGGGCGTGGAAGGTTTTTGCCACAGGGGTCAATATTTTTATCACCTGTTTATGCTCATTCCTATCCACTGAAAGGAAAGACACAAAAACAGTGCTTAGACATTTATGGCTTGAATCTTCATCCGCATATTTCCAGATGAAATACTTTCTCAGACATACGGTTGGTATTTCCCCGGAATAATATTTCAGAACTGGATATGCCAACTCCCTGGTGTTAGAAATGTCGTTTCTGGAAGTATCTCCCAGATGTGAAGCTTTAAGGAATTACTTTTTATTGGGAAAATGGATTATCCTCTAGAGGAGAGCATTTTATCACCTCTTCATTTTTCTTAAAGCACAGATGATGCGGTCTCTCTCTCTCACTCGCTGTGTGGTGTGTGTGTATGAGAGAGAAAGAGGTGATCAGAAATAAGTAGACTTTCACAGTGGTTGTCATGGCAGAAGGATTGCCTACAGAAGAATCAAATTCATAGAAGTACGTTGTTGGCGGGGGGCTGTTTGTTTTTGGATAGGGTTTGTCCATTGATGTGTGTGTGTAAGCTTGTGCAGAAGATACACAAGAAAAAGGCAGATATGGCTGTCCTATACTAGGGACATTATCAGACACATCAAGTACGGTGTCATAACGATACCACATAAACGTTAAAGGGTGTGTGTACCAGACAATGTCACCCTTTCGTGTTTATGTACTGGCCAAAACCTGTCATATTTTATTGATGGCTCAAGCCATCAATAGATCCCCCATTGTGATTTGGTGCTGGCATTGCCAGTGTATGAAACCTCGCACCATTGTACTCATGTGAATGCAGCGTCAATGGCCAGTCTGGTCAAAACACTTCCAGGTGAGATCATGACATCCAGGTAGGTGACGAACTTTTTAAGACCTTCCCCAGTTAACTGGGGACTTTTTTAGTGTGTTTATGTGCTTTTAAAAACTTTTTGTGTGCTTATTTTGTTTTGTGTTTTGAATTTCTCGCACAAGCATCTTCTCACATGATTAGGTGAGATCTTAAACCAGGAAGAGAACGGAGCTCCCATTCACTTCCCATTAGTGCCTGAGAAGCCTTTTGCCATGAAAGAAGGAAAGTGTGGCATAGGGAGTTCTTTTGCTGGCATAAAAATGGCAAAGTTATGCTGGCAAAAGAACGGGGCTTAGGGGAGTGGTCTGAAAAAGTCCTAGGACAGCTCATCAGTCCACCCTAGGGAAGCGCACAACATCAAATGTCAAAGGTCGAAGGCTGAATGAGGGCAATAGGAAAGTCTAAATGCTAGGCCTTCTTCCTGTAGCAGCATCAGGTTGTCTACCCCATGTACACTGGAGTTGTTGCACTCAAAATTATTGTGCAACTGCACCAAGAGAGCAAGAGGCCTTTTCACAATACAAAATTACAACATAATTACTCTACTTTAACTGACATGTTTCTTCCCTTGCAGTTTAAGGAGAGATATTTAGAATTTTCAGCCAGAGAGCTCTAGATCCTCAGCCATGGCAGTTAGATTGGAACCCTAGTGCTACAATTGTCTTGTATAGAAGGACCCTAGGCCAACAAAAGAGCATTACCATTTGATAGACAGGGTAAGAAAAATAATCCAGAATAAAATAAAATGTAATATAGAGTCTATTTACTACATGACACATTTAATGACAGTTTTATATCAGTTTATCTGGAATGGCCTGATCCTAGGGAGTCCTGGGGTTTATAGTTTGATGAACTACTCAGAATTGTCTGAGAGAGAGCTCTCAAACACTCAGTGGACTAGAACTCTTGAGAATAGAAATTTATCTCACTAGATTACAAATCCCAGTATTCTGTAGGATGGCAGAATGAGTTAAAGTGCTGCAAAGCTGCTAAAACTGTGTATTTCTGTACCCTTTATTTCAACCAATTTGGAACTATAACAAACTTTCTATGGACTTTATCATACCACCCTCCTTTTGCCAGCATAATTTGTGACGTTTTTATGCCATCAAAAGAACCCCCTTTACCACACTTACCTCCTATCCAGTGAAAAGGCAGCCCCGGCAATGATGGAGGAGTGAACAGAGCTCCATTCACTTCCTTGAATGAAATCTCACAGATTCTCTCAAGAAGACACGACTGCGGGAAATTCAAAAAACAAAACAAAAATAACACACACAAAGTTTTTAAAAGCACAGAAACACATTTTAAAAATCCCAAGTAAACCGGGGAGGTTCATAAAAAGAGCATCACCTACCTGGATGTCGCAATCTCACCCAGAAGTGTTCTGGCTGGACCGGCCATTGATGCTGGAATAATGTGGCAGGGGGGAGGCACACGGTTTAAATGCCAGCAGTGCTGGCAAAAAAGCACCACGGCCAATCTATTGACAGGTTGGCCCATCAATAAAATAGGATGACTTTTTGAAAAGACATAAATGCGAAAGGATAACGTTGTATGGTATGTGCACCCTTTCACATTTATGTGGCATCATTATGCCTGGTCAAGACTAAACTAAGAGTCTCTTCCCACCCCACAGGGGTGGTGGACCCATTAGAATGGTCCGCCCCCGAAGGCTAATGGAACCAATAGAATTCCAGAAAGCCTTAGAGGGGTTAATGGTTGGTAATGCCGGTGACCCTGTCGAAACTTTGGTTAATACCTGGAATACCGACCTTACCAAGGCTATCGACACGATTCCTCCCAAGCGTCCTTTCCAACCCGCTTCAAACCGTAAGCCATGGTATACAGCAGAGCTTAGGAAAATGAAGCGGGTTGGACAATGACTAGAGCGCAACTGGCAGAAAACTCAACTCTTATCTGACAGGACTCATCATAGGAACTTTCTTTGGTCCTATCGAGAGGCAATACGTGCAGCGCAGAGATCCTTCTCCTCTGCATGTATTGCGTCTACAGAGTCCCGTCCAGCAGAGCTGTTTAGGGTGGTAAGGGAGATGATGCAGGTTAGTCCTGTGCAGAACCTGTTGCTTAACCCAACGATGGCCTGCTGTGATGCGTTTAATAACTTGGTTGCAGATAAAATCTCTCGGATAAGAGCTGACTTAGATGCCAGTATTTTGACAGAAACAATTGTCAAGGTGTCCAGCAACTCCGTTGATGTAAGTTTACTGGATGAATTTCAATTTGTGAGTACCAAGGACGTGGACAAGCTACTTGGTAGGGTGAGGAAGATGATCTGCCCTCTCGATCCTTGCCCATCATGGCTGGCCATCCAGGGGGGGTGCCTTGATGGTGTTCCTTAGGGACATCATCAATGCATCCCTCAGAGTAGGGTGTGTTCCATCTTGTTTAAAGGAAGCTGCCGTTAGGCCGCTCCTGAAAAACCTTCCCTGGACCTCCTGGACATGAACAACTATAAGCTGGTTTCTATGTTACCATTCTTGAACAAAGTGAACGAGAGGGCAGTTGCGCTTCAACTCCAAGTGGTCTTGGATAAAACCGACTATCTAGACCCATTTCAAACTGGCTTTAGGATGGGATTTGGAGTTGAGACTGCCATGGTTGCCTTGACAGATGACCTGCGTCTAAGCATCGACAGGGGTAGTGTGACCCTGTTGGTGCTTTTGGACCTCTCAGCAGCTTTTGATACGATAGATCATAGTATCATCTTGGATCGCCTGAGTGGGTTAGGAATCGGAGGCACTGCGCTCCAGTGGTTCCGGTCCTTCCTCTCGGGCAGGCCCCAGAGGGTGCAGCTCGGGGACAGCTGCTCCAGCAGAAAGGAGCTTACTTGTAGCGTTCCGCAAGGTGCCATCCTGTCCCCAATGTTGTTTAACATCTATATGAAGCCGCTGGGTGAGATTATTCAGAGTTATGGGGCTGGGTGTTATCAGTATGCTGATGACACCCAGATCTATTTCTCCTTGTCCCGATCATCGGTCTCAAATTCCGATGGCATCTCTCCTCTTAATGATTGTCTTAAAGCAGTAATGGGCTGGATGAGGAAAAACAGATTGAGATTAAATCTGGACAAAACAGAGGTGCTCACGGTAGCAGCCCTAAAACCAGGAGTTGGGTTGCAATCTCCAGTCCTAGACGGGGTCACGCTCTCCATTAAGGACTGTGTTCGCAGTCTAGGGGTGCTCATCGCTTTAGATGACTAGTTAGGTGAATGCGACAGTCAGGAGCGCCTGTTATCGGCTTCGGCTGATATGCCAGTTGCGCCCTTTCCTGGAAGTAAGGGACCCCGAGACTGTGGTGCATGCACTGGTAACCTCTCATCTAGATTTCTGCAATGCACTCTACATGGGGCTACCCTCATGCTTGGTCTGGAAACTTCAGTTGGTACAAAATATGGCAGCCAGAGTGGTCTAAGGAACATCTTTGAGAGACCATATAACTCCATTATTAAAATCTCTCCACTGGCTGCCTATCAGTTTCCGGGCCCAGTATAAGGTGTTAGTTATTACCTTTAAAGCCCTAAATGGCTTGGGTCCAACTTATCTTCGGAACCGCCTCCTCCCATACAATCCTCCCCATGCACTCTGGTCCTCTGGGAGGAATTTGCTTCAGCCACAAAAATCTAGGCTGTCTGCAACCTCCCAAAGGGCCTTTTTGGTAATCACCCCCAAATTGTGGAATGGCCTGCCGAATGAGATCCATCAGATGACGAGCCTGAGTAGCTTTAAAAAAGTACTAAAGACGGATCTCTTTCAGCAGGCCTTTCCTTATTAGTTCCCGGCCGCAGGGGCTCCTGGCTCTTTTTAGTCTGCTGGCTATTTATTAATTATTTTTTTAAATGTGATTTTATATCAGTTGTTTTAATGTATTTGGTTTAATATCTTTTTATGGGGAAGGGTGGGGGTGGGTGGTGTTTGGGGATTTTAAATTGTGTTGGTATTTGAATTTTTGTAAGCCGTCCCGATTGTTTTAACAGGGGGGGGTGTGGGATAAAAATAAATATTATTATTATTATTATTATTATTATCGTGACACCAGATTTAGTGCTTCTGATAAAGTCCTATATATCAGATATATTAACAGTCCTTTAAAATAATAACTTTTGAAACCACTAGTAAGAAAAGCATATAATTTCTTGACAGGTACAGCAAATAATGCTGCCTTGTGGGTGATAAAAGGCTGATCTATTTTCCAGTAATTATGCCACAATATTCTGTGGAATTTTATCTGAGCAACAGCTTAGGCTGTTGCCACACTGCAGAAATGATGCCATTTGACACTGTTTTTAACTATCATGGTTCCATCCTATAGAACCCTGGGATTTGTAGTTTGTTGTGGCACCAGAGCTCTCTGACAAAGAAGGCTAAATATCTCACAAAACTACAGATCACAGAATCCCATAGCATTGAACCATGGCAGTTAAATCAATGTCAAAGTGCATTATTTCTGCAGTGTTTCAGTAGCCTTAGTCTTAATGCTGCAGCAAAGTTTAGGATTGCAAAATACCTTTAAAAAATACTGCGGGGGGGGGGAGGTATACTGTTTATAATCTGGTATTGTTTCACATATATATATATTCTAGCAAGTAAGCAAACAAACAAACAAACAAATCTCCTCTCCCAGGGGAGGAAAATCAGCCCTGAGATAAAATACCATTCATATTGAGAGCAAACCAAGGTTTTGATGAAAAGGACCCTGAATTGTTTAGAAAGTAAATAACACACAACTGGGAAGGGAGAACAACGTTGTGACAAGGCAGTCAGTATGAAGATCTGCTAACTGGGTACCACTTACATAACATAAGCTAAGCCATCAATAAAAAATGATGCTTCATTTACGCCAGCGCAACACAGTGGGAATGGGTAAGCGACAACTTTGATAATTCCAGCCCTTTCTGCTATCATCACAGCGTAATGCTGCAGTTTCTGCTGCATCTGATAAAGTCCTATGTGTTGACTCATCATTCAACAGTTATTCAGTAGGTCTTCTCTAGTTGTCATTGTTGTATTTATTTATTTACATTTGTATACAAAGGTATATAATTAAATACTAAATTCAGGATTCTCCATACCTTCTCATTTCTAATTTCTATGTATGGTTGTGAAAGATGGACAGTGAAGAAAGCTGATAGGAAGAGAATCAACCCATTTGATATCTGATGTTGGAGGTACTTTCTTTGGATCCCTGGACTGCCAAAAACCAATGGGTCCAAGAGCAAATCAAGCTATACTTGCCCTAGAAGCCCAGATAACTAAGCTGACATGTTCATATTTAGGACATATCATGAGACGACATGACTCACTAGAAAAGACAATAATAAGGTAGAAGGCAGTAGGAAAAGTGGAAGACTTCATTACAGGTAGGTAAACCCAATCAAGGGAGCCTGAGTCTGCAAGACCTGAGCAGGCCTGTTGATGATAGGGTGATCCAAAGGCCTCTCATTCATAGGGCCACCACAAGCTGAAGTCAAGTTGATGCCAGTGCACAACAACAACTAATTTACTTCTTTTCCATCTTTTCCCAAATCTTGGATTCAAAGTGGATTATAATTTAAAACAAGAACAATACAGTAAAAAACATACAAAAAGATAACATTAAAATGAAACCAAACTATTCACAATATTAAAATGATTTAAACATACACTTTAAAAGATTAAAAGCAATTAAAAACAGTTCAGTTAAAAATAAGAGAGTACCATATTAAAAGCTTGTTCTTTAAAAATGTTCTATTTTAAAAGCCTGCTGGAATAAAAAGGTCTTTGATGGTAGACGTAGGAATAAGGAGAGCAGACATGAATAAAGAAACCACACACATAGCTGGGATATAAAGGGCCACTTTTATTTAGTTCTAACTTATTTAACCCCATTCTGAGAGATCTGCAATGGGGGAGCAACCTCGCGTGGGAATTGTTGGAGCAGGAGGTCAGCTCCAAGAGCCCCTCCCCAACTTCCCTTGAGCAAAAACACCTGAACCCCAGGGAGAACCCATAAGCTGAGTTGCTCCCAAGTCAGTCTGCATCTGGAAGGCCAAACCAAAAGTCCCTTCCTCAATTTGCATAAATTAAAGGGTTTATCCCTCAGGCCAGCCCCAAAGGAGGTCACTTTCTTCACCCCTCAGCTCGCAGGAACTAAAGGGGAAGTTCCAGCTCCCCCCTTCACCTTCAAAAGGGGGAGGTGCCAAAGGTGCTCATCAAACTATCAAAATTTCCCCTTCTACCTGCCATAGAAAGCATACAAAAAGTTAACATTAAAATGAAACCAAGCTATTCACAATATTAAAATGTTTCAAACATACACTTAAAAAGATGAAAAGCAATTAAAAACAGTTCAGTTTAAAATAAGACAGTAGCATCTTAAAAGCTTGTTCTTTAAAAACGTTCTGTTTTAAAAGCCTACTGGAATAAAAAGGTCTTACCTGCTAATGGAAAGACAGCAAGGAAAAGGCTACTCTGGCCTCCCTGGGAAGGGAGTTCCAGAGTCTAGAAACAGCAACCAAAAAGGCTCTATCTGAAGCAGCCACCAAACAAGATGTAACGGAGGCCATGTATCATTGTGGCCAGATCAGGCATCTCAAGGAAGTGGCGTAGTTGGTGCACAAGCTTAAGTGTGCAAAAACACTCCTTGCCACTGCACAATTAACCAATAAGATTCCGGCCATTATCTTTGACTTTTTAATGCTGGCAACCTTGCCAGCATTATGACCTTTAACCCATTAATTAGTCCAGAGTTTCTTTAAAGAGCCATCTTTCTATTACAGGTTGAGTATCTCTTATCTGAAATGCACTGGGACCAGAAGTGTTTTGGATTTTTTGGATTTTGGAATATTTCATAGAATCATAGAATTGTAGAGTTGGAAGAGACCACAAGGGCCATCCAGTCCAACCCCCTGCCATGCAGGAAATCACATAGAATCATAGAATCATAGAATTGTAGAGTTGGAAGAGACCACGAGGGCCATCCAGTCCAACTGCCTGCCATGCAGGAAATCTTGATCAAAGCATCCCCGACAGATGGCAATCCAGCCTCTGTTTAAAGACCTCCAAGGAAGGAGACCCCACCATGCTCCGAGGGAGTGTGTTCCACTGCCAAACAGCTCTTACTGTCAAAAAGTTTCTCCTAATGTTGAGATGGAATCTCTGTTCCTGGAGCTTGCTCCGTGTTCTAGTCTCTGGAGTCTCTGTTCCTGGAGCTTGCTCCGTGTTCTAGTCTCTTCCATTGCTCCGTGTTCTAGTCTCTGGAGCAGCAGAAAACAAGCTTGCTCCATCCTCAATGTGACACCCCTTCAAATACTTAAACAGGGCTATCATATCGCCCCTTGATTGTCTTTTTCCCAGGCTAAACATACCCAGCTCCCTAAGTTTTTTCTCATAAGGCATGGTTTCCAGACCTTTCACCATTTTAGTCGCCCTCCTCTGGACATGCTCCAATTTGTCAATATCCTTTTTGAATTGTGGTGCCCAGAACTGGACACAGTATTCTAGGTGAGGCCTGACCAAGGCAGAATAGAGTGACACTATCACTTCCCTTGATCTAGACACTATACTTCTATTGGTACAGCCCAAAATCGCATTGGTCTTTTTAGCTGCTGCATCACACTGTTGACTCATGTTCAACTTGTGGTCTACTAGGATTCCTAGATCCCTTTCGCACGTAGTCTCGTTCAGCCAGGTCTCCCCCATCCTATATCTATGCATTTCATTTTTCTGCCCTAAGTGCAGTACCTTACATTTCTCTGTATTGAATTTCATTTTGTTAGCTTTGGCCCAGCTCTCCAGTCTACCCAGGTCATTTTGAATTTTGATCCTGTCCTCTAGGGTATTAGCTACTCCTCCTAATTTGGTGTCATCTGCAAATTTGATAAGTATGCCCCTAATTCCATCATCCAAGTCATTGATAAAGATGTTGAATAGCACTGGGCCCAGGACAGAACCCTGTGGCACCTCACTGGTCACATCTTTCCAAGAGGAAGAGGAGCCACTGCTGAGCACTCTTTGGGTTCGGCCGGTCAACCAATTACAAATCCATTTAACAGTTAACTTGTCTAGCCCACATTTTACAAGCTTGTTTGCAAGAGTACTATAATCGAGACGGGACCCAGGCCTAAACATGAAATTGATTTATGTTTTATATACACCTTATACACATAGCCTGAAGGTAATTTTATACGGTATTTTAAATAGTTTTTATATTTATTTTAATATTTTTAGTTTTGTACTTCAATATTTAAATCTTTTGGATTTTGGAGTATTTCAGATTTCTGGATAAGAGATCCTCAACCTGTACTTCTTCAATGTATTTATGGTTCACACAAGATAGTCTAAAATCAATACATTAAAGACAAATATGGCTTGTTGTCTCTGAAAATCTTATCAAATTTCACCATTTGTCCTAAGTATTTTGAGACTGCTTCTCAACATGAAGCCTCCCAAAGGCAATTCACAAGATAATATGATAAAACAATAATATTTAAAATGAAGTGATCTAGAACAGTACCACAAAAGCATTTACAAATAATACCAACCTTGAAAAATCCCATTTATAAAATAAAGATTACCATCCATGCATTTAAAACCTCCAGTCAAAATAAATCTTTGTTTAATAAAAGCCTACATATTCAAGTCAAGGCCTATTTCAAAGGTGCCAGGGAGAGCAACTCTCTCACACATCCTATTAAAAAGCCCCGTCTCTTGTGTCCACCCACATAAGACTAAGGCAGTGGTCCTAAAACTGTGGGCTGTGACCCTTGGGGGGGGGAGCTATAGTTGCTCAGGGGGGATTTTTGACATTAAATTATTAATGTCTCTCGGTTCCAGGGCAGCTGTGGAGATGGCAGCAAGCCCCAGGTGCCAAGTGTGTATTCTTGGACTTGTGAAGTAGGCAGCTGGTGTGTTCTGTGGAGGAGAGAAATATGAGTCCCTATGGCGTAGGGCAGCAGCAGTGGCAAGGCCCAGGCACCAGGTATGCATTCTTCCTGCTCCTGCTACAGCACTTCTTCTCTTTCTGTTCCAAAGGCAGGAGAGGTGGCTGGCATGCTCCCTGGGCACAGTGTAGGAAGAATGTGTGCCTGGGGCCTGGGATTTTTTGGCACTGCCTCCGCCAGGGGGTGCAACATCCACATTTAGATGTAAAGGGTAAAAAGTTTGGGACCCACTGGCATAAGGTACAGGGTCCTTGGACCTAAATACACCAGCTCCCAACTGATCTTGCAAGCTAAGCAGGGCCAGCCCTGTTAAAACTTGGATGGGAGACCACCAACAAATACCAGGTGCAGTAGGCTAGATTTCAGAGGAGGGAACTGGCAAGACAACCTCTGAGTAATCCTTGCCTAAGAAAACCCTAAGAAATTCATGGGGTCATCGTAAGTCAACAGGTGACATGAAGGAACATACAGAGTCCTCAATTTGGTTTGGAACCCAATTTAGTGATTTGAATCTGGGTCTGATACAATGTGGATTAATACAGGCTCGATCCAATCTGATCTGGACGCTGAATCAGAATCAAGATTCAGAAATCTGGATCACAATTGACTTGCACTGGGAAATCAAAACAGCTGTAATGTTGGTGGTTTTTCCACACATCTGCAAAAACACCAGACAACTAGGGCCCATGATGGGTGGAGGGATACATTTTACGGCCTAAACAAATACAGACTCATAAAAAGGTCAGTAATAATAATAATAATAATAATAAAATTTTATTTATATCCCGCCCCTCTGCAATGCAATCGGGGCGGCTTACAATATAAAAACCCCATAGTCACCATACCCTAGCCCACCCACCCCTTAAAATAATATTAAATTACAAAGAATTAAAAACATGGATTAATTAAAATATATATAAATTAGGAGAAAAAAAAATTAAAACATACAATCATAGCCTAGAAAGGGCAGCTGAGTCTTGGGCCGGGATAATTATTCAGGAAAGGCCTGCCGGAAAAGATCCGTCTTGACAGCTTTTTTAAAGCTGTCTAAGGTGGTAATAAGACGGATCTCGTCCGGCAGGCCATTCCATAATCTGGGAGCAGCAGCAGAGAAGGCCCTCTGGGAGGTCACCGACAGCCTTGTTTTCATAGGCTGTAACAGATTCCTCCCAGAGGACCGAAGTGTGCGGGGAGGGTCGTACGGAAGGAGGCGGTCCCGGAGGTAAGTTGGACCCAAGCCATGTAGGGCTTTAAAGGTCATAACCAACACCTTGTACTGTACCCGGAAACTAATAGGCAGCCAGTGGAGAGCTTTTAGCACCGGTGTTATATGCTCTCTTCTGGAAACACCAGAAATCAACCTGGCTGCCATGTTCTGGACTAGTTGAAGTTTCCGAGTCAAGCACAAGGGTAGCCCCATGTAGAGCGCATTACAGAAATCCAGACGGGAGGTTACCAGTGCATGTACCACAGTTTCGAGGTCCCTAGTTTCCAGGAAAGGGCGCAGCTGGCGTACCAGCCGAAGTTGATAACAGGCACTCCTGACCGTCGCATTAACCTGATTAGTCATCTGGAGCGACGGGTCCAGGAGCACCCCCAGACTGCGAACACAATCCTTGGAGGAGAGTGTAGTTCCATCCAGGATTGGAGTTTGTATTCCCAGACCTGGTTTTGGGCCTGTAACTGTTAGTACCTCCGTTTTGTCTGGATTCAGTCTCAATTTGTTTTTCCTCATCCAGTCCATTACTGCTTTAAGACAATCATTCAGAGGAGAGATGCCATCTGAAGTCGAAGCTGATGACCGAGACATGGAGAAGTATATCTGGGTGTCATCCGCATACTGATGACACCGCATTCCATGCCTCCGAATGACTTCTCCCAGCGGCTTCATATAGATGTTAAATAGCATCGGGGACAGGATGGCACCCTGAGGAACGCCACAGTTAAGCTCTATTCTAGTAGAGCAACTGTCCCCAAGCCTCACCCTCTGGGATCTGCCCGAGAGGAAGGAACGGAACCACTGCAAAGCAGTGCCTCCAATTCCTAACTCCCTCAGGCGATCCAAGAGGATGGAATGGTCTATTGTGTCAAAGGCCGCTGAGAGGTCCAAGAGCACCAACAGGGTCACACTACCCCTGTCGATACCCAAGCGGAGGTCATCAGCCAGAGCAACCATGGCAGTCTCCACTCCATAACCCGTCCTAAAGCCAGTTTGAAATGGATCTAGATAATCGGTTTCATCCAAGACAGCTTGGAGTTGGGAAGCTACCGCCCTCTCAATCACTTTGCTTAGAAAAGGCAGCAAAGAGACTGGCCTATAGTTGTTCCTGTCCAAGGGGTCCAGGGAAGGCTTTTTCAGGAGCGGCTTAACCACCGCTTCCTTCAGACAAGGTGGAAGGGAGCCCTCCCTGAAGGACGCATTGATAATATCCCTAAGGAGTACTCTCGATGCGTCACCCCCTTGGGTGGCCAGCCAAGATGGACAGGGATCGAGGGGACAGGTTGTTTTCCTCACTCTACCAAGGAGCTTGTCCACGTCATCGGTACTCACAGATTGAAGCTGATCCAATAAAATTTCATTAACGGAGTTGCTGGACACCTCGTCTATAGATTCAGTCATAACACTGGCATCTAAGTCGGCTCTTATCCGAGAGATTTTATCTGCAAAGTGGATGTTAAATGCATCACAGCAGGCCGTTGTCGGGTTGAGTAAGGGGTTCTGCGCAGGTGGAATCTGCGTCAGCTCCCCCACCACCCTAAACAGTTCTGCTGGACGGGACTCTGCAGATGCAATACGTGCAGCGGAGAAAGACTTCTGCGCTGCACGTATTGCCTCTCGATAAGAATTAAGGAAATTCCTATGACGAGTCTTGTCGGCTAAGAGTCGAGTCTTCCGCCAGGTGCGCTCTAGTCGTTGTCCAGCCTGCTTCATTTTCCTAAGCTCCTCTGAGTACCAGGGCTTACGGTTAGGAGCAGGCTGGAAAGGACGCTTGGGAGCGATTGTGTCAATAGCCTTGGTGAGGTCGGTGTTCCAAATATTAACCAAAGCTTCAACAGAATCACCGGCGTTACCAACCATTAAACCCTCCAAGGCTTTCTGGAATCCAATTGGTTCCATTAGCCTTCGAGGGCGGACCATTCTAATAGGTCCACCACCCCCGGTGGGGCAGACAGTGGCTCTTAGCTCCATCTTGACCAGGAAATGATCCGTCCATGACAATGCGGAGGTTTCAATCACCTCTGCCCACGGATATTCCTGTTCCGTACTAAAGGCCGCATCGAGGGTATGACCTGCACAGTGAGTAGGCCCGACAACCAATTGGGATAGGCCCATGTTTGTCATGGATTCCATGAACTCCCGAGCTGCGCCAGTTAGATTTAGCAAGCTGGTCTCGAGTGGGATGTTGAAGTCGCCAAGAACTAAAAGTCTGGGCGACTCCAGCAGCAACTCTGAGACCAGCTGTGTTAGCTCGGTTAGGGAGTCTGTTAGACAACGGGGTGGCCGGTATACTAACAGAATCCCTAAGCTATCCCTGGACCTCAGGCTTAGGTACATACACTCGATGTGGACTGTGTTCCGGATAGGCTTCCTGGTCAAGGTTAGATTGTTTTTATGAACCAGAGCCACTCCGCCCCCCCGCCCACTTTTCCTTACCTGCTCACTAACTGAGTACCCGGCCGGGAGTGCCTGCGCCCAAGTCGCAGCACTGGCCTCTCCCAGCCAGGTCTCCGTAAAGCATGCCAGGTCGGCAGACTCATCCAATAAGAGGTCATGGATAATATGTGTCTTGTTTTTAACCGACCTGGCATTGCAAAGGAGCAGAGTAAGGGTCTGTGGAATGGTTGGTGCGCTCTCCAATTTATTCTGGGAAACAGAGTGAACTGAAGGCAGGATAGGTATTAAACATCGATCCTGCCTTCTTTTGTAACAATTTTTCACTCTGTTGCCGCCATACCTTCCCTTCCCTTCAAATTAAATTGAAAGGCAAATATAGGATTAGCTAGGCTGGTCAACAATATAAAAGCTTGGGAAGTTAAAAGAGAAAGACTTGTGGAAACCAGAGATGATAATTAACAACTCAAAACCTCACCATTTTCAACCATTTGCTACTAACAGCTAAATCTAGCAAACTAACAAGGAGATGCAGGAGATAATTGACTTCATAACTTCAATGTCCTTACACATCCCCTACCTATAAGCACTGTAAATGGAAAATGTTATTGAGATTCTTGCCCCAGACTGCACATTACAGCTGTCAATAAGCAAAACACAGCTAACTTCACCTCCTTATTACACTACAATGGTCCTTTCTTTTTATGGCCATGTTACACATACATTGCTTGACTTTCTCCAACTTATATTTGACATCCATATCTTCTGAATCACTTAGGACTTTGTCATTCTACCCCAGAACTGAATTGGGACAATCTAATTTGATATGGAACTGGTACAAATCAGTCTGAGGACGTTATCACTTTAATGTTCTTTTACCGGCATAAATTGTGTTGTTTTTATGCTAGCAAAAGAACCCCCTGTACCAGATCTTACCTTACTGGTGTTAAGCAGGCTTCCCTGGCAGTAACGGGGCAGTAACGGAGCTCCGTTTACTTCTGGGGTTGAGATCTCATGGTTTCTCATGAGAAGACGCTAGTGCGGGAAATTTAAAAAGCAAAGCAAAAAACACACACAAAAAGTTCACACAAGCACAAAAACACACATTTAAAGTCCCAAGTACACGGGGGGGGGGGCTCATAAAAAGAGTATCCCTTACCTGGTTGTTGCGCTGTCAAATAGAAGTGTTTGCCCATTGATGCTGCATTCACATGAGTACAACGGCGCACGGATTCAAACCCTAGTAATGCTGGGAATAAAAGCAAAACAGGAGATTTATTGATGGCTTGGGCCATCAATAAAAGTATGGCTTTTGAACTTTACATGATCGTGAAAAAACAATGTTGTCTGGTACGCACGCCCTTTTGCAATCATGAGACATCCTTATGACGCCGTATTTGCCTGGTCTGATAAAGTCCTGAATCAGCCTGATTTATCCCAGGATTTAGGATTCAGGTGAATCAATTGCCCAGCACAATATTTTTTATGAGCACAAAAATGAGCTGTTTCTGTGTGACTGATCTCAGGGCTCAATCAGGTTCATACAGGACATGCAATCAGCCCCACACCAGCTCAGTTCTTCTGCCTCTGCATCCTAAACTGAGGCATCACTTTATCCAAAACTTAATGGACATATGCTCTAGCTAGTGTCTTACTCATCTTTATTGAGTGAGCACAGCAAACCCTTTATCTGCCGACTGACACCCAAGTCCATTTCTCTGCACTTCTGAAGGATAATTGGATCTGTCCCCTGACCCCAAGATACCTTTCATGCAGCTTTATTATCCATTTATGTACAAGAGCGGTAACCTTCCTGAGCCCATTAAAATCAATGAGTCTGATAGCAAGCTTCATGTGGACCAACTAAATCACATACCTAAATGCATGAATTGAGGTCTTACATTAGCAGCATAATAGCCCTTACATGAGAGGCATCTGCACAGTAGGAAAGCTGTCCCACATTCCCCACACAATCAGCAGCTGGAAGTTCTCTTCAGTGAACCTGCCATGCTAGTAGATAATAATTGTACTATTAATTGGTGCTGTCCAGACTATGCAGAATTGTAAAAGATCCCACTGTGTCCAGTAATTAATGTCCCCCTCCCAGCACTGAAGATCATTAATAAGGGATTCATCCAAGAAGCAAGTAATTGGGTGGTTCTGCTTCATTAAAGTATTTTTAGATGAAGAGTCAGGGTAGGGAAGTATGGAGAACATGCATAGTGTTTATTTAAACAATTATCGATTGCTAATATGTTAGGCATTTGTAGTTTCCACATTCATGCAGATTCTAATTATTATTTGACATGTCCAAAACTATGTGCCAATTGACATAGATGCTGAGAAGCAGGGAGAGAAATAAAAGTTACACCGTTGGTTTGACTAAATATGTCCTTGAATCCTATCCACAATCCTATTTTCTTCTATGGGACACATCTAGCTATTGCCACTGGAAGAAAAATGAGGTCAGTTTGTGCTAATTAGCTTGCAATAGAGCTCCCTTATTCAACAAGGAGCTGATCAGTTTCTGAAAATGGAACTCGGGAAGCTAACCAATAGAGTATTTTAATACAGTGGCGTTTTACTGTCTATGCTGGGTGAAACTGTAGTCCCAAAAAACATTTTTTCTAGGCTTTGATGTTCATCACATGTGTCTCATCCTTCTCCTCCAAGGAGCACAGAGTGCCATTTGACCTGTGAGGTAGGTTAGGATGAGCTTGAGTAGCTTTCCCAAGAACGTTCAGTGAGCTTCACAGGGGAACAGGGATTTCAGTCTGGTTTTCCCACCATCAAAACCAACACTGCCCACAAGCTCTCTCATAGGACTTTGTTACACTGAAGCAATGTAGGAATCAGTCATGGGAAAACCTGATGTGCAAACAGGGTATGGGCTAGAACATGGTACATTTACAGGAAATAAATGTTGTTAGGTTGTTGTTTATTAAGAGAGAAACTCAGCACAGTGTATCTTGTCCCTGGCTACAGGCTATGCTGGCTTGGGGATTCTGGGAATTACAGAAGAAAAAATTAACTTTTCCAAGCTATGGCTTGGGGGAATGCCACTTTCACAATGTTGAATTTGATGTGATGTCAGTGGCTGGGTAGTGATGTCAGAAGCTGCAAAAAAATGGATGTAAGCACATGAAGTTCATGGGACATGTTTGCCCACTCATCTTTCCAGCAAAAGCCATTATGTTCAGATGCAGCACATGATTGTGAGCAGTGGTACACAATGTATTATTTTGATTAACCTCTTTGACGCCTTTACTGTGAACTTCACTGGATACAGAGTATTTGGTCTGAGATATATAACTGGGAGTGGGCAAAGAAATGACTTGGGCACAATGATTTTTGTCTAGAATGGGATATCCAAGGATGAACAGCTATTAAAAACATTGCAGCAAGCAAATAAGAAACAGACACCCTCCCACTACTGCTAACAGATCATCCCAGCAAAATCTGAAGAAGCAAAACACTGTTTCTCTGTATTCCTCCAATGTCATGCCAGAATCAATCCAGAGTACCCAAAGTAGATGGAATGATTTCCTACAGTCTAATCAAACAAGGACTCTCTTAAAGAGCTGCAACAATGACAGGGACCACACATCAGGATATGGGAAAAAATCAAGATAATTCTCAATAATTATAAATTAATAATAATAGTAATAATAATAATAATAATAATAGATTATGATGATGATGAAAATCAGACTTGTTTAGAAAGAAATTAAGCATTACTGCTATTATCAAAAACTCAGGCAGAATTCTTTTAAAGGATGAAAGCTTTTTCATTTCTGAAGGACAGAATGCTTGAGATGGGGTGGGGATCACTTTCTACTTTTTCTGTTGATCAAAACCTCATTCAGTTTTTTCAATTATACATTATACTTTACAAAGAATATGATTTACTGTACAGCTGTCTTGAATCCCATCTTAGGGGAAAGTTGGGATATACATTCAATAAATAAATAAAGTGTTTTGGTTTCTCCTGGATCAGTGTTGATCTGAAATTATATTAGTAACCCACTAGGAAATAACAAGATCAGAGACTGGTATGCATTTAACTAGAACTAGGTTAATAGAGCCAGTGTGGTGTAGTGGTTTGAGCAATGAACGATGACTCTGGAGAATAGGGTTTGAAAACCCACTGGGTGACTGGGCAAATCACACTCTGTCAGCCTCACAGGAGGGCAATGGCAAACCTCCTCTGAACAAATCTTGCCAAGAAAACCCTATGATAGGTTCGCCTTAGGGACACCATAAGTCAAAAACAACATGAAGGCACACAACAGCATCAAGGTAAATTGTTCTATTTAAATAAGACCTACCCAGTACAGACTCCATCCAGAACAAAGGTTCCTCCTGTTTTCTCCCCAGTCAGCCAAGGGTGAGATAGCCCCAATAACAAGCTGTTTGAACTCCAGAGGGCAGGTCCTCCTAGGGGACCATTACCCTCATGCTGAGACTCAAAGGAGGTAGGTGTCCAAAGCCAGTCCCAATTGTATCTCTTTTCCCCATTCCTGGGCACCAGAACTTGAGCAAGTTTGGAAACATATCTTTCACCCAACAAGGCACTCCTAGGATGCTCAGCACTTTTTCCATTTTTTTCCTCCTCCCCCCCCCCCGCCACAACTTGCCACATGTCCATATGAGCATACCACCAGAGTCAATTGCCCAGAGCGCTGTGAGATACTCAGTGCAAGATAGGCAAAAGTACCCCCTTTCTAGTAAAGCTGGTAAAAGGGGCCAAAATTCTTACCCAGCCCTAATAAGTAACCAAATACCACCTGCTCTGATTTCAAGGGTGCAAGGGCAGGCCAAAGCAAACCAAGAATGGAAGGAGAGAGGGGGTAAACAGCCCTCCCACTTATGTCCTGGCATTCAAAAGCCAGCACTGCTATAATCAATGCTGGTTTTTCTTTCAGGGGCCAGGAAATGATTTATGATTGGCACGACAAATCAGGTCTGTGGTACCATGGCTGAAATGTGAAGTTTCTTTAAGATGAATTATGGGAAAAGTGTTTATTGACATAGGCCAAAATCCAATTGTTACTGCTATTTAGAGTAGGACTGCTGATTCAGTGGAAGCCTGGTAAGTCAGCGCATATACATAAGTTTAATTGATTCAGTGGGTTTATGCTAGTTGGAACAACCAACTGGATTTAGGCCACAGTCTGAAAATCCAGAAAGCATGTCACACAAGGGCATCAGAAAGATCTAATGTTTCATCTGAACGGCTCAAACACTCCATTGTAGCAACGGTCAGTCCAGGAAACCTGAAGAAGCTGGTACCAAGTCAAGCACTTTGGAAATTTTCTTTTTGGACTACAACTCCCAGAATCCCTCAGCCAGCATAACAGCTAGGGGGTTCTGGGGGTTCTAGTCCAAAGGGTACATTTCCTAAGCTCTGAATAAACAAGGTACTGGTACGATTACTATATTCACTGTTGTACAATGGATTGTTTGTCTGCTGTGTGATGGTTAGTTAATTGTTCACTAATCAATTTTTTTTAAGCTATGAGTAATGCGCTTTGAGCAGTGTGTTTCTCTGCAACTTAATGGGCTGCTTTTAAGGTGTATCCTCTTTTCGCTTAACAGGTTCCTAGCTGCTTTAAGGGGCTGTGCTGCGTGCTTTACTAGGTGTTAATTATGACTACGGTAATTAGCTTGTTAGACTGTCAGCTTGTCAGAGAGTATGTTGATTTCATTTAGGCTTTGTTAAGTTTACTCCCTCTGGCATTTTTCACTGTACCTTCTATTTTCCAATGTGCTTTCAAAGATTCTGGGAGTGGCATTTATTTGAAGCAGTTTTGCAGTGGTGGGGTATGAAATGGGCTGGCTTTTCTGGAGAAAAAGAGGCATTTTGTTGTCAGAGGCATTCTTAAAGGGACTTTACTTCTCTTAAAGGGATTTATGTTGAGTTGCTAAAAATAATAGCATCATTTTGGTTTTAAGCACTAAATAGATGGCATAGAGGGATGTCAGTTTCATCCCGAGGGGGACCGGGAATGCCAGAAGAAAGAAACGAGGCTAAGAAATGCGCTGATTACAAATACAGCAATTGATCAAAAAAACAAAAGGAAATTGAAAAGTGGAAGCTAACCCTCCTTGAAATGTAAACTGTGTACAGACTTACTTTTAAAAATGAACAGATGTTTTTGAGATTAGGAAACAATGTCTGTATAAAGCTCCACCGGGTGCCTAATATTTTAGATTCCTTAGCCCTTTGTTTCCTCAGGGCATGTTTTTCTGTGCTGCATACTTGCTACCAAACTATTTAGGAGTCCTTGTCATTTTCTAGGTACAAAGTTTGCATGAGACAAAACTTTAAGAGCATGAGATCTATGTTTCAAGTCCAGTCTCATCTGAGACTGCCAAAAAAAGGGGGAGAGCCCAGTCTAGCACCAAGAAAGAAGAATGAGTCAGAAACGAGCAACACGCAGAAGAGGAACAGTGGCAGGATTTTTGAAGCAACATCCCCACTTCAAGCCCTGCCAGTTCTGTTGCTTGCAAGAGCCAGGAGCATAAGTGACATGTGGTCCAAACAGGAGGGGAGCTCTGGAGTGAGGCATCTCACCTGTCCCAAACACAATCTACCACTGGTCAGGAGTTGGTATGTTTAACATCCTGGGCTGGGAAAGCATGGTATGCTCCAGTGGTGACATAGTTAGCTCCAGCTATTTGCAGAACCTATATAATAAGCAGGGGGAGGGGCTTTAAAAAGCAAATATGCTGTCCATGGGGCCTTTTCTGTGGTGGCTATTTGCATCTCCTAGTATTGCAGTAAATTATGAAGTTCAGGTACTCATTATGACCATCCTCAAAGCAATACCTCTAAGAAAAGTCTTTTAAAAATCAGGTGTATGTGTTGATTCAGATCAATAAGCTGGTCTAACACAACAGATTTCTACCTGGAACAAGTCTTTTGAATCAGCAGATTTCCTTTCCTTCATTCTGCTACTCAGAACTTTTTAAGAATTCCAGTCAGGGAATGTTCTGGTCTGGTTGCCTGCATGCCTTTTCCTTGGCTTAGTTGCCAGTTCCCCACCACCCCCAAGCCATAATGCCTGATAGTTCATCTGCTTGTTTGTTTTTCCTGAATGCAACATCATTGGACATGTTTGTAGAACATCCTTTGTTGGCTTGAAAAAGTGATCTCAATTCTAAGAGCTGGGGCCTTGCAGTGACCATGCTGGCTGATGATAATGGGGTTAGTAGTCAAACGTATGGAGGCACTGGCTTGGGGAAGGTTGGCACAAGCCGGGGGGTAGACAACTGTCAGGAGTTGTGGAGCCACATTGGCCCTCTGAGGGATCTTGGGGAGGCACAGCCCTGCTGCAACCCCCCTCCCCAGTCGTTTCCTCCTTTTTTGCACCAAATGCCGGCTTAGGGATCTGGAGGTCGTGCAATTTTGACTTTGGGTTGACTTCCTTTTGCAAACAAAGGACTCTGCTGGGCCCAGAGTATCCCCCCCCCAAATGGCAATGTTGCTGCATTTTTTGCAAATAAAAATCATTGGGGGAGTGGAGCCCTGGAGGTTTCAAAAACAGGTGTGGGAGTCACATGCCATTCAAAGGCCATACTTTCTTCACCCCTACAACAGGCAGTCTGACCTGTTATGGTAATTATGGGGTTTCAAAAGATTGATTTACATCCCATTCCAGACAGCAGGATGTGCTGATGAATAGGGTGAAACACAATGCTCTCCTGGGGCATTGTCAGGACTTACTTGGGGCAACAGCTCAGCATTGGGCTTGTTGCAGTACCAAATTAGAGACCTGCATTGGATTTGCTTTCTATCCTTCCTTTTGCTCGAACTGTAGGTAGCTAAGACAGGTATAAATTATAACACTTCTATCCCTCATAGATGTAGCTCAAAGATCTTTAATTGATTTTGATGATGCTCATCACATGACATGGAAAGAATTACCAGGCAAATAGAAGATGAGTTTATTTGATATATCGTCTTTATCATCAGTCATCAACAACGTTATCACCCCATCAGCAATAACACAATATAGAGAAGGGTTTTTGCCGGGTAGTGTGTCCAATATGGTTAGAACCTGTTTCCAAAGTCTCATTTGTACAGCTTGGCTTGTAGTGCTGAATGAACTTCAAGAGAACAGGCTGGAGCTTCTGTTTTGCCACCGCCTTAATGACTGCTGTGTATGAGCTGCTGCCTCAAGCCCACAGGGACTCACTACTAATGAGTGCTTATGATGCATTTTATAGCCACTTCCTGCATGAACTGGGGCACTTCAATCAAAATGTTACCTTTGTTGTTATGTTCTCAAGCACAATTCAGGTTTCATCTTTCAAGAGTCACTCTTCAGGAAAGCACAGGCAAGCAAACAGGATTTGAACTTTACATAAACTATAGGAAAAAGGTCTTTCCACTTGAAACATCTCTGTGCAAGGATACCTGATCTAATATGCAAGTTCAAGGGCATTTGAATAAAATGCTAGAGCTTAAATATTTATTTAGTGACAGAAGAGGAAACCTCAGAAAACCTTGCCTAAATTTGACCGATTGCCAAAACTTGGAAATTTACTTTTTTGAACTATACTTCCCAGAATCCACAAGCTACAATGGCTGAGGGATTCTGGTGTTTTTAGTGAAACAGTCACTTTTCCAAGATTTAGCAATTATGATTTAAATCAGTGTTTCAACTTGACAGCAGTTAACAACAACAAAGCGTGTGTGTGTCTGTGTGTACGTGTGTGTGTGCGCTCTCTGTCTGAAATCAACATCCTTCTGCATGTATTTTAAAAAATGAACATTTCTGAAGCTGAACGTTTGAACTGCCAAATATGAATTTTTAAAATTTATTTAGTTATTTATACCCCACTCTTCAGCCACAAGGCTATCAGAGCAGCTTACAAATTGTTTTAAGCAATAGCTATTTACACATCTACACTGCGTTAAACAGTTTCCAATGGGAAATGTATTGGTCTTTGAGCAAAGTGATGCACATTTTGCCATCAATATGTACATTTTTACACATTTCTCACATTTTGAAGGCTTTCAGTTTTTTCTTTTCACATCTGCTTTCCATGCAGTTTCAAGGCATCAACTGATAGGCTCCTGCAAATCTCTATATTTCGCAAGAAAATAAAATACTGTTTATATAGTTACTTCCAAAATATATATTTTTTAAAAAATTAAATGAATTGCACATCATAAATATATGGCTGTATCCTCTTATTGTTGATGTTTCACTTGTGGGAAGTGGTGTCAAGGCAGAAGAAAAA
The DNA here is from genome assembly GCA_030847615.1 of Gambelia wislizenii. NCBI lineage: Eukaryota > Metazoa > Chordata > Lepidosauria > Squamata > Crotaphytidae > Gambelia > Gambelia wislizenii. Next base: position 93,540,176 of record JAUMIR010000003.1, on the reverse strand, counting down.
AAAGATAATATTGTTTGGTTTTGTTGCTCCTTTTTAAAAAAGTTTTGATATTGTTAATGTCATTTCTGTTTTACCTGTATTTTTTTCTTGTTCTCATGTGTTCCTTCTGGATCTCATCCTCCTATATCACACTTTGTAATGTGACTGAAACACTCACAAAAATTGCTGTTATCTGCTCAGTATGGAAAGTGAAAAGCAATTCTGCTTACAGCAGAAGGTTGTAAGAATGTCCAGCATGAACTCTAGAGGCAATGTTGTATACCATGTTTAGATTAAATAATGTTGTTACTATTTTTACCATTTATGTTCATGACACTTGCCCTTATGTGAAAAGGAGGCTCTTGGGTTCAATTCAGGCCTACTTCCCCCCGCCCACAAAAAAATAATGTAAATCCAATCTCAATATTGATAAAACATTATTTCACCTTTTCAGTGCAAGCATACAAGCAAGGGCAGAGAATCTCCATTCTCAGCCTCATTTTGTATAGGCAGCACCACCTGCCTACCAAACACAGCATCAAGTTTGTTCTTGGGGTCAAACTACATGTCACATTAAAGGTGTAGTTCACAATGATAATGTTTATAGATCTATTTCTTAATCCATGATAGGTTTGTTAGAATGCCCTGGATTAGGTATGGCTAGTCCACCCCAAGTTTTCTTCTGCTATCTAGGAAGGCTGTAAAAGTTCCCTGTGCCCTTGGAAGTAGAAGGAACTACAGAATCATAGAATAATAGCACTGGAAAGGGCCTGATAGGCCATTGAGTCCAACCACTTGTTCAGTATAGGAACTCCAGCTAAGCATCCGCAGCAAGTAGTTATCTAGCCTCTTGTTTGAAGATGTCCAGAGAAAGAGGCCCCACCACCTCTTTAAATAATTGGTTCTATTGCTAAACTGCTCTTACCATCAAGAAGTTATTTTTAATATTCAATCAAAACCTACCCTTCTGTAACTTAAAACCATTAGACCCAATCTTTTCCTCTGTGGCAGCACATAACAAATCTACACCCTCCTCTCTGTGACAGCCCTTCAGATATTTAAAGAGTGCAATCATGTTACCCCTCAGTCTTCTCTTCACTAAGTTGAATATGGGCAACTTCAGACATTTTCAGACAGCCCTTCGGACATTTTCAGAGCAGCCTCCGGAGCAGTAATGAAGCTGCTGTGCGGCAGGGGGTCCTTTTCAGATGCTGCCGTCCCTCTTCCATGACCATTCGTGGCACATACGTGAATGGTCACGGAAGTGGCCATTGGAAGCGGCCGCATCATATTTCAATCACGGGCAACTTCCGTGATTGAAATATGATGCAGCCACTTCCAAAGCTTCACGTACGTGCCACGAATGGTCACGGAAGAGGGACGGCAGCATCTGAAAACGACCCCCTGCTGCACAGCAGCCTCATTACTGCTCCGGAGGCTGTTTGCGTGGTAAGGGCCATCTGAAAATGTCCTTCCTCAATCTTTCATCATATGTTTTGTTCTCCATACATCTTATCATACTTGTTGCCTTTCTCTGAACTTACTCGTCCAAATCCCATCTTCTTAAAATGATGTGTCCAGAACTGATCATGCTGTAGTGCCCCAGATGGAGCCTGACTAGTGAAGAATATAGTGGAACGATTACTTCCCATGACTTGGAAATGATGGTTCTATTTTGCACTAGCTGTAGCATCAAGTGGAGTCCTATGTCCCTACATCATTCTCTGTATCTGAAGACCAGCGACAGGGTGATGTAATACCAATTTTCAAAAAAGGGGCAAACAATAAAGCCTATGGCTTTTTAGTATCTGAAAAGCCTAAAGTCATCTAAAAACTCAGGCCTCCTAACACATCACCAACGACAACTGACTTTTGCATGTTTTAATGATACTGCTGAAAACCTGCTGGTGCACTACATCAGCATAAATATATTGGCATAGGTGTTGGCAGCAAGAGGGAAACGGTGGCAGATGCAGTAGACCTGAAGGAAACCAGACATATGGGGGAGGTGGAAATAAGCTGCTTGGGGCCAGCAGATTCACTCTGCCTTCCATTGCCACTGTTGTACAATTCTCAAAGAAGTGCAACACCAACAGGATTCTGGTTTAAAGGTGTGCAAGTGTGTGTGGGAGATGGTTAGGAATTTGTGTCTGAAGCATGCAGCAAGTGGTAATATTGGCAGGGGAGGGGTGCCATTCAGAGTCAACAGCACTGGATAAAGCGGGGAGAACATGAAGTTCATCTAGTTTACTTACACAGAGGAATTAATCAGACATGGCAAAATCCATGTCATTAGGATGGAACAATTGCACAAATGGCTGAAATTATGAGATGACAATGATGCTTACCCATTCCCACTGCATTGTGCTGGTGTGGATGAGGCATCACTTTTTACTGATGGCTTAGCCCGTCAATAAAAAGTGACACCTCATTCACAGCAGCATGATGCAGTGAGAATGGTTAAGTGACAAGGATGTCCGATAATTTCAGCCATTTGTGCTATCGACCCATCCTAATGACACGGTTTTTTTAGTGATATTGGCCTCATCTGATAATTCCTTTGTCTAGGCTCCTAGGGAGGGAGCATGAAGGCTTAGAGCCCCATGGTGGCAAGACGGAGCTTTCCCAACTGACTGGCATCCCTGCAAGCAATCAGTGGTTCTTTAGGTGGTGCAAGGTGGAGCTGTGTCTAGGTCCCATCCAGCAGCTGCTGTTGCACAGCAGCTCCTTATGCAAAACTGTAAAATGTAGATCTTTTTCACATAACTGACAGTTACACTAGTGTAAAGCCTCCAGACATAATCTCGGATGAGCAATAGTATTGGCTGCAGTTAGCCTTGATGATAGGACAAAAGTAGAGCTTTTGAATTGGCCACTACTCGGGTCTGCTCATGCATTAAAAGAAACCACCAGAGCATTGCTCTGCTTCTGGCCAAAACACTGTTGATGTTCAGTGGGAAGTTTGTTGACAATAGGAAAATGTACACTATATCTTGTAGTATGTGGGAAAATAATCATTGTAATGTAAAAGCAATCTTGTGTGCCTCATTCACATCCTAAAATAAGTCTAAGGTTTTTCCCTGCATGCTTTTGTTCTTCCAAGTTTCCTTTCTCTTATTTCACTGGGCACTTCCAGCCAACTGGAGTGCTGGGTCATTCAACACATGACCTAATTTAAATTTTATTGCTCTGTGTAAGCTCTCTTTTAAGTTAGAGTCTCCACGAGGCTGTAGCCATCTTAAGCCATCTTAAGCCTTATTATCTTTGTTTCGCCATCTTTCCTGAAACCATGCCATGATGTTCACCATGCAGCCTCTTACCGCTATAGGCTGGGTGAGTTTTTCTACCCTAAATACTCTTAGTCAGTTAGGAACCTCTTTTTAAAGTTTGTTTTAGTATGTTGATTGAGATTGATATACCTTCAGTAAACTTTGATTTGCATTTTAAACTGACTCCTTTGTTTTTGTAATGAGTCTAATTTAACTGGGTGATCTCAGACCTCTGCACACACCTTTTTTAAATGTTAATTGAGCTTTTGTCTGCATTCCTAAGTTTCACTCTGCATGAATTTAAAAGTAAATGATTTTTAACTCTCTTTTTTAAAGAAGATAATTTTTGTTGCTTTTTAAAGGGACTAGATCCTGCAATTTTTTAATACAATTTTATTTTTAGACTCATTACTTCGCACATATCTTTTGGGAGTGAGGGCTGGAGTCTGGCAGTTACTCCCAGACAGACAAAGCAGTTCACTTACACCATTCACACTGGCATGAGGTCTGAGAAGCCCAACACCACAAGTTGGATACTCTCATCATTAAGTGACTGCACATTAGTTGATTTGGGGATCCACTGGAAGACTGCTGCTGCTGACCACAAATGAGATTATCAGACGCAGCAAATATAGCATTATTACATCGGAACAAGACCACAAAAGGGCTCCCCTATCACTCTACATCATGCCCCAGTGTTCTGCAAGCATTCTCCTGCTGTCAAGAAGGAGTTCTTTTGTATTAGCAGGCAGAAGCCACCAATTGATATCCCATGACGTTTTTGTCATGGTAGTGCTTGTGTATGAAACCATGCCACATTCTGCTGACGCGATTCCAGCATCAATGGGTGGCCCCTGCCAGAACACTTCTGGGAGAGAATGCAAAAAGTAGGTGTGAGACACTCTTTTTATGAACCTCCCCGTCTTGCTGGCAAGTTTATAAGTGTGTTTCAGTGCTTGTGTGTTCATTTTGCTTGGTAATTTAGTTGTTTTTGGACTTTTAAGCACATTTGCATCTTCTCACAAGAACTGCTGAAATCTCACCCATGCAAAAACACAGAAGTAAGCAGTGCAAGCGGTCATGTTTCCATAATTCAGGGGCATCTATGCCTCGTGTTTATGGAAACATGTGATAAGAAGAGTTATTATGCCAGGATACTTATGCTGTAAAATATAGTGCCAAAAGAATGTTTTTAGATGCTCGTCTGATAATCTCCCAAGTGATCCTGCATGGTGTGGGACACTGAGAAAGAGCACAGAGCATTTTCAGAAAGCCCCCATTGCAGCTAATCCTGGGAAATCTTTGTCTCCCTTCCGTAAAAGAAGTAGACATGATGAAGTGGTTTTTGTACTCTGATGTTTTGGATGTTTCTTTGCTTGTTCTATCAGCTCTCTCTCTAATGGCTCTGAAGCATTTATTTTTATTTAATTTTTTTTGCTGACGTTCATCTCCTGCCTTTTCTACAGTGAGCCCAGGATAGTGTACATGACTCTTCTCTTTCCCCCCAATTTATCCTCACATCAATCCTGTGGGGTGGTGGGTCAGGCTGAAAGAGAGCAATTGACCCATGATCACCCAATCAGTTTTCATAGTTCTCACAACTTGAACTGAGGTCTCACAAATTATATTTCAACACATTGGTGCCACAGGATATCAATATCTGGGAAGGAAATGCTGGGGCCAGGGTCTCAAAGTAAGACTAGCATTCCCCTTCCTGGTAACAAGTCACAGGGAGCTATATACAGACAGAGACCAGGAGTCACAATTGTGAAAACTGGTCAGATTTTCAAGCTCTAGGTCTCTTAAAGGGTGGGAGGTAAATGTGAGGAAGTTGTTTGTTAATGACATTTTTGGCATTAATGGCTCAAACCACCTAGCTAATGAAAAGGATAATGTGTTGCTAATGCACTTGGAGGTTGCTTGGCTATTAATAGCTAGCAACAAAGCTTTATTAAGGAAGATGTGAGGCAGCACACTTTGAGTACATGTTTTATGTGAATTGCATATGCAGTGAAAAATGATGCAAACTGCTTGATTAGTTTTTGGTTGTTCCTTCCCACCTCACTTCTTTCTTGCAATATATCTAGGAAGGTATTATAAAACTGAACAGGCAAATGTTTGGCACTGGAACCTCTTTAGAATGTCAAAGAAACCTAGCAGAAAGGTGATGCCAAGAGCACTGATTGTCTTGTAATTTGATTTAGTTCCTCTGTACAGCTCCTCATATATGCAAGTAGGGGCAAAATGGCTGATGTCTGCAAATGCCCGAAAGGCTAATAAAGCTTGCTGTGTTCCCAGCATGCTCTCTGCTGTCAGAAACCAGCAATTAACTTAATAGTCTTCTCGAAAAGCAGTAGATCCATGAAATGTGGCATGTGTTGACATTCTCCTGCTGATCTAAACAACCTCCCATCATTGAGTGGAAGAATATGTTTGCTGTTTGAATTATGTAGGAGCTTGTTATGTGAATTATATAGCAGCGCTTTGCAGTATTAAGTCTAATATTTTATGATCTTCAATTGATTAGGTGGGCTTTTAGGATTACTTATAAAGGTTAGGATACAACAGTCCAGATTTTGACAGCTTGTCCACAAGGCTTTTCAGATTTGAGAGAACAAAAAGAAAGAATGCCTTTCCCCCCACTACACCTTCTTTAGTTATGAGGCAGCTATAACTCCCACAGAAAAGTGCATACACTTTTCAGTTGTAAAATGGACATTTTGGTTTTGTTGCATGCATTTGCTTACCATTTTAATTAGCATTTTGATTGCTTAAGATTAGTAATTTAAATGTTCACATGATGGATAATTTGGGTTTTTCTTCAGTTTCTATGTACCCCCAATTACTCCATGCAGGATAGGTGAAATGGTAGGAATTAAAACATGTACAGCTGCTTGCTATGTGCACATTTCTGCTACGTATAGCAATGGTAACATAAAGCTACTTCAGCCTAAATATTATTTTTATCAAACCATCTATGTTCCCTGTGCATAGAAGGAAGGTTCTTTGCTTAGCTGGATGCAGAAGTGTAGGTCTCAATAGGACTGGATAAATCCCAGTAGGGTTAGATGAATCCAAACAGGGATGGATAATTTATCACTCTTGTTTTTTGCCACAATGTGAGATTTTTAAAAAATACCTCATGCTTTTCTATCCCATTTGTTTGCAGATTTTTGCAGAGTTCTTATGAAGAATGAATGGGACCCAATCCTTACTCATCTGCATCCAAATGCAGCCAAATTTAATAGGCATAACTATTCTCATGATGAAGAGTGCCATGTGGTACCTGTTTCATCCTCAACAGCCTGCCAAGTAGCTGTTACAAAAGAGGTGCCTATCTAAAAAATGGAAGAGAGGGTCCACCCAATTCACACCCACAGACACAACTGAATAGTCATAGGTTCACCTCTGCCTGGATAGATTAATCTGTCAGTTTTACTTTTCTCTACATTTAAAAAAAATCTCAGGTTTTATCCATCTTGTTTATGAAGAAATGTGTGAATTTTGTAAAGTCCTTATATAAACTGCTCATCCCCAAATCAAGTCATATTTTCACCCATCTCAGAGGTCCCAATTATTATTGCCTGTATTATTGCTTTAGTCTGAACCATTTCCCAAAACTGTGTGGATATAGGCTCATAAAAGAGACTGTAATCATGCCTATCAGTTGCTTCAGAGTGTAAGAGGGGTCAGATTTATTCCTTTGCCTGCCCACCAAAAAATTAATTAACACAGTTGTGGCTGGGAGCCTCAGCTGCTTTTTGCATGTACTGTTGGATCAACACCTTTCTCTTTCCTGAATTATAGAATGGATTATGTATTATCTGCCACAACCATTTCCTGAATACTAGCTATATACCCGGTGTAGCACACACCGTTCCCCCCGTGGCCCTCCCTGAGCCCCCCTGCATGCACACACAGACAGATGCATGCACCCCCTCCCCACCCCCACTGCCTCCCTCCCCACCGCATCCCTCCCCAGCCCCCCACTGCTCCCTCCCCCCGCTGCCTCCCTCCCCACCGCGTCCCCCCACATGCATACACACGTGTGTGTGCCACTCCCTCCCCTCCCCCATGGCACCTGCCCCCCTACCATGCCACAGTGCCCCCCACCTCCCTCCCCTCCACAGCACCTCACCCTCCCACCGTAGCCCTCACTGCCCCCTGCCGCCCTCCCCAAGCCCCCCCATGCACAAACACCCTGATACTCCTTGCGGCCATGTTTACACTGGAGGTAACAGTCTATATGTTCCCGCCCCGAGTGTGCTGACTGGCTGCCCAACCAAGCAGCCATTCAGCACACTGGAAACGGCAACGTACCCAAGAGAATTATATAGATTTTGGAGGGGAAAGGAAAGGTAGAAGTTTAAAGTATGATCTAGGGACCTTTCATTCCACACAATTACAGCACTATGAGGCTTACTGGACTTCAAAGTAAAGCAACAATGCAATAGGAAGGTTCCGTCTTCCATGCTGCCTTACTGCATGACATAGTCATTCTTTTGTTCTGGTCACATAGGAGACCAAGGTAAAGCCATGTATTTTTGCAAACCAGACAAACCCATTAGCAAAAAGACACGGTTTTTCCTCAGTCTCCCATGAGACTGGATGGCAGAACACCAGGAGAATGACAACATCATGTGGTAAGGCAGTATGGAAGACGGAACCTTCTTGCTGCAGTGGTGCTTTACTTCAGAGTGTGGTAAGCCCCTTGGATTTCACAGAATATCCAGAATCCAGGGTGTGCAGTTTAGGGAGGGATGTTTAGAAATTTCCACTACACTAGACACTAGTGTGTCTAACTAAACCACAAACCCCTGGATTTCCATAGGATATAGGCATGGCAGTTCAAGTGGAATCACTGTGCTATTACTACGTAGAGTAAAAGGGCCCCTGTTTATCTAGTAGAGGCATGTCATAAGGAGGAAGGACTATATTTGGCTGAAGACATTATAGGGAGGAAAGGCTCCACTTCATCTTCCTAACACATGAAGTCTCACAACATGATGAATGGAGGGAAATCGTGTGGCCCACAGGCTTCGTGTGTGCCACATGAGGGTGGGGCAGCCCGTGCCTCCTGGGTCCCTCAACCCCCAACCAAAAAAAAAAAAAAAGCTTGCTGGGGTGTCCTGAAACACAGTTTCAGGAGCCCCTATCCCCAAACAGCAAAATGTTCCATCTAAAAATGACTGGAAGTTACTTCTGTTCAACCAGATCCTCATTTCTGGTCACTGCCTATACATGCCCACCCTGATGGAAGAACATGGACCATTTTGAGGAGAAGATGAAACAATAAAGTGCATCTCATCTTTATAATCTCTTGAAAGTATACAAGTAGTCATGTGAGCCATGTGGGACTGGTGGGATTAAGTACAAACCTTGGGCTTAGGTAGAGTGTTGTGAATTACCTTTTTTTAAATTAAATGTTAATAATAATTCAGTTATTAAATAATCACTGTGAATTGGGTATTACACGTTTTATTGCATTTTATGTCATTTTGTTTTATGTACATTATGGTAAAAATCATTTTGTTTCATTATAGGCTGGTCTATGACTGATATAAATTATTGATTGATTGATTGATTGATTGAAATCTATGTGCTGATTTCCACTTATCCAAGCAGCTGACCAAGCACTGGGCAGAGGACCAATGCAGGGTATGCACAACCAGGAGCTAAATCTCTTTGTTATTCCCAACTAGAGTAGTGCTACTGAATTAGAGTGTGTCCACTGATTCAATGCATCTAATATGTATATTGGTACTAGCAATTGGATTTTCCTCTTGTCAGCTCAGGGGAAGTCCAGAAGAGAAAAAAGGGGACATTTTTCTTGATTCTGGATGGATGCTACAAAATGCTATTGGGAGTACAGGCAACTGTTCTGAAGATATGCCCTGATTTTATGGTTCTGTCCTCTTTTCTCCTAGACTTTCAGCAGCAGCCATACAACAAGTGGTTACAGTAGCTAATGATGCTATAATAATTAGTAGATTTCATTCATTGGCAGTTGAAGGAGCAGTCAATAAAGAACTTGAATCTTTCATAGTGTAGCTTTTTATTGGAGTATGCAAGCCTAGCAGTCTTTTTGAGCAATGCGTCACTGTCATTAGAAAGGCAATTAAGTATTAAAAAGCTACACGTGCTCTTTTTATGTGATGTGAAGCATCTGCCAATGGCTTTTGTTTGAACCCATTTTTAGTTGAGCATCATAAAATGCCAGGGCATGCAGAAGAATATTCTGAGGCAGCCTGCCTAAACGTGCATGCATACACAGAACAGAAACATGTGGCATTTGAAGAAACGGATCCAAGAATGCAAGTTTTTGGTTTACACAGGTTGACAAAAATCTGTGCTTTCCAAATGTACACATTTCCAGGTTATATTTAATACTCCAGCTACAGTTATTTCTATATAAGCCATGCACTAATAAAAATGCATTAAGCATTATTGGCTAATGCATGGAAGTGCAAAAACAAATTTAAGGAATGTTTCTGTCCATGTCATTCTAACACTAATACTGCTGCTAATTAAAATTCAAACGCCTGTCTGAATAAAAACATCTTCATTTGCCGGTGGAAAGAGAGCAGGAAGGGGGCCAACCAGACCTCCTGTGGGAGAATTCCACAGAGAAGGCTTTCTCCCACATCCTCACCAACCATGTGAGCAAAGATGGTGGGTCTGGGAGAAATCTCTACCCTACAGGTCTTAAAGTTCGTACTGGCTTATATGAGGAGATATAGTTTTTCAGGTGGTGTGGACCCAAGCTGTATAGGGCATTAAAGGTCAAACAAGCACTTTCAACTCTGTCCAGAGATGGTCTATGAAAGAAGGCCACAACATCTTTTGTATGCTACCTTGCTCAGCTGATATAACAATATAAAAACTACAGGTAATTATCATTAACATCTTCTTTGTTTGGCTTAATACTTCTCATTTGTTTGATTTTGGTACTTTTAAAAAAATCACTGTCAGCCAAAGAAGCATCCCCAACATTTAACCAATACTGAAATAGAAAACTACAGGACGGCATGACGACTGTTCTCCCCATAGATGGCCAATGCCAGTTACCCACATGGAACTCTATATGCAGTAGACATTGGTACGCAAATTGAATATAGATTTGTCTGATACTCCCATACCAAATGTACAAATGCAGATCCCTCCCAATTTCACAAGTCTCTGAGGGGAAAATAAGGTTAGGTAGCATATAGAGACTTGCTCACAGTAACTTAATTAAGTTCAAAATGAAAACATTGCAGAAGGTGATCAGTTGTGGCTTTCCATATATTCTTGGACTGAAACTCCTATTAGCCAACACAGCCAGTGGTAAATGCTGGCAGGCGTTGTGGCTAAACAATGGAGATTATCAGATGCTTGGGGGGGAAAGCCCCAAGGGAGCTCGTGAGAACTTCACTGTACTGGGAATGGGTCTTGGTATCACACATGTCATCATCCTGCCATGCTTGCTTCATTCTCCCTTCATGCTGACATGGGAGTTTCCACTAATGAAAAGTGGCACCTTTTTCATCACATCAGCACGGCGGGAGAATGGAGCAAGCACACAAGGAGGAGGACATCATGCAATACTGGGACCCATTCCTGGTACAGTGATGTCATTCTCACGAGCTCCTTTGGGGCTTTTTCAAGCTTCTGATAATCTCCAAGGTCTGGAGGGTCACAATTGTCTATCCCTACCAGGCAGTATGAGAAATATTTCCTTTCTTCTTAACTGGGACATGCAGGACTTTATCAAAACACCCCCCTTTTCTTTTGTTTTGCTGGCATGATTTGTGACGTTTTTATGCCACCAAAAGAACTCCCTTTACCACACTTACCTTCCATTTCATCCAAAGTAAGCCCTGGCATGATGGAGCAGTGAATGGAGCTCTATTCACTTCCTGGAATGAAATCCTGTGGATTCTCATGAGAAGATACGAGCACGAGAAATTCAAAAATAAAAACAAAACACACAAAAAGTTAACCAAAGCACAGAAACACACTTTAAAAGTCCCAAGTAAACAGGGGAGGTTCATAAAAAGAGTGTCACCTACCTGAATGTCATGATCTCACCTGGAAGTGTTCTGGCCAGATCAACCATTGACACTGGAATAATGTGGGGGAAAGGTGTAAGGTTTCAAATGCTGGGGGAAAAGCACCACAGCCCAGCTTGTCCCATCAAATAAAATAGATCAGCTTATGGACAAGACAAACGTGAAAGGGCAACATCATCTGGTATGCATGCCCATTCACATTTATGTGGCATCATTATGACACCATATTTGATGTGTCTGATAAAGTCTGTAGTTTAGCGTCAATGTAAAACCCTACCCACATAATTGGGGGGCTCTTGTATTTTACAGTGTCTTCTTAACTCTATCCTATCACCACCACTCTTCCAAATTCCCAATGGATTTATCCTTTTCCTGAAGAGGCAATATACAACCTTGAATGGACTAGTTCAGGGTAAGGAATCGTACAGAAATTGTCCAGAAATGGTCTATGAAAGAAGGCCATGACATCTTTTGTATGCTACCTTGTTCAACTGATATAACAATTTAAAAACTACAGATAATTATTATCAACATCTTCTGCAGTTCCCAACACTGCTCATTATCAGCTGTGCTGGGAGTTGTAGTTCAACAATGCTTGGATGACTGCACAATTTCCATCCTGGAACTACTTGAATCAACAAACTTTCAAATGTCTTCATTTCTCCTGGAAATTAATTTTTCTCTCTCTCTTCCATAGGTCAAATAAACAAGATGGGCTTTCTAAAATGTCTGAATATTATTCTGCTAATATTAAGCACAGCACTATGATGTAAAGAGACAGAGATTGTAATGAGGCATTAGGAAAAGGGTAAAAGGTATGTTCATCTCACCAAATCTTCTTGAGCTTACCATTAAGATCTGATTCAGACAGGGTTTTTTAGACATATTTGATGGGTGTCCATACCTCATGCCTCCTGGTCACCTCCTGGTGAAAATTGTGCCATGTGATTGTACCATCCCAACCAAGTATGGTTGAATCCTACCCAGCCTGTCTTGCCCAGCTTTTCCATAAAGTTCCTCACTAAACAAACGTAACTTAGAAACATTACTTTTTTTGGACTACAACTCCTCAAACCCCTAGGTCAGCATGTCCCCAAAGTATTTTTCCAGTCTGTCTTTCCAGGTAAATATAACTTGGCCATAAGTTCCATTGAGCCTAGAAAATGGGGTTTACTTCTGAATATAAATGAACAGTGTTGAAATGTTCGTCTTTCAAAACCATGCTCAACATGATGTTCCAGCTGTACTTCTGCGATTTTTAATTTAAAAAAAAATATATAATTAGATATTTATACCCCATTCTTCAGCCACAAAGGCTATCAGAGCAGCTTACAAATTGTTAAGCAATAGCAATTTACACATCTACACTGCCTTAAGCAGTTTCTAATGTGTGATAACTAATTGCCCCCATAAGCCGGGTACTCATTTTACCGACCTACGAAAGGCTGGAAGGCTGAGTGAACCTTGGAGCCCTCTGGAATCAAACTTACAACATGGTGACCTGCAGTACTGGCATTTAACCACTGCACCACCAGTGATCCTTGGGAAGACATTCCAGGGCATAAAGGGCAAATCAGATCTCCCTTGCTAAAGGCTGAGAGGTACCAATTTAGCTCCTTCTTCCCAGCAACCATAGTAATACCCACAGCTTTTATGTTTCTAAGACTGGAACACCAACACTGGAGCTAAGAGAAGAAGTGTGTTAGAGTATGTGTGTCTTGGGGTAGTCCAGTAGACAACCCTGGGCACTGTCCTCCAAAGTAATATATGCTAGCACTGGAGCGGTTATAGGTTTATTTCATCCCTATGGTTTCAATGAGAGGGAAGTATTTGGTTTTGGTTTTGGTTTTTTAAGTGGCCAGTGGAGAGAGGAGGAGAAAAGACAACTCCTCCACCCACACTCCTGCCCTGCTGGCATGAGCTCGACAGGGCTTTGGATATCTGAGCAGCTTTGGCATCACAGCTCTCAGAGGAACAATGTAGGATTGCTCTGTTAATCTGACATGGATCTGGTGGTAATTAGAGAACAGCTCATTTTAAACAAACACAGCAGCAGTTCCTATCTGAATAGACAGTTATGGGGGTAAAAATGAAAGAGATACAAGTGTACTTTGTTGCATGTATATGCAGACAAAAGAACCAAGAAGCACCCCTGAAATCATGCAGCAGCAGACAAAATACAGATCCAACAGGTTCCACAAAATAAGAACATCCCCTGGTACATAGGAACAGACTATTTGTTAAAAAATATATCGAAAAACTATGTTGTCAAAATGTATTGGTGAAAGTAATAGTAAACTTTATTTTTATTTATTTATTGAATGTATATCCCACCTTTCTCCCAAGATGGGATCTAAGGCTGCTTACAATAACTTTAAAAATATTAAGCTAAAATCTTGTTTTACAAAAGTTAATAAAAATATAATTGCAGATTATGATAAAAATAGTTAAAACACATTTGAAACATAAATACCAATGAAAGATAAAAAATACATCACACAACTTCACACACACACATACTACTCCTGCATAATTGAATTTCAAAGGCCTATATGAATAAAAAAGTCTTCACTTGCTGGCAGAAAGAGAGCAGGGAGGTGACTAACCAGACTTTCGGTGGAAAGGCGCTCCACAGCCTGGGAGCAGCCATGGAAAAGACTGTCTCCTGTGTCCTCACTAAATGCACTGTGAAAGTGGTGGGACCAAGAGAGAGCTCTCAATTGCAGATCTTAAAACTCAAACTGGCTTGTATAGGGAGATATGATCTTTCAGATAGTCTGGACCCAAGCCATGCAGGCATAAAAAGTCAAAATAGCACTTTGAATTCTGCCTGGAAACAGAATGGTAGCTAGCAAAGCTGATTCAACAGAAGAATCATATGATCCCTGTAATCAGCCCCAGTCACCAGCCTGGATGCAGCATTTGGGGACCGCTGAGGTTTCCAAACAGTTTCTAAAGGCAGCCCCACATAGAGTGTGTTATAGTAGAACAGCAGTTCAACTGGGATGTAATCTAGGCGTTTGTCATCATAGCCAGATCTGACTTCTCAAGGAACAGACGGAACAGACGCACACTAGTTTTAACTATGAAAACAAATTCCTAGCTACCAGTGAAAGCTGAGCTTTCAGTCTCAAGGGTGAATCCAGGAGCAAGCCCAAGTTGCAGACCTGTGTCTTCAGGGGAAACGTAAACCCATCTAGGACAGGCTGAATCTTCCACTCAGTATAGGCTCACTAAGAGGTGAGTGGCACAACCTGGGGACAAACTAGACCCAGGAGTAGCCAAACAGCAGATAAACTATGCAGCAGAATAGGGCTTGAAAAACAGCCTTCAGCTAGCAGGCTTCATCACTTCTCTGACCCACTTTCACCCACAATAAGAAGACTTACAAACAGCAAGGTTCTTTGGGAGCCTTTATCTTCAGGTCCAGTATAAAACAAACACAGAATATATACAAAAAAACCTCAATAACAAATCCAATAGCAATTCTCCAAGCACTCCTCAACACCAGCTCACAACAGTAACTCACACAGAGTGTATCTTTATAGGAGTGTTCAACTGGTCACCTTCTGACTAGCCATAGCTGTGCACACATCCACTTCAGCTGTGCTAGTGAGTGGTCTGTTGCTCCAACATTTTTCTCTCTGCACTTAAAGGGATATTGCCTGACAGAACCCCTATTTCCTCATCTGCTTTGCAACTAATTAGGAGTGCCTATGTCTTATCTGGATTAAGTTTCAATTTCTTTGCCTTCATCCAGTCCATCACTGATAGCAGACATTGGTTTCATACCAAAGAAACAGCTTCCTTAGAATTGGGGAAAGGAGAGATAGAGTTGGGTGTCAACAGTGTACTCGTGACACTGAACTCCAAAACTCAGATGACCTCTGAGTTTCATGTAATAATAATAATAATAATAATAATAATAATAATAATTTATACCCTGCCCCTCTGCTAAAGCAATTTAATGTAAATATTAAAAAGAATGGAGACAGAACTGAGCCCTGGGGGAGACTACAGGCAAATGGCCAGGATGTCAAACAGGCATCTCCCAGCACAACCTTCTGAGTCTACCCCTTCAGGGGACACTATAAAACAGTGCCCCCAAGCCCCTGAGAGATGACCCATAAGGATACACTATTGGTCCAGCAGAACCAATAGTGACACACTCCCCCTGTCTAGTTCCCTGCGTAGGTCATCCATCAAGATGACCAGAGCTGACTTTTCCCCATAGCCAGGCTTGAAGCTAGACTGAAATGGATCAAGATAATCTTATTCATCCAAGAAACCCTGGAAGTGGGAGGCCATCACATGCTCTAGCACCTTGTCCTCCCTCAAAGGATATTGGAGATGGTCTAATAGTTCTCTAGTATGGTGGGGTCCAGGGAGGATTTTGTCAATAATCCTCTTTTAGGGAAGATGGAAATCTGCCTTGCTATAGTGAGCCATGAACTACTCCCCTTACCCACTCCACTAGCCTCCTTTACCATACATTTATAATTTTAAAAAAAATATACATAAGATACTCTTCACCAGCAATGAATCCTGGGAGAGATACTTAATCATCTAACAATTTAACAAGGCAAGCATATACCCCATCCCCCCAAAAAAACAAGACAAGTGCACTGATAGTGTGGGTTTAAAAAAAAAAAAAGAGTTAAAAGCCCAACAGTAGTGAGGTACATTGTAGCTACAGTTTAAAATTCTGTACTTATTTGCTTTTATTTGAAAAAGTAACAAACATTATTGTTTACAAAATCTGAATGCTCCCATCCACTATCAGTTCAACATCCACAAAGAGCACAAGGCACAGCATGAGCCAGCACATGAACCATAAGATATTCCTCCTCTACTGTTTAGAGGCCACACTCCTGTAATTACAAGGGTAATTAAAATTACAGTTACATGACAAAAGGAGCGAAGAGCGATCCCACATTGTTTCAGTCATAATGCTATGTTGTTATATCTATTGAAAATGAATTTATTGTAAGTAACTAGTTATTGAAAATATTTACTTCCAAGCTCTGGAAAATAGGCATTACAGTAGTACCCCCATATCCACTGATTCAGTTATCCATGATTGGTGGGGGGTGGGCGGGGGAAGGAGAGGGAGAGGAGGAGCAGGAGAGCTCACCTCCCTTCCTCCTCCCTTATCCTTGGGGGGGGGTTCCGGTGGTGCAGCAGAGGTGGCAGTGGGTGGATGAGGGAGGAGGAGCAGAGCTCACCTCCCTTCTCCCTTCCCTGCAGGAGGTTCCAGCAGTGTGGTGGAGGTGGCAGGGGTGGATGGGGAAGGGAGAGGTGGACAGTGGTGGTGGTGGATAGAGAAGCCTGCCTCCCACCCTCCTCCAACACGGTTCTCTCCCCTCCTGTCCGCCTTACTCTCTCTCTGCAGCAGGAACCTACTGGGATGCCTTCCTCTTCCTGCCTTCCTCCCTTCCTTCTTCTCCTCCATAACTCTTCCTCTCCTCCCCCTCCCCCATTGCAGGGGATTTTCTACTATCAATGGTTTTCAGTATCCAATGGGACCCCTGGAACCAATCCTCCATGGATACAGGGGTGCTACTGTATATTAGTCTCTCCGGATCTTCCTGTGGTCTCTGATACACACCTGGAATTTCTGTATCAACATCCCATTCATATCAGTAAAAGGCACAAGTAAAAGGCCCAGCGCCCTTTACATGGCAATGCTGATCAGTCTATTCATGTTAGTTGCTTGTGTTAACTAATAGGAAGCTGACGTCACCCTGCCTTCGGACAGTGTCACCTGGTGCAGGTCAGCCTCTCCACATACCTCTAGTGCCACCACTGATAAGAAGGGGAAGCTTTAATGCACACCTCAGAATTCTCACAATTTCAGAGAACTGCTGAATTAGGGCAAATGTTTTTATCTGATATCTGATGCTCCTGTTAGGTCTCTTGATGGAGTATACATTTTTAGAACCCACTTTTGCTATTTCTATTGCAGTCACCAGAAAAGATATAAACTAGAAGCTGTCTCAATATTCATGATATAAATTCCTCTATCCACTTATTTGCAGTGAATTAAATTATATGCCTTTTCTGTAAAATGAGACTGAAGTAGCCTTAACCATATAGTTATGAAATGAACAACAATGCCACTGTTCTTTCTATTTGAAAAATAATGTTCTACTTCAACTTAAATATTATAATTAGCAGATTTGTTTGTCTTGCTTAGAAGTGAGATAGGTAAGATTGACACTTCACTTTTGACTCCAGACATTAGATTTAATAAGCATAATTTTCATTCATTGGAGTCTAGACTGATTTTGTTTAATCAGTATATTTATTGTAGGAAGAAAACATACATAAAGAAAGTTGGCATGTTTATGAAGGAAAGCTGAATTGGCTTTTATGTTGTACTTTTTGCAACTGATAAAATACTGACTGGTGTAAAAATATACCAATAGGGAGAGCTAAAATCATACCAAACTGCTACTCGTATATGGTTTTTTAAATGCTCAAAGTAATAATAAACTATCTTCCCAATAAAGATTCTTCTGTTCACACTTTATCCGTTTTCAAGAATCTTTTTGTCATGTAAATGAGAGATGATGAGTTTTTAATTTGAATTTGAAAAAAATGTGCTCTGAATACCAAATCAAAGTAAAAGTAAAATGATTCCCCCCCCCATTGGCTATTGTTGGCAATGATAATTATGATCAGCAGATGTGGATCTTATATACCTTGCCGCACCTACAAATTTGCGGCACTAGCATTAAATTCAGGAGAAGTTGAATAGTGCTTCACTGTTCAAGTATATTTTCTATACTAAAACTGAAGCCACATGTTACAAGGAACTCAATACAAATAACAAGTTATTAATTCCTTTTTAATAATGATTATGGCATAACTAAACGTCACTCCTTTTAAGTGTAACTGTGATTGGTTTGTTACTTTTGTAATTAGAGGGGTGTGTAGTGTCACTATCCTTAATGAGTTGCCTGTATCATTCAGATTTTGTTCTTTAAAAAAGTAACTAAAGTATCTACTTTAGACAACATCCCAGGGTAGGCACCAGAGTTATGAAGAATTTGAATTTTTCACTGGACTAATTCAACAAATTCTCATCATTTTAAGCTGCAGATCAGAGCTCAAACAATTGAATGTTTTGGCCAACCTTTTCTTTTTCAAAGTTCCCATATAATAACCATGTGATTGGGATTACTGTTGTTCATTCTCTCTCTCTCTTTTCACATTTTTGATTTTATCTATAATTTTTAACATTTGCCTCCAATACCTTCTGCTGGTTACTTTTTAAAAGAGTTTATACTTCATGGTACAATGGCTCTATACACACTGATTTTTGTGCTTCGTCTCAGGCGTTTATTACTCCAGACTCTTTTGTAAAGTCTTTCAAATGTGCTATGTGCCTTTGCTAATCTGTGATCGATCTCTTTGTCAATCTTGGCATCTGAGGAGATGATGCTTCTCAGGTAGGTGAACTTCTGAATGGACTTGAGCACAGATTTGCCGACAGCAATGTGGGGATGGTGGTGTTCGTCCTGTGGTGCTGGCTGGTAAAGAACTTCTGTTTTCTTCAGGTTGACTTCCAGCCCAAACAGCTCTGCAGCTGTTGCGAAGCAGGATGTTAGGCGCTGCAGAGCTGCTTCTGTGTGGGCAACAAGGGCAGCATCATCGGCGAAGAGCAGCTCACGGACTAGATAGTTTAGAGTCTTAGTGTGAGCCCTCAGTCAGCTTAAGTTAAACAAGCTACCATCAGTACGGTAACGTACATAGATGCCGTTGTCTTCTTCAAGCTCTGCCATAGCCCTTTGGAGCATCATGCTAAAGAAGATTGTAAATAAAGTTGGTGCAAGAACACAACCTTGCTTCACTCCATTAGTTATTAGAAAGGGCTCTGAAAGAGCATCGCCATATCTGACTTGACCACGCTGGCCCTCGTGCAGCAAGATAATCATTTTAAGGAATTTGGGGGGACATCCTAGTCTTTCCAGGATCTGCCACAGACCTTTTTTACTCACAGTGTCGAAGGCTTTGGTGAGGTCGACAAATGTTACATAGAGACCCTTGTTCTGCTCCCTACATTTTTCTTGCAGTTGTCTAAGGGCAAATACCATATCTGTAGTACTCCTGTTGGCTCTGAAGCCACATTGGCTTTCAAGAAGAAGTTCTTCTGCAATAGCAGGAACTAATCTGTTCAGGAGTATCCTTCAAGGATTTTTCCAGCAATAGAGAGCAGTGTTATGCCTCTGTAGTTTGAGCAATCGGATTTTGCTCCTTTTTTCTTTCACAGGGTGATGATGACTGCATCACAGAGATCTGATGGCAGTTCCCCTTTTTCCCAGCAATTCACAAGGAATTCATGGAATTTATCGTGGAGTGCATGGCCTCCATGTTTCCAAACTTCAGGTGGGATTCCATCAATCCCAGCTGCCTTACCATTTTTCATCTGCTGTATGGCCTTAAGGGTCTCTTCCAAAGTGGGAGCTATGTCCAATTCATTTTTCATCAGTTTTTGTATCATATGGATCTGAAACATGGGTCACCTATCGCCACCACCTACGACTCCTCGAACACTTTCATCAGCGCTGTCTACGCACAATCCTAAATATACACTGGACTGACTATGTGACGAATGTTGTTGTCCTTGAGCAAGCAGGGATCACCAGCATTGAGGCCTTGATGTTGAGAACGCAGCTGCGCTGGGCAGGGCACATTTCTAGGATGGAGGACCATCGCCTCCCCAAAATAGTACTCTACGGTGAACTCGCCATGGGTCAGCGTAAGAGGGGCGCTCCAAAAAAGTGATACAAAGACTCCCTGAAACAACATCTCAGGCTCGGCCAAATTGATCACCAACAGTGGTCCGCCCTGGCCTCACATCGGGAGGCATGGAGACGCACTATCCACAATGCTGCAGCCTTATTTCAGAACTCACACCGAACAAGTCTTGAAGAGAAACGACAACGCAGAAAGAATCACAACCCAAAAACATCAACTAAGGAGACCTTCTGCTGTGCTTTCTGCAACTGGACTTGTTTATCTCGGATTGGCCTTTTTAGTCATCAGCGCACTTGCAGAAAGCACGGGATGAGTCCTTCCTGAATCTTCGCTTGCGAAGAAAAGCCAGAGAACTTCATAGTTAAACTATTTAAAGATACTATCCTATACAACTCATTGGGAATGGGTCTTACTCCTGAAAACAGATATGAGCACAATTGCATTGGGGCGGAACAATCCTAAAGTTATAGTGCCTCAAGTTAGCCAGAGCAAAAGATGAAGGGCTGGGTTGTGTTACAAGGGTTGGACTCCTGTGCTTTTGCTTCTAGTGGGAAGTAATTCACTGTGTTAATTCTTTCTGACTCTGCTTGGAGATGTACTAAAGGAAAAACACTGAAAGTAAGGCCTTGGCCTTTACTTTTTTTTACTTATTTCACTGGTGTCTAACCTTTCCTTCAGGGAGCTCACATAGTAGTGTACAGTACATTATACTATTCTGCATCTCATTTCCCCTCCATTTTCCTATATAAGAGAGCCAGTGTAGTATAATGGTTTGAGCACTGGACTATGACTCTGGAGACCAGGATCTGAATCCCACTCAGCCATGGAAACCCACTGGGTGACCTTGAGCAAGTCACACTCTCTCATCTTCAGAAGAAGGCAAAGGCAAACCCACTCTGAACAAATCTTGCCAAAAAAAAAAAACCCTCACCCTGTGCTAGGGTCACCATAAGTCAGAAATGGCTTGCAAGCACACATCAATCAACAATGTTAGAGTAAGAGATAGCAAATGGCCCTAACTTCATGGCTGCATGGGGACTTGAGCCAGTCCTGGTCCAACATTCTAGCCCAGAGGTGGACAGCTTTGTTAGGCCAGGTTCAATTATCTGGGGATTACACAACTGGTAAATGATTACACAAATGCTAAATGACAACAACACCTTCCTTTGAAACAAAAGGTGTTTTTTGAATGTTCAACTGTGCAGGGGATATTAAGGTCTTGTCTGTACGAGGGGGGGGGATACAAACATGCCTGAAAAAGCAGGCATTTGCAACAATGCGACCTGTCTTCATGGTGAAAACAGCACCCCTAAACTCTGCATGACTCCCTAGCCAAGATGCTGGCTGCAAGTGATTTACTCACAATTTTTTTTATTGTTATTGTTATCATTACACTGCTTGTACCACCATGTATTACATTATGGACGAAAGTTGATCGTGAGTAAAAATCACCGAAATATAACACTCAAATGTCCCTGCGGTACCACAACAGTACCGGCAGGGATGGGCGTCATCCAAAAGGGATGCCCTGCAGCACAGCAGCCTCGCAACGTGGCGAGGCTGCTTCCGGTGCATTTTAGACGTCCGAAAAAGTCCTTTATCTGTGAATACAATAGAGACAGAATCAAAGAAAAAAAATAAAAAGCATAAACAACTAATATTTACATATCAAAACTTTACATATTACACAGTCATAAAATAACCAGTATTTCATTCCATGTAACATGATTTTTCTCTCTTCTTCCCTACTCATTGAAAAGACTTCCTTTATCTATTTTAGGGTCAACTTTCCTCTCCTTGTCATCTTCCTTGTTTCTCGCTCACCGTTTTTATATTATATTTTAGCGGTCTAGTTTACACCCTTTCTCCAGTTTTCTTATTAACCTGTACTCCGTCTTTGTATCATTTTTCCTCAGCTTCCTCTACTTACAGTCTTCTCTTAGATACAGCTTCATTAAGTCAGTTTTATTACTTATACATACCAACCACTGAAACCTGTCATTCCTACCTTTAGTTTTTCCATATACATATACGTATCGACAAGTTACATATTGTTTATGTCATAACCAAATGTCAAATTTGATTTGTATCATCCTTCTACCTTCATATATTTTATACCGTTCCTATGTCTTCATATATATCCTCTGTTTCAGTCCAGAATTTTATTAGCACTGACCATTTTTTCCTCGTTTGCCCATTATCCTTATTTCTCAATCTATTTGTCATTTCATCCAATTCTATCATATCCAGAAATTTGTCTTTCCATTCCTCAAATGTTGGTGCTTCCTTCATTTTCCATTTTCTGGCTACCACTAGTCTTGCAGAAGTTGTCATATATAATATTATTTTCCAGTACAATTTTTCTTCTTTTCCCTTTAAACCTTTTATTATGTTTAATAGATACAGTTCTGGATTAAATTCTAAATTAACTTTTAGAATCTGTTTTATGTTATCATGCACTTTTTCCCCAAAATTTTTAATTAGTCTGCAGTTCCACCACATATGAAATAGGGAACCACAGGCTTTTCCACATTTCCAACATAGATTGCTTACCCTGACGTTCATCTTATTTATTCTCACCGGGGTGTAATACCACCTTTGAGAAATTTTGATATAATTTTCTTTTTGGTTCTGGCAAGTAGTAAATGACATGGATCATCTCCTGGCTTTTTCCCAATCGTCTAAATTTATGTTATGTACTATGTCGTTTACCCACTTCCCCATATACTCTTTTATATAATCTTGTTCTAATTTCCTGGTTAGTAAGAGTTTATATAATTTTGAAATCTGCTTTTTCTTTTTTTTATCTCAAAGTAATGTATCTAGTTCATTTAATTCTGTTTGTATCCCTTCCATCTTCAGATCTTCTTTATATCTTTCATTTAATTTGTAATATGTAAATTAATTTACATTGTATTTTGTTTGTACTTGTTCTCTGGGTTTTAGAATTCTTCCTTTATCCTCACCCTCCTCTGTTATATCTGAGTACCTTAACCATATTTTTGTATTCTTCCCTCTTATCATGAACGCTTCTTGTGGTGATGTCCAGATTGGGATGTTGTAATAAAATCTATCTTTAATCCTTTTCCATACTTTTAATAATCCCCTTTTGATACAATGATTTAGGATATCCTTATTTACTTTTTCTTTGTTATATATCAGGTACACGTGCCATCTTCTGTCATGTCCTTCTACATTCAAAATTCCTTCATTGTCTAGGTTAATCCAATATTTTACCTATGTTAATGCTACTGCCTTGTAGTATGTCCTTATATCCGGTAGCCCACACACCCCTCTTATTTTCTCATCTATTAAGTAATACCATTTGATTCTTACTTTTTTCTTTTCCCATATAAATTGCTTCATATCTTTTCCCCACATTTCAAAGATACTATCATTATTTATAATTGGTAAGTCTTGGAAGAGAAAAAGTAGGTTTGGTAGGACTACCATTTTTATTGCCGTTATTTTTCCTAAGAGTGTTAATCCTAGTCTGTTCCATTTTTCAAAGTCTTTTTTGATATCTGCCCATACTTTGCTATAATTGTTGTTAAATAAGTCACCATTTCTCTTTGAAACCCATATACCTAAATATCTGATTTTGTTCCTTATTTTACATTCTGATTTATATTCCAGCTCCTCTTCTTCTATTTTATTCATATTCTTTGTCAGGATCGTAGTTTTTTTTTTCTTTATTTAACTTAAATCCTGAATATTCTACAAATTGTGCCATTGTTTCCATGATTTCTTGTATTTGGTCAGCTGGATTCTCCATAATAATGACCATGTCGTCTGCAAAAGCTCTCAGTTTGTATACATGACCTTTTATTTTCGCCCCTAATATTTTCTCATTTGTTCTTATATTGTTATTTAAAACTTCCAAAACTATTATAAATAATAGTGGTGATAAGGGGCAGCCTTGTCTTGTCCCTTTCCTGATATTAAAGCTCTCCGTTATTTCACCATTAACAATGAGTTGGGCTGTTTGCTCTTTATATATCTGTTGAATTCTTTCCCCAAACTTCCCTCCCATACCCATCCTCTTTAAGACTTCCATCATGAACTCCCAATTAATGTTATCGAATGCTTTTTCAGCATCAATAAACATTAAACCCAGTTTTTTTCATTATGTACTTCAAAATATTCAAGTAAATCTAATATTAGTCTTGTGTTGTGATTTAATTGTCTTTCTGGCAGAAATCCATTTTGATCTTCATGTACTATGTCTTTTAACACTTTTTTAATCTCTGCGCCAAAATTGTTGTGTACATCTTATAATCTAAGTTGAGTAGAGAAATGGGACGGTAATTAGTGATTTCTAATCTATCTTTCCCTTCTTTTGGTATTATTATGTTAGCATTCATCCACGATTTAGGAATTCCATTTTTCTCAGTGTTGTTGAATGTGCGGTAGAGAGGTATACTTAATTCATCCTCCAATTTTTTTGTAGAATATAGCCGTATAACCATCTGGACCTGGTGATTTATTCATCTTCAGACCTCTAATAGCTGCTGTAATTTCGTTCATGGAGATTGATGCCTCCAAAATTTTCAGTTGTTCTTCATTGACTTTCTGAAATGGTTGTTTGTCTAGGAATTCTTTCATTTTATCTATGAAGTTTTCTTTTGTTTCTTTTTGGTTATATAGGTTAATATAGAATTCTTTGAATAACTGTTTTATATCTTCTGATCTGGTTATTATTTTCTCTTCCCGCCTAATTTCTGTGATTAGTTTCTTTTCATTTTTTTTCTTCAACCTAAATGACAACCATTTGCCCATTTTGTTGGCATGTTCAAAGTTTGATTGCCTCATCCTCTTCAGTTTCCTTTGTATTATTGACATGTTTTCCCAATTTATCTGTTTTTGAATCAGCTTTATCTGTCTGTGTTTTCATTGTGTGGATTTTTCCTTAGTTCTTCTTCTTTTTTCCTTAATTCGTTATTTTAAAAATTAAACCTGTCTGTATTCTGTATTTTCTTCTCTACCCCTTTTTTAATTAGTAACCCTCTGAACACTGCCTTTTCTGCATCCCAAATCATCCTTGTCTGGCAATCTCCCATGCCGTTTTCCAAAAAATATTGTTTCACCTCTTTTTTTAGCTCCTTTAAATAATGTTCATTTTTCAGAAGATTTTTAGCCTCCAATTGAAAACTTTCCCCCTTGTCTTCATAGATATCTTAATTGGGGAATGGTCAGACATTATTTTTGCAAGAATCTCCATGTCTTGAATTTGAGTAATTAAATTTTTTGAAACTAAACACATATCAATCCGTGACATGGATTTGTCTCTTTCTGAATGGAATGTGTATCCTACTTCATTTCCGTGTTTTGCATTCCAAACATCTTCTAAGACCAGTTCTTCCATCAGATTAAAGAAACTTCTTGGAAGTTTCCCATGTCCTTTCTTTTTAACTTTCCCTGATCTATCTCTTGTCGTATTTATAACTCCATTGAAGTCTCCCCAAATAATTAGATTTTCCTTCTCATATTTACCCACTAAGTCCTTCAATTTCTTGTAGAACTTTTTTGATTCAGGTTTGGTGCATAGATCCCAACTATTATAACTTTCAAGTTTTGCAAATTTACCTCCATTCCTATTATCTGTCCTTCTTTATCTTTAAATAGTTCTTTTGCATTATATTTTTGATTTATGTAAAAGACTGTCCCTCTCTTCTTCTTCTTTTCATTTGCAGAACAAAATAGTTGTCCCAATTTTCTATTTTTCAGAAATCTCACATCCTCTTGTCTTATTTTTGTCTCCTGTAAACACACTATGTCCTTTCCAAGTTTCCCTAGATGGTGGAATATCTGTTTTCTTTTAAATTCCGTGTTTAAACACTTCACATTCCAAGAAATTAAATCAAATGTCATTTTCTAATTCTATAATATTCCCTTCTGTTTTTCCTTCTTCTTCTTGTTCACTCTCTTTTTCAATCTGTGTTTCTTCTTCTGATTCAGCTGCTTCCAACTCTTGTTCTGATTCTTCCTCTTCCTCTTCTTTGTTTTCCTTCTCTTTCTGTCTGAGTACCTCCAATTTTCCCTCTTCCTTTTTGGTCTCCTTCCTATTCCTTGTAACTCTCTCTTCTTCTGCTTTCTCCTTGTCATCATACTCTCCCCTTTCATTCCATTCCTTCTGAGATTTTCCTTTTTCAAATCTTTTACAAAACTCTCTAGCTTTATCAATTGAGTCTATTTTATATCTTTTCTTTCTGTAGGAGAATGAGATCCCCTCCATCCTTTCCCATTTGTAATTAATCCTGTTTTTCGTTAATAGTACAGTAATTTCTTTATAGTCCTGCCTTTTTTTCAATATTGGTATTGGGATATCTTTAAATATTTTGATCTCCTCTTCTATTTTCAGACTTTCTTCATAGCTTCTTTGTAGGATCTTGTCTCTAATTTTCCCTTTATTGAAGGAAATTACTATATCTCTAGGTAATTTCCTCTCTCTAGCTATCTTTGAATTTATTCTAAACATCTTTTCCATCTCTTCTTCCACATATTCTTCTGAGAGATCTACAAAATTCGCTAATGCTGGAATCACCCTCTCAAATTTTCATCAAGCTTTTCCGAAAGACCTATGAGTTTTAAGCATTTTCCCCTGTACCTTAACTCGTGATTCAAAGTTAATATTTCTCCCTTTTCTTGCTGTTCCTTAATCTTCTTTGTAGCCCCCTCCATTTTCTTGGATTTTTCTTTTAGGTTATCTATATTTGTTTTCATTCCTTCCAAGTATTTGTTAAGCTTATCTATCTTTTCCCCTATTATTTCTGCTTCTTTTCTGTAGTCCTGTTTGATCTCTTTCCTTATGTCTTTAAGTTCACTCCTTATTTCCTGTTTGAAATTTCTAAGTTCTGTTCTAAGTTCCTCCAATATTAAATTGTGTATATCTGGAATTGTTGGTGTTTCTAAAGATCCTCTTCTGGATGTAGATGTTTGTGCTATTGGGTTGCAGTCGCCTTTCACGTACTGTATGCCATCTTTATTATTTTCTGTATAAGTGTGTATATGTAAATATATTTATGTATTTAGATCTATATATATGATATATATAAAATTTTGTGTGTATGTATATTTATGTTTGTATGTATATATGTGTGTGTGTGTATATTGTATATTTATGTATATATATGTATGTATATTTCATGTGTTTTTTTTATATATATATATATATATATATATATAATGATCTTTCTTTGTTTTTATAAATCTATGTATGTCTCTAACTTTGGCAGATTTTCTCTCTCTCTTTCTCCCCAACTCTGTATATCTTTTTATTCTTTGTGTATATCTCTTTATACCACACTTCAAAACCCACAATACAATACACTACGATACAGTACAATACAGTCTTCCACAACACAATACAGTACCATGTAATTCAATGTAAATATAGGAGACTCCGTATCCTTATTGAAATCAATGGATTACCAAATATCTGTTATGTGTTGTCTTTTCTCTTTTACTCTCTACCTTTCTCTCCTAATTATAGTATGTTATCTATTTTCGTGGTATACTATCTTTATCACCATGCTTTCCATATATCAGCCCTATTTAGGTCACTTGTACCATCCTTCGTAATTACCTTCTTCTTTTTTCTCTCTCTCACAATGTTAGCTCAATTACCAGTTTCCCAATTTATCAGATAATACTATTACAAGGTGATACTCAAATACCTTGATGCAAATTACTGGTTTTACACCCTACATAGTTAGTTTAGTTAGTTTAACACACCATTACTATTAACCATTTGTCAATTTTTCTACCCAATCCTTTTTCCTAATCTTATATGCCCATTCAATTGCAATATTTATCCTTTCCTTTCTTTTATCATGTATCCTTCGCCCTTTCTCCTAAACCTCGTCTCGTTTTCACCTCCTCACCGTGTTACTGCGACTCTATCTTGACTTGTCTTTCTTTGCTTTCCTTTTCTCCTTTTCTCCTAACTTCTCCTCTCTACCTCTCTTTTTTAGCAGTCCCCGATGTTATGTTATATTTTTGTTGCAATTATTCTCTTCACCTTTTACCCCCCTCTCTTTCTTTCTTAAAACAGTCCATATGTCTGTTGCGATCCTCATCATTCTTTTAACCCCTCTCAATGCCTTTTGTTTTGTTTTGTTTTCTCATTTTGCATCAGTCTCCTCCGATGGCTCCTTTGTTTTTCCCCCTTCGTCTTTCCTTCTCTCCGTAGTCTGTCTGCTTTCTTCCACTCGTGACCTACTTTCCTTTTAGCCTTCCCAGCTGTATCTACTCCCAGCCTCAAATTGCCTGCTGATTATTTCACTTGTAAGTTTGTTTCACATTGGCTCGTCCAGCCAATCAAATTATGCTTCCTGTTTGTATCTGTGCGAATGCAAGTGTTCTAACAATCACACATTCACGTGTAGTTTTTTGCCAGAAAAAAACTCAGACTGGAACAGTTGCCGGGGGGGGTAGATTAGAAATCATAACCTTGGGGGCCCACATGCAGTCTCAGGTCTCCACTTTGCCCTCCTTCTTCTAACCACTACAGCTACCTGTTTCAGCCCCACTGCTGGCAGATCATGGGCAGCTGGATAGTTGCAGGGCAGAAAGCCATCCAGGAATAATCTCCACAGAAGGACCTCCCTCATAAGGGAAAGACCCAAAGTATGGCTCCTCAGCTGGCTTCCCTCAGCTCTATGAATACACCCTAAGTCTTCAGTGGATTATTGAATCCTCCCACCCACCCTCTTTAAGATAATGTTTGGCAGCCTTTTAAGGCCAATCTCTTACAAGAGACACATAGAAAGAGCATTCAAGTAAATACTTAAATTTAACCATAAAGCTGTGGTAGAAATAAAATAGCAACAACAACAAAAAGGCAGAACCAATAACTGTGACATTGGACTTTATCAGACGAGTGCCTGTAAAGCATGCTTTTTCTGGAATTAGAAAAAAAATCCATTTTTGCACCAGCAAAAGAATGCTTCCCTCTGTACCTACTTCTAATCCCGGCAAAGGCTTCCCCAGCAGTGAAAGAGGAAGTGAATGGAGCTCATTCAAAATCCTGCGTATTCTCGCGAGAATACATACTGTAGAAAATTTAAAAAGAACAACAAAAATACCAAAGTAAAAGTGGTACAAAGCACAAGAAAACACTTAAAAACTTACAAGTAACCTGGAGAGGGTCATAAAAAGTGTATCACTTAACTGGAATATCACAATCTCACCCAGAAGTGTTCATGCCGGACCAGTCACTGATAGGGTAATTACAAGAGGGGGAAAAACAATGCAAGGTTTCACACGCCACCAAAAATCAGCAGGGGGATCAATTGATGGCTTAAGCCGTTAATTAAAAAGTACGGATTTTGGCATTGTCATAACCGTCAAAGGGCGATGTCTTCTGATATGCACGCCCTTTCGCGGTTAAGTGGCATCGTTATGATGCTGTATTTGATGCGTCTGATAAAATCCATAATGTCCAGCAAAATGACAATAAAAATAAAAATTCAAAACAATTAAAATATTAGAGCACTAAAGCAAACAACAGACTCTCTCACTCTGGTTTTCAACTGCCTTTTAAAAAGGAAATAAAGGAAATGTTAAAACCCTCCAACTATATGATTTAGCAGGGACACTCCTGATTAAACCTTTTGTCATGCCCCTTTTGCAGCTGCTTATAAAATGACCCAGTTTCTCTCTCTTTCTCCCACTTTCCTCCTTTGTCCTCAGCTTATTTCAATTGTTGTAAATTGATTTCAAAGGCAAACATTGTTTGAACTCATGTAACTCAGCAGTGGAGAGCAGAGGAGGAATCTCATCCTTCCCAGTAGGCTCAATCAAAAGTAAACTGCTGCAGCTTCTTCCAGCTTATGTGTTCTTCCTTGTTAATAACATTTGCCATCTTGACCACACTCTGATGTTGTTTGGTCACACATGTCCACGTTTTCATTTCTGAAATGTTGGTGGGGATGGTTTATTGTTTGCTTTGGTGCTGAAATAGCTTGATTATACATAGATTTTTTTATTTTTTAATAGAATGCCCCAAGAATGTCGTTTCTACCTAAAAGTAGTACTTATCCTTCATGCCCACCAATATTTCTTCTTTGCTGCTGCTGAGTTTAAATTTTACTATTCTTTGCCTTGGTCCCCACATTGCCAAAAGGGAAATGGCCTCTGCCTGCACTGAGATCCATCCAGACCACTGAATAACAACAGAAATAGCATCTGATACAAAATGTAGGCCTGTGACTCCAACATCACCACTCTTCCCCCCTTCTCCTGTATGATTTTTTAAACATATTTTGCCTGATGAAGAGGCTAGTGGAGCTTTTGAAAGCTTGCATGCTGTGTTTTGTGCATTTTGGTTGGCCAATAAATGTACTGCTTTTTTGTGGATTTGGGATTTTGTTTTATTTTACTCCAAGAGTAAGGGAACACAAGGAACAAGCAGTCAAGAGGCTGGATTGACCTTCAGAGGAGAGAATTAATACACAGTTAACTCCGTGTCTGAATATGACACAATCAAGCCCTGGGCAAGCCATGATAGGTGACCTAGGACACAAATGGTACAATTGTCTCTCGTGAGGTTTTTATTCATGATTCCCATCTATCCCTGCAAATTATCTGGATTTTCCAGAACCTCTTTTAAAGCCTTGATGCCACATATCTAACACAAAACTAATAATTATTGTTAATTCTATGATTCTATGGTTCTACTATATATATATATATATATATATATATAGTCAGAAATATATCAGTTAATAACAGTTTTGAATGTGGACACAAATACTGTCTGAATAATCTTTAAATTAAACTTTTTTTTAAAAAATGATTATATTATTTGAACAATAATGATTTGAAGGAGGGAAATTATTCATCTGACTGATGAAAGAATGTACCTGATACATATTTTCATTCAAATACTATTCCTATGGAAAGTTGGCAACATTTAATGTTTCAGACTAAGCTATAAATTCCTTCAGAACAAATCAAATGTCTTTAAAGAATATTTCTGTTTGAAAAGGAATTAAGCCTTCCTGAAAGAATTTTAAAGGTTGTGATATTCACAGTCTGATAAAGCAGCACCTTTAATGAAATTCTAATTAGCAATTTCATGCACTTTGCTATTAGTCATATCAGATTAATGCACATTTTCACAGCCTTCCTTTAATTAAGTGCACTTATTTCAAGTTTCAAACAATTTCTTTATAAGATTAAAACTGTGCTGAAATGTTATTTAGTAAACAGCAGATGTGTGAAAATGTAGATATTTATGTATTTACTGATGGACATTTTAACTGTCCACAGATGCATGCATATGCTGTTTCTCGGCTTATAGGTCTTCTTCCATGTGCTTCAGCACCTCTGTATTTAAAATGATAAAGGAGAGGAAGAGGCAAGATTCTGAATGCTGGACAATTAAAATATTCAAAAGGGTCTTCACGTTCAGTTCATCAATTTGTATTGCATTTACTTTTTAACTGAAAAAGCAGAAACAAATGCTAGTTTACCATGAAGGAATCTGATCAGGGGTCCAGTTATTCAAGGCTTCCACCCAGAACCTTCAAATTATTCTTATGTTTTGGAACATTCTGACTCTTTTTTTCTTCTTCAATTTTCTGTGTTCCTCACAACACCTGTCTAGCATATGTACAAAGCCCTAAAACAATTAGAAAAACCACAAACACTGAACGTATTCTCTCTGCATATTGCACTCAGGCTTTTTCTTTCATCAAAGGTATGTATAGATGATTACAATGTTAGTAGTAAGCCTTCTGTGGACCTCCACAAACTGATTTTAGACCATCTATAAAAGCAATCATCAGGTGATCTTTGTGGGAAATGTGTTTGCTAGGGGAAGAGATTTGCATAGTGCTGAGCGGTCCAACCTTTATGTCAAAGCATGTGCACTGACTGGTCCCTGTGGAAGAGAATGGGTAAGAGGGGAGATAATTCAGCTGAATGACTGATTGATTCTAAATATTAAAGTTATGGTCACACTTTGTCCAACTTTCTATCTCTGCCTTGCCAACCTAGGTCACCCCTTCTCTTGGTTTAGGCAGACCTGTTTGCAAACTAAACTTTGAACATGCTTCTGTACCACTATTGCTTGAATATTTTTTAATTTAATTAATTTTAATTTAATTAGGTATTTATACCCTGTTCTTCAGCCACAAAGGCTATCACAGTAGCTTACAATTTGTTTTAAGCAATAGCAATTTACACATCTACACTGCATTAAGCAGTTTCCAATGTGTGTTAGCTATGAATATGGTCCATGAATAGGGTATGAATATGGTGCTGATGTAAACAGAACATACCCTCCAAATATCCTGGTTTGGTAGAGACAGTGCTGATAAATCCTTAATCATCCTATTTTTTTTCAGCTGCTTTTAAAATGTCTTCAGGTTACTTCAGTTGCTGCAAACTGAGTTCAAAGTGCAAAAGGAGTTTGCATTCAATTAATTCAAGGGGGAGGAACAGATGGGATCTTGCTCTTCCCTGTAGACTGAGGCAAAAGCAAACTGCTGCAACCTCTCCTAGCTTGTATGTACTTCCTCATTAATATTTTTTGCCAACTTGACCCCACTCTGGTGTTATGTGGCCACACACACATCCCAGTTTTCATCTGTGAAAAGTTTCAGGGTACAACAGCAGCGCAAGGTGAGCAGGATTCCATTCCTTGAGATCTATCTATCTATCTATCTATCTATCTATCTATCTATCTATATATCTTTTTAAAATTGCATTTTATTATTTTAACTTTGAGGTTTCAATTATTTTAACACAGTGAATAGTTTAATTCTATTTTATTGTTCATTTTTCATATTTTTAAAATTCTATTGTTTTTTTAAACTGTAAACCACTTTGAGTCCCAATGTTGGGGGAAAGTGAGATATGAATAAATATTGTTGTTGTTTTAGAGCCAAAATCTGAGACTAGAGATTGGGCCCCTGGTGCTGTAATAGGGTTAGGTCTTTGTGATTCACAGAGAAAGGGTAGGCAAGGTTTGGCAAGAATTGCTTCTGGGTAAATCTGCTAATAATGTAATATGACAAACCAAGTAAAGGGGTAAACATTTTTCAGCAGCCAGCCAGGCATCAAAATATCCCAAGTAGCTATAGCAGCTGCAGGAGTTCCCTCTAGGACTTGCTTTCTACTTGTGCCTCTAGTACGTATGACATGTATAGAGTTTCTCTACACTGCTGCTGGGGCTTATGGAAGGCTCACTTCCAGCCCATGCAGAATGTCCTTTTCAGGCCCTTACTCATATAGTGCTTCTGCTATGGCTTGTACAGTAAGAAGGCTTATGCGTCACTGGAGGTACCCTCCCTGTCTTGCTCCAAATGGCATGATGGAAACAAGAGTATGAATGCACTCTCTCCCTCTGTAGTTCCTTCCCCTTGCTGCTGGCTTTTTAGTTCACCAATGTTGTATAGATACAAACACTTTCAGGCTGAAGAAGAGAGCCCTGACACCAGCTGGGAATGGGTGGAGATGAATGTGCAGGCCTTAAATCCACCTTACATTAAAAAACAAACAAGCCAGTCTTTCTGTTCCCATGGTGCCACTTGCCTTGAGATTTGTCTCCCTGTGTGAAGGCCTGGAGAAGCCCAAGAATTTCTGAAGCATTCACCCAGCATCCTGAGACATGACAATCCTAGAAGGGTTGAGATTCCTAAGCAAAGACAAACTTCTGACCTAAGTATGTATCTGCTCAAGGAAACTGGTACATATGTGAGTTGGAACAAACGGTAGGAAAGCTGAAGCACTGATGTGTGGTGTATTGTGTACATGAAGGCCATCACAAAGACAACTTCTTCCAGAACCTCATTCAAGGATGTGCTGCAGAACCCAACATTTAAAAAGTTGAAATCATCCTTCATGAGAATTCTATTTCCACACTAAAACATTCTTCCACAACAAGAGCACAGATTGCTACATCTTCAAAACCCTTTAAAAACTGGGTTGAAACAGAACATGGTCATCTTGACCATGTGTGTCATAAGTGTTCATCACTTCAACATCCCCTTGAATAGCTGAATTCTTGGTACTCGCTGAGTTCTGCTCTCCTAGAAACAGCAAGAATATAGAGGAGGCAAATTGCACAAGTGTCAGCATGCTGTATTCTTATTCACATTTATCTGCTTCTGTTCATAATATTGTAGCTACAGCCCCCAGCTGGTTCTGTGTCTGCCGAAATCAATCAATCATGAAATGCCAGTCCTTTCAAATCCTTGTGCAATAGGTTCAGTTTGTATCCTTGGGAAAAAAAGAGGGGGAAAAAACAATATTGTTACTTATATGGTACAGTAGATAACTCATATCTGTGTGTGAGCAGATTCAGTTGGGTGCTTAATACATGTTAATTCATGTTACACCTTACTTCAATGTTTCAAGCAACTCAGTGATTGCTTCAGTATGTGTGATGGTAGGCAGGGCTATTATTGTAAATGTGACCAAAAAAAGAAAGAAATCACTTATTTTTCACTCTGTCTATAATAATGTAATAACACCATTATATAACCATGACAAAAGCCTCATTTCGCCATATCATTGCTGCAGTACAAACATGTATCCAAATACAAATTAGTTAGGGGAGATGGCTTCCTCCTTGCTTGCTTTCCACCCTTGTCATCTGGTTCTCTTCAGAGATTTAGCTTTCAAATGTATTCACTAATTGTGCACATTTTTAAACACATGTTCTCTTGTTGATGTCATTCATTTAGAATGTAATATTTCTGACATTTCTAGAGAGTCCCTAGGGCCTCATCCACCTCTTAGCAGTTCTCTTTCAGTAAGGGATATTTGCATTATGATTACAGATTGACATCTCAATAACCTGGAACATATTCAATGCTGCATATCTACGGTGCAGGATTTGCAAGGGGGGGGTCACCATCCATTGTCCACTTTGTCAAGTCATGTGTGAACTATAATTTCAACTAATAATTACCAGACATGAATGCTATGAAACATTAGTGTCTACAGCTTTTTCTCTTTCTTTCTTTCTTTTTTTAAAGAAAAAGGTTCTGAATTTTAATACATTCAGAAAACATTTGCCTAAGGCCAAGGCAGGCTTTTCAAAATACCCCATATGGAAGTATTTTCAAAGTGATAAATGATTTGGAATCTATACTGTCTACTGGTGTGCGTCTCAGGAAAGAAAATTAGAGCTAACAGGTGTTAGATAGGCAATGGTGAGGCATTTTAATAGAATCGTCAAAATGTTGGTACCAGATGTTGACATTCATACACGCACACCAAAGAATGCAGTGCTGCACTGTCAGTTAAGTGATTATTTATTTAAATTGTTTGCCTACAGAAGGAAGCCCTTATTTTATCCAACACTTTCAGGTTTTCAAAGAGGGGCAGGGGGGTGCATGGGCCATTCCCCCCTTCACCTTTCTCCATGATTTGCATCAAAGTGTAGTGGTTGTATGGCTCACATCTGCGTGCTTTAAATAATCCATGCTTGTCAATGCCATTTTTTCCCCTTCAGATCATAACCATCGCAAACCCCTTTCCGTGAGCCTTGAAGTTTCCGCAAACCTATCTCTGTATTTAGGATGGAGGGATTATTTAAATTCTGAAAGTTACAAAATAATCCAGCGATTAAGATATAGGCCATGTAATCTGCATGAATGTATATAGTATTTTTTCTGATAATCGTGAAGATTAGGAGTGTAACAGGAACTAGGATATATTAGGCCTGATCTCTGCTTAGTCTGCTGTGTGGCTTATATTGAGTCAATAACCCCAAATCCACCAAGAAGATCTATGCACATAACCAAATTTATGGAGAGTTAATCAGCCATGCTAGCATTTGCCAGTGACATGCTGGATTGCAAACTCTGAACACAAATCATATGAGGATCTATCTGTATTCCCAGTAGAATGTACATCTGAATGTGGATGCAGTCTGTCTGTATTGTACTGCTTTCAATGGGGCATGTGTGTTTCAGTATGCCTCCCCCCTTCCACATTTCATGACAATTCCTTGCACATCAGTTGCCTGTTTACAGATGACTAGAACTGGATCAAGCTGCAGTGGAATTTTCTCAATATCGAGAATATAGATGTTTGGAGAGGTAAGGGTTCATGAGTTAAGAATTCTGAGCAAATTGAATGTTGCTTTATTCCAGGTGAGGAGGGAGAAGGAGAGAGGGAAGAACAAAATCACATATTTTCCTTGTGCTGAACAACCCAGGCAAAAATAGAATAGAACAATAGTGAGGGTTGCTGGCCCCCATGTCAGAGTGGTGGTGGATCTCTTCTGCATTTTAGTCCAAACATGGAACTATCCAAGTAGCTAAAGCTTATCTCCAGTGTCTTAGAGATCTCATTTAAAGTCCAGACTAAAACACAGAGTAGATTCAGTACCTTACTGACATGGGATCTACCAGCTATTGCTGTAAAATTGAAAGGAAAGGAAAGGAAGAAATGAAAAGCAGCCAGACAACAGTGTTTAAGAGTGTCAGCTCTTGTGTTATCCTATGGACTTTATTAGACAAGCCTCTAAAAACATTCTTTTGGCACCATCTTTTACACTGTTTTTGTGCTGGCAAAAGAACCCAAAATATCAAACATTGCCATGATCGTGTGAAAAAGCAGCCTCATACTTCTGCATTTGCTCCAAGTGTGATCTCGGTGGTTCTTGTGACATGATGCAAACATGTTTAAAAGTCTAAAAACAGCTAAATTAAAAACTAAAACATACACACAAGCACTGAAACACTCTTCAAAACTTGCCTGAACACAGGGAGGTTCATAAAAACATTGTCCCATGGCTAGTTTTCACGTTCCTACCCAGAAGTGTTCTGGTGGGGATCATCCATTGACACTGGAATCGTGCCAGCAGACTGGGGTGCTATTTCACGCACTCGCAATCATGGTGAAAAAATGCCACAGCCGATCATTTGACAGCTTGGCCTGTCAATAAAAAAAGCATGCCTTATTTTCAACACATAATCATGAAAGCATGACGTGATCTGGTATTGGTGCCCTTTCACATTCATTAGGCATCATTATGATGCCTTATTTGCTGCATCTGATAAAGTCCTATATATCTCATTCTACTTTTTATCTTGAATAAAATCAGAACTGCCTTCATACTCTGAGTGGTGTAGCACTTTAGAATATCAGTGGGAGAAATCACGTTTATTTTTGAAAATTAAAAGAGCAAAAATGAAAGACCTTGCATAAAGAAAACTATCTCAAACAGATTTTTATACATGGTATTTTCCTCGTATTCTACATCTCTAAGTGCATGAGTTTTCATTTTCACTTCGTCAAAAATCATTCCAATGTGCAATGTCCAACTCACACAATGAAGTTAAGTGATCAAGGAATGAGTAACTCAGCACTAATAAGTTTGCACCATACAAGAACCAATGCCAACATGCAAGTTGTTGGCTGCTATGGTCCTTTTATGGGTCTGAGCTCTGAACATTTTCAGAACAGAAAGGAGGAGACACTCCTTTGAGAGTATCCCTGTTTTTCATGGCTGCCATTTAGCAGTGAAGTACCTGGAGATACTCATTATGACTGTCCTCATGGCCATGCCTCCAGAAGAATCCAGAAATCAGGCAACTCTGTATGG
This sequence comes from Gambelia wislizenii, assembly GCA_030847615.1. Lineage (NCBI taxonomy): Eukaryota > Metazoa > Chordata > Lepidosauria > Squamata > Crotaphytidae > Gambelia > Gambelia wislizenii. The sequence goes on along the minus strand of JAUMIR010000003.1, from coordinate 93,502,545 downwards.
ATCATATCCTCAAGCCAGGACATTTGAAAAGCCAATGGCCTATTCAAAATGAATCCATCCCAAATACTTTACATTGAAGCAGAGGTAAGATCATTCAGACAGATGAAAGGCCTGGTATATTGTTCAACATTCTATTCACATGGTGAACAATCACCTGCCTGTGGGAAGGCACTAGGAGGATACAAGTGCTCACAAAGAACAGGGAAAATTCATTTCCTAGTTACTTCATTACTCTGAGGACTGACCCTAAACTCAGAGGGAACAAGGAAGCTGGTGTGGGGCCAGGTGATGTCATCTTCCCTGCTAATCAAAGGAACTTCAGACCCTGATTGGCCATACAACCCCATTGCTCCCATTGAAGCTTTCCATGCTCAGGGTACTTTTGATCTTGCAGATATTTTTTAATAAAGCAATTCCTCACACATTCTAAGCTATCAAATGTTTTGCTGGCAGAGTTAACTCTAAAACTTATGGCAACTGTTGATCAAGTTATCCTTCTTTTACAGCTTTGCTCACTTCTCTTCCATTGTGTAAATGTCCACCTATAAACACTGCTCCAATCCAGCTTAAATTATTTAGGAGATTATCAAATGAGCCTCTAAAAACTTTCCTGTCCCACTATATTTTAAAGCATAAGTGTCCCGGCACAATAACCCTTTTTATCACACATTGCTGGAATAACAAGAAAGAGCAGCCTCAGCATAATTGGAGCATGATCACCAGGACTGTTTACTTCCATGTTCACTGGGGCATGTGATCTTGGCAGTTCTCGCGAGAAGATGCGAGTGCACTTAAAATGTAAAAACAGCTACATTAAAAAACAAAATGAATGCACAAGCACTGACACATACTTAAAAACTTGCCCACAAAACAGGGAGGTTCATAAAAAGGGTGTCTCATAGCTAGTTTTCACATTCTTACCCAGAAGTGTTCTGGCGGGGGCCTCCCATTGACATTGTATTCACACCGGCAGAATGGTTCATGGTCTCAGACACTTGGAATTCCATGAGAAAAATGCCATGGCAGATCAATGTATGGCTTTGGACTGTCAATAAAAAAGAATGCCTAACTAACAACTGCATAATGCCACAGCCCAATGCTGTGCAATATAGGTGCCCTTTCACATTCTTTTGGCATTGTTATCATTCCATATTTGCCGCACCTGATAATCTCTTTACAATGTAAGTCCATTTAAGACTATTGATTCACTTATAGCCATACTAAGCAAATATTTTAAATGGTTTAGGCTCTTCTTTACATATGCAATGACTGTCTGGGCAGTTGACAGAAGCAGGCTCCGCTCTGCATCCTCTTGTAATGTATATACCTTGATAGGATTTTGTGCACTTAAAAGTTCTCAGTTATTTGGAGTCCAGCCATCACATGTGTACCTAAGTAAACATAGCCAATGTGTGTCAACATATGGACAGTGGGGGAGTAGAGCCTGTCACTATGGCACCAGCTTACCTGAACATTTCACTATATGTAAAGAGAAAAAGCCAAGCAATTGAAAGAAAGGTAAGTCTCACTGCTCCTGATGGGAAAGGAACCTAGGTCTTGCTCATCACTAACATTAGGCACTACATAAGAGTCTCTCTTCTTTTTTTATTTTGTACTTAGAGCATATGTGGCATTTCTTTCAAAACTGGAAAAGCTTTTTTCTTTTTTTTTTTTAGATTAATATTATATGCGGCTTTGCCTTACCTATTGGGCCCTTGCCATGCGCACAATAAAAAAAGGTGTTTCCTTAGGAACATATCTCTTGCTTAAAGGGTTCCTTCTTCTCATGGCTTTGCCATATACCAGCACGCAAATGCTTTTCATTAAATGCAAATAACATATTTTCAAGTGACTTGAGCCTTACGTTCTTTGTACCATTCATCATTATGCATACCTAATATATTTTGCAAACTGCCAATTCTCTAGCCTTCTGCCTTCAGAGGCATATTTCTGAAATAAAATCAGAATATAACCCCCCTTGGTTACTTTTTAGAAATGATTTTTTTTCAAAGCAAATGCCTTCTGTGTTTTAAGCAAGATACCGCTATGTATTTATGGGAGTTTAATAAGTTCTTCCATTAATAACATAGACAAACTAATTTACCAGAACGTGTCTTGTTTTAAACTTTGGGAACAAAGAGTGGGAGTATGAAAATCAATCTTTCCTTTGTACTCGAGCCACTGACCCATTGAAGCTTTGAAGATCATTTCTTAAGAAATTGTGAGGAGTTATTTAACTACAAACAGCAGCTACCTTTCCATTCCAGCTGCGTAATCAAGCGTAATAAATTAGAGGAAGAAAATAAAGGTTCAGTCCATTGGGGGGTGGGGGTAACCTGAAATTTTTAGGAGCACTCTGAAAAAAGGTTTGCACTGGAAAGAACCTAACATTTTCCCAGTGTGGCTATTGAGCACAAATTTAAAATGCAGCTCTTTTGTTTTAAAGATCGTCTAGCTTTAATGAACATTTACTGGTTTTCCTCCTCCTTTTCCAAGGTTTGCTATTTTGGCAGAAGTTAATTGGTAATGTCCTATACTCTGAAGCACTGCATCAACCAATGGAAATGTTTGAGAATGTTTTCTTTCCCATCTCCTTTTCAGACCCTAGATGCAATGGTAATTGTGTGATCATTTTGCAGCCACTTCCATGCTCAGCAGTGTGATTACAACTCCCTTAAAGAGCAATGTTTCTTCAGTGCTCAGTCAGATGTTGTTCAACATCTTTTCTGAAAGGAATGCACAAAAGAAAAATATTGAGTACCAAGTAAATAGATGAAAAGCTCTGTTTGTTAGGAGAAAGTGGTCATGATCCAATAATAGCATGTGCAAGTAAGTAATTACAGATAATTGGTCTCCTGTAAGGAATTACTTTTTCCAACAACAAAGACTGCTTTGCTACATTACATTAGGGTTCTACTTAACAAGCAATAACCTTGTTAACAACCTTGCAATGTGACTATAACTTCTCATTAATCTCATAGTAATGGGTAGCTTGTGCCCTTACTAAAGGTTGGAGGAAGAATATCTAGGATTGCCAGGGTGAAAAATGAAGAGGGCTTTTGTACTTTTAAGGGTTGCATAAAAGAGGGAACTTCAGCAGGTATTGCTTGTCATGCAACCAGGTAACAAGCAACATCTGCTGAAATTCCCTCTTCTGCAGAACTGTTACAGGCACAAGACCTGTCTCGAGTTTTCACTTTGGCAATCCTAGGAATATCACATGGTTCAAGTGATGAGTAGGGCTGGTTACTTTTGCTGTTTTGTGGTGTTGAGGCAACAGTGAGATGGATGGGTGAAGAGTTTATTTCATACCACAGGACAGTGGGTTACAACCTTAAGTTTTTTAAAAAAAAAAATTACAGGGAAAGCAAGCAAAAAGTAATTATTTTATTTACTTTTAAGAATTGTCTTATACAAACAGAAGCCACTGTTGGATAGGAAATACCTTCACTGCCGTCAGTGCTTCAGATCTTACATCAAGGAGAGGAAAAGTAACTTTACAGTCATCACGTTATGTGGCAGTTAAGAGATATACCTTGTTAGTGAAAAATCTCACTGCACAACCAAATGCGCCTGTGCATTTGCATTTGAAATGTGCATGTGCAACCACGTGCAGTGTTCATGCCCACTGCAGTGCAAATTCACAGGTGCAGCCATATGAAATGGTCATATATAACCATAATAATATGCAACTAGAGATGTAAAATTTCCGGAAACATTAAAGACATGACGGGGGTGTTCTCCCATTTTTTTCTGAATAAAAAGGATTCTTCCCCCACTGAAAAAGACTGAAAAACTCAATATTAGCATCCTTTACAAAGGGTGTCACTTTGTTACTTTAGGAACTTAAAATGCTTTACATATAACTGTGTTTGACATAGAATCATAGGAAAAACACACCTTATTCAGAATACAATTATAAATTGAACTTACTTTTTAAAAAATGTTATTATTAAAAATGGAGCTGTTGTTGTGTGCCTTCAAAGTCATTTACAACTTATGGAAACCATAAGGCAAATCTATCATGGGATTTTCTTGGCAAGATTTGTTCACAGCAGAGAGTTGTCTTTGCCTTCCTCTGAGGCTGAGAATATGACTTGCCCAAGGTCACCCAGTGGGTTTCCATGGCTGAGCAAGAATTCGAACCCTGGTCTCCCAGTGTTCTAGTCCAACACTCAAACCACTACATCATGCTAGCTCTTGTACAGATGAAACTACAGGGTCCTGAACTGTGAGGAACACCTGAGCTATAAAGAATTTGAGGAGTAGGAGAGAAAAAACACACCAATAAAAGGAGAAGAAATAATCAACATTAGTTTGGAAAAAAAGTGAGAGAAAAAATGGAGTTTTTTTTTACTGGAATGCAGTTTATTTGTGGTGCTCTGATATAACTGTCACACCTCTAGCATTGCAAAAGAAGTCACTGGAAACTGCTAACTTGGGTATAGGAGCACAAGAACTGATTGTGGTTCCAAATGCTACCAATGAATTCGTTCATATATCACTTTTATATAGCATTTATAGTCAAACTAGGAAAGTCAATATTGCTATTGTTCTGCTGCTGCTCCTGGTCATTCTACTTTGGCATAGGGGGAAAGGGGAGAGAGAGGGAGAGGAGGAGAATCACCCCCCCCCATGCCACATGACTGAAGCGAAGGAAACTGAAATGAAGGGGAAAGATCACAGTCACACAATGAAGAGAGGTGCAATAATAAAAATTTTACAACCTGTATGTTCCCGTTTCCTTTAATAACATGATTGCCATGAGACACGAGGCTGGTGTGATAATGTCCTTAGAATAAAAGGGTTTTAACAAAAGTAAGTTCTGTATTGTTTTAAACCGTGCTGTTTAATGCTTTAAAAAATATTTTTGAAGTGTATGTTTTTAATATGGTTCATAGTTTAATTCAATTTTAATGTTGCCTTTTCTATGTTTTTAATTGTAATCTTTTTAAATGTGTAAATTGATTTGAGTCCCAGTCTTGGGGGAAAGGTGGGATATAAATAAAGTTGAGGAGGAGGAGGAGGTCAGCCTGAGACAGAAAGATTGGCCCAAGATCACCCAGTGAGTTTCACAGATGAGTGAGGACTTGAATCTGGATCTTCCAAATAGCCCTCCATCACTCAAACCAGCACATCACACTGGCTCTCCTCTCTGTCAACAACCACATAGACTAACAAAGGCCCTCAGTGGTGAACACTGCATTTATATTTGAATTCTATTTGTATTTGAATTTAACTTATCCAGTGAGAATGCAGGTACACAACAATTAATAAAGTAGTCATGTTCCTGAGTGTTATTTCTTGAATAGGAACTTTGGTTCTAGATGCAGAATAATATGGAAAGTATAAAGATAGGTTCCTATACTACAAGAAAAAGAAGCACTTCAATATGTTTCAGCAAACTTTCCCACCGAAAACTAACAATATGCATGTGTGAAATGGGCAAAAAACTGATCATGTAAGCCTTGCATAGGGGAAAAAAAAAACATTTTGAACCTTCTTGAGACCACTTGAAGAGTTCTTACAATATGCATCCAGGACCGCCGTGTTACTAAGGCCGGTGTCACCCTCCCTCCGACAGTGTCACTTGGTGCAATTTGGCCTCTCTGCATCTTCTAGGGATGTTTTTCTTTCACTAGCCTCCATTCTTCTTATCATTTTTATTTTTGTGGCCAAACTTATAGAACTACACTTTCTTAACCTGCTGGGACTAGATGGTGAGACAGACTTACCTGCTCTCCCCTTTTCTTTCTGTTTTGCTGTATTCGTAAGGGATTCTGGAGGCAGCTGCTGTTTACCTTGCCAGCTGTAGTAGAATTGGCTACAGTAGAATCCTGCTTTTTCCCAGCTCAAATTTTATTTCATTGTTTGCCACAGACACACGTCTGAAACCTGACACTGGAAGTTTGTGTTTCTCTAGTCTTCCTTTACTATCCTCCCAATGTTGGTGGTGCTAAAAAAAAATCTATCTGGACAGGATGAGGAGGAAAGGGAGGGTTGGGCAGAGGTAAAAAGACTTTGGAGATTATCAGACAAGCCCTGTCCCACTATATTTAAAAGCATAAGTGTCCTCGCACAATAACCCTTTTTATCACACATCGCTGTAATAACAAAAAAGAGCAGCCCCAGCATTATTGGAGCACGATCACAAATGCTGTTTACTTCTGCGTTCACGGGGGTGCATGATCTTGGCGGTTCTCACAAAAAGATACAAGCACGCTTAAGAGTAAAACAAAAAACAAAAACCCCAAAACTAACAAAGAAGATGAAAATAAAAGTGCTGAATACTCTTTACAATTTGCCAGCAAAATGGGGAGGTTAATAAAAAGAGTGCCCCATGCCTAGTTTTCACATTCTCACCCGGATGTGTTCTGGTGGGGGCATAATGGGACATGGTTTCAGATGCTTGCAATACCATGAAAAAATGTAATCGGTGATCAACTGATGGCTTGGCCCATTAATGAAAAAGAATGCCTTATTCACAGCAGCAGGACACTTGGAGAACACGAGGAGGTGATGTTGTGTGATAGGGAAGTCCTTTCACAGTATCCTGTTACTGGATACTGGATCCTGTTATCACACCATATTTGCCATGTCTGATAATCTCCTTTGTAAAAATGAGCTTCACTGCCATAGGCTTTGTTACCTGAGGTATGCCTGTAGTTATCAGGAAGCTACTGGCCAAGTTAAACTAAGGTAACAGAAGACAAAGGCCTACCATAATGTAGATTCAGCATTGCTTCTGGTCAAGCCACATGACCTTGTAATTTTACAGACACCCAAAGTGCTTGCATGATTTCACTATGTGGGATGACTGTCCTCATGCATGCTCCAGCAGAGAATGGGATATTTTTGGCATAGTCAAGTGGCCAGGCCAACTTTGCCAAAGCCAGGCTTAAACACATCTGTGCACACAATTCCAATGTATTCAGCAATACATAAAATAAAAGGCATTACGTCCATTCGCCCCTCCCTTGAGATAGCTGTTGACAATAAGCAATTAATGCATTGGCTAAATTTAACAATAATCCCCTCAAGGCATTTTGCATTAATTACAGTGATTATGAGAAAGAAGCTGGATTTAGATCATCAATAAAATTTGTTGACTGACTCAATAGACTGAGCAATGAGCAGAACTAATAATGCACCTAGAGTTAAGTGAATGATTTTTAGGTACACAAAAGTCTATCTTCAGCATTCCACCTTTTGTCTGATGCTTGTGGAGCATCTCTGCCATTCTAGCAAAGCAGTACTTACAGCAGCTGAGAGCCCTAGTCATTAAATGTGTTGATACCATATCTTCCAACATTTCACAGATGAAAACCAGGACACATGAGACTAAGAACCATGAGAGGGCTTGATTACACTGGCAGGGAACCCCGCACCTACTTCGTACCCGTGGCAGATGTTTTTGATCTGCAGTGGCCCTATAAACACCACACTCACGAGGCTTCTTGGATTGTAGATTGGAGTATCCCGCCACACTATAATCTGTGTCAGAGTAAAAGGGTGGTCCTACATTGTGTCCATCATACTATTTCCAGACAAATGGCTGGGGCTGCTCTGGGTTTCTTTTTTTCTATTCACCCATGCATGCAAATATGTGAATATATGCTGTCCCAGAGTACTGTATTATTGGATAAGTGGAGATACGCTCGTCCAGATATACACACAATTGGTTTTTTTTAAGTGCCAGAATGGAGTCCTATCCACTGGAAGTCCACTCCTGTCATCACACTGAACCTAATCCATGGCTACCACATGGTCAATAATCTGAGTTTTCCCGTCAAATGCAGAGCAAACCACAAATCTTTCAGCTACAGAGTTTCCTGCAGAAACCCTAGTGAAGACGTGAATCATCAAAAATGTTGTGCGGCAGCTGTTCCACGGATATGAGATGAATATGGATTTATTTTTATTTACTTCTTTTTTTTGGAAGTGTAGACAAGCCCAAAGTGTGGTCAAGGTGGAAAAAAACTATTAATGAAGGAGAACACAACAAACTAGGAAGGCTGCAACAGTTTGCTTTGACTGAGCCTGCTGGGAAGAGCAAGATTCTACCCCTGCATTGCTTGTCTCTTCTGGTGAGTTAATTGGGTGCAAACTACTTGTGCAATTTGAACAGAGTTTGCACCAACTGAAGTAAGCTGAGGACAATGGGGGGAAAGTGGGGAAAAAGTGGAGTGATTGAGGTTTGGTTGCAGGTTACCTTCAGGCTCACCTCCTCCTGTACAATCCTCACTGTACACTCAGGTCCTCTGGGGGACACTTGCTTCAACCAGCCAGGACTAGACTGCTAACTGTCACCCAGGGGACCTTTACATCAGCTGCCCCAGAGTAGGGAATGACCTGCCAGAAGAGATTTAACAGCTAAACATGCTGTTGGAATTTAAAACAGCACTAAAGACCTATCTCTTCTGGCAGGCCTACCCAATTGATTTTAATCTATGAATTTTAAATGCGTATGGATGATTATAATGTAATGTTTATTTTAATTTTATGTGTTTTTACTTGTGTGTTTTAGTGATTTTATGTTATATACTGTATTTTAATTCATATGGGACATTATTATTATTATTATTATTATTATTATTATTGGGCAGGGCACGTTTCTAGGATGGAGGACCATCGCCTCCCAAAAATAGTACTCTACGGTAAACTCGCCACGGGTCAGCGTAAGAGGGGCGCTCCAAAAAAGCGATACAAGGACTCCCTGAAACAACATCTCAGGCTCAGCCAAATTGATCACCAACAATGGTCCGCCCTGGCCTCACATCGGGAGGCATGGAGACGCACTATCCAGAATGCTGCAGCCTTGAGAACTCACGCTGAACAAGTCTTGAAGAGAAATGACAACGCAAAAAGAATCACAACCTGGAAACATCATCCAAGGAGACCTTCTGCTGTGCTTTCTGCAACCGGACTTGTTTATCTCGGATTGGCCTTTTTAGTCATCAGCGCGCTTGCAGAAGGCACGGGATGAGTCATTCCTGAATCTTTGTTTGCGAAGAAAAGCCAGAGAGAGAGAGAGAGAGAGAGAGAGAGTTTATTTAGAACTATGCCTATGAAACTGGGAGAATTGGAGGGTATGTGATATGCAATGTTTGTCTGGAGGAGTAGCATGGGAAGTGGAGATTTGAGTAGGTTGTATTTACCTCTAGAAGGACTGTTATGTGACCTTGGACAACTCTCTGTTTCTCTCCAAGCCTCTTCCAAAGTCATCTTCACCATAAAGAAGCAAGCCTCTGCTGTGTATCTCCTTCTCATGACTGTGTCCCCTCCTTGCCCATAGCAAGAGGAGTGATGGCTTGGAAGAATTGTATTAAATTTTGTGGGTTGGAGCTATGCTTAAGCAGTTCCACACACACACACACACACACAAAACCTTAAAGCCTTACCGCACTGGAGGGAAAGCAGCAAAGCCGTGGGAACATCCCATCTTTCCTGCTGCCTTAGGATAGAATCATAGAGTTGGAACAGACCACAAGGGCCATCTTGTTCAACCCCCTGCCATGAAGGAATAAACAATCAAAGCATTCCCAACAGATAACCATCCAGCCTCTGTTTAAAGACCTCCAAAGAAGGAGACTTCACTACTCTCTGAGGAAGTGCATTCCACTGTCAAACAGCTCTTACTGTCAGGAAGTTCTTCCTAATGTTTAGGTGGAATCTCTTTTCCTGTAGTTTGAGTCTATTGCTCTGTGTCCTAATCTCTGGAGCAGCAGATATTAGGACACGCTTGCTCCATCCTCAGTATGACATCCCATCAAATATTTAATGGGACATGGCTGTCATGTCTCCTCTTAACCTTCTGTTCCCCAGGCTAAACATATCCAGCTCCCTAAGCCACTCTTCATAGGGCATGGCTTCCAGACCTCTACCATTTTGGTCACCCTCCTCTGGACACGTTCCAGCTTGTCAATATCCTTCCAGAATTGTGGTGCCCAGAACAGGACACAGTATTCCAGGTGAGGTCTGACTAAAGCAGAATAGAGTGGCACTATTACTTTCCTTGATCTAGACACTATACTCCTCTTGATGTAGCCTAGAATCACATTGGCTTCTTTAGCTGTCACATCACACTGCTGACTCATGTTCAGTTTATGGTCCACTAAGACTCCTAGATCACTTTTGCAAGTACTGCCATCAAGCCAGGTGTCACCTATCCTATATCTTTGCATCTCATTTTTTACTGCCCAAGTGTAGTGTCCTACATTTCTCCCCGCTGAAATTCATTTTATTAGTTTTGGTCCAGCTTTCTAATCTGTTCAGGTCATTTTGGATTCTGATCCTGTCCTCTAGAGTATTAGCCACCCCTCCTAATTTGGTGTCATCGGCAAACTTGATAAGCATGCCTCTATTCCCTCATCCAAGTCAATGATAATGATGTTGAATAGCACTGGGCCCAGGACAGAACCCAGATCCAGGATGAAGAGGAGCCATTGGTGACTACCCTTTGGGTTTAGTCCATCAACCAATTACAAATCCACCTAACAGTCACATTGTCTAGCCCACAAGTTACTAACTTTTTGCAAGAATATCATGGAAGACTTTGTCAAAGGCCTTACTGAAATCAAGATACTTCCCACATGCTGTCAGTGTCCTTCTGACATCCTTTTATTCTAATCCCATGGGAGACTGAGCTAAAACCATGCTTTTTTGTAAACAGGTGTTTTTGTTTGTTTGTTTGTTTTGTTTTGTTTGTTGTTAGCAAAATGACACAGTTTTACCTTGGTCCCTTATGGGACCGAAATGAAAAGACAACACCATGCAGGAAGGCAGCAGGAAAGATGGAATGTTCCTGCTGCTTTGCTGCTTTTCCTAGGAGTTTGGTAAGGCTCTTAGCACCAGAAGAGGCCCTCAGCCACATCTCCCTATGGATAAAATGATCTTAGTGTTAGCTTATTTCCCAAAGCAGTTTTCAGAGCCTTCATTGAGCGTGGGCAGGAGATGACAACACTGAGTACCTGCCACAGCTCACAAACCAGGAGAAGTTAAACGGCAAATCTCTAGCATCCCCTGACATTCCCCCCTTCTCTTTGCTGTCCTTTGCTGTTAATATGTTCCTTCTCATCAAGTACAAAGAAACTGGAGCAAGAATAGGAGCAGTAACCTTTGGTCACTTTAGCATTAGCAATAGCATTTATGTTTCTATACTGCTTATCAGTGCAAAGCATTCCCTAAGCAGTTTACAATATATGAACTAATTGCCCCCGACAAGCTGGGTACTCATTTTATTGATCTACAAAAGGATAAAAGTCTGAGTCAACCTTGGAGCCCTGTAGGACTGAACTCACAACATTGTGGCTGCAGTACTGGCATTTAAACACTGCACCACCAGGGCTCCTTTAACATCTCCTACCAGTTGACTCTGTCTGTTGGGCAGAAGGGTCAAGTCTGTAGGCTGTGACAATAGCAATAAAAAGGAGGTGAGCCCTGTCAAAGAGACCCCCCTCAAAGGTATTATGCCCAAGAACCTTCAAAGCCCTGCAGTGCTAGATCAGGCACTGAATAATATGAAGACTGTCAAGTTCTGTATACAGTACAAAGGGTTATTTACATTGCTAGTCATACAAATCTATTTTCCCTCACAGAATATGACTTGCATCATTTTATTAATACAAAAACTCGAGTCAGTGCACTGCACCTTCAAGGCGGGATATTCCCACTTACACCTCTACATGTCAGACAATGAAACGATATTACCAATGTTAGAAATTTATTTCCAAACAATTTTTCAGCCACGTTGCTCAGTATGATAATTGTCCACTGCACAATAACAACCAGCTTTCTTTTTTTAAAATGACAACAAAGGGTATTTCTGTTCTTCCGGGCTTGTAGCTATTTACCTAGAATTCAGTTAATCACATCTCATTAGATTGATATATTTTTTACTGCCAACACATTATAGGTTTGCTCTGGAAAATCAGCATTCTCCCTCAGTAATGGAGACCATGGAGTTCCGACAGCCTTGGTGTTAAAAACAAGCTTTAAGATCCATTTTACTTTGCAGCAATACTGCTTTGCAGATACTGAATTAGAGCCTATTTAAACCATTCAAGCATATAATCAAATTTCAGTAATGAGTTATTAATTAAGCAGGGGCATCCATTTCTGTGCTAACTGCCTCATAAACAATCGACAGGAGATTTGTGAATTTTGACTTTCTGACACTATTAAACAAATCAATATTAGGTTTCAGACACAGCAATTCAGACAGTTTTCCCTGTTATTTGGCAATCGTCTGCCTGGAATACTAATGAAAGAATTAAGAGCTGTAGATTTTGCATGTGCTCCATCAAAAAGATCCTTATCTGTGGGGAATTGGGGCCTCATTTGCATGGCAGAAGACTTTGCTTTTGTAGGTACAATTTTTCTCAATATGTCACTCATTAGTATTTATAAAACTGCCGAGTGGTGAAGCCTTCAGCCGCTATTCATAATGAACATTCATATCCCTGCTGGAGATACCACTGAACAAAGCAAAGGATTCATATATTTATTTATTTTGGACTCATTTACTGCTAACCTAGAGCAGGCTTGAGACCAAGAATATGACTCTCCAGTGTCTACTTTTTGTTGGCTTTGCCTGAGATTTCAGTTTGCTCCGAATATATACTAGCTAATTTGCTGGCAATTATGTTACCTTTGACACATGCTTTCCCATATTTTCTAATTTTTGTTTTCCTCTCTCCTTTGCTCCCCTCAAATCTGTTATGTTCAGTGAGTCATGGAAGCAGATGCTAGCTTCTAAAGCAGCATTTATAGTCTAAGTCTGAATTATGACTGGATCCAAAGGGAAGGACAACTTGTGAGGCACTGGCAAAATGATAGATGTGAAACAAGCACACATACGGATTCTCAGTACATGTACCTGGACTGAAGCAGAATTCACTTTGATGCTATGTTTTGTGGATTTTATAGTTCCCTGCAGTAATAACCAGTGGTATGATGGTTAATGTTGAAGTGCGGGACCTCATCATACCCCTAAGAAAAGTAAATAATGTCTCTGTCTATATACTTTTTAAAAATCTAGCCATTTTCATCTCTGCTAGGAGCATGCATTTTCTTAAGCTAGTTAGTCTTGGTCACTCAAGACCAAGCCACTCCAAATGACTTTAGATTACAACAGGGATAGCTCATAACAATATGTTACTTTTTCCTCCAGCCACTGTGTGGATTTCTGCTAAAATCAGAAAGAAAGGGTGCCCAAGGGGGATGGCAAAGTCATACCCCTAGTGCTTTGATCCTGTAAGCCTTTCCATTACTTCTGGTGAGTGACTGGCAGCTACCTTGTCAATAGGATGGAGAATCAATCCCAGGTTTTCATCTGAATTTGAAAGGAGCTATACAAAATACTAAACCCTATTCTGCAAATACAGTAGTTTGGACAAATACCTGGAGGGGATTGACTATCCTGTTGACACTGGAGCCAGCACTGCATGTAATCTTTGACATGCCTTGAATGAAATATAGTAGGGTAGACCAAAGACATTAGACAGCCTGAGGCAAAGGATAAAATGGATCTCCTACACCCCACCTTCTCATTCCACATGCAAAAGTTGATAGGACTGGCAGCTGAATTTTGGTAGTTGGACTGGCAGTTGAATTTTACTTCCTCTACCACATCTGAGGGCAATAGGCTAGCTGAGGAAGGCTGTTGGTAGTTGATCATGTAAACAAAACTGGAGGCATATTATTTTGGATAGAACAAAATAAATTTTCTAGAATGTATTGCTTAGAATTCTTTGCTAGGGAGCTCTAATGCCTCTACAGACAGTTCTAATTACTTACAAAACTACAAATCCCAAGATTCTGTACAATGAAGTCAAGTGATATGAAAGTGCATAATGCAGATGCGCACTATCTGTGGAGGCACTCAAGATGATTTCAAACCATGCTTTTCTAAGGCTTGGAATCACACAGAGAGGATGATTTTCCATTGAGAAAGTTAACATCCCCATATAGAGGGTGGCAAAATGTTTGAGGGACATGGAAGTAGTGCACGCTCTTTCCTTGTGTGTTTAGTTTACATAGTATAGTAAATGCTGAAATCGGACCAATTGAATATTAAACAGTATCTTTAATATGTACCTGTTAAAACTGTAAGATCATGGTGATAAGTAGACATCTATTAACCATGCTGATAAAAAAAATTCAATCAACCAACAATACAGTTTTAGCTGGAAAACTTATTCATACCGTGTGAATCTTATGAAACAGGAAAACAACTTCAGATGCTAGCTTGATTTATATGTAGGGTTATCAGACATCAGCTTCAGCTTGTCTGACAGGTTAATTTTAAACCTGCCAATATTTACATGAATTAACATGTGCAAATAGCAACCACAGGCATACACTCTTTTGAGGAGGGACTACAATTTGACTAACAATGTGTTGTGATTCTAACATAATTCTTTATACTTTCAGATTCTGTGTATACTGACTTCTTTATTTGGGGCTTGTCTAGACAAGACGATATAATGCAGATTGATGCACATTATCGCAAATTCGCAGCAACACACTTTTGTCTCCAAAGTCTTTCAGCCAAAATCAATTCTATCTGCTTCTATCCATCTTTGCTGTGCACATGGAGCTGTGACCACGAATCAAGATGGTGGCTGAGAGCAAATTACACTGCTTTATTTTTGTCCACATAGTATGAGTGATTTGTGTTTTTTCTCCTGTCAATCAAAGTTGCACATGTTCGATCTTCCACTTCTGTTATCATGTACTTCCTGTTGTGGTAACTTGCTGCCATTGGCTGTTGTCACACAGAGGGAGGTAGCAGGTGACTTGTGATCCCGCACATGTGTGAGACCTGCCATTGTCCTGCCATTGTCCTACCATGTTTAGTTTGTGATCCACTAAGACTCCTAGATCACTTTTGCATGTACTGCCATCAAGCCAGGTGTCATCCATCCTATATATGTGCTTTTCATTTTTTACTGCCCAAGTGTAGTATCCTGCATTTCTCCCTGTTGAAATTCATTTTGTTAATTTCGGCCCAACTTTCTAATATGTTCAAGTCATTTTGAATTCTTATCCTGTCTCTGGGGTATTAGCTGCCCCTCCTTATTTTGTGTCATCTGCAAAATTGATAAGCATGCCCCTATTCCCTCATCCAAGTCATTGATGAAGATGTTAAATAGCACTGGCCCCGGAACGGAACCCTGTGGCACCCCACTAGTCACTTCTCTCCAGGATTAAGAGGAGCCATTGGTGACTACCCTTTGGATTTGGCCCATCAACCAATTACAAATCCACCTAACAATTGCATTGTCTAGTCCGCAGGCTACTAACTTTTTTGCAAGAATATCATGGGGAACTTTGTCAAGGGCCTTACTGAAATCAAGATACACTACATCCACAGCATCCCCTTCATCTACCAAGTATGCAACTCTACCAAAAAAAAGAGATAAGATTAGTCTGGCATGACTTGTTTTTCAAAAACCCATGTTGACTTTTAGCAATCACAACATTCCCTTCTAAGTGCTTACAAACTGTCAGTTTAATTATTTGCTCTAGAATCTTTCCTAATATTGATGTCAGGCTGACTGGGCAGTAATTATTTGGGTCTTCTCCCCCCCCCACTTTTTTTTTTTTTTAAAAAAGATGGGGACAACATTTCCCCTCTTCCAGTCCACTGGTGTTCTCCAGGGTGTCAGTTAGATGACAATAAGTATCACAAGGAGAACTGGGATTTCCAGATCCTGAGTTCATCCATAGCTGTTTACACTATTTATTATCCTCACCTGAATATCCCGGGATAGTTGTTTACACTGGAGTATGTCACGAGATGTGGCAGCCTGTCAGTGATAATTAAACCTGTGGGTTTTTATGTTTGCACGCCTTTGAAATCTCGGGATTTATTTTTATTTATTTATTTATTTATTTTGCTGTCATTCAAGGATGCGATTACTCGTTTTTTCACAAAGCTGCTGACATGTTTCCGGTGCATTTTCCTGCCATGTACTCATTGATTGGGTCTTTCTGGGGCAGAACAGATTAACATCATTGGTTAGTGAGTACTTAAAAAGCTATAGTAGTGCACAACCCACCATTACTTTCATAATGGAGTCAAACACTGCAACTCGTTTGGGTATCTCCATACTGTTGAGGACATCCTTTTCAACGTTGTACAGGTGAAGATGTCATCAGCACCGATGCAAAATAATCCATCTCCTTCTTTTGCTATATAATTTTGAACTTATGTCATCCCGCGGTCTTGGTAGTGATCTAAGTTACTTTGACACCATCAATACTCCATTGTTATTTCAGTGTGTTTGCGCGTATCTCCATTTACGGAGGTGGTGGGTGTATCCGACAAGTAAGGACTGGTGGGAGAAATTCGTCATGTCCATCTGGTCTGATGAACACTGGATCATGTACTTCAGAATGCCACAATTCCTGTTCATGAAACTTGTGGTTATTCTCCATCTGCAGTTAGCCAAAGTGGAGACAAATATGAGGAAAGCTATTTCTGTGGAGAAGCGCCTAGCTATAGCTATTTGGCTTCTCGACCACCAATGCTTCTATGCGTCCGCTTGCCATCTGTTCAGTGTTGGGTGATCCACAGTGTGCAAGATTTTCGTCGAGATTGTGCTTGCAATGGAGAAGCTACTTCTAAAGTGAACTGTGTTCTTAGAAGATCACAGGAAGGTAACATTAAATGTTTTTTTTAAAAAAAAATAATAATTTTAATTATGTGAAATGTGAGTTCTCACATCAGTTGAGTTTGGGGAAATGACTTTTTTTTTCATTATACTTTTTATTCAGTTTCCATATATAATACATTTATGCATTGCTTTTCTTAATTTTACAATTACGCATTTATAAGTCATATAAGTCATATTATATACCTTTTATCTTGTAATTTCTTTCTCCCAATTGTAATTATACCAACAAGTACAATAAACAAAGATATATATATAGTTGTTATCTCACAATTTGTCCCAATATCCCAATATCTTTGAGTTTTTATACCAGAATGGCTTTATTACTATAAATAAAATAAATTTCGATAACCAACTTTTAACAATACAGCTATTAAGGATTATGATTGAGATGGCTACTTCAAATAGACAATATATGGCTAGTATTTTCAGGTATAGATGTGAAAAACTCGAATAGCCGGCTAACGCCCAATCCATACTTAACATTTCCTTTTTGTTTGTATTTTCTTTTACACAGGTAATGGATGGATTTGCAGCAGTGGGGTATCCGCAAGTGATTGCATGCCTGGACGGATGTCACGTCAATATTATTCCACCAGTGCATCAAGGAAATGAATATATTAACAGGAAAAATAGCTACAGTGGACTACTTCAAGGGACATATGATCACGGGGGGGGGGGTATTGACGCAGAAATTGGTTGGACCGGCAATAATCACGATGCCAGAATGATTAGGAACTCTGCTTTTTTTGAAACAATGGAGGCAGGAATATTCGTTCCAGGGAACCCTACAATAACTATAATGGGTCAACAAATTGTTCCTCTTACCTTTGTTGATGGAGCATACCCTATAAGGAAATGGCTCCTCACACCATATAGGGGGTCCACTAATAATAAACAGAGACTATATAACAGATATCAAAACAAGCTCCATCCTACCATGGAGAGGTGTTTTGGGTATTTCAAGGGACACTGGAGACCACTGAGATATAATATTGAAGTAGCAGAGGAAAATTCTGCCTTGGTCAGGCCTCACCTAGAATACTGTGTCCAGTTCTGGGCACCACAATTCAAAAAGGATATTGACAAATTGGAGCGTGTCCAGAGGAGGGTGACTAAAATGGTGAAAGGTCTGGAAACCATGCCTTATGAGGAAAGACTTAGGGAGCTGGGTATGTTTAGCCTGGAAAAAAGACAGTCAAGGGGCAATATGATAACCCTGTTTAAGTATTTGAAGGGGTGTGACATTGAGAATGGAACAAGCTTGTTTTCTGCTGCTCCAGAGACTAGAACATGGAGCAATGGATGCAAGCTCCAGGAACAGAGATTCCACCTCAACATTAGGAGGAACTTTCTGACAGTAAGAACTGTTCAGCAGTGGAACACACTCCCTTGGAGTGTGGGGTAGTCTCCTTCCTTGGAGGTCTTTAAACAGAGGCTGGATGGCCATCTGTCAGGGATGCTTTGATTGTGATTTCCTGCGTGGCAGGGGGTTGGACTGGATGGCCCTCATGGTCTCTTCCAACTCTACAATTCTATGATTCTATGATTCTGTGTTTGTTCAGTTATATGTGCATGTGTAATTGTCCATAATATATGTGAAACAAAAGGGCAAATACTTGATGATCCAAACAGACAGGTACAGAGGTTCGTGCTTGACACTCTAGGAGCACCTATGGTTAATGACGATGCACGTAAAAAAGCAGAGAGGGAGGCTGTTCATGACACTTTAAAGGAATACTTTTGGCAGCTGCATCACAGTCACGGGATCTGAAAATAATTGTGAATGTAATGTTGTGATGGCATAACTTACAGCTACCAGATAAATTTCTTATGAATAAAGTTACATCTTAGCATAAATGCTTGCTGTTCTTAATTACCCCCAGAAAACTTTTATCACACTTACATTGTATTTCCCCTGGTGCAGTGTAGGTAAAAGCTTTACAGTAAGCCATTTCCAAGCAGTACATACATTGACACTTTTAACAATGACCCTCCATCAATACATTGCTGGTGGTTTGGAGACGTGGCACCTTTTTGCAGGGATTAACCTTTCTAAAAAAGGTTCCAGGCTCTGCCAAACTCTGAAATAGAGTATCCTCCTCTAATTAGCCAATTGTATGTCACAAATAGCAATCAAAAGTAAAAACTGAAACTACAAATAATTCAATAGGCTTATTTTAAAATACAACAGTCTTTCTGGATACTTATAAACTCAAGTTTCCGTATCCCGCCTCATGGTGTTACGATGGCCGAGGGGGGGTAGAGGATATGGTCGGCCGGGTTGGTGCATCGCTTACTGGGGCACCAGGGAGACCAACCTGCTGTTGGACTACCTGTCCCAGCAGGCTGGTGCACTCGACCACCTGATGCTTTCCTCTAACTGGAGGAACTGCAACTTTTTCATTGAGGAGGTGCAGTTCCTCCGGGAGCGGGGCTTCCCTAGAACAGGTCTCCAGTGCTGCTCTAAATTAAAAAACCTGAAAATCTGGTTTTTTGCAGCACTGGAGGCCAATGACAGGAGACCGCCCACCCGAAGGCAGCTGCATTTCTATGCCGTTCTGCACAACCTATGGGTCCATGCAGGGTGGCCAAGTTGGCAAGACCAGCTGCCTAGAGGTAAGTGTATTTCACTTTTTTCCATTGAAGGAGATGGGGATTATAATCAAAGTATTTATTTTCCTTTTTCTTTTAAATGTTTTCCAGCAGTCCGGATCCAGAGACGGGCTGCAGGTCAGCCCATCTCAGAAACCTCCTCAGATGAGGATGGAGGGAATGAGCCCAGCCCAGCTACAGCTGCCCCACCAGCAGGTAAGATTTTTTATCATCCCCCCACCCTACATACATACAATAAGCATTTCAGCCTTTTTTTAAAAAAAAAAAACACTTAAGCAAGGTTTTTTTTTTAAGAAGCAGATAATGCTCGCAAGGCGGCTGCCCAGCTAGCTGTGCTCAACATAATTGCCCATATAGATGAGCTAGGTAATTATTTTAGTTATTGCTTGGGGGGAGGTCAATACTGATATTTTTGGGACTCTTTTTTATTGTTTTTCAGCTCAAACTCTACAGGAAGCAATCGCTAGACTGGAGGGGAGGGTGGCAATAATTGAATGACGTTTGGGGTTATAATTTATTATGTTATGTTAATTTATATGTATTTTATGTATCTAATGCTGATTTTCATTAAGTTACTATATGTAAACTGGTTTTATTTATTAATATTTGTATGTTTAAAAATGGCATTTATGTTTCAGTTTTTATGTTGCATTTGATACCTTTTGTTTTAGTGTATGCGATTGGAAGTTTATAATTGTTTTGAAGGAAAATGTAAATAATTGTATATATTTGTAAATAGAAAAATAAAAATCATATTTTGTACCTTTTATAGTAGCGATGTCTATTATTTTATATAATAGTAAATTCTCTAGTAAGTGTATGGTTAATGAAAAGTAGAGAAATATGTTTTAATGAGAGTAGCAAAGGTTAGAAAAAGCTTTTACACAATGATATATTTTTGAAAGAACATCTAATTAGGTAATCAAAAATTGCAATACATATTACTGCCTATTCCAGTCTCACATTGAAAGTATTTCTAACAAATGTAATGCTGACTTAACTTTTGCTTCCTAGAAATGGTAGACCAGGTAGAAAGAATAAGAAAACCAATTACATGGAGAATACTTCCATTTGGCAAGTTCCTAAGTAACTGTAGGTTTTTATAAAGTAAGAGTAACAGGTTTTTTAAAAAAATTTTTAACTGGCCTACTCAATCCCAGCCTCCTTGTAGATGTGCTGCTAGAAGAAGGTAGTTGATTGTCTTATGACAGTGAGTTCTCCTTATCAGATTCCCCAGCAAGGTTTTTATTTTTAACTCTCCTTACAACAACCCTCTGAGGGTTGTTATCAGATGATATAATGTGGGCTATTAATTCACCAGGCATTTCATTTTGTTTTTCTATTGCAGCCAGCATTTTCCCACTGTCTTCTATTTCATGCTGATAGAATTTTTCTAGATAATCCTGCAAAGATTTAGACCTCTGATCCATTCTGTCTGTGTTATTACTCATATTTTTAATAAATTGTCCCATCATTTCTCTTGAATTCGAAATAATTTCAACTGTCTCAATAGATCTCCTTTTTCTGCGGTTCAAATGGAGTCTTTCAGCAGGCAAAAGTGTTGCAGTAGGGTTGCTCAGTGGAGCAACTAGAAAAGGAAATTATAAAAAAACATTATTTTTTAGCAGGTTTTATCAATGCACTGCACACCAATCCTCTATTACCTAGTTGACTAATTCAGTACCGTTTTGGATAGGTAGAGTGGTCCACAATGCTTCTGTTTCAGGAACTTCTACTTCAGAGATGTTGTTTATCTGGGCAACACTGAAGCTGGTGTTGTGAGGCTCAGTTAGTGTAAGAGTCACAGTATTGTCATCTGAGACCTGTGTTAAATTTCCCTCTGTGAAGGGGGAAAAATGGTGATTAAAAAATATTAGTAACACAAGCATTTCAAAGCCGTATCTTTATGTCTCACATCTTCCAAACATCTACAGTGAACACTTAAATGTAGAGGGATCATCTCATTGGTAAGCTTTACTCCCACCATTCCCATTTTGTGAGCCAGCACATATCATATTGTGCCTGCCCACCCACAGAATAGCATTCACACATAGATGTAACTGCCCGAATTACCATGTAAAAGCATCATGGAGCCATGGCTTGTAAACAAGCTGAAGATTTAATGCAATTGGCTTGCAGTAAACGCCCAATAAGTGGGGAAATGCAAGGAAAAGTTAATATCATGCTAGGTTTAAGATCATTTAACTTTAAATTGAAAACACGATTTTTTGCATACTGATTTAAAGCAATACACAAGCCTTCTACAGCTGCTGAAATATTACTAAATTCTAACTAAACTTTTTAAAATTATCCAAACCAAGAAAGGAACTGTACATTCTGTTGTTCCCTTAATTACAGAGAGACATTCAGAAGATTATTTATTCACGTTTTCACAAACCGGAATATGTATTTAAAAAAAAATTAATTACCTGGAGGGGTTGAAAAAAGTTCCTCTGAGTACCCTTCTACATTCTCCTGGGATGGCAGGGACATCACCAGGTCCTCCTCGGGGGTTGGATCATGATGGGGGGGGGTTACTGATCCATGGAGTACATGGACTATTTTGGTGGTTTTAGCAAGGTGCCTAGGGTGGTAGTTGGTATCTCTGGCAAGAATTTCATGCAGCTCTTTAAAGAAGGGCATTTTGGCCGAATCGTTCCCACTTTTAGCATTGTGATCGATTACCTGGCGGTAATTTTTCCACATAAGTTTAGTTTTTGTCCTACACTCTTCTGCGGTGTGTTCATGCCCCTTCTTTTACATCTCGGCCATGATTTTTTCAAAAAGTTCAATATTCTTATGGCATTCCTTCAACTGTTCCTGGACCTTCTGCTCACCCCAAATGGCTAGCAAGTCTATGGTCCCTGTGTAAGACCAGGAGATCCCGTGGCCACCTTTCCTTGTCCGGGTACCACTTTCGGCATCCATAACTATGAGCACTCAGGTGATGGGCAAAAGAACAATGGAGGATTACCTCGATAACATAAAAATCAGTTTTAAAGGGGGGCACTGACCCTTCCCTCTCTGGGCAATGTGCTCACCACTGCCCACCTCAATTTCTGGGCATCTCCTAGTGTCAAGATATCTTGTCCCAGGCTGTTTACACTTCCGTGTTTCAGCATCCTCCCATTACTTTTTTTTAATAATGGGACAAACCGCGGGATGGAAAGTCCCACAGATTGAGGGATAAAAGGGGCCCCCATTCTGAATAGCTCGAGACCGTCACACAGGATGTATGAACTACCAAGGATCGACACGAATTCATATCACTACATTTTTATTATGTAAATGGCACCCAGGATTACTCAAAGATTATTGCCAATGGTTCTGAGATTACTTCTGCTAGTTCTTTTAGTGCCCTTGGATGTAGTTCATCTGGACCTGGAGACTTGAATTCATTTTATACTGGCCAGGTATTCCTGAACTACCTCCTTACCTATTCTGTGCTGCATTTCCCCTACTGCATCATCTCCATTTTCTCCAGGCTGAGCACTGTTCTCCTTTTGGGAGAAGACTGAGGCAAAGAAGGTATTGAGTAGCTCTGCCTTTTCTCTGTCCCCTGTTAGCATTTTCCCGTCTTCTCCCTGCAGCTGTCCTACCACTTCCTCATTCTTTCTTTTGCTATGGAAGTATATTATATATAAAACCCTTTTTGTTTTTAACCTCTCTAGCAAGCCTGAGCTCCATCTGTGCTTTTGTTTTTCTGATTTCCCCCCTACATGAGCTGCCTATTTGTTTGAAATCTTCTTTGGTGATTTCTTCCTTTTCCAATTTCTTGTACATGTTCCTTTTAAGTCTTAGCTCAGTTGAAATTTCTTTAGACATCCATACTCGTTTCTTTAGACACCTCAAAAAACAACAAAGGAAGTGTGATAATAATAAAAAAATTATATAACTAGTTTGTTAATACAATGCTATTTTAAAGATTTTTCAATATGATGAATTCAATTTAAAGCAATGCAACCACAAAAGGATTTTTTTCAGCATGCAAAACCCACTATGCCAGCATAAAGCTTACAATTTTTACATACACAAATAGCTTAATACAGCATAATGATCCTCACTAACTTAATACAGAATAATTATAACCAAAGACAGCTCTTTTTCAGCAATTGTTGACAATATCAACATAAAGTTTGACAAATATTTTTACATACACAATTGGCTTAATATATTATAACCAAAAATAACTCTTTTACAGTAAATATTAACAATACCAGTATTCATACTGGTATTCACAATACCAGTATGAAAGTTTGACAATATTTTTACACCCACAATTGGTTTAATACAAACAAACAACTTTTATCCGGATTCTTTATCCAGTTGCATCATTGAGAGAAAAATACTCAGGGCAGTCAAGGTAAGCCTAACTTCCATTACATATAAAATACATAAGAAGCAAATTTCTTTAGAGCATTATAACTAACAATTTTTTTTAAAAAATGAACAGACTGTAAAAATCAAGGTCCATGCTGCAGAAGTGGGGAAAGGGCTCACAGCAGTTCAAAAACAGTGGTAAGCACAGCTGAAATACTTATGGTTAGATAGTTAATACAGCTAAATGGTTTAACCAGTTAAAATAATTCATTTAATATTAATGTAGGAAGGAATACTACAGTCATTAAATATCCTGGTGATAAAGACACTGATGAAGATCCAAGTAGGATCGAAACAACTGGATAAAGAATCCGGATAAAAGTTGTTTGTTTGTATTAAACCAATTGTGGGTGTAAAAATATTGTCAAACTTTCATACTGGTATTGTTAATATTTACTGTAAAAGAGTTATTTTTGGTTATAATATATTAAGCCAATTGTGTATGTAAAAATATTTGTCAAACTTTATGTTGATATTGTCAACAATTGCTGAAAAAGAGCTGTCTTTGGTTATAATTATTCTGTATTAAGTTAGTGAGGATCATTATGCTGTATTAAGCTATTTGTGTATGTAAAAATTGTAAGCTTTATGCTGGCATAGTGGGTTTTGCATGCTGAAAAATGCCTTTTGTGGTTGTATTTCTTTAAATTGAATTCATCATATTGAAAAATCTTTAAAATAGCATTGTATTAACAAACTAGTTATATATAAAAAAAATTATTATCACACTTCCTTTGTTGTTTTGGAGTGCCATATCAGACATGCTCCGTCAGAGTTATTTGTTCTTTAGACACCTGCCATTTTCCCTCCTCATTGGAACTGTTTGAAGTTGTGCCCTCAATATCTCACTTTTTAGAAACTTCCATCCATCATGCACTCCCTTCTCTTTTAGTATTCCTGACCATGGGATCACCCTCAGTAATTCCCTAAGTTTTCTGAAGTCAGCTTTCTTAACATCTGGAAGACATGTCTGACTAAGCTTGGCTTCCCCTTTCCTCTGTATAACAAACTCCAGGAGAACATGGTCACTCTCCCCTAAGGATCCCACCACTTTCACCCCATTAACCAGCTCACCTCTGTTGGTTAGGATCAGATCTAAAATAGCTGATCCCCTTGTTGCCTCTTCCACCTTCTGGACAATAAAATTGTCTGAAAGGCAAGTGAGGGATTTGTTGGACCTTAAATTCTTGGCAGAGCTGGACTTCCAACAAATATCAGGATAGCTAAAACCCAGCATTATTACTACATCTCTCCTGTCTGAATGTGTGGTCATCTCTTCCAGGAAGGCATCATCCAAGTCTTCAGTTTGGTTTTGAGGTCTGTAGTAGACCCACCCACACACAATGACATTCCTGCTATTTCCCTCCCCCTTGATTTTTACCCAGAAGTTCTCAACATGGCTCCTAGGATTTAAGTCATGGATCTGTTCATAAGTGTACACATCCTTAACATTTAATGCTACTCCACCTCCCTTCCTGTTTGGTCTATTTCTCTGAAATAGGTTATACCCCTGTATTCCTACATTCCAATCATAAGACTCATCCCACCAGGTTTCAGTGATGCCTATTAAATCATATTTGCTTTGGTGTGCTAAGAGTTCAAGTTCATCCTGTTTATCTCCCATGCTGTGCATTAGTATAGAGACATCTAAGACCATGGGCCATACCCACTATCTGACTTTTAAAGGTTTTATTCTCCCACTGTTGGGCTCTTGTATTGTTTGCTTTGTTCTCTGTATAACATTCAGGCTATTATCTCCAGCACTTGATGAACTCCTGCCTTCAAGAGTACTGTCTCCCTCCCCCACACAACTCAGTTTAAAGCCCTCCTGATCAGATCTTTCAAACTCTTAGCAAAAACATTCCTAACCAACTGTTGTGAGGTGGAACCCATCCCTTGCCACAAGTCCACCTACCTGAAACTGTACCCCATGGTCCAGGAAACCAATCTGTTCCCATTTTCCCTGTTTTGTCCATGGGTAGCCCTCTTGACCACCAGGGGAAGGACAGGGCTAAGATGAGATAAGGCTCAATGAAACGGTTCATCAAATACCTGGGGAAAGACATTTCTTTGCAAAAGAAATAGATTGGGCCCTGTAGAACCCCAAGGCCCTACTGCAATGCCAGCCTGTTGCCACAGCTACTGTCTGCATTGATTCTCTGGATCCAGGAAGCAGGCCCACACAATGTGACCAGGCTGGTTACATGCAGGGTGCCTTGCTTGCATGCTGCAGGGTAGTTTCCTGGCTTTGGAGAGGGGGACACTGGTGGCAGTGGCTGCAGGGACAGGCCATCACATTTTGTGCTGGTAACAAGGGAGGGATGGGCCAGATCCACAGCCAGAATATGCTGTCAAGGAACTGGTATATTCTGGCCCATGTAGATGAGGCCCTAGTCTGAGGTGTCACATGGGCTGCTTTGTACCATCTATAACTACTTTTTTATGCTTAGGTATTATAGGGCAAGTTCATTTCAGCTGCTAGTTCTGTTTGCTTTAGTATGTAGAATGGGAATGGGCATGGAATGTTTCACCTCATGCAGAAACATATCTTGGGCATTCTGAAGCCAAAGGAGTTTGTTTGGGTTTTTTTTATGTAAGGGGTTTCTTCAAGCAAGGAGTCTTCCTAAAACAGATGTTCTCCCATTAATGGGAGAAGTCCTTCTGCCAAATAAATGTTCCTCCTCACAAAGAAGAGAACCTTTGGATCCCCACCATAATAGTGTCTGTTCGTGTTGTAGTTTATAACCACAACCCTGAAAAACAATAGCATGCCAGCATGACCATCCTTGATTATATTCTTCAAGTTTAAAAGGCAAAACAAATGCACCAGCACTGTTTTCTGTGATATCCTTTAATTACAGGCTGTAGGAAGCAATACTAAATGTGTGTGTTTTTTTTAAGAAAAATCATGGAGAAGTGTGATTTTTAAGTTGACAGTATCATTTTTTCCTGCAAAATATAAAGACTTGCATAAATTGAAAATGAGAGCCAAATTACACATTATTCTCATTAATTAACACTACCATCTCAGAAATGTTCACTTAGGGAATGAGGCCATTTTGAAACAAATGTTCGTGTTGTCCAACTCAGTCTGAACATATTACTTTATTTTCTTTGTAAATGGTACAGTTAGGGCCTGGCTGAGCTTCTGCCATGTCAGCCTTGCAGATTTGTGAATGCACCAACAGGTTGACACCATTTTAGTTCTAGGATCTAATTATCACACATCTGCTCAACTGATGTTTGCTCCTTCCAACTCTGAGCGAAGAAGTGGTTGACAGTGGTCAGAGAGGGGACATTGCTGGTGCCTTGGGTCAAGGGAAGAGCTATTCAGTAGAAACCAAAGCTAAGCAAGGAAGAGGATGTGAGGAATTTCCTCACTGAGCACTTGTGCCAGCAAGTAAGGACATATCTAGAAAGAAAAAGAAATCTCTGGAAATCTTGAGAATTTCCAGTTCTTTTTTGTTTTGATTGTACCTGCTTCTTCAAAAGTTGCATTCAGTTTCTTTCTTGAAGTTTGCTGGGTTTCCCTCTATTCCTTTGTGTCCATCCCCCTTCCCCTCCCACTGATCATATGTTATATCTAGGACTTTATCACATAAGCATCTAAAAATGTTGTAATTCTGCAATTGATGAAAGCGGAAACATAGTGGCATGATTAGAGTAATTTTTACATGTCACTGTAATCGTGCATCACTACCACTAATGGAAGATTGCACAATCATCTACTAACATTTAAAGAATAGGATTGAAGCTTGTGCTATAGTAACACTTGGGACTTTATCAGATGCAGGGGAACACGGCAAAAAAACATATCCCAAATTGTATCATAAGGACAGGAGGTTAACAGAAAGAGCGACAAAAGACGTCCACATCATCAGCCGTTCCTGGGTCATAGTGCTGGCATGGACAAGACTCCACTATACCTGAGAACAGCAGGCTAATTTAGGAGGTGTAGAACAGGCTATATGATGCACAGACAGCTCTGCCCATCAAGGCTGGGGAATGTCCATGAGGCTAAGGGGCCGTCACTACAGCCTCTTGCATCTCCACTTGAGCCAGATACCTCACTGTCTCACGGCAGAGCCATTGGTTGGTTCCCCCCATCATTTCTCTCTTTGTAGTATTTTCCAGCCATCTCTTTTGCTAATTATCTTAGTGCTGATGACCAAACCCCAATACATATACCAGACCATAGCCTCCATTCTTGCTGCAATGAAAGCAACAGACTTCTGACCTTTCTATGGCTCTCAGTTCATCTGGGAACCCGCAGCACAAATGTTTTATATATTCTCCAGGCTATTGGAAGTAATGAGGGTGTACTTCAGATCTCTCTGCCAACAGTTATTGTTTTGATGCATTTTCAAACTGAATGATTGCTCTCTTATAAAGAGGGGCCTTTAGCAGTCTCCTCTGCATTCAAGCAAGAGTTGGAAGTGTTTTAAAAACAATCCCACCCAGATCTAGACTATTGTTATCAGTCCTTTGTCAAAAGAATATGGAATACATGATCTCCTCCTGCATGTCATCACAGCTGCATGATATAAAATGCCTGTGATCTTCAGGGCTTAGTGTTTTCAATGGCCAAGCTTTTTCACCCATTGGCAACAATGGCAAAATTGCTGCTTCACCTGGAAAGTAACCTGAGAAGCTCCCATTACCCTTTTCATTAGAGAGGAAAAGGCCTAATTGGCCTGAACCATATTCTGAAAATCCTGATAGATGGTACTTGATCATTTTCTAAAAGCTTAATTAAGTCATACTAATCTGAGTTTGTATGGACTTGTGACTGACCTCATTACATGATTAAGGCAATGAAACTGCCTTCAGAATCTCACTCCTTACCTGGGGAGGCATCAGGTACAATGTGAAATTACCTTTCTAACAGGCATGCATTGAAGGTATAAATTAGTCTAATTCTAAAGGAGAATAGAAGCGATATTTAGATTAATCAACGACAGGCCTATTGTATAAGAAAACACCTCTTGACTGGTTTAAATAAGGAAATTGTTCCTTAGAGAAAGAGAATTGAAAGGGGGCCTTCATTGAACATGCAAAATGTGATGGGAGGCATAAACTGTTTGGAAGAAAATAATAAATCTTTAAATTGTTTTCCAAAAAGCATCACTGTCCTTCATAAATTTTTTGTATTTGCATTTTGAAGAATGAGTATTATTTCCAACCACACTACCTTTGAAAGTGCAAGAAAACTGTGTATACCAGGGGGCTGTGACTTTGGTATTGCAAATATTAAATTAGGCAACAAAGAAAGACAGAATTCATGAGCAAACAGATGACAGGGCGTTAAGAAAACTGTGCATAGCTTACTTAATTTGACTTGACAGAATTGTAGACAACGGTTTCGACATTGGCTAGCACAAGTTTTTACTCAGTGAGCCAATGGAATCTAACAGCTATGTTTGGTGATTCGTGAAGCACTGAGATTGGAACACAGCTCACAAAGGGCTTGTCTACACAGGCCAAATAAAACAATCTCAACTTGTTGTCACAGCAAGCCATCCAGACAATGTACAGGTCAAATCTGGTTCTTTTCAGCACTTCTGGGCTTTAATCCAGACCAAAAAGTGTTAGGATTTACTCTGGGTTTGTGTGGAAAGTCCAGATATTTGTGTGTGTGTGTGTGTGTGTGTGTGTGTGGACTGCACTCCATAGTGACCTTGGTGTGGGCAGATGGGTGGAAGAGTTCAGGAGGAGGTTTCCTGGGCCAGGTAGTCAGCTGACATTTCCCACCAGGAAATGCCTCTTTCCCTGTTTCAATTTAACTTTTTAGTAGTTCCTTCATTGCTATTTATTTTGCATATGCAGCAGTTGTACAGAGACTAGGGTTGCCATAATTCTCTTCCACAAAACCAGGACAAAAGTGTATGGGACTGGACTGAGTGGATTATCAGCAAACCCACCCCCCCCCAAACAAACCCGATTTTGACATTTAATATTGTTGTATTGCATATTTCAGTAGTAGTAGTAGCAGTAGTTTTCATCATCATCATGATCATAATCATAATTTATTTATATCACATCATCAATTTACATGGCATTTTATAAGTCTCTCTCTCTCTCTCTCTCTCTCTCTCTTTTCTTTGCAAACAAAGATTCAGGAAGGACTCATCCCACGCTTTCTGCATGTGCACTGATGATTGAAAAGGCCAATTCGAGATAAACATCTCCTTGGATGATGTTTCCGGGTTGTGATTCTTTCTGTGTTGTCATATTGGACTACCCCTTACCTTCTACCCATGCTATATTTCTGATCCAGATTTGTTGTGAGGCTACAGATAGTTTTAAAAATGGTGCAAATGCAAAGGCACATTTAGCATAATAGTTTGTTTGGCTGCCCTTGTAACCAGTGGGTCTGTTGAGAAAGTCATACCTGCTGCTGGACTGAAATGAATATCTGTATTTGATTTTCTCCAAACTTCCAGGACTGTGTCATGAGTTTTTAGATATAATAGCCAGTGGTTATGTTAAGGGTTTTGTTAGCATTTAATTGTGAGTTTTGTTATTTTCAGCACAGTGGTAAAGCATGCATTAATTGAGATAATGAGTATGAGCTGTAATTTAGCTCAGTAATCAAACTCCTAAACCGAGCATTATCAAATTTATAAACTCAGCATGTGCAAGTATCCTCGGTGATAATGAATTCACAGTCAGATTATTCCCTTGCAATTGTTGATAATCCTTAAAATATATTGCATTGGCTTGTATCTAATATTATACACTATTCTGCACAAAAAGGCTATATTTCTCTTTCCCCCCTCCCCACTGTTCTTCAAAGAAATAAAGAAAAGAATGGGAAACAAGGATTTCAACCCCATATTTCATACTAGAATCAAGCATGACTATATCCTCATCTGAAGTTCAGGATATTTCCTATGTAAAAATGGAGTCTTTGCATATGTGACCAGAAAGGTGTTCACTCAGCGTACATCAGCACAATTACACATTCAGTACTGTGTGAACTCCCATAACAAGTGATTTGGCCCTGTTGCTCCTATGGTCTTTCCATACATACAGTATTTGTTTCAGCACAGAGGAAAACAGAATGTTGGATTAGACAGGCCTTTGGTTTGATCTAACAGGTCTGTTCTTATAACCTTATATCTGTTTTGGTATTTATAAAATTATTTGAGAAGGGCTAATCTTGTTCATCTGATATACATTTGGACCATTTGGGTGAGAATTTAGAAGCAAATGATCACCCTAAAGGCTCCCTGCTGGCGTATACTGGCTGCAAAGCTGGCCTGTTCTGCCCCCATTAGCTGAAGAAGATGGGCTGGCATCCACACAGGAACACACACTGTTCACACACACACTCAGGCTTCAGTCATTCACATAAATAAATAGCAAATAAAGTAGGAAGTATTGGGATAGAGGGATAAAGAAGGGAGGTTGCTTTGGGTGATACTATACCAATCTGAGTTGAGATGGCAGAGGAAAGCAGCAGAGTGGGAGTCCCAAAGCCAGAATGGTGAAACAGTCTGACGTGGAGTCCAGAAGCAGGGAAACTGTGCACACTTGAGTGAGGTTTTGAAGGGGTTCATATAGCCAATAATTCCCTTCAGAGGATGCGATTTAGAGTGAAAGACAATGCTTCTTGGAGGTTCTCAAGGTAAGACAGTGGACACTCCAGATATGCTAATGATCTTTAATGTGCTGATACTTTGTAATTGCATAGAGGAAGCAACTCTCTTTTTTTGGGAAAGGTAGAAGGATGAGGGTTCTTTACAAAATTGAGTATCTCATCTTAGGCTGATGGGATTAGCCAGATATTCAGGCAAGATGTTGCCTTGCAAATTATCTTTCTTTGGAATTTGGGCTGGCCCCTCCTTAGTGCATACCTGACTGAGGATTTTATCAGACACATGGAATAAGGTGTCATAAGGATGCCACATAACCATGAGAGGGCATACAGATCAGATGACGTCACCCTTTCATGGTTAAAATCAGCCCCAAACCTGTACCTTTTTATTGACGGCTGAAGCCGTCAATAGATCCCCCATGGTGCTTTAGTGCTAGCGTGTGAAACCTCGGGCCATTTAACTCTTGTGACTACAGCGAGAACGGTTAATCCAGTGCGAACACTTCCAGGTGAGATTGGGACATCCCGGTAATTTCACTCTTTTTATGACCCTCCCCAGGTTACTTGGGACTTTTAAAGTGTGCGTGCTTTTAAAAACTTTTTATGCTTTATTTTTGTTTTTATTTTTAAATTTCCCACAAAGCTTCATGGGATTTCAAACAAGGATGTGAACAGGGTTCCGTTCACTTTCTCTGCATTGCCGGGGCTGCCTTTCCTAGGAAAGGAAGGTAAGTGTGGCAGGGGGGGACACATTCTTTTGCCATCATAATAATGTTTTCTTATGCCAGCAAAAGAACATTTTAAGGGGCTAGTCTGAAAATGTCCTGAGTCTGAGCGCTAGTCTTTTGGGATTCCTGCTTTTTGAATTCCCCAGTTTACTGGCCACACTCCATGGAAGACCACATTTGGTCATATTATTAAATATTGCCAGTTATTACAGATATGTGGGAGGGGGTGTCATGGTTAGTAACAGGATTTCAAGCATATAGGACTTCAAGACAATGATCAATCATATATAAGAAAGAATTCTAC
This sequence comes from Gambelia wislizenii, assembly GCA_030847615.1. Classification (NCBI taxonomy): domain Eukaryota; kingdom Metazoa; phylum Chordata; class Lepidosauria; order Squamata; family Crotaphytidae; genus Gambelia; species Gambelia wislizenii. Next base: position 93,470,238 of record JAUMIR010000003.1, on the reverse strand, counting down.
TCTTTATTATTGTAACATTAATCATGACATTGCCCATAACCAAGGTCCCAAAGAAAATCATGTAGCTGCGCCCATCCATATCTAGTTCTAGCAATTTTCATCTTCACCAGGAATGAGTCTGTTGGGAATTCAAGACCAGCCACCCTCAAATACTTTCCAAAATACCAGGGCAACTCCTGGCACTATTCTGTTACTAAGCTTATCCATTTTCCACTGGAAATGATAATGCTCAATAAAGTAGTAGGCAATAAGAAAATCTACCTGCATTACAGGTAGATTGATTCAGTCAAGGAAGCCAGAGCCCTGAGTTTATAAAACTTGAGCAGGGCAGTTGATGTCTGGGACACTTGGTGGTCTCTCATTCATAGGGTCACCATATGTTGAAGTTGGCTTGACAGCAAATAGCAACAACTGTGAAGAGTGCAGAACAGTGAAGCTTTCAGGAGCTGGCTGATGACATCTTTATCCTTGCTAATCAAATGCTTCCAGCACTTTACCCCCATGAGCACTGGCTCTACTACAACATTAGGTGTGGACCCATGAATCTTTAACCTGAAGATATTCATGTAAACATATCTGGTACTGAATATTTTTTAAAACCTGGTGTGAGTGTAAATTATGAGAAGCAATGTTTTCAAAATTCATCATTCCACACAATTGGACTCTTTTCAATCAATGTTTTAGTTTTGCTTTTTGCATTCCCCCCCTCCCCCAGAAAAATATATCAAATGCTATTTTCATTTGAACTTTGAAGATGACTTTTACCGTAGCTTTCCTTTTATTTTTGATTGCTCAAAAATATAAAAGAGCCTCATCAATTGGGTGTATTACATGTTTCTCCTTCAAGGAAAGTTCACTTTTACCGTTTCAATGTATTTGGCATCTCTACACAGGTTAAATGTTGTGCCAACAGAAGCAATGTTGATTTCCTAACTCTGTTGTATTAACATACCTCAAATTTTGCCCAGAGCAAAGGGAAATTATGTTGTTTGGAATGAGATGGTAATTTACTTTCCATGGCTCAAAGTCCTAAGGCATCTTCTTAGGACATGACAGCCAGCTGTGTAAATTGAAATGGGCAAACAGTTGTCCACTAGAGGCTCCAGCTTCTCAAATAGCTGCCCTCTGAGCTGTTCTTTACTCATAGAGATAATAGTATTCTTTTATTATTTCTTACCGGGGATCTCCAAAGTTTTAACTATCAAATCAACTGACACCTAGGAACATATCACCTGCCTACCTGCATTAAGGGGAACATAACCTGCCTACATTTGCCATATTTCAGCTAGGAAACAGTAGCTTCTGGCTCCTGTTATCAGAAAAATCAAAAGAAAATGGCAGCATGTCAGAGGAAGGCAAAGTGGTAGTCTCTCTCTCTCTCTCTCTGGGCAGCCTGCAAGTGGATATCTCATGTACAAGTTAGGGCAGGCATTAAATTGGTCATGCCTCGACTTTTGATTTTGTTTGCATTTAACATCTGCACTTCAGCTCTGGCCTCAAGCCTTTTGTCCTTTTTTTAGCCCTTCTCAACAAAGCCGTGGAAAGCTGATCCCCTATTTACAATAACAGCCCCAGATTGAGAGGTCATTCCTCACAGCAAAATCCAGCACTGATGTTGTTTCATATCATATCGATTCTCATCTTCCGAGGTGATATCTTAGCAGTGCTTGCCTGGGTTTTTGCTCTGATGATTTCATTAAGGGCTTGATGAAGGGGTGGGGGGAAGTCAGCAGTGTTTAGGTCATAATGAAATACAGGTTAAGAATCCCTTATCTGAAATGCTTGTGACCAGAAGTGTTTTGGATTATGGTTTTTTATTTTTTATTTTTGGATTTTGGAATATTTGCATATATATAGTGAGATATCTTGGCAACAGGGCCAAAGTCTAAATGCAAAATTAATTTATGTTTCATATACAGCTTATACACTTAGCCTGGAGGTAATTTTATACACAATGTTTTTAATAATTTTGTGCATGAAACAGTTTGTGTACATTGAACCAAAAGAAAGCAAAGGTGTTGCTATCTCAGCCACCCATGTGGATAATTTTGGATTTTGGAATACAGCCCCTCCCCAATATCCTCAGGGGATTCATTCCCAGACTTACTATGGATATGTGAAACTGTGGATAACAGCGAACCCTATTGAAATGAATGACTTCTGGCCCAACGTCTGGTGGAAGCATATTATAGAATTGTGCTGGAGCATGTAGAAAATGTCTCTAGATGACTTATTTTTTCAGATGTAAATAAGTGAAACTGCAGATACTGGTCTCGTGTATATGGGAGTTGACCTGTATTTTGGATTTCCAGATAAGGGATATTCAACCTACACAACAAAATCAAAAATCCACAAGCAGCACTACCTTTTTTGGGCCAACTCCAAAGCATAACATGCATTATGCAAGCTTTTGAACCTCCACTAGCTTTTTCATCAGGAAAAGATGCTAAAAATTACATGGGAGAGAAATGGTGATTATGTTAAGAGTTACAGATCTCTTTCTGAGATGTTGTCTGTTAAGATGGTATTGAGAGATTTAAATTGCAAGCAGAGGACACTTCCCTTATTGGCCATGTGAGGATTATGAGGATTATGTCAGGGTAATGTTGCATTAAGTGCAAAAAGGAAAAATGTTGTAGCAACAGACCACAAACTAGCACAGCTGAAGTGGGTTTGATCACAGCCATGACTAGGCAGAGGGCTAACAATCAAACACTCCTATATAGTTGAAACACAAGATGCATTGTGTGTGGGTTGATGTCATGGGCAAAGAGGAATGTTGGTGGATGTTGGTGAAATTGCTGTTGAGTTTGTTAATGAGGTTTGCTGTGTATAGACTGTGTTTGTTTATACTGAAACTGAAGATAAAGACCTCCAGATATCTTTGGATGAAGCTTGCTGCCTGTAAGTCTTTTTTGTGTGAAACTGAGTCAGAGCTGTGAAACAGCTGCTAGCTGAAGCCTTTGTTCTTGTGCCCATTCTGCTGTGCAGTCCTGCTGCAAAGTTCTGCTGTTCGGCTCCTCCTGGATTAGTTCGTCCCCAGGCTGTGCCAGGTGCCTCTCATTGAGCCTATACTGAGTGGACAGATTAGAGACAAAGAGCAATAAAAGAAAAGTAATAATATTGCAACTCCATTAACATGGAAATGTAATTTCTATTCATATCCAGATTTCCCTGCCCTGTGCAAAGCTAACTGTTCCTTTCTTAGGCAAAGAACACTGAATTTCTCAAGGAGTCTCCAAACTGTTACATCTGGAAAAAACTTTATGTGCTGCACCATATTTTTCCTGTATGATTTTTAACATCTTTGCCTGATGAAGAATCCAGTGAAGCTTTGAAAGCTTACATAAAGTATTTTATGCTTTGGAGTTGCCCCCCCCCCAAAGGTACAGCTGTTTGTGGGTTTTGGATGTTGTTGCATTTTGCTGCATGGCCAACATGGTTACCCCTAAATATTAGGTCATAATGAGTCATCTTTCATGGCAGCTGTTAAAGTCCTCAGACTGAAGGCCATGTGATATTAGTCTTTGCTAGCTATAGGTGAGCAATGAGCAGCCCACCATATGGTGGACTACAGCTCACATTGGCCTAAGCCAGCATAGCCAATGGTGACAAGTCTTAGGAGCTGACGTTTGTCTACATCTGCGGAAGGGCTCAAAGTTCCACATCTCTGATCTAGGCAAATCTCTCTCCCCTGCACTTCTTACCCCCTAAATCCAAGCTGGGAAAAGTGCACACTGGGACACATGTGGTATACAAAGCCCCAGCAGTCCCCAAAGTCCCCTAAGCCCACTAGTTCATTTTTCCAGGCATTCCCTCCCCCCCACAAAGTACATGAAAACAACTTGCTTTTTCATCCTGGCCACTCCCAGTCCAATGCATTTTTTGGCTGAAATCTGGCCCAAAATGATAACTGGAAGTGATGTACAATGAGTCCTTGGTATTCAGTGGGGTTTGGTTCCAGGAACCCACCACTCCCCCAATATTAAAATCCATGGATGTTCAAGTCGCATTATAAACAATGTCGTAATAAAATGGTGTCCCTTATATCAAATAGCAAAATCAAGGTTTGCATTTTGGATTTTTTTAAAAATATTTCAAGCTGTGGATGGCTGAATCCATGGATGCAGAATCCGTGGGTACAGAGTGCCAACTGTAATATTACTCCCAGTGTGCTTCCCATAGCCCTGTCCCCATGTAGCTGCCCATCCTAGCCCTAAAATGATGCCATTCCCCATGGGATAGCGTGCAGCACTTCCACCATGGCAGGGATTGCATACCTTACTCACTGTCACCTTTGTCCTTCATGTTGAGAGGCAGACATCATCTACAGCGTAGTTCCTCATCAGTCTTTCAAAATGGTGTTCTGGGATTCTTGGGGGGGGGGGCGTCAGAATCAGCAGCCCTAGTAGAACATCCAAGGGAGTTGTTGGCCAGTTAGCTACCCACAGAACCATCACCTCCTAGTGCTGGAGTAGAAAAGTGACTGAAGGGAAGTGCACAATTCCAGCCTACTGCTTCTCTACTCCAAATTGCCTCCCATTAATGTGTTCTTCTTCTGGCATAAGCCTCAACCCCTTTCATGGGGAATGGAGAGACAAGTAGGTTAGAGCTGGAGTAGAGACAACTGAGGACTCCTTTGACATTAAATATCCCCCCAAAAAACTTAAACTAATACAAACAAAACTACTAGTGACTTCCCCTCACCCCAACTGATGATTATATTCCACTAATAAAATACTTTCATTAAGTGATACAATATTCCAGCTTCTACTTTTAATCAAAACTATTATTTTAAAAAGTCCAAAGTTGATACATACCCTCTGCTTTGATGCAAAAAAGTGATAAACATATCCCATTTTTTAAAAAAAATTAACCAAAGATTTATCCTTAATCAACATTGTCAATTGATCAATTTCTGCCAAGTTGCATGTCTTTGTCAGCCAATCTTTTCACGATGGAATTGATACATCTCTCCATTTCCGAGGATACAAAAGTCTTGCAGCCATTATCATATACTGTAAAGTTCTGCCAGTCTTTCTGTCTAAATGTTCTTCCAACATGCCAAGTAAATACACCTCAGGCTTCATCTGGAATCTGATTTTAAGAATGTCCTCCAAAGTCTTACGGATTTGAGTCCAGTATTTGTGGGCTTTATCACGAGTCTACCATATGTGAAACAATGTCCCAGTTTTCTGTTCACATTTCCAACACTTATTAGAACAGTGCTTATACAACTCCTTTAACATTAAATATGGACATTTGAAATTCTAGCTGGAACATCACCATCATTATCATCATATCCATGATTTTTTTAAAAGATTCATCTGCCACAGGATTCCTGAGAAGTGATCTCTCTGAGAAGGATTCCTTCCTGTCTGAAAGTACTTTTTTGATAAGTTCTAGTTTTGCAGCACAGTCTTATACATGTCTGTTCAAAAGTAATTCCCAGCTAATTCAGTAGGGCTTACTTAGTAGTAGCTGGTTGCTCTGGTGTCAGTGAGGGTTCTGAATTTTAGGTCCTGTCTATACGAGGGAGAAATGATACGAACAGGTCCGAAAAGGCAGGTGTTCGCAAGGATGCAAACTGCCTACACGGATAAAGTCCTCCCTAAACTCCACATGACCCCTAGCCCAGCTGCCAAGTGTGCTGCCGTGCCCACTGGGGATTCTGTAGGGTGCCCTCCCCACAAAAGTCCAAAGATATTTGAGGGGAGGGAGTAGGAGGGACTGAATGGGTCTGGAGCTGAGTGACTGACCTGCCGGGAGCAGCGATCATGATTCCTCCTTCCTCCTCCTCCTTCTCTCGGAAGCCACATTGCCACCCTGGCCAGCGGCTGGGACCTACAGTGGGGAGGACAGCCCCATGAAAGGGGTGGAGGTAATAATAACGAGGCCAGAGGTGATAAGGGAAACCAAGACCTGGAAGCCCTTGAAGGAATGGAGGCCACTGGCTGAGGGTCCCCTAAAGGGCTTTTTCAAAGGCACAAGAGGCTGCAGGGCTCTGGGGAAAGCAGCTTGGCAGCGGACTCTCCCACTCACATAGCTTGAAAAAAAATGGTGGCCGCTGCTGATTCCCCTCTTTGCTAGCCCCACCCCCTCTGCTCATTCAGCCAATCAGAGAATGCTGCCTGTTCACTTCTGTGTGACCGTGAGTGTACAAATGGTCATACATTCTAACGGCATATGAATTTTTCACTAAAATCTGTAAGAAGCCCTGGACAGGCCACAAACTGATTTTAAGGTAAATTTTGCTGCCCCCCCCTTTCTGAATGACACAAATGGTTACAAACAGCTGTGTGAACAGATCACCATTCATTCACATGCTGTTTTTATTTTATTTTATTTTATTTTTGCCATTTAGACAGGCCCAATATTTGAACTTCATTCAAGGTGCTGAATCCTATCTCCCAAACAGGTTCAACACCTTGGAGAGCTCCTTGAAGTTCAGAGTAAAACTTGGAATTGAGAAATCACACCTAACAACAAAGAAGCCACCAGCTGCCAGTGGTAAACACAGTATACAGTTGTCCCTCCACATTCACGGATTTGGCATTCACAGTTTTAAGTATTCACGGCTTGAAAATATTCTTTAAGAAATAATAATCCAAAAAGCAAACCTTGATTTTGCCATCTTATATAAGGGACACCATTTTGCTATGCCATTGCATATAATGGGACTTGAGTATTCACGGATTTGGGTATTCACGGGGGTCCTGGAACCAAACCCCAGCGAATGTGAAGGGACAACTATAATACATAGAAACAGTGTGGAATTTCAGAAGGCTTACAATTCTACCGAAGCTTTCCTGACCCCATCCCCACGTATTTTGGGGAGAGAAAGGCATGTCCACTTAACCAAGAGTGGGCATGCTCTAGAGCCAAGAAGCCCTACCATCCCATTTTCAACTCCTTTTCAGTGACTAGATGGGGACACCCAGTCAACTTTTGCCATGTAGTTATACCTTTGTTATTGGGGAAAGGGATTAATTACAAGTAATTATTTTTTGAATAATTTGTTAATACCAAATTCTGGACAATTACAAGACATGCTTTGGGTCCACAGCAATGACAGGGTAAAGATTCTTTTCCAGTTTTTGAACTGAAATCCATGAACCACAAAGCATATATACAACGAAAGTTGCCCAAAGTTTCCTCCCTTCCTGTTTAAGACTCCGTTTTAACTCACAAAAGCTAAAAACTCCTTTGACTTTTACAAGAAAATTCAATTGAGCAGAAGCACCATTTCACACATCAGCACCCATGATCCCAGTTAATATGGTGGGACTTTCTCTGTTAAAATGCCAATTTTAATTAAACTTTTATTATGCTTATCATTATCATATGGGGATTTTTGTGGACTCATTTAAAATGTATACAACCACATTGTTATTTTAAGTCTTATAAAGAAGATCTATTGGCTGTCAGTGATTCTTTGGGGAAGAAGTCATGGGAACTGTATAAACAATGTGATGTACTAACTCTTCCTATGTATAGCATAACCAAACACTTGGAAGTTGCTTCTTTTTTATTCTTAACAGATGCTTTGTCTCTCCAGAGATTTATAAAACAATTCATAAGCTGGCATTATGCACATGGAATGGTGGGTGTAAAGGAGCACACCTTTTGCATTTTTCTCTTCACTTTTTCCACTGTTCTCCCCATTCTAACCTTGTTGTATTTCCTACCCATCAGTCAACCCCATATAACATAAATACATATATTGTGGAAATGGAGGCTACATGTTCAAAGGTTGTTGTTCTAAGAACAGGTGCAATTGCACCTCTGCTCCCATACTACACCAAGAACACTGTGTCTATGGAATTTCCCAGCAGCATGCATCCCCAATAATTCTGATGCAATGTGGTGGTGGTGGTGGGGGGAAGTAATGGAAGAACATTTGTATCTTTGTACAAACGTGCACAAGGTTATAAAGAACTCAAACCACATGTGGTTATTCATTTATTTTTTCAAAGATGAAATTAATTAGTAGGTTCCTTTTGAATGGATGGATATGCTCAAATTCTGTGTTTAAAACATTAAACATGCAGAGAGAAGGTTAATACTATAGGGGGAAAAGAAGAGTGGTAAATGGGTAGACACCTAAGCATTCAGCTTTGATAATAAAAGAAGGGGGCAGTAATAATGGCCAGGATGATGAAAGACTCAAGGGGTAATTTAGCAAAGTATAGCTAAGGGACTTCACAGCCAGTTTAGTAATACATTTAAGCTGAGATGGTGACATTTTATATAGAATGAAATTCCATACCACTAAGCGGCAACTGTGGAACACAATAATGGAAATGGCAACTACAGACCATTTTAGAGTAATGGGGGGAAAAAATCAGTTTTGATGGCAGGTTGAAATACTTATGCATTGGGTAAGCCTTCTGAGAAAGAGTATGGAAGATGATCCTCAAGAAAACTCATTCATTACGGTAGGACCCCCGTATCCACTGATTCATTATCCACGGTTTCAGTTATCCACAGGACACAAAACAGCACACCCAACATAGTCCTCCTAGAAAATGTATCATCTCTAGCCATTTTCTCAGTCCTCCAAGGCAACTCTATGGTATTTTAAACCAAAAGTCTCCTTATTTTCAATGGTGTCTGTTATTATCCATGGTATCTGCCCCCCCCAACCAATCCCCAGTGGATAAGGGGGTCGGTCCTACTGTAATCTCATTATACTGGGAATAAGGATTGAACACAACACTTCTGCTGGGACAAAGAATATGACCAGTGTGTACCAGTGGTGCCTCATGGCTTTCATATTAATGGGCTTTTGAATCCATTGTAGGTCTATTCTAGACTTGAAAGGTGTTATCCACGTAGCATTCAGCACCCCTAATATCTCGTGTGTGTGTGTGTGTGCGTGCGCGCGCGCACGTGCGCAGGTGCACCTTTAAGTCACCTGTCATCTTATGGCAACTCCATGAATTTCATAGGGTTTTCTTAGGCAAGGAATACTTGGAGGTGATTTGCCATTGTCTTCCTCCGAAATGGTGTACCTGGTATTTGTTGGTGGTCTCCCATCCAAGTAGTAACCAGGGCTGACTCTGCTTAGCTTCCAAGATCAGATGAGAGCAGATTAAACTCCTCACTGCTCCCACTGACAAAGCCACCAGCCACAACTTGTGTGCATTGGGGGATGCCTTGTTTCTTTTTGTAAAAAACTGTGGGGAGTGCGCCCAAAGTCCCTCTGAGTTTTGGAACAATTTGGTTGGGTAGAATAGGTGATTACTTTGGGAAGCTAGAGCCCAGAGGCCTCCAGTTCCCACAAGGACTTTCTCACTTGACTTAAAAAAAAAAAAATAACTGAGTTTCAGGAAGACTCTGAAGGCCTGTAGAGCTTGTATCCTTGGCCTGAATCCAACAGTATCATTGTGCTAGTACAAGGTCTAACATTAGTGGAAAATTTGCAAAGAAAGTTTTACATGCTGTAACAGCTTGCACATGTGATAACACGTCTGTGCTCTCTCTTGCACTATCACTATGCACAACGGCTAAATCCAACTTCACTAGGCTAGTGTCACATTGGATCGAGGCCTATAGATGCAGCACTAGACACTGCATTGAGCATTTAAGAATATGGTTGTGATGAAGAGGCAATCTGTCCAATAGGAAATCACCATGGATATCTTTGTCTGAATTATTTGATTCTCTCCAGGAAAATATAAGAAAATCTTTATGATTCCATCCATTACATGTTTTTCCTTTTTTTAAAAGATTTGAATATTCCCACTCCTGGCTCATGTTATAAAATGTTGCCTGCTTATTAAAGTTTTGTCACTGGCTCAGCTTCAGTTTCTGTCTGTAACTTTAACTATGGGCTGTTTTTGAAGGATTCTAGCCTGCTTAGTTGGTTTAACTTTGGATCATTCAGGTGTTATTTCAAAAGAATATTTTCCATGGGTATATAAAATAAAGTTACCTTAACATTTAATGAGTACTGTTAGCGCTATACAAAAACCAAGCCAATAACTCACCTTTCTGATTCCTATAGGCACAGATTCATACCCAATTTGGACTGAAGTGTTAAAAAAAAAAAAGAAAATAATTTAGCTGACATGCTTCTTCTATACAGAAATCCATTCTGTGCAAGTTGATTGTTACTTTTTTAAAAGTTACCAGGTTAACACTCTTTTTTAAATTCTTAAATACAGTTTTAAAATTACAACTGTAAGTATTATTGTTACCACTATGCATTATTATCATGTTAATGTCTTGGTCCAGTGTTAATTTATTTTCAGCTTACAGTAACATATTAAATAAACCATGGGCAAAGCTTGCCCATGACACTTGAGTGATTCTGGGAGCTGTTGTTCAAAAAAGTAACCTATCCAAGCTCTGATCATGAAGTAAAAGTGGAAAGCTATACCCAATTTTTGCATCATGTTTCTTAGAAGGCTGCCTTTGTACCAACCATATCGGATTTTTTTGTCCATCTAGCTCAGTATTGTCTACTCTGAGTCTCCAGGGTTTTAGGCAAAAATTGTTCACATAGAGCACTACCTGATCTTTCCAGTGGAAATGCCAGAGAATGAACCAGGGGTCTTCTGAACTGACATCATGTTCCTCCACGATGATGATTTAGTCCCTCCCCTATGCATTGCAACAGGGATCTCATACTAGGATTTTAATTTAAATACATGTTTCTGTTTCATTTTAGAAGGCATTGATTTCAGTCATCCTCTAACTGGATGAAGAGGATTCTGCATGAGGTTTGCTCAGATATTGTCACTAAAACAGTTTGCCTATTACTTCTAAAAGAATAAATCCTATGCTATGGCAGTTCCTATGCTGCTCTCTGCAGAGGATGTGAGAATCCAGAGGAAATCCTATCGGCAGCTGACTTCTAGTGCTGAAATATTTAGACCAAATCCATACTACACAAATAATCCAGTTTGAAACTGGATTATTGGCCATGACTCCTTCCTACTGGTTCCTGGGATGTGTAGTTTTACAAGGTATTTAGCCTTCTCTGCCAGAATGCTGGTGCCTCGCCAAACTACAAATCCCAGGATTTCAGAGGAAAGAGCCATGACAAATAATCCATTTTCAAACTGGCTTATTTGTGTAGTGTAGATTTGGCCTTAGTCAATGAATGTGTCAATCAATCAAAACTCTTCTGGTTAATTAAAAAAGATCCTGCTAATTAATAGTCTCCCTCCCTCCCTCCATCTACTCCATACCTATGCAAGTCACCCCCATATGCACAGGACCAGTACTGTGGTTTCAATTATCTGTCATCCAAAAAATATGGTCTCTCTAGGTATTTCCTATGTCCTCCACTGGAAGTTACCATAGTCATGTTGGAACTGTCTAGAGAAACAGCCTCTCTAGACATTTCCTAGGTCCTCCAGCACAACTCTATGGTAACTTCTGCCAAAAGTTACCATAGAGCCAACACTGGAGATGCCTAGAGAGGCAACCTCTCTAGGCATTTCCTAGGTCCTCCAGTGCAATTCTATGTGGTTCACTATTACTCATAATCAGCTGTCAGTGTGTGTACATATATACATGTAGTCTTTACATTGCAGTGACTACTTTTTAACGACATTGGTTTGGAGCCTCATTTATCCTCTGTAAAACAGGGTTTTCCTCTCTCTACCTTCCCTCTATAATTCCTTACAGCATTTTTAAAAAAATAAATGCTGAGATCACAGGACTCCTGGGGATGAATGGATGTCACAGATGAAAAGGGAAATTGACAAAATTACCCCTCCCTTGTGTGAGCACTACAAATTAGGATCCAAGCCATTGTAAGTGCCTTGCTATATAAAAAGGGCAACTGAGCTTCAGCAGGATTTCACTCATATTAATTATTGCATTTTTACAGTATTCCAAAAGCTATTATTACTGGTATAGTTATCTTCCTGTATAAATAAAAGAAGTTTGCATTAATATTTTTAATGAATATATAACAAGCAAATCAGAAACATTTTCAAGTTTTTGGAGAATAATTAATTAGAAGATTTTTAAAAACAATTTATGAATATTTGTTATATCAAATTATTCCCCTCCTTCAGTAAATTGAACTTACTATGCACCAACTCAGACATAAACCTCCTTGAGTTTTGTGAAGTTTATTCCCAGGTAAGTGGGTGCAGGACTGCAGCTTTCAGCTTTTTATTCTACTTCATTTTTTAAAGTATTAAAAATGATGTTTTATAGACTTTCAAATTTTGATTTAATAAGTATATAATTTCATATTTGATGTTTTGCTTCATCTAGGTTTGCATCTGTGAAGCTGAACTGACTTACACTCTGTTCAGAAAAGGACTGTAGCAAGATCATTTCTAAGGTCTAACGGGAAGAGAATTGTTGTGAGTTACAGGAAATTAAAAAATTCCTGCAATACCAACCCACTACTCAAAGTCAATCTGTGGTATCCCACAATACACTGTGCTCTGAAGTTGAGCCAGAATGATTTTTGAAGAGTAATTTTGAGCCCTGTAAAGGGTCACATCATGTATTAAAGCCATATTTGCTTCTGTGTTTTGTAAATTTCAAGCTCATTACCAAACCTTTGTCTCTTTTGCTGTATGTCTGGCTTTGAACTCTGCTTCATCAATCTGATCCTGAAAAGTCTCAGGGAAAATACTGCCACACATTTTGCATGTGAAAATGTGATAAAACATAAATAGTTATGATACCAAGGAACAGGCCTGTCAAGGTGACAGTAAAGGGGAGGCAGGGGGGATCAACATTATTTTAACAGTTAATTGCTATGCACACTGAAGTCAGAGTTTGGAGGGGTCGTTGGAAAAAGTTACCATCCTTTTTCCATCATGTGCTGAGTGCTGACTTAGCAGGAGATCAGGGGCTCTCAGCACCTTGCGTGATCAGGCCCTCAGGGACCCAAACAATGGCTTTGCAGGACTGTGTTTTACTTCTCCACTTAGGCCAATGTCTCACAGAAGAAAATAAAGTGTTGGGCTTCCTCTTCAAGACCAAACCACATATAATTTGGCATCAGCAAAATGTATCCATATGCAAAATTAAATTGCAAATCTGGGAATAATTTCCATAGGAAGTGTTGGGATAAAAAAGCAGGCTATATACTGTAATCCAAAATTCTCCTTCTGGATTTTGGCTGTTTGCTTAATGTCTGCAGCTTCTCTACTATGCCCCTGGAGTATTTTTAGACAGAGGAGCTACATAATGTAATAACCCAGGAAAGTGCATGTGTGCATGTGCATGCACTCTGTAGTCCAGTAGAGTATCTGAAATGCAAGAGTAGATGATAGTTTAAATAAAGCCTAGAAAAGTGAACACCTTCCTGTCTCACAAGACTCCTCCTAGGGTGCATCTGTCACACAAGAGTCCTCCTAGGGTGCAACTGTAGAAAAAGCAGGGGGAATCCACACAACACAAATAATCCAGTTTGAAATGGGATTATTTGCATAGCTCCTTCCTATGGAATCCTGGGATTTGTAGTGTTACAAGGTCTTTAGCCTTCTCTGACAAAGAGTCCTTGTGCTTCACCAAACTACAAATCCCAGGATTCCATAGGAAGGAGGCATGCAAATAATCCAATTTCAACCTGGATTATTTTTCTAGTGTGGATGTTCCCTTAGTTTTGCAGCCCTGAACTGTTGTCAGGACTGCATCATAGGCAGCAGTCTGAGGTGAGCAAGAAACTTAGAGCTATGGGACAAAGATGGAAGTCAAGACAGAAGGGTAAGCCAAGGCAATAAGAGGACAAGCCAGGGGTCAAGAGCAAAGGACAAATCAGGACAGAAGGACAAAAAAAAAATCATACGCAACAGAATTCAGGAAGAGCTTGGGCCCATTCACACTACACAGTTAGGAGATTTTCACACGGGCTATATATCCCGTGGCAGGAACAGAACAGGGTCGGGAAAGGTTTTCCCTTTCGGACGACGTTGACCCCGTTCTGTCCTTCATCTGTCCTACTCCCGTGACTGTTCCAGAACAATGTAATCACGATTTTTCATCGTGAATAGACCTCCCGTTCCGTCACTATCACGGAATCACAGGTGTGCGAACAGGAGCCCCGTTCCTGTTCCGAAATGACAGCCATGGAGGGGAGGTCCGTTCCGAGCACTTCCTGGTACGATCTGGACATCGAGGTAAGTGGCACCCTTTATTTTACCCTCCCTGTTTTGATTATGTGATTTAAAGAGTGCTTTTGTGCTTGGTGAACTGATTTTATGTTTGGGGGAGTTTTATTTTTTAAATTTACTGTCCGGCGTTATCATGTGATATCGTGATAACGTTTCAGATGGCCGGTCGTAAAAGCAGCTTTACGACGGCTGCATTTACGGCCGGCCAGCAAGGAGAGGGGGAGCCCGTTCCTGCTGCGGAATTAAGGTGAGTGTGCGAAAGATTTATGTTATTCCGTGGCAGGAACGAGAGAGGAGGTAGCGGGGCAGTAACGGGACATTTTGGCCCCGTGTGAAAATCTCCTTATAGTGCTATGGTTCCACTTAACCACCATGGCAACATCCTATTAAATTCTGGGATCTACAGTTTAGGGAGGGATACCTAAAATTATCAGCCAGAGAGAGCTTTAGTGTTTCACCAGACTACAAAACCTAAGATTCCACAGGATGCAGTCATGGCATTTAAAGGGGAACCATAGCACCTTGTTGCTCAAGTGAGGCTTAACTAGAACAAGATAGCCTCTTACAGTCCTTCATATTTAGAGGATACATTTGCAAGCTTGGGTGGACAAGGTCTGTATTGTATAGGGCTTGAGTATACTAAGCTTCCAAGGCATATATTGTTTCATGCAGTTCAGTGACTCATCCCATAGGGCAGCAGCACCCCCAGACTCATAGATTTACAGTTTTAGCCACAACATCTCCCAACATTTGCATGGTATAGTGGTAACTCTCTACCCAGTGTGCACATCCAGTAATAACTGCACACAAAAAAAGCTTTCCATGTGCTAATACACAGATACAGATGTTAGAAACTCTGCACAGCATCTGAGCTTCCAAACTGAGTACTGGCGGCATGTGCAGGAGCTTTCGTCCATTTACACATCTGCCTTGCCATCCCAGAAGTACGGCAATGTGAACTATTTTCTTGCAACGTACAGTGCCTTGGAGATATATTCACTGCCCCCTCATTGACATTTCCACATTTTGTTATATTACAGCTTGGAACTGAAATGATTTTAATGTTTTTTTAATTAATTAATATATTTTAATTAAATTTCTATACTGCCTATCAGTGCCAAAGCACTCCCTAGGCGGTTTACAATGTAAAAAATTGTCTAAATTTATTCATTTCTTTCTTTTAATGGTGTTTGTTAGATGCCTTGAGTGCTTTTTTTTTAAATCAGAAAGAAGATATTACAAATGTAATATTAATAAATGTGAAAATTTGAGAAATGAATAATATCTATAATAGACTTTATATTTGGGAAAATTTTCAGTTGCATTACTAAAAGTATGAAATGCTCCATCTTTCAGCACGCAGGTGTCAGCAAATGTTTTCTGTAATCTCAGTTCCTGAATTAAATAGTTAACAGGAACTCTGCCGATGTGAAAGTCTTCCATGTGGTTGTTATAAACTAATGCTGGAAAATATCAGTTAAACTGGAAAACACATGTATGAGGCTTGGTTTGAGGTAATGTGCACCAGAGCCAACAAAAAAAATATATATTTATAAAAATGAAAGCAATAACAAGGCTCCAAGTTCCATGTGGCTAATTTTGGGATGTATTCATCTTAAAAGCTGTACTAGCTTTTTAGTAAAAGCACAAAATGGATTTTTCAAACAATCCTCCAACTTATCTGACACAGACACTACAATGTAATCCAAATAAGCACCACTGAACAAGGAGTTCAGTGCCACTGGAAAATGAAGCTTTGAGAAATCAAAGAAACTGAATATGATCACCCATCCTAGTGTATTAAGGGGAGTTCCTTTATATTAGCAATAAGATAATAACTAACATCTTTCATGGGTTACATGAAATGTGATTGTCTTGTATTTTGTAAAGGCAATATATGCTATAGCAGGAGTGGGCAAATGCACCGGGATCATTCATTTTGCCACCACACTCCTGTGACTGTGAGCATGGTATAGTGAAAACTCTCTACCCATGTGTAGACTGTGTAGGTTGTGACTGCACATTCAGGGAAACTGGAAATGACACCACACCACTTTTGCTTTTGGGTCTCTTTTTTCCAGAGTTATTTTCCAGGGTTTTCAGGGCAAACTATACCTGAACACCACATTTTTACCAGTGGTTGTGTGATTTCCAGTTATTCGGTGAGAATGCAAGTTATTTTGCACATTTTAAAAAATAATAATTATGGTGTGGGTGCTATGGGGTTTCCAGAGGCCTTGTGGGTCTGTAAAAAAGTATATGGTACACTTTCTCCACCCCTGTTCTATATAGAAAGGGTGATGAAGTCCAGGCTCAGGGATGAACCCAGGCAGCATTGGTCTTGCTTTAGGCAGAGTCAGGCGACTACCTCAGACAACTGAGTTGGAATGTCATGAAAGGGCAGCAGATTTTTGGTTATTTAATTTATTATTACATACCCTCCAAATGTCCCAGTTTGGCAGGGACAGTACCAATTAATCCTCTGTCGTGCTACTTTTTCAGCTGCTTTTAAAATGTCCAAGTTTCTCTTTCCTTCTCCCCACTTTCCCCCTTTGCTGCAACTGAGTTTAAAATGCATAAGTAGTTCTCACTTAATTAACTCAGTGAGGAAAGTGAACAGGAGGGGCAGAATCTTGGCCTTTTCAGTAGGCCAAGGCAAAAGCAAACTGTTGCAGTCCTTTCTAGCTTATCTGGTCTTCCCCATTAATAACTTTTGTCATTGTGACCACACTCTAATGTTGCTTGGCCACATATGTCCTGGTTTCCATTGTTGAAATGTTGGAGGATATGTTACTTTGTTTATCACCACCAGGGATGAAGAGAAGTGTTGGTAGATAGACTGCCTTCTGCACCAGAATAAGGAGATAGCCATCTTACTGCTTATCAAGAAAGGAAGTAGGTCTCTGGAAGTATTGAGACTTTTCAGTTCTTTTTGTTTTCATTTCACCTACATATTCATGGTTTTGCATCCAATTTTTTTCTTGAAATACCCTGGCTTTCCCTCGTTCCCCACTCTCCTTGTGTCCTTCCTCTTTCCCCTCCCACTGAACACATGTCACATATAGACTCAGACCTTGTCTAGACGGGTTGTTTACCCTGTCTTTCCCCCATCTTGGAACTCTGCAGTCCATACGACATAGGGCTTCCCCCCCCCATTTTGCCCCTGGGCAGTCCTCACAACCCCCGGGGCAAAGATGGGGGGAAGATGGGATAAAGACTGTTATTTCAGCGAAATATCCAGGAAAAACTGTTTCATCTAGGAAAAAATGGATCCAGTCCCATGGGACCACAGAAGTCCATACCGGTACACTGGCCCATCTCTGCAGCAACCATCCAGATCACACTCTCCATCTGAATGAGGCCTTCAGCATGTGATCAAGGCCGGTCACAAGCAGGGAGCATTGATCATATGCTGCAGGTACCCTTCCTGGATTCAGAGTGTATGACACGGATGGCAGTGGCAGCAGCTACAGAGATGGGCTGATATGTTCATGCAGACTCCATCCTGTTTTGTGCAAGTAACAAGGGAGCAACGGGCCTGATCTGGGGCCAGAATATGCCAGCGGGAAGATGGCATATTCTGACCCATGTAGATGAGCCCTTAGGCAATGTTTCAGAAATTGATTTTCACCCATTTTCACTGAGACCTTTTTAATTATTATTCAGGAGTTCTCTCTCTCTCTCTCTCTCTGGCTTTTCTTCGCAAACGAAGATTCAGGAAGGACTCATCCCGTGCTTTCTGCAAGCACGCTGATGACTAAAAATCTGAGATAAACAAGTCCAGTTGCAGAAAGCACAGCAGAAGGTCTCCTTGGGTGATGTTTCCCAGTTGTGATTCTTTCTGCGTTGTCATTTCTCTTCAAGACTTGTTTGGTGTAAGTTCTCAAATAAGGCTACAGCATTGTGGATAGTGCGTCTCCATGCCTCCCGATGTGAGGCCAGGGCAGACCATTGTTGGTGATCAATTTGGCCAAGCCTGAGATGTTGTTTCAGGGAATCCTTGTATCACTTTTTTGGAGTGCCCCCCTTATGCTGACCCATGGCGAGTTCACCGTAGAGTACCATCTAAGAGTAACCTGAGGACCTTGCTGCTCAGGAGTTATACTCAAAGTGTTAAAGTGATTTAGCAATATTGCAATAGTAAAGCATCAGGATCATTTTCTTTTATTGCTAGCATTCCTCCTCCCCTCGCTTGATATCCATTGAATCTGAGTCCTGGGGAAAAAAAACCACCACTGTTTCTTGTGATGGACATCTTTGCTAGTTCCAGTATAATACAGACAGCTGTGGAGAGGTACATTTCTTTTCAGGAAACAGTGGGTTAATTCAGACTGACCTGGGGAGTGGGAATGAAAAATCCTTGATTATGCCGGAGGTTCTTTGGGAATACTTTGGAATGAGGAAAATGTCATGTAGATCTCCAAAATAAAATTGGTTTTCTACAGGAACAAAACCTGGGACTTTCAGACACTGTTTTTGTTTTGCAGGGGAGGGTCTGGGGAGGTTCATAGTGTTCTGCAGCAGAAGCAAAGAGTCTTGTGTCACCTTGAAGACTAACATTTTTTATTTAGCATAAGCTTTGGGGGAGTCTGTTCTGCTGCATCAAATGCGTGGAGTAAAGCTTCCATAGGGAAATATTTGTACACAAGGACTGTATGGAAGTAATTTGTCTGGCCTTGGGTATTACTCATCTTCACTTATGTCAGCAGGGAGATGACATTTGCTGCTCTGACTCAGGCAACAAAAGGCCTGCAGCTAGACCTAAAGTCAGGTCTTCTATACATCATTAGAATCATAGAGTTGGAAGAGACCACAAGGGCCATCCAGTCCAACCCCCTGCCATGCAGGAATTGTTTGATGTTTTGCAACTCCACATTTGTTGTTGTTGTTGTTAACTGCCCTTGAGTCGACTTCGACTCATGGTACCCCTATGAATGACACATCTCCAAGACCCCCTATACTCAACCACTCTGCTCAGGCCCTTCAAGGTCAGGGCCATAACTTCCTTGATTGACTCCATCCATCTAGTATGTGGCTTTCCTCATTTCCTATTGCTTTCTACCTTGCCCAGCATTATTGTCTTTTCAAGTGAGTCATGCCTCACAAGTGAGTCATGCCTCACTTGACTGAAGTATGACAGTCTCAGGACTTTATCAGACAAGTCAAATACAGCATTATAAGGATGCCTAATGATCATGAAAGGGCATGTGTACCAGATGACATAGTCCTTTTGTGATCACGTATCATTTAAAAACCACCCTATTTTATTGACGGCCTAAGCCATCAATAGCTCTCTGGTAGCAATTTGTTGCCGGCATTGCCAGCATTTGAATCCACGTGCCATTGTACTCACGTGAATGCAGCATCAATGGGCAAACACTTCCAGGTGAGATTTGGATAGCCAGGTAGGGAATGCTCTTTTTATAACCCCCTCCCATGTACTTTCAGCTTTTTAAATGTGTGTCTGTGCTTTCCTTAACTTTTTGTGTCTTTGTTTTGTTTTTTAAATTCCCATGTGAGCGTCTTCTCACAAGAATCTGGGAGATTTCAAACCCGGAAGTAAACGGAGCTCTGTTTGAGCTCTGTTACTGCCGGGGAAGACTCTTTAACACCGGTAAAGGTAGGTCTGGTACGAGGGGTTCTTTTGCCAGCATAAAAAATGCCACAATTTATGCCGGCAAAAGAACATTAAAGTGGGGTGGTCTGATAAAATCCTCAGTTTAGTCATTTTGGCTTCTAGAGATGGTTCAAGTTTGATTTGTACTAGGACCCATTTATTGGTCTTTCTGGCAGTCCACAGTATCTGTAGCACTCTTCTCCAGCATCATACCTCAAATGAGTTGATTTTCTTTCTATCAGCTTTCTTCACTGTCCAACTCCACTGTAGCCCTTGCTAATCTGAGAAGATTATCAGACGTGTCCCTTGAAACTGTTTCTGTACCACTACCCCCCCACCCATACCACTCCTGCCCCACTCCCATCCCTGTAACAGAACAGGAATTTTTTTTCACACACTTGCCTTACTCCATTATAGGAACTGTTCCACCCCGCTTGGCTTCACTGCAGTAAAGGCAACTGTCATAAAGCTGCTTTTACTGCAGTGAAACCAAATCCCGCTCGTTCTCACAAGAGAATGATCGCGTGGGAAATTTGAAAATAAAAACAAAACAAAACAAAATATCTGAACAGAAAAGCAAGCCCCAAAACACACAATACAAACACCAAGTAACTCGGGAAGTGGGGGAAGGGTGACACTCAGCTGGCTGTCCCTATCAAACCTGGAAGTCTTTGGCACGGACCTCCTGGTGATGTCACATGCCGATGGCATTGCACCCCCACAATGCGGCACATTTTCAAATGCCTGTGATTCCATTATGATAACGGAATGGGCTTCTTATTCACAGCTTAAGTCATGAATAAGAAAAAGTGGGGGGGGGGGTGACCGGAGCAGAACGGGAGCTTCCTGGACAGGGATGATATCATCTGAAAAGGGAGACAGATAGCAATCTCCCCTCATCCCTGTCCCGGGTTATTGGACACATCTGATAATCTTCTGAGTGTATTGTTCTTTAGGTCTGGCTCACAGTCTCATGTTTGTGGGCTGTGTCAAGAAGCATTTGATGAAGGCTCACAAAAATGGTAGCTGTAGCACAAAACTAGAAATGTGGGAATTTCATCTAAAGTGCCCTCCCTCCAACAAAGCAAGTATCGTTTCCTGTTTCCACTGTTCAGCTTGTGAATGCTGTTACTTATGTCACCAAAATAATACCACCCATGCATAAGACAGAGCTATCAGTAGGCTTACAGGAACTGCGAGAAAGAAATACAAAAATATTTTAAGGAAAATAAAAATGTTGAGGGTAGGGAAATCTCCAAACCAATACTGAGGACTGAGTGCACTCACTAGCTATCAATGGGTAAAAAATAGAGAGCTGTAGAGAGGGGAATGATGTATAATGGAGCAGGGTGGAATGGTTGGAAGTCTGGAAAGTAGCACTGCAACACTTTATTGCAGGAACTACTTGTCCTTTTCTCCTAATCCAAAGTGGGGAGCCAGTCATATAGATTTCATATTAGATCTCTAAGATATGATCTCTGCCAAGAACCAGAGCATGGAAACAATTATAGTTTAAAATTCATTTGTTACACGTAATTCATTTTTAAAAAATGACAATTACTTTAGAAGTCATTATTTAAATTGTCAAACACCATGACATTAGCAGGCTGAGTAATATAATGTTTCATATTATTTTAATTCTTTACTGGGAAGGTAATTTTGTGGTCTTGGGGAGCCATTTTGGTCATTTTTAGTAGCATTCGTTGCTTTTTAAAAATTAAGAAATCAGTGTGTTACTATTGTGTCATTAACAGTTAATGTGGTTTATAATTTTCTCTAAAACAATTAACATTAATGAATTAAATTCTGAGTTAATGTTAACAAATTAGCTTTAACTCCAAGTTTACCAAGCAGTTCTGTCAAAAACCAGAAAATTGGCCAGAGCTTCTGTAATGCGGGATTCAGTAACATGAGTGGTCTCCTAGAGAACTAAAGTCAGCATCAGACATCCTTGGGTATCTACCCCGCCTTTGTATCTTGCTCAAGCCCATAGCAATGCCAGCCCCAGGACCTCTTTAAATCTTTTATTCCTGATCTGCAACCCTGATGGCTCATCTACACAAGCCAGGATATGGTGGCTCCCTGCCAGCATATCCTGGCTGTGGAAGTGCTCTGTTCTTCCCCTGAACACCAGCCTATCACTGTAGCCACTGCCATTTTCCTTGCTCTACTGGGTTTGGGCAGCAAGCCTACAGCATGTGACCAAGACCTGGAAGAGTAAGGGAAACCAGCAGCAGCAGTGAGGACCTGCCTGCTGGGATGGGATCCAGTGAACATGTGGGGCCTGACCCATCCCATCCCAGTGGAAACAGAGTAAACTGGGTAGTATTTTAAAATGTGGTAACTACCCTGGCTTGCCCCCATCTTAGCCTGTATCTGCCCCAGATGTGGTGAGGACTGCCCAGAAGGGCAGAACGGGGGAAAGCCCTGCATGATATGGACTGCAGGGCTCTGAGACAGGTGCGAGCCAGGGTATTTGGCTGGTGTAGGCAAGCCATGAGCCATGGTAGGTAGGTGGATCTAGCTACCCTATAAATTTCCCACAGAGCTTGGAAAGTTACTTTGCAAAAGAAATTTGTTGCATCATTGCAGTGTTTAGAAAGTAACTAATTCCTGTAACTACTTGCAACAATTTAAACAAGTTAATTAATGTTATGCTGCTTGTGAATTTTCCATTACTTTCTGTTACTTCTTATTTTTAAGGAAAATACCTTTAAGACTGATAACAGAATGGCATAAAACTTGAGAACATCCTGTCAAATCCCTCTTACAAATGTTCTCAAAAATAGATTTTGAAAATATGTAAAAACTGCTATTCATTACACCATGGTGGACAACTCTGTATGGACCATTGGCCAATTCCCCCCATTCCCTGCTGCAGAAAGCCCAAATACTTGCATTTTCCTGCTGAAAATGCTTGCAGGAAGTGACATCAGAGATTATCAGACAGGAACACAAAAAGTGTTCCTGTCCCACAATCTTCAATCCCATCCCTGTCTCAGCACAATAATCCTCCCCATCATACTTACCTTCTCTTCTGTCAACAGGCAGCCCTCAGGAGCTCCATTCCATGAATGGAGCTCTAACAGAACTCTGTTCACTTCCTGGACTGAAATACCGCCCATTCTCGCAAGAAGACGTGAGTGTGGGAAATTCAAAAATAAAAAGTAGAATAACAAGAAAAAAGTTTTTAAAAGCACATAAACAAACTAAAAAAATAACAAGTAACCCAGAGAAGTTCATAAAAAGAAGGTAGTCTACCTTGTTTTCGTGATCCCACCCAGAAGTATTCTGGCAGGACCGCCCATTGACGCTGTATTCATAGCAGGGCAATGGCATGAGGTTTCAGATGCTGCCAATGCTGGCACAAAAACAGGATGGGCGATCTATTGACAGCTTGGCCCGTCAATAAAAAGCAATGCTAGAATAACAACAGGGGAACACAAAAGGATGATGTCATGTGATATTGGTGTCCTTTTGCATGCCAATGTCGTTATTCTGGACACGTTGTGCCACATTAGTCATGTCTGATAATCTCCATGTCACTTCCTCTTGCCATTTGAAGAGGGACTGCAGAAGGAGAAGGTGGCATTTCGGGCTAGTACCATATTCTGGGATACTTGTTGAGGTGGAGTGGTGTGTTTTCACATGCTTGGGAAGCTATTTTTCCCCAGATCACACTGCTTTATTTAAAAAAGTAGAGGACCCCAATTCATTCCAAAGCTCAGTTCAGCAAATCACATCTGGGCCCACTGCAGTCCCAAGCTGATCCAGACCTCAAATCTGAATTGAGGTTTAGAAATCCAGCTCACCAGTCCTTCTCCATTAATTTCCTTTGGGAAAACAAAATGGCTTCAATTTCTGTCTGTTTTTCACACATCTGTATACAGTACAGATGGTCAAACATTAATTACTGATAAAGCCTCCATCCTGAATCGATGGGCTGAACATTTTCAAAGTCTCTTTAGCGCCAACTGAGTAGTCCAAGGCTCAGTTATCCAACATATGATACAAAAAACAATGAAAAATGAATTGGACATAGCTCCCACTTTGGAAGAGACCCTTAAGGGCATACAGCAGATGAAAAACGGCAAGGCAGCTGGGATTGATGAAATCCCACCTGAAGTTTGGAAACACGGAGGTCATGTACTCCATGATAAATTCCACGAACTCCTTGTGAATTGCTGGGAAAAAGGGGAACTGCCATCAGATCTCTGTGATGCAGTCATCATCACCCTGTACAAGAAAAAAGGAGCAAAATCCGATTACTCGAACTATAGAGGCATAACTCTATTGCTGGAAAAATCCTTGCAAGGATACTCCTGAACAATTTAGTTCCTGCTATTGCAGAAGAACTTCTTCCTGAAAGCCAATGTGGCTTCAGAGCCAATAGGAGTGCTACAGATATGGTATTTGCCCTTAGACAACTGCAAGAAAAATGTAGAGAGCAGAACAAGGGTCTCTATGTAACATTTGTCGACCTCACCAAAGCCTTCAACACTTTGAGTAGAAAATGTCTGTGGCAGATCCTGGAAAGACTAGGATGTCCCCCCAAATTCCTTAAAATGATTATCTTGCTACACGAGGGCCAGCGTGGTCAAGTCAGATATGGCGATGCTCTTTCAGAGCCCTTTCTAATAACTAATGGAGTGAAGCAAGGTTGTGTTCTTGCACCAACTTTATTTACAATCTTCTTCAGCATGATGCTCCAAAGGGCTATGGCAGAGCTTGAAGAAGGTGACGGCATCTATATACGTTACCGTACTGATGGTAGCTTGTTTAACTTAAGCTGTCTGAGGGCTCGCACAAAGACTCTAAAGTATCTAGTCCATGAGCTGCTCTTTGCTGATGATGCTGCCCTTGTTGCCCACACAGAAGCAGCTCTGCAGCGCCTAACATCCTGCTTCGCAACAGCTGCAGAGCTGTTTGGGCTGGAAGTCAACCTGAAGAAAACAGAAGTTCTTTACCAGCCAGCACCACAGGACGAACACCACCATCCCCACATTGCCATCGGCAAATCTCTGCTCAAGTCCGTTCAGCAGTTCACCTACCTGGGAAGCATCATCTCCTCAGATGCCAAGATTGACAAAGAGATCGATCACAGATTATCAAAGGCATATAGTGCATTTGGAAGACTTCACAAAAGAGTCTGGAGTAATAAACACCTGAGGCGAAGCACAAAAATCAGTGTGTATAGAGCCATTGTACTGCCTATTCTCTTTTATGGATCTGAAACATGGGTCACCTATCGCCACCACCTATGACTCCTCGAACACTTTCATCAGCGCTGTCTGCGCACAATCCTAAATATACACTGGACTGACTATGTGATAAATGTTGCTGTCCTTGAGCAAGCAGGGATCACCAGCACTGAGGCCATGATATTGAGAACACAGCTGCACTGGGCAGGGCACGTTTCTAGGATGAGGACCATTGCCTCCCAAAAATAGTACTCTACAGTGAACTCGCCACGGATCAGTGTAAGAGGGGCGCTCCAAAAAAAAAAAATGATACAAGGACTCCCTGAAACAACATCTCAGGCTTGGCCAAATTGATCACCAACATTGGTCCGCCCTGGCTTCACATCGGGCGGCATGGAGACGCACTATCCACAATGCTGCAGCCTTATTTGAGAACTCATGCCGAACAAGTCTTGAAGGACTTTTTCGGACACTGAAAAATAACGCAAGCAGCCTCGTCAGCTTGCAAGGCTGCTGCGCTGCAAAGCATCAGTTTCGGATTATGCTCACCCCTGCCGGTACTGTTGCGGTACCGCGGAGAGAGTTGAACATCATATTTCCTTGATTTTTACTCACGAAAGTTGATTGTGAGTAAAAATCAAGGAAATATCATGCTCAACTCTCCCCGCGGTACCGCAACAGTACCGGCAGGGGCGAGTGTCATCCGAAACTGATGCTTTGCAGCGCAGCAGCCTCGCAAGTTGACGAGGCTGCTTGCGTTACTTTTTAAACATCTGAAAAAGTCCGAAGAGAAATGACAACGCAGAAAGAATCACAACACGGAAACATCACCCAAGGAGACCTTCTGCTGTGCTTTCTGCAACTGGACTTGTTTATCTCGGATTGGCCTTTTTAGTCATCAGCGCACTTGCAGAAAGCGCGGGATGAGTCCTTCCTGAATCTTAATTGGCAAAGAAAAGCCAGAGAGAGAGAGAGATAACATTTGGAGACATGGACAACCCTAAAGCAAGGTCTGGCAACTGCCACTTTTCTGCCTGTGGGGGCCACGTGGACCACCCCAAACCCCCATTTGGCCAGAAGTCAAATTCTAGTTTTGGGGGAGGCAGATATTTTTAAAATGTTAAACAGTATGTGTGTGTGTGAGAGAGAGAGAGAGAGAGGGTGAAAGAGGGAGAGGGAGAGAGAGAGACTTCAACAAGCTAATTAAAAGATTAATCATTCCTTTGTAGACTTTCTGAAGAAACAATTCACCATTCTTTTTGGCCATCGCTACCATCCCCTCCCCTAAGCAGCTATTAGCTCTCCAGATATTGTACCCATAGTTCCCTTCCCAACAGCTTTGTGTGCAATCACAGATCTCCTATGCCACATTTGAGACTTGGCATGGCATAGACTTAAATGAAGATCTGCTCACAGTGACCCATGCTGGAACTGTCTTTTATTTAGGTTATTGCAGTGAAGGCTATGTAAAGCCATCCTTGAAAAGTGAATGGAAACTACAGCTAGTGCAAAATGGCATGCCTTTCAAAGCTACAACATGAATCTTAAATCAACTTTGCTGGTTCCCACTTTGTTTTTGAGCCCAACTCAAGGTGTTTCATCTTCTTCACGTATTCCTTAAGCTCTCTTCCTGCCCCCACCAAATAGTTATGATTAAGATGACCTTGATACACAAAAGAAGGAAGAAGACTATAAAAGTATAATATCTTGCTTCCTACTTTGAGAACGATGAGTTGCCAGGCATAAGCTTTGGAGACACTTTTTCAAAATTCCCTGCAAGTCAGTTTTCAAATTGCTTTTTAAGTATTGCCTTATGTATATACAGTAGTTTTATCTAGATTAATATATTTCTTAATTGACATATTTTATATATAATGTAACGTGAGGCATACATTCACACACACACACACACACACATATACAGTCAGCCCTCCTTATCTAGAGATTCCACCATCCACAGCTTGACAGTATTGCCACCCAAAAAATCCAAAAAGAAAACCTTGCTGTTTGCCATTTTATATAAGAGACATGCTTTTACCATGCTGTTGTATGCAATGGGACTTGAGCATCCACAGATTTTGCTATGCATGGGGGTCCTGGAACCAAACCCCAGCGGATACAAACGGCCCACTGTATTATAGCTGGCCCTCCATATCCATGGATTCTTCATCCACAGCTTGAAAATATTCAACAACAACAAAAAATTGAAAAAGCAAACCTTGATTTTGCCATTTTATATAAGACACCATTTTATTACACAATTGCATATAATGGGACTTGAGCATCCACAGATTTTGATATCCACAGGGAGGTCCTGGAACCAAACCCCAGTGGGTACCAAGGGCCCACTATATATTTCTTCAGTTTATGCCTTGTATATAATTGTTATTATTCATGTATTATTCTCCCTCCTTTTCTTTTAACAGCCATGAAGAAAGCCACACAAATATGTTTGGCCAAAATGTGTTGGGCTATTTTGAGAAATAAAAATATTATTTTATACTTCTGAGACTCAAGGCTTGACTACATGGGCAAAGAAAAAGAAAAAAAAAACGTACTCACCCCGTAGTTGTGGTGAAGTTGCCATATTACATTTGTGATTAATTGCATCTTCATAGGAAAATCCAGGTCTAAAAGATTCACGGTTTGCTCCACATTGCAGGGGAAAACCTGGATTATTGTCTGTATGTTGACCATAGATTGGCTTCAGTGCGAAGCCAGGGCAGGGCTTCCGGTGCCCAGGACTCCATTCTGACACTTTAAAAAAAATTGATTTTGTGCATAGCTGAATAAGTGTATCTCAGCTTATCCAGTAATACAGTACTCTGGGACATTGTATATTCACATGCATTAGTGAACAGAAAAAAAACACCTGGAGAAGCCCCAGTCATGTGGCTGGAAATAATGCAACATAGAGGACATGTGATCAATGTTGGATTGCCCTTTTACATTGTCATGAGTTTGCCTATGAGTACAGTGTGGCGGAATATTCTGGAGAAGTCCGGTGAGTATGGCATTTACAGGGCCACTGTGGATCAAAAACATCTGCAGTGGCTACAAGGCAGGTTTGGGTTTTCCCACCAGTGTAGACAAGCCATCAGTCTCTTTTTTTAGATTGGTTTCCTCTTACTGGGAATGTGTATTTGATTCAGTCAAATCCCAAGCCAAAATGGTCCCTGAGTTCAGGTGCTTTTTGAGGTGACTCCCTCCCAAGTGACCACAAATGAAGTCAGAATCCACAGGAAATTCCAGACAACCTGTTTGCAAAAACATCTTCTAAGGTTTCATTTCCCTGAAAATGTCAAAAAGTGAAGGTAGGACAGAATTTGGAGATTTTCAGATGCGATTTTCGGGTCTATATATTCCAAAACAGCTCCGCTGCTGCCGTGCAGCAGGGAAGCGGTTTTGGATGACGACGTTCCTCTGCTGAACCCCTCCGTGTCACTTCTGTGACAGAATGGAGGAAGCCGTGTCATATTTCACTCACGATTGTTGCCCATGAGTGAAATATGATGCGGCTTCCTCCATTCTGTCACAGAAGTGACACGGAGGGGTTCGGCAGAGGAATGGCATTGTCCAAAACTGCTCCCCTGCCGCGCGGCAGCAACAGAGCTGTTTTGGAATATATAGACCCGAAAATCACGTCTGAAAATCTCCTTTGACTGACTGACACATCAGAACACAAATCATAGCCATGTCTTATCAGGGGCTGCCTGTGCTTCGTGAGACAGATGCACATCTCATAAAAGTCTTCTGTTTCTGAATCTCCATTATTCAATGAAAGTCGGTCTTCAGTATCTAGATTGCTCAGGGTTTCATTTAGTGGATCTAAGTTGCGTACCTTCACTTTTTCTCTTTAATACTGTATATTTTATTGTTTTCCTTCCTGAATTCATGATTCAGTCTGAATACTTTCCTTACTCCTTTGTCCTCAACAAAAGAATAGACCTTCTTTCAGTCTTTTTCCTGAAATGTGAAAATATTTCTATTACAGTTCCTTGATACTGTTTCTTATTTTTAAAAAGCTGACTGGATCCACGCCTTATCCAAGATTGCCAAGGACAGAACTTGACACCTTCTGTGTTTCATGCATGTGCTTCACTACTGAGCTATTAGCCTTTAACCGAGTTATAGAATCATAGAATTGGATGAGACCTCAAGAGTCCAACCCACTGCTATGCAGGAATATGCATTCAAAGCACGCCCAACAGATGCCCATCTAACCTCTGTTTTAAAACTTCTGAAGAAGGAGACTCCACCACACTCCGAGGCAGCATATTCCACTATCAAACAGCTCTTAGGACTTTTTCGGACAGCAATTTGTAATGAAAGAAGGCTCGTCCTTCTTGCAAGGCTGCTGCATGGCAGGGGGGCTGTTTCAGATGACGCCGTCCCCCTGCTGATTCTGTTACGGAAAAGCTGGGAGTCTGCAGCACCATATTTGGCCATTTCCTAATCACGGAAGTTGACCGTGATTAGGAAATGGCCAAATATGGCACTGCAGCCTCCCAGCTCTTCTGGAACAGAATTGGCAGGGGAACGGCATCATCCGAAACTGCCCCCCTGCCACGCAGCAGCCTCACAAGAAGGACAAGCCTTCTTGCATTACAAATCGCAGTCCGAAAAAGTCCTTACTGCCAGGAAGTTCTTCCTAATGTTTAGGTGGAATCTCTTTTCCTGTAGTTTGAATCCATTGCTCTGTGTCCTAGCCTCTGCAGCAGCAGAAAACAAGCTTGCTCCATCTTCAATATAACAGACATCCCTTAAAATACTTAAACATGGATATCATGTCCCCTCTTAACCTTCTCTTCTCCAGGGTAAACACTCCCAGGTCCCTAAGTCGCTCCTCATAGGGCATGGCTTCTAGACCTTTCACCATTTTGGTTGCCATCCTCTGGACAAATTCCAACTTGTCAATACCCTTCTTGAATTGTGGTGCCAAAAACTGGACACAGTATGGTCAGGCCAAAACAGAATAGAGTGCTACTATTACATCCCTTGGTTTAGATGCTATACTCCTATTGGTACAGCCTATTGGTGCATTGGCTTTTTTAGCTAATATATCACACTGTTGACCCATGTTCAGCTTGTGGTCTATTAAGACTCCTAGATCCCTTTCACATGTACTGTTGTCATATTTGTGCATTTCAATTTTTTTCTGCCTAAATGCTTAAGTACTTTACATTTCTTCCTGTTGAAATTAATTTTATCAGTTTTGGACCACCTCTCTAATCTGTTAAAATCAGTTTGAATCCTCATCCTGTCCTCTGAGGTATTAGCTACGCCTCCTAATTTGGTGTCATCTGAAAATTTGATAAGCATGCCCTCTATTCCCTCATCCAAGTCATTGATAAAGATGTTGAATAGTACACTTCTCTATTTGTGAGCACTCTTTGGGTTTGGTTGGTCAATCAATTAGAAATCCCATCTTATAGTAGCATTGTCTAGCCCAGGAGTACCAGGAGTACCAGGAGAATATCATAGAGAACCTTGTCAAAGGCCTTACTGAAATTATATGCTATTGACAGCATTCCCTTCATCTTCTAAGCTTGTAACTATCAAAAAAAGAGATAAGGTTAATCTGGCATTACTTTTTTTTTTTTTTTTTAGAAACCCATGTTGACTTTTAGTTATCATGGCCTTCCTTTCTAAATGCTTACAGACTGTTTAATTATTTGCTCTAGAATCTTTCCTGGTGTTCATGTCAGGCTCCGCAGGCAGTAATTGTTTGACTCCTCTTTTTTATTCTACATTTTTTGAAGACGGGGTCAACATTTGCCATTCTCCAGTCTGCTAGGACTTCTCCTGTTCTCCTGGAATTCTCAAAGATTATTGGCAATGGTTCTGAGATTACTTCTGCCAGTTCTTTTAATACACTTGGATATACAGTTGTCCCTTCATATTTGCTGGGGTTTGGTTCCAGGACACCCCATGGATACCAAAATCCATGAATACTCAAGTCCCATTATATGCAATAGCAAAGCAAAATGGTATCCCTTATATAAGACGGCAAAATCAAGGTTTGCTTTTTGGATTATTATTTTTTAAAGAATATTTTTAAGCTGTGAATACTTAAATCTGTGGATACCAAATCCGTGAATATGGAAGGATAACTGTAGTTCATCTGGGCCTGGAAACTTGAATTCATTCAGAGCAGACAGATATTCTTGTACTACCACTTTTTTTAATTTTTTTAAAATACTTTATTAAATATTAAACAATAACAACAACAAATATACAACATTTACAAAAACAAAACAAAACTAGGTACATACCAAAACAAAACAAAAACACAAATGATAGTACAATTCATATCCTCATTATAAAAAAACAAACTATTAATTTAACCATCTCACATACAAGACACGGCATAGACCCAAATTTAAAAGACTTCGCACTTACTCTTTTTTGGCTCGACAGTCCAATTCAAAGTTCACCTCCTATAAATTACATTATCACTTAACTTTATATCTAAACATCCTTGTATCCCATATTCAACATTGCTTTCATTCTTATCTAGCTTTGTTCATTGCATATAATTCCAAAATACATGTACTACCTCTTTGTTTAACCTGTCATGCATTGTTTTGTTTATTTATTTAGGTATTTATTTATTTAGGTATTTATACCCCACTCTTCAGCCACAAAGGGTCCCAGAGTGGCTTACAAATTGTTTAAGCAATAGCAATTTAAACATCTACACCACATTAAGCAGTTTCCAATGTGCGTTAGCTCATTGCCCCCACAAGCCAGGTACTCATTTTACCAACCTACTGTTACAGCTAAAACTAGGGCTCTCTGGCCTTGGAACCCCCAGATTAGCTCCCCTGTAGAGGAAACCCCAAGTAGCCTCACTCCAGGGCATCCTCTACATGCCAAAATCGTTGCCACTACCCAATGAAGTCTATACCCAGCCCATTGGGAGACTGGAATCCAGGGGGACTACCCACCACTGCGAACCAACCAACTCTTCCTCCTATCCCCAGAAGATAGATAATTGTAGTGAAACCAAGAGGTATAGACACATGCAGCATCAGTATATAGGAAAATTAAGAAAACTATTTATTCAAGCAAGCTCAGTTAGACGATTTCTCATGAGGCAGGCTTCTCCCATACTTCAGGCATACTTAAAGTTACAGAAATAGTAAGATATTACAGGCAAAGCATTCAGTTATTCTAAGTTACATTCAGTTATTAAATTTAGCTACATCCAACCAAAGTGGAGAAATTAAAAGAATTCCATGACTAACGTGACTTAAACAGGCCCTAAAAAATCCTACTCACTGCTTTGCAATCTGTTTCTTTCAGATGGTATCAGGGAAAGCTGGGAGCTAAGCCAGGTGCTTGCTCTACTAGCCATTGTCCAACCTTTGGCTGGAGTATAGAGAGGCTCCTTTTGTCTTTGTTCAAGGCTGCATGGTCTTAGTCTGGCAAAATGACTTCACACAAAAGCACTTATATCTTAGAGTTCCCGGGTCTAGAGCTGTGATGCTGTAACACCTATGAAAGGATGGGAGGCTGAGTGAACCTCTGGGATCAAACTTGCAGTGTGGTGCCTTGCAGTACTGGCATTTAACCACTGCGCCACCAGGGCTCTCTACTGCATCATCTGCTCCATTTTTCTCAGGCTGAGCACTGTTTTCCTTTTGGGAGAAGACGGAGGCAAAGAAGGTGTTGAGCAGTTCTGCCTTTTTTTCTGTCCCCTGTTAGCATTTCACCATCTCCTCAATGCATTAATCCTTTCATTTCCTTGTTCTTCCTTTTGCTACAGACATAACCAAAAAAAAAAAATTATTTATTTATTATAAGCTCTCTAGCAAGCCTGAGCTCCATCTGTGCTTTTGCTTTTCTGACTTTCCCCCTACTTGAGCTGGCTATTTGTCTGAATTTTTCTTTGGTAATTTCCCCTTTTTCCCATTTCTTATACATGTCCCTTTTAAATCTTAGCTCAGTTGAAAGTTCTTTAGACATCCACCCTGGTTTCTTTTGACACCTCCCATTTTTCATCCTCACTGGAACTGTTTGACACAATGTGTTCAACATCTCACTTTTAAGAAACTCCCATCCATCATGATCTCCCTTTTTTTATAGGAGATTATCAGACACAGTGGAATGAGCCAAAAAAACTGCATTCCAAACCATGTCAGAAGAAGGCAACAGGAACAGAAAGGGTGACATTATCAGACACCTGTGTCCTTCATCCACCCCTGGGTTGTAGCACTGCCACAGACAAGGCTTCCCTTTTATATTGACAGGGACAAGCCACTAAGAGAAAGGGATGCCTTACGGCCGTGCTATAGCCCAAGGATGCTGGAACATGACATCATCTGATAATCTTGCCAGTTCCTGTTCTTCTCATGAACTTCTGATGTGGTTTTTGCCATGTCTGATAATCTCCTTAGTATTCCTGATCGTGGGATCACACCTAGTATTGCACTAAGTTTACTGAAATAAACTTTCTTAAAGTCTAGAATGTCTGACTACCCTTGGCTTCCCCTTTCCTCTGTATAACAAACGTCAGGAGAACATGGTCAACCCTCCCCCCCAGATTCAGCCACTTCCACCACATTAACCAGGTCATCATTGTTGGTTAGGATCAGGTCTAAAATCACAGATCCTCTTGTTGATTCTTTCACCTTCTGGACAATGAAATTGTCTTCAAAGCAAATAAGGAATTTGTTGGACATTGTATTCTTGGCAGAATTTGACAGCCAGCAAATATCAGGATAGCTGAAATCTCCCATTGCTACTACATGTCTCCTTTCTGAATGTTTGGTCACCTGTTCCAGGAAGGCCTCATCCAAGTCCTCAATCTGGCTTAGAAGTCTATAGTAGACCCCCACAATGACATCACTGTTGTTTCTCTCCCCCTTCATTTTTACCCAGATGTTCTCAACCTGGCTCCCAGGATTTATGTCGTGGATCGGGTGTAAACACCCTTGACATATACTACTACTACTACTCCTTTTCTGTTAGGTCTATTTCTTTGAAATAAGTGATACTCTTCTATTACTAAATTCCAAACATGAGACTCATCCCACCAGATTTCAGTGATTCCTACTTTGGCATTACCTTTTTTTTTTTTTTTTTAAACTTTGTTGTGTTAAGAGTTCAAATTCATTGTGTTTCTTTCCCATGCTCTTTGAATTGGAGTAGAGACATGGGTCATTCTCCCAGTTGCTTATTTAAGTTTTTTTTTTTCCCACTGCTTGGTTCTTGCACTAGAACCAGTTCTGTTTATGACATTCAGGCTATTGTCTCTAGCACTTGATGAACTCATGCCCTCAAGAATACTGTCTCCCTCCTCCACATAACTCAGTTTAAAGCCCTCTTGATCAGGTTTATGAGACTTCTAGCAAAAACGTTTTTGCCAACTGCTGTGAGGTGCAGCCCATCACTTGCCATCTTCATGAAACCACAGACCATGAGCCAAGAAGACGAATCATTCCTGCCTGGTGCTTCTTGGCTGCACAACACTTAAACATAGCATCAGTACAAGTTAAAAACAGAATCCATGCTCAGTATCTTCATTAGAGTTTGTAATGTGTGGCTCACTAGATTTGCTAATTTAATTCAGTCCATTTTAAGACACTGTGTAACTTTGAGACATCAGATTTTGATTGGTATTCTTTAAAATCCCACAGATTCAGGGAACTATAGTCTCAGATGTTGTGGGTATAAGCTCATCCTTTCTTGAAATAATTTGCTGCTTGCAAAATAAAACCCTGTGATGATCATTATAAGGAACACACCGTTTAAAGTTACCACTGATTATTGTTTAAAATCGAGCAGAAAAGCAAAGGCAGCTTTGATGGATTATTGAGTTCTCCGCATAAGCACAGGATTGCAAAATGACACTATAGCCACTTATCTTTCAGCTCCCATAAGATAAAGGCAATAAAATTATTTTAAAGACTTTTGACAACTTGAGCTTCATTCTTTCTATCATCTTGACCACCTCTACTTAGCAATTATCACCATTTTTGTCAGAAATTAATTTTGTGAGTGGTGGGTTTGATAGGGATGCCTCTCTGATTTAAAAGGCTGCTGGTCGCCTATGTAAGTATCACTTTGCATTTAGGACTTTCTTAAAGTATCACCAGCATTCACTTTTTAACCTAAAACAGCCATTCCTAAGCCCCAAAATGTATCTTATTTGAGAAGTATGTATGTATGGTAATTTTACCAAGGCAAAATGGGAGATGTTGGACTTTTGCCATCAGGGTGGGTTTCAAAATTCATCCCTTTTGATATAAGAGTAGTGATTTTCATTAGGTTAATGAAAGATATTTGAACTCTTTCCAGAAGCTATTTTATAGATTACCAAGACCAGCTCAGTTGTTACTACTACTACTACAACAAAATCACCAATGGCCAGATTCAATATGTGTATGAAATAGATCTGCTCTTTAGATTACTATGAGTTGCATTTCTAAACAAGCAACACCACAAAGAAGTTAGCAAAGATGGTGGGGTACAAGTTTCACATGATCATATACAGATGTTCTAGTCCTATTCAGACTAAAAACAAAATGTCGGCCTAGTCTCAAATGTGAGTTAGTCTGGAACTCTCTGAGCCAGATTTCTTCCTAAAAACATGAAACTAGAACCCTGCAGGAGGACAACAGGCTGTCCCAAAGTGGTGTAATGAGGCAAAAAAAAAAAAACCCACACAAAAATCAGTGGGAGGGGAAAGATTATACAGCCCTGCCCCTGCTGTTTCTATACTGAATGTCACTTTCCAATGCGACTGTTCCACAAATAAAAAGAATGCACGCAGCAATATTTGAACCTGAGATAATGCCAGCACAGCTATTATGTTGGGGGAGGGTGTCACACATTTACCAAGTCAAGAGTCTGATGTATGCACTGGAGAGGCAGACTGACCCTCATCTTTGCATATATCAAGTAACATATGGTACATGTGTTCTATTTCTGCCTTTTTAAACCAAAGGATTTTCTGCGTACACAAATGTGCTGAATTGTTACTGTGCTGAATGTTTGCTTAGGTACATTATCCTGAAATCTTCTTTGGGATAATGTTTTGGTTTCTGCACTGAAGAAACAAAATAAAGAAATGTGCATTACATCCATATCACATGTTATATTGCATGGATAAGGCCTCAGGAAGCTCTCTCCTTCTCTGTGTTCCACCACACTGAAAGCAGATTTGTGTGAAGACACACAAGAGGGCTACACCTAAACTCTGAAACGCTCTGCCCAGAAAGGCTAGCTTCTCTCCCTCTCTAATGTCCTTTCACCAGTACACAAAACAGTATTATATATTTTTCTAAAAAAAATCAGGTATTCTGGCAGTTCTTCAGCATTTTAGTTAGGTTGCTGCTGAATGGGCTTTTAACTGACTGGATGCTGGTTCTTTTTGGTGATGTGCTTTTCATTATGTTTCTAACTGACTTTTTAGAATTATACTTTGCTTATAATTAAATTTTACTATCTCTTGTTGCCTTGTGCTCTATTTTTGACAGAAATGTGGAATGGGAATAGAATGCAGAGATTCTAGCCAGTCACCTAAAATTTTCTGAGTATCAGTTCTAGCTTTGTATCCATACTGCATATTGTTAGCGTGCCCTCTACACTTCCCCCATGGTATCTCATACCTGGAAATATTGGACACTTTTCAGGGTCAGGTTGGCTTAGGCAGACTAGAGGTCAATTGGAGGTCACAATGACCTGAGACAGGTCTAGGGTTATAATGCTAAGAAAGCTATTTTTGGATTGAGCAGGAAGACCCCCTAATGGGTTTCTGCTAACAACCCAATCGTTAGAGGGGTATGTGCTAATCCTTTATTCCAGCCTTGGGCATTCCATGCAATAATTCAATCAAGCAATTAAGTGACCATTACTTAATCTATACCCTACAGAAATCTTTCCTATACCTCCTACCTGGCCAAACATTAAGAGGTTGCTGCAGGTGTCCTGTCTTGATGGAACCAAAGCAATCAGTTGAGTGTCTATCCAGTGGGAAAGCTAGCCAGGCTTTGTCATAACTAGAGTACCCCTTCAGGATATGAAATAGGGTATAAATATCCCAGCCTAGACCCCAGTTAAGGGTACCACAGTGGACAGACCCAGCAACTCTCTTTCTTGGTGCACCCCAGATTGGAACCTTCTTTGCCACTCTCAGATGCCTGTCTGAGTATCCTTGCTGCACACAACTCTTCTCTTTGAGACTAGTAACTATCACCTTATCTTCGTGGACCTCTCTCTAACCATCCTTTATGCCTTACTCTGCTAAAGTCTTGTGTGATTCTTAAGAACGTGTGTGGTGTATGTTGACTTCACTTTGCGTTATTCCAATAAAATACTTTATTTCACTTTAACTGGAGTGCTCTCTACAGTTAGTACTTGTATACACAGGTGAAAAGGTCCCCGCAGGCCTCCTCTCACAGGCCTTCTTTGGAGCTAATAATTCCCCAAACATTAAAGGATATTTTGGCATTACAGGTGGGACTCTAAAGCACCCCACACCTCTTATGGTAACAATATTTATTCCAGTCTGACACAACATATCTGTTATCTTGGGATCTGCAGTTTAGTGAGACAGTTTAGAATCCTAGTGCACTACCAGCAGTCAAGCCCTAGCCAGCATAGCCAGTGGTGAGGAATCCTGGAGCTGCAATCCAACAACATCTGGAGGCCACATGATTCTCACTATGACCCTAGAATCTGAACCGCATGGATATTCAGAGCAAGCCCTATCATTAGGAAGAATGAGGCAATTGCCTTAGGTAGCCAGTGCTAGGAGACAGCAGAGACATTCTCGTCACCACTATTCATCCTGGACATCGCAGTTGAGATACAGCTTGGGCTCTCTACTACAGTCTGCTACCTCAGGTATATTGGAGAATACTCCCACTACCAGTGTAGAGGTTGAGAATGAACTGCCAGTTGAGCCAGTACTGGAAATAGGAGAGGGCATCAGGTTCTCTTTCACCTAAACAGCAAATTATATTTGGTTGACTCCATAGAGACTATGTACAAAACGTAGAGACAATGTACAAAAACCCAGAAGCAGATTCATACAGTTTGCTCCCCACTTCTCTCTCAGCAAAGAAGATATTTCCAGCTTGTCCAAAGACCAGCAATATGGACTGTCAAATATTAAAAGTTTAGCTCAGCAGAAAAAGAATAAATGTTGATTTATTCATGCATGCCTGATTCTAATTAGACCTGTGCACATGTTCAGAATCCATAGATAATAAATGTATGGCACAGAGAAATGCATGGAAGAGACTGGTAAACCTCTTCTACGAAGGCTACATGAGTCCAAGCAGTGGATTAATCCTACTCCATTGGATCCCCTCATGTACATATACTGTAATTTATTTACAATGTCCATGCCATTGTTGTTAACTGCTGTTAAGTTGACTTTGATTCATGGCAACCCTATGTATGAGACCTCCAAGTCACCCTGTCAACAACAGACACACTCAGGTCTTGCAAACTCAGGGCTGTGGCTTCCTTGACTGAGTCTAACCATCTGCAGTTCAATATTCCTCTTTTCCTACTGCCTTCCACCTTGCCAAGCATCTTTGTCTTTTCTAGTGAGTCATGTCTTCTCCTGATATGTCCAAAGTATGACAGTCTAAGTTTAGTTGTCTTTACATCTAGGGAGAGCTCAGGCCTTATTTGCTCTAGAACCTATTTGTTTTTCATTTTGGCAGTCCAGGGTATCCTCCAGCAGCACATCTCAAATGAGTTGATTCTCTTCCTACCAGCTTTCTTCACTGTCCAGTTTTAACAACCATACATAGAAATTGGAAATACAATGGCACAATCTTGACTTTGGTATTCAATTATATATCTTGAGGATCTTGTCTAGTTCCTTCAGTTCCAAGTTCCAGATGTTCCAAGTCCTACTCTTCTTATGACTTCTTGACTGCAGTCTCCATTTTTATTAATGACTGACCCAAGGCACTACAAAAAACCATTTCCCCAGTCGTATGTGCATAGTTTGGTCCTGTGATGAGCATCTATGTGTTAGCCCACCCTTAAATAGAAGATGTGGTAGACCACCAATAGAATAGCCTTTACTTCTGAGTTAGTTGCATGGATGAGTCTTTGTTGCTAGAGAAGAGTAAGGCAAATTTGATGGGCCTGAGAGCTAGATTTTCACTGCTTGTCACCCACCACAGGGTGCACCAAACCTTGAATTAAAGACCGGACATTTAAAAATATATACAGCATATATCAAAACTGCAAGTGTCCAGACGCCCACATTCCATTTGGGTTTTGAGTTTATGGGTGTGAGAGAGCGTAAAACTTCTTTTATGTTAAAACCATTCCTCTGGAATGGCTCCAGGAGCAGGAGAAACATTTTTCTTCCTCCCATGTTTTTCAGTGATGGGGTGGGAACTCCATAAAGGGTTGGGGACCACAGAAACAGCCTTGGGGCTCCATACAGCCAAAGGGCCACATTTTGCACAGCCTTGAGGATCTCAAAAGTGGCCTTGGGCCACATGTGGTCCACAAGCTGCACTTTCCCCACACCTGTTCTAGAGAGACACCTTATACTTGATTACCAGGAAAGCACACAAAATATTTTCAGAAATTGAGCCCCTTGAGCCTCAGTGTGAAATAGAATCATTTTATGAAGCTTTTTGATCAGAGTCTACGTAGAGCACAGAACGCTTCAGGGAGCTTCATCATTCTTTTCTGTTGCAAGTTGGTGTTAGGTGGAAGAATCTGGGATTTTGAAGGATGGCTGCATTAAAAGCTTGGCCAGTAGCCTGCCCTGTAGCTCAGTAGCAGATTGACAGGAGATAAAATGTGAGCCATTTGTGCCTTTGATCCAGTGCTCTTGGGTGTGTTCATTATAAAGAACATCACTTTTTCTTCATGAAATGTATAGGACAGCAGATTAATTCCTGCTGTCTTTTAATAGAATTCTACTACAGTATTAATTAATGCTTTAGAATGAGTTAAGGAGCTATTGATGCTTTTTGAGTATCTTTGAAGGGGTGTTAAAAGATTTATTTGAGTATTGTTAGTATTAGAGATGGTAACTACAGTTTTTGAATGAAGTCTAATTAATGTGAAAATCTGGCATGTTAGCATTTGTTTGGAGTCCCGTGTACCTGAGAGCAGATGTTTGAACTGCTGAGTGAAACTAGGCAGCTTGGTCTTACCTGGTGCGAGTGATGGCTTCTATCAGGTAGCCAAAGGACTAAATATGGCAAAACCTGTACAAACACACACACATTTTCTGTTTACAACAAACGTTTTGTACCAATAAGAGCATGATGATAATGATGATGGTGGTGATGGTGATAAGGGAGGACAAGTAGTCCAAAGAGACCAAAAGGACAAATCTATCTATCCAGGTCTACTCAGAATTTTAAATTCTGTGAATCTGTCATACCCCATTTTTCTTTGGGGAAGTGGAAAAGGAGAAAAAGTTGGAGGGATGAGGGGGATGGAGAAGAATGTAGCTAGGAGAAGTGGGGGTAGAAGGACAAGCAAATGAGAGATAGAAAGAGGAGGTGGGGAAGGCATAAGACAGAGAATTGGGAAGGGGGAGAAAGAGAATGAGATGAGGGGAGATGAAGTGAGGGAAGGAGAGAGAAAATGAGTGCAACTGGGAGATGTTGCGGGGGGGGGAGAAAGAGGGTGTAGCAGGAGCAGGGAGAAGGATAAAAGGATGACAAAGAGAGTCATGAAATCAAGAAGTAAAAGAGAAAACAAGTATCTAAACAGAGCTGAAGAAGAACGGTATTTGTTCTATACCGTTTCCTAATAATGGTGCAACCCATATGCACCTCAAACCAAGAAAGGAGACTGTAGAATAGCCTCAACCGTAAGGCTAGAGTGAAGAGTGTGGGAACAGAACTGGGAAAGTTAACAGAAAGATAGGCAGAACTGTACAGCAGCAATCCTTTAACATCTTGTTCAGTGACTCTTGAGCCAGCAGTTGCTAGTGCAGCTCAGTATTTCATGGCACTGAATACTCCCTGCCTCTGAGCTCTAGCGCTGGCCGTGGTTTGAGAAATTTGACGGAGAGTTGGGGGTGGCCACATGCATGGAGAGTCTACAGTCCAGAAAACCCTGCAGCTATAAGGTCCTATAAGACACCATTAAAAAATATATTTGCAGGGGCAGAACTTTCACTTCCAGCTTCCTCTTCTTCCCCTGAGGCCTAGAGAACAGGGTACAGCCCCAAAGAGCTGGAAGCCCTATAACTAGTAGTCAGTGATGGGTCTAGCCTCCATGAATTTGTCCGATCCAGCTTACCAAATTGGCAATCATCACTGCATCTTGTGACAGCGCCCCCTATAAGAACACCATTATGATTTACCAGGGCAAAGAGCAACTGTCAGCACAACAGTGGCATAGCTCAGTAATTTTAGACCCTGGATTTAGGAGATTGTCAGATGCAGCAAATGTGGCATTACAGTTGTCCCTCCACAATCACAGATTTGGCATTCATGGTTTTAAGTATTCACAGCTTGAAAATATTCTTAAAAAAATAATAATCCAAAAAGCAAACCTTGATTTTGCCATCTTATATAAGGGACACCATTTTGCTATGCCATTGCATATAATGGGACTTGAGTATTCACGGATATGGGTATTCACAGGGGGTCCTGGAACCAAACCCCAGTGAATGTGAAGGGACAACTGTATTACGATGACACGAGACTGCAAAAGGGCTCCCCTACCACACAACGTTGTGCCCCAGTGTTCTGCAAGTGTTCTGCTGCTATCAAGAAGACATTCTTTTGTATTAGTGGAGAGAAGCCGTCAATTCATATTCCATGGCATTTTTCCCCACAGTAGTGCTTGTATGTGAAAACATACCACATTCTGCTCATGTGATTCCAGCATCAATGGGCAGACCCCACCAGAACACTACCGGGTGTGAATGCAAAAACTAGGTATGGGACACTCTTTTTATGAACCTCCCCATTTTGCTGGCAAATTTCCAAGTGAGTTTCCATGCTTGTGTGTTCATTTTGTTTGTTAATTTAGGTGTTTTTAGGCTTTTAAGTCTGCTCATATTTTCTCTTGAGAACTGCTGAAATCTCACCCATGCAAAAACGCAAAGTAAGCAGCGTGAGTGGTCATGTTGCAATCATTAAGGGGCGTCTATGTCTCATGACTATGGCAATGTGTGATAAGAAATGTTATTATGCCAGGATACTTATGCTGTAAAATATAGTGCCAAAAGAATGTTTTTTGATGCTCATCTGATAATCTCCTTAATGATCTTACCAGGGTAGGTGCTGGACTGGAGTTGGCTTTAGACACCAACACAGCACCAGGAATTGTGGCATATTGCACCAGAGTTAAGAACTAGATCAGACATTCAAACAAATATGCTGAAATGAAGTCAATAAATGACCACCCAATAAAGGAAATGAGCCTCTTGGGTGTGCTAAACTAAGCTGTATATGCCAATGGATACTAAGATGTTCTGTGTCATGCATAGTTCTACAGATGGTATAAAAGCCACTGCCTGAATTAAAGCATTGTAAATGTCTTTTTCCTCACCTTACCTTCCCAACATAATACTGCTGCTTTCGATCAAGAAGAAATGTATATCGGTTTGACACATGTACACACAGCTGCAAAGGGGTCTAAATCCAGAGCTTTACATATTCTGCATAGACATCACTCAGCATGGAATCTGGAATGTTGTGCAGAATTTGACTTTCTCAGAATCTCAGCTTTCATTCTCAAATAAGCACATTTCTTGTTGGTAAGGGCTAAGACACAGCGCATTCAGTGACTTCCTTCTCAACCCACATATCCCCATTTTAATCCCTGTAACCCCTGCTCCTCATGCCCCAATGACTTTTTCTCATTCCCTGGGCTCTGAATGAGGCCTTTCCAAAACATGCAACATTCTGGGAGGATAAAAACATTTCAACACATTATGCAACTATATAAGGAACTAGCACAGTCAGCTCAATACCTCAAGAGTTCTTTGGAAAATTAACACTGGACATTATATAAAACAGTACAATGGTATTAATGTTGGACATTATATAAAACAATACAATGCTTGCCTACTTGTTTCTAGCTTAAAACAGAGCTTGGGGATATATTTTAATTAAATTGTTACCCCTAATTTGGTAACAAAAATGAATAACTTTTAAAATAATTATCAATGACTGGAGGCAATATACAAAGAAGAGGGAGGAGAAGTGATGCCAGCCACTGGAAGCTAGCATTTGCAAATGCTAGCTGAATCTTGAAGTGTATTCACACTGTACAATTATACCAGTTTGATACCGCATTAACTGCCATGACTCCATCCAAAGGAATCCTGAAACCTGTAGTCTGTGGAGGCATTTAGCCAGAGAGCTGTAGTGCCTCACCAATCTACACCATCAAATAGAGAAATGACAGTTAAAGTGGTATCAAACAGTTATAACTTTATAGTATAGATACACTCTAAGGCCAAATCCACACTACGCAAATAGCCCAGTTTAAAACGGGATTATTTGTCATGGGTCCTTCCTATAGAATCCTGGAATGTGTAGTTTTACAAGGTTTTTAGCCTTCTCTGCCAAAGTATGCTAGTGCCTCACCAAACTGCAAATCCTAGGAAGGAGCCATGGCAAATACAGTTG
Source organism: Gambelia wislizenii (assembly GCA_030847615.1). Lineage (NCBI taxonomy): Eukaryota > Metazoa > Chordata > Lepidosauria > Squamata > Crotaphytidae > Gambelia > Gambelia wislizenii. Next base: position 93,426,728 of record JAUMIR010000003.1, on the reverse strand, counting down.
TCCCTTCATATTCACTGGAGTTTGGTTCCAGGACCCCCTGTGGATACCAAAATCCATGAATACTCAAGTCCCATTATATGCAGTGTCCCTTATATAAAATGGCAAAATCAAGGTTTGCTTTTTGGATTATTATTTTTTTAAGAATATTTTCAAGCCATGAATACTTAAATCCGTGGATACAGAGGGACAACTGTAATCCAGTTTCAAACTGGATTATTTGTGTAATGTGGATTTGGCTTAAGAGCCTTATTGCACTACACTTGTTATGGCACTATTATGCCACTTAAGCTGCTCTGGATGCCTCCTGTGGAATTCTGGGATTTGTAGTTTAGTGAAACCTAAGAGCTCTCTGGCTGAGAATGCTAAATGCCCCTCCCTAAACTGCAAATCCCAGGATTCCACAAGAGGCAACCAGAGCAGTTAAGTGGAATAATGGTGCTATAACAGTTAACAGTGTAGTGTGATAAGGATTCAATCTTTTCAGACCTAGGAGCCAAATGTAGCCCTATCATACCATTTGGGGACTACGTCCTTCCTTCTTTGTCCTTCTCTTTCTTTTCTTTGCTTTCTTCTTCTGTTTTTTCCCCCCGAGGTATATGTACTGGGGCAGTGTGTCTTTTGTAACCCTACTTCCTCCAATCTGTAAGCCAAAACTATTGCAGCAGCTACAAGTACAGAATGGGTACACATGTTTAAGGAACCCTGGGAAGCAGGAATCAGACAGACTATTTGCAACCTCAAAGAGTATAATCCATTGCATGTGTTGTTGGAGGCTACATGACAGCCAAAAAAAAACAAAAAACAAAAAACAAATGCCCAGCCCAAAGCAGGAGGGGAGGTAAAAGAGAGGAGTAATCCCCTAACAAACTGCCCCCAAAAATTCCAATTCTGCAGGGGAGGGGAGCCCCTGGAATGTAGGGTTTACACAGAGGAGGTGGAAAGGGGGTTCTCCCACTGAAATAAATTGGGGTGCCTTAAATTGGAATGGGGGGGTGAAATGTGGGTCAGGATGGGAGGGAGTGAACAACTGGAGCAGGAGGGGGCTGAAGAGAAGGATGAAGTGGTAACAGCCTGAGGCGCTCTTACCTGGGAGTAAAGCCACCTTGGAAATTGGAGAGGGGGTCTGTCCAATGTGAACACCATTGATTTGCATAGTGCATGTTTAGTCCCTGGCAGGAGAGCTCAGAGTTTTGGGGTGGGGGCAGATTCCTCATGAATAGGGCTAGGCATTAAATATCCTAAAAGGCACCAGATCCCATCTGAATTTGAAAGCTAAGCAGGGTCAGCCCTGGTTAGTACTTGGCTAGGGAGACTGCCAACAAATACCAGGTGCTGTAAGCTACATTGCAGAGGAAGGAACTGCCAAAAACCCCTCTGAGTATTCCTTCCCTAAGAAAACCCTTAGGCATGGGGTCACCATAAGTCAACAGGTGGTTTGAAGGCACATACTCACACATGGGAAAGAATGCAAAGGCTATGAGAAAAAGAATCAGTGTAATGTTGACCAAACAGTGGGGAAAACAAGCAGTGCAGTAGTGAGGGACCAGGATACTGAAGTTGAGGAGAGGATATTCGTTGTGAGCTTGCCCACCTCCACTAAGTGGGAAGTACAGTTCAAGGCATCATCTCTTGGGTACCCACAGAGAGATGGAAAGGCTGAATGAGTGCAGGTTGAGTATCCCTTATCTGAAATGCTTGGGACCAGAGGTGTTTTGGATTTTGGAATATGTTGTGTTTTTTGAATACTTGCATATACGTAGTGAGATATCTTGGAGATGGGACCCAAGTCTAAACACGAAATTCTTTGGTGTTTCATATACATCTTATACACATAGCCTAAAAGCAATTTTATACACAATATTTTTAATACGTTATGTATGAAACAAAGTTTGTTTGCATTGAACCACCAGAAAGCAAAGCCATCACTATCGCAGCCACCCATGTGGACAATTTTGGATTTTGGAATATTTCAGATTTTGGAATTTCAAATAAGGGAGAGTCCATGTAAGAAGAGGGGGGGGGTGGAATGCTGAAGGCACATAAGACTGGAGGGAATCCATACCTAGCTTTATTAGATCATCACAACACACCCTCATTCAGAATGGATAGCATCCCAGCGCAAAAACTGATGGAACACCAAACTAGGACATATTGGGTCTGTCTATACGATTTTAAAAAATCCATTTAGGGGGGTAAAGAATATGAATAGGCAGCTGTTCATATGCATATGATCCACCTACATGATTTTTTACCCCTCCTAAACTCTGTATGAGCCCCCTTCGCCAGCTAGGGTTTTAAATCTCCCGCCACTTTCTTTTTTATTTAAAAAGGTGCCTGCTTTGCAGGCATTCAGTTTTCCCTATTTACAATGTAAAATAAAAACAAATATATAATTCATGGACTTACCGGATGCTCGTGTAGCTGGGAATCCAACATGGCGGCCGCTCCCAATTCCCCTCCTAGCTAGCCCTGCCCCCTCAGATTACAATGCCTGTTCGTATGTGTGCGAACGGGGCGTACAGATTATCAGCCATTCGAACGACTGTACATATTTTATGCTGAGATCCGCTACTCCTTCTGAACACAGAATCCACGTAGTTTACAGGTGATTCGCTAGCCCCCCTTCTGAATGACATGTATGAATCCGAATGGCCGTGTGTACGGAAGAGCGATCTTCCAAACAGTGTACATATTTTTTTTACCATGTAGATGGGACCATTGCTGCCCTGTCAGAGACTGTTACAGCCCATGAGGTAAGGGGTGACTACATGGAAACAGGCAAAATGTTAACAGCTAGAACAAATTGCATGGGTGCCACAGAGACCACTCTGTAAAGAATGTAAGCTCTGGGTACAACAAGTACATCCACATCTAAAACAATGACATAGGGCCGCAGTTCAGAACATAGTAGGAGACTGATCCTACAGTGTTGGTACAGATAATGAGCAGCACCTGAGACATAACTGAAGGCAGTTGCAAGTGTAGGCAAAGTGGACACACAATTACACAAACAAGTTCAGGACAAGATCCAAGACAGCTCTGACAATTGGTCAGTTGCTGATGAGTCCTACATGGAGCAGGGGGCAGAGGTCTCTCCTTTCCTTCCACAAAGGAAGGACAGACCCAAGCAGGGTGCAGCCCACAAATCAATGTGCTGACAGCACAGAAGAAACCACAGCATTCAGAACAACAAGACAAACAAGGGGTGAGAGGCTGGTACAACAACAAGTGTACTTCCTAAAAGATCACAACAGACCAGAAGATGCTGTCCTGCTCCTCTCTCTTTCCCCTGCTGAGTTGATTGAGTGTAAACTATTATTGATGACAAAGGGGGGAAGTGGAAAGAGAAAGTAACTGGGACATTTTAAAAGCAGCTGAAAACAGGAGACAACAGAGGATTCATTGGGACTGTCCCTGCCAAATCTGGACAGTTGGAGGGCATTCACTTCCTCTATATATTTTATTTATTTATTTATTTCATTTTTTTACTCAGAAGTAAGCCTTACTGTATTTATTTGGCCTTTGAATGATGCACAGCCTGGCAGGATTCTAGTCCTGAAAAGTAATTTCCTTGCTTTGGTTTGAAGGCCTCTGAATTAGATGATGAACATGGATTGTGTTACTTTCCAAGGATTGAACAGTTTGCTACATACGTTGTGCCTGTTTGAACACTGTAACTTTTCTTTAAACATTCAATTTTGCAAAGTACACATAATTAGAATCAGCAGCTCTTTCAGGGGTGGGGGGGCAGCGAAGGAAAATAGGCCTTTTCAAAAAATCTATCTATATTCACCACACTTCCCAAAGAATTTTTCAATCTAGCAATTTTTCAAGCAATAATTTGCCATTACTTGATGTTGCTTTACACAGAGATAACATATACCCTGGCTGATCGACAACTTTCGTATTCAGCCTTTGACATCAATTATCTATTATCTATTCTTCTGTCAATATCTGTGGTCTAAATCTTGAGCAAAAGAATTACACTTTTGGCGAGGCGAAAATGTGCCTTTACTAACTGCGCAAATAACTAAGATTTGAATTGACTACGTTCTCCTCCCCAGCATCTAAGAGGGTTGTGCAAACAGTTTAATCAGCTTAACACCACCCTAGATTTGTTGGGATTAATGATAAAATTGGAACTTAATTTCTGTTGGTCTGGGGGGGGGGGAAGAAATCTTGCAGTTGTAAAACACATCCTACCCCCTCACTCCATCTGCCCCCTCTCAGAAGTATCCTTGCACTCACAAATCCTTTCTTATCATATTGATGCCTTCAAAGGTAATTTTTCAAGTGAAAGATACTGATTGAATTAAGGACCAGTTCTCTTAATTTATACAGAAGGTACATGCTGCAGGTGTACCAGTTTGTGAAATGTCACAAACTGTACAAGGGGAAAAATATGTTTCTAAATGGCTTCATAATTTCTAATCCTGTGTATGAATAGTGACCTCATTCCCCAAGCATGGAACAGACCACATAAAGGAAGGAGACCTAAACAGGCTTGAGAAAACTCCAATATTTTATAGAACTAAACCAAAACAAAACAAGAACCTTTTTGTTGGGGAATGATGATGATGATGATATTTATTTCTATTCTGCCTTTCTCCCCAAACTGGAACTCAAGGTGGCTTTTCACAGGGACAATGGTAGTTACAGTCCATTATAGCTGGATGGCACTTGGTTGGGGAAGGCTGTGGCATCATGCCAATTTGAGCAAATGAGAAGGTGTTTTTTCCATCCATGAAAGCTCTAGTGGGGATTTGGTTTTGTTTTTGTTTTTTATGGGCAAGGCTGTAGTCCAGTCTTTTTCATATGGAATGCTTATAACAATGGAATAATTGAAGGATAGGCTGAAATGTCAATCAAGGCGCAAGTCTAGTCTACTTAGCCCATAATATGCATTTTAGAAAACAGGCTAATTACATAATTACCTAATTACATTTCATTTGAAAGGGTCATTCTTCTCTTTAAACAATTAATATATTTGTTTAGTAGAAAGGGAATTGGCCTGGTTAGGGAGAGGTTCTTATTTATTGCAGAAGCTAGAAAGTTTCCAAACAAGTGGTTCTGCTCTCTGATTTCACTGCTTCTAAAGGAAGAGAGCCAATTTAAGCAGAATGGAAATGGAGGTGGGGTGAAGGGATCAAAATAACATGAATTGCTTAATTGTTTGTGTCAAAAGATGCAAGATCAGACTTTCCATGTTGACAACAAAACGTTAACATTACTTAAGTGCCCATGTAGCTTTTACTTTCTTTTGAAATGTTCAGGTCAGAATGCCCTCCTTCCCCCTTTTTTTCTTTACCACACATCTATTGGTTCCTTCCCCAATATAATGTAATAGGCAATTTCTCCAGCCTAACTGAACACCCTTATTTCTCTTACAGTGCAGTCTGATTCCTGTCTGCTCAGAAGCAAGCACAACACACTGTAATCAATGGGTATTATTCTCATATATACAAGATTGCACTGTAAATCTTCAAGCACAGAATCAAGAAGCTTTTGCTATTGGTTTTGCAATGCGCATTTTAGGTACAGGTTTGACCTTACATGAGCCTCGGGGATCATTAGGCTGGAAACACAAAGAAAAGTCAAAGTCTTGAGGATGTAGCAAGTGGCTGTTATTTTTTTTTTTAATCCCTATGTATTTTGACCAGGAAATATTTCTAAAACATAAGTTGAATTATATACAGCACTTGGATTTATATAATTTGACATATGTTATGTCTGTATTCTTAATGTATTTATATTGTCTTTTCCAAACAGCCCCTGAAGGACATCAAGCAAATATTTTCTTGCCAAAACATATAGGGGTTTTAAAAGAATAACAATCATTTCCTACATCCTTGAGACTTTCTCTTTCATTTGCACTGGGTTCTGCTGGCTGTTTACAGTTTCTTTTGGTTTTATAATCTTAAATGTACAAATTTAACTTGAGTCAGTGTCATACAAACAAGAAAAAGAGAATATCAGAGCATGGAAATAAAAAGTAACAAATAATTTAGTTACCGATGCTTAAATTCATTCCTTTGGGTAGCAACAATTGCCTAACAATGTTGTCTTTATTGAGTAAAGGAGCAAGACCCAGAATGTTCTAGAGCAGTGCTGCTCAATGTAGTGGTCCATTGACCTGCACTGGTCCATGATCCATCAGCTGCTGGTACCTGAGGCTCATCTACACAGGCCAGACTGCACTGGTGTGTAGATCAGCCCATTACCCCCACACACACCGTTACCTGCACAGAATGGAAGACCAGATCGACACAATGGCCTGTTGCTGCCCCCACTGCTGCCACCATCTCCCTCACGGTCTCTGAAGTCAATAAGCCAGGCCACAACATGTGACCAGGGCCCCCTGCATGTAACCAGCCTTGGTCCCATGCTGCAGTCCTGCTTCCTGCTGTGGAAGAGCAATGGCAGCAGGCAGCTGCAGCAATGGACCAGCATGCTGGAATGGGCTCCTGCAGTCATGTGGCTACTGATCCACTTTTGCCAGCAAGAGCGGGGTTTTCTGGATATATTTTTTTAAAAAAACCACTGCAACGGGACCTACCCACAGCCCCCCCATCCCCATCTTTGTCCCGATGGTAGTGAGGACTGCCCAGGGGCAAAACTTCATCAGGACTGCAGTGCTCCAAGATGGTAGAAAGACAGGGTAAATTGTCTGTGCTGACAAGCCCCTGGAGAGTTTCCAGGAAAGAAAGAAACAATTGTAGGACTTTATCCGACAAACCTCTAAAAACATTCTTTTGCCACCATATTTTACACCATTTTTCTGCTGGCAAAAGAACCCTTTATATCAAATGTTGCCGTGATACCGTGAAAAAGCAGCCTTGTACTTCCACGTTCACTGCCAAGGGTGAACAAGCAGTTCTTACAAGAAGATGCAAGCACACTTAAAAGTCTAAAAACAGCTAAATTAAAAAACAAAACATACACACAAGCACTGAAACACACTTAAAAACTTGGCTGCAACATGGGAGGTTCATAAAAATAGCATCCCATAGCTAGTTTTCACATTCCCACCCAGAAGTGTTCTGGTAGGGAATGCCCATTGATGCTGAAATCATGCCAGCAGAATGGGGTGTGGTTTCACATGCTCACAATCACAGCAAAAAAATATGCCATGTCCAATCTATTGACAGCTTGGCCTGTCAAAAAAAAAGGACACCTTATTTTCAACACATAATCGTAAAAGCACATTGTTGTCTAGTATTGGCACCATTTCGCATTCCTCAGGGATCATTATGATGCCACATCTAATAAAGTCTGTAGTCACTGGGTTCAAGTTTTATTTCAGTCCCTGGCACATTGGGAAGAGGGGAGGTTGCCAGTTCCCCACAACAAGCAGCATAGGAAGCAGTCTTCTAGATATTTCATCAAGCAAAAGGAGATTGTACAGGTAGTTACTCATAGCCTCTTTCTTTAAACCAAAATTGAATAAAGGAAATAGCTGTCGCCCTCTGAGAAGTCTCCAGGAAGTGGTAACAGTGTAACTTCTAAGACCACTGCATGCTTTGTAAAACAAGTAATCTGTTCAGATAATATGTAACTCAACAAGTTCCTTTTTCTTTTCTTTTTTTCTTTTCTTTTTTTCTTTTCTTTTTTTTTTTTTTTTGGAATAATGGTCCCAGTATGTTTTAATTTTTTTTCTAATTTAATATATTTTTAATTATTGTATGTTTTTAATCCTTTATAATTTAATATTATTTTAAGGGGTGGGTGGGCTAGGGTATTGTAATTATGGAGTTTTTATATTGTAAGCCGCCCCGATTTACAATAATGCTGGCACTAAAATGGGATGGTTGATCCATTTACTGCTCTAGCACATCAATAAAAAGAAATGCCAGAACACAAAATAAGGACATCATGTTATATTGCTGTCCTTTTGCATTCTGCTGTCATTATTCTGGCACCACATTAGCCACATCTAATAATCTACTTAATTCAAGGAGCCAGCACGCTGTACTGTTTGAGTATTGGACTAGGACACTGGGAGACCAGGGTTTGAATCCTTATTCAGCTATGGAAACCCACTGAGCAAGTCACACTCTCTCAGCCTCAAGGCAAGAACAAATTCTGCCAAGAAAACCCCATGATGGGTTAACCTTAGGGTCACCATACATCAGAAATGACTTGAAGGCACACAACAACAACAAATCTTAATTCAGCACTACTGTTGTTGAATACACTAAAGTTGGCATTCCATTGGTGCACTACACGAAAGGTTGCTGTGGCATAACTAAGGCTGATGTCACCCCTCCACCCCCAACTGTGTCACCAGGTGCAGTTCAGCCTCTCCACACCCCTCTAGTGCTACCACTGAGCATTTTCCCCAGGATCACTCAGCACTGGCAAAGGAAGACAGACAAGGCATGTCAGCCTCAAGCAGCCTATTTTTCTAATGTCTTACTTCTTTCATGGCTGCAGTGCCTACAACCTTTTCCCTCCTGCTGTCACTACCTTTGCTAATAGAGTTACACTGGCACTGGTACCAACAAGATTCTGGACAGAGGGTGTATCTACACTATACAGGGTTTTTCCCTCCACAGTTTGATGCCACTATAACTATCTTGACTCCATTCTATGGACTCCTGAGATTTGTAGTTTGGTGAGGTACTTGGAATTCCCTGCTAGAGATCTCTAATGTTATAATTCAGGGAAGGGCACTAGAGCTAGCAAACAATTTGAAGTACCTTACAAAGCTCCAAATCCCAGGAGTCCATAGGCTGGACCATGGATTCATGACCATTGAAGCAGTATGAAACTGACAGAGCTGTGTAGTGTAGACACACAGAGGTTCACATCAAGGCTTTTAAGAGATGAGCACTCAGAGCCCTTAGCCTGAATGGTTTGGTTTGATTTGCTTTTGGCAGAGCTGTATCCAAAAAAGGGAATGGGCTGTTCAGTTTATGGTGCAGCATAACGATTTCTCAGGCGGGCTCTCTTCCAATGAGCACATCATGAGTTCCTGCCTGAAAGAGCTGTTCTCATTCATTTCAACAAAGAAAGCAGGTCTGCATCACTGTTTGAATGCATGTATGAGAGAACCTTAGGAGCACTGGCTCTTGATCAGTGAAACAGTAGAGGTACCTATGCTATGTTAATAGCACAGTCCTGTCTATATCCAACCAAAGCAAGTTTGAATATTCAGTGGGTCTTACCTCCAGTAAAGGAGGTATAGGTTTGCAATATCTATTTCAGTCACATTCTTATTATCCATTTAGGCCAGTCCTGTAGCTGTCAGGAACTAAGGTTTGCCATTGTAATAGCATTACAGTGTCAGTATACTAAACCCATTCAAGGTAAAACATACCTTTTAACATTTGAGATAAAAATGTATGAAAACCAGAGCTTGGTAGACCAGAACTCCCAGACTTCCCTGGACAGCATGGCCATTCCAAACCCTTGCGTTTGTTTGTTTGCATGCATGCAACACCATTGCCCCGAGCAAACACCCAAACTGTATTTGTGATATTATGCAAGAATCAAAACAAAACACAACTAAAAAAGGCCTTTCATTTATCAGACAGCCTAGAAGATTAGGGCAGCTATAAAGGAACTAGACAAGATCCCAAAGTGTCAAGATATATCACTGAATACTAAAGTTAGGATTGTCCATGCTGTTGTATTTCCCACTTCTATGTATGACTGGGAAAGTTGGACCATGAAGAAAGCTGATAGGAAGAGAATAAACTCATTTGAAATTTGGGAGATTAGCAGACACAGGGGAATGAGCCAAAAAATTGCATTTCCAACCATGTCAGAAGATCACTAAAAGAACAGAAAGGATGACATTACCAGACACCAGCATCCTTCTGCTGTACGGTGGACATAGCACTGCCATGGACAAGGCTTCCCTTTTGTATTGACGGGGAGAAGCTGCTAATAAAAAGGGACACCTTACTGATGCCCATGCTATGCCCCTGGAACACTGGAGGACGATGTTGTCTGGTAAGGCCACCCCTTCCTGTTCTTCTAACAAAAGGATGGAAGGCTGAGTGAACCTTGGAGCCAATAATGATGATGATGATGATGATGATGATAAATAAAATTTATTTCTATCCCGCCCCTCTGCAATGCAATCGGGGCAGCTTACAATATAAAAACTCCATAATTACAGTACCCTAGCCCGCCGGCCCCTTAAAATAATATTAAATTATAAAGGATTAAAAACATGCAATTATTAAAAATATATTAAATTAAAAAAATTAAAACATACAATAATTTTAAAAAAAAATCCAATTGCAGCTCAGAGGGAAAGGACAGCCAAGTCTTGGGCCAGGATAGTTATTCAGGAAAGGCCTGCCGGAAAAGATCCGTCTTGGCAGCTTTTTAAAAACTGTCTAAGGTGATAATAAGACGGATCTCATCCGGCAGGCCATTCCATAATCTGGGAGCAGCAGCAGAGAAGGCCCTCTGGGACGTCACCGACAGCCTTGTTTTCATAGGCTGTAACAGATTCCTCCCAGAGGACCGAAGTGTGCAGGGAGGGTCATATGGGAAGAGGCGGTCCCGGAGGTAAGTTGGACCCAAGCCATGTAGGGCTTTAAAGGTCATAACCAACACCTTGTACTGTGCCCGGAAACTAATAGGCAGCCAGTGGAGAGATTTTAGCACAGGTGTTATGTGCTCTCTTCTGGAAACACCAGAAATCAACCGGGTTGCCATGTTCTGAACTAGTTGAAGTTTCTGAGTCAAGCACAAGGATAGCCCCACGTAGAGCACATTACAGAAATCAAGACGGGAGGTTACCAGTGCATGCACCAGAGTTTTGAGGTCCCTGGTTTCCAGGAAGGGGCGCAGCTGGCGTATCAGCTGAAGATGATAACAGGCACTCCTGACTGTCGCATTTACCTGATTAGACATCAGGAGCGACGGGTCCAGGAGCACCTCCAGACTGTGAACATAGTCATTGGAGGAGAGTGTAGTTCCATCCAGGATTGGAAGTTGTATCCCCAGACCTGGTTTCGGGCCCATAACTGTTAGTACCTCCGTTTTGTCTGGATTCAGTCTCAATTTGTTTTTCCTCATCCAGTCCATTACTGCTTTAAGACAATCATTGAGAGGAAAGACGCCATCTGAAGTTGAAGCTGACGACCGAGACATGGAGAAGTATATCTGGATGTCATCAGCATACTGATGACACTGCACTCCATGCCTCCGAATGATCTCTCCCAGTGGCTTCATATAGCTATTAAATACCATCGGGGACAGAATGGCACCCTGAGGAATACCCCAGTTAAGCTCTGTTCTGGTAGAGCAACTGTCCCCGAGCCTCACCCTTGGCATCTGCCCGAGAAGAAGGAACGGAACTACTGCAAGGCAGTGCCTCCAATTCCTAACCCTCTCAGGCAATCCAAGAGGATACAATTTATGGCACTGCATGTTTAATGCATGAAATCAACCTTAGAATAAGCCTGTAGAATAGCTATGTGAAAATACATTTGGAGCTATTATCCCATTATTATTTTTAAAATACCCAGTAGATTCTGGAAGTCACACCTATGTCTTAATGTGTGTGAAGAAGTAATCCTGGCCAAGTCTTTTTAAGGGATAATATGCTATGATGATAATCTTTCAGAAGAAGTTTCCCTAAGTCCATGGTCATCTTCTGAAACAAAATATTTGCATTTTCTTTCCAATGTTACATTTTAGCCTCTGCTTTGAAGATGCCCCTAACCCCTGATTCTCATGCTGAAAAGCAATCTGTTGTCAGGAATTTTTAATAAAACCCTGTTGCCACAGGAGATTCTGGGGTCTTCTGGAAGGAAGAGAGCCATAAATGATGAGCTAGAGCTTGGATTAAGGTAGGGCTAGGCCTCTGCCCAAAATGCTTACACCTCAAATTGTGAGGTGTAGGTCTTACTTGCTCAGTATGGTCTACACCAAGGGTGAGAAAAATTTAGATTACCAAATGTTGCTGGATTACAGCTCCCAGCATTCCTCACCTCCTGACTAGGCTGCTGGCAGTTGTAATCAGACAACATCAGGTAAACCACATACTTCCCATCCTGGTCTACACTGATTGGCAGCAGTTCTCGAGGATTTTAAACAAGTGTTTTCCCCAACTCTACCTTAAGGTACTATTCACTTTGACTTTCTGCACACAAATATGCTCTGAAAGTGAGCTGCATCCTACTGCCACAAATACAATGGTTGGTGTGTTACTTAAGTCAATGCCAGTCTGTAGGAGGCTTCACTTCTTAGTCATTTTTACAGATCCACAAGGTTATAGTGGCAGGGGGGAGCAAACATCACTGATTTAAGCAGGGAATAGATCTGACTTCTGAACTTAATATGTGAAGTGGCATTAGAGTTAAAGCCCTCTGCAGAGTGGCCAAGAGCACAGCGGCTCATCTCTCCGATTGAACACTGCCCTATTTCCTTTACAGCACAATGATTCAGAGATCAATAGGGCCAGACATAAAGCTGTTTTCAAAAAAAAAAATGTCATTCCTAACAGTTGCTACTAGCTCAAAAAGTTCTGTAATATTTTTAAAACATTCTTTTAATTCCAATCCTTGACAAAATTTATATGCTTGAATGGAGACAAAGCCTCGACCCATATGTAAAATAAAAATCCCTTTTCCACAGAACAATCACTGTGTTTCTTTATTTGTTCTGGATTCAACAACAACAGCCTCTATCTTTCCATTTTCAATGGGGAGGCATGAATATTGGTTTTGTAGATGGGCAAAGCAGTCCTATACTCTAGTTTAGTAGAGGGGGCTTGCAAGAAGAACAGGGTTTAATAAAGTTGTGCGGGGGGTTGTGGGATTAGGGGGAATAGTCTAAAAAGCTCATTTTTCCAAGCTCCAGAGGAGCGATATGCTGGTGTTGCCAGAGTGGCTCCAGAACGAGGCGCCTCTAACCTTAATCCTTAACAGATCTTGAGGCACTCTAAAGCTCCATCAGGTGGGACAAAGGTCCTTCTTTCTCACCATCCTGATTGTTTCCTTTCACATGCACATATAGTTAGTTCTGAATTAAAACTTTTCTGAAACATGTTGAACTGCTCTTCTTTTTTGTGGTGTAGGAATTCTCCCTATCCTTCCCATGTTATTTCTGCCTCTGGTACCAAATTTTCTGTTAAACAAGTAATTCCTAGGAACACATCTATTCATTAACTGAGGCATACCTGTTACATAGGGAAGCATCATGGATGCCTTCTCCTAATTTCACTGACAGTGGTCTCCTTTTCTTGTAAAAACAGGAACAGCAACAATAATTCCACATTAATACATTCCCTCCATATTCATATTATACTTATCTAATGATCCTTACAACTACTTTGTAAGCCTTACAGTATAAGGTGGGCCACTACAGGCTGAGTATCCCTTATCCAGAAATCAAAAATCAGAAATACTCCAATTTCTGAAATTACCACAGATTGGCCAGATGAGTGACTGAGATAGTGACACCTTTGCTTTCTGATGGTTCAAAGTACAAAAAACTTGGTTTCATGTACAAAAATATTTTTAAAAATATTGTGTATAAAATTACCTTCAGGCTATGTGTACAAGGTGTGTATGAAACAGAAATGAATTTCACATTTAGATTTGGGTCACGTCTCCAAGATATCTCCTTATGTATATGCAAACATTCCAAAATCTGAAAAAAATCTGAAATCCAAAATACTTCTGGTTCCAGGCATTTTGGACAAGGATACTCAACCTGTATTATTATATTATTATAGCCACACAATAGATGACAGTAGAAATCAGGTGATTTAAATTATAGAGATTTAAGGCCACCCAGTGGTCCTGCATGGTTGAGCTGAGATTAACTTTATTCTCTTAGCTACCACACCATTTAGTTCCTTTGACTTTCCAAAAATTATGTAGCACAGTCAAATGTCATATAACATGTTATATTTACATTTAAAATGTTATCCTGCATCATTACATGTTACTTTGGTGATGGAACTCCCCACAAAAACCTACTTTTTCAACCTGGAAGCATCCTAATAGAAAGGTTTCTAAGTAAAAGCAAATTAGGGTATTGGCAAATGATGTCGGCAGTGCTCTCCTGGTCACATAGTGATCAGGCAGCTGGGGAAACCCCTTGGGGTTTTGCCACAACTGCTTATCTCAATGCACCCCGTGCCTGGGAGAATGCTTCAGATGTCCTTTCCCAGCTCCCCAGTCTGTAGCACCTCAGTGATCCTTCAGTTCAGGTGCTGCCAGGCTGAAAAAGTAGGGTTGGGGATCACAGGGGTCACGCTCTCCGTTAAGGACTGTGTTCGCAGTCTGGGGGTGCTCCTTGATTCATCGCTTCAGATGATGAGTCAGGTGAATGCGACAGTCAGGAGCGCCTGTTACCAGCTTCGGCTGATACGCCAGCTGCGCCATTTCCTGGAAGTAAGGGACCTTGAGACTGTGGTGCACGCGCTGGTAACCTCCCGTCTAGATTTCTGCAATGCGCTCTACATGGGGCTGCCCTCGTGCTTGGTCCGGAAACTTCAGTTGGTACAAAATATGGCAGCCAGAGTGGTCTCGGGAACATCTCGGAGAGACCATATAACTCCAGTATTAAAATCTCTCCACTGGCTGCCAATCAGTTTCCGGGCCCAGTATAAGGTGTTGGTTATTACCTTTAAAGCCCTAAATGGCTTGGGTCCAACTTATCTCCGAAACCGCCTCCTCCCATACAATCCTCCCCGCGCACTCCGGTCCTCTGGGAGGAATTTGCTTCAGCCACAAAAATCTAGGCTGTCTGCAACCTCCCAGAGGGCCTTTTCGGTAATCGCCCCCAAATTGTGGAATGACCTGCCGAATGAGATCCATCAGATAACAAGCCTGAGTGGCTTTAAAAAAGCACTAAAGACGGATCTCTTTCGGCAGGCCTTTCCTAATTAGATCCCGGCCTCAGGGGATCCTGGACTCTTCTAGGCTGCTGGCCATTTATTATATTTATTGTATTTATAGTTTTAAAAGTGATTTTAGATTAGTTGTTTTAATTTATATTTGTTTAATGTTTTTTATGGGGGAGGGTGGGAGTGGGGGTGTTTAGGGATTTTATTTGTATTGTATTTTAAATTTTGTAAGCCGCCCCGATTGTTTTAACAGAGGGGCGGGGTATAAATAAATTTTATTATTATTATTATTATTAATGACCATAAACACAAATCCCTGGCAGTTATAAGATCATCAATCCAACTTATGATCTCGTAACTACTGAACAGGATGCCAGCCAATATGTATTACATGTGTGTGCAATAATTATGGATTTTATCAGATGTCCCCCTTAAAATGTTCTTTTACCGGCATAAAATATCAATTTTTATGCCGGCAAAAGAATGTTCCCCCTTGCACTTACCTCCTTTCCCAGCAAAGGCTCCCCCAGTAATAAAGAGGAAGTGAATGAGAGCTCCGTTTACTTCCTCTTTTGAAATCCTGAGGGATTTCATTGAGTGGGAAATTCAAAAATAAAAATCTAAAAGTAAAACTAAGCGCACACACACTGAAAAACCTCAAAGTAACCCAGGGAAGGTCCAAAAAAGTTCATCACTCACCTGGATATCCCAATCTGACCCAGACATATTCTGGCCGGTCCGGCCATTGTCAGGGTAAGTACGAGATTTAAAGGGACAGAGGCTTCGCACGCTGGCAATGCCAGCAAAAAAATCAGCAGGGGGATCTATTGACGGCTTAAGCTGTCAATTAAAAGGTATGGGTTTGGGGCTGATTTTAACTGCAAAAAGGCAATGTTGTCTGATACGTGCGCCCTTTCGCGGTTATGTGGCGTCCTTATGATGCCATATTTAGTGTGTCTTATGAAGTCCTACATGTGTGAAATATGTATTATATAAATACAGAATGTGCAAACATGCACTATATTATTTTACATGTTAACCATTATATGTATGAGTGGTTTCCACTATGCCATGCCATTGGTCTACCTAGCTCAATAGGCACTATACGGATTAGTAGCACATCTCTATGGTTTGTCTTCTCCAAGCGAAACCTGGACATGTTAAAGACTGGGGATCAGATCTTTTGTACAGGGTTACTGCTGTCACTGAGTAATAGCCCTTCCCTGGCCCACTTCCTCTTTTCCTATTTATTTAGACAAAAAAAAATTCCTATGAGACAGGTTCATTTGGGGCAGATACTGGAGATTTTCACATGGGCTATATATCCCATGGCAGGAACAGAACAGGGTCGGGAAAGGTTTTCCCTTTCGGACGACATTGACCCCATTCTGTCCTGCATCCATCCTGCTCCCGTGACTGTTCCAGAACAATGTAATCACGATTTTTCATTGTGAATAGACCTCCCATTCCGTCGCTATCACGCAATCACAGGTGTGCGAACAGGAGCCCCGTTCCTGTTTCGAAATGACAGCTGCGGAGGGGGGGTCTATTCTGAGCACTTCCTGGTACGATCTGGGCATCCAGGTAAGTGGCACGCTTTATTTTACCTTCCCTGTTTTGATTGTGTGATTTAAAGTGTGTTTTTGTCTTTGGTGAACTGATTTTATATTTGGGGGAGTTTTATTTTTTAAATTTACCACCCAGCCGTTATCACATGATAATGTGATAACGTTTCAGACGGCCAGTCGTAAAAGCAGCCTTACAACAGCTGCATTTATGGCTGGCCAGCGAGGGGAAGGGGAGCCTGTTCCTGCTATGGAATTAAGGTAAATGTGGTTTATGTTATTCCATGGCAGGAACAGGAGAGGAGTTGGCGGGGCAGTAACGGGGCATTTTGGCCCCGTCTGAAAATCTCCTTACTCAAAGTTGTTCTTCCAGAAAGCTCTAATCCAATATAGTGGCTTTTTCATAAATGTCAGAGCTTGTCTTTTCACAATGGTGGGCCAAAGCGCACATGAAGTTATGTGTATAGTTTCGCCCTGCGTGGCTGTTGCTGTTCTTTAAATAAATAGCCAACACCACTGTTCCACACTAGTGGATGCTTCCCTTTATTGTAATTGTGATTGTTGGCATGGATGGGCAGGCGGGAAGATCATGACTTCAGTGAGGCCAAAAGCTGAATCCCCTTCCCTCACATGTCATAGGGCTCATCTACATGAGCCAGAATACACCGACTCGCCTTGTGGATCAGGCCTGTTCCTCCCCCGTTACCTCCACAAAGTGGGAGGATGTCCAGACGGGAATGCTGGCCCGTTGCTGTAGCTGCCACTGCTGCCGGCACAGTCTCACTGGCTCTCCCAGAATCTAGAAAGCTGGCCTGCAACGTGTGACCAAAGTCCCCTACAGGTAACCAGCTTTGGTCACATACTGCAGGACTCCTTCCTGCTTCAGAGAGAATGAGGCAGACCAGCAGCTGCAGTGACTGGCCAGCCTGCCAGGAAAGGTTCCTTCAGTCATGCAGGGCCCAATCCATTTCTTTCCTGTGGAAACGGATTAAAGTGGGTATTTTAATATAACAGTTTATCAGGCCCGGCCCCTTCTTTCCCCCATCTTAGCCCCATATTTGCTCCAGGGGGCAGATCGAGGCAAAAGCCCTGCATTTTCAGGACTGTAGAGCTTTAACATGGGACAAGACAGAGTATATTGCCTGTGTAGACAAACCTATAGTCTGGGTCTGCCCCTGTATTGGCTATTTGTTAGAGAAAATGAAGAAATAGGCCATGCAAGGCCAAGCTGTTTGAATAAAATTTCATGTAGTTTGGTCCTGAAATGCAAAGAATGCTATACTATAGCTTTTATTTTTCCATATCTAAGAAATAAGCATGTTTAAGTTTCAGACATGAGCAGGTCTAAGAAGTTTTACAAGGCTTTCCTTTTGGCAAAATAAGATGGCTAAAAATACCCCCCCCCAAAAAAAAAATGTACATGTGCCAGATTTGTGTATGCAATTGTGGTTTTTAGGGCACAGCAGGATGTAGCCATCTACCCAAACACAAACTCACACATGCACACCTCACCATGCAGTGCAAATCACTTGGGGAATTCAGAGGGGGTTTCAGAAGCAGCTTGGGAAAGCTGCTCTGCTGAAACAGATAAAAATTAAAGCCCAGTTAGGCATGCATAATGCTTTGCACACATATAAGGAGGTTTGTTGATTACCCGTGGCTGAGTGGAGACTGGGTGCTTGTCTCCCACAGCCAAACCCAACAATCAATCCATTGCACCAAATCAGTTTTTATGCTGTTTATTTTTAGGCTTGCTGCGTAAAAAGGTTAGAGCAGAAGTGGGCAGGTCAATCTTGACTGCACCTACTAGTAGCTCTCAGGATGATTTGCTGTATGGCCAGTATTTCTGATTGCTTGTTGGTTGGAGCCAGCATGATGTAGGTGGTTTGATTATTGTACTATCTATCTATCTATTTATTTATTGGATTTCTATCCCTTCTTTCTCCCAAGATGGGAGACTCTGGAGACAAGGGTTCAAATCCCTGCTTAGCCATGGAAATGCACTGGGTGATCTTGGGCAAGTCACACTCTCTCATTTTCAGAGGAAGATGTGCAAAGATAAAACCCCTCTGAACAAATCTTACCAAGAAGACCCCATGATAGGTTCACATTAGGGTCACCATAAATCGGAAATGACTTGAAGGCACACCACCACCACAAAAACAACAATTGTTTGAGAATAACTGTAACTAAATGACTCTCTGCCGCCACCACCCTAAAATTATAATGCTGAAATGAAGAATGCAAGAGTAACCAAGAGCATATTTGAGAGGGGAAATTGTGAGCTCTGGTCTATTCTGATATTACTCCAAACAAATTATGGGGCTCAGAATTCTTTCATGCTAAGGGTATGTCTTTCGCACTAGGTTCGACTTGGATTATCTTTCTGTTTCTGTTAAAAAAAAAAAAAAACCAAAGTTGATGCTACAAGACTGCCTCCTGATATAAAGATTTCTTCCCCAACCTTCCCCCCTCTACTTCTATTTGTAACATCTGTGACCAGGATCCAAACTGACTTGTACATGCACACAGGATGCTCTCAGGCTCTCCTTCCCACAGCTACATTCCCTACAATTCTCTCAATTTGACAGGGATAGTTCCAATTAATCCTCTGTCATCTCATTTTTGCAGCTGCTTTTAAAATGTCCTAGTTTTTCTCTCCTTCTCCCTCTCTTTCCCCCTTTGTCTCTCCCACCAGCCTACTTCAATTGCTGCAAACAAATCCAAAGTACAAAAATAACTGAAAACGGGAGAATGGGGACAGGAGAGGGCATAATCCCGCCCTTCCCAAAACTAGTCTACACCAGTTTTAAAAAAAAATGTACTCACCCCCATATTCATGGCACAGTTGCCACATGACATTTTTGACAATTCACATCTTCACCAAGGTTTCTGCGGGAAACTCTGGATCTGAAAGAGTCACTGTTTGCTCAGCATTTCAGGGGAAAAACCAGATTATTGGCCATGTGGTGGTCACGGATTGGCTTTGGTGTGAAACTTTGGGTGGGAATTCTGATGGATGGGAATCTGTTCCGTTCTGGTGCTTTTTAAAATTATTGTGCACATATTTGGATAATAATCTCTGCTTATCCAATAATACAGTACTCTGGGACAATGTGTATTCGCATATCCACACGCACGAGTGAACAGGAAAAAAAACTTAGAGCAGCCTTGGCCATGTGGCCAGAAATAGTATGACGATAGGACATACGATCAGTGTAGGACTGCCCTTTTACTCCAACACAAGTTACAGTGTGGCGGGATACTCCAATCTACAGTCAGAGAAGCTTGGTGAGTGTGGATTTTACTAAGCTACTGTGGATCAAAAACATCCACCATGGCTCCGAGATAGGTGCAAGATTTCCTGCCAATGTAGTCAAGCCCTCAGACAAAAGCCAACTGCAGCAGCCTCTCCTGGCTTGTGTGTTCTTCCTCATTAGTAGCTTTTGCCATCTTGACCACTGTCTGATGTTGCTTGACCACAGGTGGTGTGGTTTTTATCTATGAAATGTTGGAGAGTATGTTGCAGGCCCTCTCAGAAAGGGCCTCAGTCAGCTGAGGAATTATCCAAAGCAACATCTGATCAATGCATGCAGACTATAGCAGGAAATGAAACTTGGCTTTTTCACACACAGGCTGCATAGAAAAACTGCATGCATATGAATGTGTGTGCCCACGTGTGGGGAGAGGGGGAGCTGTTTGGATCCCTCCTTGTGTAAATTGATCTATTATGTGACTATGTTATGCACAGGCACCCAGAAGTCTTTGAACATTGGGCTCAATTAGAATTAGGAGGAGGATAAATACAAAGGTTTAAGGAGAGGCCTGCAGAATGTCTGCTCATGGGAATATAATATAAATGACATAAATGTCTTGAGAGACTCCTGCTGTAATTCACAGAAAGGGAAAACCAGAGGGGGGGGGGAAGCAAAGTTATTGTTCGGGAACAGATAAATAAAAACCTCCCTGCCTGTCTCCATGCACCAAGTATATGTATCTAAATGCTATGCAGAATTCCGCCATTAGCTAATAATAGCATTAGCAGTTCAGAAGTTTGTTTTTTTAAAAAAAAAAAGTCTTTAATGCTTAGTCTTAGCAGCTGATAATGTAAAATAGGGTGGCATTTGGAGGCATAGGATGCTGCCAGTCTCTAGGGAGAGAAAGGTGTTAACTTCTAATAGCTTTTCAGTAATAGCCAGGCATCTGCAGTCCCCCATAAAAAAGGGTTTTTAAAAATTAATAGAGCTGAATGTGCTTCACACTGAGGAGAATGCCAGATTAATAAGCGCATTAAGGACCGCTTTGGATTGGAAATAATTATGGGAGATGACAAGGAGCAGAGGTAGCATTGGTGGTGCTTTCAGGAATGCATTTTAAAAAGGAGGTTAAAGAGCCTTCAGATGTTGGTATTATCCTGCGTGACCAAATTAAGAGCAAATGAGAAAAGTTTATCTGGCATTTTGGAGTATTGAAAGGGCTTAGTGTTATAAATTATACAGTATGAGGATAGGTAGCGGTGTGCAAATTCATGTTAAACATTATTGGCAGTTTAAATAGCAGCTGCTTTATGAAGCACTAAATGTTTTAAATTTGGGATGAAAAGCAATTCAACACACACACACACAAAATATGTTGGACTGTTACTGGTATAACAAACACACATCCCTTTGTTTAGAGGTCATGCTACATTATTGCCTATTTTTATGGTAGGTATAAAAATAACATAAGGTTATGAAACCCAAGTTGCCTTCATATTCGGGGCTGGCTCCACCATTAAGGTAGCCACCACAGACAGAAAACTTGGTAGGTCCTGAAAAGGCAGCAAATTGTTAGCTATTCAGTTCATTATGATAATACAGTACTTTCTACTGCTGGAGGGGAAGGAGAGGCACTTGTGAGATTTTTAGATGAAGGGGCCCAAAAAACCCAGTTTGGTGGCCTAGGGAATCCTTGTCTCTGGGAGTGAAATGCACCATTTTCTGCTTTGTCTCAGGCAGCAAAATGTCTTGAGGTGGCCCTGTCCACCCCATCTAATTGCTATACCAGCTAAGATCCAGTTTTATTTTAGAGAAAGGCAGCTGTAATCAATGCTATGTACATTTACATGGGAGTAGCCTTGGCCCTATAAATAAAGATGCAGCTGCCTCTGTCAAAAGATATTCAGCACAGATTAGAAATGTTCCTTTTTTAGACCCTCAGCTAAAGTTGCCAGGTCAGCAGTATCCTAGTCTCTAGATTTCAAGGTGAAAACCTGAGACCACAAAGTAGGTCTTTGCTGATGTCACATGAGGGACCCTTATGATGTCACAGAGGTAAGGCCAGTAAGGGTTGGGAAGTGGGACATAACTGTTGTTGGGTCACATGACCAAGCAAATAGCTATGAGAATAATCTGGGTACATGGGCCCAGAATTTGGGTTAAGCCCAGCTAACCAGGGCGCCATGCACACTACACAATTATAATGCAGTTATTCTACTTTAACTGCCATAGTTCCATCCTACAGAATCCTGGGGTTTGTAGTTAAGTGAGGCACTGGAGCTGTCTGGCTGAATATTCAATATGTCCCTCCCTAAACTGCCAGTCCCAGAATTCCATAGGAGAGAACCATGGCAGTTGAAGTGGAATAATAGAGCCATAACTCTGCAGTGTGAATGAGCCCCTAGTTATGTGTCAACAAGGAGACAAGAATTCCCAAAACTATTTTGGTGGCCAGCTGCAGCCATTCATGTTAGGTTATGCATCTCATGTGGACATCCCTACAACACACATGGCACATGGGGGTTCCCTGCCCCCCCCACCCCAAATCCTCTACTGTTGCTGGAGCTTGTGGTAATCTCACTGCAAACCCTTGGAAATGGTCCCGTGTGTGTGTATGCGTGCTTCTGCTAATGCCAAGGAGTCTTCAGAGTCATGATATAGACATTCAGCTCCCTGCTTGTTCCAAATGGTATGGTGGGCTCAAATGTACACATCTACCATCTTTCTCCTCAATGCCCTCCTCTTGTTCCTGTCTTTTTGGTGCCTCAGCAATGCACAAGTGCAGCACACAGAGAAACATCTTCACATTGGGCCAGATAGCCCTGATGCCAGTTGGGAATGGGAGTCCAGGATTTAAACTCAACTCACATGCAAAAACAAAAAATAAATAAATAAATAAACCCTTCTTCTCCTTCAGTGCTATTCATCCTGACATTGATCTGCTGGCCCAGAGGCTTGTCTAGATGAGCAATTTACCCCATCTTGGAGCCCTGTGGTCCAGATGATGTATGGCTTTTCCCCCATCCCCCCTGGGTAGTTCTCACAATCCCTGGAACAAAGAGGCGGCCAAGATAGGTGGGAAAGATGGTATAAGGCCTGTTTTATCTGGTAAAATCTGCTCCAGCCAACATAAAATGGATCAGGCCCCATGTCACTGCAGGAGCCCAAACCACCATTGCTGCAGCTCCTGTCTGCCTTGCTCTTCCGTAGCCAGGAAGGAATCTGGCAGCATGTAACCAAGGCTAGTCACATGCAGGAGGCCTTGCTCGCATGCTGTGGGCTGGCTTCTGGCTATGGAGAAAGTGACACAGACAGTGGCAGTGGTTGTCTGCTTGGACTCCATCCCATTCCATGCAGGTAATGGGGGAACAACAAGCCAGATCCATGGGCAAATATGCCGGTGGGGAGCTTCTGTATTCTGGCCCGTGTAGATGAGCCCTCAGAGAAGAACAGCAATTCTGTGAGACTTTGGCTGGTGCCCTGAGATCTGGCAACCATAACCACAATTCCCCCAGCCAGCATGAATACTAAGTAGTAGATTCTGGGACTTGTTGTCCAAAAAGGTAACTTTTCCAAACTCAGGGGACATTAATTGCTGCTCTGCCTCAGGCAACAAAATGCCTCAGGCCAGATCTGCTTGAATTAAACAGCCCTGAATTTAGTGAGGCTTCCTAAGCCAGCAAATGAAGGCTTGGTCTATGATTCTTGTTGAAATCAATGGAACTTCCAACTTGAATCTATGGAGATTATCAGACCCATCAAAAGTGGTGTTACAATGACAGGAGATCACAAAAGGGCTTCCTTACCAGATGATGTCATTATGCACTCGTTCTCTCCCATTCTGCGGGAGCTGTTTTTTATTGACTGGAGAAGCCATCAATAGATCCCCCTTTCTGTTTCTGTCCTGGGTTTCCATGTGTGCAACAATGTGCCCCGTGTTGCTGGTGAGATACCAACGTCAATGGGCAGACCCTGCCAAAACACTTCCGGGTGAGATTGGGGTATCCAGGTAAGCTACCCTCTTTTTATGACCCTCCCTGGGGTACTTGTTAATTCTAAAGTGTGTTTTTGTGTCTGGTGTCACTTTTTATGTTTTATTTTTCTTTTTAACTTTGAATTTCCCAGCCTCATGTCTTCTTGTGAAAATAGTCCAAGAAGTGAACAGAGCTCCGTTCACTCTTGGGCTGCCCTGTCGACAGGAGAGGAGGTAAGTGCAGTGGGGAGGGTGATTGTGGCAGGACAGGGGCAGGAGTGGCGATTGTGGGACAGGGATGCTTTTTGCGTTCCTGTCTGATAATCTCCTATAAATATTTGTTCAGAATTATATCCTACTGAGTTCCATCATAGAATTTAATCTCTATTAAGAATGTGTCCAGGAGTGTCTGTTGAGAGTGTGTGAGAGACTGCAACCATCTTTTAGCTGTATCTTTTAGTCCTCTTGATTTCCAAAGAGCTTGATTTTGCAGCTATTTTTTTCAGGATTGGGCCCAGGGTATTTGGGCCTGTCTGCTCAAATGGCAGAGATATAGAAAGAAATACATTTGTTCTTCAAAATTTTGATGGTGCTACCATGCATAATGCTATATCGCCAGCATAGGTGATGGATGACTTACCAGTTATAGCTTATATGCAAGAACAGGTTAAGGTCAGTAAATGCTGGAAGCAGACCAGACATCCAAAGTCCCATCTACTTCAACAACAACAAAACCTCCATTAATCTGTGGATAGTCTCTTTTTAAAATAAATTGTTCTTTTTATCTCTGCACACAAATACAGTTTCACCATCAGTAGTAAGAACTATAGAAATTCAAGCTTCTTTCCAGCAGGCTGTAATGTCAACTTTTCATCGCATCATATTCTTTACTTCCATTATTGCTTGCTTCTCCATGATGATGAACCAATGTCTCCTGACTATGTTTCTTGAAGTTATTACTCATCAAAACATGTCACCTAAAATAAGCAATGTTTTGTGTTTCACAAAAACAACAGTCCTATGAGATTTGGGGAGCTGATTGGAGCGAACATTTGAATGCCAAGACAGTTGTGCTTAGAGATTAATGTCTCAAAAACTAGTTGCTTGAGTCAGCTATAAGAAGGAGAAAACAGTAGGGAGACATTGTGATTCTATTATCATTGGCAGGTTGATGCTTTCCTTATCACCCAGATGTTAAAAAGGAAATAAAAAAGGGATTTGTAAAAAGAGCACAATTAAGATTCCATGCTGATGTTTGAAAGAAAAACACATGCAGCATCTGAAATTGAGGTGGGGGAATAGCCATTAAAATGCACTTTAAAATAATATCTGGCATGCAATTTCTCTCCAGTTCCCTGATATTACACCTACTGGGGGAAAGACTGAGAAAGAAAGGGATTGAATATTTGATATAGGTGAGTGAGACTGGGAGCAAAACAACCAAATTATAACAACTATCATTAAACTGTTCTTCTGCGTACCATACAGGCAACACGCGGGAGACTCATTATTTCAAATCCAACTTCTCAAAGATTTATTTTTCTTTTGAAACAATTTCTGACAGCTTTTGATCTTCTAAACGGAAAAAAAATCAAAGAAATCTGTTTCTCGAGCGTATTAATAGCAAAGGAATTTCTGGATGCTGCAAAGTAGGGAACAGAATATAATAGCATCCTAGTTTTATTCATCTTCAAAGAAAACCAAATATATATTTTAGTCTAAAAAAAATATAAAAAATAGGATACCCTACAGATTTTGAAGGGATGGGATAAACCTCTTTCCACAAGAAAAGATGACAAGAAATTCATCTTGAAGGACACTCTCTTTGCCTCTGTCCATTTAATACACTTACAAACCAGCTGTCACGAAGTAATCGGCCTTTTACATCTGAAGCAAAATTACTGTACCAGTTGGAGAAGCTCATATGCTTAATAGTTTTAGACCTTTTTTCTCCCTTTGCTCACTATATAGGTTGCAACCATTTATATCTACAAATATTCAAATTTATATAATGGACTGAAAAATGCCTAAAATACTGATTTCATTCAGGGATTGGACACGCTTTACATTTTACCCCTTTGTGGCTGTACCAAAGGTAACTGGTCCATTTATTTCTGGGTAGCTGCACACCTGCCTCTAAGCAGAGTCAGATGCAAATTCACTAAAGGTAAGGCTCTGCTAGGGTGGAAATGGAGGCAGTTAACTGCATCTTGCATATGAGCACCAATATGGTGTAGTGGTTTTAGTGTTGGACTATGGATTTTATCAGATGTGGCCAAAACCACATCATTAGGATATGACAATAGCACAAAGGGCTGAAATTATCAGCCGATGTCATTGCTTACCCGTTCCCACTGCGTCATGCTGGTGGGAATGAGGTATCAATAATTAGCCCATCAATAAAAGTGACCCCTCATTCATGTCAGCACGATGCAGTGGGAATGGGCAAGCAATGAGGACATCTGATAATTTTGTACTTTGTGCTATTGTCACGTACTAAATGATGCGGGTTTTTGGCTAGGTTTGACTCATCTGATAAAATCCTATAACTCTGGAGACCAAGGTTTGAATACCTGCTCAGCCATGGAAACCCACTTGGTGACCTTGGCCAAGTCACTTTCTCTCAGCCTCAGAGGAAGGCAAAGGCAACCCCCCCACCAACAAATCTCACCAAGAAAGCTCCCCTGAGAGGTTTGCCATAAGTCAGAAATGAATTGAAGGCACAGGACAACAACAAAGGAAGCAATTTGCTCCTACCTCAGGATAAAGCTCCTACCTCAGGGGAAAAAAACAATCAAGGAAGTGGGTCAAAAGTATGCATCTTTTCTAATTACTTTAAAGGATGGGGGGGATATTCAGAATATGTGTGAAGGGTTCTCATCTCTTTCTGGCGATCGTACATTATTTACTTACTTCTAAGGGCACACCTGGACTTCAGTCAATGCAGACATGGTCCGGCTAGGCACAACATATCTTATAAATATCCTGCAGTTTGGTCAATTCCTAGTATAGAGGGATTCTTTAATATTTGACTAGTCACTGCTTTATTGTCTTTGCTTAAATGCTGGTTTTCTCATGGGCTGCTTCCAAAAGACATTTGGCACAAACAGCCCTAATCTTAGCACCAGCTGTTAGTGGAAATATTAACCCTTCTGGTATAAACTTGATCGGAATTGGTAAATGCTCATGGTATCTCAGGGAAGTGGAGAACCAATAAAAGTCAGCCGGATTAGGCAGTGTTTAGGTATAAGCTGCTAAGGAAAAAAAAGAAGGGTAGAGTTGAAGAAGGGAAGATGTGTGAATACTGAGGGTGGGGGAGAGATTAAAAGGAAATCAGTTACCACTGTGAGTTGTAGTTGTCAAGCTGATGGTACACAACAATGACGACAGATCTGCTGAAGTGTGAGTATCTTTGTTCCACAGAACTGCTAACTGGCAGCAAGCCAGTTTCCACCCCCAATAGAGAAACCCAACAATGGGAAGGGGGAGGGGTTCAACACCTGTTGAATTTTTGCCTGTTGTGCGAAAATATGAACTCTATCAGAAGAGTAAGCTATCCAAGCTGAGTAGAAAGGGCTGGGAAAGTTACCTTTTTAAAAGTCCAGTTCATTATGTAATATAACATAGGTAACATATTCATCTCCCTGATATAACTCATTACCATTCATGTTAAAAATAGTAACTTGTTTCATCTTTTCTTATATCACTATTTCCTTTTTTCAAAAAAGGAAAGTAATATATATTTGAGGGGGAAAATGCAAAACTTTTGTGGGGGGATGGGGAAAACCCCTCCAAAATACAAAAAAACATTTTTAATATTTTATATTAATCTCTTTTTAATTTTAATTTAATGTTTAATGTTTAATCTTTTTAATCTGTCACTTTTAATATTATGCTTTTAAAAAACACAAAAGTAACATGAAGGCAAAAGCAAACCTCCTCTGAACAAATCTTGCCAAGAAATCCCTGTGACAGGTTCACCATAAGTCAGAAATAACTTGAAGACAAACAACAGCAACATAAACGTAAACAAGTAAATCTTTTTTGTTCATGGGCAGGAGTAATGATGTCACAGTTTTCTGCCTTTTTGGAAAAAGGAACATTGTAACACTCTCATTGTCCCTAAAAAGTCATGCTTTATATTTAACAAGCCCACTGATTCCGCTTTACCAATGTGCAGTAAAAGTCTTCAGATTGGTGGTCACTTCTTTCTTGAATAAAGGATTGCAAATTTCTCTCTAGGGGAGAAGCCTCTGGGGGCTTCTACCCTGAGACTTCAGGATGAGAGCTTGGAACTAAGGGACAGAGCCTGTGAACACCAGGTTGAAACCTGGTAGTACATGAGTATGTGTGTGTATGTATTCAAAGATTTAAAATCTCACTCCTCAAATCCCAATGGAGGGATTGTTTCCTTCTCTCCCATGTGTTCCAAGGTTGAGTGAAATTTTCTCTCTCCTCCAGCCCCCATTCTTACCCATGTGCATTCTCAGGATTTTTTTCCAGCGAGGAGCAAAGCTGTGCATTGCTGTATGATTCTAATGTGCATGTAGCCCATGCAACACTACAACATACCTGTGCATGTGTGTGCACGTTCATGTTCTTTGTTGCTTAGATCTACATCCCCTGCCACTTAGAAGCCTACAAAGAATAGTGTAACATTCTGGGAATTTGACTGCAGTAACACAGAATACAATTTTATTCATGATGAAACAATGAAGCTTCATGATGCCACAATAATATCATTTTCAAGCTTCATTATGCCACAAGAGGCATCATGAACTCAAACTTAGGCTCTTGCCACACTGCAAAAACAATGCAGTTTGACACTGCTTTAACTATCATGGCTCCATCCTATGGAATACTGGGATTTGCAGTTTGTTGTGGCACCAGAGCTCTCTGACAGAGAAGGCTAAATATCTAAAAAAAAAATCCAAAAACCTACAGATCCCAGAATTCCATAGAATTGAGCCATGTCAGTTAACACAGCATCAAACTGGATTATTTCTGCAATGCAGATGCAGCCATAGTGTTATTTAAAGTGAGGTTGTTGTTTTTTTAAGGGGAAAAAAAGGCTAACAGCAAGAAGGGAGAAAAACAGATCCACAAACACAAAACTGCTGTCTTTGGATATTTGATGACATCATCACCTTTCTCTAACATTTAACAACTTCTCTTTATTTGTCAGAAGAGGAATCATCAGCGAACACTCCACGGACTGAGGATGGGCAACTACAGTATGCTTAGAGACCAGGGAGATTCTCAGATGGGAGTTTTCAGACCTACGGTACCTTCTTCGCACCTGGTTTTCTCAGCAGGGCAGCCCAGGAGTGAAAGGAGCTTGAATGGAGCTCTGTTCACTTCCTGGACTGAAATCCTGGCTACTCTCTTAAGAAGACAAGAGCATGGGAAATTCAAACTATAAAAGGAAAATACACATCAAAAAGTTACACTAAGTACCTAAACACACTTAAAACTTTACAGGTAACCCGGGGAGGGTACAAAAAGTGTGCCACTTACCTCAATGTCCTGATCTCATCCAGAAGTATTCTGGCATGGACCTCCCACTGACGTTGGGATCGCACCAGCGTAACAGGGGCACCATTTCATTCTCAGGACATGCCATGACAGAAATGGAATGGGGGATTCATTAACAGCTTCTCCCATCAATAAAAAGAAGCACCAGCGTAACGACAGCTGAATGGGAGCATAATGAGAGGGGAACAACATCATCTGAAATGCAAGCCCTTTAGCAATCTCCTGGCATTGTCATCACACCATATTTGGACCATCTGAAAATCTCCAACTTTTCAATCTCTGTCCACGTAGAATGCCAAAAATGAAAGAGAACGTTGGAGGGCAGTTAAAATGAAAGTGGGTGGAAATCTACTTTCAGTGTTAAATGCTATGGGGAGAGGAGTCTGTGACCAATTAAAAAGGTAAATTGTACCTTCTGGAGATTTCCCAGGGATGTAGCTAAAGGGGAGGAATGAAAACACTGCCCACTCCCCAGCACAATAAGAATGTTGCCACCAACATTGCATGATATATTTTATGCATTTTGATTGGCAAATAAAGGTATTGCTCTTTTGTGGATTTTGTTTCATTTTGCTATATGGCCAATACAGGTACCACTGAATGTTCCCCCCCCCCCTGGATTTAAAGATACCAGATTTAGCAGCAACAGGGAAATCCTAAACAAGAGGGAAATAAGGACTTGGATTTAACTCTTTCAGGTTGCTACCTCCAACAAAAGAAAAAGTTTGCTTTGGACTATAATTGGCTGATTTTTACCTATACAGCACCTAAAACCTTTTCCAGATGTGGCAATATGGGAACTTTGAGAAATTCAATGTTCTTTGCCTAACAAAGGGGCCTGTGGCTTCACAAAAGACAGACACACCCTGGATCACAAGAGGAGTTACTTTACTGTTGCTAATGGGGATTTCATTTTTACTGTTCTTTGTCTTGGTCCCCGCATGGCCAAAAGGAGAGTGGCCTCTGCTTGCATTTAAATCCCTCCAGACACATGTGATACAAAATGTAGGCCTGTGCATCCAATACCATCACTTTTTTACTTTTGTTCTTTCTCCTGTATGATTTTTTACCTTCTTTTGCCTGATGAAGCAGCCAGTGGAGCTTCGAAAGCTTGCATTATGTGTTTTGTGAATTTTGGTTGGCCAATAATGGCATTGTTCTTTTGTGAATTGTGAATTTTGCTTTATTTAGCCTCTCTTCACAACATACACACAGATAAGAGACTTCTCTATACCTTAATAAATTGCATCACTGCAACATTCAGCTTCATCACCCAATGCGTTTAACACAAAAACACAACACACTAGAAATCTAGATAATACTGGTCTGCATAGCAAGATGATCACACTACCCTCTAACAAAATAGGACTAAGAACATTTGCCTACTTTGTAGGACTCACATAACCCACTGTCTCATTTCCTGAGGTACAATAATGATGGGGTGGTTCTAGAAAAGTGATTTTTAAAAAAAACATTTATAGGAGTTGGCAGAGGACCATTTAAAAAAAGAGACCTGAATGAAAGAACATAATGCTGCTACATTGTGGGCTTGTCTATAGAGATTATCAGACGTGGTGGAACATGGCAAAAAAACGCATTCCAAACCGCGTCAGAAGAACCCGACAGGAACAGAAAGGGTGACATTATCAGATGCCCGTGTCCTTCAGCCATCTCTGGGTCATAGCACTGCCATGGATGAGGCTTCCCTTTCGTATTGACAGGGACAAGTCACTAATAGAAAGGGATGCCTTACTCAGCCACACTACAACCCAGGGATGCCGGAGGATGATGTTGTCTGATAATCTCACCCCTTCCTGTTCTTCTCACGATCTTTTAACTCAGTTTTTGCTTTGTCTGAAAATCTCCTATATGAGGTTTAAGAAAACCTGGAGTGCCTTGCAGTAATGGCATTTCACAGCAACTGGGACTTGTCTTAATGGTGTTTTTGTCCCCATAAGCTTTGCATGCAAGATGGTTGCTGAGTGATTGCACTTCCTCTCCTATGGGAAAGCGATTCATATTGAATTGCTTGTCCTAACAAGCAGGAATGCACATTCTCCTAGCTGTTTTTTTTTAACTCCAGGATAAGCCACGGAGGCTTTCCTGTGGAGTTTTTGACATTTTGCCCCCCACTCCTTCCCAAGACAGCAAAACAATGTGGAATGCCATTAAGACAGGTAGGATTCTCCTCACATTTTGTGAGGAGTATTTTCACCATTTAGACAACCCCTGTGTTTTCAGTAAGGTTCTATTGCTCAATCATAGCTATACAGTAGGACCTCTGTATCCACTGAGGAATGGTTCTGGGGGGGGGGACTGTCACAGGAATGTGCAGAGCGCAGTCACTCCCTGTTCATCTGAACAGGAGATATGCAACGAAAACGTGTGCTTTGTGAGCAAACAAATACTCCTTTGGTGCAAAAGTAAGTCCATGCCAAAATTCTTTTAGGCTTTTATTAATAACAATTAAATAAAAGGAAAAACAGTAACAGAAAACATTTAAACATGTTTTCTAGGTTCTCTCTAAGCAAGAGAGGTACACACAAACTTGAAGCTCTCTTCCATCTCAGGAACAAAACCAATATAACCCCTCCCAGTTATATAGTCCCTAACACTCAGTCTTTGGGAGAAACGAAAGTAATCTCAAGTTCCGTTTCTCATATACAACCCCCAAAGAACAGAATAACAAAACAAACAGATTTATGAACCTTTAATAACGAAATTGGCGCCTTACAATGTCTGGTGAAAAAATTACTCAGGGATGGGGAGACAGACTCCTGATCACAAAAACTATTTTCCCTGACAGGGACGTGGATACTGAAAACTGTGGATAATAGCAAACACCATTGAAAATAATGGAACTTCTGGTTTAAAATAGTATAGAGTTGTCTTGGAGGACCTAGAAAATAGCTAGAGGGGACACATTTTCTAGGAAGGCTCTATGGTAGGTATGCTGTTTTGTGTCCCATGGATAATTGAATCAGTAGATATGGAGGTCCTCCTGTACTAAACTTTCTGAAATCCTTTTATCACTTGTTAGCTAACACACATTGGAAACTGCTTAATGCAGTGTAGATGTGTAAATTACTATTGCTTAAAACAACTTGTAAGCCACTCTAATAGCTTGTGGCTGAAGAGTGGGGTATAAATAACTAATAAATTTTAAAAAATTAAAAAAAATAATGGGGCAGCATCAACTTCCCACCAGGAAAGACCCCTACCTTTTTTTAAAAAAAGGCTTGAAACTGAAGTTCCTTCTCCAGGCAGTGGGGGTATCTAATGACTATTACTATGACTTTATTTATTGGCTGAAAACCCTGAAACACCACAGTAGCAAGCAAGTTTTTTATAAAATAATTGGACAGAATAGTGGCTGCATACTTTGCCTCACACTACATCTTCTACCAGGGCTAGAAACTTGATTTTTCCTGTCAAAGGACATGCGAATGTGGGAATCTGGGATTTATGGCTCATCTAGGGGAAGACACTGCTTCTTGCTACTTCTAAAGACATTTATCATCCTCTCCACAATTCACAGCCCCATTTATGAACAGTAAATTTGTGAATGTTTCAGTGATTTTTCCCCCAAAAAACTAGTAATTTGAAACTGAAGCATGACTAAAAGTATCACACGCAGCTTTGCTTTGGGCTGCACTAGTTACTCAGGGTATGAAAAGGTCACTAAAATACCACTGTTGTCTATTATAAACATTACGAATATACACATCAAAACAAAGTAAGTGTAATTTAGCATTTTTAATGCCACCCAAAAAGAAGTAAAATCTATAGGAATTATTATTGCAAGGGATTTTATTCACTGGTTGAATGTGACATCTGGATGTGGTTTGTAGCAGCAATTTTTCTGATACCACAAATTATTACCTTGTAAAACAGCTTGGTCTGGAGCCTAAGAAAAAAAGGTAACAATCTGGGGATGTTATAATAAAATGACACACTGGAGCTCTAAAGAAAGTGGGGGCCACTCCTTGCTCTTGGCTTCATGTGAGGGAATTAAACTTTATATGAGACAATTGTCAAAACAAGTGGGAAGTAAAAAGAGTAGAGAGGATGACTGGGTGGCAACATTAGAACAAAGTTACATGGAAGTGAATTCCAAATCTGTGTGTATGACCCCCATTCTTTCTGATTCTTGGTCTTTTTCTTACCACTTTTCCTGAGCACAATCACAGAGTGTGAGCAGATGAAAAATGTAGTAAGGATTCCCATACTACTGGACTGGGTACAGGAGCCATGTCTTTAGAACAGGGACAGGGAATGTGTGGGTCTTCCGATATTGTTGGACTGGAGCATTCATCAGACAGTACCAGCACAGCTGATGAAGGCTTATAGGAGTTGCAATACAACATCAATGGTGGGGGGCACATATACCTCATCCCTATGTTAAAAGGTTCCCCATCAATCCCTGCCAAGTAGAACCTAACTCCAGTTCTTAGTCCCAACTAGAGCAGGCCCACTGAAACTATGGAACTTAACTTATATCCTCTCCAACAGGGACTCACAATATATAAACCCCACACACACTCCTACCCAACCATTCTCTGAAGATGCCAGGCACAGATGCAGGCGAAATGTCAGAAATAAACTCTACCAGAACACATCCTCACAATCCAGAAAAAAACACAGAAAACCTATATGGGTAAAAAAAAAAAAGAAAAGAAAAGAAAAAAAAAGAAACACGGAGGTCGGGAGGAGGACGGCGCTGTCCCGCTTCCAGTGATTGGTTTCAGATGACACCGTCCTCCTCCCATCCTTCATTCGTTCTCCCTCCTTCCTTCCTTCCTTCCCCTCCGCCACTTTTTATTGACGAAAACTCCCATCAATAAAAAGCAGCACCTTTCTCATCCCTCCAGCACAGAAGGGTGCCAGTTAGACAGTAGTTATTGTTGCGGGGAATCCCGGGACTTATTGATCCCATATTCATCCCTCGTTGTTTACACAATTTTTGTCTCTGATTTGGCTATCCTGGGAGATCCCGGGTTCATTGTTACACGGCATCACGTCCTGTGTTATGTCTCCTCTCCCACTATATACTATCCCAGTTTTTTTGTTGTTGTTTACATGCATTTATGGTCCCGGATTATTTTTTTTTGGCTGTCAATCAAGGATGTGATTACTTGTTTTTTCACAACCTCAGTGACTACTTCCTGTAGAGTTTCCCACCATGAGCGATGCTAATGGCTGGCACAAATGTTTGTTCAAGCTTCTGCATTGGTCAGAGAAGGAAGGCGAAGACAACCCTCTCTGCACAATTTGATTTTTTAAAAAACCTGATGGGTAAATGCC
The DNA here is from genome assembly GCA_030847615.1 of Gambelia wislizenii. Taxonomy (NCBI): domain Eukaryota; kingdom Metazoa; phylum Chordata; class Lepidosauria; order Squamata; family Crotaphytidae; genus Gambelia; species Gambelia wislizenii. The sequence goes on along the minus strand of JAUMIR010000003.1, from coordinate 93,392,273 downwards.
CCAAAAAAGTAAAAGGAGAATGCCAGTACAGACATACAAGGCCTTTTAAAAGACAAATCTCATTTGGTGTGATTGTCCGCCCAGACGCTGGCAGTTTTTACTGTGCCTTTAAACCCACGATGGAGGGGATGCTGCCGGGAGGGGGGTGGATGAATGAGTGATTGACCGCCCAGACGCTGGCAGTTTTTACTGTGTCTTTAAACCCATGATGGAGGGGATGCTGTCAGGGTGGTGGTGGTGGGTGAATGAGTGATTGTCCACCCAGACGCCGGCAGTTTTTACTGTGCCTTTAAACCCACAATGGAGGGGATGCTGCTGTGAGGGGGGTGGATGAATGAGTGATTGACCGCCCAGACGCTGGCAGTTTTTACTGTGCCTTTAAACACAGTATTTTGCTGTTGGGGGGTGGATGAATGAGTGATTGTCCACCCACCCACTTGCAGTGTTTACTGTGTCTTTAAACCCATGGAGGGGCTGCAGATGGGAGATGAATGGGCGATCATCCGCCCACGATCTCTTTAAAATTTACTCTCTCTTTAAAATTTAAATCCAGCATGCAGGGGAGGGACAGGTTAAAGCTGAAGAGTTTGCAGTGTAGAAATCCATTGAACAGGGTGACTTACCCCTCCTCTGCAGAAACACACACACAAACCTATGTGCATCTGGAAGGGAAGCCTTTGTTTTCATCTGGTAAGGCTGAATCTATTGAATGGATGACTGACCCCTCCTCTGATCTCTAAGCCCACCCCTGGTCACATAAATATCTGGTCATCACTAAGTACCAAGATATTTTGTCCCAGGCTGTTTACATTTCCAATTTTCTGAATCCTCCCGTGACTTTTATTTAAAATCGCTACAAACCATGGGACGGAAAGTCCCACTGGTTGAGGGATAAAAGGTAGCTCCCCTTCCAAAAATCTCGGGACCATCACGATGTATGTGTAAACAACCAGGGATTGACACAAATTCATCCCACTACATATTCATCGTGTAAATGGTGCCAAGGAGAATGAACGAAGGACAGGAGGAGGACGGCATCATCTGAAACAGATCTCTGGCTGTAGGACAGAGCCTTCATCCTCCCAACCTCTGTGTCTTTTTTTTCCCCATCTGAAAAAGTCCTATGTGTTGATTTACCAAAGCTGAATCTACACAAGAGCTGTATCCCAGTGCACTATCCTTGCCCAGTTTAGACCCCTTTACTGCCACACACACCTGTTTTAATCCAAACTGAAATCAGTTTGGAAAGCCACATGAGAGCCTCCTCCCCATTAAATAAATATGTAGAACTACAGAATCATAGAGTTGGAACAGTGTCAGGATCTGAGGCATGGGCAGCAAAACCCTTGAGCTGAAATGTCAGAGCCAGGGCAGACAGAGCAGCGTAGAACCAAACTCATGAAGGCCAGAGGCAAGGCAGCTTCAGGAAGTGGACACCAGGTCAGTAACACAGAAGATGGAGTCCAGGTAAGGTCAGTGACAAGCCGAAGATCCCAAACCCAAGCTGAGATTGAGACGCATACCAGAAGTCCGGAGGGCCTGAGACAAAGGTGGGTCCAGGAGATGAGCAAAGATCTAAACGCAGTAGACCAGGACAAGTGGATTGAAGTCCAAGGAGCATCTACAGGCAGTACAAGAGACCACATTGCTGTGGCAAGAGCTGTGGGGAGAATGGCTCTCTTAAATAGCTGTTCCCCTGGCTGCTCCAGGTGTACTGCATGAGTGTAGCTGGCTGTGTCTGATAAGTTGGCTCTGGTCCCTCCAAGACTTCCACAGCCAGGGCCTAGTTCTGCAAGGAGAGGCAGAACCTGCATTCACAGCCAGGGGCCTAGTCCTGCAGGAGGAGGCAGATCCTGACAATGAGGGCCATCCAGTCCAACCCCTGCCTTGCAGGAATACACAAAACACTCCTGACAGATGGCCATCCTCTGTTTAAAGCCTCTGTTTAAAAACCTCCAAAGAAGAAGACTCCACCACACTCAGAGAAAGTGCATTCCACTGCCGAACAACTCTTACCATCAGGAAGTTCTTCCTAATGCTAAGGTAGAATCTCTTTTCCTGTAGTTTGAATCCTTTGGTGCAAAGAGGTGTTTCTACTGTGTGTGCATGTTTGCCGTATCATTTTATGTCTGGTCACATGACTAAAGCAGCTGCAGGGGAGGTGTTTTGTTTTGTTTTGTTTTGTTTTTGGCTTCGTGCAATGTATGTGCATATCTGCATATTCACTTAATCAAATAGTTTTTGTTTTCCCTTCATTCTGGTTGCCCACCTGTGCTTCTGTAAAGTGAAACTGGTAGAGAAGGGGGAGGTGAAAGGCTGACCTGCATATGTGTGCAATGTTATGCATGCAAAGCTTCACATACAAACACCAAATCAAAAGGGGGGGGCAACATTGCCTTTCCCAGATGCCAATACAAACAAGGGGGCTACTCTTCCATGGCAGGAATGATCAGGTGACCAACTGACATAGGTTACCAACCAGCCCTCCTACCCACCCACCCCCATCCCTGATTCCACCACAGTCCCAATTCAGGGATAAGACTACATGTTGTTGTTTTTTTTAAAACAACAACAACAACAGTATTTCCCCCAAACAGCAGAGTAAACTGGCGGTTAATCACCTTAAACCCTCAGGCATTGAAAAGAAATGTTTTCACATCAGAAGGGAAGTCATGTGTTCCAACAACCAACAACGTTTAAATTAATGCCAAGACCCATAATGTATTATTACATTTGGGGCGTGGTTTTTCCAATGATCTGTGCTTTCATAAAAGTTTCATTCTTTCTTTCCAGTCTACAAAGGGAGAAGAATTATTCTCTATGCCTTGGTTTAGACATTTACATAACAGAGATGGGAAAGCTTTTGGGCACTTTCATATCAAGTTCTGTGAATTCCAGTAAAGAACAACCCAGCAATTCTGACCTTTGGGCTAGTCTCTTGAGAGAAGTCTCTGCTGGACTTCCAAACTCTAGATGAAATTGACTATCTGTTTGTCCAATCAGCACTTCACTTCTTCTTCCTGAGCTTCTGGTTCATTTTAAAACCAGAAACTCATTACTAATCCTTCCCCACACCAACCATTTGAATGGCTAGGACATGTTTTGGCAATAAACAATTGATGTCACATAGGGACTTTATCAGACAAGCCTCTCCAAGGCTTCTTTTGCTGGCATATTTTAAAGTGTTTTTCTGCTGGCAAAAGAACACTTCCTACCAGACCTACCTTGATCGGAGGTCAAAGGCATGAACGGAGCATGAACAGAGCTCCGTTCACTTCCACACTCATGATCCTGTTGATTCTCAGGAGCATGGTAAATTTAAAACATACCAAAAAAATACAAAAAGCCAAAGTCACAAAATATTCACACAAGCACAAAAACATACTTTACAACCTAAAAGTGAACCAGGGAGGTTCATAAACAGAGCATCCCCTTGGCTGTTGTAATCTCACCTGGAAGTGTTCTGTCATTGACACTGTATTCATGTGAGCACAATAGTGCAAGGTTTCAAACACCAGCAATACCAGCAAAAAATTGCCACAGGAGATCTATTGATGGCTTTGCCCATCAATAGAAAAAATTGGCTCATTTGCATTACATGATCGTGAAAGGACGATATCATCTGATATGCATGCCCTTTCACGTTCATTAGGCATTGTTATGATGCCATATTTGCCACATTTAATAAAGTCCTCTGTCCCTGGAAGGTTTGTCTTCCCTACAACTTTATTTTTCTCTTTATTAAAATGAGGCAAGACCAGCCTGTGCCAATCAGTTCAAGAAACTAGGTTGGGTAATCTGACCAAGAGCTTACTGGGATGTTTAATGTAATGGAAATGTTGATGCAACCTGACTGAGCTTTTAGAACTTTACTGTCTGGAGCAATTAACACCTTGATTTACAGTTTAACAATAATATGCAGTTTGTAGCAGTGTGTGTTATTGTGAAACAATCAGAGGATGTGATGGCTTTATGCATCAGTCAATCTATGGAATTTGCACCCGAGAATGAGAAAACACACAAGATTTGCCAATTTGTAAAGTGAATTTTCTGAACATGGGGTGGACAGGAGGGGACCCTCATAATCAGGTTCTGAACTGCAAGACACAGCAGATAACTATAAGACCCAGAATAGAATTTGACCCCCAATGAACATCAATTGGTCCTATTGGATTAAGAGGTCTATGTGTATTATTTTATTTTGTTCCACCCCTTTCTAAATCTCTGAGATCAGGTATTGCCCTTTGATGGAATCAGCATGCCAATTCCAAAAGACCATTTGTCTTTCCAAATGTTCATTCATGTGTTAAACTGGCCCAGTGTGCACACCCCCACATTGCCCACAGCATAATCACATTTGATACACATACTTAGGAACTCTGCTTTCTAAAAATGGGTACAGCAGAAGAGGGCTTGTTAACTTTGGAAACTGCCACATTCACTGTGATTTCCGTAGGCACTCATGGCAGTAGCTAACAAGAAATAAATACATTATTCATATCTAATACAATGGTGATGTACCCAACATGAAATGCATCATTGCCAAAAGTCATTGATGCAGCTGCCTCATCCTCCAAGGTGGCACACATTTAAAGGAGGTTTCTTCCTTGCAAATGGGAAGAATTAAAAACTTCCTTTTTTAAAAAAAAGTACATGCTATGCATTTTATTTAGTGTCAGAAATGAGCACTAAATGCAGAAGATGAAAAAAAGAGTAGACTTTCTGTATTTATTTATTTCTCAATAAGAAAGGCTATCTTGACACATCGGGAGGCCCTTTCAAAAATGATAAATAGCTGTAAAAACTATTGCATTTGATGATATTTTGCCCCCTCCCCATAATAATGTATGCGGGGGGGGGTGAATCCTTGGGGTTTTGCAAAACAAGATTGTGTACAGAAAACAGTGTATTTTCCACATATGTGCAAAAACATTGTTTTGTGAAATTAATTTTCCCAGGAAACACTGAAGGAAAGTCACTAAATCATCCAAAACTGTAATGTCACCAATAGGGAGAAAACATTTGTGATTCTTTGTTTTTATTAGTCAAATTTGTTGAGTATAAGTCTCTCAGTGCGGTTGCTAGTCATGAAGGCTAAACTTTACCTCCATTGTTAGAAAAAGTATCAGTTCCTGGGGGCGCATGAAAGAGTGGGTGCTATTTTTTTCATTATGTTCTTATGGGATTCTTATTGGCAATTGGTTGGTCACTCTGTGAACAGAAATGGTGGACTATGTAGGCCTTTGGTCTTACTCAGCATAGCTGTTATGTTCTTAGTCTGATGAGTCAGATGCCTCAGTGAAGGGCTATTAGGGGAGAGCCCAAGAATGGAGTTCTTCGGTCCCCATGTGATAACAAAGAAGGCTCTTTCCTGGCTCTCAACCAAGGGCAATTCAGATGGTAGTGGGATTCTGAGGCCTAATTCTGATTTCTAGTCCCAGATAGTATAGACTCATTTAATCCATTGCTGAATGTTAAGTCAATACTTAGATAAATCCCATTGGCCTGAATATTATTATTAGGCCCAACCAAAAGAGACCCATTGAATTAGTGGGATTTACATAAGTGCTGAACTTACCATTCAATGGTTGATTCCAAATTAGTCTATTCTAGTTTCAGGTCCCAATTTTATTGGGTCTACTCTAACAGGGACTAGAAATTTGACACAAGACACAGGGGTAGGAATCATGCTACCCTCCAGATGTTGTTGGATAATGAAGTCCCAACAGCTCTAGGCTTCTTGTAATAAGGAATGTTGCAGGTTGCAGTCCAACATAGGGATAGAAAGAATATTTCAAAATATTCCAAAAAATTGTGGAAAAAACATGCTTTTTGAGTGTTGAGAAATCCTGATGAGAAGAATTCTGGACTGATGAGAATCTTCACAATTCAGGACTTAATCTGTGCAAAATTCACATGTGGTTGTTTTGCTCAGAAAACAACATTTTCCACAAGAAAATAATGGCCAGAATTCACTAAGGTAGTTATGTGTGACTAGAGTTATGTACTCATGACTGGTTTGTATTCATGATCTCTATGTATTCTCTAGTTTAGGAGATATGTAGGGACCATGAAAGTCCCCCCCAATCCCCACTTAGTGGACAGCAGCCACTGTGATCACTAGGGTGTCTGCTCTCCTGCTGATCATGAAGCAGCTGACTGATGTTCCCAGCCCCCTCAAGAGAGTGATCTCCAGTGCAAGGTGGAATTGTAACAAGGACCTTGCTTCTATCTGTCACACTCATGATCACTCACATGAGGGAGTGGGAATGTCAGTCAGCTGCTCCCTGATTGATGGGAACAGACGCACATCACCATTGATCACAGTAGGTGCTGCCCAGTAAGTAGGGATTGGGAAGGTCAGCCTGGAAGACACTGCATAGCTACATAACTAAGGTGAGCATGCATTCATTACTGCCTTAGTGAATGCTGGCCATTATTTCTAAGCTATTAGAAATATTATTCCCTGCACAGAAAAACCTGTTTCCTGTGCAGAGAATGCTATAATTTGAGACTTAATCTGCACAAAATTTGCACATACATTTTGACCCCTGTATCCATGGGGAAATAAGTGCCAAGACCCCCTGTGACAACTCAGAACAAGGTGGTCGAGAGCAACATCCAAAGCACCAGCCTGCTTTACCTCAGTGTTCAGCCTGGCTGCCTTCATCCTCTATTACTACCACCTCAACTTCTATGGTTCCCCTAGTTCTTTCTGCCTGAACCAGGGATGTACCTTTTATCCCAGATGTCTGGATTGTGTGGTGTTTCTATGGTAGCATGCCTTTTACTATCTGTAAGTTGAATGAATGGCCAAGAGTCTGTAGCTGATCAAACAACATAGGGTAACTTCATTGAAGAGAATAAGATGTACAGTAACTTGGAAATATTGTGCTTATAATGGTTCACTGTCTAAGCAGACTGTCACTTTTCAGTAGCCACTCTTAATATTAACCCAGCTTCAAAGTCCTAGCACAGATTGTTCTTAGATCTTTATAATATCCTCCCTTTTCCTTCAAACTCATTCACTCTTTGTCCAATCAGCCTACTTATTCAGATTTCTAACCCCTTGCACACAATCTTGTTAAATTCAGACCTCAAACATACAGCACACCCACAGAGCCTTTTGCTCCAGTCCACTCCCACTCCAAGAATCAGCTGACTAACTCACTCACTCACTGTCAAGCCTTGCCTCAAAACACAGAAACCCTTCCCATTACATTCTCCTGCCCTGGGATTGGTTCCTTTCCAGCTCTCATCCCATTTGCTCACCTTCCTGTCCATCACGCTCCCAATGGATAACTGAAACCTTGGATAATAGGGAACCCTATTATTTTCAATGAGACCAATGCTGGAAGTTGACCATAGAATCACATTAGATGACCTAGGAATGCCTAGAGAGAACTTTTTTTTTTTTTTGGACCTGGATAAGTGAAACTGTGGATACTGAATCAATGGATACAGGAGGGTCAACCTATAATTGATTTGTCTGTAAAAAAAATCTGTGCAGAAAATAATATTTCTATGCTGTTTACTGCACAGAAAATGCTGTTTTCCATGCAAAACAACCACATGTGAATTTTGTGCAGAATAAGTCCAGGATTCTAAATAGGCATTGAAAATTGTGTGGTTTTTGAAGATTCTCAAAGTGGGAAGAAAATTGCTAAAATGATTAATTGATTCCTTCAAGAAGAAACTTTGTGAAGAATTACATTTCTAGTCTGACTGGCAACTTAAAGGCACACACACACACACACACACACCAACAACAACATTTGGAGGGCCTCAGATTACCACCCCTGCCTTAATGTATGGATATATGGAGATTTAATATTAGTGGTGATGGTGGTAGTGGTGGTGGTGGTGGTATCGTCATGATCATCATCATCATGATCATCATTACCATCATCATTTCAATTTCTGTGTGTGCCTATGTGTATTTGTATATGTGTATATTATGTAAGGTATGTATAAGAGGAAAACCATTCCTTTAATAACTCATTGTTTAGGGTTTTTTTCTCAGCTACTATTTTCATCAGCAGCTGTTTTCTTCCTCTATATGCATTATTTTGCACTATAGGTTTTACATTTTAATGCTTATTTTGCTGTTACTGCAATTATTCTTATGTTCATAGATATAGATATAGATATAGATATAGATATAGATAGATAGATAGAGAGAGAGAGAGAGAGAGAGAGAGAAAGAGAGAGAGAGAGAGAAAAAACTATGATGGAAATGTGTTGGAAGGGCAAGATATAAAATGACCAAATAAATCAATCAATGCCACCACAAATCTCTGCTCAGTGAGTTTCTAATTTACACTGAATGGACAAAAGTGGTATGAGAGGACAGGGAATCTCATCAATGGACAATCATGAGGATTCAGAAGGTGGGAGGATAAGGTCAGTAATAACAGAGGGTCAAGTTTACCTTTAAACAGGGCCATCCATCTGCCATCTCCCTCCATCTCTCCTGAATATTTGTGAGGACTTCTTCTATTGTAAAGATGTGCATATGGAGAGCTTCTGCATGAGAAAAGGAATCTACGCAATCAGGGTCCCTCCTTGCATGTAGAAACTCACTGCTTATACAGATGCATTTGTGGGGAGCTTCTTCTCACAAATATATGTTCAGGGAAGGGAACACATAGCATGGTTCCAGGAGTGGGCAGGGCTAACCTGCATGGCCCCATAAGTCGCTCTCTGCACTCCCTGAATGCAAATAGAGATTTACATGTAAACTACTAAGAGCAGTTGCCACTGGAAGGTCTGCTTAGTTCCATCAAATAATTTGTTTGATCTGTGAGGACTCATTGAAATGTACATGCCACCGTCATCAAGCAATGAACATGCCACTGTAAATTACCTTTAACAGTTGGTTCACACTTCTTATGGTTGACATGTTTGATGGGTATACACATCATATGTCTCCTAGTGAAAACTACAGTGTGATTAGTCAATGTATGCTGGGGACAGACACTATTTTCAGTGGTTTTATACAGTCTTCTGATAAAGCACCTAATAAAGCCATTTATTTAAAAAAAAGATAAATTTGCACGGTAACAGATGGAAGTCACCTGTAGAAGAGGTGGATTTGGGGAGAAGGCAGATACTACATCAAGAAGCAACCCTATTTTACATAGAATCATAGAATCATAGAATTGCAGAGTTGGAATGATGTCATAGTTTTTCAAAAAGCCCTTTGCAAAGCCAACAGATTTTTTGAACTTAGATAAGTGACTTATTTGAGCTACAACTCCCAGAATCTTTTTGCCAACATGGGCAGAATAGCTAGAGCTATAGGCCATGACAGCTGGAGAAGCCTGGGAGTTCTTCTCCAAAAACATCAGCCAACCAGGCTCTGCAAATGGCCTTGCCATTCTATCATTTCATTTCATTTCATTGTTCATGGAATATATTTTGCCCTTCATTGCAAAGTATTTTGCCTCTGTTGGTTCTCTCTCTTTTTTTAAAGAGCGCCTGTGAATTTCAGTTTAAAGTCTTTGGTCTGAAAGGTTTCATTGACTGCCAACTGAATAGAACCCACTTCTGTTACAAATTGCAAAATCAGTGAAAAGTTATCTTGAAATGTGAAATAAAATAAATCAAAAGTGTGGATATTAAAAATAATTCTTTCTGGATCCAGGCATAACTAGAGAGGGGGGGCAAAATGATGGCATTGCTAGTCCAAATAAGAGTTTTGCTCCCTTTCCCAATGACATTTTCTGTCAGTTCCCAAATTTCAGGCATTGCAAAGAGTGAGACATTGAAAATCATTCACACCTAGAACTCTGGTATTTGTTGTATTTTCATTCCCTTATTTGTCTTCCCCTTTTCTTTGGATGCCTAAACTGTATTTTTAAATGCTCAACTAAAGTTTTAAGCTGGACATTCCATGGCTGGAGAAAATTTAATTGGGAAGGCAAAATTCTTGTGGGGAGATCAATGTCCTCCTTTTGCTACTCAGTAATTACACCCCTGCAAAAGGTTAGCTAACCAGTCATTTCGTTCAGACTGGTAATAGCTCTGAAGCAGTGTTTTGTATCCCAGATCCTAATAAAACAGTGAGGAACACATCCATGGTCCAATTTGAGTGAAATATTAAGAATTTAGTATAATGAAATATGAATAATCTGGCAAAAAAAAAAAAGAGCACACTGGTTTCCTAAGTGTCCCATCTTGCAGTCATTTTATTCTGTTCATTCTGTGCAAGACTGAATCAGAATTAACACAGAGAGCGAGAATGAGAGAGAGATTTTTAATGGATCAATTTTCTCCCTTATGTATTCTTTACTTATTAATCAGTGCTACAATTTCCTCTGACATTTAACATAAGCATGGCATTATTTTTATTCATTCTCTAAGTTTGTTATTCACTGTATCACTATACACATGGCAAAGGCATTGCAAATGTAAATAAATGTGGGCATATCAGGTTTAACCACTGCTCTCAGAATTAATATCCTTTTTAATTTGGCATAACTCACAATCAAACCAAATGTCATCACAGATTCAGAAAGAGTGGACAAGTCTTCAGGCAAACTTAATTTTTCACACATACCACCACATACACTCCCTGGCATTTGTGCAAAAATAATGAATTCTCTAAAACGGCAGAAAGAAGAATGCAGCTAATAACTGTATTTATGTTCTTAAGTGCCGCTTTTCATTGATTCGGAATAGCATGGCTAATTTCTATTAAATAAATATACTAATTGGCCCTTGAAAATGCAAATTTCAACAACAATATTTAAAGCAGAATAATAAGATGTGTTACAAGCAACAGCTTTGCAGATCCTTTGATTGTAAATAAGAGATTAGTTTTAAATATACATGTGCAGAACAGGTTGGCACTATTTCAGGTACCAGTAGATTTAGGATGCTTGCCAACCTGTATGAAGTACAGATATTTTTATAATGCACCAGGGGATCTCCACCCCCTCTCCTGAATATTTGCCTTCACAAATTAGCACAGAAAATCAGTGAATTTAAAAAGAAAAGGGTTGCTTTAATTTTTGGAAACTTACCCAACCACATTTTTGTACCCTATTAGCAATAGTCATCTGGTGGGTATTATTTGTGTTGAACCATGTGATAAGATTTGTGGCTCTAAGGCAGGTACATAGCTAAGTTGGTAAACCGATATGCCAGACTTCTGGACCACCAGCAAGTCACCAGAAACTACTTCCCCTGCCCCCAATCCCTGTCATGGTAGGAAGAAGAGAAGAAAAGAAGGGACATGGTGGTAGCTCTAGTGGCCCTTGAACACCAAAAGAGAAGGGCTTCCCTCTTTTCTCATAATGGTCTGCAAGGGCCATTAAGACTATTTAATGGTCACCACCATTTTCCCATCCTTCTCCTTCCGTGGCATGGAAGGTGCACTGGTGAGGGGGTGCACATGTGACCATTTCAGAAGATGCAAGAATGAATAGGTATCTGCAAATAAAACTAGTGGCTGCATGTAAGGTTGCCAGGTCAAAACTATCACAGGTTATAAGATTTTAGTACCACAACCTGAGATCTTGTGAGGTCATAGGAGGTAAGCCCTGGTGATGTCATTAAACATGACACATTAAGACTCAACCACAGTTGTACAAAGCATCCCATTCAGTTCATCAGCAGCTGAACAGACCTCCCTTGTTCAATGCAGCTGCTGGCTATTAAGGTGGGGTTGGTGGATCAGGTCAGGAGAAATTACTCAATTACTAAGTAGCCAATGTAGGATATCGGCAAATCTTTTAAAATTAACAATAAAGAACATCACAGATAGAATAACAGAGGATCAGCTGGTGCAATTATTGCAAGACAACAGTAAAACCTCCTACTATGGCAACATATCACCTATCTATTAACGTTTGTTTGCTGTTGCTGCCAGAGACTTATGTACTTATTTTGATTAACACAGGATAATTCATGATAGACATTCTCTCCTCAAGGACTTTATCAGACAAGGTACCTACAGCCAAAAAAAAGAAGAAAAAACCCTGCATCATTTAGGAGGTGACAATTTTGCCCTTTGTGTTATCATCAGACACCCTCGTTCTGTCGTTCTCAGAGTGTAGCGCTGGCACAGATGAGACGTCACTTATTTATTGATGGGCTAAGCCGTCAATAAAAAGTGATGCCTTATTCACACCTGTGCTACACTCCTAGAACAGCTGAATGATGATGACATCTGATAATTTCACCCTTTTGTGTCATCATTACATCCTTATGATGCAGTTTTTGTTGTGTGTGATAAAGTCCTGAATTTGCATATACAGGATATACTTGTACTTACTCTTAGGAATCAATATAGCCTAATACTTTATATATCAAACGAAATTATACTTCATAGCTGTACCCTGCTGTCTTTTGAAGTACATCATAATAATGATGTACTTCACTATTTTCTGATAATCAACATGAAACATTGCCATGAAGACTGACTTGGTAAAACCATAAAGTGCAGTTTGTCATCTGTTGATTGCAAGTGATGAACTGGCTATATGAAAAAAAAAAGTGTCATCACAGATCATGAGGACTTTTGTATCTGCTGATATTACTTCTAACAGAATATATTTTAACAGAGCTGGTTGATATCACCAAATGAGGAGAGACTCAGTGAATATTTGTATGTGAATTAGCACTTTGATCATTTTCTTTCTTCTGGGCTCCATTCACTCTACCAACACACAATCCAAAACCACCCAAAAAACCACAAAAGTATAAAGATAAAGACATCACCATGCAAAGATTCCATCCTTTTGTTTCACAGCACTGACATCTGTCAGTGCTGGCACTAGGGGGTACAGACAGGCTGAACCCGCACCAGGTGACACTGTAGGGGGAAGGGGTGATAGCAACTTTAGTGACACCACAGACCTCTGTCATAAAGACTGATATTCTGATGCTACTGAAACCTTTTAACTCTAACCTCTGGACAGGTTAGCCATCTGTCACTTAGAGATGAAACATAGAACTGCCACCTTGTTAACCAGTTCTGATGAGTTTCTCAACAGCACTTTTAGATTATTCAAAGGCCTGCATTTATTTTAGGATGTAACTCGATATCTTGTTTTAGGATTTGGCCATGCAAGAAGCCAATCATTTCTGAAGGTTACTGAGTACCTGAACTCCAGCAATTTTAATAAGCTTTGAAACCACTTGGCAAATTCTTTCTAATAAGCTGCCATTCAGCATCAAGCAGAACTGGGACTTGTCTACAGAATTAATCTTTGTGGCTATGCTCAACAGGCAAACAATATCATTATCCCAGATATATTTTAGAGGAAAAGGTTGTCAGTATCAAATAGACATTTTGCTGTTTGATGATACTGACTATAAAGGGCTGGCCCATCAAGCTGCTGTAAAGTGATTCTATGTAAGTTTTTTTTTTAATGTGATTTATAGCAAGCCACACAGTTGTTTCTTATGTTCTTTGTAGATGAAATTCTATCTATGGTGGCCATATTTCTACTGTGTTTAATAAACCAGGAACTCATCCCACGTAGCAATAAGTAGAACGGTTTTCTCTATTGAAATGGCTTCAGGAAATGACCATAACATGTTCAATTAAATCCAAGTAACATGTCACTTTTTCATAGCCAGAATTCAGCATGATGTTTGATACATTTAATCAAGCCTAGTGTCTGTGTGAGGTAGGTGTGGCTATTGAGATCACTGGGCTCAAATGGCTGTGTGATTTTCTGGAGATTTTCAGGTGGGGGAAATAACCCCTGTGGAGATCAGGAGAGAAAAGGGGCTGTTCCACTGCCAGTGTTCCATTTCACACATACCTGTCCTTCTCACGATCTCCATTTGTTCTCCCTCCATCCTGCTTTCATTTTCTTTCTGCTATTTTCTGCTATTTTTTACTAATAAAGAACTTCCGTTAGTAAAAAATAGCAGAAGGAAAATGAAAGCAGGATGGAGGGAGAACAAATGGAGATTGGGAGAAGGATGGAGGGGGTGTGAAATGGAGTGCTGGCAGCAGAACAGCCCCGTTTCTTTCCCAATCTCCACGGGGGTTATTTCCCCCATCTGAAAATCTCCTCAGTGACATGCAGAATTGTTCTAGAATCTGAAGGTGAATATAGGCATGCTGTTGCCTCAGTTTCTTCATCTGTCATAACTTCATGTTCTTCTTGCAGGGAAGGTGTTATCAAGACATACTGATATGTGCTCCATAAGCTTGACAGACATATACAATGAATCTGGAATACATGTAGTATTCCAGATGTTGTTGCGCTCTGATTTTCATCAGTCTCTGCTATCCTGGCCAATAGTGAAGATGATAGGAGTCATAGTTTATCAATACCTGGAGCATCATGGGTTTTCTAGCTCTCTGGTTCTTAATCTAAGCCTATTGTTCTTAGTCAGAAAGTCTTGCAAGAAAACTGCTAGGCAACACCTGTCAACATGCAAGTATACAAAGTTGTCTTAATGGAATCCATCTCCCCTTTAACTCAGTGGTGAGGAATATGTGACCTTCCACATGTTGTTGGACTGCAACTCACATCTGCCCTAACTCACAAGTCCTAACAGCCTTTACCAGGTTAACTGAACTTGAGAGATGATAGGTGTAGTAGTCCAGCAATGTGTAAAAGTCCACACATTCTCTTGACCTGATGTTACCTGATATTGTGAAATAGTCTCCCGCTCCTCCATATTGACAAGAATGGCAAACTGGTGTTCAGAGACATCTCATTCATTTTTCATAATCCTAAGGGCTTGAATCAGCACCAAATTTCTTTTGAGACAAGAAGGTATAGAAGAAAATATTAATTTATGCCAACATACCTACCCTACATTAGGGTCACTGTATCTGAGTTTGGATTTTTGGAGTAGCCTCCAAAATGAATATCTATTATGAATCAGTCTTTGTTAGAAATTTGCAAACCTACTGAAGGAATTTTGGTGGGAATTTCTATTTGGGGGCCCTGTACAATCCCCTGCAATTACTTTGCAATAACAATTAATTGCCTAAATTGAATAAATTCATTGTATGTGTATTCCTATGCATTACTTTTTGAAATTGTGTGTGTGTGTTCACATATGTGTGTGTGGTTGCAAAACATTATGAGTTTTGTAATTTAAACCCTTTATCTATGAATTTACTACAGGGAACACTGGTGGTGCAGTGGTTAAATGCCAGTACTGCAACCACAACATTGTGAGTTCAGTCCTGCAGGGCTCCAGGTTGACTCAGCCTTCCATCCTTCTGAGGTTGGTAAAATGAGTATCCAGCTTGTTGGGGGCAATTAGCTAACGCATTGTAAACTGCTTAGACAGTGCTTAGCACTATGGACTTTTTCGGACATCTCTTATACAGCGCAAGCAGCCTCGTCGCGTTGCTAGGCTGCTGCACTGCAGGGCGTCCCTTTCAGATGATGCTTTCTCCTGCCGGTACTGTTGCGGTACCACGGGGACATTTGAGCATTATATTTGGCCGTATTTTAATCACGAAAGTTGATCGTGATTAAAATACGGCCAAATATAACGCTCAAATGTCCCCGCGGTACCGCAACAGTACCGGCAG
This sequence comes from Gambelia wislizenii, assembly GCA_030847615.1. NCBI lineage: Eukaryota > Metazoa > Chordata > Lepidosauria > Squamata > Crotaphytidae > Gambelia > Gambelia wislizenii. The sequence continues at coordinate 93,376,753 of JAUMIR010000003.1, read as the reverse complement.
GGGAAAGCATCATCTGAAAGGGACGCCCTGCAGCGCAGCAGCCTCGCAACGTGACGAGGCTGCTTGCGCTGTATAAGAGACATCCGAAAAAGTCCTATAAAGCAGTATAGAAATGTAAGTGCTGCTATTGCTATTGCCACATGATCATTTAGATTTTTTGATAAGAGAATATGATAGCTATGATTTTGCAGTGATTCCATGGATTCAAAGGAAAGCAGATTACTAATGATCTCATTTTCTATAGCCTGTCCCAAAAGATATACTTCAGTATGTTTTGCTAAGATCCCGGGAGACCATTTAATGAGTAGTAATTGGTGCCTGTGGGCATAGAGGTTTAGAACTGGATGCCAGATAGCAAAAGAATAAATGTCTGTGATATATACAATTTTATAGGCAACTAACAAAAAGATGGCCCAATATTCAGGGCTACAGCTGTACAACTTATATTTCTCCGTTATAGGAAATAATCATTCAAGTGGATGATTTATGGACATAGATATGAAATATATGATTATTATTTTTAATCCCTTGAGTTGTATATATAAAAAAATGCAACAACTTACTTACAATGGTTACAATGGAATTTATAATTCAGCATTTAACTACATATACCAAAAAAATTACCAGACACCTAGGGCATAAATGGTGAAAATACCCCTCAGGGAATTTGCTGAGAATCCTACCTGTCTAAATGAGATCCAGCTCCAATCCACACTATTCAGAAGGAGGGGGGCCCAAAATGGCAAAAACAATGCAGCAAATGCATTCACAGATTTTCCCGTACATTTTCAAAAACCATGAGGGGGGTGCACATTCCTGTTCATTTGAACTATCGAATGACAGGAAATTCAAAGGGAAGCACAAAGCTTATTGGCTGGGTGAGAGTGGGGGTGGGGCGTGCCAGGAGGGCGAGAGCCCACTGCCACCATGTTGGATTTTTGCCTTAGCAATTGCTTGCTAAGGCAATAAAACAGGATGAATATTTTCTTCTTTTGCTTTCCTATAAAATTGGGAAATAGCTCTATCACACCAGTGCACCTTGGGATGACTTAAAAACAAACACATTGCAGCAGTGAAGAACTAACACAAGTAAATCACTTGTGGCTGCCATCCAAAATGTGAGGCTTATGGGGACTTCCGAGGCCAGAAAAACCATTTAGACATGTCACTACTGCTGTGAGATGCCAATACTACAAGGTACTTTGGATTTTTTTTTCCCTTGTGTAGATGGGCCCCTACTGTATAGTTATTTTTCCATTTTCATTAGAGGCCAATTTATACAACCAATTAAAGTAGCACTTATCAAAAGTGATGCCTATCATCTGATATTCCTGTGATAGATATTGCAACCAGCGGATTAAAAACTTTTCTGTTATATACTGTCACAGATCAAGCAATGAAACATGTATGAGATTTCATACACTATGAGAGCATATCTAAAATTATCCATGGTGTGAAGAAAGCTCTGCCTCTCTCAGAAAACAGTAAAGAAAATGAGTAGAAATAAGTTCTTCTCCCTCCCTCATAATACTTCTTCACACAGTGAATAGTTAAACAATGGAATTCACTTCCATACAGGTATTGAGGACACTTAAGGCTTGCCTAGACAGGCTATTTGCCCCAACTTTTCCCATCATGGAGCCCTGTTTTCCAAATGATGCAGGGCTCTTGCCCTGTTTTGTCTCCAGACAGTCCAAATGATGCCCGGGGCAAAGATCAGGAGAAGCCAAGGGATTTCTGTAATCATTTTAATTAAACATCCGAGAAAACCTGCTTCATGTGGGAAAACCCAGATATGGACAGTGCAAGAATGCAGAGTACATACCTGCATGCCATCCCACATAGCCAGCCTCTACTGCTGGAGTCTCCCTGCAGGCAGAAAGGATGCCTCCAGCATATTATCAAGGGCCTCTGCATGGGACTAGCCTTGATGACATGTTGAGGACCCCCTTCCTGGCTTGAGAGGGAGTGATGTGAAGCAGCAATGGAGCTGCCCACTGGTACAAGCTGGCGTGTCCATTCAGACTTCCTCCCATTTCATCATGGTAACAGGGGGGAAACAGGCCAGATCCAGGGCCAGAATACACCAGTTAGAAGTGGGGGTGTTCTGGCAGGTCTAGACAATCCCTAAGTACCTTTAAAGGACAGCTTGATACATTTATGAAAGATAATGCTGTGAGTGGCTTGTTGTCATGATGTCTATATATTGCCTCCAAGATCAGAGGTGGCATGGGTTTGAAGACCATCCACTGTAGAACAGCAAAAGAGAGTTATTGCCCTGTACACTGCTTGTAAGCATCTATTTGCCCACTGGGGAAAATATGATTATGGATTAGATAGGTCTTTGGTGTAATTGTGCAGAGCTTTTTGTATACACGTGCAAGGATAATACAAATGCCTGGAGTTCAAAATCCAGTTCTCATACATATTGATACATGAATGACCCAGCTTGCAAGTAGTATATGCCAAAAATGTACTTCTTTAAAGTCATCATATTTGAGGGTATTTTTTTTAAAAGTGATGGTTCATTTAATAACTGAATTTAGCAAGGCAGGTCTGGTGAATTTAAATGTGCCTACCCTTGGCAGAAATACACTTTATTAATGCAAGACGGAATAAACCAATATTATTAAGTGTGTGCAGATGTGTGTGTGAGTGCATGTGCACACACACACACACAACACTTAAGGGAATTTAAACTATATTGTTAAATTGATGGTGTGCTAAATGGTGTGTATCATTAAATTTTCATGGCAGTTGCTTTAACTGCTTATTTCATGTTGAAGCAACAAAAAGAAGAGCCTTGTGTTAGAGAAGTATACTCCATGCTGGAACAATTTTTCAAAACAGTCATGCACTGCCTCAGAAATATCCACCATGTCAGTCTTCTGCTGTGTCTGAATCTCAAGTAGCTCCTTAAGCCATCCAGAAGAGAGAGAGAAATCAGCTTTCCTACCTAATCTATCATGTAAAGATATCTATTATTTTTGAATGATGCATCCAGAGAAACTTTCCATTGACCTCTAAAGCAGAGGGGCCACAATGAAGCTCTTATCTCATTTAACTTCAGTGACACTTTGCTGAAATCAGCCAAGGCTGGGGGATACAGAGAGATTAAAGGCAGAATAGCCTGAAAGGTGAATGGATCAGGAATCTAAGCAGCTCTGTTTAAGGAGCATTAGACAAAGTATGGAGAAAAACTTCCACATGCTTCTGTCTTAAGTTGCCATGTTTTATTTTGCCTTTCCCATCCAGGCATCATTAATCACCAAAGGACAACACCATTATTTTTGACCTTTTACTGTCGAGGCCAGAAGGTTAGGAGGTTTGCTCTAGTAATTACCAATCAGTCTGACAAAGTAGCCTTAATTAGTGGGACTTTTTTCATATCACATATAGGAAAGGGACATAAGCGAGAACACATGTTATTATGATTTAACACCTTGCTCACATCTCATGCATATTCTTTGTCTTCTGCTGTCACCAACATAATTAGGGAACAGGGATGCAATGGATTCTGATTTTGTCAATACCTGCCTAGTCTTCTGGCTTCATATGAAGCAGGAAATGAGACAAGTATTAAACAGTGATCTGTCTACAACTTTACAATCCATGGCAAATATATTGGAAGGTGACTGATTTTGTATATTAATCAATTCATATAGCCTTTCAGCCCAAGGTGATTTGCAACAAATTAAAATCTTGAGTCAATTAAAACTGGATAGCATTTTTTTAAAGGCTAGAATAAAAACAGGTGAAACAGAGGTACAGCCAGCCAAATTTAATTGCCCTAAAAGCCTGGAAGTTTACGCCTGTCTTAAGTTCCCTATGTAAGATGTAAAAGATCTGAAAAATGGGGCCTGCCTAACCTCACTTAGGAAGGAGCTCCATAAACAGGGGGCCGTCACAGGAAAGAACCCACACCATCTGTCTACCAGCACACCATTTTCAGTAGCAAAATGCAGACATTACTTCAGAAGATGTTATTTATTTATCAGAATGTTTATATCCCATCCTATATACAAGGATTTCAGGGCAGCATACAATAAAATCAGTTTTAACACCGTAAACCAACTTAAAACAGTAAGAGTAATTTTAATAGGCTAAAAACCTATTAAACAACCTGACAAACTGAGACAAAACAACTTACAACCAGTTAAAACAAGGTAAGGCAAATTAAAACCAAGCACATGAGCAAATTTAGATTAAATCAACTGGACCCAAAGTCTCCAGCAAAAAGCTACATTTTTACTTGGTGCTGGTGGGACATAGAGGAGGGCCCCTCCAACAGATTTCAGTAGTCTGGTTAGCCTATATAGGGAGAGTTGATCCTTCGTATGTTGAGGTTCCAAGCCATTTAGGACTCTGAGGGGTTGTCTAAATGGTGAAAATACTCCTCGTTGAATTTGAGGAGAAACCTATGTCTCTTAATGGGAATCCGCATCATAATGCCATATTCATTTGCAGATTTTCCTGGAGTTTTTGAAAAACAGCAAGGGGGGGTCTGCATTCCCCCTCATTAGGATAGTGATTCAATAGGAATCACTGTCTGAGAGTACAGGAAGTGTGACCCTGATTGGCTGGACAAGCATGGGGGCGGGGCTTGCTGACAGGGCAAGTGCCTACAGCTGCCATTTGTTTCACCTTTAGCAAGCAATTGGGGATAGCTGCCACTGGGATGGGAAAGGGAGGAGGGCTCTCTCATCCTCTTCTCTCCCCCACCCGTATACCACTGTCATCGTGGATGGGGGCTGCAGGGGGCAAAACCACCATTAAGACAAGTCACAGCTGTTGTGACTTGCTATTACTGTGGGGCACTATGGGGTTTTTTCCCCTTGTATAGATGGGGCCTAAATGTTATCACTAGCACTTGAATTCAGACAAGAAGCATATTGGCAGCCACTGCTATTCCTTTAAAACAAGGGTTATATGGTTTCTGTATGATGTTTGGGACTTACGTTTAGCTGCTGCATTTTGTACTAGCTGCAGCTTCTGTGTTGTCTTCAAGAGAAGTCTCACATTGCAGCAGTCCATTCAGGAAGTATATGGATTACTGTGGATAACTGATGGACAAATCCATGCAAAAGGAGGCGATCCTTCAGTATTTTGATCTCAAGCCAATTAGGGTTTTGCACATTCAAATCCACTTAATTTTACCAACATAATTTATTCCTTAGATCAGAGACCACATTTTCCCATAATATTAAACAGCTGACCTATGGACACTCAGTAAGTGATTTACAGGTTGTGGTCCTTGAACAAGGAAATTACAAAGGAAAGCTAGAAAGAGAAACTGCTGAATTGAATTATATTCTCAAATTATATCCAAAAATTATATTCCAATCCATTAGCAGCAGAGGTATGAACAAAGACAATGGCTTCGTGGAACATGACATATATTAATATAACAGTCCTTGCTACTACACAGATAACAAAAGGAAACTTCTCAGAGAGAGTTTTGTACTCAGGAAACTGACTTAGCTAAGCAGATTTATTGCTTTCACACATCAACACTAACTGACCACTGTAAAGATCTGAAAGACCTGTATCACCTCACCAAGCCCTTAGAAAATTTAGGGCAAGGGTCATTATTTGCATCTTTCTGGATCCTATTACATTCTGCCCCACTTTCACAACTGTACAAATAAGCTTTATGCCTGAGGACTTTATTACCACATGGCACTGCATCAGAAGTGAGTTTATATTCACAGAAGCTTATATGAAAATAAAAACCAGTTAGTCTTAAAGGTGTTGCCACATTTCTTTTTTTCCCCTCTTTGTTCCTTCCTCCTTTTTATGCTGCAAGAGACTAACACAGCTACTTCTCCGAAAACTTGCACAAAAAGAATGGATTTTTACACAAAAGAATGGGCTTTTGTGAAATTTTCACAAAAGAGTCCCCCAAATATGAAAAGAGATTGAAAAATGAACAAAATGTTTTGCAATGGGCCAAGATGCTCTTTCTTGTCAAGGACAAGAAAATGTACAAATACTCTTTATTGCTCTGCTCCAAGGAGCATAGCCATGGGCAACTTGCTTACTAATTTCATACCTACATATCACATACATTCTTCAAAAAATTCAAAGTAGGATACATGGCTCTCTCTCTCTCTCTCTCTCTCTCTCTCTCTCTCTCTCTCTCTCTTAACAATTCAAATTAACTTTTAATTAATCTACTTGTATTTATTTATTTATTTGTAGTTTGTATTTTTCAATGTCTTGTGTTGACTCCTTTAGTTCATTCTTAACTCAATGGTGCCACCACCACCCAAGAACAACAAAAATGCAATATACCTATGGCATTATTCTTGCTTTCTTAAATGGCTATTGTACATTCTGAGCCACTCTGTCACAGAAGAAACAGACTAAAGAAAGATCATGGTGAAGAGACAAGTGAAGCAAGAAAAACATATTATCCAGTGTTCATGGTTCCAACAGATGCCTTTTTGATTCTCCACCATTTGCTGAGAGTTAGTCTTCATCCAATTAGGATAATAGTGAAGTCGAAGGCTTTCACAGCCAGCATCCATAGGTTTTCTGTGGAGTTTTTCAGGCTGTGAGGCCATGTTCTAGAAGAGTTTATTCCTAAACTCTTCCAGAACACAGCCTCACACCCTGGGGAAAAAACACAGAAAACCTAGGATAATAGTGTTTGACCATTCTAACTTAGTTCTCAAATATTTCCCAGTGAATAGACTGCAAGATAATTTATTATCCCATTAAAGATTATTTAGATTGGTGCTGGCAATAAGGATTCCACCAGTCTTCTAACCTCTTTTCTGTAATCCAAAGGTGGACAACAATGACCCTCCAGATGCTTTTGGCCCACATCCAAGCCCCAGTAAGCACTGCTAAAGTTGACAGGTTGTGCAGGATACAGGCCAAAAGCATGTGGGGGACAACATCAAGCTTGTAAAATTTCCAAATGCCCTGTGGGGTAGCCAATAATAGTCCTTTGCCTGTTAGTCACAGCCCTTTAAGTATTTGAAGATGTTGCCACATTTACCTTTGTTTCCTTCTCCTGTAGGGTGACATGTTCAAAGGGAAATGTAACCCATTACATTCCTTTTGCTAACTCAGGGAGATCTTCAGAGTAACTTTGAACCCAAGTGTTAGTGGGCCCAAGTCCCACATGATGTATCTTACAACATGCTCCTGTATTTTGTAATACCTTTAGTTGCATTGTCATATTTTTTAAAGGACTTCTCCCAGCTGCTTTTTTCTCATATGAGATGCCCATATCTCATAGGGGAAAACCTCTGTTGAGCCATTTTAGAATTGTTGCTAACTTCCATCAAGTTGACTTCAACTTATGACAACCCTTTGAATGAGAGACCTCCAAGTCACCCTGTCATCAACAGACCTGCTCAGGTCTTGCAGATTCAGGGTTGTGGCTTCCTTGTTTGAGTCTATCCACATATAATGGTGTCTCACTCTTTTCTTACTGCCTTCTACCAAGCATCATTTTCTTTTCTAATGAGACATGTCTTCTTATCATATGGCCAAAGTACAGCAATCTCTATTTAGTCATCTTGGCTTCTAGGGATAGTTCAGGCTTGATTTGCTCTATGATCCATTTCTTTGTCTTTTTGGCAGTCCAGAGTATCCACAGAACTCTTCTCCAACATGACATTTCAAATGAGTTGATTCTCTTCCTATCAGCTTTCTTCACTGTCCAGCTTTCACAACCATACGTAGAAATTAGAAACATGATGGCATGGACAATCCTGACTTGGTATTCAATGATATATCTTTATACTTGAGGATTTTATCTAGTTCCTTAATAGCTGTCCTTCCAAGTCCTAGGACATGATAAGACGGGGACAAAAAAGCGTCCCCATCTCACTATATTCTTTCCCACCCCCTCCCATCCCCGTCCTGGCACAATAACCCTATGTTTCAGACCTACCTTTTCATGTGACCGCCCCCTCTCCTCAGCAGCCCAGGAGTGAATGGAGCTCCAACAGAGCCCCATTCACTTCCTAGTTTGAGTTCCCAGTGGTTGTTGCAAGAGAACAAGTGCACAGAAAATTAAAAAATAAAAAGCAAAAGAAACTTCAAAAAGTTACACCAAGCACAAAAACACAGTTTAAAAAATATAAGCAACCCAGGGAGGGTACAAAAAAGTATGTCACCTCCTTGTCCCGACTGAACCCGGAAGTGTTTGGCACGGACCTCCCACTGTGGCTGGCATCATGCCAACGTAACAGGACACCTTTTTACTCACCCGTCGTTCCATGACAGAAACAGAATGGGCAGTCTATTCATGGCTTAAGCCATGAATAAGAAGAAACGAGGGCAGCATGGAACCAGCACGGGGCATAACGGGATGAAGACAACATCATCCAAAAGGTAAGCCCTTTGGTGATGTCCTGGCATTTGTGTAATGCCCTATTAAGGGCATCTGATAATCTCTCTAGTCTTCTTCTTGTTTCTTAACTACAGTCCCTATTTTGATTAATGACTCAGCCTATGAAATTCATGGGTTTGCCATAAGTGAAATAGTGACTTGAAGGCACACATACACACACATGATATAGAAAATTGTTCATTATCTCAATGTCTTCAGTGTCTACTTTAAAGTTATTTAAATCATCTGCGGTCATTATTTTTGTTTTCTTAATGTTCAAATGTAAGCCTGTCTTTGTACTTTCTTCTTTGAATTTCTTTCTTGACTTTCTTCAGTAGTCATTCCATGTCTTTGCCTTTTCTGCTAGTAGTATGGTGTCATCTGTATATTTTAAATTGTTGATTTTCATCCTCTAGTTTTCACATCTACTTCCTCAGAGTCGAATCCAGCTTTGTGTATGATACGTTCGGCCTATAAGTTAAACAGACAAGCTAATAAAATGCAGCCTTGCCTGAACTCTGTTTCTCCATATTCTGTTGTAACACTGGCTTCTTCTCCTGATTACAGGTTATGCATTATGATAATCAAATGTCATGGTACACTCATTTCTTTAAGAGCATTCATAGTTTTTCATGATCTACACAATCAAAAGATTTCCTATAATCTATAAAGCATAGGCAGTTTTTCTCTTGAAATTCTTTGGTGCACTTCATTATTCAACGTATGTTTACAATATGATCTTTGTTGCTTCTTCTCCTTCTGAACCTAGCTTGGACATCTGGGATTTCTTGCTCCATATTTGGTAAAAGTCTTGTAGAACTTTGAGCATCACTTCGCTTGCATGGGAGATTAATGCAATGGTACTGTGGTTACTGCAATCCCTGGTGACCCCTTTCTTGGGGATTAGAATATAGATATGAAAGGGTCATCTAAATGGTGAAAATATCCCTCACAGAATTAGTGGAGAATACTGTTTGTCCCAATGAGCCATGCAGGAGATTCACCATAGTTGGAGGGAGGGGCAAACAATTCCATTTATTGATCAACAGGGGACTTCAACATTCTTTCATGTACTGCAGGGAGATGTGCATTGCAAGTCGTTTGGACAACTGATTTGCAGCACTGTGTATTTTGGACAAAAGAAGATGTTGAAGCCCAATTGGTCTGTCATGCAAACAGGGGAGGGGTTTCCTGTTTCCGTCTGGAAAAGCCATTTTGGCATTCTGGAGAAGTGATAGTGCACTTTTTCAGCATGCTGAGGTGAAAAAAAAATTAACAAGGGGAAGGTCCCCTTTCACCCATTTAAAAGTAAACGTTTAAAAAAACTGAAGAGAGGTTTGCGGGGGGGGATATTAGCGGCCCGTACTCACGGCTGCCACCTTGAATCATGGGCCCGTGTGCACATCAATGCACATAGATACACAGACAACTTTTTTGACAAAATCATGGAGACAAAAGGGAGCTGCTATTAATTGCAAGCAATATGCATCCCCGCACAGTATTTCCTCTCATCTAGATGTGTCCTTTATGTTTCCAATCTGTGGGCCATTCTTTTGCTTCCCATATTTGTTGACAGATTTTCATGAGAATTTGAGTGGATTCTGTCTTTGTTGCTTGAAACAGCTTTATTGGTATTCCACCTGTTCCTGGTGATTTATTATTCCCAAGTGCTTTGAGTGCAGCTTCTACTTCACTTTCTAAAATTATGGGTTCACCATCAAATGATCCTTCCTTTAATGAATCTATCATCCTTTCATCTCTTGTATATAGTTATATGCTACTGTTTCCATTGTTTTTTTATTTCTTCTTGATTACACAGTGTATTTCTCTGCTGGTCATAGAGCATCCCAACTCTTGGTTTAAATTTCCCTTTGAATGTCATTTAATCGTATTTGGATAATGTAATTTGGATAGATTAGTATCCAGTACAAACCAACTTGTACATCCTTTTACCAGTCTGTTCTTCCCTACAATCTTTCATCAAAGATGTATTTGCAAAGTTGGTCACTAGTTCTTCTCATGGGTAATTCCCCCCCAATTTTAAAGTAAAATATAAAGTTTTGGGATATACTCGCCGTATAAGACTACCCATCACCACCTGCCCTCCCTGAAGCCGCGATTGTGCTCCTCCAGCCAGCCACCCTTCCACACTCTCCGAAGCTGCAATCGGGAGCCTGATTGTGGCTTTGGGGAGGGCAGGTGGCGGCTGGAAAGCCTCCCCCCCTCCAGCCAGCAACACTTCCACCCTCCCTGAAGCTGGCTGACTGGGGAATTGTGGGACTGGGGAATCTCCCCAATCAACCAGCCACCTCCAGCCTCCTCACGAGTTGGGGAATCACGGGAGATGGCTGCCTGCCTGGGGAGAGGCTCAGCCACCTCCCACAATTCCCCAACCCATGAGGAGGCTGGCCAGCCTCCTCATGGGTTGGGGAATCACGGGGGATGATTGGCTGGCTGGCTGGGGAGAGGCTCAGCCCCTCCTGCCCAGTGAGGCTCCCCCCCCCCGTGCAGCCTTGCTGGTCAGGGGAGATCTTCTCCTTGACTCAGAATCACGGAGAAGACCCCCTCCCGCCCAGCGAGGCTTCGCCCCCATATATCTGGTGTATAAGATGACCCATGACGTTTCAGGAGATTTTACAGGATTAAAAAGTCATCTTATATGCCGGAACATATGGTATATTCTTGTAATAATAATCTTTTTATATAACCAAACAGTCAGTGAATTTTGTTCTACCTTTTGTGGTCTTCTATTTCTCTGCATTGATTATTGTGGTAATTCTCTTTGTCCCTGCCCTCAGGTCATTGAACAGTTGGTTCAGGGTTCTACCCATATTTCTGTCATTTTTTACTTTTGCATCTCACCTGTCTTTAACTGCTTGAAGAATTTCATCTTTCTTTTTGGATATAGATATTGTATTTTTGCATTCTTCCCTCACAATATCCCTGGCTTCAGTCCAGAGTTCTTCTGTCTCCTGGACAATTAGGCTTAATAGTGCAAATCTATTTGTTTACATTCTCTTTAAATTCTAAAGGGATTTCTTCATGTTGTACTATGGCACAATGGTTGATTTAGTGTTGTTCTTCAGCTTTTCTCTCTCTCTCCCTCTCCCTCTCTCTTTCTCTCTCTCTCTCTCTCTCTCTCTCTCTCTATATATATATATATATATATATATTAGCAGTTCATGGTCTGTGCCACAATCTTCTCTTTGTTTTGTTTTTGCTCTGCTTTCAAGTCTATCTAACTTCCATATTGGCTATCAGGTGATGTCCATAAATACAATTGCCTCTTTGGTTGCCTGAAGAATGTGTTTGCAATGAACAAACTTTTAGCTTCACAAAATTCAATCAGTCACTCTCCTGCTTCATTTCTTGATCCTAAGGCAATTTCTCCTACAATGTTTGATTCTGCTCTGTTTCATACTTTTGTGTTCTGACCACCTATGATTACCAACAGCAAGAGACAGTAAGAGCTGTTCGACAGTGGAATACGTTGCCTCAGAGTGTGGTGGAATCTCTTCTTTGAGGGCTTTTAAACAGAGGATGGATGGCCACCTGTCAGGAGTGCTTTGATTTTGTATTCCTGCAGAGAAGGGGGTTGGACTAGATGGCCTTTGTGGTCTCTTACAGCTCTATGATTCTATGATTCTGACATGTCCTGTTTTTATGTGTAATCAATTTCCTCCTGGACTTCAGTGTAGAATCTTTCAATTTCTTCTTCTTCTTCTTCTTCTTCTGTAACTGGAACAAAAACTTGGATTAAAGTTATATTGATGCATTTTCCCTGAAGTCTTTTTGACATGATTCAGTCAGACTTTGCAGTACATCCCTTGACTGCTTTTGCTATGTCTTTCTTACTATTAATGCCACCCCTTTTCTTCTTAGATTTTCATTTCCTGAGTAAAACACTGTGTAATTATCTGACTCAAATTGTCCCATTCCTGTCCACTGTAGCTCACTCACACAGAGTATTGCAATGTCTGTATATTCCATTTCTTGTTTTACAATGTCTAGTTTCCCCATTCATGCTTCTCACATTCTATAGTATGTGTTATGCAGCTTCAGACTTTCCTTTCATCTCTGAGCATGTCAACAGCAGAACACCCTTTCTTTTTGAGTCCAGTTGCATCATTAACCACAGCACTATTTGTCCTTGTCCTCTGTTCTTAATATTGCACAGAAGAAGCCAGTGGTAAACCACTCCTGAAGACTTCTACCTTGAAAACCCTATAATGAGACAATCCAAAATGAAACAATCCATATCAATGCCCTATCAATGAGACTCCCAGGTTGGACAGAATGACTGGGGAAGAGAAGAGGACATTTTAGAATCCAATTCATTAATGCTATGTACATGATGAAGAACTATTTGGGGGGAAATCCAATGTTGAAGTTAGGGCTCTGTGTGTGTGTGTGTGTGTGTGTGTGTAGGAAACATAAAACTGATGTGAGGAAAATTCTGAGGAATTAATACAGCAAAGATAAATTCAGCAGGTCATTGTTGATAACAGGCCACATATTATAATTGATTAAAGTCCACATTTATACCACAAATGTATTATATAATGTATAGTCTATATCACTTCCATATCATCTATCATCCATATAATCTCTCTCAAGATGTAATGATAATAACCACAACCTTAGATGGCTTTAAAGGGGGCATGGATGAAAAGTAAAAGAAGCTCTATCATCAGTTGTTATTGGCCATGATAGCTGACTGTGGCCTGCATGTCTACAGGAAGTATATCTGTGATTAGCAAATAGTGAAAACATAAGGCAGAATGGCCTTTGCCTTCATGGCCTGTTTTTAATCTTTCCAAAGACACCTTGTTGGGGGAGTATGAAGGACTGGATGGACATACATATTTTCTTATAGTCTCTCTATCATGTATGATGGGAGGAAGAGTATAAGACAATTTCCTCATCTTGTGGTGGCTTCAGTCTAGTGGGTCATTTCCTTGGTGCAATAGTAAAATGACCCTTTACATTTATTCTTGAAAATATATATATTATTCTATAACAGAAAAATTCAAATACAATTTATCTCCAACATCTGCATTGCCAAATAATGCCTGAATCCAGCAAGTTTGCACAATTATAGTCACCTAGAGTTCAGAGTGCACACATTTTGATGCTGCATTTGTTTATGGTTTAAGAATAAGCTCATTCAGGTGTGAGGGGAGGGGACCACTAAAATCATATAAGTAAGAGCAAATAAGCTATTTCATGCCCTATAATCAAGAGGCTGGAGAAATTCAGGGTGCGGGTCTCACACAAGCACCAATCTGATTTTCTCAGTTGAGTAAAAATCTTGCTTGTGCTTTATTTAAGCAAATTTCCCATCCTAATGGATTTAAGCTAAGCTAGAAAAATGACTGCTTAGTTCTAGAAAAGGCAGTAGAAGTCAACAGTGTTAAAGAGCTGCAAATAGCAAAGGGTAACGTGTGTGTGTGTGTGTGTTCATTCTCAGTTTGTGTAATGTATCCAGAATGAAAAACACTGGTCTTTCATTGACACAGACTTAGGAAGTGAACAGGTACACACAACTTGGCTGTGCTACAAGACAAAGTAACAGTTTTGTCAAAGAAAAATGGGATTGTTCTGTCTGGTTCATTATGCAATAATGAACATGTAATTGCACAGGTGACAACTAGATTAGTAATAGCTAATCTTAAAACACTGTTAGAAAGGAATCTATCACTCTGAAGAGAGTGACATCTTTAGCATATAATTTAGGGGTTAATGCAGTATAAGTATTGTTTTACACATTGTTGTCTAATGAAGATGGGGTGGTAATCTGTTCTCATTAGGTTAATGTGTCAACTCTGCTAGGTTACATCATCAGCCTATTTTTAAACAGATATAATTAATGTAAGCATGTAGCAATTCATGATAATTATTGCCATTAATTCAGTGGGATGCTTTCTGTGTTAAAATACAACCAGCACCACTTCTACTTCTAGGAGGAGGAAGAGGAGGAAGGGGGAAAAAAGGTGGGAGGGAGGGGAGAAATTGTTTCAAGGTTGTTGTCATGAAATAAATGATGGGTTTTCATGAAATACTGAATATGTACACCCTGAAAAGATACACGCTGACCCTAACATAAGGCAGACAGAGGCTGCTGCCACATAGCAGAAATAATCCAGTCTGACACTGCTTTAACTGCCATGGCTCAATGCTATGGAATTCTGGGATTTGTAGTTTTGTGAGATATTTAGCCTTCTCTGTCAGAGCACTCTGGTGCTACAAATCCCAGGATTCCATAGGATGGAGCCATGATAGTTAAAGCAGTGTCAATACATAGCAATTAGAAATACAATGGACAATCTTGACTTTGCTATTCAATGATATATCTTTATTCTTGAGGTTCTTGTCTAGTTCTTTCATAGCTGCCCTTCCAAGTCCTAGCTTTCTGATCTGTTGACTGCAGTCTCTATTTTGATTAATGACTGAGCCAAGGTATGGAAATTTTTTTACTATCTCAATGCCTTCAATGTCTCAAAATGTATGCCTTCACAGTTACCACCAGGTTTACATCCCAGACACACACACATGCCATCACAAAAAGGAGGAAGGAAGAGGAAAGGAAAAAGAAATGTAGCAGCACCCTTAAGACTAAATGGTTTTTATTTTATTTTATTAGCTTTCCTTCCAGAAAGATGTAAATCATGTTCCTTACCCTAAATTTTCAAGGGGCTGCATATGGTGATACCGATCTTTTAGATCTTTACAGTAGTCAGTTAGTGTTGATGTGTGAAGCAAGAGACTAACATGGCTGTTTCTTTGAAAACATTTCATCAAGATACAGTATGAGGAGGAGTTGTTAAATCAGTTCAACAACTGTCTCAGAGGAGCATGATCAAGCAGACAATCTCAAAGGCGCAAATATTTCTGAACAGCCTTTAACCAGAGAAGCTGGGAACTTAACCATCAACGTAAGGACTTTTTCAAACAGGGGGGGAAAACCCTAAAGAGGCTGGGAGAAGAATGGGGCTGTTGCGCTTACAGAGCCCCATTTCAGATGACACAGTCCTCCTCCGTCCTCCTCCCAACCTCCTCCCGACCTTCCCCCATGTGGCAGGCACCATTTTTATTGATGGAAAACCTCCGTCAATAAAAAGCGGCGCCCGCAGCACAGGGGAAGTTCAGGAGGAGGATGAAGGAGGACGGGGCTGTCTGAAACAGAGCTCTGTAAGTGCGAAAGCCCTGTTCTTTTCCTGACCTCGGGGTTTTTTTTTTTTACCCCATTTGAAAAAGTCCAAAATGAATGCTCTTCTGCAGGCTTTCACCAATTCTAATTCTTTAACATTTTGTGATTGTGTCTACAAAAGCAAGGAACAGCACTTACTGAAAGGTAGCCAGTCCTTCAAGTAGCTAAAAGCCTAATTACCTTATTAGCAAGGTGATGTGACAGAACCCCTCTCCAGGTTGGCTACACAGTTCCAAACCCTTGGGCTCCAATCACTCGCCTTGTCCCTTTCCCCCTCTAGATCCCACCCTGGATTGGGTACTTGGGCCTCAAGGTGGTCTCTATGGATGTGTTGTTCTGTGGGTTCACTGTGGTAAGCGTGATCAAACTCTATATTAAAATTTAGCAGGAACAGCCAGGCGCTGCTGTAAAAAAGAATAAACAAGTAGAAGTTTATTAATACATATTAGATCACACATTAACTCTTGAACTATTTAATCATTCACAGCTCCCCCAAACCCAATGCATTTCTTCTCCCTGACTTTTCCTATCTCTATTGCAGCTTTTCTCTATCTCTATGCCATATTTCCCCTATTCCTCTGTCGTGGAATGTGTGTCCTTCCAGATGCTGTTGAACTACAACTTCCATCAGCCCTAGTCAGCATAGTCAATGGTGAGGGATTGTGGGATCTGCAGTCAAGCAACAGCTGGGAGTCCACCTGTTCCCCATTGCCAATGAATACACTAGTGGTGTAGTGCAGAGAGTGGGTTACACCATATTCTATACTTTGCTATGTTGGCATAGATGAAGCACTCATTGATATGGAGGCAGCTTTTTCATTTCCCTTTCCCATTGAAGTCAGTGGGAAGATAATTATTTGCACCAAGTCTGGGGCTGGAGAATAGGTTTGCAATTGTTTGGATCATGGCTGTATATTGAAGGAGCACAGGATACAGTATATGCTTCCTCCCTCCACATATCCACCAACATGCCACCCAACTCCACCCTTTTTTAAAACAATCCTGATGCCATATTTTCATCAGTAGAATGTCTCCTACAACAGAAGATTCTGCCAGGATGTCCTGATGGCAGCATATATTATGCAAATGTAGTCACACTTCTTCCGGTTCCTAAAACTCTTTGCCAATGTTAATATTTGCCTTAAAATCAAATTCCCCCATGTATTTGCATGGAGGGGGCATCTAAATTGTCTCTGATAATCCTGAGGTACAATTTCTCAGGAGCCAATGGAAAATATTTCCCATGGAGAAAATCATTCTGGGCGGGAGGGGGGGGAGTGATCTAACAGACAGAGTACTGGATTTGGAATAGGATGAATGGAGCTGAAATTCCTATTTAGTTAGGAAGCTTATTGGGTGGACCTTCACAAGAAACCACCTCTTAGGGTGGTGCTGTGGTGTGCATCTTGGGTTATTTTATTTTTAAATGGTTGTATTGCTTTTAGTTAATTAAAATCTGTCTGTAGCCTGCAGTACCCCCCTTTAATCTCCTAATTTCTGCTAGAGATGAAGCTGAAGGCAGGCCACGGAGATTCTTTTCTTTGCAGGGCCTCTGGGCAGTTCAAGCTCTGTCTTGCTGTGCAGGGCCTAGAACACTTGCAACTGTTTGGGGCAGGGGGAGAATTTCTTCTGGCAGAAATGGAAGTAGAGAGAAGAGCAAGGTGACTGACCACTAAGGGCATGGTAGGAGTAAAGAATGTTGTAAATGTTGAACAGTTGTTCTTTGAGCTTGTTGTATTTTCTATAAGGCAAAGAGAGAAAACCAGTAAGAAAAGAAAAGAGTGGTGGGGGTGGGGAGAGCTAAGGATTTCTAACTCATACAAAGCTGGTACTTCTGCTAATTTTAAATAAATGTTTGTTGGTGTTACATTTGAAATAAAGTGGAGGAGTAACTTGAGTGACAGGATTTAAAAGAGGAGAGTGCAATAGTTTGGGGTTTTTTCAAAAAATATCAGTATTAAGTGATCTAAAATATATTTTAAAAGATACAAAATTTTAACCTTTCAAAAAATACTAGGTATTAAAAGGCAACTTACAGTAGTGTGCATGTCTATGCAAGATGCCTAGTAAAAGAAATGGAAACACAATTACATGTTTATTGTTTTTAACTAACTTAATTCATACATATAATGAAAAATATAAATATCCACATGTGTCATGAAATAATTAGCATAATGTGATGTAGGAATCTGACAAAATGTAAACTAAATGTTTAAAATGTGACAATCACAATTTACATTTTAAAAATGTGCTTCACTGTTTTTTTCTTACATATGTTTATTATTATTAAAATAATTTATTGATAAAGAAGCCTATTGACATTTTTAAATATAAAAAACAATTATATATATATATATATATTTTTTAAAAAACAATATAAAGTTAATTACATGGTAAAATTTCCATATATAATAGCAGTGTTATAAAACAAAAGATAAGTTAGTTTCAATAACCACCAGCATATTTTAGTTTTGATATCTTTATATCATTGTACCCAAAGTAATTCTATTTTGAATAACTTCCTAAACTTATCTGACTTTCACTGGAATTTACCAAAGTAATTATACTTAACTTTGTTCAAAAATTTAATTCTGACTGTATCTCCCAACTCTCAAGTCAATAGCTTGAATTTTGTTTGACCATATTTCATTTCATTGAACATTTAAGTGGGTTAATACTAACTCCGTTAAATCAACTCAGTCCCACTTTTCTTTGTAAATATAAATCCACCAATTTCCAATCTTTTTCAACTTCATTCATCATTCTATGATTTATCCAAGCTGTTGGTTTATCCATTTCTTTCATGTCTTGAATTTTAAATATCCAGTCATCTATAGTCGTAGGTCGGTAAATTGAGTACCCAGCTTGTGGGGGCAATTAGCTAACACACATTGGAAACTGTTTAATGCAGTGTAGATGTGTAAATAGCTATTGCTTAAAACAGTTTGTAAGCCGCTCTGATAGCCTTGTGGCTGAAGAGCGGGGTATAAATAACTAAATAAATAAAAAAATTTAAAAAAAAATAGTCGGTACAATGTCACTTTTCCAATTTTTTGCTATCAGCAATCAGGCAGCAGTTGTCATATATAACAGAATTTTCCAAAAATTTTTATCAATCTCACTATCCAATAAACTTGTCATATTTAATAAATAAAACTGTGATATCATTTGAAAATTTGTTTGAAAAATAGCTGTAATTAAGCCATGTATCTTGATCCAGAATCTCTTTATCTTATGGTATTGCCACCACATATGGTACTAGGAGCCTATAGTCTCATGACACTTCCAGTCTTGTAAATTTTATCCAATTTTGCAGTAGTCAGATGTCATCTATATTGTAGTTTGAGGAAGTTTTCTTTGAGATCTTGACACATTGTACATTTCTGCGTATGTCGCCAAGCTTTTTCCCCAATTTTAATTCTATTGTTTGTTGTACATCTGTTGCCCATTTAAGCATTGTTTCTTTAACAATTCCTTGTTCATGTTCTCTTTCAAGTAGTTGTTTGTAAAATGTTGATTATTTTTTTCTCTGTTTCCAAATAGAATTTTATCTAATTCATTTTCTTTTTGTTCAAACCCCTCTAATCTCAAGTCCATTTTAAATCTTTCTCTCATCTGTAAATATAGAAACCCTTGAATCTTAATTCCATCTGTTTCTAGGTCTTCTCTTGACTTAATTGCAAATTTGTTTTGGTGATTCTTAAATAGTAGGTCCTTACAACAGATCCATTTTCCCAATTCTTTCCATCTGTTAAATAAGGCTTTGTGAGGGGATAACCATAATGAAATCTTCGGATAATATATCTTCCTCTGCATAATCCAAATTCTTAAAAGAGATTTTCTAATAAAGTGATGATCAAATTCTTTGTTTTCTTTTAATTTGCCATATCATAAGTAGGCATGCCAGCCAATTTTTAAATTGAAGCCTTCAAGATTTAACAATATTTCTTTTTATAATAAAATCCAGTCTTTGATCCACATAAGTGCACTAACATAGTAATAAAGTTTATGTTCGGGTATCCCAAATCCTCCACACAAAAATGTGTTTCACTGTTAAGCAATTATAACTGTTAGGGAGGGGAGAGAAATCATGATGAAAATGTAAGGGGATGAGTTTTAAAATCAGAAAACATTCAAAATATGGATAGAAAACTGATGTTTTCACAGCCTGGTCTCATAGCGTCCGATCCAGATCCAATCATAGGTCTGTTTAAGTCAGTGATGGGCAACCTTTTGAGCTTGGTGTGTCAAACTTCACCAAAAAAACTGAGTATAACTCGGGTGGTGTGTCACTTTGAGGAAAAAACTTTAGGGAGGTGAGGGTGGTGGAGGAAAGTGGCGACCGGGGCTTCAAAGCCCTGATCACCACTTTAGGGAGGGTGGGGGTGGAGGAAAGTGGTGACCGGGGCTTCAAAGCCCCAATTGCCACTTTAGGGAGGGTGGGAGCGGGGAGGAAAGCGGCAACCGGGGCTTTGAAGCCCCAATCACCGCTTTAGGGAGGGTGGAGGTGTGTGAAACATCCTTCTCAGCATGAGGCCACCTCAGTGGCTGTGTGTCATCAGAAATTGCTATGCGTGTCAGTGCTGACACACGTGTCATAGGTTCGCCATCACTGGTTTAAGTCAAAGGAATTTACATTAGTTACTTACTTAACTTTCACTGATTTCAACCAGTCTGCTATAAGTGTAAGTAAGGGCTTGTCTACACTGGTCAGAATACCCCACCATGTGGCTACAGTATTCTGGCCCTGGAGCTAGCCGGATCCCTTCCCCCCACCATTACTGCAATGAAATGAGCAGAAGTCCACACACGCATGCTGTGCTGTATCAGTGGGCACCTCCACCACTGGGAAGGAGGCCCTGAGCATGTGATCAAGGCAGGTCACATGCAGGGTCTTGATCACATGCTCAGGGCCTCCTTCCCGCCTGTAGAGTGACACAAGCAGTTGTGGAAGCCAGCGATACAGGCCAGCATGCGGGTACAGTCCATGCATTCCCATGCCGGACCCATCAGGGTTTTCCCAGGTGTTATTTTGAAATGTTTTTAAAGGGTTTACTCCGGCTTCACCTCAGATGTTGTCAGGACTGTCTGAAGGTGAATCAGGGCAAGAGCCCAGCTGGGTTCCAACACAGGGGGGGTTAAATCTCCCTTTAGACAAGCCCTAAGACTGATTCCAACCCATAGTCTCCAAATGGAAGAAAACATTAATTCCTTTTTAGTAGTGAGTATCATACATCCCTAAGGTGTGCTCAAGACCCATTGATGAATATAATTTAAGGAGGACATAACATCTGTATGAGCAGATCAATGTTTACAAGGGAAAATCAGTTATTTGATCTAGATATAGAATTAGCTGAATAGCTTATAAAAATGAGTACTGTACAGTCTTATCCTAGGGTAATTGAGGGCAACATTTGACAGAAATGTAACAATTTCAAAGACCAGATATTAAACTATTAGAACTAAGGCACAGCTAAGGACAGGCTGGCAAACCATAGTTCTCTAATCCAGTATTAGAAAACAATAGTGTCAGAGGGTCTCTTGCTCAACTTTGTACATATATTTTAACCTGTTCCTAATGGTCACAATGTTGGATTGGGACACTGAAGACAGAGGTTGAACTCTCCATTTAGCCAAGATACTTAGCCTTTCCTACATCACAGCATTGTTGTGGAGATAAAGGGTGCATCCACACTATATAATTATCACAGTTTGATACCACTTTGCAGTAGCTCCATCCTATGGAATACTGGGATTTGTAGCTCAGTCAGTTACTTTGAATTCTCTAATGCACTCCACTGCATTACAGCATTCTTGCTCTGTGGCAGAGAATTCTAAGCACTTCAGAAAACTACATATGCCAGAATTCCATAGAATGAAGCCAGGGCACTTAAAATAATATCAAACTATTCACAACTGTGTGGTGTGGACTGCCAAAAGTTCAGTGGAGAAGAGCAGTGTATGCCACTATGGACTCATTTGAGGAAAAGTATGATACAAATGTAATTAGGAAAATAAAGGAATATATATTCCTTTATTTTCCTAATTACATTTGTATCATACTTTTCCTCAAATGAGTCCATAGTGGCATACATATATATATATTCCATAGATAGTCATATTCTGCAAAGCAGAGCCACTGTAGACAAAAGACACTATCTTTGGCAAAACTGCAACACTTAAGTGTCTGGTGTACCCTCATCCTAATTACAATCCAGTTTCTCCATTCCCTCCAGGGACTGGAGACTTGTTTGTTGGAAAAGACATATCTATTATTAATCTTAAGGTAGTCAGTCAAATCATTTGCACTGTTCATTAGCCAGGATCACCTTGTGGATTACTAAACAACATCTATGCTTTTGTTAATGAGCCCCAGTAGTGAAATATTTTACATATCTTATAGCTAGTCAATTAGGAGATGTCTTGTGTTTCATTATGGATCTTAAAACAAATTGCTTGGGACATTAAGCAGATACAGAGACAGATGACTAATGGATAAGTGGTTAGCATTAACTAATCTAATGAGTCATAGACTAAAGCATGTAAAAATGTCACTACCTTTTGTTTTTTTAAAAAAAAATCCTGTAAGTCACTGTAATTAGTAGTAGGGACCAGTACGACACCCTATGGACACCTACTTTCCCTAAAGTATTACCCAATAGCTTGGCTAGGCTCTGCTACAATATACTATGACGCCACATACTTAGTCATATTAGTTGGTTCCCAATTGGCCGCTAAAGCTGCTTGAGCCACACTGTTGCACAGTCCATTTCTAATGGATTCTAATGCAAATGGTCATCTGCTAGTTCATGTCCGTTCCAGAGCCTGGAATGACAAATTCTGGGGGATTCAACGAGTTGTCCAAAAATGCAAATTCTTCCTCCTGTAATGGGTTTCCTTCCATTTCGGGTTCATCTTCTTCCTCCTTTTTATCTGCCAAATTACTGTTATACTTCCTCCAAAATTCCTGTGCTTCCTCTATATAATTTATTATTACCTTTTTTTTGTTTAAATTTGAATGTTAGCCCATCTACTCTGAGCCATCTATACTTAATATTCTTCTTTTTCAATTGTACAGTTAAGAATTTGTATTCTGTTTGTCTTCTTAGCACTTCACCAGGTATATCTTTTAGGATCAATATGTTTTCCCCCTCTATTTTAAATTGACAGTCATAATTCCTTTGTAAAACTATGTCTCTAACCTTTTTCCTCACAAAATGTATCACTATATCTCCTGGCATCTTTCTTTGAGAGGTTATTTTATTCCATAACCTATAGATCCAGTCTACTTCCTGTTCAAAGATTTCGGGTGACTTCCCTAAATACTCTGCCAGAGGGGGTATCAATCTTTCTCCCAAGTCTTCTTCTCTATTTTCCACTAACCCTCTTATCTTAATGCAATGTTCCCTTTGTTTCATTTCTAATAACAACTTATCTTCCATCTGTTGTATCATGGAGTCATTAATTTAACAATTTTTTCTTCCAAATTTTTTGTCTTATCCTCCAGTTCATTTACCTTCTTGTCCGTTTTCTCTACTCTCATTGAAATTCCCTAAATAGGTTTTTTAAGTCTTTTATTTCCACCCTAATTTCTTGTTTCAATTCTACTTTCAGTTCTCACATTTCCTTTCTTAATTCTTTAGTTTCTTCCCGTAAGTCCTGTCCTATTTTCCTAATTTCATCTAAGAGCAAAGATTGATCCTCCATTTTGGGAATCTCTAAAGAGGGTCTTCTTACAAATTGTAGTTTTGCTTGCTCTGTTTTCTGTCTTGTTGTTCTTGACAGTTTTCCTCTCCAATATTCTTTCTATGGAGATTTTCACACGGGGACAAAATACCCCTTTACTGCCCCGCTACCTCCTCTCCCGTTCCTGCCACGGAATAACATAAATCTTTCACACACTCACCTTAATTCCGCAACAGGAATGGGCTCCCCCTCCCCTTGCTGGCCGGCCTTAAATGCAGCTGTCGTAAGGCTGCTTTTACGACCAGCCATCTGAAACATGATCACGTTATCACGTGATAACGCCGGACGGTAAATTTAAAAAATAAAGCTCCCCCAAACATAAAATAAGTTCACCAAGCACAAAAACACTCTTTAAATCGCATAATCAAAACAGGGAGGGTAAAATAAAGGGTGCCACTTACCTGCATGTCCAGATCGTACCAGGAAGTGCTCAGAACGGACCTCCCATCCGTGGCTGTCATTTTGGAACAGGAATGGGGCTCCTGTTTGCACACCTGTGATTGCATTATAGCAATGGAACGGGAGGTCTATTCACGATGAAAAATCGTGATTACATTGTTCTGGAACAGTCACGGGAGTAGGACGGATGCAGGACAGAACGGGGTCAGTGTCATCCGAAAGGAAAAACCTTTCCCGACCCTGTTCTGTTCCTGCCACGGGATATATAGCCCGTGTGAAAATCTCCTATTTCTCCTCTCTATTATTCTCCTCTCTATTGTTTTCTGTTGTCTCTTATCCTAGTCAACCTCCCCAATATTCCTGGTCAATCTTTCCTATAATTCTTTGCTTTATCTTTTTCTATACATCATTCACAAGCCCTCACTATATTCTGAACCACCAATTAATCAATTCCATATCCCGAAGTATAATCATATCTAATTCAAAATAATCCAATATTCATTACTCAATACCTTCAGAATATAGTCTTCAAAATATTCAGAGATAATCAAATATTCAGTATTCAATTTTTCAATGCTCAGACAAAAAAGAAGAAAATGATAGAAACCAATATACACTATTACAATATACAACTCCTTCCCATCAATAAAGTTTTCTCTTCTTTTAACAACACATGGAAGTTGTTTAAAAAGAAAGTTTTACAAACTCTGCTTTGAATAGTGTTTAACAATTATTTTATTTTATTTTATTTTATTTTCAAGGCAGCATTCTTTCCCTGAAATTCTTCTCTTTGTGCTGGGATTCAGGGAGAAAGACCCATACCCTGAAATTCAGAGCCCATCCTCAACACTTGGAAACCCTAATTCCTGCTAATCACAAAGTGAGGCAGTTCAATGCCTGGGCCCTGGGTCCACTAGTGCTGGTTATGTTTCTTTGATCTTCCTATGAAACTAGCTATCATGTCTGTGGATTAAGTGGAAGAGTTGAATGTGGACTGACTCACATGTTTATCTTAAAGCTTGTGCAAAATGGCTTTACCACCTCATATTCCTACCAGCAAGTCTTAGCATCAAACTGGAGATTTTCACTTGAGGCCTGTTTTTCCCAAATGCTTCTTCTATGTAAATATGTGATGGTAAAACCATTGTGCAAATTTTACTGCCTCTTGTATGGAATGAGACCTGAGACAAATACAATAAATTTCAATAGCTCCATATTTATTGCCCTCTGGGCACAACCAAAAGCAAGGTGACTGGAACCCTTTTGACTCTACTTGAACTCCTAGCTATTTTCAGTACAATTGACCACTTTATTTATATATTTATTTATTGTATTTATATCCCGCCTTTCTCCCAAGATGGAACCACTGTATTCACCTGAAACAACTCTACAAACTGAAGCATTTGCATACTGTATCAGAGAACAGCACTGGAAGATTATTAATCTGTCCCTTGACATTTATTCATGGTTACATAATGTCTCCCAAAGGGGACCTGTCATTTAAAGTTTCAAAATGCAGTGGCCCATATCCCGTTATGTCACTGCTCTAGCATAAGGCCTATTGCACTAGTGGTTTGCACACAATTTCCTAGTTAGTACAAGTTAATGCAGTTCTTCTTAAACAAGCAGTTCAACAAGAGGTGTTTGCAGCTGGTTGGTGTTCTGCAGTCCTGCCTGCTCACCACAACAAAGTAGAGAATGGTTGTGCAGGAGGAGGGGTTCAGAGGTTGTTCAGTAAGTTAGGGTGGTATATGACTCACCCTGGAGAAATGTGTTCTCTAGATGGTGAAAAAAATAATCTCAGAATGCGAAGGGAATACCTCTCGTCCAGATGGGCTCCTGCAGGGATTTACCATATTTGAAAGGATAGGGGCCAAAACCTCTAAGTACTTCATGACAACAGCCTTTGCTGTTCCTCATGAAGTTTTTTTAAAAAAAATATGTGCAGAAATGTGCATTCCAGCCTGTTTGAACAATCAATTCGAATTGGGGCACATCCCAGAAGTAAAAATGTGACTGGCTGGACTGTGCAAGGGTGGGCTTGCTGGTGACGAAGTGGCCAAAGCAGCCATTGTTGATTTCACGGAAGCAATTGTGCACTATTTTTGAGTGGCAGAGAAAAAAAAATTAAGCAGAAGATTGCTCTTCTACATTTCTGATTTAACGAGGGGGAGAAGGGAAATGGATGGAACTTTTGGAGAATAATAATGCATTTAATTCGCTCACAGCCACCATCTTTACTCACGGGCATGCTCCGTGTGTACTTCAAAAATGGATAGCTTCCCATGCCAGCAATCTTGCAAATGTATCATGGTGACAAATGAACTCTGCTGTGATGGTGAGTTAATGTGCTATTTTCCTCAATTCTCCTGTCTAGCTCAGCCATAGGTTTGCATGCTGACCTACTACACTATACTAAGCCATACAGGATTGCAACCATTGCATGCCAAGTGTTATCAGGCTCACCAGCTACAGCCGTTCCTAGACTGGGACAACTTGGCCTCAGGAATTCATGCTCTAGAAATATCTCTCATCGATTACAGCATTAAGTTCTATATGCCTCTATTCTTGAAGATGATGCAGAAGCTGCCACTGGTACAGAACAGCACAAGTAAGCTATTGGAATAAGGGATGATATCATCTTTATTCTACAAGTGCTCAATTGGCTAACAGGTGAGTCGCCACGCCCAAGTCACTTGCTTTTAGTACATGAAGTCCTAAAGACATGGAACCCAAAAATATAAGGGATGCCTTCCTCCATTACTAATCAATCTGTGTTTTATGACCAGCAGGGGATGCCTGGCCTATTGGCTTGCTGAGGTCTCCCCTTACATGGAGAAGCTGTGTGTACATGTATCACTTATGTGTATAGAACACTTTGCCATGCTTGCTGAATATCTGAGTGACAGTGGAGATTATCAGGCTACCTAATTACCCCAGGACAGGAATGCCACAGGATTGTGAAAGGGCTTCCCTTTCAAACGATGTTGTTCCTGTCCTGTTATGCCCCCATACTGTTTCCGTTCCATCCGGGGTTTTTTTTATTATTATTATTGATGGGCTAAGCCATCAATAGATCACCCATTCCATTTCTGTAACAGAATCATGGGCTTGTGAAACAGCACCCCATTATGCTGGCGCGATCACAGGGTCACTGGGAGGTCCGTGCTAAACACTTCTGGTCGAGATAAGGACATCGAGGTAAGTGATACATTTTATTTTTTTTAACCATCCCTGGGTTACTCTGGGTTTTTTTAATGTGTTTTTGTGCTTGGATTTTATTTTTGACATTTATTTTTATTTTTATTTTTGAATCTCCCTCGCAATCATCCTCTTGTGAGAATAGCCAGGATTTCGTTTCCAGGAAGTGAATGCAGCTCCGTCCAGGCTGCATTCACTCCTGGGCTGCCGGAGGGGAGGGGAGGACTTAATCGCACAGCAAGGTAGGTATATGAAAAGTTTTCATTTATTCAGTTACAGGGATGGGAGTGGGGCAGGAAATAGATGGCAAGATGGGGACAGTTTGTTTTGGTCCCTGTCTGAAAATCTCTAGTTATACATTTCTAATTCAGGCATCAGTAGCAACAGGGCAGTGGGGGAATAGTCTCAGCATACAGTAGCACTGAGGGTGCTACTAGACTCACCCCAGCCCACATACACACATACCCCTTCTGCAGTATTTCAGGGTATAGGCAAGACTGTGTGGAGTTTTCTTTTTTTAAAAAAAAGTGGTTCCCCCCTCCCTCACAGATAGCCAATACAGCTGAAAAACACCACAAAAACATGATGGTTTTGACCTCCCAACCTTCCGACCCTCCAATGACCTCAAGTGCTGCTCAAAAAAGGTAAAAGAAAAATCAGCCCAAAATTGGCCAAACATGAAATGAAAAGTGATGTGACATAGGAGGTTTTCAGACAACACTGTTACAGTGTTACTATTCCACTTTATTTGCTCTGGCTGCCTCCTGTTGAATCCTGGGATTTGCAGTTTAGGGAGGGGCATTTACAACTCTCAGCCAGAGAGCTCTTAGGCCTCACTAAATTACAAACCCCAGAATTCCACAAGAGGAAGCCAGAGCAGTTAAAGTGGAATAGTAACACTATAACAGTGTAGTCTGAAAATCTTCATAGTCTTTACCCCTTTCACAGTTGCCCATCTGTGCTTGAGCAGCTACCTCCAAACCTAGTCAGTGGTCAACTGATAAATGTTGTGGAGGTGCCCATCTTCATGACAGTCCCCATGGTCACATTATAAAGGAGAAAAATACAGTCAGATATATTGGCCCATATCAGAGTGTGTGAGAGAGCATTATCTATTGTGTGTGTATGTGTATATGCAACATTTTCCAAATGCCAGCAGTAAATTGCATAATACCCAGTTGATTAGGATCAGCTGACATTCATAGGATGGTGACACCCAGTCATGAGCAGGCAAAGTGGGAGCGCAGAGGACATCATCATTGCTGTCAGTTAAAAAGTCCTGATGCTTTCAGCCTTCAAGCCTTGGTTCCTTTGCACCCTTGATCCTAGTTATCTAAGCATGCTATTGCTTTGCATACTTGTTAGAGATACAAATTCATTCTATAGCCTCCAGCAAGTTGCTATCTCACAGGATGGAAAGTGTACATATTCTACCACTGGGATTTAGCTGTTTCCCGGAGGTTCTGAGTGTTACCAGGGTTTGGATGTATACATAAAAACAATCACAAATATTGCATTATTGCATTGATGGCTTTTCAAGACAAACCTGAGTACTGATGTGTATTCCTGAGGCAGATGCTAGGTAAGCCAGTCCTTCATTAAGCCTGAAATCAATCAACTGGCCTTTTAAAAAATCCTTAAATAGTTGTCTTGGCTTTGTTTCCTTGGGCAGCACAGGAAAATGCCAGTCAACCTACTATGAATAGTCATTATAATGTGGATGCTTAGGTATTCTTGACGAGCATGCAATATGCTCATCACCATCCTATTCCTGTTAGAGCGGTCCATTGAGTGTTCCATACAGCACCAATGAAAGAGCTGCTTTGCTGGTTTGCGTGTCCCACATGTACATTAATTCCTCATATTATCCCTGAAAATATATGTGTTCAATGTTTGATATAAGTGTAGAGTGTACTTGAGATTCACTTGACTGGCAGGCGGACAGAGAGGAGTAAAATTACCCTCTGAAGAACAATCTCCTTGATTCTTAACAGAATACCCTTTTTACTGGGAAATTTGACACTATTTCTCCTCACTCTGCCATTTGGCAACAAGCCAAGTGACCACAAAAAACATCTGGATTAACAGCAGGCTTGTAATTCTGGATATAAAATTAACACTAATATAGTTAATGGCAAATAACTTTTGTAAAAATAATGGCAATCCTCTTCCAAAATCATCAGGATGGTTTCAAATTAAGGAACGTTGAATTCATATCCAAAGCTTGGAAAGTTACTTCTAAACTGTAATATATCATGAAACTCATTATAAAGTTCTGTGCTCCCAATAACTTGTTACTGCTAACATTACAAAATAAGCATCAGTAATTTCTTCCATCATTCATTCCATTGCTCGTTTTGTCTTCCATCACTCTTTTTTTTAATTTGAAAGAATCCATCTAAAAAGGGAAGAAAATTATCTCAAATTTGAGAGGGAAAATGTCCCCAAGAACATTTTAGCCCTCATGAGCCAGAAGAAAAAATAACAAGTATATGGACTTTATCAGCTGCCCCATTATAAAATGTTCTGTTGCCAGCATAGAAAAACCCATTGCTATGCTGGCAAAAGAATGTTTCCCCCACCGCACTTACCTTCTAATCCCAGCAAAGGCTCTCAGCAATAAAGAGGAAGTGAATGGAGCCCCATTCACTTCCTCGTTCAAAATCTCGCATGATTTTGTTGCACGGGGAATTTAAAAATTAAAAAAAAAAGTTGCACCAAGCACCCAGGGCTGGTTTAAGGGCCTTGCAGCACCTGCAGCTGCAGGGGGGGCTGTCATTGCAGGGGGGCATTGTAACCTTCCTCCTCTAAAAACATTATTTGTAAGAAAGCTTCTGACCCTTGCCATATATTATTGGTGATAAATTATGTAATAATCTGAATATCCTGTACTGCAAATAGGTTAGGTTACATTGACTTGATATAAACATATGCCCCCCCCCAAAAAAAAAGCATTGCAGGGGGGCCCAAAATCCCTTAAACTGGCCCTGCAAGCACCTTAACACACTTTAAAGCTACCAAGTAACCCTGGGAGGGTCATAAAAAGAGCAAAACTTACCTGGATGTCCTGATTTCACCCAGAAAGTGTTCACATTGGATCAGCCACTGTTGGGGTAGGTCCGAGATTAAAGGGACTGAGGTTTCGCACGCTGGCAATGCCAGCAAAAAAGCAGCAGGAGGCTCTATTAACGGCTTAAACTATTAATTAAAAACCTCGGGTTTTGGCCAGGACATACCACAAAAGGGCCACATCATCTTATATGTGCACTCTTTCATGGCTATGTAGCATTGTGATGATGCCGTATTTTGTCCATCTGATAAAGTCCTATGTTCCTTGATACATGAAAAAGTAATCATGTTACTGGTTATAACTTTTTTTCCAGATGTTCATTACTTTTTTAGGAAAAATTTGTTTGACTTTTTGGAAGGTCCACCTTCTTCTTCCTCCCCAAAATAATTTATTATAAGTATACTATATTATGGATTACTTGTGATACATTACAGTATTTCCAAGCTATGTTTGCATCAAGCATCATTATTCAAATACTGTGTTTTAAGTGCTGGAGACAAGGATACTGCCTTCATTTTAGGTTTTAAGATGTAATGCCACTAAAACTCAAAATAAGTTGGCACATAAATCAAATCTGGTAGCTTTGTAATTCCAAATGTCCATGAACATGGCTAGCATTAGTTATAAATTTAGAATTTTATAATGTGCTCATGTTAATGTTAGTTGTCATCAGGAGGGTTCACAACCATTACTAAAGCCATTACTAAAGTGCTACTAAGAAGGGACTTACAAATGTGTAACCTGGAGTTATGTACTCATCCCTGTTGTATATTCACAGTCCCCCATGTAGCCCCTAGTTTAGGACCTATGTAGGGACCATGATAATCCCTCAGTCGCCACTTACCAGGAAGCAGACATTGCAGTCAATGGGAATCTGTTCCCCTGTTGATCAGGAAGCAGCTGACTGCCCTTCCCACCCACCCCCTCGTGTGAGTGGCCTCCTCCATGAGGGGGGATTGCAACAGGGGTACAGTTTCTGCTTGGTACACTGGAGATCAAGGGGGTGGGTGGGATAGAAATGACAACCAGATGCTTCTCGATTGACAGGGGAACAGACCCCCATCAATCACAGTGGCTGTTTCCTAGTAAGTGGAGATTGGAGGAATTGGGATGGGATTGATTGATTGATGATTTTACAGGTAGTGTTGTTACTAGTAGTGTATTATTTTGAAACAGGACCTAATTCATGAATGTACATCAAACCCTAACTTTATTCCAATGAACTTTAACAAGTTTATCATTCAAAGTAAGACTGATTACAAGTTAAATGTTACATTTTGTACACCTATATTCTGCTAGCTTTCATGCTGAATATTATGAAGGAACATATTATGAAGAAAATGAAAATGCCCCATTTGCAATGCACATAAGATGTGCATGGAATATTTTTCCTTCAACCTTTTTGCTGCTTTGTGACAGGAGCCTTCTCCTCCTGCTTGACAACAACAGCATAAGCACCACACTAAGTCCTCCTGAGATGCCAAGCAGGACTTAGTCTCCATGTCTGCTAGTCTACTGTAGGAATGAAAAGAATAACAGCTGTTATTCATTTCCTGGCTGGAAAATGTGTTTCCCAACACTGGGGGTGGGGAGATGGGAAGTGACGAGAATTTTGTACATTTTTTGCCCAGTATTCACACATCCCAAAATGTTTCAGGAAATTGTTCTCTGCAGAAATAAATATGGTTTTATGTGTGACAATTGTAAAAGTTTGCACAAAAAACAATAACTGGCATCTTGTTAGTCAGTTATGATATCACAAGTTATATTTACAACCACATAACTGTTCTCTATTCACATTTACATTTCTTGTATCATTACCACAATTGCAAATGCTCCCGAAATCCACCTTAAAAGCAAGTCAGCCATCCCAGACAATGGAGTTCTGCAGACAAGCGATGCACTTCAGGAAGACATGACCAGCCCCTACTGTCAGTGAGTGATGGTGTGAGGGGGGCAAAAGCAGGGACCCATGTGGGGTGCTATCACAACTCGTCATCACACCATTGCTCACTGGCAGGAGGAGGATGATCATGTCATCCTGCAGCACCCAACTCTCCAGCAACGAGGGCTGCTGACTGGCTTTTGATGACCAACACATGAAATAACGAGGCCAGACACAAAGCTTGGGTTAAAATAGGGTTTGCTTTATGTTTTACATATTTAATCTTTATTTCTTAGGATATGCCAACTAGGGGTGGGAGACCCAATGCGGGGAAAAGCTGGAGCCAATGGTCTCACCCAGATCTACCTCCCAGCTTCCCTGGGTGAAACACCTGAGACCTGGGGGGGGGGGAATCCCATCAATTGGACTACCCCATGGATACCATCTGCTGGAAGGCAAAAACCCCAGGAAGAGACACCTCAAATCGCATGACTTCTGGCAAGGGCTCAACCCTCAGGCCAGCCTCAAGGATAGTCTACTCCCCACACCCCAAGTCATATGACCTCCAAGGGTAGTTTGATAGAGCTATCCTTCACCCAAAAGGGGTGCCATAGGTGTACACCAAACTAACCCCCATCTCCCCCACAACCTGCCACAGATAAGGGGCAAGTGTCTGCTTAGCCCCTATCCCCTATCAAGCTGACTAATACAGCCCCCACCCCTTGTTGCATATCCACAAGGAATATCGGGATCCCCAAATCTGCAAGGTGGACTCCATCTGACCTATATATTCCAGGTCACTGCTGTACAATCCCAGGATGTGGTTAAAAACCATCCAAGCCACTTGTCCAAGACAGGTAGGCGAAGGATGGTTTTGTCATCCTATAGCACCTAACTCTCCAGCAACTAAGACTGCCAACTGGCTTTTAAGGTGGTATCAGGGGTCAGATTGGGAGACAAAACATAGCTACACCCCTGATGCAAGATTTCAGCCACAATTCCCAGACTTCCCTGTGTGTTTTTCATGCAAGACTGTTGTTTTCTATATAAAAAAGCAATCTTGCACAACAAAAATCATGCACAAAAAAATCTTGTACAAAAAAGCAAGGGGGGGGGGAAATAGCCAAAGTTTTGTTGTTCAAAATTCCTGTTTTCTGCACAAGATTTTTTGTTGTGCAAGAGTTTTTTCTGGTGCAATACTTCGTGCAAAAGCTTTGTTGTACAGATGTACTTTGTGTAGAAAACAGCAATCTTGCACAAAAACACACAGGGCTGTCTGGAAACAGTTTTTTTTTTAAAGAAAAAACAGTGTTTTTTGCAAAACAGAAAAAACAACACATACACACACACTTGTCACAGAAAAAACACATACATTTCTCCAATTTCCCCAAAAACTTTGGGATGTGTGAATGCCAGGTAAGAACTGCACAAAAATATTTGCTTTCTCCACAGCAGGAGACAACTGTGGAAATTATTGGCCACTGTGGGAAACTGGCTATTGGACTGGATGGGCCACTAGTGGGTCTAATGAAATATGGGTCTCGAAGCAACTTCCCTTTTTTTAATGAAGTGATCCAGCTTCTGTGGCATTTTTTACAAAGAAATTTAGAGAAGAGATATTTTCATTCATTGCAAGCTTGCAGGAATCACTGCCACATCTGTAGCAGTTAAATATACAACTGGGGAGGGGGGTCACTAGGTACAAGCTGCAGTCTGTGTGACTACCAAAGAAAGAATCCAGTTTCTTGTTCAACTTGCCAAGAAAACAAAAACAACCATTTGGCCATTTGCCTTGAATATGTCAGTATTCTACTATGTCAGGGGGCAGTTTGTTCAGGTGGAAATTCCTCTAAATATGGCTAAATGCCAAGCTTCTGTCTCATTATTTTTCAAAACCCACACAAAGTGACCAGTTCTCTTTCCTGAAGTCTGCAGAAAAGACTTTCGAGCCAAGGTCTACATGTGGATTGGAGTGGACAAAGGCAAGAGAGGACTAGGATACTACCCAAGACATCAACATTTCAAAACAGAGGCTCTGATGGGAGGAGCAGGAAATATCAATATTTTATTATGCCCTGTTTACTCTCAGATGTCATCAATGGCTAAATAGTAATTAAACTCTCCCTGCAGCATTACCACAATTTAATTTCTCATTTTGATGTTCATTAGCAGAAGTCAGTATGGAATCTTGCTACAAATGTTTCTCCTTTTTTATATTCAGCCAGAGAACACTGTTGGTTGGTGACACATACCTCACATTCCTGTCCTCCAAACAGCCATAGAAAAATGGCTACAACCTTTTAGTTATCTCTTGTTTTCTGTTATCTCAATGGAATAAAAGTTGTACCATGGTGTACCTTCAGGGAATTTTCATCATGATGGTAACATCTATAGAAGTGAAGTGCTATAATACAGGAATATATACTGTATGTTCATGGATAAATATATTCTGTGACAAGAGCAAATTTGATGGTTTGCATTCCTCAAATCAAAGTACAATTGGACCTCCGTATACATGGGGGTTTGGTTCCTAGACTTGCCATGGATACCAGAAACTGTGGATAACAGCAAACCCTATTAAAATAAAGGACTTCCGGTAAAAACATACCATAGAATTGCATTGTAGGACCTAGAAGATGCCATGAGAGGATGCCTCTCTAGGCTTTTTCCAATGAAACTCTGTGGTATGTATCCCTATTTTGTGTCCCGCAGATAACTGAAACTGCGGATATTGGTTTCACAGATATGGGAGTCCAACTGTAGAATGTTTGAGATTTTAGGTTAGAAATAGAGCTTCAAATGCATATGTGTGTGTCTATGTGTATGTGTCTCAGGACTGGTCCTGGAGGTGACCTATTCTGCCAATTTCAGTGTTTCTCTGTAGCCTTGCTGTTAATTGTGTTTTCATTTCTTTGTACTTGTTAATGATTGTGTTGTGGTACCTATGGAAGGGGAGTATAACAGTCGGTAATGCGAATGATAGATAAGCCACAGCTGCACAATCAGCTTTGGAAAAATGGGATGGGCATTATATCTGAAGAGGGGGTCAGGGGATGAGGGTTAACCAATAGTAATCAAGCCCACCAGATTTAATAGATTGTAATATGTTTTTATTATACTGTCTGTTTTCTAAGTTTCAATTCTGAGCAGCAACCTTGTATAATATGCTTTTTGGATTACTCTGCCAATACAGTTTTCTGTCTAACTTTGAAACTGCTGGTTGCTGCATCTGGGAATGCAAGTACATGGCAGTGTCTTGCCTTTTACAGAACCTTAATCTTGGAAGCTAAGCAGAGTCAGGCCTGGCTAGTACTTGGAAGGAGGATCACCAAGGCCCTCCCTCCCTCCCTTCATCCCAATTGCCACCGCCCTGCCCTTGGAGAGAAAGATGAAGAGGCAGGCAGAACTCCATCAGGCCTGGGCCCAGCAGCAGGTGAAAGGCCCTCTCGCCAACCCAACTGCCACCACCCTGCTCTTAGAGGGAGAGAAAAACCAGTAGTATCTGCTGGATTTAATCCCTACCCCACTGCCCTTCCCTTTTCCTTATGTGTCATGTCTTATTTAGATTGTAACCCTGAGGGCAGGGAACTGTTAAATTAACAATTTGTTAGCCACTCTGAGAGCCTTTGTGGCTGAAGAGCAGGGTATAAATGCTCTAAATAAATAAAATAAAATAAATATATCATGTGCTGTAGGCTATCTTTTAGAAGAAAGTGGAGGCAAAGTACTGCTGAGTATTTGTTGTCTAAGAAAACCATGTGAAATTCATGGGCTGTCCACAAGTCAACAGGGGACTGGAAGGTACATACTTGTTTGATTGAGTGAGTGAGTGAGTGAGTGAGTGATATAAATGACTATTATCCTGTGATTCCAACAGTGATAGGTGCTCTGGGAGCAATTCCAACTGGACTGACAAAACATTTGAATGACATCACCATAGAGAGGATCACAATAGCCCAGTTAGAAAAAGAGACAGTGCTTGGAACACACCACATTATCCCATGATACCTAATCTATTCCTAGATTCTCAGAAAGAATGCAAATGATTGATGATCCAAAACTCCAATCAGTAACACCAGATAGACTGTGAAACCAATGATCACAATAACAGTAACAACAGTAGTAGTGATAGTAATATTGCTACTGCTAGTAATAGTGGCTGGAGTTCTCTATCATGGTCTATGTTGTATAGCAGAGGTGCTAAGGAACACTTGTTAGTGAGTTGTGAAGATGCACAAGAGTGTCATGATGAGTGTCAGCAAGAGTGTCATGATGTGCAACAAGTCCTGTTGCACATCATTCCTCTTGTGCATCAGTCCTGATATGAATTTGGTCCCATTGTGCATCACATCCCATTGTGCACTGGATCCTGGTGTGCATCAGACCTGTTATGCATTGATCCCATTGTGCATTGGTTCTCCTGTGCAGTAACGTAACTGCAGTCCCTTGCTGAATACGGACATTGTGAAACTGCACAATTCTATTTCCCACAGACATAAGTCCACTTATGGAGATATAAGTCCCCAAGTGAATTCTGGCCAACAACAACAATAATAGTTGATGAAGAAGTAACTCATTACATTTGAGCAGTTCGTTGCTTTCATTTACTATCTGTTATTTTTTGAGAAAGAAAAGGCCTTAGGATTGATAAAAGAATTAGCATTGAATTTGAAAATTCCTGTCAAAAGCCTCTAAAATGCCCTTTAAAATAAATTTTGAAAGTACAGTTGTCCCTTCATATTCACTGGGGTTTGGTTCCAGGACCCCCCATGGATACCAAAATCTGTGAATACTCAAATCCCATTATATGCAATGGCATAGCAAATGGTGCCCCTTATATAAGATGGCAAAATCAAGGTTTGCTTTTTGGAGTATTATTTTTTTAAGAATATTTTTAAGCTGTGAATACTTAAATCATGGATACCAAACCCGTGGACATGGAGGGACAACTGTAATTAGAACCAATTAGTTCTTGTACCAATAAGAACTGTAACTTCACTCTTGTTTATCATGTTGCTGTTGAAATGTAACTTCCGTATGTATCTATGCTATGACCATGTATTGGCTTTATACCAGTGTAACTATTCTGGCTTCAGCCTAGAAATCCTGGTGGTTGTCATTAGGCAGGAGTACTGAACTTTTGTTGTTGTTATTGTTGTTGTTGTTCAAGATCCCTCCTTACACACACACAAACCACAAAGCAAAGTGAGGAAGGGCACAAACTATAGATCCCACACTGAGTGCTGGTGAAGTCCATGGCAATGGGGCAGTGAATCCATTCCATTCTGAACCGTAAAGGAGCAATCCAGTATGCTGAATCCTAGCTTCAAATCAGTGTCAGTACCTTAGATAGCCACTGACATGGAAACCACTGACATGGAGTGAGGAAAAGAGTATTACCCCCCTACACACACACACAATGTGTGTGTGCATTCTCTCTCTCTCTCTCTCTCTCTATCTATCTATCTATCTATCTATGGGCTGGTATAACCTGAAGGCACCAGATCCTGGTTGATCTTCAAAGCTAAATAGGGTCAGCTCTGGTTAATATTTGGATGGGAGACCACCAACAAATATCAGGTGCTATAGCCTATATTTCAGAGGAAGGAAGTGGGGTGAAACCACCTCTGAGTATCCTTGCCTAAGCAAACCATATGAAATTCATGGGGTCATCATAAGTAACAGGCATCTTGAAGGCATATATACAGCCACATCCTGTTGAGCTCAACATAAGCATTTGTCACTGTTGGGTATTCATGGTTACGAATGTGATGCTACTGCCACAATTGCAAATGCACCCTCCCAAAAAACCTACCTTAACAGCAACAAGGAGTTGTGATAGGGATCCTGCTTCTGATTGTCACACCTCAACTTGCTGGAGGGAGGAGGCTGAAACTGTCATCCTGCAGCGCCCTGGTCACTGGCAGAACAGACCTCTGTCATTCAATGTAGCTGATGGCTGTTAAGGTAGGTTGGTTTAGGAGATATTGTGCAGTTACATATTTGTAGTTATGTCTATGATACAGAATCTCGGCCATGATCTGTTATCTGGATGTGTTACACAGGTAAGGAGATGCCCATTATAGATACAACGTGCTATACTAGACAACTGCAAATAATGCAAAAGTGTGTGTGGAAGTATACATATGAACTACAACTGTCAACATTTATTTTACACAGGCAATCACACTGTATTTAATGGAATTAAGCAGGATGCCACCTGGTCATCTGCTTTGCATCTGTCTGTTTATTTGTTGACCTGCCATCTAAAGATAGTGGCACTACAAATATGTCACTGAGTGTGGGATGTAATTATTGCATTCCCCATATTCTGAGTGATGACTTTCTGCCATTCCACTGAGATAATTATAAAGGTGCTGATGAGTTAAACATCTGTGGGAATGGAAATGTGCTTGGCAAGAAGCTTCTTCAGAAATAACAAGGACTTTCAAGGTTGAACTATGTGGCTGGGGGGAGGGGGCTAGTATAAAATTAACATTAGTCACTACATATAGCAAAGCACATGGCCACAATCACCTCAGGGCCCATCTAACTGAAAAACAAGAATGATTTGCATTTCTCTTTGCAATTGTAAGCACCTCAGGATGGTGATCCTGCCTTTCTAAAGAGATATAAAAAGATATATGTTGCAGTGCTCCTGTCTAGAACCATATATAGAGATAATAAACTAATAATGGCATTAATTTAATAAAGTGCTAAAACTTTGAGAGAATCACTCAAAATCATAATGAAAGTTACAAAATCTCCTCAGTAGTAAAAGTGGCATTGTTACATTGCAAATATAATTACTTCTGTGTAAGAAGGTATTATCCCAAATAAATGTGATTGCTTGTTAGTGTGTGGGTTTTTTTAAAAAAAAAACTGGATCAGGAGCAGAACGACACTGGACTTTTATAGAGAACATCATCAAAGCAGGTCAGAGAATATACTTCTTTTGTTCTTTTTGTATTAAAGTGCAGAAGAACTTAATAGAGATTATGAATTTTCCAGTGCAATTGTTGGTACGTGAACACAATTTTTCCTTCCCATTTCATTTGTTTATTTTCCCTAGCCAGTGTGAAGCACCTTGCTGGCCCTCTGGGCAAGTCCACAGAACTTCATATAGGATTAAAAACCCTTTTTCTTGGATGTATGCCTCTAATCAAGAGCCAGTGTGGTGCAGTGGTTTGTGCATTGGGCTACAACTCTGGAGACCAGGGTTCAAATCTCCACTCAGCCATGGAAACCCACTGGGTGACCTTGGGCAAGTCACACTGTCTCTGAGGAAGGCAAAGGCAAACTCCCCCCCCTCCAACAAAACTTTCCAAGCAAACCCCGTGTTACTTAAGCCTAAGAGTCACCATAAGTCAGAAATGGCTTGAAAGCACACAACAACAACAACAACAAATGCCTCTAACACTCACATCTGCACTTATTTGATAAATTCTAACAAGCTAATTAATGGTAGGTGTCCTAATTGCTACCCAGGTAGGTGAACTGCTGAACGGACTTGAGCACAGATTTGCCGACGGCAATGTGGGGATGGTGGTGTTCGTCCTGTGGTGCAGGCTGGTAGAGAACTTCCGTTTTCTTAAGGTTGACTTCCAGCCCAAACAGCTCTGCAGCTGTTGCGAAGCAGGATGTTAGGCGCTGCAGAGCTGCTTCTATGTGGGCAACAAGAGCAGCAGCATCAGCGAAGAGCAGTTCATGGACTAGATAGTTTAGAGTCTTAGTGTGAGCCCTCAGATGGCTTAAGTTAAACAAGCTACCATCAGTATGGTAACGTATATAGATGCCGTCTCTCATCAGATGCCAAAATTGACAAAGAGATTGATCACAGATTAGCAAAGGTATATAGCACATTTGGAAGACTTTACAAGAGTCTGGAGTAATAAACACCTGAGGCAAAACACAAAAATCAGTGTGTATAGAGCCACTGTACTGTCTATTCTCCTTTATGGATCTGAAACGTGGTCACCTATCACCAACACTTACGACTTCTCGAACGCTTTCATCAGCACTGTATACGCACAATCCTAAATATACACTGGACTGACTATGTGATGAATGTTGCTGTCCTTGAGCAAGCAGGGATCACCAGCATTGAGGCCATGTTATTGAGAACACAGCTGCGCTGGGCAGGACACATTTCTAGGATGGAGGACCATCGCCTCCCAAAAATAGTACTCTACAGTGAACTCGCCATGGGTCAGCGTAAGAGGGGCGCTCCAAAAAAGTGATACAAAGACTCCCTGAAACAACATCTCAGGCTCTGCCAAATTGATCACCAACAGTGGTCCGCCCTGGCCTCACATTGGGAGGCATGGAGACGCACTATCCACAATGCTGCAGCCTTATTTGAGAACTCACGCTGAACAAGTCTTGAAGAGAAACAACAACGCCGAAAGAATCACAACTGGGAAACATCACCCAAGGAGACCTTCTGCTGTTCTTTCTGCAACCTGACTTGTTTATCTCGTATTGGCTTTTTTAGTCATCAGCACGCTTGCAGAAAGTGTGGGATGAGTCCTTCCTGAATCTTCATTTGCAAAGAAAAGCCAGAGAGAGAGCCTAATTGCTAACTTTCTATGTTTACATTTAACTGGGTCAGGATGAATTGTAGCGAATAAGGGAGGCATCAGTATCTTCCCTTCAAAGTTGTGCCAGTCATATACCAAAGATAAACATAAGTAACAGCCAAGATTACTTATGCCTACTGTTAGTTGAAGCCAATGCTGCATAGGGTTTGGGGCAAGAATAGCCAAAGTGGTCAGCATGCTGGAACAAATGACACAGGTCATCCTAATCAGGGCCGGTTTAACCTGTCTGCCAAATCAGCATTGGCAGGGGGCCCCGAGGTCAAGAGGGGGCCCCGAGGTCAAGAGAGGGCCCCGTGTTGGCCTCCTTAATATGAAAATAATGGGATTTCTGGTTTAAAATACCATAGAGTTGCCTTGGAGGGCCTAGAAAAGGGCTAGGGAAGACACATTTTCTAGGAAGACTCTATGGTAGGTGTGCTGTTTTGTGTCCCATGGATAATGAATCCAGGGATACGGGGGTCCTACTATAATCTGAACATCCTGTACGGTGAATAGGTTAGGTTACATTGATCTGAGATAAACATATGGGGGCCCCAAAGTAAAGCATTGCAGGGGGCCCCAAAATTCCTTAAACCGGTCCTGATCCTAATCTTCCTTGTACAATATTCTTGTGGTGTATGGCCACTAAATAGGGTTGCCAAAGGATTGAAGTTAACTTGATGATAAATAACAACCACAACATCTCAGTTGTGGCCATCTCAGACAACAGAATTTTGATACCAGAAATAAGCAACAAATTTGTCAGTTATTTAATTTATTGTGGGGTTTTTTTCCCTTTACCATCAGAGGGACACTGCTTGTGAGGTTTTCTGCTCCAGACCCCAAAGTCTCTTGGCTGCAATTGGATGCTATGCACTGCAACTAAGCATGTGCTTCATCTCTAGCAATTCTAGAGCTCAGAAAAGTTACTTTTGGGAACTATAGCTCTCAGAATCCCCCAAGTAAGTATGGCCAGGGGGCATTCAGCTGTGGGATTCTGTTAGCTGTAATTGAAAAAGTTACTCTTCTAAGTTCTTGGCATAGTAACTTGCTTGAGATCCTTTCACCTAGACGTAGATTGAAATTTGGACATGGTGTGTGTCTTCCAAACTTTTTAAAATTGACAGAGAAGTACTTTAAAATTATTTTTTAAAATCACAAATAGTACACAATGAACACATATTTTCAGATTGCCAGACAAGTAAGCATTTTCTCATTTTCTTTGAAGAGAAAGTAATACTGTACTCTGTAGAGCCATATACCTTCCTCACTGTGTAGCCAGATAGTGAGGAGGTTAAATAGGGCTCAGTGGTAATTATTACACCTGCTAGATCACTGTAGACCCAAGAAAAATGAATTCATGTGATACAAATGCTTATTTGTGCACATTTACTCAGAGGTAAGCTCGACCCATTTTGATGGGGCTTACTCTTAGATACATGTGTGTATATGACTGCAGCAAAAGAAAATAAATCATCTAATATATGTCACAGAATTCCTTTCCCATAGGCACACAAGTCAATTAATGACCTAAGAACTACTTCCATTATGTCTCCTGAACTATCCTCAATAAATCTTTTGTTAGTATTTTCTTAGCTATGTATTATCACTGCCATTGTGGGGAAAATTCTTGCCACTTAGCAGGCATTTTCATGTTTCTGTTTCTCAGACTTTTGCAGATCAGCCTTAGGAAGAATTATGCTGAAGGCAAAAATGTGGTTTTATTGCTGTCTGTAATAGGCAGATATTTCTTGCAAGGGATTTCCTGCAATAAATACCTGTGTCATTCCAACTAGAAGAAAGCTGTTGCTGTGAAACACCTTGCAGTTGAAATACGGCCTTTGTTACATGAATGATTACGTAAGTACTACAGGTCTTGTACTCTCACTTCTGGGATGGGAGACCAGTGGTTTGCTATTTTGCATCAAGTGCTGCCAGTAAACTACCGTATTTCTTTGCTGGAACATAGCCAATTGGGTGCTAGCCCTGGGCATATTTCAGAGGGAAAAGGGAATATCAAGGGAATGGTGTCCTAAAATGCCACCAGCTAAGGGGTGTAAACACACATATACAATGTTGCCTATTCCCATCCCAGCCATCATCCAATTTGTTCTGCATTTAACAAAACTACATCAGAAAATTTAAGGATGGAGGATCAATTCCACACCTGGCTCTGTTTTCTAATAGATTTTAAAACAACACCTTTAGATCTACAAAGCCTGAAGTTTGCCCAGTCTGGGGAGTGGGCTTTTAAAATAGACAAGCTTTCCATTCCTCTCCCAAAAGCAGTGTGTGTAAAAGTTACTTCTTGGACTACAATTACACGTGTACACAACCCACATGGCTATTGCCTATGTTGCTTGGCAGATTCTGGGACTTGTATCACAAAAGCAACTTTGCTAAACTGTCCCAAAAGCATGTATGGATAGAACTAAAGGGCTGGGGCTGGCAGATCCTAATGCAAAATGGTGGCTTAAGAATGGCATTAATTACCTACCACAGCTCAGGAACCATATTCTAAGATGAACTGGATTGATGGTTACAAATTTGAATGGAGTGGTTGCAAAGTATTGGACAAAACTAATTGAGCTACATAGTCTGATCTACACCCCCTAAACTATCCTTTTGCCCTCAGAAGGATTTATACTATCTCCAGTGTCAAAACAAGGTTCAACTGCCAGCTTATTTGTATGGAATTGGTGGGAGAGGCACCATCTTTTCCTTTGTTCAGGCAGCAAAATCTGGGTGCTGTTTACACGATGAAAAAGTAGTGGGAAGAATTTGTGTCGAACCTTGGTTGTTTACATGTACATCAGGTTGGTTCTGAGATTTTAGGAAGGAGGGCCACCTTTTATCCCACAATCTGCAGGACTTCCAGTTTGTGGCGGTTTTTAAAAAAGTCACAGGAGGATACGGAAAATCGGAAATGTAAACAGCCCGGGACAAGATAT
Organism: Gambelia wislizenii; assembly: GCA_030847615.1. Taxonomy (NCBI): domain Eukaryota; kingdom Metazoa; phylum Chordata; class Lepidosauria; order Squamata; family Crotaphytidae; genus Gambelia; species Gambelia wislizenii. Next base: position 93,333,362 of record JAUMIR010000003.1, on the reverse strand, counting down.
CTCGGTACTAGGTGATGACCGGAAATGGTGATCGGGGGTGGGCTCAGAGATCAGAGACCAGAAAAGGAGGGGTCAGTCACCTGTTCAATAGATTCAGCCTCACCAGCTGAAAACAAAGGCATCCCTTCCAGCTGCACGTAGGGGTGTGTGTGTGTGTGTGCGTGTCTGCACTACATCACCCTGTTCAATGGATTTCTACACTGCAAACCCTTCAGCTTTAACCTGTCCCTCCCCTGCATGCTGGGTTTAAATTTTAAAGAGAGAGTAAATTATAAAGAGATTGTGGGCGGAGGATCGCCCATTCATCCCCTGCCTGCATCCCCTCCATGGGTTTAAAGGCACAGTATAAAATGCCAGCGTCTGAGTGGATGATCACACATTCATCCACACACACACCCAAGGCACAGCCAGCATCTGGGCACTGAGGTTTGTCTTTTAAAATGCCTTGTGTGTCCTCCCCTTATGATCCCCTGCACTGGCTTGAAACCTTCACTCCACAGCTGCCTCTAACTTAAGGGATTAACATTTTAAAGAGACAGGACAACTGCACGCCTCTGGGCCCCTGCACTTGGCTTCCTGGCTGAAAGCATACTGGCTTGGGCTTGTGTGTGTGCGTGTGCGTGTATGCTCCAGTCCACTCTGCTTTTGACCTCTCCCACATTCTCCAGCACCAACTGATCACTCCTTCCTCCCCAGTTTCACTTGCTTTAAATGGTGTTCTTTCAATTCAAAAGGAAAGCACAGGGTTTAGCCACTGATCACTCCTTCCTCCCCACATTAGGTCACAGATCGCTCATTCCTCCCCTCATCCCCTCATCACCTATCCCCAATGCAACACTCATTCATCCCCTCATCCCCAACGCTGAAGCTTGAACAAACATTTGAGCCAGCCAATAGCATCACTCATGGTGCAGAACTCTAAAGGAAGTATGTCACTGAGGTTGTGAAAAAACAAGTAATCACATCCTTGATTGACAGCTAAAAAAATCCCAGGACCATAAACTTGTGTAAACAAACAAACAAACAAAAAAACGGGGTAGTATATAGTGGAAGAAGATACATATCACGGGATGGGATGCCATGTAAACAATGATCCTGGGATCTCCTGGGATATCCAGTTCAGACACAAAAATCATGTAAACAGGGAGGGATGAATACAGGATCAAGAAGTCCCAGGATGCCCTGCAACAAAAACTACTGTCTAACTGGCACCCTGCAAAAATCCTGTTCAGTAGCTACTAGGTTGTACACTGGACTTGCAATCTGATAACTGCTGGAGATTCACATTTGCTCTCATTAATATGACCTCCAAAAACCTACTCGTTCAGCCTGGTAGCTCCTCAGCCAAAGGATTTCTGAAGGCTGCAGATTGGAGCACTGGGAAATGACTTCTGCCTTGCTCTCCTGGGGGTCATTTACACGGGCAAATATTCCTCTAAATATACCACTAAGATAGCTCATAGTTCCCATGGATCGCAGCACAGCATCGCCTCATTCAGAAGGGGGGGAAGGTAAAACACCCAAATATAGCGTGCCAGGGGATGTCGCTACTTTTGCCGGTATATTTGCAATGTAGTGCTTTATTGGAAGTGTAAACTACCATTCCGTTAAGGGCATCCGCAGATCTTTACTGTGATTGGTTGCTATGATGTAAGGGGTGGGCTTAAAAGAGAGGGACTGCATTCAGTAGCGATCAGGAAACTTTGAAAAATCCTCTATGCTATTTTGCAGAAGGTCTGCCAAGAAAAAGAATTCCCAAGACCTTTCAGTCATAAAGTTCCCATCTGTCAGCTCTGCTTAGGGGAAGGAGGGAGAGAGGGGGGGGACTGAGGGACGGAGAGTCAAAAATCCTCTGCTATTTTGCAAGTCTGTGAACCCTGACTAAACAAATTGTGCTGGAAAAACTTGTGATAGGTTCACCTTAGGATCCATGGCATGGCAGCAAGGTTTTTCCCTCTGCTTCAGGGAGTGAGTTCATTTACAGGCAGATTTAGAGAAGAGACAGAGCCACTTCTTTGATCTTCCCCCCTGCTATTTGGGCAGTCTGTGAGTCTTTAGCTCGGAAATGCAAGGCTTCAAAGGAGGGTCTATGCCCTTCCCCATACAGCCTTTGTCTGCTTGGGAGGCCACACACCCCACACATTTTGAAGTTTGAACAAAAAAGTGGCATAATTAGAAAAAAAAAAACCTGACTGGCACAGATGCAGAAAAGAATTAAAGCGCAAGTTGCTGCAATAAATCTGCTGTGTAAACCAGCCCCTGGTCATGGGAGTGCCTTGAGATGAGGAGTTGTAGGATAATACTGAGGGGTCTCTTCAGCTGCCAGTTCTTGACATGTACTGTAACCAGGAGAGCTCTGCAGATGTCATTTTCCCAGTGTTCCAATCTCCAGAACCTTGAAAATACAAAACCTTGAGGTGCTGCCAGGCTGAAAGGTCCATTTGTGGAGGTAGCATCATCAGATGTAACTACAACAATGGAGCTCTGTTATTGTAGTTACATCTGATCCACTGCATCAATTACTGAATGGTGAGTTGATACATTAATTCAATGGGTTTACTCTAATTGGGGACTAGCAATTAGATTTGGGTCCTAATAGCCAATGCAGCCTCCCCTAACTGGTAGATGCTGGCTAGATGCCAAATCCTATCATCCACAGCCAACCTTTCAGTTGGGATACTTTCTATATCCGTGGTACTACAAACCTGAGGAAATCCCTACCAGTGTGTTGACAGGAAGTGATGGGTTTCAAGCATAATCCATCTTGATTGCACCACATTGGAGAAGACAGATCTAAGAGCTGAAAGAGAAAGAGAAACCTGTGGCCCTCTAGAGATCCTTGGGCTCAAATTTCCATCTTGCAACCACTTGACCACACTGGCTGAAGCAGATGGGAACTGGAGCTCAACAGCATCTGAAGAGCCACAAGTTCCCCATTTTAGATTAGAATATGGTACATTTGCCATAGGTCAGGATCAACCAGTGGATTCATCACCCAAGTGACAGCAAGTCTGCTTTCCTGCCAGCTCTCCCACAGCTGTTTTGTGGGGGCTTTATTCATGCTCAGCCTCTGAAGGGATGTTTAACTCAAAGCAGATGCAGAAGGAGCAGAGGTAAAATTAAGTGTGGGTTATTATCTACCTCTGTGGAGAGATTCTCAAGAAAAGAGACTACTCTACTCAACTGCTGCTGTAAAGACCAAAAGGGCTAGCCAACTGGAATGGTGCCATCATATGTTCTGAATATCTATACCTGGTTGGAATGAGCATGAAGGAAATTGTTTCAGTGTTCTGTGTTCTTTTCATTAACAAAGAATGGAGTCATTTCATTATCTAATGGAAGGAAGAACATTTGCTTCATTGCTGATCTTCTTGTTTTTCTTTCATTCTTAAATCTTTGCTTCTCTCGTTTCCTTTTTACAGTATCTATCCATGTAGTATCTGCAGTGATGAATGTATCACCTGGTGATTTTCTCTGGTAGCACCACATCTACCTACTGCTCTCCCCAAATAACATGCCTAGCTTTTTCTCTGTCTCTGTTCAGGTGCTATTCATAGCCAGAGAGCAGCTCAAGCCCAGACAAGGACATCAAAACAAGACTATGAACAGTTCTAAATGGAACTATGGTTAGAGCAAAGATAAGGAATCTTTGGCCCTCCAGATGTTTGGACAGCAGTTTCCACAAGCTCCTGCCATTGTAGCCAAAGGCACAAGGGGTTTTGAGAACTCTAGTCCAAAACATCAGGAGGGCCAGAGTTTCTCCATCCCTGGGCTACTGTCATGCTCATGTTGTTTCAGCAACAAAAAATCCTGGACTAAGGCTTAAATTGAGCTGGAGCTCAGTTTGAGTGGCTTGCCCTACTTCTGCTGAGCTCCAGTTAAAGGTGCTTGTCTACATTTGTAATCACTAGCTCTCCTGGCAATACTACTTTAATTTCTGGGCTGGAATCCTCAAATTTTGGGGAGAGTGGGAATGGCAGTGTATTGTGACACCATCAGGCTAGGAAGGCAGACAGAAGATTGGCTTCTCAAGAGCTGATACTTATGGGCAGGAACATTTTCTGGGGTTAGGGTTGAGGGTGATTGCCTCTCACATTTCATCACTTCCTCATTGTTCCCTAAATGACTTGGGGTCAGAATATTTTAAATACCCCCTTTTCCCATATGAACCTGCCTGGAATCTGAGATCCTCAGTAGAGGCCCTGCTGCATAGCCCATCACTCCAAGAGGCTAACTTGGTGAGCACATAAAACATAGAACCTCTTCCCAAGGAAAGTCAAGCTGACTCCATCTCTCTCGAACTTCCAGCAGGCACCTAAGACTGTACTACTTGTGAGTTAGGACCACACAAACAAACATCAAACATGTCATTTGGTAAGACAGTTCTTTTGACCTACAACCCTCCAGGTGGACAGATTAATAATATCTCTGCAGTCCATGGTTAAAAATATCCCCACTAAAAAAAAAACAAAAAAAAAAAACCCACACACCTCTGTACTCTGCTTCTTGTTGTCTAGTTTTCTCTATGCAGGAACATTTGTATTTGCTATTTAGTATGTGGGAGTACACAACAGAGTAAAATGCAGCAGCAGCAAGACACACAGCACAAACCAGCACTTGACCTATTTTTGATATTCCTCTTCTAGCCATAAAGTAACTTTAGAAGTTGCAATTATGCCACAAAAGGATTAGAATTATCTCTCATTAAGTCACAGGCACTGGCGGCCATCCTACTAGTGGCAAACACAGGCACATGTCTATGTGAGGTTAGTATTACTTTCCTCCTCCCTTGTAGTAGAAAACTCCTCCCTGGACCAACAGTTGATCTTCTGAGCACCACTACCCCCCATGGTCATTCATGCCCAGAAGAGAGTGAGGGGGATGACAGAAGCATACAGCTTTCCCTGGTGACCTCAATGGCTTGGGTAATCACATTGCATCTTACTATAGCGACATAGCCAGATGCTTCTCTGATCCCCTCTCTCCTCCAGGCATAAATGGCCATTGGTGAGGGTACTTCTGCAGCTCTACACTAGGTCCAGGAGGTGGTAAATTGCTCGGTCTAGTGGAGCTACTGTGCTACACTTACCCTTGTAGGCTTGCAGCCATAAAGTTATACCTTAAATACTGGACAGTGGTCATGCCCATTGAGGGACTCTGGGAACTGTGGTGGCAAAAAAAAAGATTTTTTCCCCAAAGATTAGAATTATAGATAGTTACTTCCAAATTTCGAATGGAGCAAACACATGTTCAGCATGTATACAATTGCTCTGCATGTTTCCTGCAATGCAAGAACAGCCACACTTGGCAGAATACTATGGGTGGTCACCTCTCTGCACTCTTTTCACTGGCAGGCAAAATCTTCCTATTCAAACAGGCCTTCAGGCTTTAACTGGCTGGAGTAGAAGAATGTACAATGGGTATATTTTTGTATGTATAACATGTGCTTCATGTGTTTTTAATTGTTTTAAAACAGTATTTTTATTGGATTGATTGTCTAATGCTTTTTAAATGTCTGTACCACATATTGTTTTAGCTCTTTTAACTTATAATGTAAGCCACTTTGGGACACATATTGGGAGAAAGTAAGGATATAAATCACAAGAGCAATCTCCAGCATGAGTGGAATTGTGGCAGGGCTCCTGCTTCTACCTATTCATCCCCACTGGGCTGATAGAAGTTGCAATTCAACAACATCTATACTTTACCCAGCCCTGCTCGTTCAAAGGGCTGTCCAGTCGAAGTACTCATACAGTTTAACCATAACCAAAAGAAAGTGAAACAGGTGCCTTGAAGCAGGGTCCATCATCACTTAGCATCTGGACAGCAAACTGAGCAGGCATGCAGGTCACCCTGGTCTCATACTTCCTCCACTGTGGCTACATGTACTGAATTTGCATTATAGTAGTTATTTTCAAATGTACATCTATATCTATACATTAGAACACTTTGTCCAAATCTGCATATCTGCATATATCTTTTGTCTCCCCCCCCTCTCTCTCTCTCCCTCTCATATAATGTATAAGTGACCACTGCACAGTATATTCAAGTGATCTGAATATGTGGAGTACCAGTACTCCAAGTAATTCTTCATGCTCCAGTCTGCTGTTGGTGGTCTTCTGTTCTGATTCAGGGCTGCTGTACCTGGAATAAATTGGCTATAATACAGCTTTGAAAAACACAATATCTTTCGCAAAACAGAGAAGATACTACTGCTGTAGATGGAAAATACACAACATGAGGAGAAAAAATGACCATCCCAAAGCTGCTGAACAGGACCTTGAGAAGGAGCATAATCTTGCAAATATTCAGTTGATTGTGGAAGACAGTTGTTCATGAAGGAACTACACTTACAGATAATACTTAAGAGAGAAAAGTACAATATAGTGCAAGTTCAACTGACTATTACCTTGCATTTGTGCTCCAAGTGGTCTTTTTGGTTTCACATGAATCCAAAAGCCATTGAATCTAACACTGTAGGGAAAACAAATCCACTCTTCATGTTACTGCTGCTCCTGTCTCAGTGCTCAGAGTTAAGGTGGATGTTACCACATCAGAGGTTTGGCCTCAGCAGCATTCCTGTTCGATTCAGAGCAGCTATGGAAAGAGCAGCCATAAAATCAAGAGTGGATTGGCCACTCCCGAAGTGGCAGGTCCATCAGCTGTCCCCGCATGGATCAACCACCACTTTTGAAATTGAGGGCAGGTTGAAAAGCTTTCAAGCAACTTAGGGAGAATGGAGAGATTTTTCCAACTTGGAAACTGTAAAGAAACACAGGCTGAATTTGGATTTCCCATAATTTTATGGGTCATAATTTTATGGGTCAGAGTGTTTTAATATCAACACACTGAAAATCAGCGTGAGGTACACCCAAACTCTTCTTCTAAGATCAAGAGAAAAAAAAATGCTGTTTATCTCATCCATTGTTTTATTTAATGGGGAAATAATAATTTCACAAATACATCTGTTCATATATTGATACAGTACATAGGAATTCACTGAGTATTCTGTCTATATGATAATATCATAGGGGTTGTCAATAATGAAAATACTCCTCATAGAATTTGAGAGAAATACCTTTTGTCCCAACATGCTGCAAATGAGATTCACAGTATTCAGAAGAGGTGGGGGGCTCCATCTACTGTGCAAAAAAGCCTTTGCCTTTTCCCTGAGGTTTTTCAAATAATGCATGGGCTTGTGCATTATCACACATATGGACATCTAATTCAGGATGCTGCAGATTCTCCGCAAGGTTGGAAGTGGAAAGTGGATTGGTCATATGAGCGTGGGGGGCAGGCTTGAGTGACTGGAAGTGCCATTTTAGAGTTTTGAGTTATCAATTGTGTGCTTTTTTCTTTTCTTTTTTCTTTTTTGATGCACTGAGGCAACCAAACAGCTTTTTTAAGCAGAAGGTCACACTTGTGCACGTTTGATTTACAGTTTTTTTAAAAAAAAATACTGTGCAGTGGTGACAATGTGTGGAGAATAATAACATGCTGGAATTTATCCAACCACCATCTTGATTCACAGGTATGGCTGCGTGTGGACTTCAAATGTGGATAACTTTGCATACAACTAATTGATTTTGCCAAAGGACTGTCGAGACAAATGAACGCTTCTGCAAATTTGCGTTAATGCACAGCAATCAGCATTATATCTTTTCATCTAGACAACCCTATAGTGAAATTGAACAATGTAAATTATAAACATCTTCAGGAAGATAACAGAAAAGAAAAATAAAGCATTTTTAACACTGTGCACAATAAACAGTGTATTCTTTTGACCTAGCCCTGTCTTCATAAGTGAATTTCTCTATAGCTGTAAAGCAGAGCTTGGGAATAATTCATTGTGATGTGAATTACTTTGTGCACAGCATAGTGTAATAGTTCTGCACATTTAATGATGCTATATAGCTCCCCTTAACAACACAGACTCACTGTTTAGCCACTGCATCACCCCCATGGCCATTTCACAGATGCTGGAGAGCAGGGGAAAGGGAGAAGCCCATAGCCAGATGCAGAATGACTACGTCATTCACTGATATCTGCTGAGGTCCTCTAGATGTCTCAGCATCTACAGTTGTCCCTCCACATTCACGGATTTGACATTCATGGTTTTTAAGTATTCACGGCTTGAAAATATTCTTTAAAAAATAAAAATCCAAAAAGCAAACCTTGATTTTGCCATCTTATATAAGGGACACCATTTTCCTATGCCATTGCATATATTGGGGCTTGAGTATTCACGGATTTGGGTATTCACGGGGGAGTCCTAAAACCAAACCCCAGTGAATGTGAAGGGACAACTATATATACATAAAACTCTTGGGTATGTTTCCTTTCCCAGTGTGCTGACTGGCCACTTAGGAAACATAACCAACCAGTCCCCTCCCTCCTTTCACTCCCTCAGCCAATCACCTCATGCAAATTCCCTCTCCACCTCACAATCCACTCCTACCACTCAATCTGCATCTATACCCCCAGTCTCAAAAGGTTCCCTCCCTCCTCTCACTCCCTCAGCCACTCACCACCCACATGTAAAACAATGCAATATTTTTCCTAAAATAATAGCATGTAGCTAAACTGTGTGAAAGGATTCTGTGAAAAAACATGTAAAACAATTTATCATTTTTAAAAAAATGGGTGAAATGTATGAAAGAACTCTGAGAAACCGTAGAAGAAATCACAGTGAAACATTAGAGGAAGATCAAACAGATTAAGACATCAGAATGAAACATTACAATGAAAAAGATAAACAGAGAACATTACAGAAAGAAAAGAGTGATTGGTCATACGTTGTGCCAGGTACACCTAGGAGATTTTCACACAGGGCCAAAATGCCCCATTACTGCCCCGCTACCTCCTCTCCTGTTCTTGCCACGGAATAACATAAATCTTTCACACATTTACCTTAATTCTGCAGCAGGAACGGGCTCCCCCTCCCCTCACTGGCCGGCTGTAAATGCAGCCGTTGTAAGGCTGCTTTTACGACTGGCCATCTGAAACGTTATCACGTTATCACGTGATAACGGCTGGATGGTAAATTTAAAAAATAAAACTCCCCCAAACATAAAATCAGTTCACCAAGCACAAAAACACACTTAAAATCACACAATCAAAACAGGGAGGGTAAAATAAAGGGGGCCACTTACCTGGATGTCCAGATTGTACCAGAAAGTGCTCGGAACAGACCTCCCCTCCGTGGCTGTCATTTCGGAACAGGAATGGGGCTCCTGTTCACACACCCGTGATTGTGTGATAGCGACGGAACGGGAGGTCTATTCACAATGAAAAATCATGATTACATTGTTCCGGAACAGTCACGGGAGCAGGATGGATGCAGGACAGAATGGGGCCAACGTCGTCCGAAAGGGAAAACCTTTCCCAACCCTGTTGTGTTCCTGCCATGGGATATATAGCCCATGTGAGATGTAATCATTCTGCATCTGTCTACAGGGACATAGCCAGACACTTCTCTGACCCCCTTTACTCTCTACCAGCCATGAAAGGGCGGGGGGCTGCAGTGGCTGAAGAGTGAATTCACAGGGTATACCTTTTTTCCTTGCAAAGAGTGGAAGAGAATACCAACCAAATGACATACCCAGGCTTTAGGTGGACTTATGCCTCCATATGTCACTAACAGGATGTCAGCCCATGTGTGTTTATCTATATGCACATACATGCTAGATAGTACTGAGAATATTTCTGTTCATATGGTAGATGGCCTCTTTGTTGGCATACTGGGAAAGGAGATTTTTCATAGTATCTCTAATTCCAGATCTTGGAAAGGTTAATTTTTGGTACCACAACTCCCAGAATCACCCAGCCAGCACAGCCACAATTTTGTAGTCCAAAAAAAAAAAAAATACTTTTCCAAGCTCTGACTAATTTACCCTGCATCTGGTTGCTTTCAGATGATTCTCCAGCAGAAGGAATTCTCTGAATCAGAGATGCTGGCATCTCTGCCATGCTCTCTCACACAGACACATCTTTTTGAACTCTGCAATAATACAAAGTCAGACCCAAAAAAAATCAGATTGTATAAATCATGGATGATTACCATTGAGTGATGAAATGAATATTTTTGTGTAATGAAATATACACATTTGAGTTTTTGAGTTTCTTTACTTACATTCATTTGAACTGAATTGCTAAATTCAAAACAGATGCCTAAACCAAGGATTAAAGTATACAAAGACAGATTTTCACATTTCTTTTGGTGAGTGTTTTTGTCAATAACACACATGAAAAGGATCTTAGAAGCTTTATTGCATTCATTTAGCTGCCATAAATCAACAGATAATGAAAAGTTCATTTCAATTAACCACCTCTGAAATGACATAATAAACAATGGAGTTTTAAACTCACATCCTTACAAAGGGGTTGGTAAGATTCTGTATTTGAAAATTAATAAAATGCTCATTTGCTCTCAGAACTGTTGCTTGCTATTCTATTACTTACTGACAGTAAGAGCTGTTCGGAAGTGGAATACATGGCCTTGTAGTGTGGTGGAGTCTCCTTCTTTGGAGGTTTTTAAATAGAGGCTGGATGGCCATCTGTCGGGAATGATTTGATTGTGTATTCCTGCATGGCAGGGGGTTGGACTGGATGGCCCTTGAAGTCTCTTCCAAATCTATGATTCTATGATTCTACTGTCTTTTATGAAAATAAATGCACAGTTGGTCAGTTACAGCCCAACATAGAACAACTTTGTGCCAGATATACAGCTTCATTACACATAAAAGCCTCGAAAGAGTGCTTCACATATGGTATTTTATCTATGAAAAGAAAATACTAGTATGTTTGCCACTTTTCCACCTATGTGGAAAGACCTATGTTTAACTCCCAACTGAGCCATGAAATTTCAGTGGATGCATCACTTTTGTTCAGACCACAGCTCAGTTTTGCATGCTGAAGGCCCTAGCTTCAATCCGTCACATCTCAGATCAGGCATCATGTGATATGAAAGATTTCTGCCTGAGACCTAGAGAACAAGTGCCAGTCAGACTGAATAAGCAGTAATGTCCCTTTGCCTTTGATAACTGTGCAGATAGGAAGAATATAAATTCCTTTTAATTAATTAATTGGATTAAAGTAGATGACATTTCAGCACATGCCCCTTCTGTCAGCCCTATAGCACTTGCCAAAATGCCTTCTTCCGCACAATTTGACTACACAGTGAATGTTGTCATCTGATCACCAAAACAGAGAAGGAGAAAGATGGGTATCTAGAGCTAGGATGGACGGATCAGTGTATGTTCAGTCCATGTCATTTTCACATCAGTACTATTTCCATATTAATTTTCACACAGGAATTCATATTTGGATACACGAATACATACCTTTAACATATGTCCTCATAAAATATGGTTTTCTAAACATATTTTCTCTTTTTTAAAAAAAATCCCCAAAAAAATCTCAAAATGCAGAATTTATATGTATATTGGGATGTTTTTGAACCAAGAACTATATTGCAAAATTTAGAAAACTGCAAAATCTAAAGAAAAATTATGTTCCAATCTACATATTAGTCTAGGAAGCAAAAGTCAATTCGCTTCAAAATGTGGGTTAAATTAAATCTCTAACATTGATTAAATAAAACAAAATGTAATACGGTTCCATATCATATGGCAGATTGAACTCTCAACTAGAAAAGTTAAAGACTAGTGTTCCATCTCAGCCTACTGCAAACTGGTTCTCTCCAGATGTTCTGTACCAAATACCCATCATTCTTCAGCCAGCATCATTGAAAAACACCTCTGAAGGGCACCAGGATAGAGAAATGTGTCCTGTTTTCTGTTATTATTGTATAGATAAGTTGATGTTCTGAACCTCCTTTGACCACCTGCAGATGAATTTTCAGAAGCTATTCATGTGTCTACTGCCATAGCACTAGTGCTCTGAGAAGAAGCCTGCTCCTGATATAATTAGCTACTTAAGAGAAAAGAGCATATTGCTTAATTTCTCAAATATTTACTTGCAGTCATCACAGAAATATTTACATGACTTAATATAGATTTACCCCTTTCATCGGTACACTTGACATCCATGACTGCAGTTTCACTCAGGCTCATCATTACAGCAATGTTTGGCTCAGAGTTGAAAAGCTGATTTCAATATTACATTTATGTAGTTGTCATGAAAAGACACATAAAAAGATCTGATTGCACATAAGAAGAAATATGTTCCTCAGACTTTTGGAGTAGAGTTGTGTGTGCAGTTTGGCCAAAGTTCCAATTCTGTAGCAGACTAGCTTGATTTGGTCCAATCCAAATTGAATCATGACTGGAATGGTGTGATGCTAAATGAGTCCAAAAGCAGTTTGCATCACCCCAAAGCTCTTCCAGCCTTTCCGTGATGCTCCAGAATAACAGGTGTTTCTGCATGGGAGGTATCTGGGAAAGTATTTCTGTCCCCATGCTAAATGCTTTGTGCTTTGCTATGATAGGGAGGAATTCAAATGTTATTCAAATTATAGGTCTAGCTTTCCTAGTATTTTCTGTCAGTTCCAATCATAGCATTTACAGGAGAGTTTTTATGTGATTATCACTGAAGTGACACATGCACATGCACATGCACACATATGCGCATGCGCACTTACATACCCATTTTCTGATTTTTTTCCATTACTACATTTCTTGGGTTGTGGTTAAAAAAGACTAGAGGGAGAGCAATCTAATAAAACTGTTTATAGGCATTTGTGCATGTGTGTGCATGTGCACATGTACATTATTTGTTTGTTATTAGCTGTGGAAGGTTAGGGATGATTTTCTGATTCTTTCTTGAAGGGATGTCATACTTAGGATGTTGTCTTGTTTTCTGCTGCTCCAGAGACCAGGACACGGAGCAATGGGTTCAAACTACAAGAAAAGAGATTCCACCTAAACATTAGGAAGAAGTTCCTGACAGTAAGAGCTGTGTGGAAGTGGAATACACTGCCTCCAAGTGTGGTGGAGTCACCTTCTTTGGAGGTTTTTAAACAGAGGCTGCGTGGCTATCTGTCAAGAATGATTTGATTGTGTATTCCTGCATGGCAAGAGTTGGACTGGATGACCCTTGTGGTCTCTTCCAACTCTATGATTCTATGATCTATGGTTCTATTATTTTATGAATGTGTGTGCATGCATGTGTTCATGAGATTTTTCTCATTTTTCTTAAGCTTAATTTATTTTAACCATTCTGGAGCTGCATGTAGGCATATCCCTGCTTTTGTGAGATATAGCAGATCTTTTTTCTCATTCTTCTTAGGTCTAAATTTTCAGCTGTTTGAGTGAAATCAAATAACTGCCTGTTTTTGATTTGGGACATTTTCAGACACGGTTTTTTCGTACCTAGCGCAAGAAGAGCTCCCGGGAGAGGGACGGGGCTCTTGCGCGGCAGGGGGTCATTTTCGGACGCCGCCGTCCCTCTCCCGAAAGCATCTGTTTCAGTTCCGTGAAGCTTCAGAAGCCGCAGAGCCATGTTTTAATCACGGAAGTTGCCCATGATTAAAATATGGCTCTGCAGCTTCCGAAGCTTCACGGAACTGAAACAGATGCTTTCGGGAGAGGGACGGCGGCGTCTGAAAATCACCCCCTTCCACGCAAGAGCCCCGTCCCTCTCCCGGGAGCTCCTCCCGCGCTAGGTACGATAAAACCGTGTCTGAAAATGTCCTGAGAGGAATACAGGGAGCCCTGGTTGCGCAGTAGTTAAATGCTAGTACTGCAAGCCACAAGGTTATGAGTTCGATCTCAGAGGGCACCAAAGTTGACTCAGCCTTCCATCCTTCCATAGGTTGGTAAAATGAGTACCCAGCTTGTTGGGGGCAATTCACTAAAAAACAATGTAAACTGCTTAGGGAATGATTTGGCACTGATAAGCAGTATTTAAATAACAATGCTATGCTATGCTAACTATGATTGAAGGAGTGAAAGGAAGTGTGTGGCTGAGCATAGTGTAAGGATTCCACATAGAGTACACATACATGGTGAGCATAGTAGAGGAGTTCTATGTGGGATCCCACTAGGACTCCCTTGTCACCACCCCCAGAATTTGCTGTTGTGCTGTGATAGCCACCACCCGCCCATGGCCATTCCATTGCTGGTGGAGAGAGTGATCAGAGAAGTGTCTGGCTATGCTCCCATTCTAGCTACATCCCTAAGCTGCTGGACTCCTTCGTGCCATCAGCCTGCATCTGGGGACATAACCAGACACTTCTCTGATCCCTCCTCCCACTCTCCACCAGCAAAGGAATGGCCAAGTGGCAGTGGAGGGAGGCTATCGCAATGCAGTGGTGAGGTGGTGGATGGGGTCATTGGGGAAGGAGGAAGAGAATACCAACCTCCACAATGATTAAAAGAACGACATGCACAAGCATAAGAAGCTGTGGCATCACTAAGGCTGGTGTCACCCCGCCCAATGGTGTCACCTCTCCGCACCCCCCCCAGTGCCACCACTGATAAGAAGTAGTCATGCTTGTGACTGTCACTAACAGGATGCCAGTTTATTTCTATGAAAGCAGACACCAGAAACCAGTTTTCACTACCACTAGGTCACTGTTTAAATTTGTATGACTTTTAGGCTGGCTGTTCTTATTACAAGCATTTAAGGAGATTATCAGATGGGAACAAAAAAGAAAGCATTCCTGTCCCACAATCTCCCCTCCCACCCCTGTCCCATCCCAGTCCCACCACAATCACCCTCCCCACCACACTTACTTTGTCTCACATCGACAGGACAACCCAGGAGTGAAAGGAGCTCTAATGGAGCTCCGTTCACTTCCTGGATCAAAATGCCACACATTCTTGCAAGAAGACACAAGCGTGGGAAATCCAAAAGTAAAACAAAAATATACACCAAAATGTTTTGAAAAGCACATACACACACTAAGAAATTTACAAATAACCCAGGGAGGGTACAAAAAAGAGGGTAACTTACCTGAATGTCCTGATCTCAGCTGGAAGTGTTCTGGCAGGGACCTCCCATTGACGCTGGGATGTCGCCAGCATAACGGGGCACCTTTCCAGTTGCACACAGGCAAATCCGGAACACAAATGGAACGGGGGATTTATTGATGGCTTTTCATGTCAATAAAAAGCAGTGCCAGTGGAATGGCAGCAGAATGGGTGCATAACAAGGGGAGAACAATGTCATCTGAAAAGGGAGCCTTTTTGTGATCTCCTGGCATTGCTGTAATGCCACTTTTGATGTGTCTGATAATCTCCTAAATCCCCACCCATTATTGTGGCATATTTTGGAGGGGTTGAGAAACTCAGTTACTAATTTTAAATAATTTTCCAGTCCTAGATTAACCTATCAGGCAAGAAAAGACAAAGAGACACAGTCTTTTCTATTTGCTAAAGTAGAACACACACTGTGCATAGACATAGACAATCCTACACATTTATTCAATCAAGTTCATTCAGAAATAGAGCTTAAAAATGGAACTTTAACACTCACTAACATGAAAACCCCTGACTGCAATTTGGCAGAGTTTATCCCCTCTTTAAGGTCTACCATGCCTCCATAGTTTTATCCAGATGTGTGAAGGAACAAAGAAATTATAGCCATTTCAATTTTCCAAGAGAAGTGAATCAAAGGATCAGCACTCTGGATCTGGTAATCACCATTTCTATCTGAACTCCAGATTGGGCCATGCTATGTCTAGATCAATCCAGAGTGTATTGGGTCATGATCCAAATCATCAGACTGGGCTCTGGATCAGTAGGCATTGCACAGCCATACATTGGAGTCAATCCTTCTTCTTCTTTTTTTTTAAGAGTCTGAAGGGAGGAAATAAGGAACCTCAATGCATCAATAAGTAGAGAGATCCTGATATCAAAGGCCTATTCTGATCTCTCTATGTCCTCATCATCTTTGAGGCTGGGCTTAAATGAGACTTGGCAGGACTCAGGCCTACCAAAATTGATGGCTTTTAAAGTGTGTGTGTGTGTGTCTGTCTGTGTGTAGTCCTCCTAAGAATGACTCATTGCTGTTATGCTCTATGGAAGTAAGAGCAGAAGTGGTGGGCCAACCTGCACAGAAATACCTGTGGGTAGGAGAAATTGCCTTGCCATTCTCTTCCAGTGAGCTGGGGAGAAAAATTGGTCCTACAGTTCCCAGAATCCCCCACCCAGCACCACTTTTGCCTCCCCTGCAGTCCCCCACCGTTCCTCCAAGGACCCACCAATTTTTCTTTTTAAAAAATCAGAGTGATTTTCAAGCGGTTGTTGCCTGGAAAACATGCAGAAAATCCTCCAAATGTGAAAACATACCCAATTCTATCCCCACTATCTATCTAGATCTAGATATATATTCTTCTGTAGTCTCTCTCAAAATGGCAACAGGAAGTGACACAATGCCCTTTCTTGTTGCCATTTTGAGATATTTGGGCTGTGGGGAGAATTTGCAGATGAAAAATGAGATATTTGGGCTTTCATGACAGAGTTGCAGCCTGAGAGGTGTGGGAGGAATTGGCCCCTGCTCTCATGTAATTGTCTACCTCTGGTTTATTGCCTTACATAGCTCTTTTAATTTTTGGACTACAACCAAAACAGACTCTTTGCCCCACTAGCTGGCCCTGAAAAGAAGTAACCAGCATTGAAACCATCCAGTAGATCCATATTTCTCTTCTTCCCAGTCCTGTTCTGTATGGATTTCAACTCTCATCAATCCAAGCCAGCACAGTCAATATGGGGGATAGTGAGAGCTGTAATCTAGCAGCCTCTAGAGCAGTGTTTCCCAAACTCTGGTCTTCCAAGTGTTTTGGACTTTCAAATCCCAGAAGCCTTGATCATTGGCCAAGGTAGCTGAGGCTTCTGGGAGTTGAAGTCCAAAACACCTGGAGGACTGGAGTTTGGGAAACACTACTCTAGAGGTTGCCCACCCATGTCTTTTAGAGAATCATCCCCCACACCTGGTAAATATTCCTATGAAAGCTAATAGCTTCCAAACACATTTTCATGGGCTGCCTCCCATGCCAATACTATCTATAGTCAGTTGTGACACCAAAGCATGAGGAAATTGTGTATAAAACTTCCATGTCTGGCATGTCTTGCTTGTACTAGAAGACCACTCAAGGAGCTGGCATTCTAGAGAAAAAAGCAGAAGAAAGTTCCCATTTAACACACAGGAATGAGCAAAAGGCCACCCAAGGTTGATTTTGTGCCCCTTGATCCCTTTGGGCTTCCTCACGCCATCCTTTTATGTAGCTAAATAAAGAGAGAAAAGAAAAAGAGAGGATGATTTGCTTGCCCTGGAAATCACCAAGAGCAGTGGTATGCCTTTTAAATAGATCACCAGGAGCTATCCTGTAATATTTAACATTTTTAAAAAAGTCCTTTTCTGTTTCAAAACCAAAAATAGAGTATCTGGCCATTTGGGGGTTAGCTCCTCTGGCATGGCCCCCAGAAAGCACAAATGTGGACCTGTCAAAGTTGCCCACCCTTGATTTAATGTATTTTTCCTCCTACACTTTGAAATCATAACCCAATTTCATTTGATCATAGTCTAAGCTTGATGCTGCTTATCCTTTCTATATTAATAAACTATAGAGCAATTATAAATGTTCCACATATGAATATGGACATTTTTGTTGGCTGCTGAGGTTGAGTACATGTGATAGTTTCTTTTCCTTTGGGAGAAGGGATATCAGGTGCTATGTAACAGAGGGTTCATTTTCATTTTTCAGATTTCACTGATCAGGTAGGTGGGAGACTCTATCACTGAGGCTCAAATTACTGGGGAGAAATGAAGGGGACACTTTATAAATCCAGAAGCCCCATATCCCCTTGGTTTTAGCCAAATTCTCTCCCTCCCTGTAGCCTAAAGAATAACTAAGGAGACTGGCAGGAAAGGTAATGGAATAAGCCACCTCTGCCATTCCCCATAATCCAAACTCTGGTGTCACCATTATCATGAAGACATCATTTCAGGGCTAACGCTGCATTTCAACATAGCTAACTTTCTGGAAGAGGCAGGCCACTGCACTCTGCCTGACTGTCTGTCTTGTGAAATCGAAGGCTTTCACAGCCAGCATCCATAGATTTTCCTTGGTTTGTTTCCGGGCTGTGAGGCCGTGTTCAGAAAGAGTTTACTTCTGACGTTTCACCTGCATCTGTGGCTGGCATATTCAGAGATAACCTACCCTTGTCTGAAGATGCCAGCCACAGATGCAGGCAAAACGTCAAAAGTAAACTCTTCCAGAACACGGCCTCACAGCCTGGAAAAAAACCAAGGAAAATCTATGTTTGTCTTGTGTCTGTCATATCCACTCATACCTTCCCAGAGGGGGCAAGTAGGTTGGGGAGAAAGCTGGAGCAGCTTCTTGGAAAACGAGTGTGAAAAATGGCTTCACCCTTCTCTCCTCAACACCATTCTTCATGGATTCCATCTCACCCACCCATCCCACTCCCATGTGTGGCAATTAGGCTTGAAAATGCCTCCCATTGGTGTCAGTGGGAGATGTCTTCTAAGCTTAATTGCAATGCAGGGGGGGGTGATGTTTGTGAAGATCACCACACACAACAAATGGAGTGTGTATAGATGAAGAAAAGTGTGTTTGGGGTGTGTGTGTGCATATATATGAATAGATATTACAAGTGATGATGGAAGATATTTTTTCCACTCCTCTATCCTGTCTCATTAATTCCTCTGTTAGCTAAATCAGGAATAATAAGAATGGAATGGAATGGAGTAAAATAGAATGCTATTTTGAGACCTGCAAACTGAAATTTGGCACCTCTGGGAAAAGAAAACAACCTTATTTCCAGTAGTTTTAGCTACTCTGAGAGCAATTCCAAATGGTCAGACAAAACATTTGAATGAATTTCCAGACAATAGCACAATTTCAAATAGTGATTGGAACATGTCAATGACAGTCCCTCACTGGTTCCTAAATTCTTGGGTAGAATCTGAATCACTGATGTTCCAAAACTCCAGTCAGTAACTCCTGGTAGACTGTGAAACTGATGATGACAATAATAAAATCATTACATAGTTATAAATAACTCAGATGATGGTGGTGGTAGGGGGTGATGATCTGAGTATTAAGCATAATAATAAGTGTCCCCAACTCAGGACCCTCCCTCTCTCCCTCTTGTTTGCACCCACTTTGCTAAGCCCCAATATAACCAATCATACCCAACCTCATAGAAACTCATGTAAGCAAGAAGACAAGCAAACAAGCAGCAAAACAGGTGAGAGACAAGAAGGAGAAGTGGGAGAGGAGTGGGGTGAAACAGACGGGGGGGGGCTTGAAAATATGTTACTGAGTTATGCTTTGATGAATTGGTGTGAAGCAATGTGTGGGGATGGCAGGAGGCAGCCAATCCCAGCACAGAGAGCTCAGTGGTGGGAGGGAGGGCCCTCTGGAGCGAGAATCTGTGAGTGCTGAGAGTTGACAGTTAAAGACAGACAGTAGGGAGTGGATGTGTTTGGATAATGTTGTGTGAATGAAGGACAGGTGGTCTGATAATACCTAGCATAAATTCTGTTATTTATTTGGAACTAAGCACTGGAACTGGTTGAAGCAATGGCTCTTAAACTTTTCTTTACCAGGGACCCCCTTTAAATATCTTTTGTTGCCAATTTGCCATGGTCCCCCAAGACTTAAGATTTAAAACCATGATGATGATGATGATGATGATGATATTACACCATCCATTAACCGTTCCTTCAGAGGCACTGGAGGGGAGGGAAGACTTTTTTCCTGCTTCTTCCAGCACATTTGTGACTGTCACGTGGTCACTCCACTTCAGGAAGGAGATGAGCCAAGCAACCTTCAAGCCTTTGCAGACACCTGTGAGGACAATGCAGACCCTTGAGGGTCCCTGGACCACAGGTTAAGAACCACTGGGTTAAGGTAGCAAATATTCTCCATCATACATATAGTAAACAAAGTAAACTGTTAATCTTCTAAACCTGTCTCTGACTGGCTTCATTCACCCTGAATCAAGGGGTAGTCATGCTTACCATTAAAGAAACCACTTTTAAACAAACTAGTCCACATTATGGTCACCTAGAGGCTCAGGACCCAAATCCAAAAAGGGGGACCCTAGGGCAAGGTGGGAGTGACAGGCAGCCAAAGCTAGGAACTGTGAGACCAGCCTGGTTAGGCCAACATCACAAGATGGAAGTCGTCATACTAGTTGGAGTGGGGGAAAGTTAACAGGAAACCGTGGTGGTTCAAATTAATCAGATGAGAAACAGAGATCAGATGCAAAAGTAATTCTCAAATATTTCTTTTAAGTGCAATTTTCCCTCTTGAACCCAGATTTAAAATCTTTTCCAACTTTAGAGGAGAAATCATGGTCGTCCCTTCCTGGAGCAGTGATTGTTGCAGTTTTTGTGTCTTTTTTCAGTCTTCCACAATGTGATTAAGAGCCATGAAGACCAAAGTAGAGTCCAGTACAAAGCTGGTATCACTCCCTCCTTTTCTAGAATGGTTGCGGGACAACAACACATTGTGAAGCTGGGGTTGCACTGAATGACCTTTCAGTACCTCTGACTGCAGAGAAATTCAAGATTCTTTTTAACTCCATAACTCTTGACTCTTAAGATTTCAGTAAATGGAGATATCTCTGTAGATGCCAGAGGCAACACCTCTCAAAGACCTGACAATAGATGACTGACGACTGATAACATTTTGATGATGTGTTTCAGTGGGAGCTAAAGAGAGCTAAATAGATATAGATGATGACAGGGAGAGAAGACTCACCTATCTCTCCCCACCAAAGGAATGTAATTTTAGAGGGAGGAAAGGAAAGCAAGCTAGGCATTGTGTGTGACAGTCTATGGTGGAATTAGAGTGGGAAAGGAAGGTGAGGACAGACTGAGAACTCCTGCCAGAAATCTTATGGCACAATGGGTTCCTCTAGAAAATGTTAGTGCTGTGGATCTTCATCTTATATTTAACCTATAGCATATATATTGTAAAAACCTTATATCACAGGAAAGCTCTGGTGCCCTTTCTTCCAAGGAAACTGAACTCTGGATAAGTGATGGAACCCTGAAAGTTTTCATAGCTTGGAAATTAGTTGCATGTATGTAACAATATGAAGCAAGTCTCTGCTTTCTTCAGCACACCTGCACTAAAGACGGAAGCCTTCCATACATAGACAGCTTTTTGATCTTGGGCCCGTCTAACGCAAGCCCCAAAAAAACATAGTGCCCCACAGAAAAAGTAAGTTGCAGCAACTGTGACTTGTCTTAACAGTGGTTTTATCCCCAGCAGCCCTCATAAGCTTCACATCCCAGATGACAGCTGAGGAAAGGAGAAGAGGGCAAGAGAGCACTCTTCTCCCTTCCTCAGCCCCATGGGAAACAGGCAGGCGGTGGAGAAGCAAAGGGGGGTGAAGAGGGCTCTTTTGCCCTCTTCCCCCTTCCTCAGTTCCATGGGCGGGCAAGTGAGTGGGCGAGTGGGCAGAAGAGAAACCAGGAGGGGGCTGCGGCAGGACAGGGAGAAGGGAACCAGGGAAGGAAGAAGAGATGGGGAGAGTCTTCCACTCTTCTCCTCCCCCGGCAGTGGTGGTTATGGAGGCAGCAGTGGGGGTGGGTATGACAGCTACGCTCCCCCTTCCCCATCCACAATCACTTGGGGGAAAATGGTAGCTGTGGGTTGCTTGCCTTGCTAGCAAGCCCCACTCCCTGCACTTGCCTGGCCAATCGGGGCATGCTTCCTCTCATTTGGGCAAGCAAATCAGATCAATTCACTTGTCCTAACGAGCAGGAATGTGCCCCACCTCATTGTTTAAAAAAAAAAAAGACGGGAAAGGCTGCGAAGGCTTTTCTGATGAGTTTTTTGGCCTTTTTTTGCCCCCCTCCTTCACAATAGGGTGATATCACATGGGATGCCATTAGGACAGGTAGGATTCTCTGTACATTCCTTGAGGAGTTTTTTTCATTATTTGGACAACCCCCGTGAGTTATTCTGAAATGTTAGATGATAGGGATATGCCCAACAGCAAGTGTGGTGTCGTGGTTTGAATGTTCAACTAGGACTTTAGGAGACCAGGGTTTGAATCCCCACTTGGCTGTGGAAACTCTCTGGGTGACTTTGAGCAAGGCACACTCTTTCAGCCTCAGAAGGCAGCTATGGCAAACATCCTCTGAATAAATCTTGCCAATACACCCCCATGATAGGGTTGCCATAAGCTGGAACCAGCTAGAAGGCACATAACAACATGGTCTTTCTTAAAATGAAGATATTGGTGGGCACATCAATAGCCAACAACCACTTTGAAGGAATTAGTATTAGGATTAGCTACACCATTTGCAGGCATTTTGCTCAGATAGATCATGATAATTTAGCCATCTTGAATGCTGAAGTGGCATTTTAATTTAATTCATTGTCAGTCCTATGTATATCAACTCAGAAATAAATCCTGTTAAGTTCAATGGGTCTTAGCCCCAGGTACATGTGCAGGATTTGGCCATAGTCTTTTCAGAATGAAATCTATAGCTCCTATATTCCAAATATCAAAATACAAAATGCATTCCCCAAGATGTTTAATTTAGAGAGTCTAATTTGCATCTCTGTTGGAAAGCCAAGTTTTTGCAAGACATGTAGCAGATAGAGTTTTCCTAGCTGAAAATCTTGTCAGCATTTACTCTTAAGTCTGGCTATATTCCACTGAAGGAAAAGCTGGCTCTATATTTCTAACAGCCATAAACAACAACATCATAAAGATGATGACTCAATGTTTTGACAAGGTTTTTAAAATATTTTACACATGAGCATATGAACAAATTTCTATCTGGGTTTTTATACTGGAAGAAACACGTTCATCTCAGAGATGGCTGCCATTCTTTGCCTTCTGGCCCCTATTAATATTATGTTTATGCATTTCATAGCAAAGCAAAATAAAATAAAATACTCTGAGTGATCCCTACAGTTTGGGTGTGACTTCAAACAAACAAGAGCATTGTTGTTAATAGAACGGGAATAAAATAGAAAATAATGGCACAATTGAAAACTGCAATACTATGAAATTACCCATCTCTCAGTCTTTCATTCCCCTTCCTTCTCATCCTTTTGTTTCTTTTCCTTTCTGCAGCTCTGTTTCAGTGAAACCTTTATATCTCATAATTTGACACTGAAAATCTTGAGTGAATCATACACAATGACTGCTTGCTTATATAGTTTCATTTTATTGGACTAGGATAACAAGGACACCCAGATCTTCCTATTGCAGTAAAAGAGGAGTTAAAATGATCTCAACAACAAAATAAATATATTACTCTGGATAATTATAACAATTTCTGGGACAATATGGTGAGTACACAGCCTTTTCTTTAGGTATTTTCTTCCTCAATTTTAGAAGCTACAGTACTTGCTTAATGAAGCATTGATGGCTAATGTCTACTAGCAAGTGTTTGTATTTCACCTACTTTTGTGGAGGCTGCAAAGAAGGAATTTAGCAAATGCAGTTTTAAGTTGTGCCACAGAAAGAGGCAAAAGGACTAAATGTTATAGCTGGCAAAAGAAAACTTTGTTAGAAAGATTTCTGGAATGTGTATAAGTGGCTTTTCAATAAATAGTGCTACTTTTGCAGTGTAGTCCTATGTTTGCCTACTCAGAAGTAAAACCAATTGCATTTAATGGCCCTTACTTCCAGGTGCTGTGGGCTAAATTTTAGAGAAAAGAACTGGCAAAACCACCTCTGAGTATGCCTAGCCTTTAAAAAAAAACCTAATAAATTCATGGGTTCTCTATAAGTCGACAAGTGACTTTAAGGCACACACACACACACACAAACTTCCAGATATAGTGTGTAGAGGGCTGCAACCTTAAAGACATCCACTCTATCAGCACTAAACTTCCTTTACCTCTTGGTTTCCACAATAATTCATTTGCCCTTTGCATTGGGTGCAAAATCCTCACACCAGCCATCTCCAACCTGGGCTTGAAGTACAGTTCCCATCATCCCCATCCAGCATGGGTCTTGGCCAAGAAAGGCTGCTGTTGCCGAGGAGTCTGGGGTGCAGAGCTGGCCTTATAGGTAGCAATTCTGGGAGCTGTAGTTCAAAAAAGTTAAATCTCCAAGCTGTGCTGCAATGAGATCTCATCAATAGTCTTAGCTTATTATTGGTGAGCTTTCTTGTGGGTAGCACATCCATCAATGCTGGCTTCTTGTCACATGACCCCTATGAAGTCTTCCAGGAAACCCTGGGGAACTGAGGAATGCTCAGGATGCTGGAGGTGGGTGGGTTCAGACTTTGCTATACAGTGCTACACACTTAATAGTGGATGCAATCCTTTTAAGGCAAACTCCAGACTGTTCTTCCCCACAGACTCAATAGCGAGAATATAATCCCTTACAGCTCCCATTGTTTCCCCTGGGCCCTATAACCTTTCTATGAGGAGCAAAACCAGTTTCAGGCTCTCCTTTTTCAGTATCTCTTTCTCCCCTGAATGCACAACAGGTAGAGTGCTTTCAGTACACAGACATAACCAACAGAAAGGTCAGACGTATAGGTGATATGTAAAGCAGCGTGAGTTACACATTAACTCTCCTCGAGCTTGAGTCAGTGAAATTTATACCTACAAAAGAGCCAATGTGCAACTGCAGCACTGTGGTGTTCTGCCTGGCAGCCATCAGCAGGGTTTGTGTAGTAAGTTGTTGTGGTGTACACCTCGGTATTATCCCACTGTGTAACCCAATCCTCCAAACATCTGGACATTTTCACTGAGGAACTGCAACATTAGAGCCATGGACAAGGTTGTAATCTGTTGGGCTCTGCCAGCTGGCCTTGCAATCTTAATTTGCACAACCTGCTTGCCAATTATTATACAAAAAGTGGGGGAAATCTTGCTTAACCATTAGAATTCACCTGTATGCCATTTTCTTTGTGGAGTTACTGGAGGCTACATACAAGACCCAGGTTCTACACCTGAGATAACCTACAGGTGGATGTCAATTGACATAATTCAAAAGGAGCAATTGAAGATAATTGTGCTGCTTTCCTGCAATACGTGGCTTTAAGAATAGAAAGTCTGTAGTCAAGGACACAGTTGCTTACTTTACCTCCTCACACACCCAAATGCTAGTTAAACTGAGTGTCCTAATAACTGAACCATTCTTCCCACATATCTATAAATCAAAGATTTCTTTTTCCTCATTATTTTACACTGATATTCTGTTTACTCTGGTGTTGTCTGTGCTTCCCTTGCCAGAACTCTTTCAGTGATGTTGTCATGATGGAGTTCCCATCATCCTGCCTGCAGGGTGCTGACACTCCCATCATTCTGCAAAGACTACAATTACCATTATCTGCAAATAGTGGTTGTCTTGTCAGCATGACATCAGGTAACTCAAGGGTTAAAAACCAAGGTGGGAGGTGGGGGGCATCTCCTGAGATAGCATCATCAATGACATCCCATCACCAGTCCAGAACTGGCCAATCACAACTCTGATATCAGGAATTCCAAATAAGGTATAATGTATGAGCACATGGCTTGAGACAGGCCATGAGTTTTGAGAGACAAAGGAGGGCCTGGGACGCAGACACCAGGCCCAGAGCTTAACAATGGAAGAGGCTGTTGAGCCAGCCTGGAACATCTACTGGCTCCAGCATTCCATCTAAATCCAAAAGAAGACTGCGTATTGTGAATAAAATCTGTTTAGAATTGCATTAGGGAACTTTATGTTCTTTTCTTAAACATTGGTTGAATGTAGCTGAATGTAGTTAAATGTAACTTCATATTTTTGCTATTTCTGTAACTCTAAACTATGCCTGGGGGCATGGAAGGTGCCTGCCCTCATGAGAGATTTGCATGACTTGAACTTGTTTGAATAAAATAAGCTTTTCTTAATCTTCCTATACATTGATGCCGCACACCCCTGTATCTCTTGGTCATTGCTACATTTCTCTCTCTCTCTCTCTGGGGACAGGAGGGGGGAATTGGCTGGTTCACAGTGGCAGGTAGTCCCACTGGTTATTCAGAGACCCTGCACAGCTTCTCACTGTGCTGTGTGTGAAAGGGGGGGGCAACAGCGAGTGGTGGCAGCATTTTGGCCTCTAGGGGGCACCCTTGAGTGAAGCTGCTCAGGGTTACCCTTAGAGGGGAGCTAACTAATTCAGGGGGTTCCAAGCTGAGAGACTCCAGATTAGCTTGACAAATGTTCAGAGTGGAACTCTTAAGGGATGCAAAAGCTACTAGAAATGTATATGCTCAAGGTTCTCTGGAAGCTGAATTGGCCCAAGATATTTGACTGCCTGAGGCAATGCAGCAAATGATGCCCCTCACTCAGTCATGTCAAGGTGCATAATACTCAAAGCCAGCCATATTATTTTGACAAATGGGACAGAAAATGCACACAAGTACCTCTCATCATCCCTGGCAGTAAAGTAATGAAATAAACAACTAACATTTTCACGGTACTCAAAAACTGCTGCTGAGAGAGGTGTCTCATTCTGCCTAATTGTAGTCCAGACATGTTTGGAAGGGCCAAGTCTCACAGTCATGTTGTCAAAGTGATGACAAAGTGAAACCATCAGGAACTAACTTCTTTGATGGCCAATGAATCTATGAGGATATCTTGCAGCAGCTTATATGGCTGTGTCATGGATCCAGCCTATGGAATTTTGGGATTTGTAATTTGGTGAGGTGCTCAGAATTCTCTGCTAGGGAGTTGTAGTGGTGTAGTTCAGGGGAATGAAAGCACTAGAACTTTTTGCCAGAGAAAATCCTAAGTACCAGGATTTCATTGGATGGAACCAGAGCAGTTAAAGTGGTATCAAACTGCTGTAAGTAGTAGCAGTAGTAGTAGTAGTGTAACTATATAGTATAGATATGTCACTTGCATGAGCCAGGAATTCAGTTCAGCACCTCTAACTTAGGAGTCATCCAGACGATGAAAATACTCACAGAATTTGCAGGGAATACAAGGTGACTGAACATGATCTGAATGAGATTCATGATATTTTGAACAAGGGGGGCTCCAAGGGGAAACTCCACAAAATCACTGCAAATGGGCGAAAATACACACCTACTCGTAGTATACACTGCATCTAGGCAGGCCCTTAATCTGCAGTTGAAAGTTTTCCAGAAGAGAATGAACCACCCCTTCTAGACAAGCATCACAGGCAGATTAGAACATTCTGGTGCTGCTGCTGAAACTCATAATTTGCTAGTCTATAACACAAATCTAGCTCGTTCCTCATTCCCATCTGTATAGCAAGCCCTGATTCTAAGGTGCCAGCATTTGTTTTTATTCTGTGTAACTATGTAGAATTGTTTTAAATTGTTTAGACTGTTTTAGAATTGTTTTAAGTTGTTTTTATTGCCTGTACTCTGCCCTGTGATTTCTGGATACAGGGCTGGATATAAATATTTTAATAACTAAATAAAAATTGTAATATGTTTGTAATTAGAAGCAAGTTTGTTCCCAGTTTATTTCTGTTTTTAGTGCCAGAACAGTCTGCAAGGCTGGCATGAATAAGCAGCCCTGGAAGTCAGGTGGTTCCTGCCATCTTTGCTGTCACTCAGGTGTTGCCTAATTAACCCTTTGGTTACTCGGGGAAATGAAAGTATTCATAATTCACATGGTGTGAGAAATTTCATGTTAACCCTTTACTTCAGGGTTGTTTTTTTTTTTCTAATTAAAATAATGTAAAGCATGGGTGGGCAACTGCACTGGATCCAGGGAGCAATTCTTTCTTCCTTGACTCTCCCCCATGGGCCACGCTCCCCTCCCATGGCACTGCAAAATACTTCCATTGTCACTGGAGTCTGTCTGAAAATAGTAAATGGAAGTAACATCATGTCACTTTCAACTGCCATTTTGAGAAGAACTGTAAGGAAAAGTGTTTGGACATGAGAGGTTTGGGGGTTGATGGAGGTGGGTGGGGACATTTTTTCCCCACAATTTTGCATGCTTGGGGGGCTTTCAGTGAAGTTTTCAGGAGAACATTGCTCTGAAGGGGCTGTGGCACTTTGGATGACCAGCATGGGACTTGAAGACCATGCATCTCCAAGAATCAGATCCCAAACCGGATGGCACCTTATTATGTAGGAGGAGCCAGACAAGCAAATTTGTCTGTGGCAGTGGCTGTGAGGGAATAGGCAATGCTTTGGGCAGTGCTTTTTCTGCCTGTTTCCTCACAGCCACCATGTTCACTTGCTCCCATATGTCAAACTGGACAGTTTGTAAATGAAATACGTGACAGCAGCTGAAGAACAATGCATTGTTATGCACATGGGTGGGGAGAGAAATGTTGAACTAAGTGTGCCACATTTCCAAGATGAATTTTGTTACCACACATGGACTTCAAATGCCTAGAACACAGGAAAGCTTTCCTTTCTGTTTTATTTAGCAAGAACTATAAATCTAATGGCAATATAGTCATTGTGCCCTTCTCTAGAAAATTCACTCCAAAAAAAAAAAAAATCAAATTTAACTGAGGCTCCATCACCTCACCACCATCACAGAGTTTTATGAATCTAGCACCAACATCCAGCACATTAAAAATAGCAGCAACCACCAGCACCAGCAAAAATTATGAGCCAAAATGTGCCAGGTATGAGCATTAATGAGCAAGGAGATTTTCAGACTACACTGTTATAGTGTTACTATTCCACTTTAACTGCTCTGGCTTCCGCCTGTGGAATTCTGGGGTTTGTAGTTTAGTGAGGCCTAAGATCTCTCTGGCTGAGAGTTGTAAATGCTCCTCCCTAAACTGCAAATCCCAGGATTCAACAGGAGGCAGCCATAGCAAATAAAGTGGAATAGTAACACTATAACAGTGTTGTCTGAAAATCTCCCAAGTCACACCTTAACTATTTATCAAGTGATAACTTAAGTCTAATGTTCAGACTTAAGCAGCCCTGGGCTAAATACCCTGGCTTGCCCCTGTTCCAGAGCCCTGCAGTCCATACAATGCAGGGCTTTTGCCCCAATCTGCCCCCAGGCAGTCCTCACCACCCCTGGGGCAGATATGGGACTGGAAGAGGACAAGCCAGGTTAGGGCCCAATAAACTGTGATACGAAAATACCCTGTTTATTCTGCTACCACTGGGAAGGAAGGGATTGGGCCCTGTGTGTCCATGGAAGCCCATCCTGGCATGCAGTTCCTCACTGCTGCCACTGCCAGCTCCCTGGTTCTCCTGGAAGCCAAGCAGGGGTCCCTTGGCAGGTGGCCAAGGCTGGTCACATGCAGGGGGCCTTCAGTCACATGTTGCAGGCCCCCTTCATGGCTTCCGCATTAGCAGCAAAAATGGCAGCAGCAGCTGCAGTGATGGGCTGGTGTTCTTTTTTGGATGCTGGCCTGTTTTCTCCAGGTAATGGGTGCAGAATGTACCAGATCCGGAGCCAACGTATCCTGGCTGGTGTAGATAAGCCCTAAGTCAGATTCATACAGGTGAATTGCTTCATGCATTTCTCTGTGGAAATCCTCTCTTGTGTAGGGCAGGGGGGGGAATCATGTTTGCGACTAATTACAATATATGATTTCAGTATTTGGTTTTTAACTCAAAAACATAGTTCAGCAAGTCACTGTGTGTATGGACTCCCTGGTCCATGTTCTTGCATCAAGAGCAAACATTCATAGCATACTTTGCAAGTGACAATGTACACAATTCCCTACATGTAGATTATTTCTTTGTAATACAATGCCATTCATTCAGCAACCTGAAGAGACCTGGCTGGAAGCCAGACAGAAAAACTGATGTATACAATGCCACTATCAAAGAACAGTGGGGTGTCCCTATAGTGTAGGAGTGGGGAAAGCATAGCCTTCCAAGTGTTGCTGGGCTAAAACTTCCTTCAGCCCTAGCCAGCATAGCCAATGGTGAGGAATGCTGGGAGCTGCAGCCCAGCAGTATCTGGGGAGCCACAGTTTGCCTACCCACAGGATGGAAGAGACTCAAATAGCTCTTGTTGTTTTGTTGTTGTTGTTGTTTTGTTTTTTTGTTTGTTTTTTGTTTGCTTGTTTTTACATAAAAGAAAATCACCAATAGATGAAAAGTATTTAAACTGAAAGAAAGAATCCAGTCTGATCCTTCAGGATGATGAAAAGAAGATAGACCAAAGAGACATGTTTCCCTGTTTGTCCTGGGAAAAAATCCAGGTCTAAAAAAAACCTTCCCTTTTTATTATTAATCCATGGCCTACGGCAATATTTTTCATGATACTTATGTCGTAATGCCACCATTTTCAGATGGGTGGATCCTTTAACATCACTCCTACATAAAGCAGGTGGAAGTATGAATCTGTCAGCATTTGAAAGACTTTGAATCTCTACTGAGGCAAACACACTGTGGAAAGCAATAGCACAGTGCAAATTACTCAGGAGGAGCTTAAGAACTTAATTGTACCTTTTAATTATTTCAGTGAAGGTTTCTAGTCTTCAAGTCTGCTGAAAAACCCCTCCAGGAAATAACTGCTCAAGACTCAGAAACCAATGAGTCAGGAAGACCGAGGAGATTATCAGACAGGAACAAAAAAAGTGTTCCTCTTCCACAATCTCCTCTACTGCCCCCTCTCGACACAATAATTAAAAGTTTCAGACCTACCTTAATCACGTGTGCCAGGCAGCCCAGTCTGAAATGAAATCCCGCCCGTTCTTGCTAGAAGACGAGAGTGTGGGAAATTCAAAAATAGAAAGCAAACTAATAGATGAAAAGTGACAGCAAGCACAAAACACACTTTAAAACTTCCAAGTAAATCAAGGAAGTTTTTTTTTTAAAGTGTGTCACTTACCTGGCTGTCCCGATCTCACCAGGAAGTGTTCTGGCAGGGATCTTCCATTGACGATGGGATCTCACCAGCAAAATAGGCGCCTTTTCAGTCACATGAACATCCATGGCAGAAATGGAATGGGGAATCCATTGATGGCTTCTCCCGTCAATAAAAAGCAGTGCTGGCACAACGGCAGCAGAACTGGAGCATTACAAAAGGGGAAAAGAACGTTGTCTGAAAAGGAAGCCCTTTAGCGATCTCCTGTCATCGTAATAATGATGTTTTTAGAGTGTCTGATACTCTCCTGAGTTTCCAGATGCAGCCAATTATTATACATATATTTGATTATTCTACTCCAGGTTCATTCACCTATACCTTTTAAACTTTAGCAAAAACTGTTTGTACTTTATGGTTTTGCTAGTGTACCACAGGATGGCAGAACAAGGGTAAAGGATCTAATCTGATAACCTCAGTTTCATTTTTAGTAGAGCTTTGTAAGGAAGACAAGATTCAGTTCATATTCCACATTACTACTAGAAAACTGGCTTGGCTTCCACCACTTTGGACTCCAACTCCACCATGAAGCAACCTGTTTTATCTGGATCAGAACCTTAGTTTAAAATTTTTGAATCTTCATGCCTCCTCAATGACCTTAATGGGGAAATCAGCAAATGGCCTTCTTTGTCTTTTGACAGAATTGGATGGAATTGGCAAGCCAAATATAGCTCCTTCTGAGTGAATGAAGACTGCTAAATTCCAGACAAATATGTTCAGGGGGTTTCATTCAAGTAGTCTCTATATTCTCTATATATTCTGCTTGTTTGAATGTTTCAAGTAATGTTTGAAAAAATGAGATCTCTAGATATCACTGCCACTCTACCCATGATTTATCACTCATTTTTCTGGGTGGAAATTCTGACTTGTGTTTTTCTCAGAGTTAACTCTAACTGCATCCCTTCCACCCTAATAAGCACAATATACTGTAGTTGTTCTTCAACAAATATGTAAACAATGAAACCCATATGTACAATTTGTTCATGAATTTGGCCTTCAATTCAAAGAAGCCTGCTGAGAAGCATTCCCTGTGAGTCAGAGAAAGAGAGAGAGAATAAACTCCTTGGAGGGAAAATGTAAAAATAGCTACAATTAAATCCCTCATACAGTGTCGAATGGAAGAAGTAAGACAGGCTTGTTTTTCCTGTATGGTACATGTATTCTTCCAAAGGAGAATTCAGGGACAGTTGAAACAGGAGATCAGATCGCTGCAAGGACTTTACACTCAGAAATGTTTGATGTTGATATTTGCCATCTATCTGTTCATGTTTGTACCACTTTCCCACAGTCACCCATGCTCAAATTAGCTCGCATCAGAAGAGCCTATACAGTAAATATAGCATTTCAAATACAGTTACCTAAATCCGTTTGTCAAATCCAAGCAGTGTAGATCCAGAGGATCAATAGGAACATGACCAGTTAATATTTATGTAAGTGTTATTGATTTGGTGAGTCTGCTCTAGTGCAAACTAACATTTGGATTTAGCTCACTAAACAATCTACTCATAATTTACAGCAGGGCTTCCAACAGAAGTATGAAAATATAACCTTGCTAGCAGCAAACATAATATGTCTTATCCAACACTAAAAATTTCCTCCTGCAACAACCCTTAAATTTTGATGGTCTCCAAGCACTTGCAGCAGCAGGAGCAGCATTTGTCTCTGGACTCTATCTGGGCCCCATCCTCCTAGACCAGGTAGAAATGAGCTAGACAAAAGAACAAGGTTTGGCTTTTCAGGACTCACAGCCTAGCTTGAGGTGGACAACTTGTAGTCCTTCAAATGTTGTTGGGTTGTAACTCCCATCAATCCTGGCCAGCATAGCCCATGGTATGGGGCCATGGGATTTGAAGTTCAAGTACACCAGGTGTGCCACATGTTCCTCACCCCAGCTTAATCTCTAGGTATTTTCAGTGCTGGCATTCATTCTTAAACTACAGTTGTATGCACATTTGCTTGGAAGTAAAACTCAATTGGATATATTAGAAAGCAGATGAGAATGTTGTACATCCACTAGAAATCACTACATTGAAGTGTAACGTTCACAGTGGCATCAGTTTCCTTATACAATATCATTCATCACAACCTTCCCCAACCTAGCATCCTCCAAAAGTATTGGACAGGAATTCCTATCACACACACACACACATTCTAGCTGGAGTATGGGAGCTGTAATTCTAGTCATCTTGTGGGTGCAGCATTGAGGAAGACTGATCCCATGTAAGAAGTAGATGGGGAAGAGAAAGGGGAAATATAATAGATACATATTGTTAATATAAGTAAGAGATGGGCTTCAGAACTTGAGAATCTTTTGAGGACTTTGATGATCCTCATGGTTGCTATTATTTATAGTATTTCTTGGACCTAAAAACAAAACCAAGCAAAGCAAAGATTAAAATATACTGAAATAAGTCAGAGTTACAGGACTCATGTTTCCATCTATTTCTGTTGAACAGAAACTAGACTGTACTAATGGTCTTTGAGACCCCGCTTGATCTTTTGTGTGTGTGTACATATATGTGCCTTCAAGTTGACTGTTGACTAAGGGGGACCCCATGAATTTTATAAGGTTGTCTTAGGCAAGGAAAACTCAGAGGTAGTTTTTCCAGTTCCTTCCTCTGAAATACAGCCTACAGTGCCTGGTGTTAGTTGGGGGTCTCCCATCCAAGTAGTGACAAGGGCTGACCCTGCTTGGCTTATTCTACTCTGTCTGAAAAAAAGATGCTTTCAAATATGTTGCAATAGTAGCATTTATCTGATGTTGTCTCCAAACTATACCACTGAGATGCCTCCACTTGGTTCCACATCCTAATAACTCATTCTCTTTTTGGATGGAAATTAATCATCTGGTGTACCTGGGGTTTTTTCCTTTCTTTTTTTTTTTAAATGATACACCAAGCTCTGTATGTTTGTACCATACACAAACATTAATGCTGAAGGAGTGAGCAATTCGAGCATTGTATAAATCTTGTCACTCGGGGCTTGTCTATACAAGGCACAAAAAATGGAGTGTCTCACAGTAATAGCATTTTGCAGCAGCTACGACTTGTCTTAGTGTTTTTGCCTCTATAAGCTTGGCATGCAAGATGGTGGCTGCAAGTGATTTACTCACATTTGTACTTACCTCAATTTGCTGTCACCAAACTTTATTAAAAAACAATGTCCAAGGTGCAATACAGCCATTTTTCAATTTAACAGAAAAGCAAAAAAAAAAAAAAAAAAAAACAACCCACCACCCAGTTTTCTTGCCTTAGCACTCACTCACTAAGGTGGAAATCCAACATGGTGGCAGCGGGCACTTGCCTTGTTAGCAAGCCCCACCCTTGTGTTTGCCTGGCCAATCAGCTTTGCACTTCCTTTCCTACGGGAAAGAAATTCATATTGAATCGCTTGTCCCAACAAGCAGGAATGCACGTCCCTCTCACTGTTTTTTTAAAACTCTGGGAAAACCCATGAAGGCTTTTCCTGAGGAATTTTTGATGTTGGGGTGGGGGGCTCTTTCCCAATACAGTGAAATGATGTGGAATGCCATTAAGACAGGTAGGAGTCTCCTTGCATTCCATCAGGAGTATTTTTGCTGTTTAGACAACCCCTCAGTCAATAACTTTAATCTTTGTTAAGTTTAGGAATGAATTAATCAGCCATTCTAAAAAGGCATTTCACGCAGTAAATATATCTGGCTAGGTTTAAATATATATTTTGGCCAGCTATAAGATGCTGTAATGTAGCTAGAGAGCCATGGTGAGTGGTTTGAGCTCTGGACTATGATTCTGGAGGCCAGGGTTCAAATGCCCGCTCAGCCATGGAAAACCACTGGGTGACCTTGGACAAGTAGCACTCTCTCAGCCTCAGAAGAAGGCAAAGGCAAATCACCTTTGAACAAATATTGCCAAGAAAACCCCATGATAAGTTTGCCTTAGGTTTGCCATAAGTTGGAAATTACTTGAAGGCACACAACAACACAACAGTGTGGCTACAGACCAATATATCTACTACAGACCTGCACAATAGTCTGATTTGGCTGGAGTTCTATGACAGAGAGCACATGCTGATATGTCAAATAATGCACTCTTCCATAGCAAGTTAGTGTGGTTTGAGTGTTGGACTAGGATTCTGGGAAACCAGTGTTCAAATCCATACTCAGCCATGGAAACCCACTGAGTGACCTTGACAAAGTCATATCCTTTCAGCCTGAGAGCTGCCCAGGTCAGCTGTGACAGACTTCCTCTGAATAAATCTTGCTAAGAAAGCCCAATGATATAAGTCAGAGTCAACTTAAAGACACATAACAACAACCATTCCTCCATACCTATCACTATGAGCCACCGGCTAACATTGCAACCCTATAATATATATGAAGAATCTCAAATTAAGCCATTCAACAGTAGGCTCCTACACTGAAAGAAGAAATTATATCACCAGAAGCTGGGACTTTGTTCTTTGTAGATTCATTACCTCCAGCTACAAAGTACAGCTCCCCAATTTGACTTCTGTTGGCTTAAAAAAAAAACTTATTACACATTGGAAATTATCTCCACCTTTGTTAATATGAAACTTCTGTGCATCAGGTTTAGAAACGATTCCCAAGTAACAGCTGAATTTTTTGTTTTCTAAAATGGAGAACTAGCCATTCTTTGTTTGTTGCTTCTCTCCAGAAGGAGCAATCTTCATTTCAATTCAAACCATCATAGTATTTGGCAGATGCTAGTTTGAAAGTCAGCAACTTTCCATTTTAGGACTCTGACTAAGAAGACTTCAAGTAAGCTCACCTACTCCTCTTACTTCCCCAACTGCTTTTTGTAACATTTTGCCTGAAGATCTTGAAAGCTTGAAAACAATTTGGTGATGTTTAAGTTGTTCTAATGCAGGCAGCAGTGCCATGATGTATGTTGATGTGAAGGCATGCAATCTATTAGTCTCCATAAATTGATGTGATGTGGAAAAAAAAAACCTGTCAGTTTCATTTCTTTCCATTTCTAAAAATACCACTGGTGTTCTTTTTTGTACCAGGTCATGAGGCATCCCTTCCCACCTCATCTCAACATGAAAATTCATGTACAGTATAGCATTTACACACACACACACACATATGCAATTTTATAGATTTTTCCATTGACTAAAGCATGTTTGTCCCCTTTTTTTTCCTCAAAAAAATATTTTAGTTAGGTACATTTTTTTTCTTTGCCAAAATGCATTGCAAGCCTCAAAATATATGAATTTCTGAGCCAAGATACAATTTAGACTGTTGCCAGTCTTGCAAGGAGTGAAATGGATACTTCCATAGGGAAATGTTGACCCCAAACAATTCTTTTCCATCCCTAGCCACAGCTCCAATTTGCTGTGTTGATCTGTATGGGTATGAGGCATATATTATACATAACTTTTGAAAAATGAGTGGGTCTTAATTGTCTGAGAAAAATTAGGTAACACAAGATTATCACACGAGGCTGTTTTCCCATGGCAATAGCATTATAAAAGGAAACAAATAACATACCATTTTAAAAATTTTGAGTATTGCACCTCTCTTCTTTTCCAGAACTGCTCTGCTTTGAAAACTCTCCTAGGAGATTATAAGACATTTGTAAACATGGCAAAAAAAAAAAAAAAAGGTGTCCTAAACCGTACCAGAAGAACACAACAATAACAGAAAGGGCGACATTATCAGATGCCCTCTTCCTCAGCCATTCCTGGGGTGTAGCACTGGCCAGGATGAGGCTTCACTCTTATATTGATGGGGCTAAGCCACCAATAAAAAGGGATGCCTTATTCATGCCTGCACTACAACCCTGGAGCGCTGAAGGACATTGTTGTCTGGTAATGTCTCCCATTTCTGTTTCCGTTGCGTTCTTCTGACATGGTTTTTGCCATGTCTGATAATCTCCCTAGTGCAATAAGTATCTTTCTTCAATGACAACATTACAGCAGTCACGTGGCAGGATGGGTCTTTATTCTCCACCCCCACTCCTCCCCTTTGCAAATCCAAAGCAGGCTAACTCCATGCCTGTCATTTTTTAATTTTTATCTTTGCTGTGTTCGTGTAAATACAGTTGTCCCTCCATAATGACAGATTTGGTATTCATGGATTTAAGTATTCACGGCTTGAAATATTCTTTAAAAAATAATAATCCAAAAAGCAAACCTTGATTTTGCCTTCTTATATAAAGGACACCATTTTGCTCTGCCATTGCATATAATGGGACTTGAGTATTCACAGATTTTGGTATCCACGGTGGGTCCTGGAACCAAACCCCAATGAATATGAAGGGACAACTGTACAGCAAAAATGATTTTAAAATTATTTTTATTTAATCATTTTGCTGTAATTATGCAAACACAGCAAAACTTTAAAAATGGACATGCATGGAGTTAGCCTGCTCTAGAGTAGCAAGAGGAAAGGAGGGAGGAAACCCAGACCCCATGACTGTTCTAATGCCAGCATTCAAGTGAAGAAACTTATCCCACAGAGCCGACTCCTGGAACAGCATCAGTATTGGGAATTTATTGACAGGTTTACCCATCAATGAAAAGGAGTGCTGCACTAACAGGGTGATTACACACCAGAAACAGAACAGCAATGATGTCATCTGATAAGATTTGGCCATAGAGCTTCTATCCTGCTTTAATTCCACTTTTTTTTGTTTCCAGTTATCTCCACTGAAATGAGCAGCTGTGGCAAGAACCTTTCCAGCTGCCTGTTCTCTATGTGTCCCATTACCAGAGGGCTATTTACATGGCAAAAAATAACCAGGAAGAAATCAGGATGAACCCTATTGGTCCCCATAATCATTGGGGCAGACACGCGCTATTCGGAAGGAAGGGTAGCAAAAAAAAAAAAAAAACTCTGTAAAACCGTGACTTTCCATTCCTCTATTTTCCACAGGCTTTTTTTAAAAGTCCAGGGGGGGAAATGCACTATTGGTTGTCTGATCAATCAGCAACCATCCCAGGAAAGGGGCACACAGCAGAGCTGAATCATGATTGGTTGGACCTTGGAGGGGGTGGGCTTGCAAGGGAAGCCTTGCAATTCAG
Source organism: Gambelia wislizenii (assembly GCA_030847615.1). Lineage (NCBI taxonomy): Eukaryota > Metazoa > Chordata > Lepidosauria > Squamata > Crotaphytidae > Gambelia > Gambelia wislizenii. The sequence goes on along the minus strand of JAUMIR010000003.1, from coordinate 93,295,620 downwards.
GATCTGCCATTTTTGAATGGCCATGCATATGGTCCTCCACTGCCTCAGAAGCCCGGCTGTCAGAAGCCACTGCAGCCAGCGGAAAGCTGGCCAAGGGCCGAGCAGGCCAGACCTCCTTCCCTCCCTGTGCCGGCTGTTTCTCCCTGCTCCCCGCTGCCACCAAGGGATGTTTAAAATTAAATATTTTAATTAACAAATAAAAGGAAAACAACCGCAAGTTCAGATACTTCTTGTAGATGAGATAGGGGGATATCATCTTGTCCTTTGCCTTGGGCAGCAAAATATCTTGAGTCAGTCTGCAAGTTGTTAAACAATAGCATGGGCTTAATTTTGGTTAAGAATTGTGGGGGGGGGGGTTCATTTCCAACAATTAAACCTCCTCTCCTAAATTAAGAAGAAAGACTGCATGATAAGAATGAGATTATGTGTGTGAAAAAGCTATTCAGTTCTGGAACTCAAAACAAATTCATGTGTTCAGAATTCTTTACTTCAAATTATGCGTCATAAGCCGTGTGGTCCGCATTGCATTTTATTATTATTTTCATTTTTTATTACTATTATTTTAACTGGCTTCTTTTCTTTAAAAAATGTTTAAATCTAAAAGTGGTTTTCTAATTTGTCAATCCTGACTATTGCTGTTTTGATATTCTAAGCTGCCTTTGGAAATTTACTAAGAAATATATAAAGTAAAATAAAATAAAATAATTTCCACCAGACTTTGGTTAGTGAATCTCAAGGTTCTAGTACAAAAAAATAAATCCTGCATGCCTGAAGTCTACCCGCCTCTAATGTAAAGCATACATGTATGTAAGCATAGTGTGGATCTTCAAGAGGGGGAGAGCAGTCCCCCCTCCCAAAATTTTCCCCTTGTTCTACATAGTATAATCAGGCTTGAAGGAAGACTATTTGTTCAGGATTCATCAAAACCTCATTATCAGACTTTCAACCTGTTCAAACAATGAATCAGTGGCAGATCAGTTTGGAGCCAGTTCTATAGGTCTGCAGATCTCTTGCTCTTCCACCACCCCGCCCCCTCCTGCTCCCTCCCCTTTCATTTTGGCAAAGGCCTAAACCCGACTGAAATGAAAGACACCTCCCCTTCTCCCTCATCTTCACCCTGTTTCAATAAATCAGTCCCAAATCAACGTCTCCTTCTAAGCCTCAGAGACTGACTGGGGTTTAGCCTGTGAGCTTTTCCCTCCAGACAACAATTATGGGGAGAAACATCTGAATAAACACAGGATCATTTACTTAAAGAATTGACAGACCTTCTACTTGAACTGCTTTAAATTATTTGACGCCACTTTTTGTGCTTTTTTTTTCTCCCCCTCCTTCCATAGAAACATATAATTACAGTCATTTACCAAACTGAAGCAGGAATGGGCTGGCTTGGGGGTGAGGAAAGGAGGAGACACTTCAGCAGATGGGCCGCATATGCATACCTACTCTCAGCATGGAAAAGTTATGGTTTGGACTGCCGCTCCCAGCAATCCTCCACACTGGCTGAGGGATTCTGGGAAGAGTAGTCCAAAAATGGAACTCTCCTCAAAGATGATTTGCTGAGTTTCCATCCAGATAACCACTCCTCATTCCAATAAAGCTCTGTGTCTTTGTTCCGCTGTTTCACTGGTTTCTTTAGTTTGGGCTTGTTTTTGCTTTGCTGGAGATAAAGCATCAGCCAGGAAGAAGGAATGACATAACAGAAGCACCAATTTCTCAGGAAGAGCCCAATAATGATGAAAAGACTGGTGACAATTTTAGGATAATTTTAAGATGCACTGAGGAGGGGCAGAGGGAAACAGCTTTGATTTGCAGGGGGGGGGGTCACTTGTAGCTGATGTGCTGAAGCCCTCTTCCATGCCCTTTAACCTAAACAGCCCCAGAGATGAGCAGACAGAACTACTGTTATATATGAAAGATCAGCTGCCTAAACACCCCAAAGGCACCAGATTCTGTCAGGGTTAGGCCTGGTTAGTACTTGGATGGGGGACTGCCAAGGAATACCAGATCTTTGGGGCTATATTCGGATGGAGGCAATGGCAAACCACATCTGCCGCCATAAATCAGCAGGTGACTTTAACACACATATGCTACTTTAACAAAGGTAACTTGGAGCATGTAGAGAGCATCTTTGAGTTACGGTAGATCATTGCAACTGCAGCCAGCAGTCCCACACTTAGAATTCAAGAACCAGTCAGGGGTATCTGAGCAACTTGCATGCACACATGTGTGTGCCTTAGCTGCTGTCTCCAAAACAGCCAAAAGCATTGTTTTGGAAACATTAAAGTGCTGTAGCTTATGGCAAGGATGGGAACTGATAATGTTGGACTGAAGCTGCAACAGAATCAAGGGTGAGAAGTTCTGTTACAGTCCAACAACATCTGGAGGGCCACATCATTCCCTGGTTGATTTATGGGAAGACTCCTGTATGATCTTTAAATATTGTGTTGATAATACTCGCACTCTCTCATCCTCTCTGTCTCTGATGATAAAGCCCAGGAGATCTGGATATAGGGCTGCATATACACTATTACTGCTATTCTGCTTGATGCACACACACCCACTGTATGAAATAGTATCATACATTCTCAAACAGAGAGCCAGTGTGGTGTAGTAGTTTGAGCATTGGATTGCAACTCTAGAGATGAATGTTCAAATCCCCACTGGGCCCTGGAAACCCACTGCCTGACTTTGGATAAGTCACACTAGCTCTCAGCCTCAGAGGAAGGCAAAGGCAAACCCCCCTGTAAACAAATCTTGCATACACAGTTACCAAGGAAATGTGAACACAGCAAATGTAAGAGTTCTAAGTGTTTGCCAAGAAGATCCCATGATCTTCTTGGCAAAGTGTTTGCTGGGGGAATGTCTTCATTTTGAGCCCCTCATAGTAGGAACAACCATGCCTGGAACCCTGCCCTCTTCCATAGCTGGCTACATTTTTGCTAGCTATCTCACTTCAGAAGTAAGTGGGGTGGCAAGATTGTTGTACATACACATGAAGCAGACTGATGTGACTGAAATAGGTATTGTTCTGTTCCCAGCTGCTTCCCCAAAGCCTCCTAATAAAGCCTCCTCTGAGCTGGGTCTACTCCCTAAAAACTAAGATCTTGGATTCAAGCTTACCTAGAATCCATCTCTGAAATCCCCTGTACATGCTCAGGGTCAATCACAAACACTACTACTCCTGTTTTGAGGTTGTACCACATACTAAGATTGATAATTTACTGGCCACCACACTGAATTCAAATGGGATTTACTTCTGTAGAAGCATGGCAAAAACAAAAACAAAAAAATACTGGCCTGCAAACCTTCGGGAAATAAAACCTCATCTTTAATATGGTTAGTTATCATATGGAGTGAGAAATGCCTGATGTCCAAGCTGGGTTCAAAAAAGAAAGATACACTAGGGATCATATTGCAAATATATGTTGGATAATGGAGCACACCAAAGAATTTCAGAAGAATGTCAGCCTGTGCTTTATCAATTATAGCAAAACATTTTATTGTGCAAATCATTAAAAACTATGCATCATTCTTTTAAAAATGGGTGTACCACAACTTTTGATTGCCCTAATGTGTAACCTGTACTCAGGACCAGAAGCTACCATCAGGACAGAATACGGAGAAGCAGACTGATTTCCAATTGGCAAAGGGATCAGGCAAAGCTGCATTATATCACCCTATCTGTTTGTACATTGAATATATCATACACAAAGCAGGATTAGACTCCAAGGAAGGAGGTGTGAAAACTGGAGGAAGGAACATCCACTTTTAAGATATGCAGATGACACCGTACTGCTAGCAGAAAATAGAAAAGACTTGGAATGATTATTGAAGAAAGTCAAGGAAGAAAGTGCAAAGGTAGGTTTACAGCTGAACATGAAGAAAACAAAAATAATAACCACAGATGATTTACATAACATTGAAGTAGAGGATGAAGACATTGAAATGATTCAAGGTTTTCCATACCTTGGCTCAGTTATTAATCAGAATGGAGACTGCAGTCAAGAAATCTGAAGTCATGTATTTTAAATTTTAAAAATATTACTACTTTAACTCTTTGTTTTCTCCCTTTCATTTCCAAAAGGCAGGATTTTTAAAACACCTATCCTGAAATATATGGTTGCCAGGTGTCCTTTACTATAAGGGACATTGCTTATTTGAAAGCCAGAAAACTAGTCCCTTAGAGGGCTGTCAATATGCAAGGAGTGGATGTTGTAGCACATTACAGACTGAGAGAAAGAAGTCCACCCGCCCTGGCCTTAGGTAACATCTTTCCTCCTGCCATTGTCCCTTAAAGACCATCTGAACTTGTCACCTCATCACTGTAGCCAAACGTTTTGCATTTCTATGGCTATTCATACAAGTCTGCTTATAAAATCTGTTCCTAGGCACTAGTTCACTCTGTGCATCTGAGGAAGTAGACTAAGTCTAGGAAAGCTCATGCTACAGCTTCTTCCTCTCAGTTAATCTCAAAGGTGCTGCAAGACCCTTTGCATACTTCACATACTGATATTCCAGACTAACTTGCCTTTGAATTCTACCCTAACAGGGCTGGTTTGTTGTTGTGTGCCTTCAAGTCATTCCTGACTTATGGCAACCCTAAGGGGAACCTATCATGGGGTTCTTGCCAGAGAACGTCTGTCACTGCTGACTTGGGCAGCTCTTAGGCTGAGAGAGTGTGGCTTGGCCAAGGCCACTCAGTGGACTTCCATGGCAAGTGGGGATTTGAACCCTAGGCTCCAGAAGTCCTAGCCCAACATGCAAACCATTACACCATTATAAATGTCCTGAAGACACCAGATCCTGGCTATTCTTGGAAGCTAAATAGGGTCAGCCCTGGTTAGTATTTGGATGGGAGCCCATCAAGGAATACCATGGGCTGTAACCTCTATTTAGGAGGAAGGAAATGACTAAACGCCTCTGAGTATTCCTTGCCCAAGAAAACTCTAGGAAAGTCATGGGATTGCCTTGCCATAAATTAACAGGGGACTTGAAGAAAGCTAAGTTGCTTACCATACTGGAAATCCCAGGATGCAACAATGACAGTTAAAGTGGTATCAAACTGCTGTAGTGCGGACTAAATCTTAGAATCTGGACTGAATACGTTTAAGGGCAACCAACAGCGCTTGCTCTCTCTGTAGAGCCAGCATGGAGTGTTGGTTTGAGCGCTGGACTACAACTCTGGAGACCAAGGTTCGAATCCTCACTAGCCCTGGAAACCCACTAGGTGGCCTTGGGCAAGTCACACTCTCTCAGTCCCAGAGGAAAGCAAAAGCAAACTCCTCTGAAGAAATCGTGCCAAGAAACCCTGGTGATAGGTTTTAGGGTCACCATAAATCGGAAACAACTTGAAGGCGCACACCAACAACACCTCTCTCCGTGGTAATAAGTTTCCCTGCTGCATTTGGGGGACCTTCCTACTCATTCTGTTGACTGGGGCCCTTCTGGCAACACTTAAAACAACAAACGTTGAGCAGGCGAATCGCGGGAGATCTTGTGCCAGTTTAACTGGGTTGCCACTCATCAGTCCGTGAGCGCAGTTGAAGAGCGCTGTTGAGCCTGGAACCACACTTCTCTTTCGCTTATGATTAAAACATTCCCCGTTAACTCGAAAATCCTCCTCCCCACAGCCCTGTAAGCAGAACGGAGCATCGTGTGGCCAGACTGCAGCGTCCAGCGTAGTTCACCCCTGGCCATGCTGGCAGGGGCTGAAGGGAGATGCAGTTAGTGGAACAACGGCTAGAGAGCCGTACTTTGCTCTAAAGGAACTAAGGAGGTGGGAATGAGGAAAGTGACACAGGAATTTGCCTTCAAGTCGCCCAGTGAATTCCTTGATCGGCTGATTATTACAGGGCCCGGAGCCCTGTGGTGTTCCAGAGATTGATGAACTACTTCCACTATTGGCTAGGCTGGTGGAAACTGGAGTTCATTTGAACTACCAATCTGTTAGATCAGCATTCCCTAGGGTGGACCCAGTGCAGTTAATGTGGCGTGAAACTGCTATAAGGGCGCAGGGCAAATACTCCCTAACTCGGCCACCGGTTAGTCTCTCCGGCTTCAAATAATACTCAACCGGCACTTCCAACCCTACTTTGCGATGCCCAGATCTGGGTTCTGGAGTACTGTATTTACACCTTCTTCCGCCTCCAACTTTTTCTTCGATCTCACTGGCAAATTTTGCTTAAGGGGATCCGGAGAAATCCTCACGTGCGCTACCAAGCTGGTCACTTAATGCCTGCTTCAAAACTTGGCAGAACATAGGAAGGTAAATATTCCTTTGAAAAGAGAGCATACCCCCCAGTAGTGTTGCCAGGTTTTCAAAACAACTGAAATTAATGACAGGCGGGGTCTTCACCGCCTTGGTCTGGCTGTAAGTGTGTACTGTAGACCTAGGCAGTATAGAAATAATCCAGTTTGACACAACTTTAAGTGCCATGGCTCAATGCTATGGAATTCTGGGATCTGTAGTTTTGTGAGGCATTTAGCCTTCGCTGTCAGAGAGCTCTGGTGCCACAACAAACTACAAACCCCCGGGTCTCATAGCACTGAGCCACGGCAGTTAAAGCGGTGTCAAACTGGATTATTTCTGCAGTGCAGATGCAGCCTAGTGTGAAACTCTAACCATTACACCACACACCCAAAGATATGGGCCATAAGAAAGAAAAAGAGCGTGAACTTCATTCAGTTCTTTTAACATTTTTCTCAGGAGGAGGAAGGAGGGTTATATTTTCATCACCGGAAAGGACCAAAATAACCTTCCCGAGGAAGGTTACCGTTTGGGTTGAATTTCGGCCACGAGTGTCAGAACACCCATCTGCCAACGAAAATAACAGCGATTAGCGAGATTATGAATGAAACTCGCTGCGGAGGAGGGCCCCTTTTTTCCTTTTTTTTTTCTTTCTTTCTTTCCCTTGTCTTTTTTCTTCTTGTTTTTATCTGGGAATCTCTCTCTGGCTCTTCCGAGTCCTCAGGAATGCTCTCCACTTTCTCTGGCTCGGGCCCCCATCGCGATCAAATGCGAGCTAGAATAATAAGCAGAGCGGTATCCCTTCCCCTCGCTCCCCACTCTCGAGGAAGAAAGTCTACCCTTGCGGTTTTGCTTTCTAAACAAAACCCCCACCCAAAAAGTTTGTTCAAATAATGTTCGGGCTCTGAATGAAATCCAGACTCTCCAGACCATTTGGAAACCCTTTCCAAGCAAGCCAGCGCGTACACACGCTCCAAAAACAAATCCGGACTCTTGCTTTTGGTCCACACAACTTCCCCCTTGGAGACGCAAGTTAACCCGCACACAACCTGGCGTGGGCCGTTCCGGTTCGCAACCGCATTCCTGTCACGCTATAGCCACTGACTCCCGAGTAAGCACATAGGAACCCAGGGGGCTTGCTTCCAGGCAAACGTGCGGAGCAGTCAGTCCTCTCTGACTTTTTTCTTTCTGCTGTTGATCTGCGCCTTCGAGTCGACTCAGAGTCCTAGCCCTGGATTTTCTTGGCAAGATTTGCTCAGAAGGGGTTTGCAATCGCCTTCCTCCGAGGCTGAGAGAGTGCGCCTTGTCCAAAGCCACCCAGGGGGTTTCTGTGGCTGAGTGAGGTTTCGAACCGTCCTCTCTCCCAGTCCTACTCCAATACTCAAACCACTAGGCCACACTGGTTCTCCTGTCCCCCTCTTACCAGGCCAAAGTTAGTTCCTTGTTCCCATGTTCTTGTCTCCTTCATCTCTAGTCAGTTTTACTTCCGAACCGAGATGCTCAAGATGCAACTCCTAAGGGCATTTACACCTATGGAAAGGAGGGGGGGGTCCCTCTGAAATCTAAGGAAAGAGTCGCGAATTCCATGCCTTGTTCCGAGGGGAAGCCCGCCCACACACACCCGCAGTCGGTGAGATGACCCCAGGCTGCCAACAGTGTCCCGGCTGTGATCAGTTGCTCGGATCGTTACCTCTTATAACAAGCGCCTGGCAATTTTTGTGACTGTTTTCATGCGTCTCCAAGTCTTCTCCGATTTATGGTGGTCCTGTCCTTAGGGATTTCTTGTCAAAATTTATTCAGAGGAGGTTCTTCACTGCTTTGCTCTAAGACCGAAAGAGTGTAACTTGCCTTAGGTCACCCACCCAGTGGTCTTCCATGGCTGAGCGGGGATTTGAACCCTGGTCTCCAGAGTCGTAGTTTTAACAACGCTCAAACCACTACACTACGTTGGTCCTTTAGAAGAATTAGCTATTCTTCTTTTTATCTTGGAACCTCTCTCTGGCTGTAGAAGAATTAGCTATGAAGAAACGCTGTTGTATTTTTATAGTGTTGGAAGTGAAGAAGCATCAACGCTTGTTTACATATGTATGTGTGTGTGTCCCTCCCTGATATGTGTTTACTTCCTGCTTGCATGCAGAGGTCACTTCCTCCCCTTTGCTGCAAGAAGTTTTAGTGTTTTACAACCCTTTCGTCTCAGAAGCAAGAAGCTAGCAATTATCATGCACACATGAGAGTCAGCCTTAGGGACCCTTTTACCCAAAGTCAGGTAACTATCTCCTATCTATCTGTCTTTCCTATCTAAGATGCATTCTCTGCCATAATAAACTCAAGTTCCACTTTATAACTTTACTAGAGCATCCTGCATGTTTTATGTCCTGTTTTGGATCAGAAGCTCATGTTGCACTGGGGCTCTGCTGCAATCTGCTCAACATAAATAACAACATATCCTACATTTAGTGCCCCATATTTGCCAGAACATACTTGACAACCGACTTGACAGAGGAGTTCCTTCACAGAGCACTGATGACAAGCCCGTTAAAGGTGCAGAAAAGAATTAGAAGGAAAAAATACATTGCGTGGGGCAGAACTCTTAATTTAGGAGGGCATTTGGACTCATTTTGCCCCACCACCACCAGAAAAAAGCGCTCTGAAAATTCGATCACTTCCAGAATGGAAGGCACGTTTACTCTGGAGCCCTATCCTATACACACTACCTGCGAGCAACTCTCGTTGAGCTCACTGGGACTTACTTCTGCGGGCATCAGATCCCATCTGATCTTGGAAGCTAAGCAGGGCCAGTCCTGGTTAATACTTGGATGGGAGACCGCCAGGGAATACCCATGCTGTAATGTAGGCTATAGTTCAGAGGAAGGAACCACCTCTTCGGAGTAATTCCTTGCCGAAGAAAACCGTATGAAGAATTCATGGGGTGGCCATTAAGTCGAGAGGCGATTTGAAGGCACAGAGAGAGAGAGAGAGAGAGGCTTGTCTTGTGAAGGTCTTCCAAAGAAATGGAATGGGAAAGGTACTGGTCAAGTGTTTTGCTTTGGTCCACTCCTGCCCATTTCTTCCACTAAAAATGCGGGTTAGGCGCCTTCACCCTCAGTGCGGCCATCTCCCCAAACTTTTTCACACTTTTGCAAATGCCTTGCAAATGCAAATGCTCCAACCCACAACCCCTAACATGGATACGCAGGGTACCTTCCAGTGGCCACGACAGTGGACCTCCCGGCCATCTCAAGGTGGTTCTGGTTTATTTAGAACCAGCCGCGGTCCCCTCCATCGAAAAAGAGAAAGGCGACCCTCACCGCCTCCTGGAAAAAAAGAAGACGACATTTTAAATTACCTAAGGAGACCAAGAAGAGGGGATAGGATTGGTGGGTCGGCCTTTTTCTCTTCTTTTTCTTCTTTCCTTCCTTTTCTTTCTCTCCCGCCCTGTTTCCCAATTGCTCGCCAGCCAGTCGAGCCTTCCCACCTGAATCCCAGGCCTTCGGCACCTGGGGCCATTTGGGCCTCCGGGAGCCCCATTAAGGCGTCCTGGGTGGACGCTTAGGCGCTCTTGATCCCTTTCCCATTTCAAAGGAACTGGGTTGATCTTTCATTAGACTCGGGAGGGGGGCTGCGCAGCCATTCCCGGGCCGGAGAGCGGGGAGGGCTTCTTGTACCTCTAGCAGCCTTTGAAGTTGAATAATGCTTTTCAATAAAATAAGGAACACAGCCTGGGGGACAGACAGGCTCAGAGACAAAAAGGGATTTGTCCCTTTAAGGTGCAACAGATCTTTGGCAGCTACCTTCTCTTTCTCAAACGCCAAGCCCTGAAAATAAAGAAGTAAACTGGTGGGTTAAGCCCGTATGGAAGGTTATCTTCCACCCTACTTTCTCCGAGAGGAGGAAAAGGCAGAGCAAAATGGGTTGGCCGAGCCCTCTTAGTAAACTTCCCTAAGCTAGTGGTTAACAGAAGCAGCAAACAGCAAGTAAATAATATGAAGAAAAAAAAAAAGACCAAAGGAAGACACGATATGAATGCCTAATCGCCCCCAACTGAAAATTCCTCTATCTTATTTGATATATTTGGGGCTAGGCAGAAGCTAGCTAGCCCTCGTAAATAATATACAAAGTAAGAAACCTAATCCAGCCGGCTAGAATGTTTAATTCATCATTATGCGAACTAATTGGAAGGTGATTATATGGTAATTGCTCATTAGTGGTGTATATTTATCGCTGTACCTTATGTCAAGGCCATGGGAATTGTGTAGAGTCTGTTCTCTCATTTCAAGATCAGTTTCAGAAGCAGGCTGGATCAAGTGTGGGGTGGGGGTGGTTTTTTTCCCTCCTATTTTTTTCTCCTTCTCTTGACGTCAGGTCCAACTAAGTGCAATGGAGAGCCGAGGTATAAATATTAGCCGGGTTTTGACTCTCTGCCTAGGAGGGAAGGCCTGAAGTGAGGGGGGGGGGGGTCGCTCCTAAAAGAGCTGGAAGTGGGGGGGGGGTCATGGCAGCGGCTGACACGGCTCCAGGTAATGGATTCCAGGGGAGACCAAGGACCAGAACTTCTCCATCCAGACAAGGGCAGAGAAGCAGAGGATCTCTGGAGGCAAGGGTGGTGGGGGTCTTTTTAAAGGCGCACCAGACTCCGCGATGGGTGGAAAGCTGGGTGCATGCGCAGAGTCAAGAAAGAGGCATTTTGGGGACTACATCTCCCAGACCCCTCTAGCCAGCTGGACCTGTGGGTCCAAAAACTGCCTTTTCCCAAACTTTGGTTACCAGATTGGGTCCAACGTTGGTAACGAGACTTCTCCAGCTATTACGCAGTGTACACGGAAAGGCTGGCAGAAATTTGGGGCGGGAGAATTGGGGTCTCTTAAAATGCCCGATCGATTTTGTACATGCGTGTGTGAGAGAGAGGGTGGGAATGAATGAGCTAAGGCAAGAATGCAAAAGTTTCCATTCATTACAAGGGAATGTTTCAGAAACGACAAGAAAGAAGAGCTCTTAAGTAAGCCCGAATCTCTTCGCTGCAATGAATGCCAAAGGGTGCGGGCGATCGGAGACCAGGCAAGAAGAACTGACTGAATGACTATTTTCAGAGCTTGGGGAAATGGCTTGGGGCACTATAGATCCCAGCACCCCCTCCTGCTGGGAGTCGTAGTTCCAAAAACTCACTTGGCCAAGTGCGGGTTACTATGCTGTTATAGGACAAAGGATCCTATTGATTTCAGTGAAACCAAACAGAAACCTGGATATGGCTCCTGCACCTTTAATGGTGACATTCCCTCTATTGCGCAGCCTTGAAGGTACAGTAGCCCTCTCCAGTTCCTACTCTGGCAACCCTATGCGCAGTTAGAAGACAGCTGAGCCCCTGCTACTTGCTCCAGCTGCATCGACCCCTCCTTTGAAGGAAACCGAGCCCCAAGCTATAGGCGGTGGGGGGGTTGTATTTTCTTCATAGAATTAGTGCAAGGAAGAAGGGAGCACAGAACCAGTCGATGCCGCCATTGCCCGCACAACACCAACGCAGATCTGACGCCGAAGACTTTTCCACCACACAGACCAGAGAGCCCTTGTCCCGAGAGCCGTGTTGCTTTGGAAAAGAAAAAGGCTTTTGTGAGCTCCCGAGGTCAGCGAGGCACCTGCCAGCGTATTGAATTCAGGCGAGGCGTCAAATGACAGACGCCTCTGTGACACGCACGCTCTCTCCCCAGCCTACTCCAGGTTAGAATTTTCCAGCGTGGCAGCGGCGAGGATGGGAAGCCGAAGAGTTGGGGGGGGGTATTAATGGAGACCCCTTAAACACACTTATCCCGACGCGCCAGTCTCCTTGCTTTCACTGCCATCCCGTGCCCAGAAAGGCTGCAGCTCTGAATCGCCTGTAGGTTAGTTCCCGGGTCATCGATTTCAGAGGCACTCACTTTCCTGTCCTTTCCCCTCCTAGGTCGGTTTACCTGAAAGTCAATTCAACAGAGAGCAACGTTAAGACCACCGGGCTAGTCCCGTTTAATTTGAGGAGGGGGTCGCCCTGTTTTTAACCCCGCAGCTGCTATTACGGAACCTTACATAGGGTGCATCTACATTGTAGAAATAATCCACTTTGATGCCTCTTTAACTGTCATGGCTCCATCTTACAGAATCCTGAGATTTGTAGTTTTGTGAGGCACCAGCAGTCTTAGGCAGAGAAGGCTACAGACCATGTAAGATTACAAATCCCAGGATTTTGCAGGAGGGCGCTATTGCACTTAAAGTGGTCAAGCTACATTATTTCTACAGTGTAGATGCCCCTTTAGTAAGCAAGCCAGCGCGGTGTAATGGGTTAAGAGTTGGGCGATGACTCTGGAAGACCACGGTTCGAATCTCGCTCGACCATGAAATCCCACTGGGTCATCTTGGGCACGTCACATTCTTCCAGCCTCAGAAGGAAGCAATGGCAAATCCCCTCTGAAAAAAATCTTGGCAGGAAAGCCCCCAATAGGGTCTCCATAGGTCGGAAACGACTGTAAGGCACACAAAAACAACAGGTCCCATTAAATTTGTTTGGACTTACCTCTGAGTAAACACTCATAGGCGTTATTTACCTAGAAGGCAAAACCAGTAAGTCTTCCAGTAACATGTGAGCATTCTGGTTGCATGATATGAAAGCTGACCACTTCGGTTTCAATGATTCGTGGGGCAATCCTTCTAGCAACATCTGTGCTTTCCTGGGTGTATTTACTTGGAAGCAAGTCCTATTGGTTTCAGTGTCACCTGCTTCCAAAAATAAAAAGCCTGCTTGTTAAAAATGACCCTGGTAAGAAGTATGACCTAGTTGAATCATAAATGGAGTTTATTTTTGAGTAACTATAGATACGGTGGGGCTATACATCGCTCCGTCCATTGCATTAAAGAGGCAAATATGTTGGAGATGGAAGGGCCTTACACCTGCGGTCCTCAAGCCACTCTCACCCAAGTAAACGATTAGTGCCATGGTCTTTAACGCGTTTGCTGGGGGATGGGGCCTCATTGATCTCAAAGTTTTACTGCTTGGATATCTCCCTGCTACGCTGCTTCAGACGAGGGGGTAGTATGGGGAGAGATCCTATCAAACTGGGACATTCTGATAAAGCTCCCCACAAAGTTTCCTGGACTCCGGAGCGATCTGAAGGGAGAACTATCAACCGGGGGGGGGGCTGGTGGAAAGGAGCGAGACCCCGAAATTGCCTTCCGGCGATTTGATACCCGCTCCCTTGGTCCTGCCACGAAAAGGCCAGTGAAAAGCCAAGGGCCGCAGACCCACCGGCCGGCACCTTTCGCTTTCAGGGTCTGCTTCTCCTCCTCCTCGGTCTCTGTCCCCAGCACTCTCTCCCCGTCCCTCCCCTCCCTCCGTCCACCTCTTGCTCCTTCCCGCAACCCCGGCGTTGAAGGTCTGCGGACGTCCTCCCCGGACAAGCTCTGGAGAGCTGCAAGATTACTGCTAAGGGTCACTGGGTTCTCTAAACTCCGACGTCCAGGGCGCAGCGGGGGCTATTTGGAGAAGTAAATCAATTGATATATTATTAGCTCTAAGTAGTTATGAAACCCAGGAGGAGGAGGAGGAGGAGGGAGGGATTGAGAGCTCGCTCCCGGGCAGAGATCAATGGACCTGGCGCTGGAAGAGGCCGGAGCGGGGCTTGAGCCTCCGCCGTCTCATTTCCGAACCTCGCATCTCCAGAGAGTTCCTTCGCACCGCTCGAAAAAGTCCACTCCTTCCTGCCAACTTCGGAGGGGAGCCGAGGACCGGCTGCCCAAGCGAGGTCAGCTCGTTAAGAGAGGGTGAGAGGGGGTGTGGCTCCAAAAAACAACCCTCATCAGCGTCTTGGGCAGATTTACTCGAGAGTAAGCCCCTGTGAAAAATAAGAAAAAGGGGATTTGCCTTCCAGTAAACCAAAGAAACCTATTCCTGTCAAATGCGGACTTTCGGATTTGTCTTTTAATCCACAACTGCCCCCTTGTATTTACTTGGGAAGTAAATCTGTAGTAGAGAGCGAGCCTGCTGTAGTAGTTTGAGGGTTGGACTGGGACCTGGAAACCAGGGCTCGGCTAGAGAAGCTTACTGGGTGACTTTGGGCAAGTCACACTCTCTCAGCCTCAGAGGGAGTGCAAAGGCGCACCCGAACACACACACCCGAACAAATCTTGCCAAGAAAACACCGTGATGCCTTCCTTCCCCTAACGACTTGAAGAGATGCAACAATAAGAAACATGGGACGCGGCGGCGGGGGGGGGAGGAACGTGCTCTAAGCAAACCGAATTCGCACACCATTTGACAAGCCGGGGCCGGCAAGTCTCCAAACGAGGCACAAACCTCAAACGACGTTGCAAAACTCGAGTATCAGAGTTGTTGTCTACACACACGCAACTAGGTAGGGAAGGTGAGGGGACAAGGGTTTCCTCCTAGTTTCACACCGACACGTGTTATTTTTATTAGAACAGGTTCTTTTACTCACAAGTAAATCTCACTGGCCTAAAATCAATTGCGGTCCCAAGAAGAGCAGACCTCCTGAATCAAATCATCACTTATGCAAACCGCGTTACCAGTCAGCAACTGATCCAAGGCGCCTATTTGGAAATAGTAGTTGGCTTTAAGCTACTAACTTGGATGGGCCACTTCCACCGCAGGTCAGGGAACACGTGACTACCTACCTACAGGTTTTACCTGCCTTCAAGTTAGCATATTCGATTTCACATTCACATTTTACATATCCGATTTTCCGCAACCTCCCGAGACTTTTTAAAAACACGGGACAAACTGACGGAGGAAAATCACGCTCCTTGGAAGATATACGGTGCCCCCCCTTCTGAAAAGCTGGAGATTGTCATGATGAAAGTGTGAACAACCAGGTTTCATCACGCGTTCATCTCACGACATTTTCGTCTAAATGGCCCCAAGGACTCAGGGCGGACCTATCCTAGGGTTTATTTGTCAAGATTTAGTCAAAAGAAGTTTGACATTGGTTTCCTCTAAGGCTGGGCGACTATGACTTGCCCAAAGGCCACCCAGTTGGTTTCCGTGTCTGAATGGGAAAAAAAAAATAAACCTCTGGACTCCCAAAGTTCTGGTCCAGTACTCAAAGAACTACACCACGGCTAGCTCTCTAGTACAGATTTACTTTCCAAGTAAATACAAGGGGCAGCTGTTGATCATGAGACAAATCCCAAAGTCCGTATTGCGGTAATAGGTTTCTTAGGTCAGCCAAAAATGTACAGAATAAATATCTTTATTACAACAACACAGACGCTGGAATTTCCTCAGTAAACAGGCAACATAGCAAGTGGCTTCATATCCGGACATACAGTACACGTACCAACAAGGCGCACTCTCAAAAGAAACCGACATGAGGCAGAGAATAGAATCGTAGCCAAACAAACCTGTTTCAGTGCTGGGACGCATTCTTTGGTCCCAAACATACGCCTTGTTAGCCCTGATTAGAGTAGACCCATTCAATTGTTGGCATTTACACATGTGTAGGCTCGTTTTCAACAATTGATTGAATGGGTCTACCGTAGCTGGGACTAACCAACGGGGTATGAGTCGCAAGGCGCCCTGGACATCAACTCGATCTCTCCAAGATTATCAGCAAACCGCGAAGTAAGCGGTGGCTCATAACCGAGTTTTATATGAACCCATAAACTTTCACAACAAGACCGACGGTGGCAAGCAAAGGAGACACGTCCTGCCAGCTTACTTGAAACGGACCCCTCTTTAAGATGGGTGCAGATTCCCCTCGGCTAAATCAATGCTCATGTTTCAACGTTTAGGATGAGAGGGAGAACAGTTTTTTACGTGTTGGAGGCGTTCTGCACGTTCACAACTCGGCCTGTGTGGCACGTCTGTAAAACACCAAGAGAAGCCCAAGAGAACCAGCCAGAAAACTGCGACCTAAGACGGGAGGGGGGTGTAAGAGTGGGCGAAGGGCTAGCTGAGCTCTGCGCCTGCGCATAGGCATCCCTCCCCCCTCGCCAACCCCCCACTAGGTCGGCCGCTCAGCCTTTGTTATAGGTTGTGATGCTTCCGCAGAAATTTAAAATCCAGCCCAGCTTGTAAAGTACAATAATCGAAATGAGAACCGTCCCCCTCATGCTGCACCCAGGACACCCAAAGCTCCTAACAGAGTTACTTCCCAGGAAGGAGACACAGGACTGCGTTGGTAAAACTGCAATCCTAAACAGGATTTTCAGGAAATAAGTTCACCGAACACATCCTAGGACTTACTGCTCTGAAGAAGAGCGAGCTCTGTTAGGAATCAGTTCCTAGACAGGAATTCAGGCTCCACGTCTTACCCTGCAGCCTACACCTCTACATCTTTGCCCCAAACTACACATGGGGACCCAAGCTGAATTCTCCTCCTAGCCCATTTAAAGCAATTGGCTTTACATACCTCTTGATTTACCATTCAATAAGGACGCACGGGTCAATGGAACAGCTGTAGTTGGGACTGGTCATTAAATTTAGTCCGTTCACTCCTTTGATCATATTCCCTTATATCAGAGAGAGAAATAAATCAATATAAATCCGTTGGACTATGACTCTGGAGACCAAAGTTCAAATCCACAACCGGCCTGGGAAACTCACTGGGTGACCTTGGGTAAGTCACATTCTCTCAGCCTCAGAGGAAGGCAAAGACAAACCCCCCAAAACAAATCTTGCCATGAAAAGCCAGTGATAAGGCCGCTATAAGTCGGAAAACTTGAAGGCACGCAACAACAGTAACAACAGAGGCATAAGGACCCGGATGCTGCCTTTCAGCAGTTGCCCTCTCAGCTTGCCCATCTGTAGAGTTGGTCTGCCCTTCCCTAGAACAGGATGGTCATGAAGTGAGGCTAGAAGGCATGCCTAGAATTACAAGGGGAACGTTTTGCTTAGCCTTGTTCCCTCTGACGTGCTAGTTTTCCCTGCCGCAGAGAATGCTGTTGGCAAAGCATTTGGGCACCTACAGCCTGAGAGTGCCACAATATCCTACTCCTTCCTGAGAACTAGGTTAAAGGGTAGGGAGGATCCAAACGTGGAGGGCAGGCACAGGCCGATTTACCCACAAATTGGGTGGCTATCCTGCCCTGTATGAGCGCGCCTTACGCTATAGGAAGGGAGGGGAGCCATGTGACCCAGAGCAAGCGGCAGGGATAGGCCTCCACCTCCATCTGTAAATGCAGAGCTGACACGTTTGTTGCTAGAACAGGGTTGGGGGTGAAAACAAGGAAACAAAGCCATGGCGAAGAACTAAACCCTGCAGCAGCCCCCCCCCACGCCCCGAAGTGTTTTTAAGGGATGGGTCAACATTGGCAGGCAGTTATTACTGGCCTACTTTCAGGGACTGGGCAAATGGCTTTTCCTACCCCTTATCAGTGTAACCTCCTTAAATATGAAAACGCTTGCAAACACTATGTGCACTTAGATGTGCCCTCCTTGTATTCAGTGTAGCAAGGACATAGGACAGCCGCCTCGAGTCCCACGCTGGGAGAAAGGCGGGGCAGAAATAAACTAAAACAAGGAAAATGTTAAGGAAAACGTATCACAGGGTTTTCTTGACAAGGTGCGTTCAGAGGGGGCTTGCCATTGCCACCCTCTGAGGCTGAGAAAGTGTGACTCAGGGGGTTTCCCATGACCCAGCGGAGATTCGAACCCTGGTCTCGAAACTTTTGGTCTAACATTCAAATCACTACACCACGCTGGCTCATAGACTATGGTATTTCTTGAAGGGCTCAACCACAATTTCTGTCTAAATAGCTCTTGGTGCTTGATCCTTTGGGGCCCTCCTGACTGATAATGCCAGAGGGGGCTCAAGCACCTAGGGGTCTTGGTGGTCAGATTTGGCCTGATCGTTTCAGAGGGGCTCAGCCCTCCGTGATCGTAGAAGGGTATTGATCCCCTCTATCAGGCCAAATCTGAGCAAATGCAAACTGAGCAGGCCCAAACGTGTCCCTGATCGGCTATGAAGTCAGGACCTCCTGGCCAGTCCCCGTCAAGACGCCAGGTGCCCTCTGGGCTGGGTAGGCTTGAAGGCAGCGCGGCACCCTCTTGACACCACATATATTCCAGTTTGGGACAGAAGATGAATGTAAAGCCAAGCAAGAATAACCATCATCTTGAAACACGCGCACCCCTGCAAACGCGGCACCTACTTCTTTTAATGACTTTAAAAAAAAAAGATTAGGACAAGGAAGGAGAGCAGATTCTAGAAGACAGAGGAGGAGAAAGAAAGGTGGTGAAAGACAGAGGCAGCAAACAAGGGAGATCCGTTTACAGTGCCCACTCCTCTACTTAGAAGTAAATCCCGTCGAGAGGAATGGGAGGAACTCTCAGGTAGATGGGTTGCAGAATTGCATCCCTGGTCGAGTTTAGTTCAATGGGTGTGATTTGGTTGTGATTAAACCCTGCCTAGGATCGGGCCAGAAACGTGCCTGCTCAAGCCCGCGAGAGGAGAGATTCAAGCCAGGCAGACATAACAGGGATTTTCTAGAAACCAGGAGCGAAAAGGAAAGACGAGGGGAGAGAAACTTTGAGCCAGGACGACCCTCGAGACCTTCCTCCTCCACCTAACCTCAACCCCCATCCTCCCCTCCCATCTCCCCCCAATTCCCTCCAACTCGGGTTGCCCCTCAACTGGGCCCGGGTGGGGGAAAAAAATTCGCCGCGGCTGCCCCTCTTTCCAACGCCGTCAAGCCCTGCGTAATCCGGACCACTTTAAAAAGAGATGAATTAATAAAGCAAATGAGGACTTAATAATTCCGAGCGTCCTGTTTCTTGCGGGGGGGGAGGAGAGGAGGAGAAGAGAAGGAAGAGAGCGAGAGACAGAAAAGACGGGGGGGGGAGAGAGAGAGAGAAAGTGCGCCCAAATTGTTTGCCGTGGATCAAGGCGAGCCGCCTTTTGCTTCACTTTCTTTATCTTAATTCCGACTTGAAAAGATATAATTATCTAGTTTGAACAGAGCTGCTATCAAATCCTTCTTTAGGCAGGGAAGGGGGACGCTGGAGTGGGCTGCAGTCTTCTGAGCCGCGCGGTGGAGCCTGAGATAGCGGGTAATGAAGTTGTGGAGTCCTCAGATACAAAGGGCATTAACCTCATTAGCATGAAACCTTTTCTTCTAGCCATTGTGGGACTCTTTCAGACTCCTAATCCCCCCTATTTTCAAAGCTCGGTTTGTAATAAAGCTTTTAGGGGGGTTTTCCCCCCCAAAGCTAATAGCATTCTCTGAAGATTTTATTGCTGTTACGCTACATAGGACGCTTAACTCCCCCCCTTTCCCCCTGTCTCCCTTTTTCTTGTTCCCCCCTTTTGCAGTTTAAGGGAAGAGCTGGGGGGGAGGTGATCGTATCCATATATCCATATATATATATATATATATATATATATATATATATATATATATGAAAGCCAAAAAATAGAGGTCCTGCAGAAATAAGCCATAATAATATTAATAATAATCAAGATAGGAAACAATTTCGATTTAGGAAGCCAGAATCTAAGGGTAATGTGTGGGTTTTATGTATTTATTTTAAAGAAGAGGTTTTTTTGTGGGGGGACACGTTAAAAGGTGCTAAAACCAATCCGTTTGCATGGTTTTATTTCGAAGGATGTATTAAAGAGGATAAGAAGAGAAAGATGAGAGAGAGAGAGAATGAAAAGTTTACCTTAGGAGCGCAGCTCCTAGATCTGAAGTGGGAAGCGGTAAGGTTGAAAGGGAAACGGAATTTTCTTTCTTTTTTTCCTTTCTTTCTTTCTCTCTCGTTCATTCCTGGGAGCCCCTCCTTTCTCTTTTCAACTGCTCTGAGTGGAAAGTCACTCATTAAGATCGAAAGGAGAAAGCAGGGGTAACTTTTTTTAATTTTTATTTTTATTTATTTTTTTAAGCAAAAATTGAAAAGAAGCTGACCGGACCTTTTAAACCCAATTTCCAGCGTGCAGCTCAGTAGAGCGGTGGACAGCACGTGCGTGGAATGGCTAAGCTGAACTTTATTTTATTTTTATTTTTATTTAACCGAGGCAGGTTATTTAACAAAGCTGGTATTTTCGCGACGCATTGTAACTTCGCCTTATCACAGTGTAAAGGGTAGTCAGATTGTCCTAAATTATGTCCAACTAGCCCCCCTGGATCCACGGATTAAGAGATTAAAGGAGACCACTGGGCAATGGCTCCTCTTTTCCCCCCTTCATATTCCTGGTATGATAATTGCCTAAACTGATTTGCACTTCCACAAAAAAGTCTTTGTAGCTGGAACACTGCAGACGAGGTTTGCGCTGTCAATGGGAAGAAAACTGATTAATGCAGCCTATCAGGCTAAGGAGCAAATGAAGCATGAATTAATTTAAAAAAAAAAACGGGGTACCCCCAGAAAGCCAGGTCGCTTCCTCAAGAATTAGGGGGAAACTTTTGGCCCCTTTTCTATTGAAGTTGGCGCCCCTCCTTTCGCCCACCACCGTCCCAGAAAATGCAAACAATAATACTAAAAAAAGAAAAAGGGGGGGAAAGCAAGCATATTGCCGAAGTCACAAATAACACATTCGTCATCCCGCAACGGTGAAACGCGCTCGTTTGACGAGGACTTCGTTCGCACACCGGGCTCAACGCCGTTACATCCAGCCAGATTTTACGCATGCGTGAGTACAGGAAATCTCCTGTAATTCAAGGAGACTTTAACTCCCAAAGCAGTGGTTTTAGGATGGCAGCCTTGCTTGGAAGCAAATGCAGCCGGAATAAAGACAGCTTTTCCTTCAAAAAAACAAACAAACACACAAACAAAAAACCACACCTGAAGTAAAACCGAGATACAGCAAGACAATACAAAAGAAGACCCTACCAAATAGTCATGTGCCTCCCCCCCCCATCCGTTTTCATGAAAGTAAAGTCTCAGGGCTCGATCCACTAGAGTAGACCCACTGACTCAATGGGATTTACCAACGTGTTGCTTTAACAAGGGCCATGGATGCCTTTGTTTCCCCTAGGCAAGACCAACAATTGGATTTAGCCCTCTTTGACTCAAATGAGACTTACTGTCACGTTTTGCCTCGATTTCAACTGAAGTGGAGTCGGGCTCAAGCCAGCAAACCAATCCACAACTCGGTAACCGGATTCAGACCGCAACCAAACGGGGCTTAATCCAGCAGCTCAGCCTTAAACCTAGGAAGCAAACTCCGTTTATTGCCGTAGAATTTTACTTCTTACGCTTCAAGACTATCACAAGAAATTCCTCCAGTCCAGGGGCCCCTTTCACACATACACACCAACAAACTCGAGTTTGCCCACAGGCAGCAATCCCCACCCCCTGCTCCCTGTATTTCTGGGGTACACGGATTTCAGCGAGCGCCTAATGCCTACTCCTCTCCCAACTAGAGAAGATGCTCTGAATCAGTTGTTGAACTTATGTAAAACCCATTGATTCAATGGGTTTTCTCTAGTCGAGGAACGAACCGTTAGAAACAGGCCACCCTGTTTAAAACAAACAAGTTAATGGTTTCACGTTCAGATGTACCCTTAAAAATGTACGTTTGCTAATACAAAGCAGAAGGTGAGAAAAACCTCTTCCTCTGCCAATATGGATTCGACCGAAAAATTATATCCAGTCACCCATGCAACGGGATACAATCAATATTTTGTTCCTCTATTATTCAAATATCTCCTGGGGAGTGGCTGAGACTGGTAGCAATGTTACTTCTTCAAGGAGGAGTTCATATTTTTTGCCCAGTGGATGAGGGAAGAAGTTACTTAAAATGGTTAGGCCATATTGATAAATCTTTATTGACAAAATATTGACATGGAGATACTTCTTGGAAGTATATAGTGTGTTAGAATTCTAACAAATTAAACACGAAACACGAACATATTTACATTCTGGTAAAGAAGACATGAAGGAAACATTTGTCATTTTAGTAGCTCTATCATCTTGGAACATCAATATCATTTTTATCGTCATCAGTGCTTGAAATGTGTCCCCCAGTGAAAACGAGTCTGAACCCAAATCCTCCATCATCCGAAGCACTCTAAACATGTCTGACTACAACTCCCATCATCCCCAGACAAGCAACGACCGTGCTGTCTGATGACAATGGGAAATGAAAGCAGACAGGCCTAGAGGGCGACAGATTAGGGAAGTTGGGGGGGGCTGGGGGTGATTGGGGGGGAAATAACCATTATTTGTTTTAAAAAGGGGAACTATTTTCTGTAAGTCTCTCTTTTTCTATTGTAGCAACAGTTATAAGGAACCCCCTCATCTTCCTCCTCTCTTCCCTCACCCCACAAGAACCCCACTTTTTTTCTTCAAAAATTATCCATTTGGAGGAACAAAATAAAAAAAATAAAAAATTAGAATTTGTTACCGCTACTTCATTGAGTTTTTCACAACCACGTTGACGCCAGAAGTTATCATAAAAAGGTTTACAGACTGCACAGTTTCTTGTAAAATAAATTTAAAAAGCACACAGAACCTGTCTCAAAGGAGGGGGTTGGGGGAAAGAGATTACAGTTCATCTCCCTCCGCCTGTCTTTAGCAATCGGAGTTTTGTTTCTTTTTAAAAGCCCTACACCCTCCTTCTTTTGCCCTTCTGCAAGGTTTTTTTTTTTCCTCCTGTCTTTTCTTTTAAAGCATGCAGTTCAAGTTTCTCGAACAGGTGTGTCCATTTTGGCTGGGTGTGGGATTTTCTCTCCCAAAGATTGGGAGCGGGGTGGGGAAGGAAATACACAGATAGCTCAGAATTATGTTGAAGAATAAGAACAAATCCCCGGTGAAGTGCAAAGTGGATGCATGTGGATGAGGGTGGGAGAGAGCGGGATCGTTCCCTTTGAAACCGGGGCTGCTTTTGACTTGGACTCTCCAGCAGCAGGCGAGGGGGTCAATCTGCCCGCGTTTTGGCTTTGATTGACAGCTCCCCCTTCCCTCCCCCTCTTTCGTGTATGTGTGTGTGTGTACCAGTAGAGGGCCAGCAAGACTAAGGGTCTGGGCTGACATCTGGCTAGCTGGCCGTCTGGCTCTGTCGCCCCCTCTCCGCTG
The DNA here is from genome assembly GCA_030847615.1 of Gambelia wislizenii. Classification (NCBI taxonomy): domain Eukaryota; kingdom Metazoa; phylum Chordata; class Lepidosauria; order Squamata; family Crotaphytidae; genus Gambelia; species Gambelia wislizenii. The sequence continues at coordinate 93,272,377 of JAUMIR010000003.1, read as the reverse complement.
CCTCGCACTCCAAGAGACTCGCCCGGGGCGCCGGAGTCCCCGTCCCTCCGTCCCTCGCCCGGAGTTCTGGTCACCAGCCTTTCACACTTGCGCTGCTCTTGGTGTTCGTGCAAAAGTCTGCTTCGTTTGTTTTGCTAAGTGCCAGCTTTGGAGGGTTTTGTTTTTTGTTTTTTTGTTCTTTTACTTTTTTGTTTTCAAAACAAAACAAAAAATGGGGGCGAGGGAGGGATGATTTAATCGTCTGATGTGACATCGATCTCCTCCGGGCTGGCTTGCTTGGTGGCGATTCTCCACCGGTTAATATGATGAGTCCCCTTTTTCTTCTGTTGCGAGTCCGAACCTTCTTCTTCCAACTTCTGACGCTTGAACTTCGTCCGCCGGTTCTGAAACCAAACTTTTACCTAAATGCGGGGAGAGGAGAGAAAACAACAGGAGGTGGTTAGCTCTCTACAGGCACTGGGCACCCCCCAAAAAGTCTGCAAAGACTGATACCTCTCCTCCCCATCAAAGATCTTCTGCGCCTTTAAGAGATGCATTGCACGGGGGTGGGGGGGAATACTGGGAGGTAAATAGCCTGGAGAGGGGGGAAATACTACTCCGGAACAGAAAATATTCTCACCCTGTTTCTCAAGTTACACCATATAGAAGAGGCTATGTTATATAAAGGAGGAGTACATAAATGTGGCCCAAAGAGGCAGGTATCATATAAGTGTGTGTGGGGTGTGTGTGTGTTTATTTAATTAATTTCTTTCCTGCTTTCTTCCCAATATGGGATCCAAGGCGTCTAACAAATTAAGTTAAAACAAAATAAAGATATAAAATAAGTTGGCAAGATCAAGTTTGCTTTCTTAATCATCATCATTATTTTTTCCGAAATCCAAGTGGAACTAGGGCAAAAAGACATGTTTTCTTTTAAAAACAACAACAATCCCCAAACAACCCTGACCTCAGAAATGTATTCTACCTGTAAGAATGAGTTCATAGACTTTCCACAAAACAATTCACTCCTGGCTTATTCAAGCTGTCTTCATTTTAGCAGTGTATTTTCCCCTCCCATTTTTGTTTTTAATTATCTTTCGGAAGGCGGGGGTGGGAATGCTGAGCAAGTCATTTTCTTGCTAAATCCTTGCCCAGAGAGATCTACCGAGAGATCCAGACGGGGGGGGGTTTCTGCCCACGCCTGACATAAGGCGCAGAATCCCAGACACCAGAGAGGCACTTTTGCTGTAGAGAGAGGGAGGCAGGAAGATTTTTCTCTGCCCTGATATTGAAGAAATGAGGTTCCCATAGTCTCCGGGCCTCTTCCTGGGGAGGACGTTAAGTCACCGAGAACCTGCTGTTAGGAGTTGTTTCTAGAGTAAGCACGCACAGTCCAGACTGGGACTGATTTTCCTGCCACCGACTCGGCCCTGGAGAGGTTGGCGACCCGTGACCGTGCAGGGCGATCCTATGCCCTTTGACTTAAAAGTAAAGTTTGTTCTCAAGTATCAAGGGCGCGCAGTAGATAAAGTGGGGCTCGGGCTCCATATCAACTCTTCCACCCTTTCTCCTCCCCGGCTGCTCCGATTTAGTGCTTTCCCGATCCTACGCCTGCTTCCTGGGTAGGAAATCCGGTAGGAAAGAATAGGGCTTCCTGTTGCTTCGGAAACCGATGCCACGATCAAAAGCAATCTCATTGGCTTCACGGGAGCTCACCTCCTGCCTCCCCTGGAACTCAGTTAAGCCGCAGTAATTGGGGTTTAAGACTAATCCCCCACTTTAAGCACAGGCCTTGGAAAGGTGCCCCCATTGATTTTAACTCAGGACTGCCGCTTTTCAGCCCCATTCTCTCAACTCATTTGCAGCCTTAAATCCCCCCCTGAAATTAATAGGGCTTCGGATCAGGCCGCCGATGGATTTGAAAACCGAAAACCCTTCCAGTCCTCTGTGGAATTTGGAATTTAAGCAAGAAACTGGGGTTGCTTCTTTAGTCAGGCTACCCACCTTACTACAAAGACGTAGAAAACTCTCGCAGAATCCCGTTGGTTTCTCCGACTAGAGTAGAACCACTGAATAAACTGGATTTACCTATGTGTTGACTCAACATTCAAGAGTGGGTCTACTCTATTTGGAACTAATTGCCAGGATTCCAAACTAGGTGAGAAACATAGGTGCTCCAGCCTGCCACCTATACTCCAGACAAGCTCCATTAAGGTCAGTCATAGAAAACAAGCTCTCTATGGCACATTTTCTTGTACGCCTAACTACATTTACATGGAAACCAGCCTCCTTGAGTCCAACTCAATTTATAGCCTACTGTATCGGCCTGACATTTCACTGCTTACTCTTGAAATCACCCGGTGTTGCTTGAAAATAGTCTGTAGAGACTGAGGGCCAATCCACACTAGAGAAATCATCTAGGTTGAAACTGGATTATTTGCATGGCTCCTTCCTATGGAATCCTGGGATTTGTAGTTTGGTGAGGCACCATCACTCTTTATCAGAGATTTGTAAAACTGCAAATCCTAGGATTCCATAGGAAGGAGCTATGCAAACAATCCAGTTTCAAATTGGGTTATTTGTGTCGTGTGGATTCCCCCTTAGAATCCCACATGAAAAATCCTTGGGATATATAGAACTACAATCCGGTTTATGTCTATTCACACGTGCATACAGTCCTCAATATGTCTGTAAATCCAGAATACGTGCACAGTTTGTATTTAGAAAGATTCTGAATAGAAGAAAGCTGAGACTTAGGGCCAGCATTAATTGGTAGAGTACACCCATTGAAAGAATGGGACTGGTTGAATCAGCACTCATGTAAACCCCGTTGATTCTATGGGTCTACTGTAGCCGGAATTAACGGCTGGATCTAATTCTTTGTGTATCTGAGATCTGCTCTATCGTATCTCCATGTCTATAGGCGAATATAATACATGCAAACAAGCATTATAGTGTACGCTGGTTACGTTCCTCCATAGAAATGTATATTCACACACACACACACACACTTTCCAGATCTCTATACCTGTGTTAGAAACACCCCACATTTTTCTGGCCCCACCTGTCTCCCGCACGCACGTATCTATCGCGAGCGCGTTTGTGTCCGACTCCCTCCTCTCGAGTATACACATTTATTTTTCAAGCAGAACCCTGATACTCACGTCTATTGGACTTCAAGAAATAAAATGTTTTGGGGCGAATTCTATGATCTGTTTCCACTCCCTACCCTCCAAATAATACTCCTGTAACAACCATTAAAAATAAATAAATTACTCATTTAATTGTCGACGGATGCGGTTTACCTATGCCCTCACCACAAACAGTTTAATTCAGTATTGTTGCATAAAGTCTCCTGACTGTGAAGCGTTTCTTACAGTTGGGTCTTTACGACAGACGGACTGGCAGAGAGAGAGGTGGGTGGGTAGAGTTCAGGGGACGAGAAGAAGACCTCTAAGGGAACCGCAGAAGCTCAGCCAGACTTCAGATTAATTCGGAGGGGGAGGAATCGTTTTAATGGTGGAGGAGGGAAGGGAACTATTCAGGCTTAATTAAAAATAATTTCAAAAGGGTGGGGGAATTGAACAGCCTCTGCTAATTAAGTAGGCGGTTCGAATCCTGCGCGCTTAAAATAAGCGCCTCTTTTGTACTAAGTGCCTCTGTAATGTCAAAGGAAGGAGAGGACTAGATTTGACTGGGACGGTTTGGTGAGAGGGGACCAGCTTTTTTGGAGAGGGGGGAGGAAGAGAAAAAAAGAAGAAAATATGGGGAAGTCCTTCAAGTACCGCCGCTGGGTGGGAGGGAGGATGGGGGGGTAGAAGGGAAGCCCCTGTGAATTTGCTTTGGGTCGCCGAAATCTGAATTAAACATAACCGGCTGACCCTGGCAGTCATTTAATTACAGATCGTATTGATCCCGAAATTACCTCTAAAAGACTCTCTCTTTCTCTCTCTCTTATTCTCTTCAAGCAAAGGTAAACACAATTTTTAAAAATAATTAAAAAAAAAAAGACCTTCTGGTCTGATTCAGCCTGAAAATGCCTGATAAAGGCCCTGCGCGTGGAAGGGACGTAAATCCGAAAACGGGACCGTTTTAATCAGTTCCTTTAACCCGCTTCGCTGCCCCCTTCACAAGCCCTTCGCTGCCAGACGCCCCCTTTCCACCCCTCCCGACGATTCCCCACATCTCTCGGCTCCATTTTCATATTCTACACACACACACGCATATACGGGGAAACAACATCTCTCCCCCCACTATAAAAAAAAGCCAAGAAAAATCCTCCCATTTCCAAAGCCCAGACGGGGGGGGGGAAACAAGGGGTGAGTTTAATTCGCTTTTCAGTTTGCTAATTGAAGGGGACGTCGGGTCTTTTTCTCCCCGCCGCTCTCCAAAGGGGCGCTCGTTTTGTCGGGGCCTTTGGGGAAGGGGGCTCTGACACCGGCACAATAGACCCCGGCCAGCTTCGGGATCAAGCGGGACAAAGACCACCTTAAAGAGCGCCTTGGCCCGGGAAAACCGGCCTGGTGACCGGGCCCTTGTTCAGCGAACCTCATCAAAGGGGCGACCCGTTTACTGGGCCGGGCGGCGGAGGGGTGGGGGGGAGAGGTTGTGAGGAGACACATTTTCCTAACACAAAAGGTCCAATCTCTGGTCAGGCGTCCTCCTGACCCCACCCCACCCCACCCCTCCCCAGCGCGCTCCTCCCCAAAGAAAGGCCAAAAAAGGGAGGGAAGCGCAAGGGGGGGGGCACGAACAACGGACAAAAAAAGTGTTACAACTTAATCCGACCAAAGAACGTTACTGTTTACTGGGAACTTTGAACTAAGCTATGTTTCTTTCGCTTCCCTTCCCTCTCTCTTTCACACACACAACGGATTCTTGCCTCTTCTCCCCCCACTCCCGTCCTTTAAAGGCAGGGAGCGAATGAGAGACCGAAAGGGAACTTTTCCCTAGAAATTTTCCCCAGCTATATATGGAAAGCGAGAAGGATCTGGCCCCGGGGAGGAGAGGAAGAAAAGAAAGGGGGTGCAATTTGTTTTTTTGGGGTGACACCTTGCAAAAATAGGGGGAGATGGGGATAAAAGTGGTCCTCACCAGGACAAGCACTATCTTGGCATCTAGAGTCAAGGCAACCATCTGGTTGAAAACAGACACACACACACACACACACATACACAGGGCAGCTGGGCAATCAAACCGACAAGGCTTAAAGATGAATTTGATCTGATCTCTCCCCCACCCCCCTCCCTCTCTGTCTCTCACACGCACACTTCCAAGGTTAATACAATGGTTCATTCTCTCTGGCACACTCTTCAAGAAACCAACACAGTCGCGTCTGGGCAATTGTCAAGCAGGGCCATTCTTCCAATCGGATCGCACTGCGCACCAGCAAAATTTTTTTTTTTTTGGAATGTGGCTTTCTCTCTCTCTCTCTCTCTCTCTCTCTCTCTCTTTCTTCCCCTCCCCACTCCCAAGTCATCATTCGGTTGCACACTGACAGGAGGACACCCGTGCTTGGCATTGGGCGATCCAAAAAATAAAAACAACAACACCCCAACGCACCACAACCCCTCAAACGCCCTGTTTTCCATTCACCGGGAACTCATTCGCAAACCATCCGATCCACAACTCTCTTAAGAAGGGCTCCGGCGGAACACAGGCTTCTGCGGGGATCTTATTCGAATGTCCAGTGGGGAGGAACTAGTGCGAACGAACTAAGCACATAATCGGATTCGAAACCTTTTCGCTCGGAGACAACTTTCATTGGAATCAAGGGGGGGGTCATTTTCAATGTGTCTAAGGATTGAGCTGTGGCCTGGTTTAAATCCTGTGATTTTGGTGTACGTAGGTTTGGCGTAGACAAAGCAAACTTTCAGTTTCGAAATGTCGAAAACAAGGGGCGAAGGAAACCAAACTTTTCTTTTCTTAGTCACACTGCCTATAATTTGAAGTCTACGAACTCCTAATTTTAGAACCTTTCCGGTGTGTGTGTGTGAACATAACAACAAAACCCACTTCCTTTCCAAAAGTCAGCCTGCTCCCTAAATAACAAATCAACACCCCTTCTATACTCCAGTTTAAACACTTATTATACTGTATAAATTCACACAAACCGTCAGAACAGTCCTCAGCAGCGACAACTCCTCGTGTACAATTATAGAAAACATAGCCAACCTTATCAAGGATTCAAACCGAGTTCACAACGGATTCTTAGGTCTTGAAATCTGACCCGCAATAATCCCACCAGCACCAGCCGGGAGCCAGCTCAGCCAAACTATCTTGATCAACAGGGGAACTTTGCACAAGTCTGCTCAGAAGCACACCCCATGGAAATCAGTGAGGCTTATTCCTAGGTAAAGGTGCATAGGATTGCACTCTGAAAGCGACAAAATCGGGATGCGCGGAGGATTTAAAAACATTGTGCAAAATCCGATTGTTGGCTCCGATTTAGAGAAAACCCACTGAATGGGAATAGGAATTGTGTGAATTCAACACTTTTATGTTAGTTCCAGGGATTCAATGAGTCTACTATATATTCCGTTTCACAACTGGATTTAGCTTCACACGCTGTCAATTAGGCATTCTGTGAACTTACTTACTTACTTACTTACTTTGGCACACATTTCGTTGGCAATTAAAAACAAATAAGACCAGGGTGCTTTTCAGGACTGGGAAAAGCAGGTAGCCCAAGAAGAGAATTTACAGTACTTTTTCACCTCCTCTTTTCCCGCCTCTTGAAAGACAAGACTCGCACTCCCTCGAGTCCCCGGAAGAGTGTTGACCTCGGGGCTCCGGCCCTGGAGCCGGAGGCGCTGGAGAGTCCGGGAAAGACCCACGCGGGCCTTACCTGAGTTTCCGTGAGACTGAGGCTGTGCGCCAGTTGCTTCCTCTCTGCCCCGACCACGTAGTGATTCTTCTCAAAGGCGTGCTCCAGCCTCAGCAGCTGGGACGGGGAGAAGGCGGTGCGGATCCGTTTCGGTTTCCTGGCGAGTGCATTGTGCAAGAGAAAGCTCTCCGGGCTCGTTTCGTTGCCTGCATCGCGTGACAAAAAAACAAAACAAAACTCAGACACTCATGAGGCCATCCAGCCCGACCTCGTGGTGTTCAGCATTTCTGGAGCGGGGGAGAAAGAGGAAGAGAAAGAAGACGTTCAGGCGACGTCTTTCCCTTATTTTCAACCCTCTCTTTATTTGACACCTTACTGGCCAGTAATTTTTCCTAATGAGTTTGAGGTTCAGTTCTCCCCAAAAGAACCAGAGCGGGGGACGAGGCGGGGGACCCGACACAAAGCCAGAGAAAGGAAGGGGACGTGGGAGGAGGCGCACTCTCACGTCTCTCAAGGAAGAAATCGAAAGGGAGATGGCGGGGGGGGGGCGGGTTGCGTGCTGATTGATTGATTTGGTGTCTTTTTAAAAACTCTAGTGGAGAAGGGAGAAAACATCGTATTAAATGTGCTTGCAAAGCAGCCTGTTTCGGATTTTTTTTTAAGGGGAAGGGTTGGATTCCAATAACTCCAGCAACGAATTATCCCTCGAAGATCATAGATCTCGTCCCTGTTAGAGGGGATAGGTCAGAGAATTTGTGGGAACCTTCGAGGAGAGGCGGTTTTGAAAACGGGATCCCTCTAGATCCACACCCAACGACTTTCCAGCCCTTTCCTTTATCTTTCCGCCCCTCTTACACCGAGGAGACCCTTCTCTTGGGTGCGGGTTTGTTTTTTGTTTTTAAACCCACCCTGTCTCTAGGCGAACTCCCTCGCAAGCAGAAGTTACTTGTCCCGGTTTCTGTCGAAAACTTGGAGCAGGCATTTCTGCATCTGTTATTTAGAGAGTCAACAGAACCCATTTCGCCCTCCAGATCCGAATGCGGAACAAAGCGGTGGGGGAATTGACTGGGGGGGCTTTATCCATTCCCCCTCCCATTCACCGCCCTATAGTACGTATACACACACACACACACACCACAGTGGCCATCCCTCATCTGTCAATGGCTGGAAGCATTTCTGGCGAGGCTTTGGAAACACAGGTTGCCACAATAGCTTGTGTGTGTGCGTGCGTGTGTGTGTGTCAGAGCTAGAGAAAGTTTAGTCCTTTCACCAAGGGGCTGTTACTTGAAGTCAAAGGTTGGCAAATCCTGGCTTTTCCCCTTCCAAGCTATTCACGACAGGATGAGGTGTGTGTGTGTGCGTGTGTGTGTGAGAGAGAGAGAATGACTAGGCGCATCATCATCATCATTATTATTATTGGAACGTTTAGGGAACTGTGTGTACGAGTTCTCACCTCACCTCAAATAATTCTTGTGCTTTGTTGATTTAACAACAGGAAATCAAATATCGAGGACAGAGTTAAATAAAAGCAATGGGGGGGGGGAATATGCTTCCCCTGCCTCCGAGGAATGCAAATCCTTGGGACCTAAAGAAGATCTCGATACAGGAAGACCCGGCCGGCCCGTCGCTGGCTAGGAGACCTCCGCCTTGGGCTAGGAGGCAGCGGGAAGACACCCACTGACCGGCCTCCTGGGTCACCCTTCAAACGGCTTGGAAACCTTTGGCCTCCGCCAGCCTCCGGGCGTGCAAATTCTCCCCCGGCTGTCGCTTCGGCTCGCACCTGCCTTGAGCCCTGGCAAGGGCGGGGGAGGAAAAGGATGGCCATTGGATCTCCCTCCTTTTCTCCCTCTCTTTGTCAAAGTGTCCTTTTGCCCGTGTAAACGATGGGGAAAGTGAAGTGAAGAAAGTCGTTTTGCTAGAAACCCTCTTCGCGGCCTTTCCTGGAGAAATCGTCCCTTTGGCTGGGAAGCAGCAGCAAAGAAGCCGAAGCAAAAGGCCAAAAGGGCCTTCCCGAAGGAAAGGCGCTGCGACGCCAGCCTGAAGATTTGGTTTTATTTTATTTATTTTTTCAAGAAAATCCTATTCTAAAGGCAGTTATTCCCAGGAAGTTCCATCGAAGGATAGGGGAAATAACTTTGGGAAATGAGGGCGTCCTTCCGGAGGGCTTACTCCCAAGAAACGCGGGATTATTAGGGTGCCCATTACCTATTTTAAAAAGTTACTATTTTTTTTTAATGTCAACCTTAGTCCTGCCCTTGAGACTTTTTTAATGCTTTCGGGGCTCCCAGTCATTTCGCAAAGATCAGATTTTTGGACTTTACAGGTCTCTAAAGACGAATTTAATCTCCCCTCTCCGAAAAAGGAAATCTTGGGGTTTAACAAGAGAAACTCAGGGATAAAATCCTATTCATACAATTGCCAGAATTCAGTTTTTCTTTCTTTCTTCTTTGTCCTCCCGCCTTCGGTTTCTCTCTTCCTGACCTACCCCCTTCTCTTCAGCCGCTCTAGTCGCCTCTTCCCTTGGTTTTCAAGCCAGACCCCTTCGCCTGCTAATTTCCTGACGGCTTTGCCCTCGCCAACTCCGCGGCTAGGCCACGACTTGGGCTGGAAAGGGTCCGGCGAAGGAAGACCCGATCCTGGGCTCACGGACTCCACGGTGCATGTGCTTCCTCCTTGACTGGCCCGGGGCTGTTGTCTTGTCTGTCTGTCGGTGTGTGTGTGTGTGTTGGGGGAAGTTGTGGAACTTTTAAACCCAAACTTCCTCCAGAAACCTGGCTTCTCTTTCTCTCTCTCTCCGGCAGTGATGGTATTCTCAACTTCCAAAGAACTCAGCGTGGAGGGGAAAACCCCAGTCATTGCGGGGGGTGAGAATCTCTCCCCATCCGTCCAGTCGAACCGAATGGGTTTCGGGATCGCAGGGAAAGAGAGACACCGCTCGCCCCGCATGTCACCCCCATAGCTTGAACTTTGGCTCCCCATCTCCCTTGTAGAAATCACCTTGGAGGGCTGGTGAGGAACTCCTGCCTGCCTGCCTGGGGTTTTGGACAGCCCCGACAGCCCCACAAGGCTAGCCTTGTGGGGCTGTCGGGGCTGTCCAAAACCCCAGGCAGGTGGGCAGGCAGGCAGGAGTTCGAGGGCTGCGATCCCGGGGCCGGTTGGAGCGGTGGGTGCCCCGGGCGTCTCCGTCTCCCTCCCCCGTCGTCGGTGGGCCCTCCCTTACCTTGGAAGCGGTGTCCCAGGTAGCGGTAGCGGTGGATGAGCCAGGGGTAGAAGGTGGAGGGGTCCCTCTGCTGCGAGGCGAAGAGCGGGTGCGGGGAGTGCGAGGAGGGCAGCGGGTGGGCGGCCAGGGCGTGGGGCGGGGGCACCGGGTGGACGGGCACGGCGGCCGGGTTGGGCGGGTGCGAGACGGCCTCGGCGAAGACCAAGTCCGGGTTGGCGGAGTAGACGCCCCGTCCGGCGGCGGCGGCGGCGGCGGCGGCGTGGAAGCCGTTGAGGAAGGGGTTCATGGGGTTGGCGTTGGCATAGCTGAGCGCCGCCGGGCGGAGGGGCTCCTCGGAGGGGCGGGAGGCGGGCAAGGCCGGGCTGTCTTTGGCCACCAGCGACTCGATGGTGAAGCACCGCTTTGGGGTGGGCTGGAACATCCCGGCGACGGGCCCCCAAGAGCCCCCCTGCCGCCCTCACGCCCGCCCACCCTCAAGCCGGGCTCTCCTCCCCGACGCCGCCGACGGTGCCAAGATCTCGTCGCCTCCGCCGCCGCCGCCTCCGCCGCCTCCGCCGCCGCCGCCTCCTCGACGTGGCGATCTGGGGCGTCGTGGTCGTCGACAAGGTCCCGGCGAGAAGATCGGGGGCTGGGAGGGGGGGCGCCTCGAGGACCCCCCAGCCCCTAAATCCAGAGCCGGGCAAAGCGGGCCGCTGCCAAGGCGGGAGGGAGGCGAGGGCCCGGCAGGGAGACGCGCGGGGAGGCCGCCTTCCCCGCCACCGCCTCGCTCACTTCATCCAAGGAAACGGGGGGGGGGGAGAGAAAAAGAAAAACGGGGGTGGGTGGGTTGAAAAAGTTGCTGGGCGAAGTTCTGCCTTCTGAATTCGGACGCCCCCTCGCCTCGCCTCTCGTCTGCCTTTCCCTCCCCTGGTCTCTCTGCTTCGCTCGCTCGCTCGCTCGCTCTCTTTTGCCCCAGAGTCAGCAAAGCAGCCCCGGCTAAGTCCAGCGGCGAGCCATGGAGGCGGCGGCGGCGGCGAGGAAGCGCGCTCGGGTCCCTTCGCCCAAAGTGGTGCGAGCGATTTGTTAGTTCCTGCGCCTAATTAGTGCGGAGGATCACATCAACAGCTTCCTCTGAAGCCTGGTAAATGGCTTGATGATTGGTCGCTAGGACTCGCCTTGAGGTTGGAGGAGGGAGGGGGCGAGAGGGAGAGGGAGGGAGGGAGACGTCCAGGAAGACTCTTTAAAGTGCGTCAGAGGGGAGAGGCGAAAACTTCTGGCCCACGCGATCCTGGAGGGATGGATCCCCGGCCGGACTGGAATGGACTCTCCGCTTGGCCTCGGCCGCCCGGCAGGCAGGAAAACGCCGCCAGAAGAAAGGCCGGGAGAGGCGGACGCGGAGCCCTCGACGCTGACGGTTGGGGACCCGCCAGGTTTCAGGTGAGGAAAAATGGGGGGGGGTCACGCTTGGAGGGGGGAAGAGGAGGGCGACACCCGTGTGTGTGTGTGTGTGTGTGTGTGTTAGCACACCCAACACGGCCTATAGCCCAAGTTGATGGCCCGCACTGGTGGAGAAATCTGGTTTGTCTTCTCCCCTCCGAAGAACACAGCAACCTAAGGAAGATGGTGGAGACTTCGAGAGCTGGGGTGGTGGTGGAGGTGGGGAGATCTAGGCAGACGTTGAGCCCCTCTCCCAGATCTTTCCCATCAGGCCCTCTAGGTCTGTTTGGATGCCCTTCAGGAACCTCCCTCGGGTCACCCACGGCATGGGGGGGGGAAGCCCAGTCATGCCATGGGGCGGTTTGGAAAGCCTCAGGAGTGTCCACGGCCAAGCTGTCTCTTCTCCCCCCCCCCCCACCTTCAAGACCCAGACCCCGACCCAAACTCCATCGGGGACCAGCGGTTGGCTTCAGCGCCTGCCCATTAGCCTTGGCTTCTTCCAGCCAGCCTGGCGACCGAGAGGCTCCCGGGGAAGACAAAGCCTGGAGCCGCTTTGGGGCGACGCTGGCGAAGAGAGTGGCGGCCCTTCCTGGGCTCCGGCCGGGTCCGCGTTTTGGCGATTGCCGAGGCGTTGGGGGAGCGACTTTTTAGGGCCGCGTCCCCCGGCTCCCATTGGCTGCCGCGGTCGAAGAATGATGATCGCAGCCTCCTAGTGCTGCCTGCTGCTTACTGTTTATTGGCAGTTAAGGATCTATTATCTATTCATCAAGCTCCTATTTTTACCAATTACACTCTTCTAAAGTGAAGCACCAGCAGGTATTTTTTTCCACGTTTACAATTAATGATTAAAAAAAGAAAAAAGAAAACGAGAGAAAGGCAAGGAAAAAAGAAAGGAAAAGAAAGAGCTGACGCCTTTTAAAATCTATTAGGCGGCGTGATTTATTTTGGAAAGGTGCAGAATTGCTCATGGAGAGGCATATTTGTGTGGCACAAGGAAATGGGGGGGTGTCTTGTTTCAAAACAGGCCAACTCCTCCCTCCCTCTGTCTTGTTTTTCCCACTCTTTCCGGCCCTCCCCCTTTCGTATAATGAATGAGTTACGGATATAAGAAGTCTTATTCTTGGTGAGCTTAAACACCCGAGGAAGTTATCACACCCGTATAGTTATCTAACTCGAAAAACCCTGTTAAGGTCCGATCCTCCTCTCAGCAGCAGCAACAGCAACAACAACACATGTATTAATCTGGAAGCCAAGAGAATAAGGGTTCTCTCATTCTCTGAGACACACTTAAGAGCTCTGTGTCTGGATTCACAGATTTTTTCCCCGACTTTATAAATACTGTACGCCCTTTTTCTTTCTGTAAATTTGGAGGTGCCCAGGGTCATAAGCTCAAAAGTCCTATACTGTGCCTGTACATGTGCTATGTCTGCGCACGCGCGCATATGTAGAGACAGATGTATAGCACTTTTGTTCTTGTGACTATAGGCACCTCCAAACACACGGGTATAGGATTTCCATGTGACTAAAATTATTACGAGATTGTATATTTAAAAATCAATTTTTTTTTTGTCCTGCGTCCCTAGAGGTGAGAGTGTGCGGAGGGCGAGGTTAGGACTGTTTTCTAGTTATATATGTCCAAGGAGACAAATGTGTGTGTGTGTGTGTGTGTGTGTGTATAATCTGCGTAGATTTTCTGGGTTCAATACTCTTGGGTTATTATGATCATTATAATGAGTTTGAGCTTTCCAGTATCCTGCCACGCAACCCATCCGTTCCTCCCTATGGTTAAAATTTAATATTTAATTTAAGGGGCTTTGCAAAAAAGAAAATGGGCAACTTCTTGCCCTTTTTTCAGAGCGCTGCCCTCCCTAAAGGGCCGAGTTCAGGTCTGTCGCAGGATTAGTTTGCGTGGTAACAGAAAAGCCCACCTCGACAGGCCCAAGAGTTTGGGGAGGTGAAAAGAACCTCAAAGGGGGAAAGACGGGCTTTGGGAAGGCTTTCCATCGCTAGCAGTATAGGAAACGAGGGGAACGACCCACAGGGCCGTTAATCTGGTCAAGTTTATGTGCCCGGGTCGACAAATTTTGCTTCAGTCCAAATATTTCGGCTTAACTGGTCGGCGGGTTGGGAAACAAAGACTTGCAAACGAGCGCCCGTCTCGTTACACTCTGCTGGACGCGAGAGTGAGAATCTCGTTAATTCCAGCAAGGCCTTCGTTCCTCGTTAATGTGGCGGGGGACGTTAATCTTATCGTCGGGGCGCATGGAGGGGCGGTCCACGGAAACCGCGGGCACGGACAAACTCGAGGAGATTGCTAGGCCAAATTCAAGCCATCTTTCTCAGGATAGCTCTTTCTATTGCAATCGATGGGTGCGTATTTTATGGTATTTTATTACCGTAAAAATGTACATTTTTAGGACGATCCGGATGCCACTTTAGAAGGGCTGCTTTTATCTTAAAAGTTCTAAGGTGCAAATCAAGACGGGGCTTGGGGGTGGGAGGGAAGAAGGAGGGTATGGCACCTCCCTTTCAAAAATATGTTTTAAAAGAGCTTTGGAGGAGAAAGAAATCTCTTTATTTCCACCTCTCCAGCCTCTAGAAATTCCTGCCACGAGTTCTTTTTCAGGTCGCCAAAGGGGTCTATTGCCATCCCTTGAGAAGGGATAGCTGCGGAGCCGCGCGTGGGGCTGGCTGGGGCTTCTTTGGATTTCCAGCAACCCACCCGCGGCGGAAAGGGCGCGCGTGGCTGGCTGAGAGGGGCCCAGAATCGCAGCGCCGCACTTGGGGTTGCCCACTCCCACTCCCACCTCGCTTTCAACCTCAGGTGCACGTTGGCTCTCCTGTCTTTTAAGCCAAGCAGCGCGGAGAAGAAGCGAGCCCGGTTTCCACGTAGAAACCTCTCCCTTGCCCCGGTTCACTTTCTTTCCAGGGTCGCGGTTCCCTGAAGGTCCTCTGAAGTCGATAAGGTTTTTTCTTTTCCCCTTTCCTCCGGGGGTTTGATTTGAAAGCCCGACGGGGCGTCTCCCCCCCCCCATCCGCTTCTCTTGCAGTCACTTTCGGGAGAGTTTGCTCAGGAGTCCGAATTCAGGAGTCCTGAAAGGAACGGAGGGGGAGGGAGAAGGGGGTGTCCTTTGAGGGGCAGCTGGAATCTGCCTTCCCGAAGCGGGACAAAAATGGACGGCGCTCCCGTCTTCCCAACGGTCCCCAGGGCGCCCAGAGCATAAGTCCTGGAGGGCGTCACATTGGGGAGCCATAAAATCCCTTCCTGGGTTTCTAGGACCCGTCGATCAAGACCCCTCCAGCCCCCAGGGGTCCACTTCTTTCGTTTCTGAAACCCAGCGCTAGGGACACACGAGGGAGGGGAAAGAAAGCATCCACGCAGAAGCCCTGCGAGCCTTTGGCTCACCCACTCCCCCTCTCCAGGCCGTCGGTTTGCGAGGATGGAGATTGCGCCCACAGAGACAAGGCGAGCGGGTTGCTGGTAGGGTGGGAACCGTGGAGGGAGAGGCCGGCGGAGTGGCTCAAAGGCAGCGGCGGACCCCGACAGCTAGCTGGGGGCATAGAGTTCGCCTTGCCGTCGAGGCGTCTTTTCTTTAGGGGCGGAAAGGTGTGGAAGGGCTGGGCCTGGGTGGCTCTGGGGCCGGGCGGCTGAGCAGATCAAGGGGGCCCATGGCTCATGGCGGGAAGGGGGCGGCAGGGGGTGAAGAAAACTGGACGCCAGGCTCACCGACGGGCCCCTTGGAAATGGAAAGAGGGCAGGCGCTCCTCCCGCGCTTCCCGAAGGATTAGCCCACCCGGGTGAGAGTAAGCCCTCTCTAGCCGAGGGGTGTCGCTCTCCTTTCCTCTTCTTCCCCACCGCAGGGCGAGAGGGACCCCGAGGCCTGCAATTCTCGCCTGTCCCGATCCCCACCAGGAAATGTGACACGGCAATGGACCCGAGCTTGTTCCCCCTCCTGAAGTTTGATTCGGGAAGGCCAATTTTATTTTTTAGGAGTAGGTTGGCGTGGGATCCAAGCTGCTAGTAGCCCCACACGAGGCTGAGCTAACCACGAATTTGCTAACCCTCTTCCAGAGCCAGGCTGACTTCCGAATTGTTGCCCCTGCCCCGGCCACTCCAGAGCGGGGGGGGGGGGAATCTTTAGGAAGCAGAGATACTGAAGGCAAATGGGCCCGAATCTTATTGGTTGCCCCGCCTAGAGTAGACCTATTAAATCTATTGTATTCACACACACAAACCTCTTCTGGGGAAAGGGCGCATTATAAATACGCTGGGTCTAATCAGGTTTCACTCCTGACGGTCTCTTTTTTAAAAATGGAGTCGAAGCAAAGCAGAACAAATTTGGGTAATTTCTTTGGAGTGGGATAGTCAACCCCCCTCCCCCAGCACATGCTGCTGTTTGAGAACGAAGGGTTTCCCCTAAATTTCCTCTTCTTTACCGTCCCCCCCACCCACAAGCCGCCATGGACCGTCAAGGAGGTGGAGGGAGGGAAGTTTTTTTCTGTGGACCATTCGGGAACGGGGGAAATGTGTGGGTGGGTAAGAAAGGGGGCGAGTGGCGAGTGGGCAGGCTAAGCTAGAAAGGTTTGCTTGGAGCAAATTCTGGACGATCTCTTGGAGGTCCAGTGGGCTAGAGGAGCAAGGCCTGCCTGCAGGGGAGGATGGAGGACTATTAGAATGCAGCCCAGAGAATGTTCAAATCGGCCTAGTGAGTCATCAGCCGGACTGTGATGGTCTAAAAAATACTCAGACTGGAACTATTGGAATAGGTTGATCCTTCTCCGGAATTAATATAATAATAATAATAATAATAATAACAGCAACAACAACCATTATCAAAAAACAGTAACAAAAATAATGGATCTCAGTTTTTCAGCCTGCCAGGTACTACTGACTGAACTTTTTGGACCATCACTGGATTCTGTCCAAGAA
Source organism: Gambelia wislizenii (assembly GCA_030847615.1). Classification (NCBI taxonomy): domain Eukaryota; kingdom Metazoa; phylum Chordata; class Lepidosauria; order Squamata; family Crotaphytidae; genus Gambelia; species Gambelia wislizenii. The sequence goes on along the minus strand of JAUMIR010000003.1, from coordinate 93,256,006 downwards.
TCTAGGAATCAGTTAAAATATCGTCGGAGAAGGTGGCCTGTTCCAAGTAGTGGAATTAATTAACGTGTGTGGTGGTTGTTGTTTGAAATAGGCTGCTCAAAAGCTGACAGGACAGGTTCATGCTGACCGTGCACCCATTTGGCCCGAAAGCTCTGGACTTAAAATGGATCCAAGTGAATCCCAGGCAAATATTTCCACGGAAAGGGCTTTGGTCTTCTATTCTAAGCATGTTGATTTGGGGGGGGGGGGAAGACACACTGAAGTCAACGGGTTCACTTTTCCCAGAAAGGGTGTCCTATCTACAGTGTGCTGCGGACCTTCTTGGGTTTGATAAACCGCACCCACCAAAGGGAAACAACACAAGCACACACACCGCTTTAGGCGTCTGCATGGTGAAGGCTCCTAGAAAATAAGGATTTTTGATTGATTCCTATTAATGGCCTCCCCATCCCCGCTCGTCAGTAACTAAAGCACAAACTCTTTAAGGGATTTAATTAGTAACTCTGAGAAACCATAATCGGATTGGGCCTTCATGGAATGTAACTCGGGATACTCTGCCAAACACACTTGGGCTGAGATTCTATAGCCACTTACCTGAGGGTAAGCCCGATTGATTCCAGTGGGACTTACTTCCGACTACGCATGCCTAGGATCGTACTGTTTATTTTTTTAAAAGCCATTTTCCGAATTTAATTTTGCCTTGGGACCCGGAATGAAACCAAAATGTGGACCAAATAACTTTAAAAATCCGTGCTGTTATTCAGAATAATCTCGGTCTCACTCATTTAGCATGTAAGTCCTTTATTCGCATCTGTTTGGAAGAACAGCGTCTAAATATTAATGTGTACACGTTTTAACAGGCCGCAGAAAATATCAATTTTGCAAGAAAGCAAATTAGTATATTAAGAATAAATTTTGCAGTATTTTCTGTGCCTCTGATAATTCAGCCGCTTTTGCCAATTAACTTGGGCTTTAAGCTATTTCCAGAATGTGTACCCATTAACGAATGTTTTATTTTTAAGAGTCTAATGTTCAATAAAGACACTTTTTGAAAAGTCCTGTCTAGCGAATACTTCCGCCAATCTTTTAACAAAATGTGTGTGCATGCAGTGCCGCCTAGTGGCCAATGTCTGGAAAAACTCAGTGGTTTTTCCACTGAGTGATTTAAAACTCACTGTTGAATCTTACTAGAGAAGAGATCCAAAGAAACAAAAAACCACAAGCAGTTATTTCCTCTACATCTCTCTCTGTGATTTCTTATACAGTACAGTACTTTCCTCTCCTAACATGAGCCCGGTCCTAGATGAGTTATGCTTTCCACTGCCGATATGTTCTTATGTCCCAGAAAGAACTTCAGAATCTATACCCAATTATAAACAACTTCTCTTTTTCGTCCTTCTCCTCTACTGCACCTTGGAAGGTATCTTAAAAAACAAACAAACACAGATCACTTTCGTTCCTCTTGTTCAGCTCCTGTATCTTATAGATCTGCAGTGTTTTTTTGATGGTTTAACACGGGTCAAAAAGGAATTGCGATGGATCTTCAGGGCATTTGGTTTCCAAATCACAACAGTTAGGTGGGTTGGGGATAGACGATACCCTCAACAAACAGTAAGCACCAAGACATAAAAAATATCTTATTCTGTTTTAGAATTATGAAGAAGTAAAGCATAAAGGGAGCAAAGAGTATCCTGGCAACTTAAAAGGCTTAAGAACTTTAAAGATCTTTGTGAGAGGGTCTTCTCTCTGTCCCATCACCATCACAGTAGGCTTGGTGACTACACGGGAGAGGGTGGCTGCTCCCATCCTGGGGAACTCCCTCTGATGGGAGGCTTGGCTGGAGCCCCTTGTGATCTCCCCTACTCCCCAGACAAAGACCTTTTTAACAATTTATTTAAACAGGCCTTTTGGTCTTTAACTGGATATGAGCAGAGAGTGTTTTAATGGTATGTGCTGTTATCTTGATTTTATCTCTAGTTTTAGGTATGGTGGTCTATTTGATGGTTTTTAAACTTGTGTCCTGCCTGTTGATTTACTTGTATTTTGTTTTAATCCTTTTCTATAAATTTTAGGAGAAAGTCAGGATATTAAAAATATAAATAAATAAATACATGAATATATGGCTAACATGTTTTATTGGGCACAAACCATTCGGGAATGCAGCTCACTTGCTGTCTCCCAAGGCTTATGCCAGCTAAAACTGTTGAGCTTTAAGTCATCACAAGTCTACTTGCTTTTCTGTAAGAGATTCACAGAGTCACCACCCTCTACACACACACATTGACACGGCTTCCTCACCCCGCCAAAAATGGGGACCTATATCTCCATTTATAATATGGAGATATAGTTCTCCTTATCTATCTGTCTGAGAGACAACGCGGTGTAGTGATTTGAGTGTTGGACTATGACTCCGGACACCAGGGTTCAAATCCCTGCTCAGCCATGGAAACCCACTGAATGCCCTTGGGCAAGTCACATTCTCTCAGCCTCAGAGGAAGGCAATGGAAAATTACCTCTGAACAAATCTTGCCAAGAAAACCCAGTGATAGGTCTGCCTTAGGGTCGTCCTAAGCCGGAAAGGACACGAAGGCACACATCAACAATAACAAAAACAACAGTGAATCACGATCTATCTATATAGACAGAAATAGAGGTACTGTGTATTTCAGATATGACGACTGCATCATCTGCCTCTTCGATTTTCCTGCATTAGAGGAAAATCTTCCTTCTTGGATTCCAGAGGTCCTTATGCGTCAGTTTGATCCCAAAACTTTCCTGCGACTTCTGTCGCTACAACACCGTCCATTCCCCGCCTTCAGTTGTCATTAAGCATTTGCTTGCATTTGGTGTGGCTTTCCAGACCTTTCCTTGCAAAACAGTCCCTTTCACCTCGCGACTTTCCCACGAGGCTTCCTCGCTTGGGCATAATCTCCATCCCTTCGCTCCCCTCCCTCCGGCAATTTTTACAAACGATCCCTTTTCGTGCCGCCTCAACTCATCACCGACTCCTTTGCCGTCGGTCCGGGGTGGACTTGGGCACATCTCATGCCCACTCCAAGAACTCCACCTTCCCTCCCACGGGTGTTTCCTGGGCTCTGAGGGAATCCCACGCCACGCCGGAGTCCCCAAACCCAGTTTCCCCAGCGGGGTCCTGGAATTACACAGCGATCTTGACTTGGAAAGGGGCGAAGCCATTCCAAACCGAAGTCGTTCCAAACCGCATGAGTCGTGGCTGCCGATGGGGAATGCGAGTTTTTTCTCTCTCTGGTTCTCTGTTGCTGGTGACCTCTCCCTGGCGTCCACACACGGAACTTTGAACCCAAAGCCCCGGGAACTCGTTCCTAGGACTGCTCCTCTTAGCGTTCCTTCTTTTGCTGCTCTCTCGGTATCCCAAACTCACCACGTTCTCGGTTTCCCATCTGGCTTTTTTTCTCTCGACTCCCTTTTCTCGGTTTGCCTTTGTAGGGCCCAAGTGTGCTTTTCGCCTTGCGACCCAGTCCTCTTGGTTTGCCTTTGGCCTCTCGCTTTGCAATACCAGGCCTCGCACCCAGGCTTCATGTTCTTTCCCTTGCAAGGAAAATGCAGCAACGGATCCCTCTCAAGAGTTTTCCAGGCCCACCCAACAGCCTGGCTGAGGGAGTGAAACCCCGTCGAGGCAACCTTGCCGAGGAATAACCTTGGGAGTTGACTGTTGCAACAGTGTCTTTATCACACCGCTACAGCTGTGATTTCTCTACTCTGTGTGTGTGTGTGAAAGAAAGAGAGAGAGAGAAAGCTCTAGTAACTAAAATCACAGAGGAGCTTGGTGGTTGATTCTGACTCTGGTTTGTATTCTTTTAGACGGCCAGCTTTGTCAATTCATGGGATTTCGAGATTTCCATTTGGGTTCACATATAAAAGTTTCTAGTCCTCGTGGCTGAAAGGTTTCTGTTTTCGGGTGGAAGTTCCTTTTCTTTCTGTTTTGGCAACTGCAGAAGTGCTGGCTGCAGGCCAGGATAATTGGGACGATAGGATTCAGGGAAAGTTTTATTTTGCCTTTACCTTGGATGGACTAGATGGACCAGAGCAAACCCAATCAAGGGCTGGTTAAGCAAGGACCACAAACCGCAGGGATGGTGACCGTCTCGAGTCCATCTTTCAAGGCTCCTCTTTTTTCATGAGCCCCTTCTCCAAGTCTACTGTCCCTTCCCTCTAAGTGCCTCAAACAACCACCTCTTATGGGATCCCAGCGGTTCATATTTCAGCATTTTGTTCAGACTCTGCACAAAATGTTAGATTCCAGTGTAGGGGAATTCTTCTGGGCTCAGAACTCTAAGTTTGCTTTGTTGCTTTGTGGCGCTCTCCCTCTTTCTTTCTTTCTTTCTCTCCTTTGGAGGTAATTTCGGGATTAATACGATCTGTAATTAAATGACTGTTTGGCACTTTCTCCCTCTCTTTGCCTAAACACCCTTCTCCAGTCTGCAATGCAATCCCAGTCCTGACCAGCCTAACCGGGTGGTTGTAATCCTGCGTTCATAGGAAACCCTGTACCCATTGTCCACCAGGCAAAGGACTTTGGGAGAAGCACGGTCCTGTCCCAGTCAGTGGGTAAAACATCAGTTGCTTTTAATGGGATCCGTACGGCTTTTATGCGGTTGGGTACAGCCGGTCGTCTTCAATACTGGAGACCCTTGTGGCTTGGAAGGCATATAAGCCGGATTCCAGCAATGAAAAGGCAGCGGCCTCGCAGTAGTTCTCCCCCCACCCCCGTTTACACAGAGGCCCTTTTGCCTTTATGTGGACACTGAGGGGCTCTCAGTTACCCAAGAAGCGAGCCATAAGAAAAGTAGATAAATAGAAGAGAGTTACCTAACTTGAATACAAGAGTCCCTAAAGCTGACTCTCATGCCTGCGTGTAAGAGATCTCCAGGCTGGTCTGCCTTGTGTTGCTGGCTTCTAGCTTCTGGGACAAAGGGTTGTAAAACACTAAAACTACTTGGGGCAAAGAAGGGGGGAAGTGAACCCTGCATGCTAGCAGGAAGTAAATACAGGTCAGAAACACACACACACACACACACACACACACGGTTGTAAACAAGCTTGATGCTTCTTCACCTCCAACAAGAACAGCCCCCCCCATCTGCTCCTGAACTGGATGGGATTGCTTCTGAGCCCAGTCCTCTGGCCTTCCCAATAACTCAGTCTCCCCCCCCCCGTCTTGCTCCCCTTTTCTCTCCTTCCAGGAGTTTCCAGCCACCCCGAACAGGAATTCCAGGAGGCCAGGCAGACGGAGGGGACGGGATGTTCCGTGGGAGAGATGGGAACCCATTCAAACAAGAAGTCAGCCCGGCTTCTCAAAGCAGAGATTCAATATTAGCACATTAAAGTGTCATTTAGGCTACTAATTAATACGCATTTCCTTTTAAATCTTGCATTTTTTTTCAAGGGCTTCAAGTGCCTAATTCACTTGCGGTGGCATCTTCTAACTAGGAGAAGAATAATAATAAAAAAATACACAACCTTTACGGATCTCACCCGTTCCCAGCTGCTTCCCTCGCGTGGATTTCCCAAACAGAAACCCACGCGCGTGAGGGAGAGCAGGAGCAGCAGCTACAACAAGGCTGGGTGGAGTAGACCTCCCGTCCCTGTCAATTTCAGGCAAACAGAAGGCGGGGATGACGGCTGGGCCTGCTGCTAATCCAAGGGCTCGGTCTTCCGTTGGCGTTGAACAGAGAAGGGCATTGTGAACGCGAGCTTGCACCAGCGCGAATGCAGTCCCATCCTGAGTGGGCGAAGGAAGGGGACCAAGAGAGAAAGAGGGCTTGCGGAGTGGCCGAGGAACGGATAAGAGAGAAACCGGGGTGCACAAGCTACTACACACACACACACACTTACTTTTTCCTCTCGGTTCAATCGCTTTCCTCTTTCATAGGGTTACTCGCGAGAAAATGGATTCCTCGATTACGCAGGGCAGCCAGAGGAAACCGAGGAAAGGTTCAGCCAAAAATATGGAAGTTTGGGAGTGTCTTCCCAATACTCAGCCGGGGCCTTCCCTCCCCCTTGTATTATTATTATTATTATTATTATTATTATTAGCCTAGCCTACCCTAGTTAAACCAGAAGTGAAGTCCTTTGATTTCAAGTGGGTGCGGTTTTTGGCGAGGAACGACTGGCCAACAGAACCCGGGTGTCAGCCTGACATCTCAATCTCCAAACCCCCCTCCCTTTAGAAATCCCCCATTTCATCGTTGGATTTGTTTACGATGAATCTCTGTTTTGAAAGGCAGCCTTAACGCCAGCATAGAGAAGAAGCCTGTCTGTTTGCATTTGCGGGTGTGAATGAAGTGGCATTTCCACGTTAGGTAGGCTTCTCGGTTGGACCCCCCCCCCAACACACACCATTCCTAAATTCTCGAAGGAATCCTTGGAGGAGGAGGAGGAGCGGGAACAGGACCAGCGAGTGAAGTGACCGGATGCCTTAGGATTTATCTTATTTATTTATTTGGTAAAAGAACTGGTTGTTTTTGGGGGATGAATCATTCGAAGGACCAAAAAACTTGTGGGAAAGGAGAAAGGGAGCCAGGGCAAGTTCAGAGCAGGACTGGGAAAACGAGGGACTCTGCAGAGATTGTTGGAGGGCATCCCGCACCAGCCGTAGCCAACCTAGCCTTTGTGGAGGATGATGGGCGTTGTAGTCGAACATCCCCTGGGGCGCCACGTAGTTTCTTGATTTCGAAACCAAAGAATCCCGAATTCCCCAAAACCGAATTCATTAAAAAAAAAAAAAACACCCATGCCCACAGTGGTTTGTTTGTGTAAGCGTTTGAGGTTTGTTTGTTTGTTTTTGGTTGAGCGTAACGTCTAGGCCAGTCTCGCCCTCGTTACGTTCATGGTGAAGAGGGAAACTTTCTCAGCGCACCTTCCAAGGGAATAAGTCTGGTTAGGATTCAGCGCAGGTGGCCAGGTGTCGGGCCCTGCTGAAGACGCCTTAGCCACTGGAGGGTGGGTGGCCAGTTTTTCGGGCACCCGCTTAGGGATGTCCAGGGGTTCGTGGCTCTTATCCCAGGTTCCCATCGCAGACACTGGGTCATCACTTAAGTCTCTCCCTTCCCCCCCTCTCTCTATCACCCCCCCCAAAGTGAGTGCCGGAGTACAGAAGTTGCCAAAAGAATTTGTGCAGGGCCCTGCACGACCTGAGTCTTCCCATCTCCTGTTTTGGACGCGGGAAAGGGGAAACTGCGAGATTCCCCACGTGCCCTCCATGAGGAGGATGCGAGATCAGAGTCTGGAGCGCGTAATTCCCCGCCTTCACTGCCCGGGCTGGTCCTCGCCTGGCACAAAACGTTAACAAATCTTCCGGAGAGAAACGCGCTGGAGAGGAGCCGACCCGGGTCCAATGGTCGCGCATCTTGGACTCCTGTTGCCCCTGCTGGCTGCTCGATTCGTGACTGATCGATTGAACCTGTGGGTGTGTGGGAGCGCTTTGCACCGTCGCAGGCACAACCTTTGGGTCGGCTGGAATTTAGGGAATGAGAGAGAGAGAGTTTGCTTTTTTTACTTTGCTTCTTTTCCAGCGGCAGTTTTTTATTTCTGAAAACGAGGCCCTGAAATTGATCCGAAGGTACTTTCCTGGGCGGGTATGGTGTGTGTGTGTGTGTGTGTGTGATTATTCTTGAAGGTGCTGCCGCAAAGCTGCCCCGCGGAGAAATCTCCCATCAGTTTTCTAGAGCTCGAGAAAGTTCCTTTATTTGGGACTCCAGCTCTCAGAATCGTCACAGCCAGCATGAGGGCAGGGGAAGGTGCTGGGAGTTGTTCTCCAAAAAAGTAACTGTCGCAAGCTTCCGTTTTGCGGTGTCGCGAAGGTTCTGGGAGTTGTAGTCCCCAAAAGCAACTTCCCCAAGTTTTACGGAAGGATTTCGCAGAACCCAGAAAAGCGCATCTGTATTTGTACTTGGAGCAAAGGATATCACACTGGTTGCGTGTCTGTGTGTGTGCCTTCAAAAGGCCTGTCAGTTTATGGCGGTTCCATGAATTTCATAGGAATTTTTTAGGCAAGGAATACTCAGAGGTGGTTTTGCCAGTTCCCTCGGCTGAAATACAGCCTACAGCACCTGGTATTTATGGGCGGTCTCTCACCCAAGTACTAACCAGAGCTGAACCTGCTTAGTTTCCAGGATCAGCTAGGATCAGTTGCCTGTAGGGTACTGAAAAATAAATCACTTAAAGCTAATAAATGGAAGTTGATTTTTCGTCCTTTGTGTGTACCCCAATAAACCTTTTGAACTTCTTTTTTTTGGTGTGTGTGTGTGTGTGGGGGGGGTTAAAACACTTAACATTCCCGTTTCGCCTAGGGCACTACAGAGAATACATTCAAAGAAATACGAAGCTAGCCAGGTTGGCCGGCATCCTTTATCTTGATGCCCGAGGACCAGTAGTTGCGGGTTTTCAACAGCCGGACTTGTAGGCCCGAGGACACTGGAATTGGAACCTGGCTGGAGTTCCAAATATCTCAGCCCCCAAAGCTTTGACACGCTACCCAGGGGATTAGACTCCTGCCTCTGCCATTACCGCCAGGATTTAGTCCGATTCTGTTTAAGAAAGGATGGGTTCAGATGCTTTGGGGGGCAGAGGCTGGTAGAATAAAGGCGCAGCAAGGGCAAGGCCTCGGAAGGGGAACGGCAGCGCCTAGCCATCGTATTGACTCCCCAATAAAACGCCCCCCACGACGTCTCTCCCAAAACGGGGCTCCAGGACGGGGAGGATCGGCTCGCAGCCTTTTAAAGTTGATGGGGAAAAATAGGCAGAGGCCACCATAAATTCCCAACGGTGGAATTGGCTTGCGCGTAAAGATCGGGGTTGATATAGTTGCTGGGGGGCTCGGAGTGAACGTTCTTGCCCAAACTTTGCCCTGAAACGACCCCCAGTACGCCCCAGGTTGCGCTTCAAAGTCTAGACACATCCAGGCTCCCAAGACGCGGATGCGTTTCTTTCCTTGCCCCCTCCAGGCTTCTCAGGAGTTTGCACCAGTTAATTCTGTCCAGCGCGACTGATATCCACAAAACTCACGTCGAAATACACCAAGTAGTCTCAAAGAGGCTGCTGGATTCCTTCCTTCCTTTCCACCCACCTCCATTTATTGCCCTTTTATGCTGAAGCAATCTAACTGGGCTCTTTGAGAAGGACCATCTTGTTTACTGGCGCCAGGAACAGGCCTGATTGCTCGTTGCAAACCACTTGCTTGCCTTAGCAGCCCGAGCTGTGGACCTCTAGGGTGTGCGTGTGTGTGTGTGTGTGTGTGAGAGAGAGAGAGAGAGAGAGGAAGTGGAGAAGCAGACTGGTAGAATTTGTTCTTGTGTGCCTTCAAGTCTTTTCCTACTTATGGGGACCTCAAGGCAAACCTATCATGGTATTTTCTTGGCAAGGTTGTTCAGAGGGAGTTTGTCTTTGCCTTCCTCCGAGGTTGAGAGAGTGTGACTTGCCCAAAGTCACCCAGTGGGTTTCCATGGCTGAGCAGGGATTCCAACCCTGGTCTCCAGAGGCATAGGCCAACACTCAGATCACTACACCATGCTAGGCATGGGTTTGGTGGAAATTAGATGATTAGTTCTGGAATAGAGTGTCAGAAGGAACTGCCATAACTCTGTGAAAAGAAAACAACACTGCAAGCCCTCTCTCCCTTGAGCAGTCAGTCTTCAAAGACCAGATGAAACAAACAACAAATCTTCACCTACTTGTGAAAAAGACAGCAAGGAGGGCACCAGTGTAACCTCTTTAGGGAGGGTGTTCCAGAGCCTGAGAAGGCCCTCTTGTGCCCTTTGATGAGGAAAACAGGTCTGAATTTCATATCTGTATCTCTGTCTCTGTCTATATATTAGGGTTTTCTCCTGCGCTTTCTGGCCCACTTTATGCTGTGTATGTGTGTACACATGGAGAAGGAGGGAGCTTTCTCCAAGGGAACGCCTTCCAATAATTTCCTTCATCCCTGGCAATGTGGCCAGTGGCTGGGGGTGGTGGTGGTTGGGGATGATGGGAGTTTGGTTCTCAAGGGCACCAGACTGAGGAAGGTAGGTAGAATGACAAGAAAGACTCCGTGGCACCTTAAAAATGAACACATTTCTTATAACACGAACATTCACTGGCAATAGCCCCCTACACCAGATGCAGATAATTATTCAGAATTAGAGATACTGTACACACATGGAGATCCCTTTGAAAATTGAAATAATTGGTGGTGTAGACTTCTGTTGTATATATATAAAAAGATAGCTGAGGATGAAAGACCTGCATATATACTTTCATCTGACATTATGCTTACTGAGAAGTGGGGTGGTTAGTTTTGTAACAGTGAGAGAGGGGGGTGCTGCTATCCAAAGATATAATGGTGCCACACCCTCTACTTAGAGTAAGAGACTTAAACTGATCAAGCAAAGACTTTGGATTTTTTGCCCCAACCAGCCACATCAATGTAGTGGGACTGGCTCTATGAAATCGGTGCAGAAGTCATTGCTGCTTTCGTGGAGTTCATTATCATTCCTCCTTCACCCCAAACCAAACTAAACCGAACTAGCCAAAATAAAATAAAATAAAAACTCCACTGGCCCTATTCACCGAGAGCAAGCAGAATGATCTCACAATTATTAACATGAAATATTGGCTTCAGGTCAGGCAGAGGAAGGGGGCAACAGACCTGAATAGAAAAAAGATGTCCTACAGAGATTTAATTGGTCAAGTTTGAATGGCAGATTATTCCTACAGAAGAAGAAAAACATTGATCTTAAAGCCAGGACAGATGGGTAGGAGATGCTTAAAAGGGATATGCAAACTAAAGGAGATCTTTGCAAAGATGCAAACAGTCTGTGATAAAAGACACACCTCAAGGCTAAATTTATTATGTTTTGAGGGTTTTTAGCTCCATTACAGTCACCAGGGCTGCTTTCCAAAGAAAGTGCTGGGGTGGGGGTGAAAGAAGGGGTGGGGTGGAGAGAATGAGTGAGGTGGGAAGAGAGAAATGTCAACACTCACATATTTTGCCATTCCAAAAATGATCTAACCAATAGATAATTTGGAAACAGAAGAAGTGTGTGTATGGGGGAAAGGATGCCATGGTATGCAGGCATATGATATCATATCATATGGCAGCAGGATTGTGTATAGAAATTATACAGACACACAAGCCTAACTAACCATTCCCACACTATATCTCTCTCACACACACACTATGGAAGAGGTCAACCATCCTAATTCACCACTCCAAGGATGCCTTTGTTTTGAACAAGTTTCAACAAGGGTCCAGGACATAATTTCTTCCCCACTTATTTTCTAGGCCCAGAGAGCAACCTTTAGGCCAGAAGTGGGCTACTGTGGAAAGATAGGGGACCACATTAGCCAGCCAGGGAACCTTGAAGAGCTACCCCACATTGCACCATTCCTGGGGGGACCCACTAGAAGGCATTTTGGGGCCAAAAATATTACATTTTTTTTTACTCCTGAGGAGTCCAGGGGTTGTCCAAACTTGGTGGAAATGCCCTCTGCACCGCCTGCCTTCTTTTTGACCCTGGGAGACCCTGGGGGCTAACAAAATCACCCTTGGGGGCCTCACTTAGCCCACCCCTGCTTTAGGTTGTAACTAATATAGTACTAGGGCTCCAGTAGTATTCAGAAGAATCCTATCTTTTACTAACTTTAGCTCACAGGAGCTACCCTGCTGAAAAAAATGCAATGTTTGCCACATTCCTTGGCCTTCTTCGCTCTCTCCCTCATAGGTTTTTTTACTTTTAGGCAGTAATGGCTAGCAGCTTGCATGTCAGTGGAACAGATAGTCCACGTTTCACTCCAACCATTAAAGAAGCTAGTTAAGGTTCTAGTCCTATTTTGGAGATAAGATCCTGTTCCTTGGATAGCTTCTTTAAAGTTTAGACTAAAACATGGAGTAGATTCACTGACACACTGACATGGAAGCTGCCAGCTGCCACTGCTCTTAGTAAGTACTGGGACTGCCAAATTGGTAATATGCTATCTCCTTTGAGTTCTGATAAGGTGTCACTTGAACTCTGTCAAATTTTTTTTATCTTAGTATTTTTGAAAAAGGAATATATAGTGGGCCCTTTGGATCCATGGGGATTCAGTTCTAGAACCTCCTGCAGATAGCCACATCCCATACTATTAAATGGCAGTGATGTGTGTGCGGATGCATCAGTGTGTCTGTGTGCACACTGCCACCATTTTAGCTATCTGCGGTTGGTCGAATCTGCAGACCTGGAGCTCATGGATCCAGAGGATCCACGGTATTTTCTGTTTTCTGTTATTCTGAGCTACTTGAAACATTCTGATGGAAAGGCAGCATTAAAATGTTTTAAATCAAATGAAGTAAAAAATAGCTTCCCACAGGACATGTGGTTCAAAAATGTAGAAAACAATTTCCTGGGACTGTGTCATTCAGAAGAATGCTCCCCTATCTCAAAATGTCATGATATATGGAAACTAGCTCATCAGAGATAAAAACTAGGCTAACATCTTTCTTCCTGAGACTTTAGAGTCTGACCTGCAAGGAATTTTTGGTCATATACGGTATGTATGTGAAGAGTATTGAATTTTTTAAACTCTATCCCTAGCATTCTACCTAGTACATTTGGGAAGGAAAAAAAATACCCTGTACCATGTAGAGAGCCAATGTAGTGTGGTGGTCCAACCAGCCATCTAACCCATGTGCCTATGGAAGGTGCCACATTGGCAATTAGGACACTGACATATACCAGGAAGGGGGGCAGTAAGAACTCCTCCAGCACTGCATCAGCAAGTGTTGCTCCTCACAGGGATGGTGGTTGTCACCTGACAGGAGCATCACAGCATAGCTTGACGCTTCTCCCAGGACCTGAAATGCATTGTTTTGGAATTTCGGAGGGTAAGGAGCAGATGTGAGCTCAGTGCTTTATATCTGCATCATAAAATGTGCAAAATATGTCAGAATTATGATTACTTAATTAGACTTGTATTCAGTTGTCATTGCACATGTTAAAGCGAACTTCACTGATATCCTTGTTGGTTGCTTTTAATTTTACTCTGTTGTTGAACTTACACCCAATGATTAATCACTTCTGAAGTGATTCTCAAGTAATTCTGGTCCTTCAGTTTATGTACTTAGATCATTCACCGACATGATAAATTGAAGAAGACTTCTGGCTCAGATTCCTATGGAGGCCCCAGTACGCGCACACACCCACACACATAGACGTAACCCCTGTATGTACTGGAGGGGAGGGCGCCACACTTGCAGAATTACACACATGAGTTATCTGAGTGAATCTGATATTTATAGGCCTGGTACTTTCTCTACGGTCAGCTTATTGTTTGCTCATAGCTCCTCCTCAGATGTTGTTCCATGTCATGGTTGTCACTAAAGTCTCTTGAACTCCAGCAACTTTAGCTCCATAATAGCTGAAATATGTACTCAAGTGTTTCAACTTCAGTGCAAATAACTGAATGGAATTTCTTTCAAGTAGAAAATGGCTTGCAACTAGCAATCACTGGGTTTAGCAAGGTTAGGGAAAGATTCATAGAACTTGAGTGGGAAGAAGGGAATTCATAGAATCGTAGAATCATAGAATTGCAGAGTTGGAAGAGACCACGAGGGCCATCCAGTCCAACCCCCCTGCCACGCAGGAAATCTTGATTAAAGCATCCCCGACAGATGGCCATCCAGCCTCTGTTTAAAGACCTCCAAGGAAGGAGACCCCACCACGCTCCGAGGGATTACCTGAGGCAGTTCCTGCCATGTACACCTATCCTTTCCTGGGTACATGTGAAGCCCATTTCTGGTGAACATATTCAGGAGCAGCCATATTGGCCATGAAACAAAATCAAAAACTCACTAAGAAGCGATGCCTTTATTGGCCAACCAAAATGCAGAAAATAGACCAACTTAAATAACAACAGAAATAAGATCTGAGACAAAATGTAGGCCTGTGACTCTGTTGAATCAACACTACACAAATAATCCAGTCTGAAACTGGATTATTTGCCATGGCTTCTTTCTATGGAATCCTAGGATTTGTAGTTTGGTGAAGCACTAACACATCTTTGGTGGAGAAGGCTAAAGACCTTGTAAAACTACAGATCCCAGGATTCAGTAGGAAGGAACCATGGCAAATAATCCCGTTTCAAATTGGATTATTTGTGTAGTGTGGATTCAGCCTCACAACATTGTTTCTTTTTTCCCTGTATAATCTTTGCCTGATGAAAAAGCCAGTGAGGCTTTGAAAGCTTGAATGATGTATTTTCTGCATTTTGGTTAGCCAATGCTAGTGAGTAATACTTTGGATTCCTGGCAGGGTGGGAAGTGCATGAGAGTGGAGGAGTACTCTCTCTCTCTCTGGCTTTTCTTCGCAAACAAAGATTCAGGAAGGACTCATCCCGCGTTTTCTGCAACCACGCTGATGACTGAAAAGGCCAATCCGAGATAAACAAGTCCAGTTGCAGAAAGCACAGCAGAAGGTCTCCTTGGGTGATGTTTTCTGGGTTGTGATTCTTTCTGCGTTGTCGTTTCTCTTCAAGACTTGTTCGGAGTGAGTTCTCAAATAAGGCTGCAGCATTGTAGATAGTGCGTCTCCATGCCTCCCGATGTGAGGCCAGGGCGGACCATTGTTGGTGATCAATTTGGCCGAGCCTGAGATGTTGTTTCAGGGAGTCTTTGTATCTCTTTTTTGGAGCGCCCCTCTTAGGCTGACCCGTGGCGAGTTCACCGTAGAGTACTATTTTTGGGAGGCGATGGTCCTCCATCCTAGAAACATGCCCTGCCCAGCGCAGCTGTGTTCTCAATATCATGGCCTCAATGCTGGTGATCCCTGCTTGCTCAAGGACAGCAACATTCGTCACATAGTCAGTCCAGTCCAGTCCAGTCCAGGAGGAGTACAGTAGAGTGTGAATTGGTTGGTGGCTTACAAAGAAAAGTTGTCTCTTCCCCTATCCCTCAGTGAAAGAAATGATAGTTGTAGATTTTTGTTTTCCAACCAGCTGGTTTAATGTGATCTCCCATTGCAGAAGTCACATGGCCAAGATGCAAGCATGCCTTGACTTCAGAACATATAGTGAAGAGACCTCACAGGTGCAAAATAGCAATTGAAGCTGACCTTGTTTATTTAAGTTGTGAGCAGAAGGATATTTTCAGGGGCAGCAAATTCAGTCCTTTTGTGTTGCAAGTCAGAATATTATTGTAATGTACTTCATTGCCTTCACATCTCCTGTCCATGACAAGCAGCTGAAGACAGGCAGAAATGAGTCCAATGTAAATGAATCATCAGAAGTACTTGTGCGCCCCCCCCCCGCAACATGAAGACAGTCTACCGTAGTTTCTAACTAGAGAAGGAGCAGGCAACTTTACCAGGTCTGGGGGCCATTTTTCATTTGGTCTGGGCAGGGTTGGGGGGAGGGCTTCACTGGAGATTCTGAGGGCCACATATTTCCCACTCTAAGTTAGAGCAACTCTCTTTCAGATCTCAGTAACTGATAATAAATTTCCATATAATATTTCTTCAACCCCCCTCCCCTACTCCATTCAGATACCGTACTGCAAGTCTACCAATTCTTGTGACATTGTGTTTATGTGCATGTACCTTCAAGTTGCCTGTTGACTTGTGGTGATCCTATGAATTTCAGAGGGTTTTTGTAGGCAGGGAATACTCAGAGGTGGTTTGCCATTCCCTTACAACTTCTGCATTATCCATCTGCAATTGGTTCTGTACAAATAAAATAAAATTTAAACCTCAAACATTTATCTTTTTTTCTGTTCAGAATTGTTGTTGTTGTGTTGTTGTTGTTGTTGTTGTATGCCTTCAAGTTGTTTCCAACCTATGGCAACCCTAAGGTGACCCTATCACAAGATTTTCTTGGCAAGGTTTATTCAGAACCTTTGCCTTCCTCTGAGGCTGAGAGAATGTGACTTGCCCAAGGGCATTCAGTGGGTTTCCATGGCTGAGCAGGGATTTGAACCCTGGTCTGCAGAGACATAGCCCAAAGATCAAACCACACAGCCACGCTGGCTCACAATAGCTGATTCACATATTCCACAATAGTGGAATTCTACAATAGTGGAATATGTTCATTTCTGTTTATTTATTTCGATTTGAGAGCAAAGGGATTTTCTCTAAGCTTCAACTGAAATAATAGATTTACTTCTGTATCCAGGCAAAACATTTTTTTTTAATTTACAAAGGTTTCATCTTTTACCTGCTATAATCAGTTCTGTATTCCTAGAAAAGAATGTGATTTTAATAACTTTGGATCCCCCTTCAGATCAGCTGTCACTTGTGGTAACCTGACAAATAGAGATTTTTCTGACATGCTGCTAAGCAACACTCATTTTACACTGTTTTAATGCTCTTGCTTCTAATGGTCTGACTTCTGATTTACACAAGTGAAAGACAGGGAGAGAATGAGCATACAAGGGAGAACTGTTTTCAAAAGTGTGACTCAAATTAAGCAGTGCACACTATGAAACCATCAAATCAGAACAATGCAGGATCTTGAGAATGATTTGTGTTTTCACATCAAAGCCTATATGCCGAAATAGGTTTTTTGTAGGTCCTAAAAGGGTGCTATCAATTTAAAATGAACGTGCATATCTGAGCACATGGCACATGTCATAAAAAAATAGAATTATGCAACCTTCCAGATGTTGTCAGACTGCAAATCCTACTAGCCTGAGACAACACGGCCAGTGGTAAGGAATGCTGCAACCTACAGCTCCCTAGCATTTGGGGGCCTGCACAAGATTTTTGTTGCTATTAACTGCCATCAAGTCGACCTCAGCTTATGGCAACCCTATGAATGAGAGGCCTCCAAGTCACTCTGTCATCAATTGCCCTGCTCAGGTCTTGTGGACTCAGGGTTGCGACTTCTTTAATTGCTTCTATCCATCTGGAATGCAGTCTTCCTCTTTCCTTACTGCCTTCTTCCTTACCAAGCATTATTGTCTTTTCTTGTAAGGCATGGCTTCTCATGATATGTCCAAAGTAGGATAGTCTCAGTTTAGTCATCTTGGCTTCTAGGGAGAGTTCAGGTTTGATTTGTTTTAGAACCCATTTATTTGTCTTTTTAGAAGTCAATGGTAGCCCTCCTCCAGCAACACATTTCAAATTAATTGATTTCCTTCTTATCAGCTTACTTCACTTTACTATCCACAACCATACATAGAAATGGAAAATACAATGGCGTGGAAAACTCTAACTTAACTATTCAATGATATTGTGATGAACCAGGTCACACACACACATTAACTCAACATGCATGTAAGGTTAACATGGTTTATTGAGCAAGGATATGCATACGGTTTCACCTCAAAGTCAGTTCTGGCCAGCCTAGTAGTAAATAGTAGATAAAAGCAACATCTTAGGTTTCGATATTCCCTAGCCCCTGGGAAAGCGAGTAGGAGGGAAAAGGGAGAGGGCGTCAACCCAGGTGGTTGTCCTTGAAGGCTGGGCAGAAGATTCTCTTTCCCAGCCTTTAAGGCAGGCTGGCTGGAATCTAGCACTGAGGGGCCTGAAATGGGGGGAAGCACCAGACCTCTAGAGGAAACCAAACTCATGTTGAGGCCCAGCCGGGATTCTAGGAGACTTGACCCCAAAACCCAGAATCCAGGGGAGGGCACGACAGATATACTGTATCTTTACACTTCAGGATCTTGTCTTGTTCCTTCATAGCTGCCTTTCCAAATCCTAGTCTTCTAATTTCTTGACTGCAGTCTCTATTTTGATTAATGATTGAGCCAAGTGGTAGAACAGCTTGAACTATTTCAATGTTTTCATTGTTTACTTTAGGTTATGTAAACTTTCTGTGGTCATTATTTTTGTTTTCTTAATGTTCAACTGTAAACCTGCCTTTTCACTTTATTCCTTGACTTTCTTCAGTAACTGTTATTAGTCTTTGCTATTTTCTGTTAGTAGTATGGTGTCATCTGCATATCTTAAATTGTTTATGTCCCTTCCTCCAATTTTCATGCCTCCTTCCTCCAAGACTTATTTGGCTTTATGTCTGTTATGTTCAGTTTACAAGTTAAATATATAGGGTGATAAAATGCAGCCTTTCCTGACTCCCTTGTCAATTGGAAATCACCCTGTTTCTCTGTATTCTTTCCTGACAGTAGCCTCTTCTCCTGAGAACAGGTTACACATCAGGACAATGAAATGTTGTGGCACACCCATTTCTTTAAGAGCAATCCATAGTTTTTAATGATCTAAACAATCAAATGCTGCTATAATTGATAATGCACAGCCTGATTTCCTTTTGAAATTCCTTGGTGTGCTCCATTATCCAACATATGTTTGCAATATGATCCCTAGTACCTCTTCCTTTCTTGGACAGCCTTGGACATCTGGCATTTCTTGCTCCAAATATTGTAAAAGTCATTGTAGTAGAATTTTAAGCTTCACTTTGCTGGCATGGGAGATTAATGCAATGGTCCTGTGGTTACTGCAATCCCTGGTGCTCCCTTTCTTGGGAACTGAAATGTATATTGAGTGTTTCTAATCTGGGGGCCATTTATTTGTTTTCAGTACTTATTGACAGATTTTAGTTAGAACTAGAGTAGATTATGTCTCTGTAGCTTGAAGTAGTTCTACTGGTATGGCATCTATTCCTGGTGATTTATTTCTCCAATGTTAAGCATGGCTTCCACCCCACTTCTAGAGTCCTCAGAAATTCTGTATTAATAAACTGGAATATTATTAATTGGTTCATTAATGTGGCCTTCTACAAGGGAAAAAGCACAGGATGGTCATCTATGTCTTACCCTATGAAAGCCTAAGGCTAAAAGCCAAAAAGGACACATTTCCCAGGAAAGGGAGACAATGGATGAAATGAAACCTTTGTATTTGCCGATTTTGAAACTTCCTTTCCCATCCTGAAACCTTAAGACAGGTTGCTCAAGCCTTTAAAATCCAATCACTGGACATTAAGAAACACATTAGCATCTTCCTCACCTTTTGTCAAGACCAGGAAGGCTCAGGAAATCTATTGTTTCAACCCATGAAACATCAAATCCCCTCAAGTGTATTTGGAGGTATAAATGACCCTCCCAAAATATGTCCAAGAGCGCACAGTTCCAGTTATAGGGGAAACCCTATTACTCTGTGTTTGCCACCCAGATTCTTCCATCCACTCTGCTGGATTGACTACAGGACAGGTTGTATCACCCCAACAAATCCTCTTGCTACCCTCTATTCCAAGGTTTTTCCCACTTTTTTTTTATAGCCTTGTGTGAATGCTTTTTCTGGGTGAATGTGTGTGTGTCTGGTATTATTTTTGAACCATTTAATAAAAACCATACTTAATTTCACATGTGTGTGTATTCCATCCAGACTAGTACCAGTAGACAAAGGTTTGCAAGATTCCCTTGGTTTTTTTTTTTGTTTTTTTTTTGATGTTCATGATTTTTTTTAAATTTTATTTTTTAAAAAATTCATTACATCCATTTTTTTTCATTAGCTTCAATGTAACATCACAAACTTTGTAACAAATTTTTACATTAAAAAGGAAAAAAAGAAAAAAAAGAAAGAAAAAGAAAAAAAATTCACATAGAGAAGTTGCTTTATCCAATATTCTTCTCCTTCTTACAGATAAACTTTAAAGGTTAACCTACACATATTCCTCTATGTGACCCTTCCTTCTTTGTTTATGTGTGTGTTCCATATTTTTGTATTTTCCCCTCTTGCCTGCTTATTGTATTCTATTTGTTTCATCTGGCTATCACTGAAATTGAACTTCTGAAACCTGATTCACATACCTCTCTCCTTTATCCATCTATTGCTAACCATATCATGATTTCCATCCCCTTTTTGCACGACCTATGGCTTATTTAGCTTCTGAAAAATTTATTTAGCAGTTCCCATTCTTCTATTTTTTCCAGCGATCTGCCTTTTAAAGAGGCCGTTAATCTGTCCATATCCAAATTATGCAAGATTCCCTTGTTACCCGCTTTCGCATAGCTAAAGTTGAGTTGCTGCTAATTTCCCCAACATATTAGAAACTCGATATTTTCTCGGAATTTTCCAAGGAGCATTTTGGGTAACACCAAAGTGCTTTGAATGCACCTTCCACTTAACTTTCTAAAACTGTAGGTTCATTGTCAACTGGTTCTTCCTTGAATGAATCTGTCATTCTTTCATCTTTATTTTATATAGTTCTTTATTTTATATAGTTCTTTCATGCAGTGTTTCCATCATCTTTTTATTTGTACTTGATCATGTAATGTGTTCTGCTGCTAGTGTAGCATCCCCACTCTTGGTTTAAATTTCCCTTTGATTTCTTAGATCTTGTGGAAGAGGTCTCTTGTTCTCCCCCCCCCTTTTTTGGCCATCTTCTATTCCTCTGCATTGATTATTACAGTAGTTCTCTTTGTCCCTGCACACAAGTCACTGAACAGTTCCATCCAGGATTCTGACTCTATTTCTGTCCCCTTTTGCTTTTGCTTCTTATTTGACCTTAACTGCTTGAAGAGTTTCATCTGTCATCTATGGAGGCTTCTCTTTCTTTTTGGCTGCAGATAACATCTTTTTTTTCACACACCCCGACAATGTCCCTACCTTCATTCCAGAGTAAACATGCACAAGATACATGTAAATGAATATTAGTCTTCTAGTCATAAATATAATCTATACTGGAGAAATCTGACAATTTTGCCCAGTCTAAGAAATGATCCACTGCAGTTATCACTGTATATGTGGTATGTCATTGTGCATATATGACACTGTGTGTGTCATTAGTACCAGCTCTTGTAATCTGTCCAGGACTAAAATTATCTATTCGGATTCTGCCATTCTCTTAAGTGGAATTTGGATGGAAACTTTCACCTAGTAGAAGGAATCATTCATAGCAATGGCAGGAGGGGTGATCAAATCCAGGCCTTCTGGCATCACACAGTGGCCCTCGGTACACCCTAGAATGCCATGCTCCTTCCCTATTTGGTGCGTTCCCAGCTTTAAATTACTTTTTTTTCTCCAGTCAAAAAGATTGAAATCACTCTCTCAAGGCTTAGTTTTAGACCACAAGAACATTAAGCTAAAACATACTTGTATTTTGGGTTCAACTCTTTTGCCTTTGGCCTTGTCCAGCACTAGAATTCATGCCCTCCCCACAAAATTACTCTGAAATTGAATTTGGTCCTGTCATTGTGAGAAGTTTCCTGCACTTGATTAATTGAATGTAGGAATACATTGACAGACTATACATTTAGGGCCGTTCCATGTTACACAGTTATAGAGCTATGATTCCACTTTAGCTGCCATAGCAACATCCTATGAACTGGGGATTTGCAGTGTGTGTGCATGTATGCGCGTGCCCGCAGACCTTCAAGTCACCTGTTAATTTATGGTGACACCATGAATTTCATAGGGTTCTGTTAGGCAAGGAATATTCAGAGGTGGTTTTGCCAGTTACTTCCTCTGAAATATAGCTTAAAGCACCTGGTATTCATTGATGGCCTCCGATCCCAAGTACTAACCAGGTCTGACCCTACTTAGCTTCCATGATAAGATGGAATCAGTTTAGGGAGTGGTATTTAGAATTCTCTGCCAGAGAGTTCTAGTGCCTCACCAAACTACAAACCCCAGGATTCAACAAAGGTAGTTAAAGTGGAACCATAGTGCTATAGACGTTTAGTACTTTATTAGATGACCCCTTTTAAAATGTTACTTTTGCCAGCATTAAAAAAAAAATCTGTAGAGGAAGTGAACAGAAATTAAAAATAAAACCACAAATAAAGCCTTTAAAGTGACACCAAGCACCTAGGCACACTTTAAAAGTCCCTAGTAACCTGGGGAGGGTCATAAAAAGAACAAAACTTACCTGGATGTCCCGACCTCACCCAGAAGTGTTCACGCTGCACAGCCTACTCTTGCTGCAGTGATGAAAGTTAAATGGCCCGAGGTTTTGCACACAAAAGCGGCACACAAAAGCGGCACGGGGGATCTATTGATGGCTTAAGCCATCAATTAAAAGTTATGGGATTTTGACAGGACGAAAGAGCGTCGTCGTCTGAGCTGCGTGCCCTTTCACAATTATGTGGCGTTGTTATGACGCTGTATTTTGTTTGTCTGATAAAGTCCTTAGTGTGAAAGGGCCCTTAATAATTAAAAAAAAAGAATTTGTTTACTCCCATTCTTATTTTTAGTGGGAACAAATTAATGGGTGACAGGAAAAGGATCTGTGTGCTTGGCTCTGGGTAATTCAAAATTCTCACAATCATCCCTTTCAGATAAGTCCACATTTTCTGCCAGCAGATCATACTGTAAAACAATTAGGGACTGCCTATTCTTTGGGAGACAAGTAAACAACTTGGTGTGCTCCAAATGTTTTGGATAAAAAAGATTTTTTTTTTTTTATCAAACACAGTGAGGCATGACTGGGGATGATGGAGGATTGTAGACCAAAGCACCTGGAGGGCATGGGCTTGCTTATCCCTGCTTGATGAGGAAATAAATGGTCAATTGAATAGTGACACTGATGACCTGGCAACACTATCAGACCTTTCATCTCTTTGTGTGCAAAGGTGTAATGATACCAGAGGCTTTTAAGTCTATCCTACTTAAAATGCTTTTGGGGGTGGGGGACGTTAGAGGTGATAGCTACATCTTTGCCTGAAGGCATAGCTGATTTGTCCTGGCTTAGCAACAGCAAAAAAGATGCCACCAAGAAAGAGAAACACCTGAAGATGAAGCAAAATGCCATTTCTGTAGGAGTAATGAGTCTAAAAAAATAAAATTGTATTGAAAATTCCAGGATCTAGTCTTTTTAAAAAGCAACAAAAATTATCTTCTTTAAAAAAGAGTTAAAAACATTTACTTTTAACTTCATGCAGAGTGCAACTTAGGAAGACAAGCTAAGACAAGCTCAATTAACATTTAAAAAAAGTGTGTTCAGAGGTCTGAGATCACCCACTTAAATTAGACTCATTACAAAAACAAAGGAGTCAGTTTAAAATGCAAATCAAAGTTTACTGAAGGTATATCAATCTCAATCTACATACTAAAACAAACTTTAAAAAGAGGTTCCTAACTGACTAAGAGTATTTAGGGTAGAAAAAACTCACCCAGCCTACGGCGGTAAAAGGCTGCATGGTAAAAATCATAGCATGGTTTCAGGAAAGAATAGCTTAAGATGGCTAAAGATGGCTACAGCCTCATGGAGACTCTAACTTAAAAGAGAGCTTACACAGAGGAATAAAATTTAAATTAGGTCATGTGTTGAATGACCCAGCACTCCAGTTGGCTGGAAGTGCCCAGTGAAATAGGAGAAAGGGAATTTTGGGAGAACAAAAGCATGCAGGGAAAAACCCTTGACTTATCTTAGGATGTGAATGAGGTACACAAGATTGCTTTTACATTACAATGATTATTTCCCCACATACTACAATTTCGGATTCTAATGGTAAGAACTGAGAAAGAAAAAAAAGTTCAGAAGCCAATTGGGAAGATATTGGCCTGGAGCTTGAGCTAAATCAACCTACCGAACTTTACTGAAGGGAAATTTCCCATCCATTCCTCTTGGATGCAACTACATGTGGGATTGGGCATAGGGAGGGGTGATCAGGAGGAGGGAAGTGCCCTAAATTGATTGGAGGTCTGCCCAATTTCTGGCAATTCCCCACTACATATGGTTCAAGATGGTTTCCCCCACCCTTCCACAGAAGCTCTTACTGCTGTGGGGAGGTAGAGACAGGACAGCCAGCATAGTACTGTATAGTGGTTTGGGTGTTGGACTAGCACTCCAGGAGATCAGGGTTAGAATTCCTGTTATGTTCACATAGTGAGGGGTGTTTCTTATAAAAGGTTTACAATGTCATGGGATTTCCAGATGGGCCCACTGACTGCAGGATTAATCAGCCCACATTTCTGCTGAAATGAATGGGAGCTGTGCCCCAAAACACAGAACTTCCCCCTTAAAAAGCAAAAGCCATCCGTCTCAATTTGGAATAAGCTCTTTCCCCCAAGCTGCTCCAGAGAATTCTTCTAACGTTCAGACATGTCCTTCCATCATTGTTTTTAAATCTCAGTTAAAAACTTGCTTGCTTTCCAAAGCTTTTGGGATTTTAGTTTAATTTAGTTTCATAATCTTGTGTATGTTGATTATACAGGTTGAGTATCCTTTATCTGGAATTCTGAAATCCAAAATAGTCCAAAATCCAAAATTGTTCACATGGGTGGCTGAGAGAATGACACCTTTGTTTTCTGATGGTTCAGTGTACACAAACTTTGTTTCAGGCACAAAATCATTGAAAATATTCTGTATACAATTACCTTCAGGCTATGTGTATACGCCATATATGAAACATAAATGAACTTCATGTTTAACCTTACGTTCCATGTCCACTATATCTCATTATGTATATGCAAGTACAGTTGTCCCTCTGTATCTACAGATTAGGTATCCATGGATTTAAGTATTTACGGCTTGAAAATATTCTTTAAAAAATAATAATCCAAAAAGCAAACCTTGGTTTTGCTCTTATATAAGGGACACCATTTTGCTATGCCATTGTGTATAATGGGACTTGAGTATTCATGGAATCTGGTATCCACAGGGGGTCCTGGAACCAAATCCCAGTGAGTATGAAGGGACAACTGTATTCCAAAATCCAAAAAAATCCAAAATAAGGAACACTCCTGGTCCCAAGCATTTTGGATAAGGGATATTCGATCTGTATGTGTTTCTTAGCTATGTGTTTCTTTAACATGTGTTTCTTAGCAATATGTCTGCAACCATATTGCATTGGTTTTTGTATTTGTATTTGGATAGTTTTTTTATATTTATATTACTCCTTCCTTCTCCATATCCCTTTAAAAAAAATAGATTGCACCCCTTTGTCAGGACTGGGTTTTTTTTATTGTTTTATTCTGTGAAGTGCCATGTACAATAAATGGTGGCAACAACAACAACAACAAAAACAATAATGTCCTAATAATTAGGCATTAAATCATTAAGAATTAAAGGGAAAGAAGCCATCTGTAAAGAAACCCTATCCCATAGTTTCCACTCCCCTGATGAAGTCTGGAGGCTTCCCCATTTCCAGCCCTTTTGTGAGTCAACCTCTGGCCCTTCTCCCCCCACACCTGCTTTCCAGCAGCAACTGGGGCCACCATACACAAGCAGGATAGTCAGATTCAGAAAATGACATGGCCTTCTACCATCTTGAATAGTTGTGTAGGAGAGGGAATTTCAGCCAATATAGCTTTTCCTGCTCTGAAGTTATGGCTCAAGAAAACAGCTCTTCTACCCAATTGTGCTCTTTTTGTATCTGGCTAAATTGAATACCCATAGAATACATAACCACATGAAGTAGGGTCACCTACAGTGTGAAAAAGGGAACTTCAAAAAGTGGAGCTTGTCATATTGAAATTCCTGTTCTACACAACTATTGAAGGCATCAGAGACCTGTTCTTTTTGTGCGTGTGTGGTCATCCAAACAGGCTTTTTTTATATGACAGAATTATAGCATTTTGATACCACTTTAACGATTATGACTTCATCCCATGGCATGGTGGAATCTGTAGTTGAGTGGTGCACTAGAGCTCCCTGGCAGAGACTTTTAATTACTTTATGAAAATATCAACCCTAGAATTCCATAGAGTGGAGCCATGGCTGTTAAACTGGAATCAACGTGCTATAATTGTAAAGCATGCAAGAGACCAGAGAAAGGCCACTTCTTGAATCTTCATTAATTTGTAAAGCTGTATGAACAGAATGTTCTTAGTACAAATCTTAGGGTCGAATTAGATGATACACTTAGCATGTATTCAGAAGAAATGTTTCCTCAAGTAGTAAAAAAAAGTCTGTTTATCATAGCATGTGACTGTCCTTAATTGCATATCTTATGCTTAGTGTGCTTTCTTTTATGATTGGCCATTGGAAAGTAAACAGGAGCTTAATTTGCAAATCTGATTACTGAAGCATGCATCTCTGAGGAAACCCTTATTTTATGAGGGAAAATATGTTAATCTCAGGAAATACACATTGCCTTTAACATCTAGTTTCACCCTAAATTTGCCAAAGTTTCCGGGAATACAGTTTTCAGGTATCTTTTCTCTCAGACATTTTTCCAGGTGCATCCTTTAATGCCTGAGGAAAAGCTTTTCCAACTGCTCTTCTCTCCTGCCACCACTTCTGGAAGCATGTTTTGAAAAAACAACTGTCCAACTCAGAATTGGCCAAGTTTATTTATGAGCTGAGATGAAATTCAAAGAAATGTTAGCTCAGATCTTAAACAAGCACAGTGTTTCATAATGGGACCAGGATCTGTTTCCAACCACCTCTCTTGTTCTGAAACTTGGCAATGTTGCTATTGCAAAATATTCTGCTCTACATGTGAGTAACAAATTGGATCCAAGAACGGATCTTTTGTTGTTATTGTTGTTATTTTACAGTTTTGAGCCAACCTACATTTTAAAGTAATAAATGAAGTCATAGTTCAGAATGGAGTCTTTGGATAGTGATGTGTGTGTGTGTTTTGCAAAAGTGGTGGTGAGGTGGAGTCCAAATTGAACACTTCAGTGCTAGTTTCACTGTAACCCCTCCCTTTTTCCCCCTCTGTCTTTTTCAAATGTGCTTCTGACATCCACTTCCTAGCCATGAAAACATACCAGTAATCATAATAAATTAAATAAAAATATTATTAAATAATTTACTGCATTTTTGTGACATCCAAAATCTGCTAGTTGAGGCAGCTACCTCACTCTGCCTTTCGGTAGGGCTGGCTCTGCTTTGTTGTGAAGTAGAAAAGTCTATGGTTTCCAAACAGCATACGCTGTGGGGGTTCTTAAATGCTCTTGAGCAATGCTAATGATTCCTTGTGCTTGCTTTATTTTCCCCATCAAAATCCTTTAAGTTATGGAACAATTGCTGTTTGCTGCAGAACTTGAACCAAAAGCTATGGCAGTCAGTGAGAGATGTATTAATGGGCTCCAGCATGAACCAGCTTGAACGAGTGGACCACCCAAGATCATCTAGAGAGCATATGGCTGAACACTGATTGAAACTGAAGTTGAAGTTCAATACTATCCACTGACCATTGCTATTATTTCTATTATTCCTAGCATGCACAGTTCTCCATTTGTACAGAAATGGTTTTAGAGATCTTCTTAAATATTCTCCTTTCTTTTTCTTGGCAAAGTAGTAAAAAAACCCAAAAAACTATTGGTTAGTTTCTGCCAGACCACAACTACAAATTTCCTTTGCCCCTTCCCCCCGCAAAAAAAGTCTTGGCAGTCCATAGACATGAAATCTATTGGTGTCACTGGTGTGGAAAACACTGTAGGCTAATTCATATAGGCCCCAATCCAGAAAAAATTCTTAGGTTCTAGCCAGATGAATGGCTCCATTGATTTCAAAAGGATAGGCCAGCAACTGATGGGCTCTGAAATTGTAATTCCAAGAATGGCAGGATAAAGAGCTTGCAATCTGTTGAGAAGTGGAATCTAAGAAAAGAAAATCAAGACCAAAACAAAAACTTTTTAATAGTAATGTACGGATGTACTTGCTCACCTCCCCTCTTTTTTTGTGGGGGTGGGGAAAATGAGAAATCAAGGCATATGCTCTCACATTCCTGTAGAAGCTGCATGTGGTAGTTCTAAGAGTGCCAGGTAATTTTCTCATTTCTCACTAAGGCGCTGAAGTTACTCCAAAGTAAAGCAGCAGGGGAGCAGGAAGGTTCCATCTTCCATGCTGCCTTACTGCATGCATCGTCGTTCTTCCAGTGTTCTTTCATTCTGGTCCCATGGGGGACTGAGGTAAAACCATGGGGCCATTTACATGATGAAAATGTCATGAGATGAACTCGTGATTAACCCTGGTTGTTCACACGTTCATCGTGACAATCTTGAGGTTTCAGAAGGGGGGGGCACCATATATCCTCCAAGGAGCGTGACTTTCTGTCCCTCAGTTTGTCCTGTGTTTTTAAAAAAGTCTTGGGAGGTTGTGGAAAACCGGATATGTGAACAGGTCGGGACAAAATATCTTGCATGTAGGTGATGGCCAGAAATTGTGGTGGGCAGGGGCGGGCACAGGGTTCAGAGAAGGAGGGGTCACTCACCCTGTTCAATAGATTCAATAGATTCAGTCTCACCGGCTGAAAGGAAAGACTTCCTTCCTGGCTGCACAAAGCTTTGTGTGTGCCTTGTGGGGTCTTAAAGACAAACAAGTTTTATTTAGCATTAACATCTGTGGATTAATGGAGCTGGAAACCCTAAGGAAAGCCCATCAGGGGATTTTCTTTAAAGGAATTGTGCAGAGGGGGTTGCCTTCGTCTTCCTTCTCTGACCAATGCAGAAGTTTGAGCAAACATTTGTGGCAGCCAATAGCATCACTTGTGGTGGGAAACGCCACAGGAAATATGTCACCGAGGTTGTGAAAAAAATGAGTAATCGCATCCTTGACTGACAGCTAAAAAAATAATAATCCCGGAACCTTTTCCTGTGTAAACAAAAAAAAAAACAAAACAAAAAACCACAGGATACTATGTCTCTGGATCTTGCTTTTGTCATGGAAATGGTTGTTGTATAAACAACAATCCCGGGATATTGTTCATCCAAGGACAAATCGTGTAAACAATAAGAGACGAACTTGGGATGAGGATATCTTGCTTCTCCCCAGGATAAAAACTGTCATGTAACTGAGCCCCACATCTTTTTGCTAACGGGTTTTTCCAGTTAGCAAAAAGACATAGTTTTACCTCGGTCCCCCATGGGACTGAAACAAAAGAACAACAACATCATGCAGTAAGGCAGCATGGAAGACAGAACATTCCTGCTGTTTTGCCACTTTTCTTTGTACGGTAAGCCCCTTTAAGTCAAAGTAGACAATATATTTAGTACCTATTGAGAAACAGTGCTCCCTCAAGTGGTACAGGACATCTGTTTGCCATAGCATGTGATTTTTCTCACCTATGTATCTTGCACCATCACCATCATCATCAATATTTTACCTGCTCCCCAGTTTGGTACTCAAGGCAATTTACAGTTAAAACAAATGTAACTAAAAAAATCACCTCATACAAAAGTTAAAAATGTAATTAAACTAGCAATAAAGTTAAAACCAGTTAACAGCATGAAAATTAAAAAGAGAACAATTAATAAACAATGGGCCTATGCAAGGCCCATTCCCCTAGAGGAATTAGTCTTCAAAGGCCTGCAGAAACAAAAGCAAAAACAAAAAGTCCTCACCGACCTGAAGAGCGGTAGTAATGAGGGTGCCAGCCTAACCTTCCTAGGAAGGGAGTTCAAGAGCCTGGGAACAGACAGTGAAAAGGCCCTGACTTCCTTCTGGAATCTAGCAGGCTTTCTTTTGCGATTGCTCTTTGGAAGGTAAAAGTTGCAAAGCCTGGTTGCTGAAGTACGTATCTCTGAAGAAATCCTGTTGACAATGGGAAAACATGTTGTCAAATATTGAGGAGCACCAGGAAGCTCCTTCTTGGTATAGGACAGCCACTCTGAAGTGCTCTTTGGATCCCAGGATTCAGGAGTGGGGAAAGGGTAATGTCTTTGGGGGGTGTATCTAACATTAACCTAGATTTTGAGTCACAGGGCTTGGAGGAAGAACAGAGACATTGCATTCCCACTCAGTGGGTGGGTTGGACAGTAAAAATATGCCTTAAAACTGGGTGTGGCTTACCTATTTGAAGCCTAAGGAAGTGGCAATGGTGGCTGGTGACAACCATGTCAGTGGAGAAGTGACTCTGTTGCAGGTTTTAGTCTGAACTTTAAAGGAGCGGTCCAAGATGCCAAATCTATTTTGGGTGGTTAGGGTTCAGTACTCTGATCTCTGTTGTTTAAAGAACAGATTAAAGCCTAATGGAGATGCACCACTCTAGTGACATGGAGGCCACCAGCCACCACAGGAAAGAGATCTAGAACTGGACTCTTGCCTTGAACAAAACAGTTTTGTCAGTGTTAAATTGTTACATAGCTTTTAGCCCTTTAAGCCCCTCACTCATGCCTTCCTTCTTTATCTCTGCATAATCTGGCAGATTTGTCCACGCAGGCTCAGAGCTTTCATGGTTTAGCTCTTGAATGTCTGGCTCGAAACCCTGTGTGTTCAATAATCCTAGTCCTGATTTGATTTGGCAACCACTAGCCCAAAACTCCTTATCTTTAACAGTTCTGTGGCAGACTGGGACAATGAAGTGCTCTCTCTCCTAGAAATCACATGGGGGAGAATTTGTTTCAGTTTATTTTGAAGAATTTACTAAAATCTGCAAAGGATGTTATTTTCATGTGGTGGGGACGACTTGACATTTCAAACATCTAAATGTGAGAGAAAGCAAAACTGACCAGTTTCCCCATTGGTAGTTCTTTACATTATTTATGCCAGAAGCATCATTCATCCAGAAATGTCCTGTACACTCAATAAAACAAATAATCAATATACCAAGGAGAGTCAGCATTTCCACTTCTGCTACCATCTCTCTGGGAAAGCTGCTACATGCCTGTTGAGGGATTTGAGGGAGGAAACACCTATTCACCTGCAGGACCAAGCCCAAGCCCAAGCCTCCAGGTACTGGGCTAGCCAGGACAGTCTCCACTTGCTCCCCTGCCTTGACAGGGGAAAAAGGGGGTTGCCTGGGTGGCGGGCCCACCACTGAAGGGATGACACCAAAGGGGGTTTCCCCTTTGGGGGAGATGCTTCAGGGGTGGAGCAAAGGCAAAGGCAAGGGCCAGTCACTCTGCTTGAGAGTGGAGGAAGAAATTAGGACAGAGAGCTTGGCCAGATTGCCTACCTAGCCTTCTGTACTCTTGCATTAAGACCCCCCCCCACCCCATGAAATAAGAATTGCTTGAACATAAGAAACTAAAACCTCAACAAAGCAAAAAAACAAACAAAACAAAAAAAAACAAAAAAAAAAACACCAGCCTCTGGTGTGGATTGCTTAAAGCCCCATCTTGGAAACACATAGGTCACCAGTTTTTGACTGTGCTCAGCTTGTTCCCCTGTGGTACAACTTTCTGGGAGACAGAAGAGGAACATAATACATCAACAAGTAAGATTAAAAAAGTTATAAAAGGATTCACTTACTACCTTCTTGCTAGAGGTTGAGTGTAGAAGATTAGTAATATCAGGGCAATTAAAGGGGCAGTATGAATTCTTGGAAAAAGAAGATACTGTAAGGTAAAGGGAAGGAACTGAAGTCATCAAATATAATAAGTTGTCCCCTTGAACTTTAAATTACAATAAAATAAAATAAAGTAAAATAAATCTCAGAGAACCAAATGAAGGTTTATACAGCAGCTACAACCAGCGGATTCTAGCCTAGGTAACTGGCAAGCATCTGTGCATATCCCACTTTCCAGATCTGGACCATGATGTAAACAGTTTCTAATTAAATGTAATTCATGTTGGTTTATGAATCATTTTCTGTAAAGACTAATGCACACTTTATCTGCAGCCTGTAATTTACTACTTTTAAGAGCATCATCTGTTACAACTTGGGAAGCTGCTCACAGGCATCTTAAGTAGTCTGTGGGGTGTGTATGTTAAAGATTCACAATACTGTTGTTATTAACCGCCATAACATTGACTTTGACTTATGGAGACCTATGAATGAGAGACCTCAAAGTCACCTCATCATTAACAGCCCTGCTCAGGTGTTGCAGGCTCAGAGCCATGGCTTCCCTGTTGACTCTATCCATCTGGAATGCAGTCTTCCTCTTTTCCTACTGCCTTATACCTTACCAAGCATTATTGTCTTTTCTAATGAGCCATGTCTTTCATGATATAGCCAAAGTACAACAGCCTCAGTTTAGTCCTCTTGGCTTCTAGGGAGAGTTCAGGTTTCATTTGCTCTAGGATCCATTTATTTGTCTTTTTAGCAGTCCCTGGTATCTGCAAAACTCTTCTCCAGCACCACATTTCACATGAGTTGATTTCCTTTCTATCTGCTCTCTTCACTGTCCAGCTTTCACAAATATACATAGAAACAGGGAATACAATGGGATAAACCATCCTAACTTTAGTATTCAGTTATATATCTTTACTCTTCAGGGTGTTGTCTAGTTCCTTCAGAGCTGCCCTTCAAAGTCCTAGTCTTCTTCTGATTTCTTGGCTGCAGTCTCCAATTGAGCCAAGGTAGGGAAAATCTTGGATTATTTCAATTCACAATATATCCTCTGTTAAATCAGAATAGTGAAATGTTGTGTCAAAAATTAAGATGAGATCTGAGTATGAATTGTCAGGGCAATATTTTTGTTTTCAAACAGGAATACTCCTTTTTTGGATGTTGTACAGGATGAGGGTGATTTCAAGAAAGAATTGTATAGTTATATAATGAGAGAGCCCTTCCCATTTCAACTGGCAGTTAAATCTTTCTTCAACATTGCTGATAGGAATGCACCCCCCACCATACCTGAAGTCCATTGGCTAGCTTAGGGGCTACAGGGCAAGCCATGTAAGAAGCAGGTGTTGATGTTGTTGATGTGCCTTCAAGTAGTTTCTGACTTATGGTGATCCCAAGGTGAACCTATCACAGAGTTTTCTTGGCAAGATTTGTTCAGAGGCAGTTTGCCTTTGCCTTTCTCTGAGACTGAGAGAGTATTACTTGCTCAAGGTCACCCGGTGGGTTTCCATGGCTGAGCAGGAATTTGAACCTTAGTTTCCAGAGCTGTAGTCCAATGCTCAAACCGCTATACCATGCTGGCTTTGTGGTTCACAGGAATTTCCTCCCAAACCTTGCTACCTTCTTGCAACATCTGCTGCCTGAGGTGACTGCCTTCTTGGGCTTAATGGCAGGGCCAGCCCAGCATACAAATATGAGTGTCTGTCTATAAAAAGATGGGGCAACTTCAGGGCCTGAATCTGGAGCTTGGATTGCTATTTGGCCATCCTTCATTTAATTCAGTGGTTCCTAGTCCTGGGTCCCCAGATGTTGTTGCATTCTGTTCCTCAAAGCCCCAGCCAGCATGGACAATGGTCAGGGATCCCAGAGATTTTGTCCAGAAACTTCTGGGAAACTCAAGGTTAGGAACCACAGATCTAGTCCATCTCCTGTCCTTAGGAAGGATGTTAGTCATTAGTAGACTAACATCCTGTTATTTAACATCTTATATCACTGACAGCTTATTTCACTGACAGATTAATTACTGCCCTGATATACATATATGATAATCCTAATATGAAGGGCTAACCCTACCAATAGGCAATGTATGGAAGCTGAATAGTTTGGGGGTATCATAGCTACCTTTTATTCATTTTCTTTGTGGTACCTCTGTGAGACAGGTTAGCACTCCCATTTTACAGAGTGTGAAAAGAGTTCAAGAATTAGTATGTTTCTCTGAATCAGATTTTTCCTCTCATGGCAAATCATATCACTCTGCCTTACTCCAGGGCCAGTCCTGATGGAGACTGTATGTAATTCTTAAGCAGTAGATATAAATAAACTTTGCAATGGAAGGATAAAGTGTGCTACCCATTTTAATGAAGAAAAACTGTGGCAGATGTCTGAAAAACTGTCCAAAAGTTTTAGTTATGTTATAAATAACTGGAAATAGAATGGTAGTCTATTGTGAATTAGCAACAACAAGAAAACCTGGTAGAAAAAGTGATATTAAACTTAGCACAGAGAAAGGCAAAGGCAAACCACTATACCATGCTGCCTCTGTGTAATCTCTTCACAATTAAGCTGCTTTTTAGTGGGGCAAGAATTATTCTATAGAGCTGTCAGAAAGCTATGAAATCTCTTATAAAGATATCAAGTGTGAAGTCAGTTATATTAAAGAAGACTATAATTATGGGCACAAGTCCAGCAAAGATAGTCCCAGCTAAGAGTTAATGGAGGCTGTGTCTGCAGTGGCCAAACACACCATACTCACCTTGAACCTGGTGTGTCCTCAGGATGTATGGCTATTTCTGTGGAGGTAATGAGGATTTTAACCCTCAACCTGACTTTGTCCCACTACTAAGAAAAGTTGTCGAAAAGCCTAATGTTTTCTGGAAACCCTGGAAGGGCTTTGGATTCTGTTGGCATGTGGACAGCTGGATTGGGTCTGATTCGGCTGGTCCAGTTGTCCACACAGCAAGAGCAGCACTATCCCTCTTACTCTGTGTTCAGAAACACAGGGAAGGGGATGGATCCCTGTCATTGCTGCCGCAGCTGCTTCCCAACTGTCTGAGGAGCTTCATGGAAAGTCTGCCCAGCATGCTGTCACTTCTGCTGAGGTCAGAAACAGGTGCCCAGAATGTGATCAACAAGGAGGGGCTAGCTCTACCCCCTCCTCATTGATTACACAGGCACCCCATTCTGTCCTTAGCAAAAGCAGCAGCATGCTGGGCAGACTTTCCATGGAGCTCCTGCTCACAAGGACACAGTGGCTCCAATGAGATCCACCCCTTTCCCTGTGTTCCTGCCGCTGCCACTTCACTGGCCAAGCAGCCATAGAAAGCCTGCAGTCATCCTTTCACCTAGTTCTTTTGCAAGAAATGAGCCCACTTGCCTTTGAATGTGCTCAGCCAATAAGTGATGTCTCACTAATGACTGACATTTGTCACCCATTTGGTCCCAGTTCCAGTTTTCAGTTCACTGGATCAATGTCACAACAAATGTCTTCTAGAGGAAAGTATAGCTGAAGTCTGTTTTGCAGAGCGCCTTTCAGTTACTACACAGAAAACAAGGAAGTCATTGGAGTGAAGGTAGAGGGATGCAACAAAGCAGGGGGAAAGTTGCAATAAAGTGATTAGTACTTAAGGTTCCGTTGATGTTTTTTTTTTTAATGACTTGATGTCCAGGGGAAAAATCTATTTAATGAAGGGTGGCTGAGGTTCTTTCACTGCCTGATGCGGGAGAAAAAGAGCCCTTCCTGTATAGCCATTCTCTCTCCACCCCTCCATGATCTCCTGCCACAACTGCTCCTTCTACCCCCTCCTCCATCTTTCTTTATCTCTCTCTCTCCCTCCTCCATGTCTTGCAGCAGCAGCAGCAGCACCACTGCTTTTATTTGTCTTCATGGTGACCTGTCCTCTGTTTAAAGCAGTACCGGCTGCTCTGTGCAACCCCTGCTTCTTTTGAGGGCAGACAGAACAGCAGTGTGGAATGAGGTAAAAGTGGTGGGGGAAGGAAAAGATGCTGGGAGGTGCAACAGTGGCTTCAAGACAGGGAAGCATGGTGCCGAGCAAGGTTAAGAAAGCTAGGGGACAGGAGGTAAGTCTGGGAGTCCAACAAGTAGATGCAAGGTGCAAGAGATGATATGCACAGCAGCATGAGTGGAGGGAAAATAGAGGGAATGGAGGGAAGAGAGTATGAAATATGCAAGTGGTAGAGTGCTACCAGCAGAGTGGGAGACTTGGCAAAGGCTTGCCTGATTTTTTTTTTAAAAGGCCCTTGCCTGCTGGCAGAAAGAAGGGAGAGATGGGGCTATTCATACCTGGGAATTCCACCACTAGAGAGCAGCCACCAAGACGGCTGTCTCCTGTCTCCTAAACCAAACCAAAATTTGAATGTGGGTCTCTTTGTTCCAAGTCCTGCACTTTGCATATTGCTGTATGCTAGTTCACTTAAAGAGTAGCTACTATGAAAAAGGTACCAAGGTGAAAATAGCAGTAGGAAAAAAATGCAATTACTGTATTAATATGTTGAATTTGCACAACTAGAATGCAAAGTCATAATATGCATAATGACAATATATTGCATAATATGTGAATTGATGCCCAGATTTGAGGTGTTAGAATATGATAAACCTAGGCAGAAGGGCAGTTTGGCCAGCAGAAGAGGTTAATGTCTTATCCTAGCTTTCTACAACCAGCAAAGCTTTGAGTTAGGAACTCACTGTAAATGAGCAAATGCTAGCTTGACAGTCAAATTAGATTTCATGTTATCCATGTATTTAGCCCTACTGTGGTTAGGTTTTTTAAAACAAATAGCTAATATGCATCTACACTACACAAATAATCCAGTTTGAAACTGGATTATTTGCCATGGTGCCTTCCTGTGGAATCTTGTGATTTGTAGTTTGGTGAGGCACCAGCACTCTTTGGCAGAGAAGGCTAAAGACCTTGTCAAACTACAAATCCTAGGGTTCCATAGGAAGGAGCCATGGCAAAAATCCAGTTTAAACTGGATCATTTGTGTAGTGTAGATTAGGCCATAGATTGGGACCAGCCATGCAAAGGTTAAAAATAATGAATAATGCCATATCTAGTTTGCCCCTTAATCTTCCAGGGGATGGGTTTATATTCACTATTGAGGCACACAAGGTCAGAAATGGTTCCAGTATGATTTTTTTTAGCATCTGTTTTCCTATAATCATAGATCCGCTCTCAGACAGCACCTAGTTTTTTAGAACAGTCTCAAAAGAAAAAAGAAGAAGAAAAAAGAATAAAGTCTGCCAGGAAACCTCAGAAGCCTTTGAGAAATCTCAGGGGGAAAAAAAATCATATATGGAACTAGGGATGCAACCCCTTGACTGCTTCATCCTTACATGAGAAGATGAAGGGTTATGATAGTTTCCTCCCTGGTCCTGTAAAAAATGAACATTCCTTTGTGCTCTTCTCCCTCTATTTGAACCTCTCAAGGAATTCAGATATGGAGTTCAATGGTTATTCAATGCGGAGGGATTATTCTGCGGAGAAAAATGTGGGGGGAGTTAGTGAAAACCAGTGTTTTTGGCACCAAAAACAGGAGTATGTTTGGTGGTAAAAGCTCATGTGTTTTTCTCCACATAATAAGTTCACCTCAAAGATTTTCCTTGGTTTTTTTCCCCAGCCACAGATGCAGGTGAAACGTCAGAAATAAACTCTTCCAGAACATAGCTTCACAGCCCAGAAAAAAAAAACAAGGAAAATCTATGGATGCTGGCCGTGAAAGCTTTCGACTTCACAGTTCTCAACATTTCAAGAATAATGTATTAGGACAAAAATTGTCCAGCTGTTAGGAAACCCATTTTTTTTGACCTGAGAATGGATAATAATAAATATTCTTTCTATCTCTATGTGGGGCAGGACCCCCATCTATGAACCTTCCTCTCCTTCCTCTTTGCTTTGTATGCATATGCAGTCCTAGAATCATAGGATGTCTCTCCTTTACTTCTGATAGATTTTTTCCATGTGAGAACTGGTGTCTTGCATGTTTAATCTGATGCAGAAGGTTGAGATGAGGAACATTATAGTGGGATCCTTATCTGGCTTACTAGCTATCAGCAGAGTTTTTTTAAAAAACATTTTTGACTATAGCTCCCAATATCCCCTAGCCCTCCCCCAACAATATACTGGTAAAATGGAAGACTGAAAGTGTAGTTTAGAAACAACAGAGTTAAGGTTACTATTGACTACAGTATCTAATTACAAGATCACATATGTCTGATGAAAGAAGCAGCACCGTGCAATCAGAATGAATGAATTATTATTTCTGAAGAGCCCTGTCTGATTAACTACAGAGGAAGGATGGTATGTAATGCATGGGGTACGTGGCCATACATCTAACAAAGAGGATAAAAATAAATAGCGAACAGCTGTCTCTTCCTTTAAGCTTTGGCCATGCTGCTCACTTCATGAGCATGGGATCCTGCTGAAAAATATGGTATATATGCTTGCATGAGGCAGATACACGCAGAACACATTAATGAATCAATGTGAGCTGATTTATATGGGAAGGATACATTTTCAACTCCAGACCAAGACATTAAGTTAAAAAAAAAAAGAGAGAAAGTAATATATATTAGTCTCAAGGAGATGCACACAATGTCACTAAAACATATGGCATTATAAACATCTTGTACTGTATGGCACCATTTTAAGGGTGGTGGGTGCTGTATAATTCTCCTTTGGATTTAAATTTCTACAGATGATTAAATCAGAAAGGTCAGAGACATTCCCAACATCAAAAGCTCAAAACACATGTTCACCTCCTAATTTTTATTTGAATAAACAGGGCTTTGGTGGAAATCTCACTAAATTAATCATACCTAAAGTAGATCCACTGTTCATTTCAATGGGTCTGCTCTAGATAAGACTAACATTGGATTTAGCCCATCCATTTCCATTGTCTTTTGATGTGCCCCAGAGTTTACAGGAAAGCATTTAAGGATCCACTGTATAGCAAATGCAACAATGAAGTTCTTGTCTATTTGAGCAGGGACATCAGTATAGAGATGTGCCAAATAATTCCCTCATGATGAGAGACTCAAAATGTTCTGAAAAACCATAACAAATGGTCCAGAATGTCAACACTATATATTTCATTAAGGATTTCATCCTAAGAACCATTTTGGAATTAAATCTTTGCACATTTCCAGCAAGATAATAATTATTCTAAACTCTTGCGCACAGTTCTCCCTTGAGTAATATGATTTAGAATAAATTGCTACAAATATGGGATTGCTGAGGAATTTCAGTTATCCTGCTAGTAATGGGAATTGAAGGCACATAAGCTGGAAAATGCTGCTTGCAGCCAAAGGATGCCCATGGTATTATTACAACAACAATTAAGGATACTTCAGGCACCAATATGCCAAAATACCACATGAAAGCAGAAGGATGGTTTAAAAGATGATCATGTTTGTTCTGCCTAGCAATACACAAGGGGAGAGGAGGGAAGGAGCCTTTCCAAGCTGGAAGTTCCAGTGAACACAGACAGATGAAGGAGCTCTTTTGGCTTCTTGCCACACAGATGTTTATGAATGAATCTGTCAAAATGTAGGATTTGGCTTTACATAGCAAGTCCATATAAAATCACCCCAGATTGGTCTGTCTCAGAGAGATATTACGGAAAAACGGGGAAAGGTTTTCTCCATTGTTTGGTTTCTGCTATAGCTGTGCAATCTCATCTGCAGGTGTGATCACTTTTTCTCCTGGAGTTGGAGTGCTCACCTTCTACTCTTGCCTTGATCCTCACTTGATCCACTCAGTGCCTCCTAGAGCCTTCCCATGATGGGCAATTAGATCTCTGACAGGGTTTGAAAATGTATGTGTTACCTTGATGCTGCAAATAAAAGATTCAGTTTTTGCTGTTTACGTCATATTATTTATGGAGTGTTTTATACATAGTTGAAGGTTGACTCATAGAATCGTAGAATCATAGGGTTAGAATGGGCCTCATGGGCCATCTAGTCCAAGCCCTTACTCAGTGCAGGATCTCCAGCTAAATCATCCCCAGCAGGTAGCTGTCCACTCCAGACTCTTTTGGAAGACATCCAGAGAAGGAGACTCCAACCACCTCTCTAGGCAATTAGGTTCCATTACCAAACTGCTCTTACTGTCAAAAAGGTCCATCTAATGGTCAATCAAAATCTACTCTCCTGTAACTTTAAATCCTTAGACCTGGTTCTACTCTTTGGATCAGCAGAGAACAGGTCTGTCCCCTCCTCTGTGTGTAGCCCTTGAAATATTTGAAGAGTGCAATCATGGCACACTTCAGTCTTTGCTCCACCAAGCTGAACATGCCCAGATTCTCCAACCATTCCTCATATGTTTTGTTCTCCATACCTCTTATCATCCTTGTTATCCTTCTTTGAACTTGATTCTTTCAGAAAGATACACTTCCCTAACTACATCTGCTCATAGAAGTTCCATATCCTCCCACCATCTGGCAGTTGTCAAGTCCTGGAAGGAATCTTTCCTGCTATCACTTACTATGGGGAGGGAGAAGGGGAGCCCTATGGGAACAGGTGGTCTCAGTTCAGCCAGAGGGGAAAAATCAGGCTGTGCTCTCAGGTGGACTTCACCCCATTTTCCTCCAGGAGCCCAGAGCAGCCAGACGTTCATGGTCTGAAGTCACCAGTAAAAGACAACAGCAGGGGCCCTTCCTAGGGCTTAACAGTTGCTGTATACTGGGAGGTCTTTGGACAGAGGGCAAGGGCAAAAGAATAGCCATCTGCATTCCATTCAAAAAGGGACTTATGTATATGTAAGCTGCATTAATGCACATGTACATCACTAACAGGACACTGGTCATAAGACTTTATCAGATGCACAAAATATGGTGTCATAACAACACCACATAACCATGAAAGGGTGCACATATCAGACGACATCACCCTTTCATAGTTATGTCCCTGCCAAAACCCACACTTTTTAACTGATGGCTGAAGCCATCAATTGATCCCCTTTGGTGCTTTTTTGCCGGCATTGCCGGCATGTGAAACCTCACAGTTGCCCCCCCCCCCGTACTTACCCTGTCAATGGCCAGTCCAGTGTGAACACTTCCGGGTGAAATCCAGGTAAGTGACACACTTTTTATGACCCTCCCCAGGTTACTTGTAAGTTTTTTTAGTGTGTTTAGGTGCTTGTGTAAACTTTTTAAGTGCTGTTTTTGTTCTTCCTGCATGATGAAGTCTTGCAATAATCCAAGGGATTTCAAAGGAGGAAGTGAATGGAGCTCTCTTCACTTTCTCTTTCATTGCCAGGGAAGCCTTTGCTATGAAAGCAAGGTAAGTGTGATGTTG
This sequence comes from Gambelia wislizenii, assembly GCA_030847615.1. Classification (NCBI taxonomy): domain Eukaryota; kingdom Metazoa; phylum Chordata; class Lepidosauria; order Squamata; family Crotaphytidae; genus Gambelia; species Gambelia wislizenii. Next base: position 93,215,627 of record JAUMIR010000003.1, on the reverse strand, counting down.
GGGGGGCATTCTTTTGCTGGCATAAAATGGATTTTTTATGCCAGCAAAAGAATGCTTGAAGGGGATCGTCTGATAAAGTCCTTAGTGTGGTAATCATTGATTGAATCCTATTGGTTTGTTCCACCAACAGTAGATTAATTGAATCAATTGTTGAGTGGTGAGCCAACATGTAGGTAGCTCTCATTGATTCAGTGGGTCTACTCTAGTTGAAACTAACAACAGAATACAACACGCCACATTGTAGTGTGTGTTATAAGTCTTTGGGGCTATTACTTCATTTGCTATTTGCTATATGTTAGTGTTTGTGTGTGTGTGTTATAATAAATGTACTTGTAGTTCAATAAAATGAAATTTAAAATAAAAAATAAGAAAGAATTAGCATCCATATATTTCTCTTTACACTGTTACACTGAAGTGAGTTTAACAATCAATGCACACTGGTGATGCAATTTCATCCTCTATTCAGCAGAATTGCACTATCTGCATGTAAGAGTATATATTTCCCCATCATAATAAGTGTGAGTGGGAAGCCAACTGCTGCAGTAATGCTATTTTGTTTTTGTTTTTAATTTGTTTCATGAGCCACTCCCTGCATAAAAATCAGTTTGAAGATAAACAGTGAGCTTTCATAGACAGACAAAACACAAGGTTGTGCAATTATCTGAATGAACTGAGGCTGAACAAGTAGGCGGCCCGCAATTGCCAGAATTTGTGCACATGGAAAGCTTGGAATACTTACTTTTTTGGACCGCAACTCTGAGAACCCTTCCAGCTAGCCTGGTCAGTGGCCATATTGACTGGGTGATTCTGGAAGTTACAGTCCAAAGAAGCAACTTTTCAAATTATGTGTGGAATGGTTTTAAAATGACACCAACCAGCCATCCATATAATCCAAACCAATTTGGACTGGATAGTTTTGGTGTAGATCCTTTCAACTGTATGATTGTAAGAATGGTGTCTTCAAGAGATTGTATAGCATTTGCAGAACCCCTCAGGTAGATTTTTTTATAGTGGCAGCACAGTTCTCAGAAGCAAACCTGTTTGATTATAGAAGTTATTAAGAGATGCATTGTAGTGAATGGCAGAGTGTCATGCATGTGAGCATTGGAAACTCTCTTTTGGTCTGTTGAGCACCCTAAGTGGATTGGGAGACCTATGGCCCTACAGATGTTGGTGGACTTCATCATTCCTCAGGCAGCATGGCCCATGTTGATTCTTTGTGGGAGCCATAGTTTAACAACATCCAAAGAGCCACAGTTCTGCATTCTTGATTCTGCTGTCACCTGGAGATACTGGACAAGTTCCTTCACCTATCTCTCACCAGCCTAAACTGGAGCAGCAGCAGCAGCAGCAGCAGCAGCAGGTGGTGAACTCCTTTTTTCTCACAGAGAAAGGCATGGAGAAAGGTCAAATGGACCGAATGAGATCAGGGTGTTTCAGGGGTAGGGAACCACCCTTTGTGGTCTTCCACCACTTCAGACGCAACACAGCCCCCAGAAGCAACCATAAGCTACACCTTATGATCTATCTATCCTCTTATTGTCTACTCCACTCCAATGAACAGCATTGCTTTTAAGTGTCAGGCAGAGTGTTTTGTTTTGTTTTGTTTTTACCAGGTCTGCAGCCTGAGATCCTTTCCTGAGATTTCAGGGACTCTGTAACTTCAGGAAAAATTGCAGAAGATTCTGGTTCTATGTGGTTGTCTTAATGTGTTCTCATCAAAGGTAGGAATAGGCTACATGGGGCATTGTCCCCAAATAAGAATTCTGTCCCCAATGAAATTAATTTTGCCCCAAATATCTAGCATTGCAGAGAGTGAGACACTGAAAATCTTTCATACCCAGAACTCTTATATTTGCTGTGTTTACATCTCCTTAGCAACTTTGCCTGCCCTTTTCTCTGGGTGCCTAAAACTTTATTTCTAAAGACTCAACTGACATTTTAAATGACTGGAATTTTTTTTTTGGGGGGGGGAATGCCCTCATTTTGCTTCCCCTCTAGCTACACCTCTGTCATCAGCCATATTTGCTTTTAGAAAAGTGAGCTGATGTGGCCTGTGGTTTACTAGGGTGAAGTGGAAAATTACCCCCCACAGCTGCCCATCTCTCATCCTAGACCGTTTCCAGCTTTGTTGAAATCAAAAGTGTACCCAACACCCAGAAGGTCTGTGTGCTGTAGTGGTTTGAGCATTGGACTATGATTTTGGAGGCCAGGATTCAAATCCCTGCTCAGCTATGGAAACACACTGGGTGAGCTTGGGCAAATCACACTCTCTCAGCTTCAGAGGAAGGCAAAGGCAACCTCCCCTCTGAACAAATCTTGCCAAGAAAACCTCGTGATAGGTTTGCCTTAGGATCTTCATAAATTGGAAATGACTTGAAGGCACACAACAAAAACAACCCCACAACCCCTTTCCCTGTTGCAATGACAATGGCTTACACTTTATCTTTGTGCACTGTTTTAGCCCTCGTTTGAATCAAGTGCACATCTGCATACTTTGTAATGTTGCAGATGTTCTCTGCTATGTCCTTTTGAGATCCTACCAAGCACTAGCCAAGCCAGAAGCACTACAAGATGTGTTGTATCTGCTCTCACAGATGCTGAGCAGAAAAGCAGATACCTCAAACAGAGATCCAACATTTGGTATTGTCCTAGATTAGTTGGTACCTCACTAAAGGGCCTGCAATTCTGTTAGGAATTATACACTATCCCTTTTTTAAGTGCTGCTTCCCCCAATCTGGTGCCCTCCAGATGTGTTGGTATACAACTTCCAAAACCCATTCCATAGAGGCTATTGAATGCTCTGATTGAAGATGATGAATATTGTAGTTCACCACATCTGGAGGGTGCCAGGTTGTAGGCTGTTGTGGTAGATGGTTGACAAACCTGCTCCTGACAAGTTCTATAGATGGATGAAAACCAAGTGTTGCACTTTCCTTTCCCTACACCATAAACATCTGAAATTTCCAATGGCTTTCTTTTTCTTTTTTTGCCCTCCTGATCTTGAGCATGTTTGTGTGAGCAAATCTTCTACTTTGCACTGTGCACAGGAGCATTTAGCACAAATTAATTTCACACATTATTTTCATAATTAAAAAAAGAGATAAAACATTGTGACCTTAATTAGGATGACTTCCCCCTGACAAATAGGAAACATCTGTGGGAATACCAGACTGTAGTGGTGAGGCTGGGTTAAAAAACAAAACAAAAAACCCTGCTTAGAAACTTCAAGCATTTCTTGTAACACATGGACAGATTCTTTTCTAAGGTAAACTGGATGGAAAATTGAAATAAGTCTTTTGCTGCAGAACTCAGACGAGGGCTGACATTCTGTATTGCACTTACAGATTTGTAACCTAGAGTAGTAGTAGTAGCAGTAGTTGTTGTGTGCCTTCAAGTCATTTCTGACTTATGGCGACCCTATCACGGGGTTTCCTTGGCAAGATATGTCCAGAGGTGGTTTACCATTGCCTTCCTCTGAAGCTGAGAGAGTATGACTTGCCCAAGGTCATCCAGTGGGTTTCCATGTCCAAACAGGAAATGAAACAAAATGAAATGAAAGTAAATTGTTGCAGAGAAGATGGTATTCCTTGTAGTCACCAGCTCTTTCCACAACCCATTTTCAACACACACACACACACACACACACACACAGAGGGTTGATGAGTGTGATGAAGCTGGGCACAATTATGGGGGCTTGGCAGTCTGGAAAGGGGCACAGGATCTGACTATGTTGCATGTGTTTTGTCTTTCTCAGTAATATCATTGATTTTTGACATAGATTGCAAAATTGGTGAATTTCAAAGAAAACAATAATAATATACAAAAGTTTGCATTACAAAATATTTAGCTGGTCCTCCCTTGCTGGAAGGAGGAGCAGGAGACCAAGTGAGGGAAAGGAAGCCATGAGTAAGCAATTCTTAGCCAACTCCTCTGCCTCTGAAAGAAGCTTCTGAACATACCCTGGCTGACCTGAATTGGCCACCAACGGCCACGTGATGCAGGAGGGGGGCAACCTCTGCATGCAGGTCAAAGAGTGAAGTCAGGAACCTGGTCAAGGAGGAGGATGCTGGTTGTGGGTGGCAATGACTGTGTGTTCCCCCACCTCTGCAAGGCCTGAGGAACTCTGAGAGAATGAATGAACTTCCTGGGCTCAAATTTTCCTCAGTAGGATCTGAACCTACCCTCAGAAGCCCCTCATAAACACACACACACACACACACACACACACACACACACACACACTATTACAGCCTTCCACTAACACATTTTTTTTGAAGTCTCAGGAAAATGGAGAGCTGCCAAGGACTAGAAGACGAAGTCAGAGCAAGTAAAGCCAGGGCAACAACTGATAGAAAAAATGAGCCTACAGGCATCTTAGCTAGTTACCAGACAGGGAAAGCAAGGGTCATATTCCAAGCATGGAAAATGTCTGGCCCCCAAATATTGACATACTCACCTGTCAATCTCAGTGGAGTTTGGCTTGGTACAAACTGGGCCAAGCAACATTGGAGGGTTGGGGGTGATAGGTTTCTTGCTGTGTGCATTATAAAATTATTATTATTCCAAAGCTGTGCAGGTACAGAAATGGCCTACACATTCAAAGCCCTGCGACATTATAGCTGTCATTAGAATTGCCTTTTTGGTTCTGCCCAGCCTGCAAACCAAAGCTACTTTCCTGTAGCAAAGCATGTACATTATCAAGATGAATATTTCTTCCACGCCTTTGAAACTGATGTGTATGGCTTTAGATCACGAGATGAATCTTCAGGGGGATTATATTTCAGAAAGCAGCAACAAATAAGGGAGGAGCAAACTTCTGAACTGCTCTGGCCATTTCCTTTGGTTTCATCTTTTTTCCTCCAGAGAGAAATCTTGTCCAGCTGCAAAGTAAGTGGAGATAGAGTGACAGCCTGTGGCAAGACAGAAGAATTTCACTACCTTAATCCTATTGATTTTCATTTGCGTTTGATCTTCATTCTTCCTGCTTGTCAGGCAAGATAAAGGTAGTGGAGTTTGGGGCTTAGTCCACTCATTGCTTCACAGAAAGCTCTTCTTAAGCAATGGGGGAAAATATTACCTCGTCTCCTTGCATCTTGTTCCTTCAGGAAACGTATTGCATGCCAGGACTCAAACCTCCAGTGGCTGGATCTTGAGCCTTGGAGGTGTGTCAAGCAGGGATTCAATCTGTGTATCACCACAGAGTGGGGGCTAGTGGAATTAATTGCATGAAAACCAGCAGGAGCTATGGAATCCTTGTGATAACTATGGGTGTATACACGAAAGTGGTGGCCACTCTCAGTGACCAGTGCCAGGTACATGGGATTTCCTCCCTATAAACAGAGGAAGCTGATTGATACCCATTCTGCATCCACAGAGAGCACTGGTCACTGGTGGCTTTTAATCTGTTTCAGAAATTCAAGCTGTATATCCCATTATTTATTTTTACAATCAATGATACAAACCTGTTGAACATCAATAGGCCTAGGAAGGCGATGTGACAAGAGCGAAGCAATGCTATACCTGTCCCTGTCATCAAAAGCTCAAAGTCATTTTTTTTCCAGGGTCATAACAGCAATGGTAAGGAAAGGCAGACAAAATCTCTGGGTTTCAAGAAGTCTATTTCTCCAGTGGTTTAATTCTTTCAAGGCTGCAGCTTCCATGACATTTCACCCCTCTTATTGCTACTGCCTATGCTGGCATAGAAACACTGGTTGAATGCACCAGCAGATTCTGGCCCTAATCTGCTTCCCCCTTTGCTCCCTGCACCCTATTCTCATGTTGTGAAAGGTGCAGAATCTCATGCTATGACTAACATGGCTTCATTATGCTTATCAGGGTTTTCCCCCTGGGATTTAAGAGATGACAACTCCACGCATAGTATTATAAGGAAACATGATATCTGGGAGTCAGGACTTACATGGTACTAGCTGTCAGGTGCAGAAAAGTTTTAAGATTATGACATGATGACAATTAAAACAAAGCTTCTAATCTTTTGCCTAGAAAGTCCTCATTAAAAAACCCAGCAGTCAAGTCTAGATAAGACCCTCTTGGGCTGCATCTGCACTGCAAAAATAATCCAGTTTGATACCCGTTTAACTGCCATGGCTCAATGCTATGGAATCCTGGGGTTTATAGTTTGTTGCGGCACCAGAGCTCTCTCACAGAGAAAGTTAAATATCTTACAAAACTACAAATTCCAGGATTCAGTAGCATTGAGCCATGACAGTTAAAGCAGTGTCAAACTGGATTATTTCTGCAGTGCAAATGCAGCCTAGATCAACAATACCTTTTTAAAAAAACAGAGTCTGATCAGCAGCACGTGTCTGGTCAACAAGATATTTCATAGCACGGTTGATCAAAAGCTGGCCAACAGGGCTGGTTCAAGACATTTTACTGTCAGTTCTTTCAATACTGGTGGTAGGACAATATCTTCCACTGTACCTGAGAGCAGGAGCTTAGCTTAGTGGACACAGAGCAGACTCATGGAACACATAACTCTGTTGTCTTAACACTTTGCTCTGCCTCCCTCATTGTCTTCTGCCTGAAGCTGCCACCTAATGTTGCCTACAGGTGGGAGCAGCCCTGTTGCAAATGTCATAGCAATCAGCCTTCTGAATGTCCATGTTTTAAGTCACCATCATGAGTAGCCTGGCACCCCTCTTGCCAAAAGGAGATGTGTGTGTACATGTATACCTGTATATGTATGTGTGTGTGTGTATATGAATGTGTGTGTGTATAGTCATCCTTGGGTTTTGTATCCACAGATTCAACCAACCATGGCTCAGAAAATATTGAGGGGGGGAAATCCCCAAAAGCAGACCTTGATGTTCACCATGTTATATAAAGGACACCATTGTACTACACCATTGTATATAATGAGACTTGAGCAGCCACGGATTTTGGTATCCACATGTTAGCATGCCCTACTATCCCTCTCCGTGGGATTCCATAACTGGACAGATTAAACACTTTTCAGGGTCACATTGGCTTAAGCAGACTGGAGGTCAGTTGAAGGTCATGGTGACCTGAGAGGTATCTAGAAATATAATAGTAGGAAAGTCCATGTTTGGATTATACAGAAAGCCCCATGATGGGTTTATGCTAACAACCCAGTCATTAAGGGGTATGTGCTAATCCTTTCTTCCAGCCCTGGGCGTTTCAAGCAATAATTCAATCAAGGGACCATTTCTCATGCCATACCTTACTGAAATCTCCCTCCTGTCTAACCATATGAGGTTGTCGCAAGCCAATCAATGTTCGATCTCTCTGCAATTAAAGCAATCAGTTGGGTTTCAGTTTCTTTTGTCTATTCTGTGGGAGAGCCATTCAAGCTTTGTTATTACTAACTCATCTCTCCAAGGCACAGAATAGAGGTTAAATATTAGAGCCCCCAATGATAACAAAGTGTGCAACAGTGCATGGACCCTTTCTTTCTTGGCTTGCCACAGATTAGAACCTTCTGTGCCATCCTCAGACACCTGTATGAGTAGCTTCACTGCACAGAACTCTCTTCTCTTCCAGACTGGTAACTATCACCCTATCTTCCCGGAACTCTCTTTTTATCCAATGTTTCTGCCTTACTCTGCTATAGCCTTCTATGGTTTGTAAGAACATATGTTGTGTATGTTAGTTCACTTTCTGTATTACTCCAATAAAATACTTTGTTTCACTTTAACTGGAGCCTGCTCTACAGTTATTACTGGTATACATAGGTGAAAAGATCCCTGAAGTTACTCTCCTCTCGTAGGCCTCCTCTCTGAACTAATAATTACTCAAAATATTGAAGAAGATTTTGGAATCATGGATGGGACTGTAATGTACCCCCCAACTCTTAGCACATGTGGGGTCCTGGAATCAACCCCCTGCTGATACTGAGGGTCAATTGTATATGGGGTTGCATAATAGCAAACATGCCTGATAGTCCATATAGAGTGATAATTCTGGGTTAATGATTGCAAGAAGGATTCATGTTGACTAATTCAAAATGAAAGGAATGGACTGACCCTGGATAATTGTTCTATCAATATTCATGAAAAGATTACGTATGTGTATGTGTGTAGGGGTGGGACTAAGTTTTCCATCACACTGTGAACTATCTTGAACTTTGGAAAAAAAATAATTTATGTATGCATGAAAGGTTAGCTAACCCGCATGATGAGTGTTACAGAGAAAATATTACAGTTTACCCAAAAGCAGGAAGCCACTGGGTAGGCAGATTAAGGTAATCTTTATTACTGATTTTGAAATCATATCTAAGTATGTTCTTTATTCCCAAGATTTTAATCTAAAATTTTAAAAAAATAGGATTTTAGAATTGCTTTCTTTGATTCTTTACCTTAATAGGTAGATTGGCCAATTAATTACTGTCCATTTCCTTTGTAGGGCTTTATGATGGCAGAGGGCCTATAGGATATCCAAGCCATTCTGAAGCTGAGTTCCTCCAGCTGGCCAGGCAACAGTCTACTATCTCACCACTAAGGCAGCCATCTTTGCTCTTACAATAATAATATGTGGGCAATTTTTCATTCCTGAAATGTCTGCATTAGGTTGGGTTTTCCTTGTCTCCTCTCCCACTCCTGAGGAACCAGACTCAAAAACAGCGGGGGGGGGATCTATATTCTCTCTCTATTCTGCCCGAATTAATCAAATAAATCTTCTTTAAAGCAACACTAAATGAGTCACAGATGGGCTTGCCCTTTTGCAGGTTGCAAAAATCACCCATTACAGTTCTTTTAATTTATCAGAGGCAGAGGAGAAAAATAAGATGCCCTCTCTCTCCTTTGCTGTAATAATCAGAACCAGTCTATCTGGCAGTCTAATTTACTCTAAATACATAATGATAGTTGCAGTGAGGAATATGTGACCTCTTTGGAAATCACTAAGACAGAGTGTGGTGGATAGCTTTTATAAAACCAGGTTTAATAAAAAAGAGTGTTATATTAAGTATGGTTGCTGGTGTACGTAAGCATATGGTTTCCATATCGGGAGCAAAGATGGCAAACACATGGTTTACCTTTTAACTAACCTTTCTTACAGCCTCTGCTCCTTACTATGCGAGTAACTCTTCTCTTATATATAGTCATGCAGATGCCTTGCAGAGGATGTTAATCCTACAAATCTCTCACTTAAAAAACTAAACAAACTCCGGTTCACAAAACTATCTTGTCCTCCTTATTTTTTACCCATTCAGAGAAATTTCAGTAGCTGCAATTTAGGGTATATCTTGATCAGCCTTTCCATCATGGGGCCTTCCAGATGTGCTGGATCTTAACTCCCAGAATCCCACATTCAGCAGTGAGGGATGGCATACACATAGCAGTGGTTGGTGGCTTCCGTGTTAGTGGATTAATGAATCCAAAATGTGTCTAGATTTACTGGTTAAATTATTTGAGATCTCCAGTGGAAGCTGTGTTGCCTAGCCATGAGGCTAGCTTGGCAGTTATGAGATATGCCTTTTTCTGTAACCATGGAAGAACCTTCCAAGGACTATTAGGCATCTCCAGTGTAAGGGGGCAAAATGGACAGGACTGGGTTGTGACCAGAATTTTTTTTTTTTTTGAGACTGTAACCCCAGGTCCCATGCAGTCTGGGGGAGTCTGAGAGAAGTAACTTCTCCATGCTGTGTGGCAAGAATCCTGTTTATGCATGTGTACCTTCTCCTATGGAAGCAGCTGGACATTTTTGTCCATTGTAGAGAATCTGCAATCAGTTCAAGGTTTCAGAAGCTGAGTTGCACATGTGCTAGCCTTGTAAATGTAGCATTGTGCATGTAGATATGCATGAAATGTACATGTTTATGAGATGCATAGGTACATACAATGCACATAAAATGTACATTTGCTTGAAGATGCAGGTGTGCATTCTGTTGCACGACATTGTCAAACAACACAAGGGTGGCATAGTACACTCAATGTGGAGATTACAGTATGCAACCCCAATGTAGGGCCTTGACCACTGTGAGATATCCTATGGTCTTTCTGTCTTCTTCCTGTGACTGTGAAGTATTGTGCCAACAAAGGTGCATGTTTAAACACTTCCACTGAAGTCAATGGAAAGGCCCTGATTTCTTCACTCTCCTTCTTCCCATTGATAATTAAATACTCATAATCCACTGGTCCTTCCAGGATCAGACCCAAACCAAACAATTATCAGAGGAAGTTCTGCTGCAATAAATAGGTGAGTATTATCTCCTTGCAAAAGATGAATAAAGATTATTTCCTTATGATGAGTAAGTATTTCTCAGTGATTACATTACCTCTTGTAATACATCATCTTCTTACATAGTTATCATGGAAGAATAGAAGAGGAGCTGGAATATGTGGAAAGGAAAGGCAGCATCCTTTCTCAGTCACTCTGCGATGCCCCAAGGAGCATTCAAATCACAGAAACTGCCCATAGCTTCTACAATTTTTTTATCTTTTCCCCAGGCAGGCCTTCTCCAGGCAAACAAGTAACCATCCAAATGCATGCAGGGAAGAATATTCTCCCACAAGCAAAACCTGAAGCAGTGCCGAGGAGAAACACAACCTTCTCACTCTGGGGTTTGCCAGGTATTTTGTTTTTAAGAGTGCATGACAGACTGAAACATAAGAGGTGCAGCCATACCCCGCCTAGAAATACAGTGATGGGGAAAGCTATAACTGATTGCTCTTTTAGTCACCGCACAGCTTTGAAAGACACAAGAGAATAAAAACAGCTAACAACCTCTCATCAGTGAGACTGTTGGGACTGAGGAGATTTTTAGATGCGATTTTCGGGTCTATATATTCCAAAACAGCTCCGTTGCTGCTGTGCGGCAGGGGAGCAGTTTTGGACGACGCTGTTCCTCTGCCGTACCCCTCCGTGTCACTTCCATGACAGAATGGAGGAAGCCGCATCATATTTCACTCATGAGCAACAATCGTGAGTGAAATATGATGCGGCTTCCTCCATTCTGTCACGGAAGTGACACGGAGGGATTCGGCAGAAGAATGGCATTGTCCAAAACTGCTCCCCTGCCGCGCAGCAGCGACGGAGCTGTTTTGGAATATATAGACCTGAAAATCGTATCTGAAAATCTCCTGAGTCTACCATGGTTTCTGTTCTAAAATTTGTGTCTCTTTTGCCCCTTCCTCTGTTCTTCTAATCCTGAGGACCCCAGTGTGCTGTCCATGGTCACCATTGTGCCTGGGGACATGTTCCTTCAAGCCCATAATGTGTGCTAATTCTCCTGGCTTCTTTTTTGTGTGTTTTTTTTCATATTTATTGTTTAAGCCTTCTGGGAAATGTATGTTTTGCAACTGCCCATGTTCAACATAGCAGCCAGTTTTTTTTTTAATAGTGCCCATTTAGACTGATTGATTGATTGGATTTATACTCCACCCTTCTTCCAAGGTGGGATCCAAGGCAGCTTCCACAAGTTTAAAACATGATTATATTAAAATCTTGTTCTACAAGAGTTAAAAAAGAATTAAATAGCAATGTATTAAAAACCATGGTTAAAACAGAAACACATCTCTATATACAAAAATCTTGGGTATGCACAATGGCCTTAAGTATGTAGGTATGTTGCCCCCTGGGTATGTACCTCCTGGGTTTAGATGTCTCACCTCTTTCAGTGCACTGATTGGCAGCCTAGGATCCCCCCTCAGCCAATCACCACGCACCTGAAAATTCCCTCTCCACCTCACAATCCACTCCTGCCACTCATGGCCAATCTGCATATTGATAGCAATGAAAACTCCTGCCACTCATGGCCAATCTGCATATTGGGAGCAACGAAACAATGTGCTAGAGTGTTTGCTATAGTTACTAGCTGCTGTGACAGGACCCAGGCAGTCAACTGGCAGCAGGAGCAGCAGCGGGACCCAGGCAGTCAACTGGTGGCGGCAGCGGGACGCTGCTGCCACCACTGCCACAGGACCCAGGTAACTGGGCAGGAGGTCTACCAGGTATTTTTTTGGGAGTTTTTAAATGGCGTACAGTATGCCAGGTCCAGCTAGTTTAAAACATAATTGCTAATAACAACTTAAACAATAAAATGCAGTACACCACTTTACTCACCCTGTTGTTGTTGTTGTTGTTGTTGTTGTGTGGAAGTAAACAGTGTGAGTGGTCATGGTGCTGAAATTCTGGGGTGGCTCTTTCTCATGATTACAGCAGTGTGTGATAAGAAGTGTTACTATGCCTGGATACTTATGCTTTAAAATATAGTGGGACAAAAATGTTTTTAGAAGCTCGTCTGATAATTTCCTTAGTCCTATTTAGAATAGGCCCACTGAAATCAGTGGGATTTAATTATCATGGCCAGTGGAAATCACGATGTCTTCCAAAAGTTGTTGGACTGCAACTCCCATCAGCCATGGTCAGTAAGTGCTGGGAGCTGGAGTCCAACATGTGTGTTTCTGTGTGTACACAATTCCCATCCCTAGCTTTGACTACTCTCCTCTAAGCATAACAGAATCTGGATTCAACATGGAGCCTCTATAGGATTGTTGGTATCACTACAGAGTCTTAGCCCTTCTCCTTGGCTGTTTACAGGCTATCAGTTCCCCATAAAGGCCTCTCTCTTCCCAACCCAGACATCCTCCAGATGTTCTATACTTGCTGTTGTTCTTGTTGTTGTCTTCATGTCGTTTCCAATTTATGGTGACCCTAAGGCAAACATATCACAGTGTTTTCTAAGGCTGCTAGTGTGTGACTTGCTCAAGGTCACCCAGTGTGTTTCCATGGCTGAGTGGGGATATGAACCATGGTCTCCAGAGTTATAGTCCAACACTCAAATCACTACGTTATGCTGGCTCCTTTCCATCAATCCAACACAATGGTATGTAGCCCAAAATAACTAGACGGCACCAAATTGTCAAAGGCTAACTAGGCTAGCTATTGCAACTAGGCAGTCCTTCCACTTTGCTTTAGCCTTTTTCCCAGCAAAAGAGTTTATTTGCAAGTTGTTGCAGTGGCTTCTGTGATTCTCTCCCATTATTTCCAGTGGTGACAATGCCCTGTTTTATCAAGGGCACCACATGATCCAACATTGGCTTGGAATTAGTTGGAAAGAACTGGGTTATTTTTCTAAATTGTGAGTGAGGAGAGGAACATTTCTATTTTTGGAGCCCAGTTTCAGGACTGATTGGGGAAATTGCCTCCTCAGCACTTTGAATTATTCCTTGAAAAATCATTTCATCTGTAATCTGGATCTCCATGGGCTCCACTCAAATTTTGCCATGGATATCATCACTCTGCTTTTCTGCTTTATCAAATATGCTCAGAATTGACCAAACCTAGAATTCATCTAAAAATATTAGGCAAGAAATCAGAGAGATGTATAGGAAGTCATGAGATGTGGTTGGGTTTGCTAAAATGAAGAAAGAAATTGGATGATTTCTTCAGACCACTCTAAAATTCTTTTAATCACTATGAAAGATGCCCTTGGGGTTATGGAACACAAGCCAGTTCTGGACCAGTTGGAAAAAACATATCTACACATGCACGTGCCATGTGTTAGTAAATTTGTTTTGTTTTTTAAAAAATATTTTGCTTGATACTTATACTGGCCAGAATCCTGTTGGGGTGTTGCATCTTCATAAGTGGACTTACCTGTGAAGGAATTAGAATCACACAGTTGCACAACATCCATATCCAGCAGAGGGCTTACTATGTAGCGGAGCTGGCAAAGTGTCCAATGCGCATTGGCGCCCAATGCATAATGGGACTGATGCACATTGGTCCTGATGTGCATTGCATTGGTTCCAATGAGCATTGGGCACCAATGTACATCAGGCACTCTTGCCAGTGTCTCAACAGGCATCTTTGCAATTCAGTAACCGGGTTTCTTTGTGCCTCTGCTACTTAGGTAGGTGTACACAAAGTTCCGACCATTGTCTGCTACCTCTGCAGGTGGATACCATGAAACTCATACTATAACTACCCCTGCACACAAGTCATGACAATTAAGTATATTATTTATATTTATTATGTTATTAAAATGTTTATATCTACCCTACATTTGAAGATCTCAGATTGGCTTACAGTAACATCAGTTTAAGGAGATTTTCACACTACACTGGTATAGTGTTACTATTCCACTTTAACTGCGCTGGCTTTGGAGATTTTCACACTACACTGTTATAGTGTTACTATTCCACTTTACTTGCTATGGCTGCCTCCTGTGGAATCCTGGAATTTGCAGTTTAGGGAGAGTTTACAACTCTCAGCCAGAGAGCTCTTAGGCCTCACTAAACTACAAACCCCAGAATTCCGCAGGAAGAAGCCAGAGCAGTAAAAGTAGAATAACACTATAACAGTGTAGTGTGAACATCTCCTTTGTCCTGTGGAATTCTGGAGTCTGTAGTTTAGTGAGGCCTAAGAACTCTCTGGCTGAGAGTTGTAAATGCCCCTCCCTAAACTGCAAATCCCAGGATTCCACAGGAGGCAGCCAGAACAAATAAAGTGGAATAGTAACTCTATAACAGTGTAGTGTGAAAATCTCCTAAAATAATACATATACATAATAATTTAAACAATTAAAGATATATTAAATCATTTATCAGTTAAAACCAAATAATTTAAAACTAGTTAAAACAATTTAAAATGATGGCAACCATAGCACATGTGCAAATTGGACAGAATCAATTAGGCCTGAAGGCTTTACTAAAAAGCTATGTTTGGCTTGGTCCTGGAATAACACCATGGTTGATGTCAATCAGACCTCCAAGGGGAGCCACCATAGAGAAGGCCCTCTCTCATCCTTCCACAACATATTACACACAAAGGTGGAATATAAATACCTCAACCCCACCCCACCCTGGAGTCTTCAGTTCTTGGGCAAGCATATAGAGACATCCTAAGCTGTTTAGTTATTGAATCATCTATATAGGGGCCAGCTTACAATTAACATTTGTAACAGCATCTTACCTATCTTTTTATACAACACAACACACACCAACCAGTTCCTTTTTTTAAAAATAGTCAAATTTATTAGAAGTATCAGAACTTTTTCATACATTTCCAGATTGTTGGGATTAGACATTGCAATGCTCCTTTAGGCATATGCTCTGAGAAGGTGTTAAGAAAAGGGGTGTTTTAATTTATGGGGAGGTGGAATACAGTAGGTTTGGTCATGATAAACAACCAAGTTCTTTCACCTTCTTAACAGTGCTCAGTTCAGTTGGTTATTCGCTTGCAAGCTGAACATGGGAAGACAATGAGTGATGACACCCCTCGTGTGAACTTTACAGGAAGAAGAAGAGATAAATGCTGACACTTGTTCCACTCTTCTTAGTAGCTGCTGGTTCTGCAGCAGTGAGTTATAAATCTATGGGTCCCCTTGCTTTTTCGTCACTTGCCTGATCCTGTGCCCTTCTTTTCATGTGCTGTAATTACTAACATCTGCTTTCTGATCCAGGACTGGATAGAATTTGCAAAGGCACTTTCTATCCAGAACAATGGCAACAGCTGTTTCATTTAGCCTTGGGCCAGCACTTCCTCTTCAGTCTACAGCTGTCCTCCTGTGTCCAATTTATGTTGCAGAGCTTTCTTTCCTTCTTTCTTTCTTTCTTTCTTTCTTTCTTTCTTTCTTTCTTTCTTTCTTTCTCATTATTAACTCATTTGAAAATAACATGGAATCTATTCTGTACTGGAGCATCGTAGAAAACAAAATAAATAATCCAGGCTATGCTGGAGTGAGTAACGTAAATAGTGGGATATCAATAGAAGTGGAGGGCAGTAGCAACTGACAGCACAGTGTTATACATGTATCTGCAGAAGTAAGTCTCATTGCTTTCACAGGCTTACTCCCAGATAAGTGTCTAGAGGGTTGCAGCCTAAAGAACTAGAAATATTAATGATTCAAATGTGGAGACTATAGACTACTCTGAAACAACTTGCCAAGTGTAAGCGATTTAGTCAGTAATATGTCTCTCATTCCCATGGGAAGCTCTTTCCAAAGCACTCTCAAGCCATACGTTAAGGGTGCTACGCATTTCTGCTACAACAGTGCTGAGACCCACCTGATCCTAATGTTATCATCCTTTCAGTGCCCAGTAAAGACAATCCTCTACTCCCAGCCATTTGGTGACTGGACTTGTAAAAAATGTCATTATGCCAACCAATTGATTGTTTTAATGGTATATTGATCTTGGGTGGTTTGGCTATATATTATGGATATATTGTTTTTTATTTTTCTTGTTTTTATGTATTGCATATTTTAATACTGTAAAAGGCATTGAGCCTTTTTTTTAAGAAAATAATATCTAATAATTTGATCCTCTTCCTCCCTATCATGCAATTCATATGAAATGGGGACCACCCCCCTCCACTCACACAGTGCACATGTACACATCTCCTTCCTTCATCTCCCACCCTTCATGACTCTCTTCTCATTAGGGTTACCGATTTTCAATGCCTGGCCCCTCTCTCATGGCAAAGAGGAGGAATCTAAAAGCGAAAGCACTGCCTTGAAAATTGTGTTGTATATATATTTTCCTGATTTGTTATACTTTAAGAGATTCAGAAGAGGGACTACTCTCTATCTGATAGAGGCTTTGTGGACCAAATTACTTATCCCTTTCTTTACATAGTATATTTAGCTAAGTAATACACTGTCTTGTAGTATGTATATCTACATCTAAAACATAACCTGTGCATATACAGTATATGCAGAATATCCCACATATCATAGATATTGCATGCAAAATTTAACAGATGATACCTCTGTTTACATTGGATTTGCATTTTTTTACATTTACTGTTAAAAAAATTCTTTACATTAACAGTAATCTGCACTGGATGGAACTTTTCCCTTGGCGCCAGCCAGAGGGACATCAAGTCTACACTACAGCTGGCAATGGCAGGACAGACAGCATTTCACAAAAAGTTATTGAACTCTTTTTTTACAGCTGGTGTCCATGTGAAGATGAGTCAAGAGTGTACCCCCAAAACCCTAGCATGAAAGCATAATGGGTTTGTGGGTGGCAACTAGAACTCAATGATAGCCCTTCTGGATACTTGACTGAAAAAGTGATTATGAGACTATAATTCTAAGATTTGGTTTCTGCTCCCTTCATTTCATAAGTGTCTCCACCAATTTTATTTTTGATTCTTTTAAATTTTACTCTAATGCTGTTTTATTGATTATTTTAATAGTTGGTGTATTAATGTTTTAATTAAAAATGCCTTATTTTATAAAGTCCCTTTGCTCTTAAGTAAGATTATTTTTTTAATACTAGTAGATTAAACTAGCAGAATGAATAATCTTTAAGACTACTGTTTTATACACACATAACTGGAAGTAAGGTTGCTGCCACACTGAAGAAATAATACAGTTTGACACCACTTTAACTATCATGGCTCCATTCTGTGGAATCCTGGGATCTGTAGTTTATAGTGGTACCAGAGCTCTCTGACAGAGAAGGCTAAATATTCCACAAAACAACAGACCCCAGGATTCCATATCATTGAGCCATGGCAATTAAAGCAGTGTCAAAATGCATTATTTCTGCAGTGTCAGCAGCCATAGTCACATTGAACTCAGTTGGGCTTAGTGCTTGGTAGAGATATTTAGAACTGCATAGGATGTTGTGGAAAATTCTCAGGTCACAACTAGCAGCATCAATACATGCTGTGGATTGTGAAATTTATAGTGCACAAGGGATGGCCTAAGACAGTGGCTCTTAACCTTTTCTTTACCAGGGACCCCCTTTTGTTGCATGGACCCCCAAGACTTAACTCAAGATTTAAAACTCTAACAATAATAGATGATGATGATGATGATGATGATACAATTACATCATCCATTAAACCTTCCCTTAGAGGCGGGGGAGAGGAAGACTTTTCTCCTGCTTCTTCCTTCAAGTTTGTGGCTGGAAGGATTGAAGAGCAATCAATGCACAGGCCAAGCCAGCCAGCCTTTGCCTTGGCTCCTGTCACATGGGCTGAGCAGCCTTCAATCCTTTGTGGACCCCCTGTGAGACATCGCGGGCTCCTGGGGGTCTGCATACCAAAGGTTAAGAATCACTGGCCTAAGACATTTTGCTACCTGAGACAGGGCACCCAATGATATCATGCTCTCCCAAAGTCAATATGCTCAGGACTCTTCTGTTATTTTGGCACATGACAAAAGAAAATTTCACAAGCACTTCTTTCCTCTCCTATCAGTAAAAATATCAGAATAAAAAAATGAAACAACTAAGAATGTGTTGCCATTCATGACATCCAAAAGCTACTGCTTGACGTGGCTACCTCACTCTGTCTAATGGTAGAGTTGGGCCTGAAGTCCACATTGAAAGTTGAACATGATGGTGCATCTCCCTATCTATAATTGCCAGTCATGATTTCTAGATACCCATAATCATTGCAATCTTGTGAAGACTGTCAATTGCTGTGTATGCTGCATTTGTCTAACTTGGGAACATATAAAGGCAAAATACCTGGCAAGTGGATAGATAAACAAAGAAAACCAGGGGGCCAAGAGCAGTCTGGTAATTGTAATGGCAGAGTCTTCCCAATAAGACCCTATTTTTTCCCTTCTCATGGAGGAGGATGGAAAGGTCAACCGGAGAACAGACAAATGAGAGCTGTTACCTTTACTATGTTTGTGCTGATTGGAGGGAGCAGCTGGGTGCTTTTCACAGTACAAGGAATTCTAATGGTTAAGGAAAGAAATTAGTCCCACTTCTTTAATGTTCAAATATTTTATTGAGCTGAGAAATCAGGGCTTATTCCTACATTAATTCCTATTGATGACAGATCAGATCTTCCTTTGTACTCCTCTTAAAAGGCCTACCATCCAGTTAAGCCATCCTTCTAGGTTTTCCTCAGGACTGTGCTAAGTTGTAAAGTTTCCCTGATTTTGCACTTCAACTATGGAATGAAAGCAAGAGGAAGGCAGATTACTAAACCAAATTCCCCCCCCCATCAGCCTTCCTCCCCGTCCCACAGTCACCCTATGTGTAGTTTCTAGAGTGAATGCTACAATATGGAGAAATTAAAGAATCACAAAATTTGTGGACTATGTACTGTAAATGGACAAACACAGTCTCAAACCCTCATCAAATACAGCTGGTTACTTATAATTAATTCCCTTTTCAAGTAACAAAGGTATAATTGAGGTACATTATCATTGTTACTTTACATGAGGTAAGATGGCCAAAATACATGGATTACCAATGTTCACCATGGAAATATGGTATGTTGGATGCAACCTTTCTTTCCCCACAAGTGCATCACAAAGCACAGTTACCTGGCCTAAAGGGCTCAGGGCATGTCTAACTTGTCTTGTGATGAACCTGTCCAGACATTACAATCTTCAGAAGAGGCTGTCTTTAGAACATCATCACCTGGAGAAGTCTTTCTGCTTTTTGGCTGTGAGAGCATGGATCACTCAGAGTTGCAACCCATTCTCACTCTGGGTGCTTTTGGAAAGGATGTGACAGATGCACCAAACTAACTTTTCAAACTGTTTTAATTACTCATTTTAATGTTTTAAAAATGTTTAAATTGTTTTGTCTCGATGGTTTTTATGCAGAGGTGAACAAACGAGCCCCCCAAAGATGTTTTTGTGGCATTTGACCCTTCCAGACTGCACTTTTTCAGGCAAAAAAAAAAAAAGTGAATTCATTCTCCTAGGAGACATCAGGAATAGCAGTTGCATACCCCTCAACGTTTCACAGATGAAAACTGGGACATATGTGACCCAGCAATGTCAGATTGTGGTCAAGATGGCAAAAGTTATTAAAGAGGAAGAACAGACAAGCTAAGAGAGACTGCAGCAGTTTGCTTTGGCCTAAGCCTACTGGGAAGGGCATAATTTTCCCCCTCCTCTCCTCTTCCCTATTGAGTTAATTGAGTACAAACTATTTTTGCACTTTGAACTCAGCTTATACCAATTGAAGTAAACTGAGGGCAAACGAGGGAAACTGAGGGAAGGTGGAAAGAGGAGAGAGAAACAGGTACATTTTAAAAAGAGGTAAAAAGTGGGATGACAGTGTTGATTGGGACTCTCCTTGCCCATTAAGGACACTTGGAGGGTACACAGTTTATCTTTTTAATAGGTTATAGGGCCCCATACATGGCTTAACATAACAAAATACCTGTGTTTCAAAACCAGAGGTAGACTTCTGTTTGCTTCTGTTTGCTTCTGGGATTTTGTTTTTTAGCAGTCCATGTCATTCCCATAGAGTCATGAGATCAGAAAATGGTCTCCCACAGCTTTGTAGGAGTTTCTCACTTCAGTTTTAATAGCTGTATTGGTCAGTTTATTTTTAATGAAGTTTTTACACACTTTTTTTTTTTTTGAGGAAGCGGAGGCAGGATAGAAACATTGTTGTGTTCCTAGAACTTGTCTGCTAGAGGATGGGGCTACAGAGGAAAGGGCTTATTACAGCAACCAGAACATGAATACTGTATAGGCAAACTGATCTATTTATTTGTATTTCGAATGCAGTGCTATGTATGTTTCCTCAGCCCTAAGTCCTACTGTATTCAGTGAAACAAACGTACACCCAGGTAAGTGACATAGGACTGCAGCTTGAATTGGTTAGGACACAAATGGGCAAAACACTGCCTGTGTGTTTTTCCTTATATTGCAATATAGAAAAGAATGATAGGCTTAGATTTTAAAATGTCATGGGAGAAGCCTAGAATATACTCAAGGGTGCTAGGATCCCACCAGCCTACTGTGGTTGCAGCCTTTTGTACAACGTTGAATGAGTATATGGGAAAGCGAAGTTCAAATAACTAGCTGAGGGGAAAGATAGTGATGTTCCCATTTTTTCCACCCAAACTCACAGAAATATTATGGGAACAGATGCCAAAAGAAACAATAGAAAGCATGTGGCACACTGCCAAATTAATCAGGAATAATGGCAACAATAATAATGATAATAGTAATTAATGGAAGAAGAATAACCAAAGCAGGCAATTCTATCTGTTTCTTTGCCAAAGTGCAAAAGGCCACACTGCTTCAGATAAGCCATATAAGTAGTTCATGAGACACCTCTGAGGACCAGAGCTTTAAAAAGTTACTGTTTGAATTACAACTCCCAGAACCCCCTGGCCAGTATGTCATCCAAAAAGTAACTTTCCCATGCTGTACTGATCAAAAACAAGGCCAAACAATACCTAATTTGTTTGAGGAATTTATCTCCATTGCCAATTGCTCGTGATCCACAGTATGATGAGGAAAAGCTCAAGACAGGGACGTGAAAATAAAAAGACAAGTCCTCCAACACGAAGCCCCACAAAACAAACAAAATAGTTCACCACCACCAAAGGTGTAGATATTATGGGGGGAGGGCGCAAATAAGAATTCTGCCCCTCCGATTTTCTTTCAAACACTACATTTCTAGCATTAAAAAGAGTGACACACTGAAGATTGTTCACACCTAGAACTCTAATGTTTGTCCTGTTGTCATTCCCTTGATAACTTTGCTTGCCTCTCCTTTTTGGGGTGTGTGTGCGTGCGTAAACTGTATTTCTAAATGCTCATCTGAATTTTTTATGTTAATGCAATGCTAGAAATCTGGGGACCAAAGAAAACATTCATCAAGACACAGAATTCTTATTTGGGGAACGATGCCCTTATTTTGCTCACCACCTTTGCCAGCCTTTGAATTTGTGTCTGAATATATCCTTTTATGCTTCCAAGAATGTGTTCTTCTGCATTTGTCTGGGACACAGGCATGAGTTTTTACCCCTCATTCATGTTCTGAGTCTAAATACTGGTCATAATCACTGTTCAAATCAAGCAGGCCAATAGAACCTTTATATCCCTAAGGCAATTTCCTCTAGCAGATTCATATCTATTATTTGTGAGCAATTTCTTTAAAACAAGATCTTTCCCCACTGAGAAGGGCGGGGGGAAACAAGGCTTTTGCAATGAGAAAACTTCCTCACTTTGCCTCAGTCTGATGAGGAATTCCATTGAACTCAGAGCAAATAACATGATGATTATAGCTGAACAGTCAGAGGAGCTAACATTCAGCAAGATCTTGAGGCTTTTAATTTATTTTTATTTTTGTTACTCTCCAGCAGACCATGCGTTAAATCCAGGCTATAGCTTGGCAAACTTATGTTTTTGGACTACAAGTCCCAGAATATCCCACCTGGCATGGCAACTGTCCATATTATCAACAGTGTGGAAAAATTAAACTACTGGTCATGTTGGCTGGAGGATTCTGGAAACTGTAGTTCAAAAGGGTAATTTTTCCTCTCTCTGGTAGAGACTAAGAGTGTATCTGCACTGTTTTCTTTCAGCAACATGATAACCACTTTAATTTCCATGGTTCAGTCCTGTGGAATCCTGGGATATATAGTTGGGTTGAGGTAGTTAGAATTCTCTGCTGGAGAGTTCTTCCCCAACCCTTGAAACTATAGCAGAGATTTCCAAGTACCTTGCCTACTATAAATCCCAGGATTCCATAGGATGGAAGTATGGGAGTTAAAGTGGTAAGAACCTGATATAAAGGTGTGATGTACATATACTTCAAATTAGCTACAGTGGTATCAGAACCCTACACATTTCCAAAGTAAGTCTAACAATTTTCACTGGGTTTCAACTGTTAGCTTAAACTTGTAGCCTTCATTTCCACTGAATTAAATTTAACTTAGCCATGACTAGCTTTTCACAATGATTTCAGTAGGACCTAGGGATGGAAAGAATATTTGAAAATATTCCAAAAAGAAAGGTTAAAAAACATGTTTTTGAGTGTCAAGAAACCCTGATGGGAAGACTCTTGAACTGATTTATTTTACACAAAATTTGTACATGTTGTTTTGCACAGAAAACAGCATCCTCATCATCCTCATCATCATTATTATAGAAATAATATTTTCTGAACAGAAGAAGCTGCTTACTGCTCAGAAAATGCTGTAATTGGGAACTTTTACTGCACAAAATTCTCACATGGTTGATCTGCCTAGAAAACAGCATTTTCTGTGCAGAAAATAATGCTTCTGCACAGAAAGTGCTGTTTTGTATGCAAAATAATCACGTGTGAATTTTGCATAGAATAAGACCCAAATTCTGCACAGGCTTCAAAAACTGTGTGGTTTTTGAAGACTTTCTCACAGATGGAAGAACCTTGTCAAAATTATTTGTTGTTGCCTTCAAGAGGAAAATCACCAAGGAATTACATTCCCTAGTGGGACCTAAACTCAAATAATTTAAGGCTCAATCCAGATTCAATTATGCTTACAATAAGGGATCTGAAGAATATTCAATAATATTTGGACTAATATTTGTATTTAGGCCATTGGTTTTCCCTTTGTGAAGCAAAGCTCACAGACACACCCAGCAGGTTCAGAAAGACTGAGTGACTGATCTAAAAGATGCAGACAATCCAACCAATGGGTTTGTCTACACGAAGGAAAAAAACCCAGACTGCTTCACAGTAATAGCAAGTTGCAGCAACTACAGCCCATCTTAATGGCAGCCGCAAGTGGATTACTTGCATTTTTAAATCTGTCACCACCTAACTTAAAAACAAAACAAAACACTAGTTCTATGGTGTTCACAAGCAACATTCCACATTTCCAAAAAAAAAAAAAAAAAGAGTCACCTAAGCAATCACTCTCTAAAGAGAAAATACAACATGGCAGCAGCGGGCTCTTGCCCTGTAACCCAGCCCTGCCCCCTGCGCTCATCCAGCCAATCAGGTTTGCACTTTGTCCTGCATGGGGAAGTGATTCATGCTGAATCACTTGTCTTAACGAGCAAAAATGCACATATCACTGGACCTTTTTTAAAAAGTCAGGAAAAGCTGTGAAGGCTTTTCTCGTATAGTTTTTCCTTTTTTGGGCCCCCCTCCTTCACAACATGACGAGACAATGTGGCATCCCATTAAGACAGCTCATTTTCTGAGTGAATTCTGTGAGGGGTATTTTCACCTTGTGGACAACCCCAATGCTTCTGATTTTGGAAAGGTCATGTAATTTAGCTATGCCATGGAGACAGTTTGTGCAAAAATAGTGCTTATAAGTACAAAATCTCTCTCAAGACCAATTTTAAAAAAATCTCACTTGACAAGGAGGATACATAATGGTTTCTTGTTTTTATACATGAGAATGTGTATAGTGTCTAGATCAAGGGAAGTAATAGTGCCACTCTATTCTGCCTTGGTCAGACCTCACTTAGAATACTGTGTCCAGTTCTGGGCACTACAATTCAGAAAGGATAGTGACAAATTGGAGCGTGTCCAGAGAAGGGCAACTAAAATGGTGAAAGGTCTGGAAACGATGCCTTATGAGGAGAGACTTAGGGAGCTGGGTATGTTTAGCCTGGAAAAAAGACGGTTAAGAGGAGATATGATAGCCCTGTTTAAGTATTTGAAGGGATGTCACGCTGAGGATGGAGCAAGCTTGTTTTCTGCTGCTTCAGAGACTGGAACACGGAGCAATGGGTGCAAGCTCCAGGAACAGAGATTCCACCTCAACATGAGGAGGAACTTTTTGACAGTAAGAGCTGTTCGGCAGTGGAACACACTCCCTCGGAGCGTGGTGGGGTCTCCTTCCTTGGAGGTATTTAAACAGAGGTTGGATGGCCATCTGTCGGGGATGCTTTGATCAAGATTTCCTGCGTGGCAGGGGGGTTGGACTGGATGGCCCTCGTGGTCTCTTCCAACTCTGCAATTCTATGATTCTATGATTCTATACATCTCTACTTAGAGAAGACCCATTAAATTCAACCTGGAATCTATAGCAAAACTAGTGATACAACAGGTTTAAAAAACAGAGTGAGCTCTCTCCACACAAGCCAAGGATCCAGACCTACAATATTTGAACTTGGTTGTGTTGGAGGTAGGATTTTTGTGGTATTTGTAGTTGGATTTCTGTCTTTGTTGCAGCAGATTTTTCACTCAAGGTTTTATTTCATTTCTTCACAAGCAAAGGGAAAAGAAAATTGATTGGAGGGGGAAAAACACATGAATGAAGGTCAAGCAAACAAGCAAAACCACCAGGGTTTTCTGTTCATATAGGTATTGTAGTTTTGTCCTTTCAGCAAAACCATATGAAAGGAGAAATGCAAGATTCTGTCAGTTTTGTTTTCATTGTATTTCTCACAACTGCGCCAGTTTTCTCATCCCATCTCAGTTCTGTACTGCAGTGCAAGACTTGTGAGAGCTTTGCATATTTTATGCATATTTTTAAAATCATGTATGCCCTTTTGTAAACATTTTTCCATTTATTAAAGCTTGTTTAGGCACAGTTTTTTCAAACATACACATATTTTTGAACCATATGCATGGTTTTGTGCACATTTTGTCCTTCTGCAAATGCACTACAAGTCTTGCAAATATTTGGATTAGGGAGCAAGGTGTACTTCATCATATGATCAGTTTAGGGAGGTGTGAAGCTGCTTTTTGTGCTGGGAAATGTGGAGAGAACACTTTCCTCCCACCCCTACATGAAAGCTATTGAACCTACTAGGTAATAGACCTTTTGCATATAAATGATATCCTAAAAAATTGATTGAAACAGTTCCCAGAAGAGGGTTCCACACTCAGTATTGCATCTAACTGGCAGCCATAAAGGAACTTATAGTATAAGGGCTTTTCAGTATTTTGTACTGTACTGATTAATTCTCAAAAAAAGACCACCAATGGATATGGGTTAACTATTATTATGGAACGAAAACCTTCTGTTACTAAACTCAGAATGAGAATAAAGAAAAAATTAAGGAAGTTGAAATATGGGTTACAAAGATGGTCAAGGCAGTTTGGACAGTCTTGGCTCTGAATGTAGAAAATATATGGCAATTTGATCTCTTTCCTCAAAATAAATAAATAAACAAATTCATGTTTTCTTACCAAAGAGTGATTTGGCTATCAGTGTGACCCCTGCTTCTAAGCAGATGACCAATCTCATTTGGCATGAAAATAAGAATGTATATATGCACTTAGTGACACATATAACATACATACAAATCTAGTTTAAAGATGCAAAAGGAAAGAAAGAGGTCACTAAAGGTTGTCTTCTCGATGTGTGTGTAATTGCCTTCAACTCCAGCGTATATAATGTGTTTCATTACTCAATTGCTCAATAGCCAAGCATTTTAACAATATCCCAGGGACCAAATTTATGTTCCATGACCTTGGCTTGTAACCAATTCCTAAACTTTAAACTCTTCTCTTGTATTTCTGAAACAATTATGTGATACTGAAATATGGAAGGAATTGGGGCCCTGGTTTGCCATATATGATATCATTAAGGTTCCCTGATGGACTATCATATTGGGGCAGCTGGTTTTGGAAGAATCCTCTTGAGGAATATTTTCCATTTTCCCACATGCTCAGAATCATTCCCCTTCATTCAACCAATATAAGGTTTTTACTCCATGAAAAGTTGGATTAATCTATTAAGAAAGCAATTAAAATAAATATTAACTTATTACAATTTGTGGTGCTACTTGGACTGTATGTATTCTTTCTTCAACAAAATTTGTCTAACATGATTTTTCTATCTTGCATAGGCACAGCTCTAGTCTGATGAAGGCTACAATCCTACACACATTTACTTGGAATTAAGTCCCACTTAAATTAATAAGTCTTGGATCTGATTAAGCATGCGTAGCTCTGAGATGCAAAATTCTACCTTCATAAGCTGCAGTTAATAAAATATTTTTTAAAAGTTAATAAAGAAATAAATGAAAAAAATAAAGTAATTTTTAAAGTTAATAAAGTTATCACTACATTTACAGGCAGAATTCTGTCATAAGTCATATGCAGGAAAACCACATTGATTCCAAGAGAGTTTATGTTTGAGTAATTATGTGTAAGTAATTATTTGAGTTCCAACAGACTACTGTTGAAACTGAAACAGTGTGTTGTGGCTGCTGAACTCTTGAAATGTTTGAAAAAGACTTAGATTCACGTTTTGTGAAATATTTCAATTTCATGGGTTGAGTTCAAGCCAACATTGGAAGGATTGGTCAAGCAGTGGAAATGTAGGGCTTATCTACATGGGCAACTTACCCCTTCTTGCCCCCATCTTGGAACCCTTCAGTCCTGACAACACAGGGCTTTTGCCCCATTTTATGCCTAGGTAGTCCTCATGAACCCTGGGGAAAAGATGGGTCTAAGGTGGGGTAAGACCCAATAAAACATTATAAGAAAAAAACTGTTTAAGGACTTTATCAGATGCACCAAATACAACATTATAACGACGCCACATAAACGCAAAAGGTCATGCGTACCACATGACGTTTCCCTTTCGTGTTTACATCCTGCCAATAAGCCAATCTATTTTATTGACAGGACAAGCCATCAATAGATTGGCTGTGTTGTTTTTTGCTGGCATTGTCGGTGTATGAAACCTAACACTCCGCCCCCCACAAATACTTACTCAATCAATGGCCAGACTGGACAGAACACGTCCAGGTGAGATCATGACATCCAGGTAAGTGACACACTTTTATAACCCTCCCAGTGTTACTTGGAAGTTTTAAAGTGTGCGTATGTGTTTTTAAAAAAAAATTTTTTTTTTTAAATTTCCCATGCAAGCGTCTTCTTGAGAGAATCTGCAGGATTTTAAACAAGGAAATGAATGGAGCTCCTTTCACTTCCTCTTCATTGCTGAGGAAGCCTTTGCTGGGAGACAAAGGTAAGTCTGGTGGGAGGTGTTCTTTTGTCGACATAAAAATGACTTTAATTATGCCAGCAAAATAATGTTTTTAGAGGCTCATCTGATAAAGTCCTAAATCAGTTCCAGCCAAAATAAAACGAACCAGACCCCGTGTGACCACAGGAGCCCATTTTGGCACACCAGCCCATCTCTGTAGCTGCAGTCTGCCTTGCTCTTCCAGATCCAGGAAAGGGGCCTGCAGCACGTAAGCAGGCTGGTCACATGCAGGGGGCCTTGCTCACATGCGGTGGGCCTCCTGCCTGGATCTAGAAAGTGGGATGCAGGTGGTGGCGGTGGCTCCAGAGATGGGCCAGCATGCCTGTCTGGACTCCAGCCCATTTCATCCAGGTAGCAGGGGAAGAACGAGCCTGATCTCCAGGCAGGATACACCAGCAGGGAGCCTATGTATACTGGCCCATGTAGATGAGCCCTTAATGTAACTATTTCACCTGCCATTTTGTCCAGCTTAAGACATATTGGGAGCCTACACTGTTTTAGATTTCAGAGTTCTCATAGAGTTAATCCCACATATACATATTATTCAAATAGATTTGGGGTGGTTTAATTATTAATGTAAAGCCCTAAACTGTAGCTTACTTAGCTTGTGCATCTATCCAGTACTGCTTACATTCATAAATATCAATGACTGAAACCTCAGCAGAGCATAGGTAGTTGCACACTCTTCCAGTTTTTAAATAATGCCTACCACTTACCTGCATTCACCTGCTGCAGTTGTAAAATCAAACAATCAAGGCAGTTCACATGGTTGTATGGAATGGGAGAAGTGTTGTGTATATGCATATTATAGTTTCAGTTTCTACATATTGATCTTATCCAAAAACTCATTTAGATGTTTTTTAAAAAATGCCTCCACTTTGGCATATTAACAGTTATCAATCTTGGGCTCCCTGGAGTCAAAGACTTTCTTTCATTATAATCACTCTGTGAGCCATAGAAAGGTCAGGGGTTTTGTCATATGTGGAAATGAACTCCCCTTGCAAAACCATCAAGCCATTAGTGGTGGGCATTGAATAAATAGCTCTACCAGGACAGTATTTTCCGGAATACTAGCAGTTTGTAAAACTAGTCAGTAGTGGTATTCTCCCCCCCCCCCACACACACACCGAATAGCTATACTGTATTGCATTTTCTTCACCTTGACTTTCTTGCTTATTACTTCAAGATTTCTGTCTACTCCTTTCTCTACTTCTTGCTGTTAAACACTGAACTATGGTAGCTGTATTTCCTATTTTTACCCAGGACAGTCCTCTGTTTGAAAGGTTGTCAGCAACCTCTGATTGAAATTTGTCAGCAGAAGTGTGGCTTAGATATACAGTAAAATGTTATAAATAAGAAGGAAGAACTAGGGCCTTGAAGCTCCATCAATAGTTATCACTCAGAGGGCAGACTAAACAACAGGCAGGCCACGTGATCCAGTGGTGTCAGGATATACTGTATTTGTGTTTAATTCATAGTAATTAATAGAAACATAGAGTTGGAAGAGACCTTAAGGGCCATCCAGTCCAACCCCCTGTCATGCAGGAATACACAATCAAATCATTCCTGACAGATGGCCATCCAGCCTCTGTTTAAAAACCTCCAAAGAAAGAGACTCCACCACATTATGAGGCAGTGTATTCCACTTCCGAACAGCTCTTACTGTTTACTTTTAGAAAAAAACTAAAAGATGACAGAGATTTGCATCAAATGTGTACATGCTTATTTCTCAGTAGAAATGTCCATTTCTACTGAGAAATAAGCCTGCGCAAATTTGATGTAAATTTCTGTCCTATTTCTTTTCTCTTTTTTGGTGAGGAATTTCCTTTTCCTAACAATAAACAAGTGTCCATCCTGTCATGAACTTACCTAGCCCTGGCTAAGCCAATCAAGGATATCACCAGCACTATTAAGAAATTGCTGGAATAAATAGACCCCAATTTGCAGGGAGCCCAATTGCAATGACAGTTCAGTATTGCTTCTTCTGGAACACCTCAACTGCTGAAATTCCAGAAATGAATATAGTAATTTGAGAGGTCTTGGCTTGTTTCTCTTTCTCTCACACACAGAAAAAATAATACCTGGTATTGTCACCACCCAGGAATCTAGTACAGTACATGTTAACCATCAAAATCCCAGATTTCTGTTATCACTAAGGTAATATGTACTTGAAGATACCTTATATTTCTGTATCTTTACATGAAAACAAACAAAGAAAAAGCAGCTAAGGACCCTCAGTTAAGTTCATAACCATGACATGTAGAGAGGGTGGGATTCTGGGATCTGTAGTTTTGTTAGGTATCTAGCCTTCTCTGTCACAGCACTCTGGTGCCTCAACAAATCACAAATCCCAGGATTCCATAGGATGTAGCCATGATCATTAAAATGTTGTCAAACTGCATTATTTCTGCAGTGTGTCAGCAGCCTTGGTAGCTTCTCTCAGACTCTACACCTTCTCACCTTGGGAAGCTATGCTGTTCCCTCCCTGTTGTCTTTCTACCAGCAAGCAAGGACCCTCTTATTAATCTGGACCTTTAGAAACTGACCTTGCTTGGTATAGAAGGGTTTTTAACTGGGAGGATGCTGTATTTTCTTCCATTGGTGCCTTTTTAAATTGTGTTTTTATTTTTTTATTTTTGTTTGTATTCATTTTAAGTTTTCAATTGTGTTATTTAACTGCAAGCCACCTTGAGTCCCATTTCTTGGGAGAAAAGTAGGATATAAATCAAATCAAATCAGCTCAAAGAAACTATGGTCCACAAATGGGATCCTGCCATTAACATGTTACTTAATTGACCTAAGGGTGGATAGAGTGCTTATTATATGCAATAGTGCTAGGGTAATGGCCTGAATATAATTGAGAATACTGAAATTGTTCTACTGAAATAGTTTCTTGTGCGGCCATAGCTTGGCTGTCATGTGACAAGGAGACCAGCTTTGTTCCCTGACAAATGACAGTCATATAGCCACGGGAAAACACAGAAAAGATGGTGCAACACAGGTATGCTTCCATACAGAGATAATATAAGACCCTAGAGGTTCCCAGAGTAGCATGGTGGCCATGTTTCCATGGCTTATTTGGATCCCTTGTCAATTATATAAAATTCTAGTAGAATGAAAGAATCCTATGGAATGGATGACTTTGTCTTGATGTTACAGAAATATTCCCAATTTGCAGGTGATATTCTTCAGATTTTCCAGAATGATTAGCAGCTACCGTCACCACTCTGAGGAAGGATGTGTGGACAAATCTTCAGTTTCTAGCCAAATCTTCCACCCGCCCACATTTCATTGCTCATGGTAGAAAGCTAAAAAAATTGTTTTCAATCCAGCCTCAGATTAGAACTTCAGATACATTATGAATCTTTCTTACAGACATTCTCGGGGTGGAAAAACAATCCTCCTTCCTATGATCAGCCTAGGTTTCTTTCTTTCTATGGCTGCATTGTTATCACTTCCCTAACACTGGGTATCACTGCACTAGGAAATACTTACTCCACCAGGCCTGTGCCATTGCCTAGCTTCACCTGCAAACTTGGCTATGCTCCTCCCCCCAACTTGGTACATTCCTAAGAAGTAACTTTCTTAATCTCTGCCTGCTTAGAAATCTTCAAGAGATTCAACTTGGTCATTATGAAGTTCAGCACCCAAATAAGGCAACACTCTTGATAGAAGTTTAGGCTAACCAAGACTTCATTTTATGTTTTAGTAAGAAAAATTGTAGCTCCCCTCACATCCAAGTTAATTGTATCTTTTCTGTGCCCTGAGTCAGATAAGCTATATCTCATTAGAAAGGGAGAGAGAAAGATTTAACATGAACTCAAAGTCCTCTTTTGAACATTAAAGGAAAAGATCTCTAATCAGCAGAGTGTATATTTTGTATAATTGCACCTTGGCAACCCCTCTCTTGCTCATTAAGCTAAAAACCAGAAATGGTGTGTTGTTATAAGGCAAGAAAACTCAGAGTCTATTATTGTTTATACATACAAAGTATGCCTAGGATCTGCAGAATCATCTGGTTTCATAGATGTAACAACTGAAATATTATCATTAGACAATCAAGTCTATCTGAAGGCAACAAACCCAATTTTCAGCGATTGTAAGCTGACCTAGCTTTCCCAAAGTTAATCAGTTCAGTGAGGGGTGTTTTTTGTTCTTGTTTTTGCATCTGGCCAAATTTATGAAGCTACAGCCTGCCAGTTCAAAACTGAGTCACAAGAAACAAAGGAAATTAGGGTTTGTACCTTTTGGCTCTATTGAGAATTAAATACACACCAAGGGCTTATCTACATGGGCCAGGATATGCTTGTTCTCCCCTAGTGTATCCCGGCTGTGGAGCTGGCTTGTTCTCCCTCCATTACCATCACCAAACGAGCCAGAGTCCAAACAGGAGTGCTGGCCTGCTGCCGTTGCCATTTTCTCTGCTAACTCGGAAGCCAGTAAGGGGGCTCGCAACATGTGACTGAAGGCCCCCTGCACATGACCAGACTTGATCACATGTTGAGGGACCCCTGCCTGGCTTCTGGGACAGCCAGGGAGATGGCAGCATCAGCAAGGGCTAACATGCCAGGTGTGCTCCTGTGGACATGTAGGGCCCAATCCGGTTTTTGCTGGCGCTAATGGATTAAACTGGGTATTATTTGGAAATGCTTTATTGAGCACTACCCCAGCTTGCTCCCACCTCAGACCTGTATCTGTACCAGGGGTCATAAGGAGTGCCTGGGGGCAGAACAGGGCAAATGCCCTGCGTCATATGAACTGCGGGGCTCTGAGACAGGGACAAGCTGGCATAGGGCTCAATAAAGTAGATAAGGCTCATGTAGATAAGGTCTAAGATTCCTTGTGAGAAATAATGAGAACTGAAAGGGACAAAAAGCTGAAAGAGAGAGAGAGAGAATGCATGTAAGCCTGTACAGATGATCTATTTGCCTTGGACTAAAATGTCTCTCCAGCCCCAAGGCAGGTTAATTTTTCATATTAGCCTGCCCAGAGCCAGCCTGACATTTTGCTGTCTGAGGCAGAACAGAAAAATTCTGCTTTTCTGAGGGAGCCCTGGTTGGAGGGAGCCCTGGTGGTGCAGTGGTTAAATGCCAGTACTGCAAATCACCAATGTTGCGAGGGCTCCAAGGTTCACTCAGCCTTCCATCCTTTCGTAGGTTGGTAAAATGAGTACTTGGCTTGTGGGGGCAATTAGCTAACACACATTGGAAGCTGCTTCTTGCAGTGTAGATGTGTAAATTGCTATTGCTTAAAACAATTAGTAAGCCATTCTGATAGCCTTGTGGCTGAAGAGCGGGGTATAAATAACTAACTAAATAAAAATAAATAAATAAACAAATAAAAAAATTAAGAAAAATGGCACCCCACTTGACCCCATGAGGTCCCATCTCAAGGTGCATAGTAGCCAAAATCAGGTTTCTTCTGGCATGTGAGGCAGAAAATCCCACAAACACCTGGCAGTGAAAATACAATGATAACAGGTGGTTGGGGTGCAAAAGCTGCTCCATCTTCCCTGGTTGTACAACTGGATGGCTCCCAGGTGCATCTCCACCCTGGATCACTGACTGGTCACAGGAATCCACCTGAGCATCATCCAGTGCTCTTCTTCACCTGAAGAGGAAAGAATACCTGGACACAGCTGAAGACCACTGCTTCTTCCTCTGTACTCAAGGCCAAACAGATGATCCCCATGGAATTCTTGTAGCCCACCAATGACCAGGGAGTAATGGTACTGCACATTGGAACTGTCTGGCTGCACTTATACCAGCATAACCCCTTACTCGATACCTCCTTGTGCAATGCCTAGGAAATGCTTAAATTGGTGTAACGGGGGGTAATTCCAGCATAAGCCATCAATAGGATTCTAGCCAATGTTTGTATCAGCCATGTGAGTGATCAGAACAGACTAGCACTGGGGAGGGATCATGTGGCTGTCCAGATGTTGTTAGACTGCATCCCCCACTTGTCTTAGCCAGGTTCAGCAATGGTGGAGGAGGAGGATTACAGCACCTGGCTGAGCCCTTTGAATTCAGAACCCAACCCAGATTTTCATTTGTATGGTGCAGCCAAGCACTCCCCAAAACTGCCGTGAGATCCACTGCCTTCTTACTAGATGCCTGCTGGAAAAAAACCATAGTCCCCATTTCAGCATCCCATTTGAAGGATTGAGACCAGCCAATTTTTAAAATATCAGTTTTAGGTAAATTGATTATCCCTATCATTGGCTCTTGAGGGGAAGGAAGTGTGTGTGTGTGTGTGTGTGTGTGTGTGTGATAGTGTTTTTATAGTACAGTATTCATTTATTTTAATTGTGACATCTTCAGTCTTTTAAAGAAACTCTCCTCCACCTCATCATGCTCTTTCTTTCTTTCTTTCTTTCTTTCTTTCTTTCTTTCTTTCTTTCTTTCTTTCTTTCTTTCTTTCTTGACTTCATTTCAACCACAGCAGGGAGAAATTTAGAATCATTTAATTCTGAAAGAAATTCTTCCCTGGTTTCCTCCTCTATCCGTTCTCAAAACCATTCTCCCTCTCATTCTCTCTCTCTCTCTTCCTTCCCCAACACTCTCACACATATACACAGTATATTGTACTACATAATTATAGCAGTTTTATACCACTTTCACTGTCATGGCTCCACCTTGTGTTGTTTTGGGATTTATAATTTCATGAGGAACTTAAGACATTATCAGATGCAGCAAACATTGCAGGATTATGATGCCACAGTAGCACAAATGGGCCCCGCTATAGCACAACGTCATCGTCTTTTTGTGGTTACAGCATGCTCCAGCTGCAAAAAAGGCATCTCTTCTAATTCATGGGACAAGCTGTGAATAGATCTTCAATGTTGCTTTTTTTGCAGTGTTGATGGTGTGCGAAACCATGTCCTGTTGTAATTGCAAGATTACAGCATGAATGGGCAGTCCTCAGAGAGAAAACGTCTGGGTGAGAATGTGAAAATGAAGCACAGGGTGCTCTTTTTATGGACTGTCATATTTATTTTGCACATTTTTAGGTTTGTTTCAGTGCTTGTGTGTTCATTTACTTTATTAATTTTTTAAAAAAATTTAAGTGCACTTGTGTCTTTTCATGAGAACATCCAGAATCTCACCCATATTAAATCATGGAAGTAAACTCCTGTTCTTAAAGTGCTAGTAGTGGTTGTGCAATAATTCTGTGGTGGTTCTTTTGCACACTTACTGGGATGTGCAATTATAAGTGTAATAATGCCATGATGTTTCCGCTATCCTCATTCACAGAATTATAGCAGGGATTTTTTTAGAAGCTATTGTGATAATGTCCTTAGATTTGTCAGAGGTGTAGTTCAGACAAGTGAACGCTAGAGAGCTCTACTGCAGGGAATTCTATGTGCTGCACAAAACTACAAATCCCAGGATTCCTTTGGTTGGAACCATGACAGTTAAAATGTGATCAAACTGCTGTAACTTATGTCGTGTGGATACGCTCTTAGCATTACTTCGTCTCTCAAGATCTAAGACCTCTAGACATTCTCAGATCTTCTCATACTATCATAAAATCTAAAGCCTTCAGCAAGCAAAACCTAAGGTTTTTTTGTTTTTGTTTTACTCATCAACAGCAGCAGTGGCTACTGCTAATTTCACTACTAGAATGTAGGACAGGTGGGTTGAAAGAGCCAGTGGATCCAGCACTGTGGTAGCAAGCAAATTTACTCTTGATTTTATGGGCACTCCTCTTGCAGCTGAGCAGGAGCTCTCCTGTTACTGGACAGCGTCCCATCAGAGGATTGCCACAGAAAAGCTCCTGTTCAGCTTGGAGCAGCTGCAGGAGCAGTGGAGGTAAAATCAATAATAATAATAATAATAATAATAATAATAACATTTATTTATATCCCACCCCTGTACAAAATGCAATCGGAGTGGCTTACAACATTTAAAATATACATATAAAACCCTCCATCCCACCTCCCTTAAAATACAATTAAATAATTAAACATTTAAAAATACTTAATAAATACTAAACACACACACACACACACACACAATAAAATAACTGGAACAGGGATTGGACCAATAAGATTTTTTCTTCTTCTGATGGTCGGGTATCTATTCAGGAAAGGCCTGCTGGAAGAGATCCATCTTAAGAGCTTTTTAAAAGCTATTTAAGGTGGTAATGTGATGGATCTCGTCCGGCAGGCCATTCCATAATCTGGGAGTAATAGTCGAAAAGGTCCTCTGGGAAGTCGAGGAAAGCCTAGTTTTTAAAGGTTGCAGCAGATTCCTCCCAGAGGACCTGAGTGCACGGGGAGGATTATATGGAAGGAGGCAGTCCCAAAGATAGGTTGGAACCAAGCCATTTAGGACTTTAAAGGTGACAACCAACACCTTGTACTGGGCCCGGAGACTAATGGGCAGCTAGTGAAGTGATTTTAAGATTGGTATTATATGGTCTCTTCTAGATGTACCCGAGACCAATCTGGCTGCCATATTCTGTACTAGTTGAAGTTTCCGGACCAAGCACGAGGGTAGCCCCATGTAGGGTGCATTACAGAAATCAAGATGGGAGGTTACCAGAGCATGTACCATGGTCTCAAGGTCCCTGACTTCCAGGAAAAGGTGCAGCTGGGGATCAGCTGAAGCTGATAACAGGCACTCTTGACCGTCACATTTACCTGATTTGTCATCTGGAGCAATGAGTCCAGGAGTACCCCCAAACTGCGGACACAGTCCCGGCGGAGACTGTAACTCCAGCCAGGACTGGAGGTTATATCCTAATACCTGGGTTCGGGGCTGCTACCATGAGAACCTCTGTCTGGATTCAGCTTCAATTTGCTTTTCCTCATCCAGTCCATTGCTGCCTTAAGACAATCAATGAGAGAAGAGACACCATCTGAAGTCAGAACCGAAGACTGAGACATAGAGAAATACATCTGGGTGTCATCAGCATACTGATAACACCCCGCCCCATGCCTCCGGATAATCTCTCCCAGCGACTTCATATATATATTGAATAACATCGGGGACAGGATGCCGTCTTGTGGGGTGCCACAATTAAGTTCTTTCCTTGCAGAGCAACTGTCACCAAGCATCACCTTCTGGAATCTACCCGAGAGGAAGGAGCGGAACCAATGCAACGCAGTGCCTCCGATTCCTGACCTTCTCAGGCAATCCAAGAGAATGTCATGCTCTATTGTATCAAAAGCCACTGAGAGATCCAGTAACACCAACAGGGTCACATTACTTCTGTCGATGTTTAGGTGAAAGTCATCAGCTAAGGCAACCATGGTCATCTCAACTCCAAATCCCATCCTAAAGCCAGTTTGAAATGGATCTAGATAGTTGGTTTCTTCCAAGACAGCTTGGGGTTGAAGAGCAACCGCCCTTTCGATCACCTTGCTCAAAAAATGTAATAAAGAGACTGGCCTGCAGTTCTTCATATCCAGAGGGTCAAGGGAAGGTTTTTTTAGAAGCGGTCTGACCGCTGCTTCCTTCAAGCAAGATGGAACATGACCTTCCCTAAGGGATGCATTGATGTTGTCCCTGAGGAACATCCTCAAGGCATCACCCCCCTGGACAGCCAGCCACGAAGGGCAAGGGTCAAGAGGACAGGTAGTCTTCCTCACTCTACCAAGGAGCTTGTCCACGTCATCAGTACTTACAGATTGAAACTGATCCAGTATAACCTCATCAATGGAGTTACTGGACACCTCATCAATTGAATCTGCTCCAACCCCGGTGTCCAAATTGGCTCTTATCTGAGAGATTTTATCTGCAAAGAAGTTGTTAAATACATCACAGCAGGCTGTTGTTGGGTTTAGTAATGAGTTCTGCACAGGTGGAACCTCGTTCCCTCACCACCCTAAATAGCTCTGCTGGGCGAGACTCTGCAGACACAATATGTGCAGAAGAGAAGGATTTCCTCGCTGCACGTACTGCCTCTCTATAGGAACAAAGAAATTTCCTATGACGAGTCTTGTCAGACAAGAGCCAAGTTTTTCGCCAGACGCACTCTAGTCTTTGTCCAACCCGCTTCAACTTCCTAAGTTCTTCAGTATACCATGGATGGTGATTAGAAGTGGGTTGGAGAGGACAATTGGGAGCGATCGTGTCAATAGCCTTGGTAAGGTCAGTGTTCCAGGTATTGAGCAAGGCTTTGACAGAATCACCAGTATTACCAACCAATAAACCCTCTAAGGCTTTCTGGAATCCAATTGGTTCTGTTAGCCTTTGAAGGCAGGCCATTCTAATAGGTCCTTCACGCTCAACAGGATGGACAGTGGCTCTGAGTTCAGCCTTGATCAGAAGTGATCCGTCCATGACAATGCAGTGGTTTTAGTCAACTCTGCCCAATTGATATTCCTGTTCTGTACTAAAGACCGCATCAAGGGTATGACCTGCACAATGAGTGGGCCCGTCGACCAATTGGGATAGGCCCATGTTGTCATGGACTCCATGAACTCCCAAGCCGCACCTGATAGATTTGACAAGCTGGTCTCAAGTGGGATGTTGAAGTCGCCCAGAACTAACAGTCTGGGCACCTCTGTCATGATGGCCTGCCTGCCCATCATGGGAGTTCATTTCAACAACCTACACTTTACAACATAGGAAACTTCCACTCCTTTATTTGGAAATGGGAAGGGGGTGGGAGAACCTCATTGAATAAATATGATGTCATATCACTTGATTAAGCCAGTTGTGGCAGCTCAGTTAGGGAGTGTGTTAGACAACAGGGTGGACAGTATACTAACAGAATCCCTAAACTATTCCTGGTCTTCAGGCTCAGGTACATACACTCGAAGTGGACCATTTTCTGGACAGGTATCCTGGTCAAGGTAAGGTTATTTTTATGAACCAGAGCCATTCCACCCCCTCGCCCACTTCCCCTTACCTGCTCACTGACAGAGTACCAGGCCTGCGCCCAAGTTATGGTGCTATACTCTCCCAGCCAGGTCTCAGTGAATCAAGCCAGGTTGGTGTCTTCTTCCAAAAGAAGATCATAGATAATGTGGGTCTTGTTTTTTACCAACCTGGCATTGCAAAGGAGCAAAGTAAGGTTCTGTGGCATGGTTGGTACGCTCTCCAATCCATTTCGGGGGACAGAGTGAACTGAAGGTGGGATAGCTTTCAGACATCTATCCTGCCTTCCTTTGTAACAAACTTTCACTCTGTTTCCACCATACCTTCCGTTCCCCTGCACCACTTCAATTCTTGCTCCTAGGTCATGCCCAGCCACGTATACTTGTCCTTTAGTCCAAAATCTTCCAGTTCTTAAGGCTTCTAGGGGAGGGAGTGGCGTGGAGCCCTGTTGGAATGACTCACTCCCTTCCCAGTTGGAGGTCCCAAGCAGAAGGCAGTGCTTTTAAGTCTTCTGGGGGAGGGAGTGGTGTGGAGCCCTTTCCCAGCCAAGGCTTGACACTCAGGGCAGGGAAGCGGTGGAGGGAAGGAAAGGAGGCAGGCAAGGTGACAGGAGGCGTGCCCCCCCCCCGAGGAGGGGGAAGAAGGTGCACCCCGTCGTCCTTGTCCCTCTCAGCACGTCCTCGCGGGGCCTCAAGCCGGCAGACAAACTGCTGAGGGTCTTGTTGGCCACCAACACCCTTAGAAGGCAGCAGCGGCGGCAAACAACAGGCCAGGCCAGGCCAGGCCAGCTCAATGGATCCATGAGGGAACTGCTCTCCCTTCCCGGTAGCTGCCACCGCCACTGCCACCACCACCGGCCTCCAGAAAGGAAGCAGAAGGGCTCAAGGAATCAAGGAAGGATTCATTGCCACACAACACCATGCCCACCAGCTGTTCCGTGGTTGGAGATAGATGTTATTTTTTCCAGTTACTTAGAAGCAAATTCAGTAGAAGTAAATTCAGTTGAGATGCAGGGAATTTTGGGGGGTGTCCATACTATGTAACTACAGTTGTCCCTTCATATTCGCTGGGGTTTGGTTCCAGGACCCCCTCACGGATACCAAAACCCGTGAATACTCAGGTCCCATTATATGCAATGGCATAGCAAAATGGTGTCCCTTATATATAAGATGGCAAAATCAAGGTTTGATTTTTGGATTATTATTTTTAAAGAATATTTTCAAGCCGTGAATACTTAAATCCGTGAATACGGAGGGACAACTGTATATCAGTTTGATCCCGTGTTAACAGCCCTACTTCCATCTTATGGAATCTTGGGATTTGTAGTTTTGTGAAGTAACTACAATTTCCTGTCAGAGAACTCTAGTAGCTGTGTAGCACTAGTTAAAGTGGGATCATAGTGCTATAATTGTGCACTGTGAATGGGCTCTTTGGATAATCAGACATTTAGCAGATGAAGCTCTTCTAGTAACCTCATCTGCATTCAGAGAAAAAGCATTATCTGCTAGATTTCTTTCTACAAGGCAATCAAAAACTGCACAGAAACCTTGGTGGGGCAGGAGGAACCCTCTGGCAACCCCATTCACAGGATCTAGGGCTGAGCCCTAACTGAAATACTATGTTATCTACCAAGCATTCAAACCCAGCTAAAGGCTGGTGAAAAGAGAGTGCTTGTTGCAATCCTATGCCACTCTGCAGCTTAAGATAAGCTTTGCAAGAGGTAGGCTTTGTGTAAAATGAATTAAAGTTTAGAATTTACAAGCAAGCCTGGTGTCCTGATAATGCCTGAGAAAGTAACTGTGCTGGGTTTTACTTCTGAGGAAACATGCATAAGATTGAGCTCTGCAGCTTAAGATAAGCTTTGCAAGAGGTTGGTTCTGTCACAGTATATTTTTTATGGTTTGATATCAGAACTCTTGATCTATAACAGTACAGATCCAAATTTCTATTGGTAGCTATAATATTTGTATAATATGGGCCTTCATCCCAAACTATAGCTGTATGTTTACTCAGAAGGAAGTCCCAGTACTTTAAACAGGCCTTACTCACAAGGAATAGAAGGGGGGTGGAATGGGACAATTTAGATATTTTTAAAGTTTCGTATTTTTCCAGTCTGTTCAGTTCATCCTAAACATTGATAATTTTACAGATTTAAATTCAGTTCATCCCAAACATTGAGCATTAAAAATCAAGGTTTGTATGAAAATTCATACTTATTTGTATATGTATTTCTTTTGATACATGGATTTCTTAGTGCAATTTTGTCTAACATAACATGTTTGCAAGCCATTTCCCTTGCAATACATGTTTCCATGTATTACTTTTTGGATGTTATTTTATGAATATATTGTATAGATTTTTGTATGCATGCTTCCCTTATACATCCATTTTTGTTTGCTTGTTTGTTTGGGAAACTCTATTACAAAAGTTAAGATGTATGAATTTTAGAGATAACATCACTTGAAATCTTGTTAGTTCACATCAAATTTTGACTCAAACAATTTCCCCATCCCAGCTCACAGGTAAGTGTGCATAGGATTGTAGTGGAAACTTCCATTTTGTAAGGTTCCACTCTAAGCTGACATTTTGTATCTCATTCCAACAAGTAGATATCAGGCCCCTGGTTAAAAAAGAAAGGCAATCTCACAAAATTGATGTCTACCTACCCCCAACCCTAGAAGAATGAAAGAAATGGAATTATAGCTTCCTGAGTATTAATCATCATGGTTATAATCATCACAGTGAAAGCATACTTAGTTTATTTGCTCATATGGCCCTTGCGGTGTAGTTTGGTAATTTCATATGTTTTATCAGCGTATCTATTCACCCTCCTTTTATCCAGTCAGACTCAAGTATGCTCCAAATGTGTTCCATATTCCAACCTGACTCTTTCATATTTCCTTCCCTTGTAATGTTCATTCTTCCATGTTGATAGGCTGCCATCTACTGTGTGCAAAAGAAGCTGCAAGCAAATGAGTACCCAGAGAAAGACCTGAATGCCTGTGAAGCAGTTCTGTCACTGAAGGCAAGCAGGTCCAACCACCTAAGCTGCCTGGGTGGGAGACCACCTGGAAACCATATGTGAGCTGCTCTCAGATCCTTGGAGAATGAATAGGGTAGGCATGCAATAAATAAATGGCAAAACAATCCAATCATTTCAAGATTTCTTTCTCTGAAATCCTCTCTCTTTAGGTGCTAAGGTTATGTTATTCAGCCTTTCCCTATAACTGAGCTCCTATAAACACCCCCTTTCCCTTGCACTGGACTCCATTCTAAATCCCATATTTCAGAAGGGAGGAGCCACCAAGTAATGTGTGTTTTGCACTAGATCCTGAGTAACAAAAAGAAGCGCTAAAGTAGTGAGAGCCCTGGACATTAAAATATGAATGGGAATATGCAAAACTGATTTTGTTTTTCATTGTGCAGAGGCCTTTGGTGTAGCACTATGTTGTTCAGCAACATAATATTTTTTGCATCTAAGGCATTATCCATGCAATCCTGAAAAACGTACCATCAGATGCCTTTAAAAATAAAGAATTTGAAAAGTAGGTATACTATATTTACTAGTCTGTGTAATGACATGTAAGGAGAAGTGTATCTGGTAATGTTCCAGAACATGTCGTTCCCAACAAAATAACAGTGTATATAAAAAAAAACCTGAATTCTTCTTTACCAGTGGATTTTGAGATGCTGGAGATTTTCACATGGGGCCAAAATGCCCCATTACTGCCCTGCCACCTCCTCTCCCGTTCCTGCCACGGAATAACGTAAATCTTTCACACACTTACCTTAATTCCGCGGCAGGAACAGGCT
Source organism: Gambelia wislizenii (assembly GCA_030847615.1). Taxonomy (NCBI): domain Eukaryota; kingdom Metazoa; phylum Chordata; class Lepidosauria; order Squamata; family Crotaphytidae; genus Gambelia; species Gambelia wislizenii. The sequence continues at coordinate 93,173,385 of JAUMIR010000003.1, read as the reverse complement.
CCCCCTTCCCTTGCTGGCCGGTCATAAATGCAGCTGTCATAAGGCTGCTTTTACGACCAGCCGTCTGAAACGTTATCACGTGATAACACCAGACGGTAAATTTAAAAAAAAAACTCCCCCAAACATAAAATCAGTTCACCAAGGACAAAAACACACTTTAAAGTACACAATCAAAAAGGGAGAGTAAAATAAAGGGTGCCACTTACCTGGATGTCCAGATTGTACCAGGAAGTGCTCGGAACATACCTCCCTTCTGCGGCTGTCATTTCGGAACAGGAACGGGGCTCCTGTTCACATACCCGTGATTGCGTGATAGCAACGGAACGGGAGGTCTATTCATGATGAAAAATCGTGATTACATTGTTCCAGAACAGTCATAGGAGCAGGATCGATGCAGGACAGAACGAGATCAATGCCGTCCGAAAGGGAAAACCTTTCCTGACCCTGTTCTGTTCCTGCCATGGGATATATAGCCTGTGTGAAAATCTCCTTACTCTTTTTCAACATATGTTAGCTTTGTGATGAATCATTTGTAATAGGTAGTTAGTAATGACAACTGAAATGGCCTGAGGAGGCTAGAATCTGCTTAAGTCCAATTTAAGAGAAGACACAAATATTTCTTAATGATTGAAAATCTGTCTCACCTGCATTTAGAAAATGATACCTTTCACCTGGGGAAACAAGAGTTATTTGTAGTTTGAATCTGGAATGACAGAAGTGAGAGTTTATAATCTGAGCTGTAGAAGGAGGTAAGGGCTTAGGGTACCTAAACTTTGGGAATCTGATGCAGGGCCAGTGATTTTGCTACCTGATTTTATCGGAAATGTTAGAGGTAGCCAGCAGTTCTCTGTTGTGGAGGACTAGGGACTTCACAACCCTTTATGGCTGTGTTAAGATGATTCTTGATAGTGTCATCTCTTTCACCTGTCAAGATTGGTAACCTAGGCCACAGCCATAAACAGCTTGTGCCAGTAATAATGGAATCAATATGATTAATTAATAGTTATTTTGTATGCAGGAAGTGGAAGAAAGAGGAGTTGATGGTTATGGAATGCTCTTCTACAAAGATTTACTATTCTCATTTTTAATTAAAGTGTGTAAGCATGATGATGACAATTACGAAAGAGTCATAGGGCCGGTTTACACAGCAGATTTATTGCGGCAACTTGCGGTTTAATTATTTTCCGCAGCTGTGCCAGTCAGGTTTTTTTTCTAATTATGTCGCTTTGAAGTTCAGACTTGAATAAGTGTGTGGGGTGGTGGTGGCTCTGTGTGTCTCTGTAAATCTGCCTGTAAATGAACTCACTCCATAAAGCAGAGGGAGAGTAATCTCTCTGCTAAAAGACCATGCTGTGGATCGCAAATTTTTCCAGCTGCTCTCTTTGTCTCTGTCTCTCTATTTCCCCTCCCTCCTTCCCCCAAGCAGAGAGAGAGAGAGGGAAAATAGCAGTTCATCTTGCTACAGCCCTTTGTGAAATGGTTTCTCTCCCTCCCCCGTGCACAGGATAAAAGTGACGAACGAGCTTTACATACTTTCAAAACAGCAGAGAGGATGAGAAGGAATGCTCCAGGAATGAAAGAAGTTGGGAATCCTTTTTTTTTTTTTTTTTTTGCAAACTGGCTCGCAAAATAGCAGACAGGATTTTTGCAAGTTTCTTCTCTAATGGCTACTGTCTTTGCCTCCTCCCTGCCCCTCTTTTAAGCCCACCCCTGCATCATCAACCAATCACAATGCAGCTGTGCTTTAACCCTTAGCAGAATGCTAGTTTACACTGCCAATAAAGCACTACATTGCAAATATTCCTGCAAAAATAGCGACATGCCCTGCCACGCTATATTTGGGTGTTTTACCTTCCCCCCTTCTGAATGAGGCGATGCTGTGCTGCGATCCATGGGAACTATGAGCTATCTTAGCAGTATATTTAGGGGAATATTTGCCCGTGTAAACAACCCCATAGATATACTTTTACAACATAAACAAAAAACTAAGGCCTACGTCCTCAAAAGTTAATAATTTAAAATTTTATTAATAATGTGGGATGGTGACTAAAAATATGAAATTGGAAGAACAAATAGAATTGATGGATAAAACTGGTTTTAAAATTGAGAAGAGGGTCAAATATTTAGGTAGTACTGTGACAAATAAGAATTGTACAGTTGTCCCTCCACATTCGCGAACTTGACATTCGCGGTTTCGGTTATTCGCGGTTTTGGGAGGGCCCCCCCGGGCCCCCCCAAAACCGCGACACGGGGCCTCCAGAGGCCCCGTGAAAGACCTGGGGAGGGGTGGGGAGGCCTTCACGGGACGCCTGGAGGCCCTCCGGAGGCCCCGCGAAGGCCTGGGGAGGGGTGGGGAGGCGATCCTGGGGCCTCCAGAGACGCTCCGGAGGCCCCAGGAAGGCCTGGGGACGGGGTGGGGAGGGCTGGGGAGGCGATCCTGGGGCCTCCGGAGACGCTCCGGAGGCCCCAGGAAGGCCTGGGGACGGGGTGGGGAGGGCTGGGGAGGCGATCCTGGGGCCTCCGGAGACGCTCCGGAGGCCCCAGGAAGGCCTGGGGACGCGGTGGGGAGGGCTGGGGAGGCGATCCTGGAGCCTCCGGAGACGCTCCGGAGGCCCCAGGAAGGCCTGGGGACGGGGTGGGGAGGGCTGGGGAGGCGATCCTGGGGCCTCCGGAGACGCTCCGGAGGCCCCAGGAAGGCCTGGGGACGCGGTGGGGAGGGCTGGGGAGGCGATCCTGGAGCCTCCGGAGACGCTCCGGAGGCCCCAGGAAGGCCTGGGGACGGGGTGGGGAGGGCTGGGGAGGCGATCCTGGGGCCTCTGGAGACGCTCCGGAGGCCCCAGGAAGGCCTGGGGACGGGGTGGGGAGGGCTGGGGAGGCGATCCTGGGGCCTCCGGAGACGCTCCGGAGGCCCCAGGAAGGCCTGGGGACGCGGTGGGGAGGGCTGGGGAGGCGATCCTGGGGCCTCCGGAGCATCTCCGGAGGCCCCAGGAAGGCCTGGGGACGGGGTGGGGAGGGCTGGGGAGGCGATCCTGGGGCCTCCGGAGCATCTCCGGAGGCCCCAGAAAGGCCTGGGGACGGGGTGGGGAGGGGTGGGGAGGCGATCCTGGGGCCTCCGGAGACGCTCCGGAGGCCCCAGGAAGGCCTGGGGACGGGGTGGGGAGGGCTGGGGAGGCGATCCTGGGGCCTCCGGAGACGCTCCGGAGGCCCCAGGAAGGCCTGGGGACGCGGTGGGGAGGGCTGGGGAGGCGATCCTGGGGCCTCCGGAGCATCTCCGGAGGCCCCAGAAAGGCCTGGGGACGGGGTGGGGAGGGCTGGGGAGGCGATCCTGGGGCCTCCGGAGACGCTCCGGAGGCCCCAGGAAGGCCTGGGGACGGGGTGGGGAGGGCTGGGGAGGCGATCCTGGGGCCTCCGGAGACGCTCCGGAGGCCCCCAGAAAGGCCTGGGGACGGGGTGGGGAGGGCTGGGGAGGCGATCCTGGGGCCTCCAGAGACGCTCCGGAGGCCCCAGGAAGGCCTGGGGACGGGGTGGGGAGGGCTGGGGAGGCGATCCTGGGGCCTCCGGAGACGCTCCGGAGGCCCCAGGAAGGCCTGGGGACGGGGTGGGGAGGGCTGGGGAGGCGATCCTGGGGCCTCCGGAGCATCTCCGGAGGCCCCAGAAAGGCCTGGGGACGGGGTGGGGAGGGCTGGGGAGGCGATCCTGGGGCCTCCGGAGACGCTCCGGAGGCCCCAGGAAGGCCTGGGGACGCGGTGGGGAGGGCTGGGGAGGCGATCCTGGGGCCTCCGGAGCATCTCCGGAGGCCCCAGAAAGGCCTGGGGACGGGGTGGGGAGGGCTGGGGAGGCGATCCTGGGGCCTCCGGAGACGCTCCGGAGGCCCCAGGAAGGCCTGGGGAGGGCGGGAGGGAGGGCCGGGGAGACCTCCGCGGGGCCTAGCAAGGCCCCGCAAAGGCCTGGGGAGGGAGGGAGGGAGGGCCGGGGAGGCCTCCGCGGGGCCTAGCAAGGCCCCGCGAAGGCTTGGGGAGGGAGGGAGGGAGAGCCGGGGAGACCTTCGCGGGGCCTAGGAAGGCCCCGCGAAGGCCTGGGGAGGGAGGGGGGAGGGGTGTCGTTATTCGCGGTTTTTTCACATTCGCGGGGGTCCGCGGAACGGAACCCCCGCGAATGTGAAGGGACGACTGTATGTTGCTTCCAAATGACTATGCTAATTAAGACATGGATTGAAATTATGAAGGATATGCAAGGATGGGAGAAACTAAACTTGGCATCGTTGGGGAGACTCTCAGTGACAAAAAGGGATATTTTACCCAGAATGTTGTTTTTATTCCAGGCAATACTGGTTTTGACAACTGATACCATTTAAGCAATGGCAGAAGGAATTACAGTTGTCCGTCCATGTTCACGGATTTGGCATTCACGGATTTAAGTATTCACAGATTGAAAATATTCTTTAAAAAGTAATAATTCAAAAAGCAAACGTTGATTTTGCCATCTTATTTAAGGGACACCATTTTGCTATGCCATTGCATATAATGGGACTTGAGTATTTACAGATTTGAATATTCACAGGGGGTCCTGGAACCAAACCCCAGTGAATGTGAAAGGACAACTGTATCTAAATTCCTATGGTAAAGGGAAAAACAAGAGTTAATTCTAAGGCATTGCAAGGAAAGGAAAGGTAAGGAAAAGAAAAGAAAGAAGATTGGATCTACCTGATTTGAAACTGTATTTTGCAGCTTATTGTTTCATTTGGTTAAAAGAATGGATAGTACTGAGAAATAAAAGATTGTCAGACTTGAAAGGACATAACTTGAGGTTTGGGTGGTATGGATATTTATGGTATGATAAATGTAACTTTTTAAAAAAAAATGTTTAAACACTTTTGTAATTTTATTAATTTTATAATCATACATTATAATATTCAATCAATACTTATTTAGTAAAACACATAATATTACCCTAAACATCACAATTTTTCTATTAACTAATTTCAAAAGTTAACATAAATTCTTTACTACGATTCTTTTCAAGAATATTAATTCCCCTACCCCCCCCCCCACCTCAGTGCTCCCCTTCTGGTACATTATCCCTTACCTAATCTTTCCAGAATCTCATTTCTTCTCGTGGAGGTAACCTCCCATCTTTTGTCTGTAATAGTTTTTTAACAAATACTTTCCAAATTTTGTCAAAATCACTTTCTTTCCAACTTCCTCTTCTTACTTTAATTCTACATGTTAACTTATCATTTATTGCCATTTTCCAAACTTCTTTATACCACTCCTCCACTTGTACATTTATTTGCATTTCCCAATATCTTGCTATAATTAATCTTGCTGCTGTTAATAAATTTGTTATTAAATCCTTTTCTGCTTGGTTCCCATTCTCTCCATTATAAATTGACATCAATGCTATACTCGGTTTCCTTTCTATATTTATATTCAAAATATTCTCTATTTCTATAAAGACCATTTCCCAAAACTGCTGTACAAATTTACAATTCCACTACATATGCATATATGTACCTATTTCTTGACAACCTCTCCAACAGTATTTAGAGTTATTCTTGCTATATTATGCAGTCTTGCTGGTGTCAAATACCATCTCCATATTATTTTATAATAATTTTCTTTTATCCATATTGACATATTTTTAGTTGTCTTTGTTTCCAAATGTTATCTCATTCATGATCTCCAATTTTTTGTTTCAAATCTTCCTCCCATATTCTCCTTAAATATTCTCCTTTGACTTTTTTCTCCTTATTTTTTATCAATATTTTATATAATTCACTTGTAATACCTTTCAAACTTTCATTATTATCCATCTTTTCACTTTTTTTCACCAAATTTTCAAATTGTGAATGTAGCTTTTAATCACAATTTTGTGAGATGCGCCTTATTAAGAATATCCCAGGTTGTGTCTGAAAATGTCTTTATGGGTGTTAGCACAAGAAGCTCATTATAGAAGAGAAATAAAAGGCAAAGAAAAATAATTAACATGCCAACATCTTCTGGAAAATTACCAAGGAGTATATAAAATTATATCAAGTGAGCAGTTACTTGCAGAGGGACATAGTTTTCAATGGTTTTCCTATCTACAGTTATTAAAAGATTTAAGATGGGTAAAAAGAGTTATGGTTTTGAATAAAATAAATCAGTTTGCATTGCAGTTGCATACAGGTGATGAATATGCAATTGGTAAAATGTATAAACTTCTGTTAAAATCTGACATGGGGAAGAACAAGTGAAAGACTGCACAATAAAATGGGCTAAGAATTTTGGATATAAAGTATAGATAGAACAATGGGAAAATGTGTTCAAAGGGTTTGCAATTTACATTATGTTATGATCTTAAAGAGAACTTTTACAAAAATGATGTCTCGTTGGTACATAATGCCAGAGAAATTGTCAAGAATGTACAAGAATGTACCAGAACTTTTTCTATTGGGCCTTATGGATGAACAATTGTAAATGAGTCATAGGAGACTACGTCAATATATGATCATATAAGCAAGATTGCTGTATGCACAAAGATTGAATAATTCAATATTACCTAGTAGGGAGGAATGGTTGTTGAAGTTCATAGACTTAGCAGAAATGGATAAATTATCTGATTTGATTAAAGAAAAATTGTTGACAACATTTCTATAAGATTGGACCCCTTACAGGCTTTTTGTGGAAAAAAAGAAAATGACCTGATAACGTGTAGTTTTGGCAATTAGTAACATTTGGTTACTGGAAGAAGTGTACGATGAAGTTTTAGAGAGAGAGGTATGAATATATCATATAACCACTAAAAAAATGTTGGAAGCCCCTGTTCTCTCCCCCACCCCCAATATTTGTTTTTATGTTCTATTTTTTCCTTCTTTTCTTTTTCTTCTCATTTTGTTTTTTTTCCTTTTTCTAAATATCTGTAATTTTTATTGTATTTTGAAAAGATCCCAATACAATTTTTTTTTAAAAAAAAAATTAACATGAGGAGAGAAGAGAAGGGATGGGAGAAGCAAAGGTAAGAAGGGATGAATGTTAGCAAGTGCAAACTGTATTTGGTTTTCACTGGGGATGAACAGCATTCAGTATCTCCCTGGTGACTAATTAATATCCTTAAGAAATGTTAACTTTCTTTTAGACAGACAGTATGAATCATGTATTTCTCCACTATCTATCCCTACCTTGCAACAAAAACGAAGCATTCTTGGTTTCTGGGTTTGTGCTGAACAATAAAAACAGTTTGCTATAGAAAGAACAAGGCAACTATTGACTATATTTTTAACATCCTATCTCTAGAAGTGCTACTTGAATCTACTTTTCCCTTAAGCCTTATTTTATAAAAACATGGCTACACTGCTGACTTTGCAGGGGCATTAGCACAACAAAACCCGACAATGGAGTCCTAATCAGGGGCACCAGTCAAGATGAAGTGCAGATAGCACCATCTGTTCCCAATGTGTTTGGGACAGATTACAAGGGGGGGGGGAGCTTCACATGGATATCAGATGGCTGCTATTTGGCATACATGATGTGGGCATGTAGGTGAGGCACACACAAGGTGATTCCTCTAGAGATGTTTCTGTCAATGGCTGATGACACATACCTACAGAAACAATAATTTTAGTACTGAAATTGCTGCATGTGAACCTGGTGCTCCATTACAACTGAATATTAATAGACAGGATGGGAATAACCCGGTCATTGTAGAATAATTGTGATCCACAGTTATCTTAATGATGAGGGTTAAACTGCGTGGCAATCATGCAGCCCCTGGATTGCATATGGCCCTTGGAGGAGGTATCCAGCATTGCCCTTGAGAAACCCATTGATGCCCTCCAAAGTCTCCAACACCCTCAAACTTTGGCTGAAAAAAATCTATTTTTCAATGGAAAAATCCTAAAAATGACTTTAACAAGAAATAATGCTCTTTTAGGAGGCTCACAAAGATCCTCCTCCCAGCAAGATCCTCCTCCCCACACCTAGTAGCCAAAAAAAATGAGCGAAGATGAAGGGGCATCATTTCTGGTCACCCAAACGATAGCTGTGATGTCATGGCTCTGACTTTCTTGCCTTTGGAAATTTCTATAAAATTATTAATTTTATTGTTAACCACCTTGAATTCCTTTGGGGATGTGGGAGTTGAGGTACAAAAGTTGGGTTCAGTCCCAGGACAAAGGTGGGATATTAAATGAATAAACAAATATCTGATTATTATTATTATTATTATTATTATTACAAAAAAATCAATAACTATAGCCCAGTCAAGAGAGCTTTGAAATATCCTTAATGTTCAGGTCCCTAATATGCCACATATACAAATACTGGCAGGCATCCTGCTGGCAAATTACAATGGCATAAGACAGATATATGCCATTGCAACTGATTTTTTGGGTTGTTGTGGAGGTAAGAATTTGATTCTGACCATGCAGTGTCCCAAATCCCCCTCCAATCCACCAAGCAGGGATGCACCCAGCTATTTTCCTGTAGATGGAAGTTTCTGCAAATAACATGGTTGCATTGGATCCAGCTAGAGGAAAATAGCTGGACAAGTCTTCACTTATTCTCTTAATGATCAACACAGAAATGTTCAGGGAGGCTGCACTGCTTACATGATGGGTGGGGGTGGCAAGAAATATAGTTATAGAGATGTAGCTATGGGGTATATGTACATTTCTCAGTGCAGGATCTCAGTCAGTCTTTAGGAGAGAAGAGAGAGAAATATTTTGGTAAAAATATGTCCTGGTTCTCTGCACATTTATTAATGTATGTATGTAGAGCCTCTTCAGAGGGGTCACCTGGCCAAGGCAGGCTCATGAGGCATAGAAGAGCTCTACACACCCATGTTAATATATGTGTACAACCTTTCCCCTAACTAATCAATATACCCACATTCATCCTGGTTGATTACAGCTATCAGAGGTGAGCTGGCCATTTGGGTGTTGGAGGTTTTGAAAGCATATTTAAAAAGAGGGCTGCATTTAAACCCCAGAAAGGACTTTTTTTTAATCACACGAAGCAGTAAGCCTCAATTGGAGCTGGATAATCACATCTTTGGCTGGGGCTTATCACATGACTTTGTGTCCCTCCTGTTGCTGATTTGCATTGGAATTGTTGGTGGAGTGCAGCTTCTCATTGATGGGAAAATCCCATCAATTGCTGCCAATATTGCTGCTATTCCAGCTCTCCTCTTGTGTGATAGGTTCCTTTTGCCGTTCTGATACTGGCAGTCACATGACTGGTCATGATTCTCTTCCCCTCTCCCTACCCCTCCCTCACTATTCCCAAGCAGGCTGAAGTAACCTTTACTTGGGTTTTTTTTCTTTACTTTTTCTTTTCTTGTTTTTTATTCTTTTAATTTGTATATGTTTTTAATATAATTTTAAATTGTTACATTTTAATAGTTTTTAACTTTTAATTGTCTTATTTTTACTTGTTGATTAATGTTGTGAGCTGCCTTGGGTCCCATTCTGGGAGAAAGGCAGCATATAAACTAAATAAATAAATATTTTAAAAACTGTATTCTTTTGCCATACACCAGGTAGGACACACATGGAGAGGGAGGAGGGGCTCACAAGGCAATACAGAAGTGAGAGCATGGGACCATGGATCACCAAAACAGAATAATCACAGGATTTCAATGGAAGTGAGAAAGGGAGTATTTCAAACTGGTATGTTCCCGTTTGCATTCAGAATGCAATTACTCCAATATCACATAATGAGATGATAAAGTCCTTTAAAAAAGTTATTGTTGATGAGACCTTCACTGGATCCCACCACAACAGATAACTGTCAGCCAGTTTCTTTTTTAAAATAAGTTCTTGGAGTCGGTTGTGGGAACACAATGCCAGAATTAAACTGGTTACCTGGATCCATTCCAATCTGAGATGGGACAGAAACAGTCTGGGTCATCTTGCTGGATGATCCATGGAGGTAACAAAAGCAGAAAGAGTGTATCCTAAAGAGTTGGTCCTGCTTTGTCTCTCAGCAACATCATGGTATCTTTTTGAGCTATTTGGCTGATAAGAGACACAGGGGCACTGTTCTGCAGTAATTCTAGTCCTTTTTGGCCGAATGCTCCCAGGAGATGTTCTGGGGGACTGATGTTCACCTTCATGGCCACTAGATAGTGGGATTTTACAGGCTCAGTACTCTCCCCTGTGCTTTTTAATATTTATTTAAAGCTGCTAGGAGAAATCATCTAGAGTTTGGAGGATGGATGTCATGAATATGCAGATGATAGCCAGCTCTATCTCACTTTTGCAACTGATGGCAAAGAGACTGTGCAAGTCCTGAAATGTTGTTTGTTGTAATGAAGGACTGGATGTGGGTGAATAAACTGATACTTAATCGAGACAAGACAGAAGTTCAGTTGATCAGCAGGAAAGATAACCTAGGGCCGGAATGGGTGTGCTCTTGGACCTGCATTGCTCCTGGAAGGCATGTGGCTGCTGTGCCTATGGGTGTCTTTGCCCAGCTTTGGTTGGTGCACCAGCTGTGTCCCTTTGTAAGTGGTTTTTGCCACAGTGGATAATGCCTTAATTATCTCCCATGTAGAATGTAATGGACTCTGCGTGGGGCTGCCTTTGAAAGTTGCTTGGAAGCTACAATGAGTGCACAATGCAGCAGACATACTATTCTCGGTGTGCATTTTCAAAACCACATATCACCCATATGGTATGAGTTGCACTGGCTTCCAGTCTGCTTCTGATCTCAGTTCAAAGTGCTGTTTTTGATATATAAAGTCCTAAATGGTTTGAGGCCAGGATATCTGAAAGATTGCCTCCTTCTATATGAGCCATCCTAAATTCTGAGGTGTTCAGTAGAGGCCCTGTTACATGTCCACCACCCCAAGTGACTAGGCTGGTGAGGACCTGAGACAGGGCTTTTTCTATCACAATAATTGTGGTTGTGGAATTCTCTTTCAAGGGAAGGCAAGCTGGTTCCATCCCTCCTAAGCTTCCAGTGGGTACTTGAGATGACATTGTTGCATGTGCCTGTAAAACTAGGATTGTTCTTTAGAGCTCTTTTGATTGTGCCTGTGTCTGGTTTTTAAGAAAAGTAGCCAAAATTCTGTATTACCTTCTTAGTTACATAGCCAAATACTGTCTCCCAGCCAGGCCCCCAGCCTGATCCCCACTTACTGGGCAACAGCCACTGTGAGCAACAAAAGTCTGTTCCCCTGTTCATTTGGAAGCCACTGACTGACATTTCTACCTCTCTCCTGTGAATAGTTTCTTGTGTAACAGCCCAAAGCAGGGTCCCTGTCACACACACACACCCCAGTACCAGAGATTGCTCGTGGAAATACATAGGGATTGTGAATACAAACCAGTCATGAATATGTAACTCAAGTTGGTCATTCATAAGTCTTAGTGAATTCCAGCCTCCTCTTTTTTAATGGCTTTGATTTGTTTTAAAGAATGTTTTTAATCTGATGTGTATCAGGTTTTTAACCTGGTGGGTTGAGTGATAATAAGCAAATTAATTAATTAATTAACTAACTAACTAATATTCATGGGCGGGTAAACATACTGTGTATGAAGCTAATGCTACAGATGGTTATGATGAAGCCATGTATTTGTTTAAGAGGCAAAAACAGATTAGTGGTACTTTCCTGTATGTTGTTGATGCTCAGTAGAACAGAACCCAGGTGTCAGAAGTTGCCAGATGCTTTCCTTTAATAATATACCACTGCTATTTAATACAGTCCCAGTAGACACATCTAACTGCATAATGAAGTATTATGCATTAGACCAAACACTGGATTCCTACTCTAAGGGGCCTCCATTCCAAATTAGACAGATAATCTAATGAGACCTTGTGCAACAGCATCAAAAAAGAGGTTGAGAAACAGAAGGGAGAACACAGCTTATAGAGAAGTGGACTCTTGGGAAAACATATGAATGATAGAGATGTAATTAGGTGCACTGCATTCTTTGGTGTCAGAAAGAGAAAGCAGGATGCTGATCAGAGCCACAGTGCACATGCTGGAAAAGCACAAGGAAACTGTATGAGCCGTGATGGTTTAGGCCTAAGGAACCCTGTCACTGCACAGAATGATGCATATAGCCCTTATGGTCTCTATTAATTTTGTGCTGTGATGACAACACTATCTGGAGAATAAAGTATGAAACTTCTCTTCATGCAGGGTGCTAGAATAAAAATATGTGCTTCTATATTGTAATAGTACAGAGGGTCAGAACAAAGAAACAGAGTGGGAAAGCTAGATAAATTTAAACGCTATACTTATTGGCTGGTTTTCAGTGTTGCAGTTATGAATTCATAACCTAGAGTTATGGATCTGTAGCTAGTCTGTATTCAGTAAAACTATGTAGTGTAAATCTACATAAATGCCACTCCAGCCCACCTTAAGAGCCAGTAGCTGGACTGGGCGAAGGAAGTCTTTTCCCTTGAGCTGTCATTGAATCATTCCATTTTTTTCTCTCCTTTTAATTATTGCATGTTTTTAATCTTTTCTAATTTAATATTGTTTTAAGGGGTGGGTGGGTTGGGGTATTGATGTAATCATGGAGTTTTTATACTGTAAGCTGCCCCAATTGCGTTGCAGAGGGGCGGGATAGAAATAATAATAATAATAATAATAATAATAATAATATCTGTTCAGCTTCTGATTGGGGCCCAAGGAGGAGGATGTTCCCACAGTCCTCTTGCCAGTTAGTGAGACAATAGTTCTCTGGCAGGGTGTGAGTGTGGAAACATCCTCCTCCTTGTTCCTTTGCTTAATCTGGCTGCTGGCTCTTAAGGTGGGCTGTGGGGGCAGACCAGGAGACATTACTTAGTTACACATAGATAAGTAGCTGGTGTAGGATACTGGCAGTTATCTTAATGGAGGTGGGCTTTTCATGGCCATGTGCATTATCTTTATTGTGAAGCACCCAATGATCATTTCTTTTGTCCTTGCTGCTACCACCATCCCAGACTTTGCAACTAGGATTCCCAAATCTCAGGATATGGCCAAGAGTGTCAGGACCTGGACTCTGTTTTCTAGTCCTCAGAGCAAGGGGGGAAATCTCAGGGTGAAAGTACTGCCTTGAAAAATATGTGTACATGTATTTCCCTCATTTGTAAAACTGGTTCTTTTTTATTTGAATGGCGGTCTGTGCAATTTTGGTTTCTGCTTCCTAATGACATCAACGCAAGCTGTTATTTGTGACATCAACAGCAGTCACTCCTTGTCATATCACAAGGGGTCATCCTAGCACTGAGGTTTTGGCACTGAAATTTTAGCACCTGGGATTGCCCTGATTTGGCAACCCTATTTATAATGAATTCTACATTGTGAAGAATTGTTACAAAAGAAGGCGGGATCGATGTTTAATATCTATCCCACCTTCAGTTCACTTTGTTTCCCAGAATAAATTGGAGAGCGCATCAACCATTCCATACACCCATACTCTGCTCCTTTGCAATGCCAAGTCAGTTAAAAACAAGACTCATATCATCCATGACCTTTTATTGGATGCTGCTTCTGACCTGGCATGCTTTACGGAGACCTGGCTGGGAGAGGCAAGTGCTGTGACTTGGGTGCAGGCACTCCCAGTTGGGTACTCAGTTAATGAGCAAGTAAGGAAAAGTGGGGGGGGGAGCAGAGTGGCTCTGGTTCCTAAAAACAATCTAACCTTGACCAGGAAGCCTATCCGGAACACAGTCCACATCGAGTGTATGTACCTAAGCCTGAGGTCCAGGGATAGCTTAGGGATTCTGTTAGTATACCGGCCACCCCGTTGTTTAACAGACTCCCTAACCGAGCTAACACAGCTGGTCTCAGAGTTGCTCCTGGAGTCGCCCATACTTGTAGTTCTGGGTGACTTCAACATCCCACTCGAGACCAGCTTGCTAAATCTAACTGGCGCAGCTTGGGAGTTCATGGAATCAATGACAAACATGGGCCTATCCCAGTTGGTTGTCGGGCCTACTCACTGTGCAGGTCATACCCTGAATGCGGCCTTTACTACAGACCAGGAATATCCATGGGTGGAGATTATTAAAACTTCCGCATTGTTATGGACGGATTATTTCCTGGTCAAGATGGAGCTAAGAGCCACTGTCTGCCCATCTTGCTAAAAAAAATTTACCAGCAAAATGGGGAGGTTCATAAAAAGAGCATCCCATACCTAGTTTGGAGCGTGTCCAGAGAAGGGCAACTAAAATGGTGAAAGGTCTGGAAACCATGCCTTATGAGGAGAGACTTAGGGAGCTGGGTATGTTTAGCCAGTTCTCCTGGTGGTTATTTGGAGAGCACATGTGCTTCATAACCCTTGACATTGGCCCAGTTCTAACTCCACCACTATAGATAGAATGGATAGAACTAGTGCACTGTGCTACTGTAGAATGGTCCTTTATACCAGCACAGTGCACTTTTTGCAGGGAGATGTGGCAGGAGAAAGACAGGGAAAGGGCAAACAGAGTGGGGGCCAGAAGGGCAGCTTTCCCCCTAATTGCAATGGGTTTCTCTGCTTCCCCCACCACCACTGATTGCCAGTATCATTCCTGCCACCATCACCACACCACTGCTGATGCCTATATTGGTATAGTTGCACTGACAAACAGGATCTCACTGAAACATCTTTTTGTGTGTGTGAGATCAAGAGTCCATAAAATCATTGAGTTGGAAGGGAGCACAAAGGCCATCTAGCCCAATCCCCTGCCATGCAGTAATACACAACTAAAGCATTCCTGAAAAATAGCCATCCAACCTCTGTTGAAAGCCCTTTGAAGATGGAGAGTCCACCAGCCTCCAAGGAATTCTATTCCACTGCTTAACAGCTCTTACCATCAACATGTTCATTGTAATGAGTTACTTTTTTAAACCCTGGGGGAAGTAACAGCAGTGCATGGTGAGTAATGAGAAAAAAAGTACTTTAGAAAAGTAAAGGGCATTTCCAGATAGAGGCCTCCTCACAGTCATAATCAAAAAACATTGTGGAATTATTCCATCTTTTCCCTCTTTAATGGATTTTCTGCAGTTGGGAAGAAGACTGAAGTAGCAATAGAAAAACAAAGAAAGGTTGAGTGGTGGCCCTGTAAAGGCCCTGCAAAATTTAGTGAATGAGGCAGGACAATGGTGTGGGATGCATCTCATCTGGATCCACTGAACTTGACCTAAAATGCTGAACCTTAATATTTTCTTGAACTGGAAGGAAACCTGAAATATCAGCTAAAAGTCTTTGTACTGTCTGAAATTGAACAGACTCACACAAACAAAAATCATGTCACTAGTTCATAATAAGGATTTTTTAAAAAGAAGACAAAACCACAGTCTGATGTAGTACTCCAACAAACCAAGAATGAATTGGAATGAGTACCTAAAATAAAGCTAACATCTGGGAGGATTTAAGTGTATAAACTCTATCAACAAAATGGGAAAGAGATTTAGGTCAAGAGTTTTCAGCAAAGTCCTGGAAACGGATCTGCGAGAATGTTCCCTTGGAAACCTGATGTTTAAACCTAAAGGATAGCTTTATAAACTCATTTTTAGATGGTATCTTACATCTAAAAGCTTGAGCCACATATACAGATGATATATGTGGGAGTGTACATGTATCAGAACTGGATATTGATAGAGCAGTCTCTGAACATTTTTTAATGTAAAATACATTGTTATAATTATAAAACATATTTTATAATGTATAATACATGCACATGCATTTATATAGCACAGAACAGACATAGCTCAAGATCCTGCATAGGCATTGTTCTACTCCCTCCCTCTCTGTTCCACAGCACACTATGTACTTCTGTACCACCTGGGCACCTTTCCCAGACCACTTAGCATCCAGGGGAGGGTGCAAGTCACCAGGCAGCATCCAGCTGTGTTTCTGCAACTAGATGTATAAAGATCATCTCCCTCTGGAAGGCCCCTAGGAGGTTCCCTGCAGGAACACAGACAAATTCTGTCAGGCCTCCACTCCCCTGGCTACAAAATGGCTCTAGGCAGCATGGAGATAGGTAGCATGGTCTGAGTGTTATGGCAGATGGAGATGTTAGATGCCTCCGTAAGATTATGCTAATTGCCACTGCTAATCAAACAGTCCTGGTGCTCCAACCCCTTGAGCTGTGGCTCTACTACAACACTGTATGTGTGGAGAACAATCATTTGACAGTAGGCCCTGTTTGGGGGCTACCTGTGAGGTTTCTGCTTCCCATGGCCAAACATCATGAACACTTTATGTCTGCCTGTCTCTGTCTGCCTCTCTGGAGATTATCAGATGTGTAAAATATCCCAGAACAGGGATGACAGAAGATCACTAAGGAGATTTTCATACGGGGTCAAAATGCCCCGTTACTGCCCCGCCACCTCCTCTCCCATTCCTGCCACGGAATAACATAAATCTTTCACACACTCACCTTAATTCCGCAGCAGGAATGGGCTTCCCCTCCCCTTGCTGGCTGGCCATAAATGCAGCCGTTGTAAGGCTGCTTTTACGACCGGCCATCTGAAACGTTATCACGTGATAACGCCGGACAGTAAATTTAAAAAATAAAACTCTCCCAAACATAAAATCAGTTCACCAAGCACAAAAACACTCTTTAAATCACATAATCAAAACAGGGAGGGTAAAATAAAGGGTGCCACTTACCTGAATGTCCAGATCGTACCAGAAAGTGCTTGGAATGGACCTCCCCTCCACGGCTGTCATTTCGGAACAGGAACGGGGCTCCTGTTCACACACCCGTGATTACATGATAGTGACGGAACGGGAGGTCTATTCATGATGAAAAATCATGATTACATTGTTCTGGAACAGTCACGGGAGTAGGATGGATGCAGGACAGAATGGGGTCAACGTCATCCAAAAGGGAAAACCTTTCCCGACCCTGTTCTGTTCCTGCCATGGGATATATAGCCCGTGTGAAAATCCCCTAAAAAGCTTACCTTTTACACAATGTCGTCCCTGTTCTGGGATGCTCCCATTCTGCTCCTGTTCCTCCCCCATTTCCTCTTATTCATGGGAAAATCCGTGAATAAGAGGCCCATTCCATTATTATAACAAAACAACGGGCGAGTGAACAGAGGACCCATCGTGCTCCTAGGACGACAACAGATCATGACGTCACCGGGAGGTCCCTGCCAGACACTTCTGGGTGCGATTGGGACAACAAGGTAAGTAAAATTTTCCCCTCCCCAGGTGGCTGTTTCTTTTTTAAATGTCTTTTCGGGGTTGTTTTCTTTTCTGACAGCTGGGGGGGGGTCTTTTTAAGTTTTCCTCCCGGCCATTCTCTCATGCGAACAGCCGGGATTTGAGTTCCCGTTTGTAAAAGCAGCCTTGCGACGGCTGCATTTATGACCGGGCAGGGAATATTAAGCTTGCAGATTTTTCATCACACTACCCTCTGCGGATCTCTCTCTTTTGCATTCCCACTGCTTTTGCCCATTTGAGCCGAAATAGTTGCTCCTGAAATTTCTATTGCTGTATCAAAGTTGTTCTCCTCTTGATCATTTATTTATTCTGTAACTGACAGGTTCATAATCACTTGGATCTTCGGTCCTTCCTTAGTCATTCCTAACTATTCTCTTTCCATCCCTCCTAATATCCTTATTTGAAATCTCTTACTGAGGTATTTCCTTTCTTGTCAAAATATCCACAGCCACTCTTCCCTCATTTAGTTTTCTTTTGTCTTTCCAGCACATTCCATTGGCAAAAGGTTGGCTGCAGGTTAGCCTTCCTTATGCTAAATCAAAAACTTTGGTCCCCAGATGCTGTTGGCCACAGCTCCCAGAATCCTTAGTCATTGGCCATGCTGGTCAGGTATTATAGGAAATACAGTCCAACAGTATCTGGGAACAGAAGTTTAGAAATCGGTACTCTAAATTGTTGTAAACATGTACACATTTTCCTAGGAATGAAGTCTATTGGACACAGGGAAATTTACCTTTGATTAAAGCTGCATAGCACTGCAGCCTTTGTCCAGAGGCATAAATGGAAATGACTCCTCTGCTAATAGTCACAGACAAAAGTGACTAAACAGAAACATACAACCACTTTAAGAATGTCTGTCATTCCAACCTGCCTTGCTCGTTGCTAAAATCCTCTGCATAGAAATAAGTGAACATATTTTATGTCTCATGCTGGCTACGTTTACACTAAATATTCCTCAAGCTGGGAACACGGCCACATTTCCCTGAGTTTGTTTAGTGACAAATTTGGAGCAAGCTCCCAGCAGATTTTCAGGAATTTTGACTGAAAGAAGGCATGAGAAAGAAAGTGTGTGTGTGGGGGGGGGGAGATGAAATAATTTAATCACCACAAGGGTTCCGCGTACCTCTGAAATTAATTTGGACCCTAGTTCTGAAGAAGTGTTAGAACATTGGTTTATATGGCATAGTATGGTATGCCTTATTCATG
Source organism: Gambelia wislizenii (assembly GCA_030847615.1). Lineage (NCBI taxonomy): Eukaryota > Metazoa > Chordata > Lepidosauria > Squamata > Crotaphytidae > Gambelia > Gambelia wislizenii. The sequence goes on along the minus strand of JAUMIR010000003.1, from coordinate 93,155,039 downwards.
CACCCATCAGAAACCCTGATGAGAAGAATTCTGGACTAATCAGAACTTTTGCAGTCAGAGACTTAGGACTTTATCAGACTATCCAAATTCGACATCATACAGACGCCTAATGATTGTGAAAGGACATACATACCAGACAACGTTGGTCAATTGATCCCCCATGGTGCTTTTGTGCCGGCATTGCTGGCGTTTGAATCTGCACACCATTGTACTCCTGTGAATGCAACATCAATGGCCAGTCTGGCAAGAATACTTCTGGGTGAGATCATGACATCTAGGTAGGTGACACACATTTTATGACCCTCCCCAGTTTACTTGTATGTTTTTAAGTGTGTTTGTATGCTGTATTTTACTTTTTGAGTGTTATTTTTGTTTTTGTGTTTTTTTTTTTAATTTCCCATGCTAGGTATTCTTGCGAGCATCCATGGGATTTCAATAGAGGAAGTGAATGGAGCTCTGTCCACTCCTCATTCATTGCTGGGGAAGCCTTTAGCATAGATAGGAGGTAATTGTGGCATGGGGAGTTCTTTTGCCAGCATAAAAATGGCAGAAGTTATGCCAGCAAAAGAACGGGGTTTAGGGGGTGGTCTGATAAAGTCCCATGTCTACCAAAAATCTATATATGGTTGTTTTGCACAAAAAACACCATTTATTCTTGACAAATGCTGTTTGGGATGTGTTCTGCGCAAAATTTACATGTGTTATTTTTGCACAGAAAGCAACATTTTTCAGGGGCAGGAAACAGAATTTTCTGCACAGAAAAACTAAATTATTCTCTACACAGAAAATAATATTTCTGCACATAAACTGCTGGGGTTCCCCCCCACACACACACAAAGATATCACATGAATTTTTAATAGAATAAACTCCCAACTACAGCATTTTCTGCACCAGAAACATAATTTTCTATACAGAAAACAATATTTCTTGAATTGCAAATTGTCTTCAAAAACTGCTTAGTTGTATCCTTTGAGAAGAAAATTAACAAAGAATTGTTTCCATACATACCCGGCACATAGGGGTTGTCATCTCAAAGTAAATTGAATGACTAGAATCCTTTATGGCAGTTACTAACGCATAGCCTAGAACTTGGACTCCTGTTATGTACTCACAATCCCTACATAGCCGCTAGGGAACGTGAAAGTATTCCAATCCCCACTTACCAGGCAGCAGCTATTGCAATCAATGGGGGTCTGTTCCTCTGTCACTTGGGAAATAGCTGGCTGATGGTCCCCTAGCTTCCTCACAAGAGCAGACTCCAGCATGAGGGGAATTGCAGCAGGAGTCCTACTACTGCCTGTCATGCTGGAGATTGCTCATGAGAAAGGGTGGGAGCAGTAAGCTACTTTCTGGGTAACAGGGGTATTGGCCCTCATCAAACACAGTGGCTGCTTCCCAATAATTGGGAATTGGGGCGTGGTGGACCAGGATTCACTATGTAGCACTGTAACTGTGGTGCTTACACATGCGTTATATTTATATATGAACATTTGGTATATCGATTAGAAATACAATCACAGCAGGGGGAAAGTACTGCTACTACTGCTGCTAGGATTGTGAGGAATTGGGCCAGGATTCATTATTACACATACATATCTTCCATACAGGATTCTGGCCAATCATAGAAATGGTGGTTTCTAATATAGAGTCCTTGTTTGCTTGTTCGGTACTACATGATTATGCAAGTAACACTAATTAAAATTACTAGGATGCCTGGAAACCACCTTAAAGGGCTTCTCCTATATTATAAGAGGGTGTTTTGTTTTGTTTTTAAATATGTGGTTCTTTGGCAAATTATTGCGTGGGGGGAAAAAGTGAATGGCTATTCCCCTCCATTCCTTCCAACACAAATGCCTATGCTTAGCCCACTCAGCAAATCTTTAGGAAAATAGCTAAGAGGATTTTCCTCTTTGGATTAAGTGATCTCCAATGATCTCACCCTCCGTGAATCAGCAGGCAGCTGGAATAGAAAAAGAGTTTACTGTGGTTTTAATTTAGGGCAAGATGGACGTGTCTTTTCAACATTATATAGTAAATGAACAATGGTAAGCAAGGACATGTATCAAGCTGAGGCTAAAATGATTTGGTTCTAGTAAAGGCTGATCACTACAGCAGTCTCCCTTTTCTGTCTTGCCTCTTTCTGTTGAATGTTTATATTTATACATGAATATTTAGTATATCCATTAGAAATACAATTATAAAAGAGGGAAAGAACTACTATGTAGTGTTATGGTTTCCTGATCTCAGGGCCTGGCCCCACTTCTCTGGTCCTCAAGGTGAGAGTGCTTCCTTGAAAAGTCCTTAAGTAAGAGTGTGTGTGTGTGTGTGTGTGTGTTGTTATTGGTGATTTTTTTTATTTGAATGTCATACTCTGTACAGCTGTGGCTGATGCTTAAGATATGATACTTTATGACATCATCAGGGGCTGCCCCTTGTAACATCATCCACGTGACACCCCCAGGCCTCATCTCCAGTGACATTGTAAGACATCCTCCCTAGATCTCAGATTTTGGCCCTGGGATAATCCTGAGCTGGGAACCCTAGCTGATGCTACAGTTACTACTACTAATTCACATTGGCTTTGTCCTCCTTCTCCTCCTCCTCAGCAGCAGCAATTGGCTACGTGCAGTTGTCAGTCCCAAATAGAGTAGACCTAATGAGAGAACTCATTAGGTCACCATAAATTATATTAAGTAAGCTATTGACTCCTATTGATTCAATTGGTTTAGTTGGCACTAACAGTTGAATTTAGCTTCATCACAATCACTGTTATCATCTTGATGGCTGAGATTCTGCATTGTACAATGCTCTGCCCATACAGGTTCACCTGGCCACTGGGTTCCTGGGTATGCAAACCTGCTTAACAAGGTAGACACACACTCCTCCAGACATTTAATGGCTGGGAGAGGGTGCATGGTACCCATGTGCTATCTGATGGCATCCAGAAGGAAACAGCAGCTCTCATCTTCCAGGAAGTATACTCTCTCTCTCTCCCCCCCCCAGCTACATTTAGGTGGTTCACCACAACCTTCCAACACTAAATGTCTGAAAGAGCACATGCCTACCCTTTGCAGTAGGCTTGCAGGGCAAGGGGGAAACATTCCACAAGGAGCTGCTAAATAGTTCCTTGCACAACAATAATAAAATAACATAGGCACTCAGAAAACATGCATATGTTACCAACAGGATTACTGCTCTAATAACTCTTCCTCAAACCCCTTTCATATTTGTTGCACCCAGATATTTATAGTTTGTTCTACTTTCCCTTACTTGTAATCTTTCATTGCTAGGTTTTCTCACAAGATCTCAGGGCTCCTGTGAGATTTCAGTTTTTTCAGGAATATCCAAACCCATGCAAATCTCTCAATAGCAGGCCATCATCATGAGATGAAAACCTTACTCTGCATCCTGGCATTAGCCCACCTCAACAGAAAGGGGGAAAATCAGTGCTATGCAAACACAATTCCAGCAAACAGACACCCGACATTGGGTATGTAAGGCCTGATTGCTGCATACATATCAAATGCTCAGCATAGCTGGTGCCCACTCTCAAATATGGCATTTGGGGTATCCTGTATCACTCCAATATGGCATCTAACTTTAGGATTCTGATTATAGGGTGCCCTGTACAAAACAGGATGCCTGGGAACACTATCACCATCAGTTTCTACCATTTTTGAAATGAAAATTTCTGGTCAGATTTAGACATTCTTTTAATTATAGAGCTGGTTTGAGTTTCATCATTTTCTCTCTTTTTTTCCCCCAAAAGAAAAATAATAATTGATTTGTCTAATGCTTAGAGTTCTTCAAACTTGTAACCAAAATGCAACCTAAATGCTTTAGTGATGTTAGACCATCAGTTATTGAAATTATAACGATTCTGTTCATGATTCTATTCATATCTCTTTTCACTTTCTATGGTCTTTTCACTGAAAATTGTGTATATGTACAGAAAGATATTTCTAAGAATTGCACCTTGTTTCTGTCTCTCCCTCTCTCTCTCTGAATTCGCCACATGTTTGGAATTTCAGCATTTTTACTCAGAAAATTGCATTCTTTTGTAGTCCTCTTATACCTATTATTCTTTGCTACTTATAATTTCTGTAGCCGAACACATATTAGAATCGAGTCCATTTTGTCTTCTTACCCCCATCAGCTTTTATTCTCCTTCTGTGCTGTTATATCTAGTTTTGAACCTCCCTTCCCTGCCTTTCCCCCTTATACTCAACTTAATAGCATGGAGGATTTTTGTTTAACCTAAAGCATACCTCTTCGGCCTTTCTATCAGTAGGTCTCATTTGCCTTCTGGTTTTGCTCTGTGGATGCTTCTTTTGGATTTAAATTCAATATGTTGTTTTGTCTTCAGTTTTCTGCTTCATTTAAATGTGGATTTTACCTCTCCTTTTGCAGTAGTTGTTAACCCCCACACAGAAAAAGCTCATAAACAAAGAGGAAAATCCCTAGAATTTAAATTCCACTCTTTATGTCTACCAGAAGACACCCCCCAAATTCCTTCTATTTAAGATGATAGTTCCAGATTGTATCAGTGTGACTGGTTTCCATTAACTTTTACAGCACAAAGACATTAAATAAAACATGGAACCATCTTTTCTGCGCTGTCAGATTTTGCTCATTTTCTGTATTTTTACTTGCTAAGTAGCAGACCATATTTCCACCCAGAAAAGGATAAAATGACTCTCAGTGACTATGTTGGTTTAGTCAGCAGAGGGCAAAAGCATCAGTTGATTAATCAGCAGGGGACCAAGAACTGAATGGAAAATAAAATAATATAGGTAGCCTTTCCTTCTTGGAAGAAGTGCTAGCTTTTGTTTATTAAACTGTAAGTTATTTCATCCTTCGCTGTCTCAAAATAAGGGAGGAACTGGATGGCCCTCGTGGTCTCTTCCAACTGCAATTCTATGATTCTATGATTCTATGAACACCTAATCTGAAGGTTTCTTGGCCTGCAAACGTATCTGCATATAACAAACAAGTTCATTAAATTCAGAGCTTGGAAAGTTACTTTTCAGAAGTAATTTGTTCCCATTATCCCACTGTTTCGAAAGTAATTTGCAATGTTGCAATTACAATGTTGGGAAAAAAATTCACTAGATTACATTTTGCACAGCTCATTACTTCTTCATTTCTTTCCATTACTTAAAACAAACCTTCAGACTGATAGCAGAATGACCTAAAGCCTGAAAAATTCCTGTTAAAATACCTTAAAATGCTTTAACATGCCTTTTGAAAGTAACGTGAAAGTAACCTTGTTAGATTTCTTGTACTTCATTACCCCAAAATGTAACTAGTGTTGGAAAACAGAATAGCAGAAACTTAGGAAAACAGAACAGCAGAACAGAATGTTACCAAAGTTAGAAGGGAATTGAGTAGGGATTGGAGATGTTTTATGGCATCATATATTAACAAGAACCACCTACCTATTTTAAACCTATCATTTATTTGTGAAGTCAAAGGCTTTCACGGCCAGCATCCATAGATTTTCCTTGGTTTTTTTCCGGGCTGTGAGGCCATGTTCTGGAATAGTTTCTTTCTGACGTTTTGCCTGCATCTGTGGCTGGCATCTTCAGAGAATGGCTGGGTAGGAGTGTATGTGGAGCTTATATGCTGTGAACCCCTGTAGGGTAGTATACGTAAATTTGTGTAATGGAATGGTTAGTTTCTGGGTATAGAAATGCAAGGCTCGTTAGTGTCGGTTTGGCTAATGGTTGGTTGATGGGCCATTATCCGCTGGGACTCCCCTTGTCCCTGGGTGGAATTCCTTTGTAAGTGCTGAGTTTTTATACATATACTACCCTACAGGGGTTCACAGCATATAAGCTCCGCATACACTCCTACCCAGCCATTCTCTGAAGATGCCAGCCACAGATGCAGGTGAAACATCAGAAAGAAACTATTCCAGAACACGGCCTCACAGCCCGGGAAAAAAACCAAGGAAAATCTATCATTTATTTACTGTCTACATTTATAGTCCATCTTTCTTGGAAGGAGCTCAAGGTAAAGATTTCCTGCTGTTTGTTTTATCCTTACAACAATCCTGTGAGGGAGGTTAGGCAAAGAGATGGCTATTGGTCTCAGGTCACCCAATGAGCTTCATGCATTTCTCAATTATTTTAAAAATGTGGTTCTAGAAATACCATATAGAAGGAAAAGACTAAAAGATATGAAATTTACATAAACACAGGCATAAATAGTATTGATCAGTCCTAACTAGATTAGATCCATTAAATAAATGGTTGCTTGGTGAGTCAGCACATAGATAAGTCCCATGGATTCAACAGGTCTATCCTAGTGGGGGCCAACAATAGAATTCAGGCTGTACAGTCCTCATTTGGAAAACCAATAATTATCATTTAGTGTTATTGTCATACCTCACCCCTTGGATGATTCAGATGAAGAAGAGGGGAAGACAGCTTGCCAGGAATCAGCTGCTTCTGATAATAAAGGTCTCTCTGAGTCCAAGGAGCTAGAAGCAGTAGGGGTCCCTGTTCCCCAGGAGGAAGTCTCAGAGGCTGAAGATGCTGAAGACATTCCCCCATCCCTTGCTGAATGATGAAGGGATAAATAGTGAACTTAGTGGCTGTTAAGTAATAGCCACTGACCTAATTAGGCATCCGGTGCCTTTAGAGAGCTGCTCATAAATCTCCTGGCAGTTCTCTCACAGCTGTGTTACTGACAACCATCTTATCTTATTGCTTGGCAATTACTCACTGGCATTCCTGTTTTTGTGACCTTGGACTGGCTACATTTTGATGACTCTGTTTGCTCTTTGCTGGCTTTGTTTATTTGGAATATTGACTGTAGTAGTTCCTGGACCACCTGATGGCCACCCTCTTGTTCCTCCCATCATCTTGCTTGGATAACCTGTGACTGACCTGGACGAGAGAGAGAGAGAGAGAGAGAGAGAGAGAGAGAGAGATTAAATGGGAAATAATAGATTTTGTAAACTTGTGCCTTAATCTTGCATTGATTAGCAGATCAAGGTGTGTGTGTGTGTGTGTGTGTGTACATGTATGTAGGAAGCAATTAAATAAATATGTGTTATAACTTTCATAAAAAACAATTACTATCTGCCCAAGACTGGTTGGACAAGCTCTATAAAATAAAAAGAACTATTCAGTCGCATGCACTACAGGGCACTAATCCCAATGGTAGATAATATTAACACATTGTCAGTACAATATTGTTAGCACAATATTGTTAACACATTGTTAACATAATATTAACACTGCACACATTGTTAAGCAATGAGTGCACAGAAAACACCTGTGGTAGATATATGGTTAGAAATACACATGTATATGTTCTTTGGAATGAAAGCAATTGAGTGAAAACATTAACCTATAAACTACATTTGTAAAAATAAATAAATAAACTGCCATCCATAGTTTTGATTTATTTGCTTTTTACGCACCGTAATGTTGACACTGAGCTATGGCGACATTGTAACAGGGTTTTCTTGGCAAGATTTAATCAGAGGAGATTTGCCATTGCCTTCTTCTAAGGCTGAATGGGTGTGACTTGCCCAAGGTCACCCTGCAGGTTTTCATGGCTAAGTGGGGATTCAAACCTGATCTCTTAGAGTCTTAGGACTTTTTCAGACAACCTTAAATCCGGCAGAAGACGTTGAGGGAGGTACGCGGCTATCCCGTGGCAGGGGGTCCTTTTGGGACGCTGCCGTCCCTCTCCCGGCATTGTCCGTGTCAGTTCCGTGTCCAATCTATTGCAACTGCGCCATTCACGGACAACTTCCGTGAGTTGACCAGATGAAAGCTTTTGACAATGTAGATCATACATTCCTATGGGAAGCCCTCAAGTGGAAAGGAGTGCCAGAGAGATTTATTGCTTTAGTTAAATTGTTTTATAGGGATGCAGAGGTGGTTTTGCAAGTCAATGGTCATAGAGGAAAGAGGATTAAGTTAAATTCTGGGGTGAAGCAAGGTTGTCCACTGAGCCGTCTCTTGTATGTTATTGCTTTGGATGCTATCCTGTGTAAGATTAGTTTAGACAACAGCATCTCAGGGATCCAAATCCCATGTCAGTTGGACAGTTCGTGCTTGGTTTGGTGTGAATCTGTTAAATTTGTTGCCCATGCTGATGATGTGTCCCTCTTGGTTAAGGACAGGATGGAAGTTAGAAAGATTAAAGATGCTTTTGAGGCCTACAGTCAAGTTTCTGGTGCTCGACTTAAAATGGAAAAGAGTTTTTTGATCAGAATTTTTGCTGCAGAAGACAAGATGGCAGCTATTCCTATAAAGGATGTAGTTGAAGAAAAGGAAGGGTGGCAAGCAGAGCAAGAGGCAAAGACAGATAGGGTGAAGATCCTAGGGCTGAATTTTGCAGTGGCTCCAGAGAGATGGAAATAAAATTGGTATTGCTGGTTGGAAAAAGTGAAGGAGAGGGTGGCCCTATGGCAGAGATAGAAGCTGACCATCTACCAGAGAGCTGCTTTTCTAAATACTTATCTGCTTCTGGTGGCAGCCAACTTGGCGGCTGTTTTCCCACCTCCGGATTCAGTGATTAAAGAAGCCGATCGAGTTCTCTTCAAGTTCCTTTGGGGAATGGCCACGTTCCCCCTGGCAAGAGCAGTGGCTTATGGGCAGGTAGAACAAGGGGTCCTGGACTTCCCAGCCCTGGGACCTAAGTTCATTGCCATCTTTTCTGCCCAAAATTTTGGGAAAGTTTCTCTGTTGCAAAAGGGTCAGATTCAACTTCAGGCTTGGCTAGTTTTGTTTTGTGAGTGCTGGATGGGGACTAGATGGGGAAAGACTTGGTGGGAGGGAGGTTAATTAAGTTTTAGGTTTTCTTTGCCTGAAAAATTGAAAGCACCAGATTATTTGAGAGACTTTGTTTTTTACATAAAGCAATAGAGAATTCAAGCTGAGGAGTTGAAGCGGGAAGACAGACCAGGTCAGAGCATCAAGACAGTTTTGTACAGGAAAATAGTGGAGGAGATTTACATTAACCCGTGTTTGCAAAAACATCAGGCCAAACTAGATTTTTCAGAATACCTAAATTACCAGACTAACCCAATCGAGTATTTCATGGACAAAAGGGTTCCCCAAAAGTTGTGGGACTTGAGGTGGAGGCTCTACCATCAGGTTCTTAATCTGAGGGGAAGGAGACCGTGGACCGCAGAGGATGAGCAGACTTGTCCTTGTATGAAATGTAAAAAGGCTGAGATTTTGAGTGGCGTGGCATAAAAAGAGATGATCAGACATTTTGCCCAGGACTGCCTGAGTGCCTGGGAAACATGGGAGGAGGTGGCCTGGGTCCTGGATTGGCTGGATTTGGCACAACAGGCTTGGGAGCCAGTGCTTTCGGGGACTGAACCTACAGAGGGTGTCAGGGGACCCAGAAAGTCAGTGGGCCAAAAGAGGAAGAGGAAGGAATCTGGTTCCGTGGCTGAGAGTTTTTGGAAAGTGCCCTGGTCCACGATGCGCCTGGTCAACCTCTATGTGATGTTAGGGTTAGTTTTCCAAAGACAAAGGGAGGTGAAAAGTCAAAATCTGCAGGATGTAAAAGGCACTGCTTATTATGTGAAGAACGTAATTGAAAATTTAGCTCTGAGTGAAAAAGAGAAATTGCCAAATCATCGTTGGAAAAAGTTTTGGCCATGGTTTAGTGAGACAACCCCAGCAATAAATATTTTGTTATTGTTGTTGTATTTTTGTATTATTTTGTATTATTATTTTTATTAACCTTTTATTGATTTTTTCTTTTCCAAATAGGTATAATTGTAATGTGTAAATATAATGTTCATTGGAAAAGAAAAAAGAGTGATAATAGTGTGTTTAGATTAAGAGGAAACATGTATTAGTGTTAGGACAGATAGTTTTATTTTTGTATTAGTAAGAAAAGAGGAAAACAATTATTATTATTTTTGCGTTATTGTTACGGCCTTTTGTGGTCAGGTGTATTTTTCAGTAGAATAGTCTTATTCCAATAAAAAATTCCTAACCCCCCCCCCCCAAATTCCACTTTTCAGTGGTCCGCTTTTCGACAGTCCACTCTTTCAACCCTTTTCAATGATAACCTGAACCCATACATCCAATGGGTGGTCCACTGTTTTGACCTATGTAATAATAATAATAATAATAAATAAAATTTATTTATATACCGCCCTTTGGTAACCCAATCAGGGTGGTTAACAACATTAAAACACCATACAAAGTAAAACAGTATACTCCCCTCCCCCCTTAAAAAGTTATTAAATCAAATTACAAATTAAAACAACAATTAAAACACTTAATAAAACACATACATACATTTAACAATAACAGTAGATCCCCAGTGATATTCAGTTCCATTAACAAAGGAGGCTGTGGGGACTCTCCTGAAGGAGGGGGGATTCCCAAGGCCGGGATATTCTGGAAAGGCCTGCTAGAAGAGATCCGTCTTGACAGCCTTTTTGAAGCTGTCCAAAGATGTCAATTGACAGATCTCATCCAGCAGGCTGTTCCATAGTCATCATGTTTCCACGACCTTCCATATGCTTCTACAACCATGTGCTGCCTTTTCTCTCAATCAACTGTGCTATTTAGCTTTTGCACACATTTGCAAGTGATATATAGGTCCCGTATATATGGGGGGGGGGCACAATCTCCTCTGAAGAAGCAGCCATTCATAGTGCTGCGACCTGTCTTTGTGGTCAAAAAAGCCCCCTTAAACTATGCATTCCCCATAGCCAAGATAATAGAATTATACAATCATAGAATCATACAGTTGGAAGAGACCACAAGGGCCATCCAGTCCAACCCCCTACCATTCAGTAATATACAATCAAAGCATTCCTGACAGATGGTCATCCAGCCTCTGTTTAAAAACCTCGAAAGAAGGAGACTCCACCACACTCCAAGGCAGTGTATTCTACTTCCAAACAGCTCTTACTCTCACAAAGTTCTTCCTAATGTTTAAATGGATTCTCTTTTCCTGTAGTTTGAGTCCATTGCTACGTGTCCTAGTCTCTGGAGCAGAAGAAAACAAGTTTGCTTCATCTTCAGTATGACACCCCTTCAAATATGTAAACATGGCTATCATGTCCCTTTCTCTTCCACAGGTCAAAAATACCCAGCTCCCTAAGCTGCTCCTCATAGGGCATGGCTTCCAGACCTCCCACCATCCTGGTTGCCTTCATCTGGACACTTTCCAGCTTCTCAATATCCTTCCTGAATTGTGGTGCCTAGAACTGGACACAGTATTCCAGGTGAGGTCTGACCAAAGCAGAATAGAGTGGCACTATTACTTCCCTTGATCTAGATACTATACTCTTATTAATGTAGCCTAGAACCACAGTGGCTTTTTTAGCTGCTACATTACACTGCTGACTCATGTTCAGCTTGAGGTCTACTAAGACTCTAGATCCTTTTTGCATGTACTGCCTTCAAGCCAGGTGTCCCCATCCTATATCTGTGCATTTCATTTTTACTGCCCAAGTGTAGTATCCTACATTTCTCCCTGTTGAAATTCATTTTGTTAGTATTGGTCTAGCTTTCTAATCTGTTAAGGTAATTGGTGGCTACAAATGATTTACTTGCTGTTTTAAATCTGCCACTGCCGAACTGTTTTTTAAAACAGTTTACCATGGTGCGCACATGTGTTATTTTGTATTTATAAAAAAAAAGAAAAAAGAGTAAAAGATTGTCATTTTATCGATTTACTGGATGCTCGCTTAGCTGAAAAGCCAAGATGGTGGCAGCAGGTGCTTTCCCTGTTTCCTAACCCCGCCCCCATGCTTGTCCATCCAATCAGATTACACTGCCTGGTTGCAGCGACACAAATGAAACAATCCTAACAGTAGCACATTTGCATGTCCTACGGAGGTTTTTAAAAAGTCCAAGAAAAGCTCCAAGTTGATCTATTTTATTGATGGGCCAAGCAGTCAACAGATCGGCTGTGGTGCTTTTTTGCCGGCATTGCCAGCATTTGAAACATCACACCTTTTTTTTCACGGGAATGCAGCATCAGTGGCCAGATCGGCCAGAACACATCCAGGTGAGATTGTGACATCCAGGTAGGTGGCACTCATTTTATGACCCTCCTTGGTTTACTTGGAAGTTTTTCAGTATGTTTATGGGCTGTTAAAAACCTTTTGAGTGTTATTTTTATTTTTGAATTTCCCGCGCTCCGTCTTCTTGAGAGAATCCGAAGATTTCAGTCAAGGATGTGAACAGAGCTCCATTCACTCCTCATTCATTGCCAGGGCTGCCTTTTTGCTGGATATAAAGTAAGTGTGATATGGGGAGTTCTTTTGCCAGCATAAAAATGGTACAAATTATGCCGGCAAAAGAACGTTTTTGGAAGGTGGTATGATAAAATCCAAAGTCAGACTTTTAAGAGTTAAGCACTGCCTGGGTGGATGATTTAATTTCTGTTTTCCCCACATTCATTTTTTTTTTAAAAAAATATTATCTCAAATTCATTCCATCCTGAATACAGAGAAATTTGTAATGGCTGGTGAATTCTTATAAACATGAACTGGAACAAAATCCCTACACAGGACCTGACCCTGTTTATTTTAGGAGACATCTGCTTATTGTAACAGGGCTACAGACATGTTCTGAAGATACTTTCTAACAGAACAACATGGACGTGAAGCTCACACACTGAAACAGTTCCAGGACTTGTTTTTGCCGGATTCCAATATGTCTGCGTTAGTGAGCACACATGATGGCAATTATAACTTTGGCACATTTGAAGTCAGCTGCTTGCTGATCTAGAACTTAGATAGGAGCTGAGATCTTTTGGTCCAAGTAGAGAGAGAACATCTTGAATCTGTTTCTAGGCATATGAAAAATTAATTGAATCTCTATGGGCTGAAGTCTTCCCAAATACTAAACTATCAGATGGTTTATGGTACCCTGCATGAAAAGGGATAACCTGTTCAGCCTTTAAAGTCAGAATAATTTTGTCTGCAGGGTTATTGAGAGATGTGTAATGAAAAATTGCCACAGTATGGGAGCTTTGAGCCAAAGGGGTTTGTTTATAGATTGTGTGTTAGCAGTACGGTGAGAGGGACTAAATACCTCCTGCTCTCTTTCATCTGTCGGGCACCGAAATGCAAGGTTACATTATATTACATTACTGACTAAGAGTATGCAGCAAACGTAAACCCTATTACAGTTCTCATTTGATGTTCCTAAAGCCCAGACATGGGGCTCAACCAAAGAGTTCTGAATAAAATCTGAAAATCAATTTCAGAACAGGTCCTCTGGCCTCAGGGTCAGGAAATGATGTTAGAAGATCAACATTTAAAAGGAGGGCTTGCAGGAGGGCCTAGAATCACTATTTGCCTTCAACTCACTAATTAGCCCAGGGCAAATATAAATATTAGGTCCCTGTGACAGCTCCCCTTTTAACTTTTGAAGTGTAATATCTGCATTTGCTCTCTCTCTCTGTATGTGCGGATACAGAGTATTAATATGTGTCTTCCCCAAAATAGAAATGTAAAGCATAATATGTCACGGAATCTTCTGAATCTGAATCTTCAGGATCTTAAAAGGAAGGAAGGGAGACGGGAGGAAAGGGTGCTAATAGAGCATTTAACATGTTGAAATTATAGCTCTAGAGATATGCAGAGTTGTCATAACAGGCACATATAGCTCCAACAATAAAGCAATCCACTGTTTGAGAATGTTGTTCAGCAGAGAAATGTGCAACCATGTCTTGCACATGTGACTATGTGCCTCTAGAGGACAGTAGAGAGAGTGCTAATATTCCAGGCTATGTTCTCTCTGTATCATCTGCTCTGCTGCTTTCTCATCCACAGACTGATATTCTTATTCTTGACTTCACTTATCATGCTGTAAGCACAAGCTTGCACCCCACTTCCAGGGCACCCCACTCCTGGAATGTTAGCATTGGCTACAGGCCTCAGAAACTGGCCAAGTTTGGTTCATTAATGTGGCATTTTACAAAGAGCAAAAGACAGGATGGCCTCAGAAAAGGTCATTTATGTTTTTCCCTGGAAAGCTTAAGACCTGGGGCTGTAAGGCCAAAAGAAGACACATTTCACATAAATGGGAGGTTAATGGATGGAAAAACCTTTCTGTATTTGCTGATTGTGAAAATTTCCTCTCCTCAGCTCCCAACCTTAAAAGAAGCTGCTCAAAGCTGTTAAAATCCAATCACTGGACATTAAGAAACACATTTAGCATTTTCTACACCTTTTGTCAAGACCAGGAAACTCATTGTGCAATCCATGAAGGCTCATGGAATTCATTGTTTCAACACATGAAGCAACCAATCCCCTCAGGTGTATTTGGAGGTATAAATATCACCCCCAAAATATGCCTCATTGCACACAGTTGTAATAAGAGGGAAACTCTGTTACTCTGTGTTAGCCAACCCAGGGCACACAGTTGTAATAGGGGGGAAACTCTGTTACTCTGTGTTAGCCAACCCGGTTTCCTCCATCCACTCTGCCGGACTGACTACAGGACAGGTTGTATTACCTCAGCAGAACCCTCTTGCAACCCTCTATTCCAAGCTTTCCTACTGTTCCTTTTTATAGCCTTGTGTGAATGCTTTCTTTGGGTGAATGTGTGTGTTTGCTGTTATTTTTGAACTCTTAATAAAAAAAACCATACTTAATTTTAAATGTGTACATATTCCATCCAGATTAGTACTGGTATAATAGGTTTGCAGATTCTGTTGTTACCCCCTCTTGCATAGCTAAAGTCGAGTTGCTGCTAATTTCCCCAACACATCAGAAACTTGATATTTTCTTGGAATTTTCCAAGGAGCATTTTGGGTAATAATGCCACCTTCCAAAAACGTTCTTTTGCCGGCATAATTTGTGCCATTTTTATGCTGGCAAAAGAGCTCCCCATATCTGCCTCTACTTCTCTCTGTCAGTAGGAGTAGGCCCAATATGTTCTGTGTTCAAATATGTAGTTCACTTAAAAGATACTTTTTCACCCAAGACGATCTTTTGTTGATGATGCCAAATACCAACTTCCATATAGTCTCTGTCGCTGTACTTCTTGCCTGTCAGCTGCAATGTTATTAAGCATGAGACACTTGTCAAACAGTGCTGTGGACTTGTTGTCCCCAGCCTTATCCACTTCCCAGCCCAGATATAAGCCTTTCTTCATATTTATACTTTAAAAATCACTTTTAAAAAAAAGGGGGGAAAAGCCATGTAAGAAATTGACATGTCTCTGCAAAATAAAGCTGGGTAGGCCCAAATCTAACTTCTCTTTTGTAGGAAAAGTACCACCCCAAGAAAGCCTCAAAAGAGGGAGGGTGAATTGTTTAATCAAAGTCATTGTTCTAGGAACAGCTGCCTCAGTCTGATTCTCTGTACAAGCTCTGATTATCTGGTCTTCTTCCTCCACAAGTGCTGCCTAATCACCACCCCCTGTGGTACATGTGGAACCCATACACACCAACATCTGTCTTCCCAGACTTCATGGCCCCTTTTTTCTACACTTGCCAGCTTCCTTGCTGTTATGGGGTGAGCAGAATGAGGTCATGAAGTGGTGATCAAATGAAGTAACAAAAATGATAAGCATCCAAACATTTTATTTGCAGTGAACAGTTTCCACTGTTTCTAAAATGGGCATCTTTGAACTTGTTTGGAGTAAAATTGCCAAGCTTGCCTTGAGGAAATGGAGATGAAAAAATCCTGAAGCATTTATTATTTATTTATTATGTTTAGTTATATCCTGCCTTTTCCCCAATATAGGGACTCAAGGTGGCTTGTCCAGGACCATGCTGTCCCAGCCTATTATTAGGTAGTGTGAAGCAGATGCATCAGACATCTGTCATGAAAGGGTTGCAGTTTGTTAATTGTTCTATTTAATTCAGTTGTTGCAATTGTTTTACTGTCCAGGAAGGGAAGACGTGCTTGTCGGATACTTTTCTGCGAACAAGGATAGTGGAAACATTGTGGCATTATCACACTTATTATTGCACATCACTATAATTGTGCAAAAGAACCACCACGGAATTATTGAACAACCACCACTAGCACTTTAAGAATGGGAGTTTACTTCCACAATTTAGCATGGGTGAGATTTCGGCAGTTCTTGCGAGAAGACACAAGCATGCTTAAAACTCCCAAAACATGTTAATTGACAAAGTAAATGAATACACAAGCAATGAAACAAACCTAAAAATGTGCAAACTAAATGGGAGAGTTGATAAAAAGAGCACCCTGTGCTTAATTTTCATATTCTCACTCAGAAGTTTTCTTGCTGAGGAGCACCCATTCATGCTGTAATCTCACGATTGCAATGGAACGTGGTTTTGCACACCAGCAATACTGCGAAGAAAGTGATATTGAAGATCTATTCACAGCTTGTCCCATGAATTTGAAGTAACACCTTTTTTGCAGCTGGAGCACACTGTAACAACGCAAAGATTATGATGTTGTGAGATAGCAGGACCCATTCGCACTACTGTGGCATCGTAATCCTGTGATTTTTGCCACGTCTGATAATGTTCTTTGCCTCAAGTATCAAAATAACTTGGTTTTGATTTTGGGAACTATTTACCTTGAACTGATGTGGGCTATGTATGTACCTTTTGCTGCTTTACTTCAAGAAATAAATGGCATGGTCTAACCAATCCAGGCTCAGTTCCTAATCCCAATTTTAAGAGGGCGCTGGACAAAGTATCTAAAACACTTGTTGGTGACTTTAGTCAAGTTACTGTTTTCCCAGCCTCAGACTTGCCATGTCACAAGTCTGGCCAAAGCAGGAACAGAGCGGTCATTGGACTTGGAGGGGCATTGCCTGTAGGTCCCCCAATCAGTGAGGATCTCCTGCCATTCTCTGCCTTGCCTCTACTCTGACCTGACAGACAAGCTCATGGCTGTGGTGGTGGTGAAGAGGGACTGATTGTACCAAGATATAGCCAATAGTATTAGGCATGTCAGCTAAACAGGAACCCACCTACCCCATATCCAGAAACAGTTTAAGAAAAATCTTGACAAATTCAAGGAGGATATGTCTATGACTAGGCATTAGACATTAAAGCTAAGTAATAGGGAGAGTAAGGGAGCCAACATGGTGTAGTGGTTTGAGCATTGGACTATGACTCTGGAGTTTTCAAATCCCTGCTCAGCCATGGAAAGCCACTGGGTGACCTTGGGCCAGTCACACACTCTCAGCCTCAGAGGAAAGCAAAGACAACCATCCCCTCTGAACAAATATTGTAAAAAAAAATTATAGAGTCACCCTAGGGTCACCATAAGTTGGAAACAACTTGAAGGCACATAACAACAAAGTAAGGAAAGCAGATAGGTTCTTGTAAATTTCCACTTATCTGTCTAGTAGATACAAGATAGTATTTATCTAATCAGCACACATTTTAAGACAAGTAGTGTGACAGTCTGCTATCTGTTAATCAATCAATCAGTCTTTTTCTGCTGCTCTTCAGTCAGATTCTATGGGGTATCACCACTTATTATATGAGGTTTACATGACCAAAACACAAATGTCCATCTATCACATTTGGCTCTTGAACTGCAGCAGGTCCAGCTTTCCCCTAGACGTGATTTCCTGCAGTCTGTCTTTGGGGCCAGAACATCAATGTTCAGCTAACACACTGGATTCTTGAACTGCAGTACGTCTAAATTTCTTCACTTCCCTTAGAGGGGAGTTTCTTCAATCTCTGTATTTGGGGTGAGACTTTCCCCCATTCAAGATCCTGTGCAGGGAGCCTCCCTGAGGTCTCATAAGCTTAATGACAACCAAAGAGTTTCCTTTATCTTCTCCAAGGCCTTTCAAGTGTCTTCTGCAGCTGCTGAAGTAAAGCAGATACAGTTTCCTCAGCTAGCAAAAGCCCCATGAAGGAGTTCATAATTTTGTTATCCCGGGAAAGGAATGGGGAAATGTGCTGCAGCCTTGCCTGCTCTACCTGTGATATTTCCAGGCAAAAACCTACTACCACTCTGTAAACTATTCCTGGAATCTGGTTGGCCAAAGCTGGAAAAGATTCGGCCGTGTAATTCTTTGGTTGTCATAGAAGAGTACTAGTCAGTCTTGTCAGTTATAAATTTCATATCCTGATGAGTATAAAAAACACTTGATAAAAATGGAATACTAGACATTCATAGTGGCTTATTACAAGGTAAGTGAGTATAAGACTGTACCATAAACAATTTTAAGTTATAAAATGCAAAGACTCTTAACTAAGGTTGTTTTTTTAACCATAAAATATATCATTACTTTGTTTATGACAAGGTAAGAATTACTCAAAGGTGGAGTAAAAATATTGGCCAGTATTCCTATTGCAGTTATGAAAGGGTAACCTAGAGTTTCACACTTGTAACTATTTTGTATTTTCATGATTACATAGCCTCTAATTTAGGGGATACATAGGGACCGTGAAAGTCCCCCAATCCCCACTTACCAGGCAGCAGCCACTGGGATCAATGGGTGTCTGTTCCTCTATAGATGGGGAAGCAGCTGGCTGATGGTGTCCCCTCCGCACCCACACCCTATGCAACCAATCTTCTGCATGAGGAGGAATTGTGATAGAGATTCTGCTTCTGCCTGTCTCACCAGAGATCATTCATGGGAGGGGGTGGGACTGTCACTGTATTGGGGACTCAGTCTGTAGCACTGTAACTATATAGTGCTTACACATTTGTAACTCCCCAACAGGATTCCAGCCATAGCTATGAATACAAATCAAAGTAGCTGATATGATAATTTTATATTGCCTAAAATTTTCTAGGATTATGAATGCAGACATTATTTTACAAGATTTATCTCACTCACCTCTGTAACAACTTCAAGATTCTCCAGCATTGTTCTAATGTGGATCTGGACACATTTTGAGTAGCAGGAAAATAAAATGTGCAATAAGAAATAATTTTTTGTGCAGTTACCAATATGGGCATTCATCAGCATCCAGGTTCTGTCCTAAAATAACTAGATTAGAAAAAGATAAAGAAATAGAAAATTAAAATGACTGCCATTACCTTCATAACCTTCTATTAATAGTATATTATTGGGATCAACAAAGGAGCCAACATGGGCTAGTGGTTTGAGTGTTGGCCTATGGCTCTAGAAACCAAGGTTTGAATCACCACTCGGCCATGAAAACCCACTGGGTGACCTTGGGCAAGTCACACACACTCAGTCTCAGAAAACATTGTGATAGATTCACCTTAGGGTCTCTGTAAGTCAAACATGACATGAAGGCACATAACAGCAGCAGCATTGGGATCAACTACCTGACTGCTCCAAATGTGGCCAAGGAGGATTCATACATGAAGATATCTCCAGCTGCTTTGGATTCAGCTGTTTCACAGCAAGCATTGTCAACTGCACCCAGCACTCCTTTTGCAACACAGCTGCAGGGTTCATTGGTGCCTAGAAAGTCCTGCCTCTCATCACCAGATTTTATATTAATCAATCTGATTCATTGATTGTAGTGACTTTCACCATGTTTTGCCAAAGGCAAGCCATATTTTTAGAATCAAGAGCCATAACCACATCTGTGGGAAAGGTTTAAAGCTTTATTGCCAACCTACCCTGAAAAGGATGTACGGCAAGGATACAGAAAAATCAGTTGGACAGTCTCATGTTCTCCATTCAGCTGCTGGGAGCCCCAGCACAGCAACAGAAATATCCTCTCGCTGGCTCACAGGTACACAGCACCACTGCGGTCCAAGGTCTGTGCTGAAGCTCACTGAGCATAGCCTAAGGAGTCTTATTTATACATGCAAAACATCTTGGTCTATGTGTGATTTTACACTTCTGTCCTAATCAGTGCACCTGTGTGTCTAGACCTTATGACAGGTCATCCATCCCACTTGTCTTTGAAGGTCATGTTCCCAACTCTTATCAACTCTCCTTGGACATCTCCCCAGGTGCAGTTGTTTATGCCAACTGAAGCCTGAGAAGACAAGCATTCCTCCCTAATTCCTCAGGCTTGTACTGTTCCTGTAACTAACAATGCTTACCAAACATGTCTGAGTTTTAACTCTGTACTGTAGCTTCTCAGGCTTGGATACAGATGAAGCCCACCACCTAACTCCTTGTTACAATAGCCTTCTAGCTCCTATCTCATACACACCATCTTTTCATTGGCAATTGAAGATGTTTTTATTTAGGCAGGAATTTGAAACATGAATTGTAATTGGTGTGCTGCTTTTAAAGTTGTATTTTTATGATTTTATGTTTTTAATTTATATGTTTTAAAATATATTTTAACAATGGTAATTTAATTTAATTCTTGTTTAACTTTTGTAACTTGTGATGTGTTAACTGCATTTTTTTAATGATTGTAAGCCACCTTGAATCCCATCTTGGGAGACAGGTGGGATATAAATCTAATAAATAAATAAATACTAAATAAATGATGTCAGTATGGGCTCAGTTCATGCTGCCATCACCCTTTATGGACACTGCCAATATACTTTCAGTCAATTTCTCAGTGAGGCTCTCTATTCCGTTCCATAATGTACTATCTTGTCATCCAACATATCATGTCGGTCAAGATCCTGTATGGCACATCATAGTGTAATAGTTCCACATATAGAACTGCACTGCATCTGTTCACTCAACATCATCTGTTAGCCACTGGAACCTGATCTCCATGGCTATTCTATGGCTGATGGAGAATGAGGGGGCATTGGAGAAGCATATGGCTATGTCCTCATAGCCAGATACAGACTGATGGCAACTTCCTCTGAGATCTGCCAGGGTCCCTTGGAGATCTCTTTTCCCACCAAAATATATATTTTTAACAAAAATGACAACAAATAAAATAAATAAATAAATCACACACTTCTCCAGTTAGAGGAACATATAGTTCTATGAGTAAAAAAAAAAAAGTACATCAAATACAACAAATACATTTAATTCCTTGTCATCTTCAGTTGTATGACATCACTAACAAGTTTAACTATACCTTATTTAAACAAAAGGGGGAATTTTTTTGAGTATCATACAATTAGTTTTATCTTATTCAACATGACTTCCCACCACCCAGTTACTGAATATCTACTGAATGTATCACCATTCCTATCATAGTTAAAGATCATCCTCATGGATTCTATATGCTGCATTACATTAAATCAAATCTGAATATTTATTAGTCTTGTCAATACTCAGGTTTCCTCAATTAATACAGGAGCCCCTGGAGATCTCAGTGGATTATATAATCATTCCATATCTGACTAAGGGGATATAGCCAGGTGCTTTTCTGATCCCCTCTCACTCTCCACCAACCATGGGATGGCCACGGTGTGTACCAGCTAATTCGTGAATTCAGAGTTTGGTCATCACAGAGGGTGGAAAAGAATACCAAACTTGGCAATGCCCCCCAAAAGATAGAGATGTAGGTCTGCGTATGTCATTAAAAGGGTGCCAGCCATGGTGTTAGGTGGATCAGGGAGAAGTATATCCTCATTACCAGTCCTTTGGTTTCTTGTACACTTGGAAGAAAATCTTAGAATAAATTCTGGTGATTCTGGAGAAGGAAAGTGGAGGTTGAGATGAAATGACTTGCCCCAGCGAATTTATGTTCAAGAAGGAGGAGCAGCCGCTGTGACCTTGACCTGTGTCACCTGGCATCTGCTGGGCTGGTGACTTTACCCCAGACTTGAACATATCTAACTTTGAAATTATCTAAGCCTCTGTGATGTCTCCTCTCCCTAAAAAGCAGAACAGCACTGAAAGAGCTGAGGGCAGTTTCTAAGCTTGCTGTCTTCTGTAGAACTTGGAATGGCTAAAATGAAGTGCTGGGATGTATAATGCTCTCCCTCCATACCTAACTAAGGTCTTGTCTGGGAGTAAACTTCACTGAAAGAAATTGGGCTTATTTTCAAATAGACATGTACAAGACTACACTACTTTTGTGGCAGATGTCAGGGTGTCCACCAGAATTTTCAATATTTCAAGACACAGGAGTGACAGGAATACAATAGGCAATCTGATTTCCTTTAAACGCACACACACACACACAGTCTAATTCAAGGGACCGGGACATTATTCCATCCACTGCCTACTTTATTCAGTCAATAACATTGGATACAGATTAGGTGCCTTAATCATGTTGGATTATATAAATTATGCTGAACACAACACAATTCTTGATAGAAAGCTATCAGATACATGGATTAAATAGGTGTCAATAGGCCTTGTTAGATATTTTAATGACTAGGCAAGAGATAGAATATATGGACTTGAGACAACTTTTGCAAGTATCTTATAAAGCAACATTATTAATACATTTTATGGGGGAGGAGTTCATATTTGTAACTTTTTACACAAAATGGATCAGCACTGCCATCTTGTGGTTATAAAGATAAGTATGTTTCTCTAAAGACTAGATTTTGGTTGACTGGATTTATCAAGTCCTGAGATAGATAGATAGATAGATAGATAGATAGATAGAATAGATAGATAGATAAACAGACAGACAGATACTGTCTTCTTTCAAAAGGCTCTGTCTTGCATGTTTGGACATTTACATAGACTTTTCAACACAAAATATTTTCTACATGAAATAAGATTATTGATCTGTCATACCCAAAAGGTACCAGATCCCATCTGATCTTGGATGGGAGACTGCCAACAAATACTAGGTGCTGTAGGCTATATTTCAGAGGATGGAACTGGCAAAACCACCTCTGAGTATTCTTTGCAAACCCTATGAAATTAATCAGGTCGCCATAAATTGACAGGTGATTTGAAGGCACATTCAAACACATACACACACACATTTATTATTATTATTGTTATTGTTATTGTTATTGTTATTGTTATTGTTATTGTTATTATTGTTATTATTAGAAAGGGCAATTACTGGCTTGTCTCTTAGTGTGAGTAAAGAAAAGGGGGGGGGAATCTAGAGGCATAAGAATGTTCCCAACATACACAGTGAAACTATAACAGAAGTACCTTTGGTTTCTCAATGAAGAAATACAAACCTTTTAAAAAGGAGAAGAAAAAAGAGAAAGAGTAAAGAGTGGAATAGTGGAGTGGGAGAGAACATCATCAATGAGCTAAAGAGGGCTGAGAAGAAAGGGGGAGTGATTGAACTGTAATTGTATCATGAATATTTTCTATATGTAAACATAATACATTTGTCCCTTCATATTCACTGGGGTTTGGTTCCAGGATCCCCGTGGATACCAAAACCCATGGATACTCAAGTCCCATTATATGCAATGGCATAGCAAAATGGTGTTCCTTATATAAGATGGCAAAATCAAGGTTTGCTTTTTGGATTATTATTTTTTTCAGAATATTTTCAAGCCGTGAATATTTAAATCCATTGATACCAAATCTGTGGATACAGAGGGACAACTGTATTTTAAAGAAATACTGCAGAAAGCAAGGTAAATGCTTGCCACTTGTTAAATAGTCCATCAACAGAATGCCTATGTGACTTAGGCCTTGTTCATGTGAGTAAGAATTTTTGCCATGTGTTATAATAGCCTAGTTCATCTTGTTAATAGGATTGCAACAACTAATGGAGTGGACTGAGTCCACAAAAGCTTATGCCACAAAATGTGTTAGTTTTTCAGATACCACAAGGCTCTTTGTTGTTTTTCAGCACTACCCCTCTAGAAATATCTAAGAACAGTATTTTCTGGCAAGCCTGGAGGAAGAATTACCTACCAAAGATGACTGATTTGACTCAGAGCCCCTTGTGGACCCTTGTATGTTCTGTGGAAGTGTGCTTCAGCATGCATTTCAGCGCTCATGTGTAAGTGCACTGCAACATTCATTTCAAGGGAGGGAGCAGAGCTGTGTTGGTCAAGGCATATGCTTGTAGATCTGCTTGCATCACTGAAATTAACTAGAGAGCTGGGCTAAAAGCCAGAACTCTTAAAGTGGCAGAGGGGAGAGAGATTAATAGTATCTAGCAAAGGGACATAAGAGAATGCTGGTCACTGTGAAATGGGAAGGATCTAAATACAGATAATCTGCTGGGTACAGCTCAGTGCAGAAATACATTCTCTGCATGCAGAATATCCCAAGTACAGACTGTGAGCCAGTCCCATGGTAAGGCTGCAAAATATTCCTGTCTAGAATGCTGTGGAGCTGCTGACAATCACTGTGGACTAGCAGTGAGAACTGTGTGGCTCATGGGCTACACATGGTCCTCAAGGATATGTTATCACTCTTGGGAACTTTCAAGGCCAGCTACATGTGGTTTTTAAAAACCTTTTTACTGGACTTTTAATTACCCTAAACCTAACCCTTCAAACAGTACTGTGCTCTGTAAAATAGGACGGAGAGCCACTCTAAAGACTGGTGCAGGTTCAGGATGCAGTTCAGTCATTTTAAACTCTGGATCATGTAATGGCAATGCCATTTAAGGGGAGGAAGCTCCCCTGCTCATTCTGTTGAGTGTAGCCTTAGGCTTTTGCCCCAAAGTCCTCCCCAGAAAGTCTCACTGTGCAGAGAGGGAAGTGTGCTTGCTTAGGCAGTGCTTCCTGGTGTAAGAATGCTACTGTTAACAAGGATGCAAGAATATCTATATTTTTCATCTGTGAGAAGGATATGCAACATAAATTACTTCTTTTAAAAACAATATCAGATTTTAGATCTGATCCTAACCAACAAAGATGACCTGGTTAATGGGGTGCAAGTGGTGGGATCCTTAGGTGAGAGTGATCATGTTCTCCTGGAGTTTGTTATACAATGGAAAGGAGAAACCAGGCATTGTCAGACACACATTCTAGACTTTAGGACAGCTGATTTCGATAAACTCAGGGAAATACTGGGGGTGATCCCATGGTCAGGAATACTAAAAGAGAAGAGACCTCAAGACGGATGGGACTTTCTCAAAAGGGAGATACTGAAGGCACAGTTTCAAACAGTACCATTGAGGAAGAAAAATGGGAGGTATCTCAAGAAACCAGGATGGATGACTAAAGAACTTTCAGCGGAATTACGTTTTAAATGGAACATGTATAGAAAATGGAAAAAGGGGGAAACCACTAAAGAAGAATTCAAACAGATAGTGAACACGTGTAGGAGTAAAGTCAGAAAAGCTAAAGTGCAGAATGAGCTCAGGCTTGCTAGGGAGGTTAAGAACAATAAAAAGGGTTTTTTGGGGTATGTCTGCAGCAAAAGGAGGAAGAAGGAAATGATAGGGCCACTACATGGAGAAGATGACAAAATGCTAACAGGAGACAGAGAAAAGGCAGAATTACTCAACACCTTCTTTGCCTCAGTGTTTTCAGAAAAGAAAAAGGGGGACCAACCTGAGGAGAATGGAACAGAGGACACAATAGGGGAAATCCAGCTCAGAATAAGCAAAAAGGTAGTACAGGAATACCTTCTTAATCTAAATGAATTTAAATCTCCAGGACCAGATGAACTACATCCAAGAGTATTAAAAGAGCTGGCAAATGTGATCTCAGAGCCATTGGCAATAATCTTTGAGAACTCTTGGAGAACAGGAGAAGTCCCAGCAGACTGGAGGAGGGCAAACATTGTCCCCATCTTCAAAAAGGGGAAAAAAGAAGATCCCAACAATTATCGTCCAGTTAGTCTGACATCAATACCAGGGAAGATTCTAGAGCAGATCATTAAACAGAGAGTCTGTGAACATCTAGAAGGCAATGCCATAATCAAAAAAGTCAACATGGGTTTCAGAGAAACAAGTCATGCCAGACTAATCTGATCTCTTTTTTTGATAAAGTTACCAGCTTGGTAGATGAAGGGAACACTGTGGACATCGCATACCTCTATTTCAGTAATGCCTTTGACAAGGTTCCCCATGACATTCTTGCAAACAAGCTTGTAAAATGTGGGCTAGACAAGTTAACTGTTCAATGGATTTGTAATTGGTTGACCGGCCGAACCCAAAGGGTGCTCAGCAGTGGCTCCTTTTCCTCTTGGAAAGATATGACCAGTGGGGTGCCACAGGGTTCTGTCCTGGGCCCAGTGCTATTCAACATCTTTATCAATGACTTGGATGAGGGAATTAGGGGCATACTTATCAAATTTGCAGATGACACCAAATTAGGAGGAGTAGCTAATACCCTAGAGGACAGGATCAAAATTCAGAATGACCTGGATGGACTGGAGAGCTGGGCCAAAGCTAACAAAATGAAATTCAATACGGAGAAATGTAAAGTACTGCACTTAGGGCGGAAAAATGAAATGCATAGATATAGGATGGGAGAGACCTGGCTGAAGGAGACTACATGCAAAAGGGATCTAGGAGTCCTAGTAGACCACAAGTTGAACATGAGTTAACAGTGTGATGCGGCAGCTAAAAAGGCCAATGCGATTTTGGGTTGTATCGATAGAAGTATAGTGTCTAGATCAAGGGAAGTAATAGTGCCGCTCTATTCTGCCTTGGTCAGACCTCACCTAGAATACTGTGTCTAGACAGGGCCGGTTTAAGGAATTTTGGGGCCCCCTGCAATGCTTTACTTTGGGGCCCCCATATGACTTGAAGGCACATGGGCAAGAAAGAAAGAAAGAAAGAAAGAAAGAAGCCCTTTCTGAGGGAGACAACCCTCAAATTCCCTGTCTCTCTCTCTCTCACACACACACTCACCCTCTCCGATGTGCCTCTCCCTCCAGCTTCTGCCATGGAGGGCTGCTGTTTCTTTCTCTTTCTCTTTCTCTTTAGTTTTGGAGAGGCTGTTTTGTTTGTTTTTTTAAAAAAAGCCAGCAGAAGGTTTTTGGAGGGGGAGGGTAAGAGGGGGCTCCTCCCAGCTGTCTCCTTCGTCAGATTAAGGAGGCCAACACGGGGCCCTCTCTTGACCTCGGGGCCCCCTCTTGACCTCGGGGCCCCCTGCCAATGCTGATTTGGCAGACAGGTTAAACCGGCCCTGTGTCTAGATCTGGGCCCCACAATTCAAAAAGGATATTCAGAAATTGGAGCATGTCCAGAGAAGGGCAACTAAAATGGTGAAAGGTCTGGAAACGATGCCTTATGAGGAGAGACTTAGGGAGCTGGGTATGTTTAGCCTGGAAAAAAGACGGTTAAGAGGCGATATGAAAGCCCTGTTTAAGTATTTGAAGGGTTGCCACGCTGAGGATGGAGCAGGCTTGTTTTCTGCTGCTCCAGAGACTGGAACACGGAGCAATGGATGCAAGCTCCAGGAACAGAGATTCCACCTCAACATTAGGAGGAACGTTTTGACAGTACGAGCTGTTCGGCAGTGGAACGCACTCCCTCGGAGCGTGGTGGGGTCTCCTTCCTTGGAGGTCTTTAAACAGAGGCTGGATGGCCATCTGTCAGGGATGCTTTGATTGTGCTTTCCTGCATGGCAGGGGGTTGGACTGGATGGCCCTTGTGGTCTCTTCCAACTCTGCAATTCTATGATTCTATGATTCTAATATTCCCATTTACGTTGGCTACATTAGAACAAAATCCATTGTACTTGTTAAAATGTCATGAAACCACAACTTTGGGAGCCTTTGCAAAGAGAAACCCTGGCTACAGGTTGCACATGTGTGCACGCACACACACACACACACACACACACGTATCCACAAGGGATACCTTTCTGGACTTACTGTTTATAAGTGAAACTGCAGATAATAGCAAGCCCTATTAAAATAAAGAACTTCCTGTACAAACATACCATAGAGTTGTGCCGGAATACCTAGTGTTCTCTAGGCATTTTCCAGCACGACTCTATATTATGTGTCCCTCTTTTTTCAGCCGTGGATAACTGAAACTGTGGATATTGGTTCCACAGATACGGGTGTGTGACCTGTATAGAGAAAGCCTCTTATCAAGAGAGAGGGGAGTCATCTTCACTATGCAGAGGCATGAAACCCCTTTATCTGGCACCTCTGTGCTTCCTGAGACAACTGAAAAATCCTGGAACATGCCTTGGCAAATGCTTTTCCCTTTAAGTAATTTTACTCCCCAATGAAGTCAAATATGTGCATAAATATTTTGTCCCCTCAAGGTCAGACCATTCAGCTGTTTAGAGCCCTGATAAGAATCATGGAATGTGATTTTACTTGAGCTGTAACACTCACCTTAGCTGACTTCAGCTAAATAAAGAGATAGCAAAACAGCCTAGAGATTCTTTTTTTTAAAAGCAAGTAGTCCTGGCATAATTTGGTGAACCAGAAAAGGGGACAGTTTACTGAGGAACCATGTCCCTGACATTAATTAGGCTACTCTGAAATAAGTTGACTTAAATGATCAGTTGGAACTGGAATTCTATCAGGAAAAATCTCTGTTTCCTCTCTTCTTTTCTGCAACAAAACAGCAAAATATGCCTACCCAATACATATTCATAGCAAATATGAGCTTACATTATTATTTTTTCACAGTTGTTCTATCTTATTTTCATCAAGAGCAATTGTTAAGAAGTCTCACTAGTATAGACTGTAATACTTTTTCTTAGACTGAATCCACACCTGTAAAATAATTTGCACTTACCTCAGTGCAGATCCTGTTGGAACACATAATGTTCTTCTGGATTCAAAGTGAAAGCACTGCTTTTTGACACCCGAGGGCTTTAAAGTGATTAAAAAAACATTTTACTTCAAAGTTTGTTGGAAAAAACAATCAGGGGAAGGGGTATTGTTAGAGGGCGGGACAGGTTGGTGGGAGGTTACCCCAGGCATCATCCAGCAAGGGTGGTGTTGCCATTTTTTTCATGTGCAGTTGCTTCACCACCCCCAGGAAAGGAGGTTAGACTGTAGACTGTACAGTCTACAAGTTAGACTGTAAGCTAGATTTCAATTAAGTTAGACTTTAAGTTAGATTTTTAGTAGAAAAATAATTATTTCAATTGGTATGGCCAATATACTTCTGTTAGTTTTTTGGTTATTTATAACGGAGGCCTTAATAAAATTTTGGGTACATAAAACAATGGGTTCATTAAAAATTGCCATGTGGAATGTCCGTGGCTTGCGAACTGAGGATAGGTGCAATGAGATTTTGTCCTGCCTTGGTGGCCTGCGTTACGACATCACTGTATTGCAGGAAACTCATATCTGTAACAAACAACAGCGGAGCCGATGTCAGAGGTTGTGGACGCGAGGACCTTCTGTATGATCATATGGGGAGTGTGGCGGTTGGGGAGTAGGGGTTCTCTTTAGGGCCAGGAACAATTTGACCATTGATTTCATGTTAGAAGTAGTTTTAGGGAGGTTGTTGGTGGTGGATTTTAGTATGGAGGAAAAGCAGAAAGATGGAAGAGTAGAAAAGAAAGCTTTCAGGCTGTGTGGGCTTTACGCTCCTGTAAAATATGCTGAACAGAAAAAGTTTTGGGGGTATTTAAAAGATCAGTGTAACACTCGGCAGCATCTTACTATTGTAGGAGATTTCAATAACAGTGCAAGGATGATGGACAGAAGTGCTTACGCAGACCAGAAAGAGCAGACAAAGTTGTCCCTGCCCAAACCCCTAACAGCAGAAGAAAGAGAGTTGGAATCTTTTCTAAAAGAAGCAAGATCTTACGGATGCAGCTCTTGACATCGAGAATGAGTTAGAATTTTTTCCAGGTTATTGCAGAAAGGCTTTTGGTTCGGATTTCCCCCCAATGGAAGGAGTTCGATTTATTCATTATCATAAAACCTCAGCCAGCAGAATAGACCATATGAGGACAGTGAAGGAAATGAAGGTGGGAAAGTGCACTGTTATGATCACTCCTTGGTCAGATCATGGGCTCTTGGCTGTAGAGTTCAGTATAGGTCAGGTTTACCCCAAAGGGAGACCTCTCTGGAGGTTATGCCCTAAATTTTTGGAAGATGTGGCATGTAAAGAGCGTATCGCCTCAGCACTAGCCCACAGCCTAACTCTTGCTGACATGTACAAGGATGATTTGTGCAGGTGGTGGGAACGCGTGAAGCGCACAGTTTGGGACACTAGCCGGGCTTACAAGACCAATGTTAATGGGAGACAGATTCAGGAGTATCATTTGGCCATTTATCATTTTTTGAAGTGTCATTATCGATTGAACCAAGGTGTTCCTTTTTCAGAACAAGAGCTTAACTGGGCGAAGGGAGTGATGGCAAGATTTTGCCAAAAGCAAAGACAAAACAGAAAGAGGAGTAAAAATTTCAGAACTCGAGGTGGTGTGGTAGTTGTGGATGAGTGGGCAGGAGCCCGGAGTCCAAAAGCTCCCATCGAATTAAACAGCTTGAGAGCCTCTGAGTCGGACCCTATTTCATTTAGACCAAGTGAGATGCTGGATATCATGGAGGGATATTACAGGCAGTTATATGCTCGAAAGAACATAGATATAGAAGAGATGAAGGTTTTTTTCCAAGCTTTTTCGGAGGACCAGGTGGGCACCCTCTATAAGGGTTTGAGTCCAGATGACAGGAAGAGGTTGGTCTCTCCTATAGAAGAGCAAGAAGTTCATGAGGTCATAGTTCAGGGGAAGGGTAAGTCGGCCCCTGACCCAGATGGCCTCAGTTGGAATTTTTATAAAGTTTACAGGAAGTGGATTGTTCCCCCTTTAACCACTTTGTTTATTTTTTTGTGGGATAATAATGAGCTCCCTGAGACATTTTATCAAAGGGTCTTGATTTTTTTCCCAAAGGAGGGCTATCCTACCCTCCCAAAAAACTGGCGCCTCATAGCTCTGACCAACGTAGACTACCGCATGTTGGCAAAAATACTGAACAATTGGTTGGCTAAGGTGGCTGATAAGATTGTGATGGAAGCACAGTCTAGTGCTGTGCCGGGTAGGACTATGGTGGACTCTCTTTGTTTGTTTTGGGAAGTGTTCCGACTCAGCAAGGAGGGAGCTTGGACTGGTCAAATCCTACAAGTCGACCAGATGAAAGCTTTTGACAATGTAGATCATACGTTCCTATGGGAAGCCCTCAAGTGGAAAGGAGTGGCAGAGATTTATTGCTTTAGTTAAATTGTTTTATAGGGATGCAGAGGTGGTTTTGCAAGTCAATGGTCATAGAGGAAAGAGGATTAAGTTAAATTCTGGGGTGAAGCAAGGTTGTCCACTGAGCCGTCTCTTGTATGTTATTGCTTTGGATGCTATCCTGTGTAAGATTAGTTTAGACAAGAGCATCTCGGGGATCCAAATCCCACGTCTGTTGGACAGTTCGAGGCTGGTTCGGTGTGAATCTGTTAAATTTGTTGTCCATGCTGATGATGTGTCCCTCTTGGTTAAGGACAGGATGGAAGTTAGAAAGATTAAAGATGATTTTGAGGCCTACAATTGAGTTTCTGGTGCTCCACTTACATGGAAAAGAGTTTTTTGATCAGAATTTTTGCTGCAGAGGACAAGATGGCAGCTATTCCTCTAAAGGATGTGGTTGAAGAAAAGGAAGGTTGGCAAGCAGAGCAAGAGGCAAAGATGGATAGGGTGAAGATCCTGGGGCTGAATTTTGCAGTGGCTCCTGAGGAATGGAAAGAAAATTGGTATTGCTGGTTGGAAAAAGTGAAGGAGAGGGTGGTCCTATGGCAGAGATAGAAGCTGACCATCTACCAGAGAGCTGCTTTTCTAAATACCTACCTGCTTCTGGCGGCAGCCAACTTGGCGGCTGTTTTCCCACCTCCGGATTCAGTGATTAAAGAAGCCGATCGAGTTCTCTTCAAGTTCCTTTGGGGAATGGCCACGTTCCCCCTGGCAAGGGCAGTGGCTTATGGGCAGGTAGAACAAGGTGGCCTGGACTTCCCAGCCCTGGGACCTAAGTTCATTGCCATCTTTTCTGCCCAAAATTTTGGGAAAGATTCTCTGTTGCAAAAGGGTCAGATTCAACTTCAGGCTTGGATAGTTTTGTTTTGTGAGTGCTGGATGGGGACTAGATGGGGAAAGACTTGGTGGGAGGGAGGTTAATTAAGTTTTAAGTTTTCTTTGCCTGAAAAATTGAAAGCACCAGATTATTTGAGAGACTTTGTTTTTTACATAAAGCTATAGAGAATTCAAGCTGAGGAGTTGAAGGGGGAAGACAGACCAGGTCAGAGCATCAAGAGAGTTTTGTACAGGAAAATAGTGGAGGAGATTTACATTAACCCGTGTTTGCAAAAATGTCAGGCCAAACTAGATTAATCGGAGTACCTAAATCACCAGACTAACCCAACTGAGTATTTCATGGACAAAAGGGTCCCCAAAAAGTTGTGGGACTTGAGGTGGAGGCTCTACCATCAGTTCTTAATCTGATGGGAAGGAGACCGTGGACCGCAGAGGATGAACAGACTTGTCCTTGTCTGAAATGTAAAAAGGCTGAGATTTTGAGTGGTGTGGCACAGAAGGAGATGATCAGACGTTTTGTCCAGGACTGCCCGAGTGCCCGGGAAACATGGAAGGAGGTGGCCTGGGTCCTGGATTGGCCAGATTTGGCACAGTAGGCTTGGGAGACAGTGCTTCTGGGGACTGAACCTCCAGAGGGTGTCAGGGGACCCAGAAAGTCAGTGGGCCAAAAGAGGAAGAGGAAGGAGTCTGGTTCCATGGCTGAGAGTTTTTAGAAAGTGCCCTGGTCCACAGTGCGCCTGGTAAACCTCTATGTGATGTGAGGGTTATATTTCCAAAAACAAAGGGAGGTAAAGAGTCAAAATCTGCAGGATGTAAAGGCACTGCTTATTATGTCAAGAAAGTAATTGAAAATTTAGCTCTGAGTGAAAAAGAGAAATTACCAAACCATCGTTGGAAAAAGTGTTGGCCATGGTTTAGTGAGACAACCCCAGCAATAACATAAAGGGATATCTTAAATAAATATTTTATTATTATTATTATTATTATTATTATTATTATTGTATTATTGTATTATTTTGTATTTTTTTATTAATCTTTTATTGATTTTTTCTTTTCTAAATAGGTATAATTGAAATGTGTAAATATAATGTGATTATAGTGCGTTTAGATTAAGAGGAAAAATGTATTAGTGTTAGGATAGATAGTTTTATTTTTGTATTAGTAAGAAAACTATTATTATTATTATTATTATTATTATTATTGCGTTATTGTTACGGCCTTTTGCGGTCAGGTGTATTTTTCAGTAGAATGGTCTTATTCCAATAAAAAATCCCTAATCCCCCAGGAAAGGAGGTGTCCCTACAGACATTTAATGTCTTCCTCCCTCCCTCCCTCCCTCCCTCCCTCCCCCCCCTCCCTCCTTCAGTAAGAGATTGTGTGTGTGTGTTCTTCTGCCATGTCTACCACAATTCAATCCTCAGCAATCACATAGGACAACCCTTAATAGGGAAGCAGCATTTTAAAAATCAGATCAAGTATGAAACTAGCCATCCAGGGCTCCCAAACCATTGGAAGTTATCCGACCGCTGCCATGGGACCTTGGTTCTTTAGCCATGGAATTGTTTGTGTAAGGCTAGTCAGGAGAATGGTTTGGCTTTGTGGAAAGCTATACTTTTTAAAAGGCTCCCCGTTTCCCCCTTCTCCCAAAGGTTATTTCATGGCTGGTCGGGTCCTCTTTAGAAGCAAGATAGATCAGCAGGAATGAGAAGAGAATGCTCGATGATAATAGTGAGCTTTGCTAGTAATAATAATGAACTGTGGTAGGGTTCATCCTTCCTTCTGGTGTCACAGGGAACAGAACCGTGTGATGTTTCTTTGAGCTCTTATCCGAATAGCAAATTCAGTTTTGGAGTTTATATCCTTAAGGCTGTTATCATATACATACTAACTTGAGAATAAATTGAAATATAGTGACTCTCAAGCAGAGCATCTGATGCGCTAGGCAGAAATTTGAACAGTTCACCAGCTCACTCCTCCTCCAGGACCACCACAATATCTAGTAGAGAAAGAAATCAAACTTAGGAGATTTTCAGATACGATTTTCGGCAGGATATATTGCAAAACAGCTCCATTGCTGCCGCGCGGCAGGGGAGCTGTTTCGGATGATGCCTTCCCTCTGCTGAAACCCTCCGTGTCACTTCCATGACAGAATGGAGGAAACTGTGTCGTATTTCATTTACAATTGTTGCCCGTGAGTGAAATATGATGCGGTTTCCTCCATTCTGTCATGGAAGTGACACGGAGGGTTTTGGCAGAGGGACGGTGTCATCCGAAACAGCTCCCCTGCTGCGCAGCAGCAATGGAGCTGTTTTGCAATATATCCTGCTGAAAATCGCATCTGAAAATCTCCTTAGTCTTCTTCATAAGGTATATAAAAATAGCTTTACTCAAGAATACTTGTGCATAACCAACATAGGTTCATCTTCGTGAGGAAGGTAAGAAAAGAAAGAGTTCTCCATAGTATCAGGAAAGCTGGAGCATCTTACTCAGAGAGAACTCTTTATCACATATGTGCTTCTTAGAGGACAGGCAGGGAGAGTGAGAGAGAGATGTAAGAGGAAGGCTACCCGATGCAGGAAGAAAGTGGGTGGGAACAAACAAGCAAGCAAACAATCAGGAAGTTACCATAAATATGTTGTGCCTAAATTCCTGGAGTGACATGCAATCTAACTGCCAGTGAATATAGGCCTGCAAAGGTTGCTGACTCCAAATGGAGATTCATACATCTGAGTAGACATGTACAGTAGAACCCCTGGATCTGTTGATTCACCACTGAGAAGACCCTCTCCCTCATTCACACCAAACGAGACTGAGAAATGAAGGATGGGGCATAGCACTAACATGCTAAATTGTTCACTGTAAATTGTAAATCTTGACCCAACCTAAGAACAGAAGGTTCTTTCAGACAACAGGCTGCTTCCCTTCATTCTGTCCCTTTTCTAACTAAAGGTTAACCTTGCCTGAGGAAGACGAATCACCCTGAGATACATTGCTGAGGCATTTACTCTGGGCTGATATACTTTCAGCTCTGGCATTTTCAGAATCCCAAGTCTGCAAGAGGGATTTACCACAAGCTAAGCCGAATGCTCTGGCCATTTATTTGTGATGTTAACCTTACCTGCATTAGGGATAGGGTTTGATCAAGCCTCCTTCATTCACATGTGATGGTTTTCCTATAAGGAGATAACCTTTCTGTAGGAAACCAAATGTAAAAACAAATGGATGTACAGTTGGACTCCTATATCTGGGTTTGGTTCCCACCACAGATACTGGAAACCTTGGATAACAGCAAACTCTATTAAAACAAAAAACTTCCAATAAAAACATACAATAGAGTTCCATTGAAGGACCTAGAAGATGCCTATAGTGGATGACTCTCTAGGCATTTTTCAGTGTGACACTATGGTCTGTGTCCCATGGATAACTGAATCTGAGGATTTTGGTTCCACAGATATGGGGGTCTGACTGTAACTGTGATCTGTGAAAATGATTTGATAATTCATTTTGGTCACCTATTCTAATGAGAGCACTGAACACACTGCCTTCCCAACATGGGTAATCACAGCAAAATAAAACATGTATTCTTTGCATACAGTGATGAGAAAACAAAATGCTGGCTAGGAAGGCAGAACCAGTGGACTTAGGACTGTTGAACTACAACTCCCATCAACCCTGATTATTGGCTATCCTGTCTGGGGTTGGGAACTAGAGTCTAGGAATATCTGGGAAGTCACAGGTTTCCCACTGAGGGCTTTTCTTATGTTCTTATGATGTGAAGTTTAACATATTTTCCCCCAAATGCAGATAATATTGAGGAACTGTTGGTTTTGTTCACCATAACACAGTGGTTATGGTGGTCCACCAAATGTTCCTGGTAGCTCAGGATATTTCTGTGATTTCTTCAGTAGGTTTTAAAGTATTTTAGGATCTCACAGACTGTGCAGTGATGTGATCCATGCAAACAGTAAAGGAGAAAAAAGAGAGAGAGTAGCCTACCAATGTAATACAAGGAGTTGGAAATAAAATACTCTCATGTGTCTCAAATGATATTGGGCTGCTCTATGATAGCTCTGCACTGTGTGTCATCACTGCTCAAAGGCAAATAAGTAGCTGGTGCCAATCAGAGTTGGAAAAGTTACATTTGAACTACAGTTCCCAGAATCCTCATACTGGTTGGGGGTTCTGGGAGCTATTGTCCAAGAAGGAAGCTTTTCCAACTCTGATGGGCACCAACTACTTGTTTGCCTTTGAGCAGAACTGACACACAGTGCAGAGATATCAAAGAGCATTAAAATATATCTAGAAAGATAATTCTCCTTCAACTGGGCAATAGAAAAAGGAAGCAATTGCTTCAAATACTTCATAGAATCATAGAATCATAGAATTGTAGAGTTGGAAGAGACCACAAGGGCCATCCAGTCTAACCCCCTGCCAGGCAGGAAATCTGCGAATTCCCCCTTAAAGTCTAGCGTTTGGTAAATTTGCTGGATTTCCAAAAAAAAATAAAAAAATCTGTACAGCCATTCAAATGTTTGATTGTGTGTATATGATGGATCAGAGTCGAATGATGGAACATTCGAACGCCGTACGGATTTTTTTCATTCTGTAGATGCAACTTTAGAAGGAGTTCCCCCTGGATCTGGATTGTCGTATTACCCAGTTATGTGGGTCTTTACCCAAATTCAGGACTTTGTATTTAGGTTGCCCTCATGCCTATTTCTATAATCAATTGATAAGCAGTCTCAACATTTTCCCAAGCCTTGCTTGCCTCACCTCAATGCTACCATAAGGATTCACTGTCCAGTTTCAGGTTTCAAATGTGAAATCTTAGGAAATGAGAAGCTGCTGAACCAACAATTTTAATTTCATGGATTTTCCATAGTGTGAAATTTAGCCCTCGTCTTGGTCTCCCAGATACTGTAAACATCATTTTCACAATTTGTGCCTAATGTGTTTATGTGCACACACACCTCACTCAGCCTGTGTTTAAAGCTGCGCTGGGTAGGGCACATTTCTAGGATGGAGGACCATCACCTCCCAAAAATAGTACTCTACGGTGAACTCACCATGGGTCAGCGTAAGAGGGGCACTCCAAAAAAACGATACAAGGACTCCTTGAAACATCTCAGGCTCGGCCAAACTGATCACCAACATTGGTCCGCCCTGCCCTCACATCGGGAGGCATGGAAATGCACTATCCACAATGCTGCAGCCTTATTTGAGAACTGCATGTCAACTTTCAATGCCTATACACTACCCATTTGCATTAATAACCTGTACAGTATTTGCTGCACAATTAGAGAATTTGTGACATATTACATTAGTGTTACATCTGTCCTTTCTGACACAATGAGTTTTGACCATTTGAAAGTATCCTGATGCTTTTACAGCTCTTCTAAACAGAGAGGGGGGGAAATCAATTATAGTGTATACTTCTGTGGAATTATTAGCTTGTGGTTATTAATGTTATTGACACCATAAGAACAGGAAATTTTGTACTGGAGGTTTATTATTCTGTGGTTAAATATGGAGGCACTTTGTAATGCCTTGGAGTATTCTTCCAGGCTTACTAGAAACCTGAACACAGAACAAATCATCCAAATCAATAAGACATTTATTTTTAAGAGTGGAGGGAGGGTTTCCCCCACCTTTTCCTGGACTGAAATGCATTTCCTTTAATGCTGCTCATTCTTATGTCATTGTTTTCCTGGTAATCAATTTAGGATGTGCTAAGGCATTTTATACTTATTTTTGAACTATCTCTTGTTCAGCCTTACGTTGACAGATGATTCCATTAATACACTGGGTTCAGAATTTGTAATGCGTTGCCAAATAAAGAAAATAGCTTTTTTGGCTTGATGCTTTTAAAACCATGCTGTGACAATATAATATTTTATTAACTGCCTTTGGAAAATTGGCAACCTTATAAAATAAGCTTCCATAAACAAAACTGAATAGAAAAAGATAGCTGTCAATACTTTCAAATGGGTAAAGTGGCCAAGAGGCACTATTTTACATATTATTTTGTATCTCACATGTTCCCAAACAGGATGGAGATGGGAATGTTATAGAGCAGAATGAGTTTCCTTGAGAACACTACAGAGTGCCTGTAAATATGTGTGTGGGGTGTGTGTGTGTGTGTGTGTTAGAAATATGCATTTTCAGAAAACTGACATTTACTTAAGAAGCATCAATCATCATATGCAATATTATTTTTCTGTCCTGTATAGATTCCCACTCCACCTAGGTGTCCAAAACTTAGATCTTGATCCTCTTGTTCTAGTCCACTTCAGGCTGTTCATTTTAAGCTCTCCTGGCACACACATTTCTATTCAGAGTAGCCAACCCAGTTTTAATAGCTTTTCTCAAAATGAATACGATATTTATTTTAAGTGGAGGGAGGATTTAGATATCTGCCATAATGAGGATGAAAAGATATGTAATATAAAAAGAGACACATATAATATAAAAATAGAGCAGCCTTCCTCTCTTTCTACTGCCCTCCACCTTTCCTACATTATTATCTTTTCTAGTGAGTCATGCCTTTTCATGATGTGGCTGAAGTATGACAGCCTCAATTTAGTCATCTTGGCTTCTACCGAGGGTTCAAGGTTGATTTGTTCTAGGATCCATTTGTCTTTTCAGCCATCCATGGCATCCGCAGAACTCTTCTCCGACTACATATTTCAAATGAGTTGATTTTCTTTCTATCAGCTTTCTTTATCATCCAGCTCTCATACCCATACATAGTGATGGGAAATATGATGACATGGAAATTCTAACTTTAGTATTCAGTTGCATATCTTTGCACTTCAGGAACTTGTCTAGTTCTTTCATAGCCGCCCTACCCAACCCTAATCTTCTGCTGGTTTCTTCTAGGGAGAGTTCAAGCTTGATCTGTTCTAAGACCCATTTATTTGTCTTCTTGGCCATCCACAGTATCCTCAGCACTCTTCTCCAGCATCACAAATTCTATTAAGGAGGCCACGACCCTGAGCCTGCAGGACCTGAGCATAGCTGTTGAGGACAGGGGGTCTTGGAGGTGACTCATCCATGGGGTTGTCATGAGTTAAAGTTGACTCAAAGGCAGTTAACAACGACAAAGAGAATGTAGAATGGATAATAAAGGAACTTTTCCTCCAACTTGCAATTTGAATGACTTCCAAACATAAATGACGAATTTGTCAGCATTACTCCTTTCCTTCATGCATAACATGAACACTTTTGAAAACATTTTTAAAGCTCTGCATATATGTTACCCTTTAAAACCATTTATCAAGGAGTCATTCTGTGTGTTTTTTAATCAAAACTTTTTTTTTAAGGAGAGAGAATAATTAAAATTACTCAACTCAGGGAAAGAAAAGTTATACTTAATTCAGTGATCTTTAAAATTTTTTGGGCTACCATCCCCTTTCCTCTTTAGCAACGACTCTAGCGCCCTGCTGTCAAGGGCCAAACTAGAGGCTCTCTGCCTGGAACCCCCAGATTTAGCTCCCCCATAGAGGTAACCCTGAGCAGCCTCACTCAAGGGTGCCCCCTACAGGCCAAAATGCTGCCACCACCCAATGCAGTCTTTATAGCCAGCCCATTGGGAGATTGGATAACCAGTGGGACTACCTGCCACTGTGAACCTACCATCTCCTCCCTCCTATTTCCAGAGGGAGAGAGAGAAATGTAGCATTGACCAAGAGTTATAGGCGCGTACAGCATCAGCATGTAGAAAGATTAGGAAAACTTCTTTTATTCAAACAGAGCTTAAGAAATAGGTCATTTCTTGAAAGAAGCACTTCTTTCTTCAGGTCAGAGCTTAGAGTTACAGAGTATTAAAGTCAAAGCATTCACTTAAATTTCAAGTACATTCATTTAACTACGTTCAGCTAAATCCAGCCAAAGTTTAAGAAAATAACATAAGGGTCCCTAACACCATTCTAAACGGGCCCTACAGCTACTCACTATATATGAAATCTTCTGTTGTCTTCAGATGGAATCAGGGGAGCTGTGAGCTCGGCCAGTCAGCCCTGCTCTAATAGCAATCCCCGGCGTTTTGGCTCTAAAACATGCAGGACTATCCAGAGCCTCCTTTGTCTATATCACCACTGCATGGTCTCACCCTCCATGTGCTCAGAACATAGAATTTATAGTCTCTTTTTCAAAATTTCCACTCTGGCAGTTTCATTGGTCAGTCCTGCCTCGGATAATGTGACATCACTGATGATGCTGAATCTAGAGATATCTTTAACCTCCCCCTTGGTTCCTTTAATCATTAATCCTTTGGTTACCTGATGTTATGCTGGCAAGACAATTGATGTTTGCAGATAATGCGAAATGCAGTTCTCTGGCAGAATGATGGAAGTTGCAATCAACTGTGAGGAAGGGTGATTGAAACTCCATCATGACATGCCCCCCCCCCCATATCTCAGACAGTCTGGGACACTGGAAGCAGAAGCAAACTGTTTGGGATTTCAACCTGTGAGCTAGAACAGAAAGAGTTAGAACAGTTATGCAAACTCAAAAATGATACAATGAAACCACAGTCATAGAGCAAACATGCAAGACTTGTCCCTCCTACCCTCCCACCAGTCAGAGGCAGCAACTGTGTTGGAGGTTCCTGACGCATGTTGAATATCAAAGTCAAAGTCTTGAAGGGAGAAGCTCCACCGGAGTAACTTCTTGTTTGCTCCCTGGACTGTGTGGAGCCATCGAAGAGTGGCATGGTCAGTCTGAAGTTGGAAGCGTCTGCTCCAGACGTAGGGTCTCAGCTTGTCCAGCAAATACACAATGGTGTAGCACTCTTTCTCTGGGATGGACCTTCCCAGAGGTCCCGCACATTCAACTTCTTGCTGAGGAACAGGACAGGGTGCAAGATGCCATCTGGACCTTCTTGCACCAACATGACTCCAATTCTGCTGTCAGAAGCACCTGTAGCCATGATGAAGAGCTTGTCGAAGTCTGGCACCATCAGCACTGGATCAGACATGAGAGCTCGCTTGAGGGTCTCGAATGCTTCCTGACACTCCACTGTCCACTTCACCACACGAGGCTTCTTGGATCCTGTCAAATCTGCCAGAGGAGCTGCCACTTGCTGTACTTCGACACAAACCATCTGTAGTAGCCTGCCAGACTGAGAAAGGACTGCACTTGCTTCCTGGTGCACAGCGTAGGCCAGGTCTGGATAGCTTCCACTTTAGCTTGCAAAGGAGTGATAGCCCCTTGACCTGCCTCATGGCCAAGGCAAGTCACTCAGTCCAGTGCAAAGTGGCACTTCTTTGCTTTGACTGTCAATCCTGCATCCTGGATTTATTGGAAGACCATCTCCAGATGTTTCAGGTGATCTTCCCAAGAGTCAGAGAATACTGCAATGTCATCCAAGTAGGCAACTGCAAAGTCACCACAACCTCTCAGCAGAGAGTCCACTAGTCTCTGGAACATTGCTGGTGCATTGCGTAGGCTAAAAGGAAGAACATTGAATCCGAACAAGTCCATATGAGTGATGAACACTATTAGGTGCTTAGACTCTTCGGTCAAAGCCACCTGCCAGTAGCTTTTGGTCAAATCCATACTGGATAAATACTTGTCATGTCCCAGTTTCTCTAACTGTTCATCCACATGTGGCATGGGATAGTGTTCTGGGAGTGTCACTGAGTTTAACTTCCTGTAATCAATGCAGAAACATATATCAGTGGTCCCTTTTGGGGGCATGATGACCACTGGGGATGCCCAAGAACTTTTGGAAGGCCAGATGATTTTCATAGCCAGCATCTCTTTCACTTCCTTCTCAATCACTTGCTTCCCTACAGGTGACACACGTTGAGGCTGCTCTGCAGATGTCTTGCTGTCGTCAGCAGCCACCACATGTTGAGAATTAGTGATGAGACCTGGAATGGGTGAGAACAGTGAAGCAAACTTGGCTGTCAGCTTCCATAGCTTCTGGTTAAGCTTGGAAGGGGGTTTAACATCCTCCAGACTACCACCTTCCACATGATCGTAAAAGGCTCCCTCTGGCCATTCTTCTTCTGCCTCTGGAGTTGGAAGTGTCATGAGATAGCTGGGTCTCTTGCAGTATGGTTTCAGTGAGTTCACATGGTAGACCTTCGGCTTGGTCCCAACTTCTGGAAACTGGATGCGGTAGTTCACAGTCCGAGATGCTCTAAGCACTGCTCCCACTGCTGTTCCCCTAGCTGTAATGACCCCTTCACCTCATGGCCATACACTAACTCAAAAGGCAAGTAGCCTAAGTTGGGATGTGGTACAGCCCTGTATGCAAACAAGAACTGCTGTAGTGCCAAGTCCCAGTCATTAGAGTGGTCACTGATAAACTTACATATCATAGTTCCTAAAGTCCCATTAAAACGTTCCACCAAGCCATTATACTGATGATAAGGGAGTGACATGATGTGGTGCACTCCATGAACTGCCAGTAAATGTTTAATGGTTTGTAACTGGAAGTTAGTCCCGGCATCAGTCAGGATCTCACCTGGCCAACCCGTCCTTGAAAAGATACCAGTTAAGGCTTGACCTATGGCTTTGGCTGAGATACTCCCTAGCACTATAGCTTTGGGCCACCGGGTGCAAAAGTCCACAAGAGTCAGGACATATTCGTTTCCCCCTTGCAGTTGTGTGAGGGAACAGTCCCAAAACATACACAGCTACTCTCTGGAAAGGGACCTCAGTGATAGAAAGTGGTTGGAGAGGGGCCTTAGACTGATCCCTGTGGTTCCCTACCTTCTGGCAAACTTCACAGGATCAGACATACTCAAAGACATCCTTGCCCATCCCCTCCCAATAAAAAGACTTCCCTATTCTGTCTTTGGTATGATTCACCCCAGCATGTCCACTAGGACATTCATGAGCCAGACTCAGGAGTTTGGCTCTGTACTTGGTGGGAACCAACAGCTGTTTCTTGGGCTGGCACCCTTCTTTCTGGCCATCTGGCCAAGTCTCTCTGTAAAGCATGTCATTGGCAACCACAAATCTAGCCTGCTGGACTTCCGAAGGAGTTTGCTGGTCTTTCTTTGCCTTCTGCCATGCAGCTTGTAGAGTCTGATCATCCTCCTGCTCCCTTTGGAATTGCTGGTATCCCACTGAATTGAGCTGCTCCATCTGGATCACAGGCAGGCTTGGTTCAGACTGATGATGTGCAAGGCTAGTAGATGGATTGTTGTCATCAGCAACAGCCTCTCCAGTGTCTGGTGCATTGGGTGCATCCAGGGTCGCAGCGTCTTGAGGCACTACATCCTCCTCCATGGCTCCATTTGTAGGGAAATGCTCCTCTACAGAATCCAGAGTCGCCGTTGGTAGACCTTGGCTGCATATCTGCATGGTGTGTTGCTGCTGAGTCTTAAGATATTCTGAAACATGATATGCTAGATCTTTATCCA
The DNA here is from genome assembly GCA_030847615.1 of Gambelia wislizenii. Lineage (NCBI taxonomy): Eukaryota > Metazoa > Chordata > Lepidosauria > Squamata > Crotaphytidae > Gambelia > Gambelia wislizenii. The sequence continues at coordinate 93,112,012 of JAUMIR010000003.1, read as the reverse complement.
ATATAGCAGGGCAATTATAGTCATTGAAGACTGCAAAAGTCCATTGGCCCTTCCATCCCTTGTACTCTACTGGCATGCAAGCCATAGGAAGGTTGACGGGTGGGCAGTGGAAAGGTTGAACAGAAACCTCCGTGTGGTCGTCCATGAGCATCGGATCAACATAAGCACGATGAATTGCAGAAAGCTGTGCTCCTATGTCTCTATAAGACACAATTTTCTTCCCATCCACAATCAGTGATGGCACTGGTGAGGCAGAACTGTCCCAGGGTTGGGTGGCACCTCCTTCCCAGCCTCCATAGCAGTGGAAGTTGATGCTCCTATCATGTTAATTGCCTTAGACTTCTGTTTACAGTTCATCTTGACATGGCTAGTCTCTCCACACGATTTTCACACAGGGGCTAAAAGCCCCGATTCTGTCCCGCCACCTCCTCTCCCATTCCTGCAACGGAATGGAGGTAAATGTTCCATTCTGTTGCATTTTGAAACAGGAATGGTCCTCCTCCCTCCTTGCCCGGCTGGCCGTAAATGCAGCTGTTGTAACGCTGCTTTTATGACCGGCTGGAGGAACTCCCGCTCATTCTTGCGAGAGAATGAACGGGAGGGAAATACAAATTAAACCTCCTCCCAGCTGTCAAAAGAAAGAATAAAAATTTAAAAAAATTAAAAATACAAGTAACCCGGGAAGTGGGGTGGGAAAGGTGGCACTTACTTGGCTGTCCAGATCGTGGCAGGAAGTGCCTGCTACGGACCTCCTTCCCTGTTCCTGTCATTCCAGAACAGGGACGGGATCCGATTCACACACCTGTGATTCCGTAACAGAAATGGAACTGGGTGCCTATTAACGACTTCTCCCCGTGATTACTATATCACGGGGAGAAAACAGAACAGGCACAATGTAGGAACGGAACAGGATGGACGTCATCCGAAAGGGAAAACATTTCCCGACTCTGTTCCATTCCAGACATGGGATGTATAGCCCGTGTGAAAATCTCCTTAGAACAGAATTTGTAAACTAAAAAGGAAAATTATGGGATGAGGGGGATCATCAGGAATGTTCACTCATTTGTGCAGGCAGACAGCCAGGAGGAAAAGATCACAGAAGCAGCAACATCATGCTTCAAGTCACCCCCCTCCCACTCACACAAGCATTTCCCCCCTTCTCTTGGCCTGCACAACATGGGACAGCAAGAGCACCGGTGCAGCTCCATCCCCACCAGCCCCTGCTGCCATCTTTTTCCTCACCACCATCCTGGAGCCTTCCACTGCCCCCAGGGGACAGTACCACCCACTTTGGGAATCACTGCCTTAACTGAATGCTGTAGGATAGCTTCCAGACTGGTGCAACTGCACTAAAAATGTTACATTTTTCTTCAGTCTGAGGTAAATGCTAGCATGGTAGCTATTAGTGACATTAAGGGAAAGCCTTTGCAGAATATACAGGAACTTAGATGGAGTAATGGAGGGCAGGAACATGTACATTCTACCAAGAGGCCATAATCATGGGTCTGTACATTTCATGTTGATACTTCCTAAGCAAGATGGAATCAGAAGTCGATTAGAAGGCATTTCAACTCAGCTCTAGGGTCTAATTACCTGATGGCTCTAATAGCTGGGGACTCTAATGCAGAAGTGAGAGGCACTAGCAGTTTGAGGGAAGAGTTATATATACTCCTCAGCCCTTCTCAGGTTCATCCAACGATACCAGATTCTGCATTCTGTCTCCACGGAGGTTCCTTTGACATTGAAGTTCAGTGAAATACATCTCAGATTAGAAAGTCTTATTTTTTAAATTATAAATTTTAACATTACACTAACAGAAAAGAGAAAAAAGAAATGAAAGCAAGAAAGTGATGACTTCCACTTGTCTTTTCTCTGAGTATCAGAATGTCCTGAGGAACACTCCCCAAATACTTTCTCTCAGTTAAAATCCCTGCTACCTGACTACCTGACAGAAGCTGTCAAAAGCTCCATAGTGTGGCACTGTCTTTTAACCAGCTGACTGCAGAGCCCAGAGGGTATAGGTTCAGTATGACCATAAAGCCCTCATTATAAAACTCTGGCTACATTTACATGGGCAAATATTCCCCTAAATATACTGCAAAGATAGCTCATTGTTCCCATGGATCGCGCCACAGCATCACCTCATTCAGAAGGGGGGAAGGTAAAACACCCAAATATAGCATAACAGGGGATGTCGCTATTTTTGTCGAGTTATTTGCAAAGTAGCGCGACTTAGCACATTATTGCTAGTGTAAACAACCATTTTGCTAAGGGCTGTGTGAATTACCAGCAATCTTCTGATACAGTTGCAGCAGAGCTGCACTGTGATTGGTTGTTATGATGAAGGGGTGGGCTTAAAAGTGGTGGAGTGAGTGAGGGAGATTAACTAGCGATTAGGAAATTTGGAAAAATCCATCCTCTCTGCTATTTTGCAAGTCTGTGAATCTTTGTTTGCCAAGAAAAAGGATTGGAAGTCCTTTCAGTCAGGGAGAATCTATTCCTCCCCATCAAGCCCCTCCTTCTCCTCAGCTGTGATTGCTGTCTCTGATTGCGGGAGAGAGAGAGAGATTGAGAGAGAGAAAGTTTTCTCTGATCTTTCCCCCTGCTATTTTGGCAGTCTGTGATTCTTTGTTTGGCAAGAAAATGCAGGATTCCAAGTCCTTTCAGTCACGGAAGATCTATTGCCCCCCATCAAGCCCCTCCTCTGCTTGGTCTCTGCTTGGGAGGCCATGCCCCCGCACCTTTGCATGTCTGGACCACAAAGCGAAATAGTAAACAAAGCAACAGAATCCCCCATGCATCATGTAAACTGACCAGCACTGCTTTGAAAAAGTGCTAAAGCGCAATTTGCCGCAATAAAACCTGCCGTGTAAATGCAACCTCTGACAGTTGTTCCATGCCACTGCTGAGGCAATGTCTTCCATCTTAGTCCATCTTATTGTTGCTGAGACAACAATACCAACTGGACTCTGACTCAATAACCCTGTCTCTGTCCAGGGTCACAACTGTTGTTTCAGCACCAAGTTGGCTGTAAAATCCCAGGCCTGCCTTTCTGCATCTCCACTGGACTGTTTTCTCTTTTCAACAGTGGAAATCCTGACAGTCACAACATGCCCCAGTACTGGGACCATTTGTCCAATTGCAACTACATGCACACACCCACGTGAACTCTGTTTGATCTCAGCCTTGCAAGCTCCACCCTCCATACACACTAATGGTCATGTACAGTAAGACCCCCATATCTACGGGGATTGGTTCCCGTCCCCACCGTGGATAATACAATCCACAGATAATATCGAACACCATTGAAAATAATGGGACTTCTGGTCTAAAATACCATATAATTGCCTTGGATGACCTAGAAAATGGCTTGAGAGGATGCATTTTCTAGGAAGACTCTATGGTAACTGTGATGAAACTGAAACCATGGATAACTGAATCAGTGGATAATGAATCAGTGGATATGGGGGTCCTACTGTATGCACTTAGTATGGTCCCTTATGCACTTAATAAGGTCCCATCTTGCTTTGTACCCTATGTCTTGCTTTGTACCCTACATCTGCTTTGGACAAAGCCCAAACAGAAGCTAACATCTTTGGAGACTTGGCCCACATTTTAAGGAAAGCCTCCCTTGATACTCTTTTGTAGTTTTCTAAATTTAATTACAAATAGGAAAAAATTGACCTCAATGGTATAGCAAAATTTTTAAAATTAGGAAGAAATGTATATGCTACAGCTAGAGGGGCAAAGAGAAGGGCATTTCTTGCCCATGGTCGAATCTGGTCAGGAGAGAGTCAGAATCTGATTTCTGGAGGTTCCTAGGTCACCCATCTCTAAGTCTTCCTTTCTTCTCCAAGGCTACAGAAGGCAGGGGAGAGATGTCACTGTTGTTACCTCCAATCATTGATCAGAGATAACAGCTGGCAATCCCGTGCACCTATCTCCTTGCCCATTGAGAAAGCTAACTACTGTTAGCAGGCATTTGCTAAGAGTGCTTTGCTCCTCTTCTCCATGTGGGCATGTGGGAGGAGACGGAAGAAGTCCATTTGAGGTCTTAACCAGCACCAGCAAGTACCAGCTGGCAGCACTTTGCTACTCATTTTCATAAATCTAAGGGTTTGGCCACATCCCTGATGTAGTCTGAACTCCAGAGGGCTAAGGAAAGATCCAGTCCATTTTCCCCAGGTGGGTCCCACATGTGTGTTTAGCTGTCACAGGGAATCTGTGCCAGGCTCCCTATGGCCAGAGCCTATGTGAACCTGTGGCCTATAAACAGCATACTTTGAAACTGCAACCCTTACTTGGAGGATGCACTACTCAACACAGCTGAATTTACTTCAGAGTAGATATGTCTATATGTCTACTTTCTTTCTAAGGAAAGAAAAATGGAGGGCTGAAAAATCCTCAGTACTGTTGCATGTTCCATCTTCAAAAAGTGTTTCCTGCTCCTTTGCTACACTGATGAAATGCTCATGTTTCTTGTTTTCTTAACTTTTATCTTAATATTTAAAATGGTGTGGTTAAGGTATAGTTAAGTTAGAGCTTGGAAGATTGCTTTTAAGCAAAATGATACTCTGGAACATTACTGTGCCACTGCATGGTTATGGGTGTCTTCAGTGTGTCACTGTATCTCATTCTTCTTAAAAGTAAATTTCCAAGCTCTGCAACAAAGATCAGGGGTTGGTGCATTCTAGAAAAAGCAGACTATATATTGTAGGTACAGCATTTAGGTTCTTCTGACGCAAAATCTGGGTATTTTGTATCCATGCGACATCCAGCCTTGGCTATTAGCCCAGGAACATAGAAAAAGAATTGCTGCAATGAGTCAGATGCAAGGTCTACTGGTTACAGTAACCTTATACCTGTAAGCTGAGAATGAATATTAACAGAGCTGCCTGAGAATGCCTCTGGGAACATCCCACCCCAGATGGCAGGGCAGAAGCAAATAAAAATGCATTCATCCCTCATTTCCACACAGGAGAGACTTAAACTGGAGTTTCTTTAAGACACAAGTAGGCATGTTGCACCTCCTCTACTTCCTCGTCTGAAGAAGTCTCTGTCAAACTCTGTCAAATGACTAACTGAAGTTATGAAAACACAGAACGTTTGCATTGCAAAGTTCATTTGCTTAAGAAGTTTTCATGGCTACTCCAAACAAAAGAAATTCATTACCCAGTTTTAATTTTTGTGGTTTGTTGTCTCCCTTATCCTTGGATCTAAATGAAAGTGACCAGAATATGCCAGTGGTTCATATTGCGATCCTGCTGGGACAGTAAAATGTCTCTCTCACACACACATACTCTCACTTTGGGAAACAAATAGATGAAAGTGGAGGTGGTTTTATGATTTTTAAGAATATTCAGTTTGATACTAGGAAGTTTTGGTATGGTATGGCTTCTACTGTGTACATATCCTGCATCAGGAATACTGTCATATAAAATCCCCCTTTTAACAGTGGAGAAAGCTAGCATGTTTGAAAGTTCACACTGCTAATGCAGAACATGGGAGCATCTCTTAGACCACCAAAGCAGAACATTGGTCTATATAGCTGTATTGTCTTTATTTCCTGACAGAAGCTCTCCAGGGTGTCAGATAATGGTCCTTCCAAGCCTTCCTCAAAGATACCAGAGACTGAACCTGGGGCCTTTTGTATATAAACCATGTGTACTGCCACTGAACCATGTCCTTCTGCAATCAAGTATCAGCTAGTCAGTAATATAGTCAACAAGGAAATGTTGAAGTTGAGTAACAAAACCACAAAGGAATGAAGTAGGCAGCGCAGCACCTTTCAGTTCCTCTTTCTTTCTCTAGTTTAACAAAGAATCCTGTAATATGTTCCAAAACTGGGGATGGATCTACATTAACATGTATCCACAGCATTAATGCAAAACAATGTTGAACCTGCAGCATTTTGAATGTCTTTCCACTTGCAGCTGAATTTTATGTCTGGCCAATAGCAAAATTCTACATCAGAATACTCTGAAATGAGAAAGAGATGCAATCTTTTAACCTCAGGCTTTATAATAAAAGATAATGAGTCATGGAGTACAGTCTGATCTTTATTGATATTTACCAAGAGTTATGGCAGGATAGAGCAGCAAGAGTGCTTTAAAATACAATAATTATGTGATGGCATTTTCATGGCCCCATTGTAAGCTAAGTATCCATGTATTCACACTGGGAAATGTCTTCTGATATGTTTTGCCTCTTGTTCAGTTTCTTTTAAGCATTGAGCACTTATCCATCAGCTGCCATCACCCTGGCATTAGTTCTTTTCCAGATGTTAAATATTAGGATGTTCTCACTGAAATTGATTTGTAGAATCAAGATCCTGAGATAGAGTAGCTAATGGAAGGAAACAGCTGTTCACATAACTCAGACTTAGCAACAGGACTATACTAAAACCAAGAACAACCAACACCTCCCTTAAACTCACTGTTAGCTGCCTTGAGTCCCTATATTGGGAAAAAGGTGGGATACAAATAAATAAACCAACAGAAGTTTATAAATAAACAAAAGTTGCAGTCTACAAGATGACTTATATCCCTAGGTTTTAAAGGAACTTCCAGATGTTATTTCAGAAAGTCTGTATGCAGTCTTTGAGAGAACAAGCATGGAGATGAACAGATGCTGTCCCCATCCTCAAAAAGGGAAAATGTTTGATTCAGGTAACTACAGACCATCAGTCTGAAATTAACACCAGGAAAAATTCTAGAATAGATTATTAAGCAGTCAGTCTGCAAACATCTGGAAAGTACTGTATTCATTACTAGGAGTCAGCATGGGTTTGGCAGGATAAGTCATGCCAGCCCACCACCACCCCTCTCTCTGTAGAGACACTAGTTTCATGAATCATGGGAATGCCTAGGCCCAGCAGCTCATGAAAGACCCTTCCTCTGACCCAACTGCCACTGCTGTGGCCTATTTATTTATTTATTTATACCCCGCTCTTCAGCCACAAGGCTATCAGAGCGGCTTACAAATTGTTTTAAGCAATAGCTATTTACACATCTAACTGCATTAAACAGTTTCCAATGTGTGTTAGCTAATTGCCCCCCACAAGCTGGGTACTTAATTTACCGACCTACGAAAGGATGGAAGGCTGAGTGAACCTTGGAGCCAGCTGGAATCGAACTTGCGATGTGGTGGCTTGCAGTACTGGCATTTAACCACTGCGCCACCTTGGAGAAAGACAACAGGCAGCAACTGCTGGATTTAATCCCCCACTACCATTCCCTTTCCCTCATGTATCATTTATTATTTAGATTGTAAGACTGAGGGCAAGGAACTGTCAAATTAACAATTTGTAAACCAGAAAGTTAACACGGTGTAGTGGTTTGAACGTTGGACCACAATTCTGGACACCGGAGTTCAAATCCCCACTTAGCCATTGATTTCCATGGCTGACCTTTTATAAGTCAAACTCTCTCAGCGTCAGTGGAAGACAAAGGGAAATCCCCTCTGAACAAAACTTTTCAAGGAAACCCTGTGATAGGTTCTCCTTAGGGTTGCCGTAAGTCAGAAACACCTTGAAGGCACACAACAGCAAGCCACTCTGTGAGCCTTTTTTTGGCTGAAGGGTAGGGTGTAAAAACTCTAAATGAATAAATAATGCATTAATGCTGCAGACATACCACATCTTTATTTCAACAAAGCATTTAACAAGGTTTCCCATTATATTCCTGTTGAAATGATGATAAAATGTGTGTTGGATGATACCACAATTAGGTGGATCCACAGTTGGTTGATCCACAGCTGACTGAGCAACTATACTCGGTCAAAGCAAATTAATGGCTCATCATCTTCCTGCAGGGAGGTCATGAGTGAACTGCAGCAAGGCTCTGTGCTGCTCAGCATTAAGACTTGGATGAAAGTGCTGAGGGGTTATTTTTCAGATGTTCAGATACACAAAACTAGAAAGGATAGCTAACATCGTAGAAGATCAAGGTTCACAAGGATATAGACAGAGTGGAACACTGGGCCAAAACTAACAAGATAAGATCAAGAGAGAGAGAAAATGCAAAGTCTTGCTTTTAGGTAAAAACAACTCAAAGTATCGGAAAGACCTATTTTAGCACCAGCATGTGAGAAAAGGATCTCGGTATCTCAGTAACTCACAAGCTGAATAGGAGTCAGTAATGGAGTAGCTAACAAAGTTAATACAATACTGGACTGATTTTACAGAATAACAATGCCCAGGTCATGGGAAGTAATAGTTCTTCTTTATTCTTCATTAGTCAGGTTGCTTGTGGCTAGTTCTGAGTGCTCCATTTTAAGACAGTCCTGTAATTGACACGTTAGGAGAGTCCACAGAGGAGCAGCTAGGATGGCATAGAATGTGGAAACCAAGCCCTAAGAGGAAGAAGCATCTGGGTATGATTAACCTGGAGAAAAGGAGATTAAGGGGAGGCATCATAGCAGACTTTAAATATCTGAATGGCTGCCAGGCAGAAGATGAAGCATACGTGGGAGATTATTAGACAGGGACAAAAAAAGCATCCCTGTCTCATTATGGTCTCTCTCACCTCTCTCCCGTCCCTGTCCCGGCATACTAACAAAAAGTTTCAGACCTAACGTGTCTTTCCCTCCCCCGCCCTGGCAGCCCAGGAGTGAATGGAGCTCAAACAGAGCCCCATTCACTGCCTGGAATGGAAATCCTGGCCGTTCTCATAAGAGGATGAGCACACAGGAAATTCAAAAAGAAAAAGGAAACTAAAAGTCAAAAAGTGACAGCAAGCACAAAAACACACTTTAAAAATCTCAAGTAACCTGGGGAGAGTACAAAAAAGTGTGTCACTTACTTCCATGTCCCGATCGCACCCTAAAGTGTTTGGCATAGACCTCCCATGACACTGGTATTGTGCCAGCATAACGGGGTACCTTTTCACTCACTGATCATTCCATTACAGAAACGGAAAAGGTGAGCTATTCTTAGCCCATTAATAAAAAGGAGCAAGGGGAAATGGAAGGGAAATGGAAGCAGCGAGGGAGCATGACAACTCGGCAACAACACCGTCTGAAATTCAAGGCCTTTAGCGATCTCCTAGCATTGTTGTCACACCATTTTTACAGCATATGATAATCTCCTTGGTCTCTTGTTGCTTCAGAAGGCAGGACTAGAACCAACAGACCAAGAGTTCAGGGAACTAGATTTTGGCTCAACATTAGGAGAAGCTTCATAACAGTGAGAGTGGCTCAGCAGTTCAGGACAGACTATCCAGACAGAAAGAATAGACTGTTCAAAACGAACTGCTTCAAATTATGGTAGGTTTTCTTTCATGGGAAATATTTAAACATAGGACTTTTTCGGACAAGTAAAATGCAGTGCAAGCAGCCTCACCACGTTGCAAGGCTGCAGCGCTGCAGGGCATCCCTTTCGGATGACGCCCATCTCTGATGGTACTGTTGTGGTACCGCAGGGACATTTGAGTGGAATACCACAACAGTACCGGCAGGGACGGGCGTCATCCGAAAGGGACGCCCTGCAGCGCTGCAGCCTCGCAACGTGGTGAGGCTGCTTGCGCTACATTTTACTTGTCTGAAAAAGTCCATAGACTGGATATCCATCTGTCAGGAATGCTGTAGCTGAATCCTGCATTGCAGAGCCTGCATTCAGGAGGAATTGAAGTGGTGGTGGACTGGTTGGTCTCCAAAGTACCATTCCATCTCCATGGATTATGTGAAAAAAGCAAGAACTGCTATGATCATGTCAATGAGTGGATGTTAAACATTTCTAAAAATTATACATTAAAAAAAAATCCACAGAGGTCTTTTAGTCTGTGAGAAAGCCAAGCTCACATTACAGCATCAGATGCAATGAACAGCTGGCCAGGAGGTGGTATTAAAGCCTAAAAAGCTCTAGCACAAAATTAAACACAGACAATTACCTTGAGATTAGTATTCTATATAGTACAAATGTCAGGGGTGAGGGAAGTATTTTTAGCCTTTTCATGGACTCCCAGGTTCTATCCATGATTCTAGGATAGTCATGGAAGCAATTGTGGTGATAGCAATGCGAAGCCGATATTCTTTGGTGAAGGATATATTTTTTAATGGGAATAGCCATACTCTGTTCCCATCAAGCATTACGCAGAAGCTAACAACCATTTCCAGAGCGAATTCAGAAATGCTGCTCATTCAAATTGGCATTGACAGAGTGGGTGAGACAGGGACAAAGCTTAAAAGGGATGCAGGTACACTGGCAAGAAGGGATTAGCCTGACTGATAACTCTGATCACTCTAAAGGATTTCCACATGCTTTGATATCTCTAAGCAATAAACCTGAGTTTAGGTCAATCAAAATGGGAAAAGAAAGCAGGAAAAGAAAATCTTGTTTTCTAGGACTTTTGTTTTTGACACAGCCACTCTGCTTCTCTGCTTCACCTGCTGCTTGCCTGTGGGCTACTGGCTTACTTAAGTTCCTCTGGGTCAGTATAGTACTGAAGGCAGAGGAAAGTGTGGAAACTTGCTCTTGAAAAGTATTCAGAAGCTACCGTTAGCGTAAAATGTAGCAGCCAGACTGTTGCATACTTCAGAGATGACATATCACTTATTTTCTACCAAACTGTCTTCCAATTTCTTTCTAAGCTCAATTCAGCATACTGGTTTTGACATACAAAGCTTGTAAACAGCTTTGTACATCAAAAGACTACACCCTTTTGACATACACCCTATATCTGAAAGGCTACACCCCCAAATGAAATGGCCCAGAACTTGAAATTTTCAGCAGAGGTTCTGTAGCATGTCTCACCACCCCAAGAAGCTTGGTTGGTCATTACAGCTGTCCCTCCACATTCATGGGGGTTAGGGGCGTGAGACCCCTGCGAATGTGAAAAAACCGCGAATAAAAATTAGGTCACGCCACTGCCCTCCCGCAACCCCCGCTGCTTCTCTCCCCCCAGGAGCAGCAACGGGGCTACCCAAGCCTCGTTGCTGCTTCTGCCCACCCTCTCCCGCCCACCCCAGGAGCAGCGATGGGGCTACCCAAGACTCGTCGCTGCTTCTTCCCATCCCCTCCCGCCCACCCCAGGAGCAGTGACCCCTGTTGCAGTTTTTTGGATGGTGGGGGGGGGCGCTCCCAAAACCGCGAATAGTCAAAACTTAAAGCCACGAATGTGGAGGGGCAACTGTATGTAAGAGAGGGCTTTCTCTCCATTGGCACTTTAGTTGTGGAATACCTTCTCAAGGGACGTCAAGTGGTCTCCATCCCTGTGTTGTTATTGTTTCCCGCTTTCCCCCCAAAATTGGGAGTCAAAGCAGCTTACAATTTAAAAGAACAATACAATTAAAAACATACCTCAAAAGGCATTAAAATAGGATTAAACTATTTACAGTATTAAAACAATTCACATTTAAGTTAAAGGATGAAATGCAATTAAAAGGATAAAAAAAAAACCCTCTTCAAATACATTCAGGGGTAGCCGTGTTGGCCATGCAGCAAAACAAAATCCAAAAATCCACAAAAAAGCAATATCTTTATCAGCCAACCAAAGGCAAAACACATAATGCAAGCTTTCGAAGCTCTACTGGCTTCTTAATCAGGCAAAAGATGTTTAAAAATAAATAAAGAAAAGAGACTATGTTGGAGTCATGGGCCTACATGCTGTTTCAGATGTTACTTGTGTTGTTCAGGTGAGGGGTCTCTTGCAGGCCAAGGCCACTCCTACTTCCTGGCCATGAGGCGTTGAGACAAAAGACAGTAAAATTCAAATCCTTTTGCAGCAATGAGGCAACTTCTTTGGCATCTAGCATGTCCCCTTTCCTTTGTGAGACCATGGGCCCCTTTGTTAGGCAGAGATCATTGGATTTTTCAAGAAGTCTCTGTACTGCTGCACATGTACTGGCCACAAGCTTTTATGGTTTAGAACAGATGCTTTTTACTACAGCCACAGCATGTACCTTAGCCACCAGTTCTCCCTGTATATTTAGTGCCAGCTTTTTTTTCTTCCCCACCCTTTTATTATGCCTGCTTATCTGCAGACCTCTCTGCCTTTAATCATCCTGCTTCCTAAAACTCTCTGGAGAACAAATAGAGGGGTGTGTGTATTTATAAACTGAATAATAGATGAACATCATGCTGCATTTACTGTGCTGTGTTTCCAGCTAAAGCACATTATTTCTGCATGGCACAGTGTTACAAGACCTATGTTTAAAGCTAATGAGCCACAGATTAGCATCTCGTAAAGTCAATTAAGACAACTGCCTTTCCCCTTCTCATTAACTTATAGTTATATACTACTAATACAGAGGAATACATAGACTCCTTCTGTGGCAGTATGCCTACACTATTGCCGAACAGTGTACAAGACAAACATAATTCATGTTAATGGCTTTAACATTAATCTCATAAGTGTGACAACTCTAAAATCAAAGCAATGTGTATTCCTTCAGGTAAGAATTCAAACGGTGGCTGCCATTGCAAACACAGTTGCTTATTTCACTAAGTTCCACAGACTTTCTCTTGCTGTAATCCACTTTTGCATGATCATGTAAAGTAAGGGGGATTGGTGATACATTTTATATGATCTGCAAAGGAAGGACAGTCAGAGAGATGGGGGAAGGCAGTTTGTTAGAACATACATAGCTGGTAGAATCAGTCAGAGTTTTCATTGCAAGAACAATGTACACACTTTGGGGTTCAGAAATGTTTGGGATGCCAAAAATAAATATTGGGAATTAAAGTTGCTGGTCATGGGATGATGATGATAATAATAATAATACAGTTGTCCCTTCACATTCGCGGGGGATAGGTTCCGCAGCCCCCCGCGAATGTGAAAATTCCGCGAATAATGACAGCCCTCCACCCGCCCTCCCCAAGCAACCCCGAGGCCTCCGGAGGCCTCGCAGTCGCTTTTCCCTGCCGCCCCCACCCTCCCCAAGCAACCCTGAGGCCTCCGGAGGCCTCGCGGTCGCTTCTCCCTGCCGCCCCCCGCCCTCCCCAAGCGACCCCCGAGGCCTCCGGAGGCCTCGCGGTCGCTTCTCCCTGCCGTCCCCGCCCTCCCCAAGCGACCCCCGAGGCCTCCGGAGGCCTCGCGGTCGCTTCTGCCTGCCGCCCCCCGCCCTCCCCAAGCGACCCCCGAGGCCTCCGGAGGCCTCGCGGTTGCTTCTGCCTGCCTCCCCCCGCCCTCCCCAAGCGACCCCCGAGGCCTCCGGAGGCCTCGCGGTCGCTTCTGCCTGCCGCCCCCCGCCCTCCCCAAGCGACCCCCGAGGCCTCCGGAGGCCTCGCGGTCGCTTCTCCCTGCCGCCCCCCGCCCTCCCCAAGCGACCCCCGAGGCCTCCGGAGGCCTCGCGGTCGCTTCTGCCTGCCGCCCCCCGCCCTCCCCAAGCGACCCCCGAGGCCTCCGGAGGCCTCGCGGTCGCTTCTGCCTGCCGCCCCCCGCCCTCCCCAAGTGACCCCCGAGGCCTCCGGAGGCCTCGCGGTCGCTTCTGCCTGCCGCCCCCCGCCCTCCCCAAGCGACCCCCGAGGCCTCCGGAGGCCTCGCGGTCGCTTCTCCCTGCCGCCCCCCGCCCTCCCCAAGCGACCCCCGAGGCCTCCGGAGGCCTCGCGGTCGCTTCTCCCTGCCGCCCCCCGCCCTCCCCAAGCGACCCCCGAGGCCTCCGGAGGCCTCGCGGTCGCTTCTGCCTGCCGCCCCCCGCCCTCCCCAAGCGACCCCCGAGGCCTCCGGAGGCCTCGCGGTCGCTTCTGCCTGCCGCCCCCCGCCCTCCCCAAGCGACCCCGAGGCCTCCGGAAGCCCCGTTGTCGCTCCCCTCACCACTTTCCCTGGACTCCCCTGCCTCCCTGGCCCTCCCCACTCCCTCCTCAGGCCTTCATGGGGCCTCCGGAGCGCCTCCGGGGGCCCCATGAAGGCCTCCCCAGCCCTCCCCACCCCCTTCCCAGGGTTTTCACGGGGCCTCCGGAGGCCCCTGTCGCGGTTTTGGGGGGGCCCGTGGGGGCTCTCCCAAAACCGCGAATAATCAAAACCGCGAATGTTAAGTTCGCGAAAGTGGAGGGACAACTGTAATAATGCAGTAACAGAGTGATAATGCACCAAAAGTCATCAGCCCACCTACTGCTTCCACCCTACAGTACTACAGTATATGTCTTTATATAACTTGACAAGACAGATATATTCAAAGCCCTTAAGATGAATTTCTGTGCCATATACCATCAAGCCATGTCTTTTGAAACTGAAACCAGCAGCATCTTCAGCCTTCCTTTCATAAAGTAGCCAGGCAAAGGCAAGATACCCAGATCCAGTTTCTGTGTAAAGCTATTCAGGAACTGTTCTGTCTGACACAGGGGTCATGCTTTATGTTATTAAGACCCATGAGACTGAATGCTAAGTACGGTTATTTAGTATTCTTTATCATGTCAAGTTTCCAGTTCTTTAAAGGACATTCTGTCTTCCTTTCTCCCCATACAGAATACAGAATACAGAAAACCTCTCAGTCTGATCCTGCAGAGCTCTTAAAATGTCTTTATTTTTTCAAGATCTTGAATGAAAACTCAGCAATGGTTTTTATTCGTCTTTTATTTATGAAAATAATTGCACATTTTTTTAAACATCTGAGTTACATGGGAAAGGGATTTAGATTTGCATTAGTTCTGTTCTAGACTGTTTACTAGAGTAGAATCAGTGACTGCCATCAAAATAAATATTTCCAGTAGTATGACTCTGTGCAAATTTATTGCAAATTTATTGCAAGCATCCCCACAAACAAATGTGTGACAGACAATATACAAAATATGCATGCTGCTTTCTATTGCTATGTAAACCTACTTCTCTGGTGAGCATAGAACTTGGCAGGCAACATGGGCAATTATTAAACCAGCAGGAGCACAGAGATGAGGAAGTGTTAATGGCATAAACTAACATGGATTTTTAGATAATGAGGCAGTTGTTTTATCAAACAGGAAGGCAGTGTAGTGCAAATAAACGAAGCCTCAGCTGATCTTGTAACAGCTCTCCCCAGTTATCAAATAATGTTTTTCAGAATTTCAAATTTAAAAGAGCATCAAAGGATGCTTTCAGAAGAATATCTTTCACAATGTATATTGTGGGCCAATATGTTATGCTAACTACTCCTGGAAAAATGTAAATGGGGCCAGACATACCATTAGGCAGAGCTGGCCACCTCAGGCAGCAGATTTGGGACTCCAGCCTCTTCAGGACACAGGCAGTGAGGAAGTGGCATGATGTCAGGCAGCAAACCTCTTGGGGCTGGTTCTGAACATGAGACAACTCTCTTTAGTGGCTGTGTCTCGTAATTCCACAACAAGTTCTGAAATTTACAAAGTGCAGTTATGTAACCAACAGGAGCATCCAGCCAAACTAAAGCCTCCATGCTGGGGGACTTTCATAATAGTTAAATAGCCTGCCCTAGGCTGCATTTCTATACATGCACTGCACAAGCAGCGGCTTTGTTATGAGGGGCATCATTTAATGTCCTGGGCATCTCAGATTTCATTTTGGAAAAGTTCCTAGTCCTCAAGGCTATACATATGGTCCACAATCTGGTCTGATGAAATGACAGAAGCTAGAGAACCCTGGCTCTTGTCCTGAGCAACCTTGCAAGTAGCCAGGGCAAGGAAACTCACTATCCTGTGTAGCTTTCTCCCAATTTCTAAAAAATACAATGATTTATTTTTTTAAAAAAGAACAAATATGTGCAAATGTATTTTCTTTGCCTGGATTCAACATGTGATTAACATCTGATTTTTCTCGAGGAGAACATGGACTACATTTAGATTAGTGGTGGGGAGAATGAAGCTCACAATCTGCTGGTGGATGATCTAGTATTGGGATGGCTTACAAAGAATGCTGGACCAGACAAAACTTACTCTGATCCTTTGTTCTGACATGGTGCTCCTTTGTTCTGACATGGGTGCACCCACATAGGATCAGTTTAACAATGCCTTACCTAAATCTTAGGATAATATAACTACAGATACATATTTCACTTGGCAGAATGTTTCATGTAAAGACTGCACACAGCCCTAAGTGTATTTAGGTAGGTATCCTCTGTATTCTAAGCAATGAAGTAAGGTAAATTCTGTGATCATATGTACTATTGATTTGTATTCCAGTAACTTTCTAGCAGGCAACCAAACAGGATTATACATTAGCAGTAATGGCTGGTAGCTGATATATCAGTGGGGTAGTCAATCTGCTCCAGGTTTTAATCTGAACCAATAATAATAATAATAATAATAATACTTATTTATTTTTACCCCGCCCCTCTGTTAAAAACAATCGGGGCGGCTTACAACAATTAAAATACAACAATGCTGACTAAAATCCCTAAGCATCAGCCACCACACCCTCCCCCATAAAAAGATATTAAACTAGTATAAAATTAAAAACCACCTAAACTAAAATCACATTAAAAAAAACAAATACAAAAATCAACAGTCAGCAAGACTAAAAGAGGCCAGGAGACACAGCTCCTGAGGCCAGGATCCAATCAGGAAAGGCCTGCCAAAAGAGATCTGTCTTTAGTGCTTTTTTAAAGCTACTCAAGCTCTTCATCTGATGGATCTCGTTTGGCAGGCCATTCCATAATTTGGGGGTGATTACTGAAAAGGCCCTCTGGGAGGTTGCAGACAGCCTAGATTTTTGTGGCTGAAGCAAATTCCTCCCAGAGGACCGGAGTACACAGGGAGGATTGTATGGGAGGAGGCGGTTCCAAAGATAAGCTGGACCCAAGCCATTTAGGGCTTTAAAGGTAATAACCAACATCTTATACTGGGCCCGGAAACTGATAGGCAGCCAGTGGAGAGATTTTAATACTGGAGTTATATGGTCTCTCCAAGATGTTCCCGAGACCACTCTGGCTGCCATATTTTGTACCAACTGAAGTTTCTGGGCCAAGCACGAGGGTAGCCCTATGTAGAGCATATTGCAGAAATCTAGATGAGAGGGAGGTTACCAGTGTGTGTGCACCACAGTCTCGAGGTCCCTTACTTCCAGGAAAGGGTGCAGCTGGCGTATCAGCCGAAGCTGATAACAGGCGCTCCTGACCGTTGCATTCACCTGACTAGTCATCTGAAGCGATGAATTTAGGAGCACCCCCAGACTGCGAACACAGTCCTTAATGGAGAGCGTGACCCCGTCCAGGACTGGAGGTTGCAACCCAACTCCTGGTTTCGGGGCTGCTACCATGAGCACCTGTTTTTCCTCATCCAGCCCATTACTGCTTTAAGACAGTCATTAAGAGGAGAGACACCATCAGAATTCGAGGCCGATGATCAGGACAAGGAGAAATAGATCTGGGTGTCATCAGTGTACTGATAACACCCAGCCCCATAACTGAATAGTCACACCCAGCGGCTTCATATAGATGTTAAACAGCATCGGGGACAGGATGGTACCTTGCGGAACGCCACAAGTAAGCTCCTTTCTGCTGGAGCAGCTGTGTCCGAGCAACATCCTCTGGGACCTGCCTGCAAGGAAGGACTGGAACCACTGGAGCTCAGTGCCTCTGATTCCTAATCCACTCAGGCGATCCAAGAGGATGCTATGATCTATCGTATCAAAAGCCGCTGAGAGGTCTAGAAGCATCAACAGGGTCACACTACCCCTGTTGATGCTTAGACACAGGTCTAAGGCAACCATGGCAGTCTCAACTCCAAATCCTGTCCTAAAGCCAGTTTGAAATGGCTCTAGATAATCGGTTTCATCCAAGACCACTTAGAGTTGAAGAGCAACTGCCCTCTCAATCACTTTGCTCAAGAATGGTAACATAGAAACCGGCCTATAGTTGTTCATGTCCCGGGGGTCCAGGGAAGGTCTTTTCAGGAGTGGCCCAACCACCACTTCCTTTAAATGGAACACACTCTTCCCTGAGGGATGCATTGATGATGTCCTTAAGGAACACCATCAAGGCACCCCCCCCCCAGATGGCCAGCCATGAAGGGCAAGGATCGAGAGGGCAGGTCGTCTTCCTCACTCTACCAAGTAGCTTGTCCACATCCTCGTTACTCATGGATTAAAATTGATCCAGTAAACTTACATCAACGGAGTTGCTGGACACCTCGTCAATTGTTTCTGTCAAAATACTGGCATCTAAGTTGGCTCTTATCCGAGAGATTTTATCTGCAAAGAAGTTGTTAAACGCGTCACAGCAGGCTGTTGTTGGGTTAAGCAACGGATTCTGCGTAGGTATAACCTGCATCATCTCCCTTACCACCCTAAAGAGCTCTGCTGGATGGGACGCTGCAGACGCAATACGTGCAGAGGAGAAGGATTTCTGCGCTGCATGTATTGCCTCTCGATAGGACCAAAGAAAGTTCCTATGACAAGTCCTGTCAGATAAGAGTTGAGTTTTCCACCAGTTGCGCTCTAGTTGTTGTCCAACCTGCTTCGTTTTCCTAAGCTCTGATGTATACCATGGCTTACGGTTTGGAGCGGGTTGGAAAGGACGCTTGGGAGCGATCGTGTCAATAGCCTTGGTAAGGTCGGTGTTCCAGGTATTAACCAAAGCTTCGACAGGATCACTGGTGTTACCAACCATTAAACCCTCCAAGGCTTTCTGGAATCCTATTGGTTCCATTAGCCTTTGGGGGCAGACCATTCTAATGGGTCCACCACCTCTGGTGGGGCAGAAAGAGACTCTTAGTTCAGTCTTGACCAGGGAGATTTTCACACTACACTGTTATAGTGTTACTATTCCACTTTATTTGCTATGGCTGCCTCCTGTGGAATCCTGGGATTTTCAGTTTAGGGAGGGGCATTTACAACTCTCAGCCAGAGAGCTCTTAGGCCACACTAAACTACAAACTCCAGAATTCCACAGAAGGAAGCCAGAGTAGTTAAAGTCGAATAGTAACACTATAACAGTGTAGTGTGAAAATCTTCCAGGAGATAATCCATCCATGGAGATAACCAAATGCCAGACCTATTTTGAAGATATAGCTTAGCACCTTGGATAGCTCCTTTGAACCCAAACCTGGAGTGGATTCACTATCTATCTGACATGGAAACCATCAGCCCTGTGTGTGTTCACTGCCTTCACTGCCTTCAAGTCAACTTCAACTTATGGTGATCCTATGAATGAGACATCTCAAAGACACCCTATCCTCAACAGCCCTGCTCAGGTCTTGCAAACCTGTGTCCTTGGCTTTCTTAATCGAGTCTATCCATCTGCTCTTCCTCTTTTCCTGTTGCCTCTTTTCCTTAGCAATAGCAACACCTGCATTTCTATACTGCTTTATAGTGCTACGCACTCTCTAAGCAGTTTATAATGTGTTAGCTAATTGTCACCAACGAACTGGGTACTCTCATTTTACTGACCTCGGAAGGATGGAAGGCTGAGTCAACCTGGAGCCCTGCAGGATTGAACTCACAACATTGTGGCTGCAGTACAGGCATTTAACCACTGCACCACCAAGGCTCCCCCCCACATACCTTACCTAATATTATTGTCTTTTCTAGTGAATTATGCCTTCTCATGACGTGGCCAAAGTACGACAGTCTCAGTTTAGTCATCTTGGCTTCCAGGGAAGGCCCAGGTTTGATTTACTCTAGGACCCATTTATTTGTCTTTTTAGCAGTCAGTCCTAGTTATCCGTAGCACTCTTCTCCAGCACCACATTTCAAATGATTTGATTTTCCGCCTATCAGCATTCTTCACCATCTAACTCTCACATCCTTATGTAGTGATGGGAAATACAATGGCTAACTTTAGTAATCAATGAAATGCCTTTGCACTTCAAGACCTTGTCTAGTTCTTTCATAGTTACCTTTCCAAGTGCTAGTCTTCTCTTGATTTCTTGACTGCAGTCTTCATTCTGATTAATGACTGATCCAAGGTACAGAAAGTCTTTAGCTATTTCAATTTCTTCATCATCTACTTTAATTTTATGTAAATCATCCAGGGCCATTATTTTTGTTTTCTTAATGTTCCGCATTAAACCTACCTTAGCACTCTCCTTGACTTTCTTCAGTAATTGTTCCAGGTCTTTACTATTTTCTGCTAGTAGCATGGTGTCATTTGCATATCTTAAACTGTTGGTGTTCTTCCTCTGATTTTCTCACCTCCTTCCTCCAAGTCTAGTCCTGCCTTGTGTACGATATTTCCTGCATACAAGTTGAACAGACAGGGTGACAGGATGTAGCTTGCCTTCACTTGAACCCAGCCACCACTCACTACCAGCTAATTATCAAGTCGGCAATGCACTTCAAATAGTGCCATTATGCTTTGCATTACAGACAAAAAAGTTTACTGTGCCTTGGTGGTGCAGTGGTTAAATGCTGGTACTGCAGCCACAACGTTGTGAGTTCAATCCTACAGGGCTACAGGTTGACTCAGCCTTCCCTCTTTCCATAGGAATGAGTAACATGCTTGTTGGGGCAATTAACTAACACATTGTAAACTGCTTAGGGAGTGCTTTGCACTGATAAGCAATATAGACATATAAATACTACTATTGCTAAATGCTATTGCTACAATTGCCATCCATTATACAATGGCTAATAATGGTTTTAATATTAGGCCAACCTGCCCCAATCTGTCTCCCTCCAGATGTGCTTTGCAACAACTCCCATCCATCAGGGCCATAGGAGGGTTGCTTTATCACCCTGGCAGGCTGGTCTCTGGACTGGTCCTTTAGTATACTAGCTCCGCTACTATAATAAATTTGTGGTATGGGGAACCTACGGTATGTTTAGCAAATGAGAGGTACTCCATTTTTTCTAAAGGCATTGCCTGTGGGGACATCAACATTGCTAATCCTGCAATCCTTAATAGAAAGGAATAGTAGGATTTACCTCTGAATAAATGTGCATAAGACTGCTCTGTAAGGCTTATGCTGGGACACAGTCATGAAGCTATTTGGTTTTAATCCCTCACACCCAATAAATTGTTTTATGGAGCACAGTTAATAACTAGAGGAAAAAAATAATTGTATATAACAACAACAATAACAGCCAGCAGATTTCACATTTTCTTTAATGTTGTAGGAAAATGTAAATAATTGAGGAAGAATTTATTTTTTCTAGAAGTTTAAAAAACCCACATGTGTGGAGTTAATAACACAAAATGAGAAATGTGTTTTGTGGCTGTGTTCCAGTTTTTTACATTAAAAAGTCTAAAAATAGTATTCATTCTCTTGCTATAGAAGTTCAACAGAATCACATTTGGAAGATTCTCCATCATGCTTTCTGGGTGAGCGTTTTACTTTTATTTGCTTTATTTGTTTGTGATTTTCTTGTATGTAACATTTTTATTTCTGTTATTTTTGTTATATCATGGTTGTCCCCCTAGAACTGGGACTCATGCTAGAGAGAAGGAAACAGGGGGCTTGTCTAGACAAGGTGATATAATGTGGATTCCTGTACACTAACACAAAATCGTAGCAATGTTCATTTGTTTCCACATTGTTTTGGCAAGATCGCTGGTATGTGAAATTAGCTGTCTTTGAAGTTCACACAGAAGCATGCCTGCAAATAAAGATGGTGGCCACGAGTGAATTACTCGCATTAGTATTCTCTAAAAGTTGCTGCCAAAGCAGTTTTTTTCCACATTAAATCCAAGTTACGGAAGTTACTGGATAGACTGGAGAGCTGGGCCAAAGCTAACAAAATGAAATTCAATACGGAGAAATGTAAAGTACTGCACTTAGGGCGGAAAAATGAAATGCATAGATATAGGATGGGAGAGACCTGGCTGAACGAGACTACATGCAAAAGGGATCTAGGAGTCCTACTAGACCACAAGTTGAACATGAGTTAACAGTGTGATGCGGCAGCTAAAAAGGCCAATGCGATTTTGGGCTGTATCAATAGAAGTATAGTATCTAGACCAAGGGAAGTAATAGTGCCGCTCTATTCTGCCTTGGTCAGACCTCACCTAGAATACTGTGTCCAGTTCTGGGCACCACAATTCAAAAAGGATATTGACAAATTGGAGCATGTCCAGAGAAGGGCAACTAAAATGGTGAAAGGTCTGGAAACCATGCCTTATGAGGAGAGACTTAGGGAGCTGGGTATGTTTAGCCTGGAAAAAAGACGGTTAAGAGGCGATATGATAGCCCTGTTTAAGTATTTGAAGGGGTGTCACGCTGAGCATGGAGCGGGCTTGTTTTCTGCTGCTCCAGAGACTGGAACACGGAGCAATGGATGCAAGCTCCAGGAACAGAGAGTCCACCTCAACATTAGGAGGAATTTTTTGACAGTAAGAGCTGTTTGGCAGTGGAACGCACTCCCTCGGAGTGTGGTGGGGTCTCCTTCCTTGGAGGTCTTTAAACAGAGGCTGGATTGCCATCTATCTGGGATGCTTTGATCAAGATTTCCTGCGTGGCAGGGGGTTGGACTGGATGGCCCTCGTGGTCTCTTCCAATTCTGCAATTCTATGATTCTATGATTCTAAGTGCGATCTTCCACTTAAAGAAGTTGTTTTGTCGCCCTACCACTCCAAAAATGTGCACTAATGTGAATCTCAAAAATGATGGTTCCAGCCAGTTCATTGCCAGCAAGCCTGCCCCCCATGCGGGCCAATCACCTTTTGACTTCCAACCAATCACCTTTTGACTTCTGGAATGTGCTCCGCAAATTGGTTGTCCAAATGGGTGGGAATGTGCATTTCCATGTATTTTTTTTAAAAAAAAAACTTTGTGAAAAGCTGTGAATGCATTTCTTGCATAGTTTTTGCAGTTTCTGGCTCCCCTCCTTCTGAATATGGTGAATCACAGTGGGATCTCATAAGGACAAAAGGTATTCTCCTTTCATTCCAAGGAGAGTTTTTTCACCATCTAGACAGCACCATGGCCACAGAGCTGATGACGGGGTGGGGGTTGGGAGATGATCTGTAGATACAGTAGCCACATTCAGTTCTTAACATGAATATTACATAAACAAGCTTCAGGCTTCCGCCCATTTCCCTTCCTACTCCTCCAGTTAGTCAGCCTGCTTTCCAACTAAATGGCAATTTGGAGTTATGTCCATATCTGGGCAAACTATGGTAAAATTTAAACTCGATTAAGGGGGCAAATCAATTTCAAATCATGATTTCCTAAACTGGCTTGTTTCTCTGAACTTGTAGTGGGCACAATGGAGCCCTCCAGATGTTGTTGGACTGTAACTCTCATCATCCCCAACCAGTACAGCTAGTGAGGAGAAGTGCTAGGAGTTGCAGTTCTACAATATCTAGGGGGATGTTCACTCCTACCATAAAGCTTGGCTGAAATTAACCACAAATTAGATTTGTGACACACAGCCAGCCCTCTGTATCCATGGATTCTGCATCCACAGATTCAACCATCCACAGCTTGAAAATATTCGAAAAATAAATAAATCCAAAAAGCAAACCTTGGTTTTTGCCATTTTATGTAAGGACCACCATTTTACAATGCCATTGTATATAATGAGACCTGAGCATCCATGGATTTGGTATCAATGGGGGATCCTGGAACTAAACTCCATCAGATACCAAGGGCCCACTGTAATTCTAAACAGGTTAACTGAAAATGGAAACAAATGCTTCCCCTCTCCTTATGACTGTGCTAGATGGGAGGGCAACTCTTCTACAAGACACTTTAACCTCACTTCAGTGCTACATTCAAATGAGGCCTGTGAGTGATATTAATAGGATTCCTAACCGATATTCATGGGACTCCTAACAAAATTAACAGTTTAATAGACTAATAATCTAATAGTCTAATAATAACTATCTCTGGACGATACCATAAGAACAGCCCTGTTGGATCTGACCAAAGGCCTGTCCAGCATTCTGGCCAACCAGATGGCAATGGGAAGCTCATGAGAAGGGCATTGGCCTTATATTACTGCTAATTCCCATCATCTGTTTCCTAGCAAAACACTCACTGCCTTTTAGCAATTTCCAAGATTTAAAAGAGTGTTTTAATGCTTCCTTAAAAAGAGAAGCAAAATGCAATCGCAATATTTCTCAGGACCTTTACTGGCAATCCAGTGTTAAATCATGAGGATTTCTCCTCTGATGAATGCTTTGCCAGCTCTTGCAGAGAAGAATAAGTAATTAGACTGCTGCCATGGTGGTGACCCCCCCACCCAAAAAAACCCCTTCATTGTTGTGTGCATGAAATTTGCTTGACATCTAACGGCAACTTCTATGTTATTCACCAAGCCAGGAAGTGAACCAAATATGGAAACACATCAGAGGTTGTGGAACATCTAAGACTTATTGATCACAGTGTAATTACACGTTAAATGTATTAGAGGAAACAACTAAAATAATTTTGACTTTAAGGAAGATGGGGGAGAGGATGCCCTCAGGGAGGGAAACAGACATCCTTTTATTGTGCATGGTGTGTCTATTTCAGACAAGACTGGGAAATATTTCAAGAAAAAAAAGGACAGAAATCCTGTAATGGAGATACACAAAAGATTCAGAACAAGGAGCATGGGAAAATGCATTTTGAACAAGATTTTAGTCTGCATATCATCATGATTTTACAGACCAGAACCAGTCTTCCTTTTCTGTTCCGCACAACATGAATACTGTAGTTACAGATCTATTTAGGTCAGAGTATCCCAAGAAGATGTAGGTAGGGAGAAAAGGTAAGCCCACTTAGGGGAAGAGGCACAAAGCACATTTACCATTTTGGGGTTGTGGAGAAGCAATGTTTGATGAATTGGCTGCTCTTTCTCTCTGCTTGAATGTTTCTTCAAGCACCAAATGGCAATTTAGTGATTTAAATACCTTTGTTACACTTTTTGCTGTCACACTAGGAGTGGAACATAGGGGAGTTTTGGAAACAGTGCAGTTGTACAGAAAAATCAGCAACCTTAGAGTGAACTCTGAAATAAAGCTGCATGTATGTACATATTATTGTATTTCCTGTTCTTCCTGCATCTTACAGGGTGCATAGGTGTGTCTTAAGTTTTTTCCTTATGGAGATAAGTCATATGGCCATTCAGATGTTGTTGGACTGCAACTTCCATAATCCATCACCTCTGGCTATGGTAAGGTTGATAGGAGTTGCAGTCTAAGAACTTGTGGAAGTTCCCTTCCCCTCATCTAAATGGAATTAATGTGAAATGTATGTATCTTCTACCTGATCCAGAGCCAGATAAACCACTAAAAAGTATGCTATAATATAGCATAAGATGAATTGGCTTCACCAATACTGTACTGCATACTTATGTGAAGCTGTAGCTTTTTCAAAACGTGCATGAATTTGGCATGTTGGTCACATGAACATATATTCTTTGGATATTTAAACATCCTCCTAATTTATTTCAGAAAGCCACTTCCTTGTTGTTGTTTTTTCCCCGGGTTGTGAAGCTGTGTTCTGGAATAGTTTCTTTCTAATGTTTTGCCTGCATCTGTGGCTGGCATCTTCAGAGAATGGTTGGGTAGGAGTGTGTGTGGAGTTTATATCCTGTGAACCCCTGTTGGGGAGTATATGTAAATGTGTGTATTTGAATGGTTAGTTTCTGGGTATAGAAATGCAAGGAGGATTAGTGTCTGTTTGGCTAATGGGTGGTTGATGGACCATTAACTGCTGCTGGAAATCCACCTGTCCCTGGGTGGAATTCCTTTGTAAGTGCTAAGTTTTGATTCTATTGTTTTTCAAAACTGGGAGCCAGATTTTGTTTACTTTTAGGGTTTCTTCTTTCCTGTTGAAGTTGTCCAGGTGTTTGTGGATTTCAATAGCTTCTCTGTGCATTCTGACATGATAGTTGTTGGCTTGGTCCAGAATTTCTGTGTTTTTAAATAACATTTTGTGTCCAGGTTGGTTTATAACACGTTCTGCTACTGCTGATTTTTCTGGCTGGCCCAGTCTACAGTGTCTCTCATGTTTCATGATTCGTGTTTGCACACTGTGTTTAGTGGTCCCTATATAAACTTGTCCACAGCTGCATGGTGTGAGGTAAACTCCTGCAGCTGTGAGAGGGTCTCTTTTGTCCTTTGCTGAGCATAGCATTTCTTGGATTTTTCTTGGTTGGTCTGTAGATTGTTTGGAGGTTGTGTTTCCTCATCAATTTCCCTATTCTGTCTGTGACTCCTTTGATGTCTGGTAAAAATACCTTCCTTTTGGGTGGTTGTTTTTCTTCATTCCTGTGTTTTTTTCTGGGTCTGGCTGCTCTTGTGATGTCTGATCTAGAGTACGCATTCCTTGTAATTCACTTCTTTACTGAGGCTTCTCATCTATTCCAAATCTGATATGTAACATCTAACCATCAGTGTTCATAATGGTGCCCTGGTGGTGCAATAGTTAAATGCCAGTACTGCAAGCCACAACCTTATGAGTTCGATCCCAGAGGTCTCCAAGGTTGACTGACTCTTCCCTCCTTCCGTAGGTCAGTAAAATGAGTACCCAGCTTACTAGGGGCAATTAGCTAAAAAAAAAAAATTGTAAACTATTTAGGGAGTGCTTTGCCACTAGTAAGCAGTATATAAATATAAATGCTATTACTATTGTGAAGTCGAAGGCTTTCACGGCCAGCATCCTTAGGTTTTCTGTGAGCTTTTTTCCAGGCTGTGAGGCCATGTTCTGGAAGAATTTATGGAGGCGAAATGTCAGGAATAAACTCTTTCAGAACACAGCCTCACAGCCTGGAAAAAAACCCAGAGAAAACTTTTGCTATTGCTAATAACAATGAAAATAATTCTCTATACAATCAAAACAATTCTAAAACTGATAAAACGATTCTGTGTTCCTTGCTGATAATTAAGTGTTTCACTAAATGATCAATTGTCTCCTATCCTGCCAATAGTGATGGGGAAAAAACTTTCTAGGTCTAGACTTTGGTGAGCCTTGTGGGTAAGATTACATTCCAGATGTTGGGAGCAAGTGCCAATACTGCCTAGCTCAATGTCTGGACTGTTTGCACATAATGCACTGGGGGTGGTATCAAGAAGTAGCTCTTGCTAATTCTCAGATTTCAAAAGCATATTAGAAGCCAGGTGGTCTCAAATATGTAGAGGGCTCAAACTAGTTATAATTTTAAAATCAATACACAAAACATCACAGTTCAGAAACTGTAAGGTGCAGAGTCTGGAGAACTGGCAGTAAAGTACTCTTAATAATCCACTCCAGTTATATAGCCCAGTGTAGTCCAGATTTCTTCAGCCTCAAAATGGCCTTCAGTAGGAACTGACAACGAGTATTTTAGCATTCCAGTTCTAGAAAGCAGTAATGCAAACACACACCTGAGTCTAGAAATGTATCACTGTCATCATACTTATCCTTGAATGTGCAGTATCCTGAGCCCTGTTCTGCTGTTTATGAGATTACACAGACATTATTTAAAACCCCCAACTCTCAGAACAATGGACAGTGGACATTTTAACACTTTTACAAAAAAATTCAATATGGGAGGAATGTACAAAGCCCCTCCCAAACCTCTGTTCAATCCTATGTAAGAAATATTGACAAAATCTCTGAAGATACTCTTGTAACCCAATCCAATGCACTGTCTAGAAATTTAATCCCACTGATTATAAGAAGCTTTACTTTCAGGGAAGTGTTAATTGGATTGCAACCTGAAAACACTGCATAAAAAGAAAGTACAGTACTCTTTTATATCAGCCAATAGCCATTATTTTAAAGAAACACCAATGACTCCAAATGATTTATATTTTATTTTACTTTTGAATCTATTGGGCAACTTTATTAGAATAATTGATTATCAGCATCTTATTTCTCCCCTTTAGCACCAGGAAGGAATTGCCTTGTTTATAGTGTAATCTTATATGTTTATGCAGAAATAAGTCTGCTCAGTCAACGGACTTATTTTCAATTAAATATATTCAGGATTATAGTCTCCCTTGTCAGATCTGCACTGTGTACTTGGTTTCTACTATGTATAGATATAGATTGTATAGACATAATAAAAAGATTGGTTCTCAGTATCAAGATTCAAGAAGGACATATCCTGCACTTTCTGCAAGCACGCTGATGACTAAAAAGGCCAATCCAAGATAGACAAGTCTGGTTGCAGAAAGCACAGCAGAAGGTTTCCTCGGGTGATGTTTCCAGGTTGTGATTCTTTCTGCGTTGTCGTTTCTCTTCAAGACTTGTTCAGCGTGAGTTCTGAAATAAGGCTGCAGCATTGTGGATAGTGTGTCTCCATGCCTCCCGATGTGAGGCCAGGGCGGACCATTCTTGGTGATCAATTTGGCCGAGCCTGAGGTGTTGTTTCAGGGAGTCCTTGTATCGCTTTTTTGGAGCGCCCCTCTTACGCTGCCCGTGGCAAGTTCACCGTAGAATACTATTTTGGGGAGGTGATGGTCCTCCATCCTAAAAACATGCCCTGCCCAGCGCAGCTGTGTTCTCAACATCATGGCCTCAATGCTGGTGATCCCTGCTTGCTCAAGGATAGCAACATTCATCACATAGTCAGTCCAGTGTATATTTAGGATTGTGTGTAAGCAGCGCTGATGGAAGGGTTCGAGGAGTTGTAGGTGGTGGCGATAGGTGACCCATGTTTCAGACCCATAAAGGAGAATAGACAGTACAATGGCTCTATATACACTGATTTTTATGTTTTATATATATATATATATATATATATATACACACACACAATCATGCAATTAAATATTCTTCTCATTGCCAAAAGTAACATTTTCTTCCCACCTAAAAGAAACATGCAATAAAAATAAAAAAATAAAAATATTACCATTAAAAACAAACAAAAAAACAACAAACAATGACTACCTAACTAAGCCTCCTCCACCAGCCTGGCTAGTGCAAGCAACAAAGGAACTGTGGAGAACCAGCCACCCAGCCAGTCGGAGAGCGAGCAGTGCGCACGCGCAAGTTCCACAGTCCCCCTCATGTCCCCCTCCTCCTCTTCCCTTTAATCCCGCGGCACCTTCCTTTCCTCTTTCCGCAGTATTATGAAGTCAGCGCGTTCAGGCTGGCGTGCCCTATGACGTCACCCTCCGGACCTCCTCCAATCCAGGACACGACAAGGAGGAGGGAAGGTGTGAGCGAGCGGGGGGGGCAGAGGAAGGAGAGAAGTAGCCGTTGGTCTCTTCTCCTTGGGAAGGAGGAGGAGGGGGAGGGGGGGAGGAGAGAAAGCGAGGAAAGACCCGGATGTTGCCGCCGTTGTGCTGCTACGAGGCGGAACGGGCCGGAGGAGGAAGGAGTTGGAGGTGTCGCGGCCTCAGCGCCTTCTGGCTGTCGTTGGTGCTGTTTCGAGGAGGTGCCCCTGACTGAGAGGAGGAGGAGGAGGAGGAGGAGGAGGAGGGCAGCGGCCGCTGGGTTCCAGTCGCCGCCGCCGCCTCAGCCCGTCAAGATGGAGGTGGCGGGGCTTTTGGCCGCCGTGGCCGTGGGGCCGCCGCTTCCTCCTCCGCCGCCGCCGGCGGGGTCTTCATGAGGCGAAGGCGAGGGCTTGGTGGGAGCCGCCGCCGCCGCCGCCGCCGGTGGGCCCGCGTGTCTTCTTGAGGCCGAGGCGATGCTGCCGGTGTATGGGATCCTGCTGTCGGCTCTGCTGGGCTCCTTCCTCACCCTGCTGGTCCAGCTCCTGCTCTTCTACCGGAGGAGCCCCGAACCCCCCGAGGGCTCCCTGCCCAGCGCCAGCGCCAGCGCCTTCCCCGCCAGGGTGGTGCCGGACTCCAGCCTCCGGGAGTACTTCGCCGGCTTCGCGGGGGCGGCCCAGTCGGAGGGGGCTTCCCCGGCGGCGAGCGCCAGCCCCAGCCAGTCGCCTTCCAAAACCGAGCAGGCGTCCCGCCAGGCGCCGCCAGCCTCGTCGCTCCCGGACCCTTTCTCCTCGGTGGAGTGTACGGAGGAGACCCTCTACTGGCTCAATGCCATCTGCCTCTTCCTCTTCAGGGAGCTCAAGGACACTTCCTTGGTCAGGCACTGGGTCACTCGGAAGATCAAGGTGGAGTTTGAGGAGCTGCTCCAGACCAAGATGACAGGCAAAGTGCTGGAGGGGCTCAGCTTGCGGGATGTCTCCTTCGGAAAGTTTGTGCCCATTTGTAAAAGCATCAAGATCCTGAGGCCGGTGACCTGTAGCGAAGAAGGCTGCCCTGAGGAGCTGGACTTCGAGCTTGACATTGAGTACAATGGTGGTTTCCACTTGGCCATTGATGCTGACCTTGTCTTCGGCAAGTCAGCCTATCTCTATGCCAAGATCTCCAGAGTGGTGGGTCGGCTGAGACTGGTCTTCACCCGTTTACCCTTCACGCATTGGTCGTTCAGCTTTGTAGATGAACCCGTGATTGACCTGGAAGTCAAGTCACAATTTGAAGGAAGACCCTTACCACAACTTACTTCCATCATTGTTAGTCAATTCAAGAAAGTTATTAAGCGCAAACATACTTTACCTCACTATAAAATCAGGTAAGGTACTATGGGTCCACCTGGAGAGAAGATACACTTAAATCATACACTAGGTGTGGGTGAGGAGGCAGAAGAAAAGCAAAGAAGTATTATAGGGATGTTTGAGAGATGCACAGAAAATGCTTTCTGAAGGTGTTGATGAAAGAGGAAGGTGAACATGGCTTGCATCCACATTCAATAGACTTACAACTGTACAGCATAAATTATTAGCTAGCCATCTAGTTGTATCACTGACCCATAAACCTCAGACCAGGAATGCTAATCATGTGGCCCTAGTCAACATAGCCAATGGTGAGGGATGCTGGGATTTGGAGTCAAATGACATCTGGAAGGCAGCATGATTCCTACACTTTTACTACATGTTTGAAGAGAGTTCAGTTAGTAGATCCCTGCTTATTTAGCAGCCTCTGTTTCCTTGATCTCTTGTGGTGCTAAACACAAGGTAAATGTGTAGAAAGGCAAATTTCAGTAAATTTGGGAAAGTGCAATGTAGGATTTCATATCTAGAAATACAAATAGGTAAAGGAGCCCAAGATGTCTGGGACTTTTAAAAACCAGTTACTAAAGATGCAATTGCAAATGAGAAAGTTAGATGAGAACCAGTAGTTTTCTGTATAATTACACAAAATATTTAGTGATGAGCTGAAAATTTAAAAACTATTTGTAATAAATCAAAGGGAAACTTCTGTACAGATGAGAAGCCAAGACTTAATAGAGTTAAACTAATAACAAGAAGAATAGCTGTTTCATGTATGTTTAAAGGAAGAAGAAACACTAGGACTTTTGCTTGGTAAGTGTGATGACAAGAGAAAAGGCTCTTATTTTGCCTCTCTTCCTTCCATGGGAAGATTTTGCAGCCTTATATAGGTACTGATATATTCTCATAATCACTTCGGACAACCTTGGAGAGTGAATGAGATGTCAAATGTCCCACTCTCCAAAAGCCTGAAAAGGAGGCCAGGGAAACTACAGAGAAACCTGTTGCACTTTGATACTAGGGAATATAACTAGAACAGATCATAAAGAGGTCATTTTGTAAGCACTTTGATAACAGTGCAGTGATAACTAGAAGTCATGCATGGATTTGTCAAATAAATCTTGAAAGACTGTTGCAGAGAAAGATGGCAAGGACTTGTTCTCTGTTGTCTAAGATGGCAAGATTAGATTTGATGGGCTTACCTTATAAAAAAACTAAATTTCAGTTGAAAGTTAGAAGAGCAGATTTGTGATGGAACTAATTATCACAGGCAGACTTTCCATTATTGGGAGTCTTTGAGCAAACGCTGGAGAGCCAGCCATGTATTGAGGATTTCCTGGCTCTTAATTTGCAGATCAAGCAAGGGTTGAATTTAGAGGGCCAAAAAAGTATCTACAGAAAACAAAAAGTCCCTTTTTTTGGAGGGGTGCAAAGAACCATCACCAGTAATGCTCCCTCCTGTGGAAGCCTGGTGATAAAATTGCCTCTTTGTACTCTGAACTCCAGGGCACTTTGGGGAAATGATAGATCCTTTCTCTTTATTTATACTAACATCCTGTAGAGCCTCCCTTGTTTATTTCTGGGATGCAGAACCTGTTGCCCTCCAAATGTTGGACTTTTATTTCTAGTCCTGGCTAGTATGGCAAGTGGACTGCAATTATGGGAGTTGTAGCCTAACAACTTCTGGGGCGGGGGGGGCACAGTATCCACATTCTTAATTTAAAGATAACTCAGGGGAAGGTATCTTAGGGATTTTGAATGAAATGAATGTATGAAATCCAGCTTACAGGGGCAAATATTTTTGTAAATCTCAGAAGCTTGCTTGTATTTTCTAGAAAGGTGGTTGTGACATTCTGTTATGTGTATAATGCCTACTGGCCCAACAATGTTTTACTAAGTAAATAAGAAAGGGTTTCTACTCATCTGTGCTGGCCACTTCCATTCCTGGAGATTTTATTTTCTTCTAAAACTTACAAATAACCTATCTGTACATACATTGTGTTTGAACTGTTATACCCTTGTACTCTACTACCACTTAGCTCAGGTCATTTGTCACTCACAGTTGGTTTTGTATACTAAGTTGTCTTATGCCCACTTACTTGGGAGTAAGGCCTGTTGAATTCAATGAGACTTATTTCTGAATATATGTGTATAGAATTGTATTGTTAATCACTGAAAGTTCTACTTCACCTATAAGCCTATAAGGAAAAGTGATTTCTTCCTTTCTCTTCTTGTCTTTTTTTCTGTTTATCGCTGAGATTGTTAGCAGACCTGTTAGCAGATCTTTTAGCATTAGGTTGTAACATAATGTGAGACTGTGAATGTGCACCCTTGAATTTTAAAAACAACTTTTAGGCTTGTATTTATTCAAAATACCTCAAGTTTTCTCCTTGGAGTTCAAGGATGCTACCAACAGTAATGATAATAGCACAGTAGCAGCCAAAATGTTTACATTATTCAGAAAACAGTGACAGACTTAAAACATCAAGTTATAACCATACAGCAAATGCCTTCCTAAAAAGGATGGTCTCTACTATATTCTGAAAGGTTTCCAAAGAGGTAGTAAGAAGTATCCTTATCACATTGTTATAGTGCTGTATTCTTGCCATAGCAACATCCTGTGGAATTCTGGGGTTTGTAGTTTAGTGAGGCCCAAGAGTTCTCTGGCTGAGAATTCTAAATGCCCTCCCTAAATTGCATATCCCAGGTTTCCATAGGATGTTGCCATGCCAGTTAAAGTGGAAAATAGCACTGTAACAGTGTAGTGTAATATGCAGCATGGGCCTTTTTTCCAAGGAAGGTCTAGAGCTAAGGCACAGCCAATGAAAAGGCTTGCATATCTCAAGCCCAACTACTTTTTTCTAATTTATTTTTTATTTCAGCAGAATACATGAATAGAGTGTCAGGAAAGCAAGTGTTCTTATATTGAGGTAATATTCAATATTAGACACAAATTTTGAAAAAAAAATACACCAAAACTATAGTTCAGGCAAAGTAGTGAATATTTTTTCTCACAGTCCATGAGCACCAGAAAATGGTTTCAAGCAGCCTGAGCCTTTGTACCGAGTGGGAGACTTTTCATTTTTTTATGATTCAAGTCCTGTTGGCAAAAGCTAAGGTTATACCTCTCACTTATAAAGCATGGGAGGGCTTTATCGTGTGCCACTGGCTAAAAGAGTAGTTGTTTTGTTTGCACACTACAAGGCACTTCCATAGTCAACAAAGGTCTCAGGCTTTATTTTTGTTATGAAAAGCCTTTTTGTTTCCCTTTCTGTACTGGATCTATGCTTAATTTTGAGAAGTAAAAATTTCCTAGGATATAAGAAATTAACTGAAACATTCTTAGAAGTTTTTATCCCGTTTCCCCCTCTATTCTGTTGTACAAGTGGATATGTAAGATTGGTGACCCACTGAACAATTTCTAGTGGACTGTCTACTTTTTCTAGTTTTGATGATTTTTTTCTTGACAAGATTTGTTCACAGGAAGTTTCACATTGTTTTCTTCTGAGGCTATGACTTGCCCAAGATCACCCAGTGGGTTTCCATGGCTGAGCGGGGATTCAAATCCTGATCTCCCAGAGTCTTAGTCCAATGCTCAAACCATTACAACACATTGACTCTTTCACACGAATTCCCCCCTCCTCCAAAAAAGAAAAAGAAAAAAGAAAAAAAGAAGTACAGATCACCTTATAGATTCAGCGTGAGACCCTAAGTTTTCTTTATTCAGAATGGCATCCTTTGACCTGTATCTTTTAGCAGATTTTTTAAATCTATTTGATCTTGAAGTGAGGCTGACTTACTTGGCAGACTTCTCCATTGTTCATGAAATAGCACTTAATTGAATTTGGTTGTTCTTGGGAAGATGACTATAAATGGTATTCGTTAGTGATGTTCTTAAGACTTTTCTATGGAATTACAGGTATATGTTTTTCAGTAAACATTTGAATTCTCTTGGGAAGATCATGGGAAATCAGTACTAAGATGCCACTTACGTTGCTGATTCTTTTAAAAATCCTATTTCAGTGTAAAGGAGAAGCTATTTTGAGAGAACGTTCAACAGTATAGAGTAAAAACATCTTACTTGGAAGTCCACTTTTACAACATCAGTGAGATGAATTACATGCTGGCTAAATAGTAAGAATGCAGTCTGAAGGGGATGGGTTTCTTAAAATAAATTCCTAGCAAGTACTTTTTTCTTCCTACATATGTTATTTCTTCTGTACAGTTGCCCCTCCACATTCGCGGCTTTCACACTCGTGGTTTTGATTATTCGCAATTTAGCCCCAAGCCCCTTTGGGCCCCGGAGTCCGCTTAGGAAGGCTGGGGGTGGGGCAGCCTTCCTCCCTCCCTCCCGCTGCCTTCCCTGGCCTTCCTGAGGGGGCTCCTGGGCTTCTAAGTTCCGGAGTCCCCTCAGGAAGGCCGCGAGAGGCCGGGCAGCTTTCCTTCCTCCCGCCCGCTGCCTTCCTTGGCCTTCCTAAGCGGGCTCCGGGGCTTCTGAGCCCCAGAGTCCGCTCAGGAAGGCTGTGAGGAGGCAGGGCAGCGTCCCTCCTGCCCGCCTGCTGCCTTCCCTGGCCTTCCTAAGCGGGCTCTGGGGCTTCTAAGGCCCGGAGTCCCCTCAGGAAGGCCTGAGGAGAGGCCGGCCAGGCTGGCCAGACACCCTCCCGCCGTCTCCCTCCCTCTGGGGGGGTCATGGGAGCAACATTTTTTATTCGCAGTTTTTCCACATTCGTGGGGGTCCCAAGGCCCTAACCCCTGCAAATGTGGAGGGACGACTGTAGTATGAAACAGGTAAGCAATTGCTTGTCTAACACATAGAGTAGACTGTTGAGATTGAACCTCTATTTCTTTGGAGACAAAAAGTTATTACAGATACACACTCTGTTAAAATTATTAGATGTGCTTGCTGCTGTATTACAAACATACATGAGAGTTGACTTCTGGCTACTTTCAAGTTAGCATGGGAAATTTTGTGGCCTCTTTTCCCTTCTCTGTCTCTTCTCAAGCCTTCTAGTTTGTTGTCTTTCTCAGTACTTCATACCTGCAGATGCAAAAAAAGCATCTTGCAGCGCGTGTGTGTGTGTGTGTGTTGTGTGCCTTCATGTAATTTCTGATTTATGGCAACCCTAAGAAGAACCTATCATAGGGCTTTCTGAGGGCTGAGAGTATGTCACTTGCCCCAAGATCCCCCAATGGGTTTTCATGGTCAAGTGGGGATTTGAACCCTGGTCTCCAGAGTTGTAGTCCAGCACTCAAACCACAAGGCCACGCTGGCTTCTGTCTTACAGTATAGGCTCTGATTTCTGCTTTTAGCTCACCTTCTACACCTGGTTGGTTCAAAACATTTCTACCTCAGTGGTATGAAAAATCTAACAGCTGCTTTGTTTTCTAATTCAAGGTCTTGCCAGTTCATCCATTAGGTATCTAATCTGCTTAGCACAGCTAAATCTGTGCAAGAGTTGGGTATATAATAAGGACATTATTCTGTTACATAAAAGAGAAACATTTAATTTTTTTGTTGCACTTGAGAACTGATTTTATCTAGCATAGATGATATGTCTTAGTGAAAGAGGAGCTATGTGGAGTGAAGAATGGGAAAGCTGACTGTGAGGAGGTACTAGAACATAGGGAACTTAGGTAGTGAGCCCAATAACATAACTCAAGGAAAGCAAAGTGATATGAGCCAGAGAGAAAAGCAACTGGTAGAGACAAGAGTTCCAAGGAAATGACTTGGAAACAAGGGCTAGGAAAGCAAGACGTCCTCCCTCCATCCCAACTGGCACTGCTGTGGCCTCTGAGCAAGTGAAGAATAGGCTGGCACAGCTCTGTTTTTCCTAGGCCCAGCAGTGGATCAAAGGCCTCCTTCCATCCCAACTGCCTCTGCTCTGGCCTCAGAGGGAGAGAAGAACAGGCAGTATCTGCTGAACTTAATCCCATCCCCAACTGACATTCCCTTTTCCTTGTGTGTCATATCTTACAGGTATTTATATTGTAAGCCTGAGGGCTGGGAACTGTCAAATTCATAATTTGTTGCATGCTTTCTTAAGCTTTTTTTTTCTTAAGAGTGGGATATAAATACAATAGATAGATAGATAGATAGCACTTTGTCAAATACAAGACCCAAGAAGACTGCTATTCTTTTAATAATTATATTGGGGGTGGGATTTTGATAGCTATTGAGTCTACTACTACCATCATACAGTAGTTCACATCATGATCTTAAGGGAGTAGAGAAGGAAAAGCAATCATGGAGTATTGTACTTCCATGTTACAATTTTTTCACATTGTTTTCAACAAAGTGCCAGTTGTTTGGCTGAAGGTGGTAGGTATGGTATGTATATTTGTCAACTAGATGGCAGATTCTACGAACCTGCAAGGGTTTTAAGATCTTCAGGAGAAGGCTTGCTCTCGGGCCCACCACCATCACAGGCTTGCTTCTCTGTGGCTGCTCCTTCCCTCTGGAATACCTTCCTGTAGGAGGCTAGGCTGGCCCCCTCCCTGTTTTCGTATTGCTGGCAGGCAAAAACGTTCTTGTTTAAGCATGCCTTTGATGTATAATTACGGCTTTTATTGGGGTGTGTTTTTAATGTTATTTTTATCTGGTTCATTTTTTTTTTTACTTTGTATGGTTTTAATTGTGATTTTAATTATTTTGCGAGCTGCCTTGGGTCCCACTTTGGAAGAAAGGTGGCATAGAAATTGCATACATAAAATAAAAATAAACAAGATTCTGAAATACTAGATTGAGACTAAAAATAAAATCAACTTTACCTCTCCAAGACAGTATTAAGGAAAACTTGACCAATAATGTTTTAATGATCTTTTTGTTGAGTTGAGATAATAGTAATATCCTTTATTTCTTAAATAATTCAATCACTTATGAAGTTTTCAGACACATTATATATTGAGAGTCTGCAGAAATATATTAGAAAACTTAATTGTTCATTCTTTGAGAAGAGTATGAACTGGAAAATTAATTTGATCTCACTAGTTTGATGGCAAACAGCTTAAAATTTGTGTCAACTAAAAATAGCAGATATAGTGAAGAAGCTATGCTTGTTTGTACAGTTGTATCTTCATATTCACTGGGGTTTGGTTCCAGGGACCGCCCCCCCCCCCAGTGGATACCAAAATCTGTGAATACTCAAGTCCCATTATATGCAATGGCATAGCAAAATGGTGTCCCTTATATAAAATGGCAAAATCAAGGTTTGCTTTTTGGATTATTTTAAAGAATATTTTCAAGCCGTGAATACTTAAATCCATGGATACCAAATCCGTGAATACAGAGGGACAACTGTATTATCATAGTATTGGCACATAAAAGAGAAATTTAACTGATCAGGTACTGCAAATTAATTTATGCTAGCAAGTACAAATAATTACACATTAAAAGTGCAATATGTAGCTACTTACATTTTACCAAACCTCATGGAAAGCAGTTGGATTTACCTCTGAGTAGAGAAGGAGCCAGCATGGCATAGTGGTTTGAGTGTTGGACTATGACTCTGGAGATCAGGATTTGAGTTCCTACATGGTCATGAAAACTCACTGGATGACCTTGGGCAAGTCACACACTCTCAGCCCTCAGAAAACCCTGTGATAGGGTTGCCTTAGGGTCTCTGTAAGTCAGAAATGACGTGAAGGCACATAACAGCAGCAGCATTGGGATCAACTACCTGACTGCTCCAAATGTGGCCAAGGAGGATTTATACATGAAGATGTGGCAGGGAGGAGAGGGAGGAATTCCATTCTAATCACAGACCATCCTCTGCTAACAGAGTTTGATGGTTCATACCACTAATTGCAAAAGGAATTGGGGAGGTAAAGACACCTGACTGTTTTATGGCTCTCTTTCTTCCCAAATTTATCAAGAACGTGAAGTCGAAGGCTTTCATGGCTGGCATCCATAGATTTTCCTTGGATTTTTTTCTGGACTGTGATGCCGTGTTCTGGAATAGTTTCTTTCTGACGTTTTGCCTGCATCTGTGGCTGGCATCCTCAGAGAATGGTTGTGTAGGTGTGCGTGTGGAGTTTATATGCTGTGAACTCCTGTTGGGGAGGATATGTAAATTTGCGTAATTGAATGGTTAGTTTCTGCGTATAGAATGCAAGGCTCATTAGTGTCTGTTTGGCTAATGGTTGGTTGATGGGCCATTATCTGCTGGGAATCCCCCTGTCCCTGGATAGAATTCTTTTGTAGATGTTGAGTTTTGATTCTATTATATTTCAAAACTGGGAGCCAGATTTTGTTTACTTTTAAGGTTTCTCCTTTCCTGTTAAAGTTGTCCAGGTGTTTGTGGATTTGCTATTGAAATTGCTATTGAACAGCTGCAGGAGTTTACCACATACCACGCAGCTGTGGACAAGTTTACATAGGGACCACTAAATGCAGTGTACAAACATGAATCAAGGAACATGAGAGACACTGCAGACTGGGCCAGCCAGAAAAATCAGCAGTAGCAGAACATGTTATAAACCAACCTGGACACAAAATGCTATTTAAAAACACAGAAATTCTAGACCAGGCCAACAACTATCATGTCAGGATGCACAGAGAAGCTATTGAAATCCACAAACACCTGGACAACTTCAACAGGCAAGAAGAAACCTTCAAAGTAAACAAAATCTGGCTCCCAGTTTTGAAACACAATAGAATCAAAACTAAACACTTACAAAAGAATTCCACCCAGGGACAGGGGGGTTTTCAGCTGATAATGAGCCATCAACCAACCATCAGCCAAACAGACAATAATGAGCCTTGCGTTTCTATACCCAGAAACTAACCATTCAATTACACAAATTTACATATCCTCCCCAACAGGGGATCACAGCATATAAACTCCACACACACTCCTAACCAACCATTCTCTGAGGATGCCAGCCACAGATGCAGCCAAAACGTCAGAAAGAAACTATTCCAGAACACGGCCTCATAGCCCAGAAAAAAACCAAGGAAAAATTTATCAAGAATGGTTCAGCAAGTCAGTTGAAATATCTGGCACTTCAAACAAAAGCAAGAAAAGTAATATAATCATCCCCCCTTTTCAGGGGTGGGAAGAATAAACAGATAAATTTACATCACTAATCACAGGTCTTTGGGAGTGCCTTGATCATGGATTTTATGTGTTGGTGTTTTGCTGCTGTTGATATTAGTTTGCTTTATGTGTTCTTAGTGTATTGTACTAATTTTTATATGTAAACCAACTTGAAGACCATGGGTGAATAGGTGAAATATTTTAAATAAATAAAATTAGAGCAAGTTTTGGTGTTGGAGGCAATTACAGTCGGACCCCCTGTATTCGTGGAACTATATCTGTGGTTTCAGTTATCCATGAGACACAAAATAGGGACACATATGCTGGAAAATGCCTAGAGAGGCATCCTATCTAAGCCTCTTCTAGGTCCTCCAGTGCAACTCTATGGTATGGTTTTACTGGAAGTCCTTTATTTTAATAGGGTTTGGTGTTATCCATGGTTTCTGGTATCAGTAAGTCCGGGAATTGAACCTCAATGGATATGGGGGTCTGACTGTACATTCTTTTTTAAATTCACAGTGCTCATAAACTATCTTTACCTAAGAAAAAGTGAAAGCTTAAGATATTTATGCCTAGATTGCAGAATAATAGACGAGTAAAAGAATACTGAAGAAAAAAGATAGAACTGTTGGGTAAATGGGGCTGGAGTACAAAGTATGGGACATTGAGACATAACATCTCCCTGTATTCACTGTTGTAGTGTATGCAACAGTAAGTGTGGAACTTTTCTCTCCCCCTTCTCCTTCCTCCACCTCTTGGATATTTGCTTAATTTCTTAGGAGTCTGAGATCAGCCTTGTTTAACAAATGACCCTTGTGCCTGCCATATAGTATCCAATAGGACATAAAACTTAGTATGAATTATATTCTTTGTTGCTGTGATCCACTAGAGCTCATGAATATAGTTACGAAGCTGCTGGTCTTCCCTAGGTACATGTTGTACACATGAGAATAGGAAAGGGATAAATCCACTTGCTGGCACAAGTGATATACCCAGAGTAGACAGGAGGGCTGAAAGTCCAGATAGCAAGAAAGTAGAAAAGTTTCTGGGAACTGAAGCATGTTCAGTTAGAGGTATTAAATATGCTTAGAGAAACTAATTTTCTGCAAAATTTGAAGAGTGGGGTGAATGGGGATGGCTCAGGGTTTTTATTTTCCGGGGGGGGGGGGATCTAGAAATTGGTGTGCATATGTAGTTTGTCCCCCCCCCCCCAAGATCTCTGGGTGTTTTCCTGAAAAGAGTGAACAATATATTCTTGAAACATCCCTGTGCAAAGTTCTTAAGCAACATAGTTCAGCTAAATTTAGCTGCTGAACAGGGTTTGCATTTTATGCTGGATAGGCAATAGATCTGTCTAAAGCTTTCTTCTTTTCTTGAGGAAATACAACTTTTACTTATGGAAAGCCTGGAAATTACTGTATTTCATATTTTACATTGAATTCACAAGCTGCCTCATCTGGATGAGAGTTCATGATTGGAAGTTCTGTATTGAAAGAATGTGTCAAATTTCATGCTACCCATTCATTTTGAATAGCTATAATATATGTTGTAATAGCTTGACAAGATTACACACACTGCAGTTTGAATTCTGTTGCAGACCAGTGTAGTTCTGGAGCAGTAGAGTACAGTAATTTGTTCTTGGCATTCCGCATCCTGCAAGTCTGCAACAGATACGGCTGTTTGGACAGTTATCAAAGTTAGCTTCATGCAAAATGCATTACAGTAGCCACATCTTATGTGGCTGGGGCATTGTAGAAGTCTATAGTATAAACCCATTGCCTTGATAATAAATATGATAAGGAAAATACTATTAATAACTGTTAGATACAAATTATTTTTGCAGTAACATTAGCCTATGTAAAGAGCACAATTTTTTCTGATTCTTGTCATAAGGGTTTTTTACACAGTCCTGTCATTTGATCTACGTTAGGACATAGAGGTCAGTGAAAGTACAGGCATGAGATGATGATTTAAGTGATATGACTCTGACAGAGGCAGTTGAGATTAGATCGTGTTAAGAGAGATTTCATTAGAAGTCTATAGTTTCAATGTTGTCACTATTGAGGAAGCTTTTCTTTTGTAGTTCATCCAGTGTTAGCCTGGGTATTTAATAGATGTTAGATTTTAAATGTAAAACATTTATATTAAACAGGATCTTGCATTCTTTAATGTTTCATAGAACTTGCTTTTGAAAATATGATTTTGAAGCTTTTATTTCTTTTTTCAATGTTCACTAACTGTGGTTAAACATTACGTCCTAACTTTAAAACATTGATTTAGGCTTGTTTAAGCTTGTTTTGATAAACCATACTTAAGATTAACTACAGTCAAATGTTTGGATGTAATATGAAATGGTATTAAATCAACAATGGAAGCTTCAGCTTCCGATCACCTTGTAGCTACTCTGAAGGGAGAGGGAGTGAAAAGCCTGAGTTTTGTGGGTTTAACGAAAATCATAGTATATTGGTATGTCCAAATGCATGTAAATGTTTATCTGGTACTTGACATGTTCACTCTTTTTTTCTCTGGTGTTCTAATCTGAGTAAACTCAATTCCCAAAGTAGCTGCCATTTCCTGCTGTGATGTCCTCTGGCTTTAATAAATAGATCTCAAGATAACAGGTTTCTTTATGTGTTCCAGGCAATCTCAGCTTCATCATATTGCATAAATCAAGCATTTCTGTTTACCCTGCTGGAGCAATTCAAATGGGCTTTATATTCTTCTTGTATTATCTGGTTTTAGCTGCAGAAAAGAATGGAAAGTTGGGGAAATTTAAGTTGTGTAATATACCTTGAAATAGCATTGAATTTATATTCAGTGCTATTTCGAGGTGTACTACAGAACTTAATCAGGAGACATAGTTCAATCCTATGCATATTTATTTTGTATCTCCACAAAATCTGCTCTAGAGAGTCCTTCCCCCTCACAACCCAGAGTGGCAGGTGGCTGGAGGAAGAAATCAGTTAAACTCCCAGACACAACTGGACAACAGGACATGGACACAACTGGATTGCACTCGAGTATCTAAACTTTTTATGTGTGGTTCTAGATATAACTGGTTACAGAACTTCAGTTAATGGCCTATTGCTGTGTGTCTTCAAGTTGTTTCTGACTTATGGAGACCCTAAGGTGAACCTATCATAGGGTTTTCTTGGCAAGATTCTATTGGTGTGTACTGATACGTTGTAGCACCGAGGATGTTGATACTAGAGCATGTGACACTAAAAAATTTTAGGTCCTAGTAAAGCTAATGTTAAGAGACTTTTTAAAACATAAGAAATTGCTGGTTTAATCTGCTTGCAATTTGCACAAAAATATGCATGCATTAGTTCCATTTACTGCTCCAAGGGTGCAACTAAAGTGTCTGTTGTTTTATAGTTTTTATTGAGGTAAATTTAGTTATTAGTCACAACTAGAGTAGACTCATTGAATGAATGGAATTTATTAACAAAACATTTGTGTAAGCTGTGTTAATTCATTGGGAAAGATGTATGCTCATTTTTTCTATTAATCCCTGTGCCTAACTCCTTCATGGTGCAAGAGGCCCAAATATTTGTTCCCATAAGGCTACTACACCCTGTGGTTACCTAGGAGTGGCAGCCTTAACATGTAGAAACCAGATTATGCTACTGTGAATGTCTCCCATAGAGCTAGCTTGTGAAAAGACAGATCAGAGCATTGCAAAGGATTTTTTTCTTTTCTTTTGGCTGCTCCCCACCTATGAACTCTGTTCTCTTTTGTTGTACCTGTAATTTTGTATTTGTTTCATATCAGTATTTTATCTGTGCAACTGATCTACTAAAATAATCCCAGCACCAAAAGAGTGATTTGCATTTATCTTTTTGATTAGGTTCA
The DNA here is from genome assembly GCA_030847615.1 of Gambelia wislizenii. NCBI lineage: Eukaryota > Metazoa > Chordata > Lepidosauria > Squamata > Crotaphytidae > Gambelia > Gambelia wislizenii. The sequence goes on along the minus strand of JAUMIR010000003.1, from coordinate 93,068,889 downwards.
AGCCGTTTTTTCCATTTCAAGTTGTGCCACCTGAAGAATATAGAGATCGGAATCTCAATATACAAGATTTTTCATTAACAGAAGGACGATTGAAAGTTTCCTTAATAGAATGTACAAGGTAGGTCCTTGGTACTATTTCTGCTTTTGGTTTCATAGTGTGTGCTTTTTTTTAAAATTAATGCATGTGGATTGAACTAGACTATGGATTGGAGCTATAATTCTTAAAAGTAAGGCTAATATTTCACAATTGTGCACAAGTACAACTAATTTTTCTTTAAATTGTTTTAATTTCATTTAGAATAACCAAACTATCTAGTCTCGTTGCACTTATCCTAATTGAAGATTGCTATGAGATGTTGATAACAGCTGTTAGCAGCATATTTTTTTCTAGCTTTGTATCCTTTTGGAGTGCACTGCAAAACAATAATAACCTTTTCATTTTCTTGGTGAAATTCAGAATTAGCTCTGGCATACACAGAACTTGAATGTAACAATGCTTGTTTTAAATATTAACAGTAAAATCATATGCATGTTTATCAGAAGCAAGTCCTGCTTTGTTCAGTGGGGCTTTCTGCAATTTAAGTTTATATAGGAATGACATCCATACACTTTCAGTGACAAACATAAAGAAGATCTTTATATATGAATTTCAGTTAAAAATGTGTTAGCAACCATCAAAAACATTAAAATATAGAAGACAAAATATTAAAATAACAGTAGGAACAAGGATGAAATATTGCCCTGTTGTATTTTAATACTTTACTTTGCATTTCATTTCATTTCTTTGATAATATTATATAACTCAATAGTTTCACATTCTTCAACAGTTGCTTCTTTACTCTCTCTTTAAATTGAGAAAGTTTAATTAGAGAATGTTAATAGATGGCACAGCCAAATATATTTCAGGTGCTAGTGGGCAAACTAAATACACATGAAAAACACAATCTGTACATTGATTTTCACCTTAGCCATAGTGATAATATGATATTTTGAAATACTGCAGTTGAATGATGATTCCTCTCTGATTTTAAAGCAGATCAAAAGTTGTGGTTTTTTTCATCAGTTGATTGGTGCAGGGAAAGAGTATACTCAGATATAAAATCCCTCACAGATCAATATATAATATAATATAATATTGATCTGTAATATATAAAGTATAATATTATATATATAACATCCATGATTCTGTAGATAGATATTGACAGAGCTAAAAGAATTTAACTTCCTTGTCATGCAGTGGTGGCCAGGAAGGCAAAGTTATCACAGGTCACTTTCCAAGACAGCCTTCCAGATTACACTGGGTGTGACAATCTACTCAGAAGCCAGGCATTAGAGAAATTGGTTGTTCTGAGCCAGTAGCCCTCCCTGGTGATGAATTTGTTTACTTGCTTTTGCCACTGCAGTATCCATGGCCTTTTTTCTTCTGCCGCTGTTGTCCCACTATTGCCTACACCAGTGTAGTTACGCCAGTGTAGTGCTCCAGCAGGACCTTGACTACAATATTTCTCTAGCATTCTTTATTTGGCTTTTATGGATCTAAAGATAATTTGGGTAAATAGCTAAATACAAGCCTAGAAAAACGGCTTGATCTGAACACATTCATTTGCTGTTTTTTCCCAGTAGAGGGTGCAATTGGTTTATACACATCTAATTTTATGGACACAGTGTTGAATTGTGAAAATACATGTATATATCTGTACATTTTTTTGCTCCATATGCATTATTCTTATTCTTATTCAAGTTTATTAATACAGTATATCTGTACATTCAGGAAATTGTATTAAACCATTATAAATAACATTCAAACATTTTCTTAATGTTACTAATATTCTGTATTTCAGATTACTTATTTTTGGATCCTATGAGAGGGAAGTAACTATTCATTGCACGTTTGAACTGAGTGAGAATGTTTGGGAAGAAAAACAAAGAAGTTTTATCAAGACGGTAATTCGCATATATGCTGTTTTATATTTATATTTATTGGTTCATGTCTTTTCTCATTTCGTTTAAATAAATAAGGACTTACCCACAAATGCAGTCAAAAGGAAATACCCACTACGTATCCTCAAGAGGTTCATCAAATATGACCAAAAGGGAACACCTGCAGCCCTAAGAATATCCTCTTGAAATATGTGTGTCATCTTTAACTTAGTCAATTCAAATCTTTTGTTTAGATACATGAAAAGGTACTACAGGTTGACCTCCGTATCCATGGTTTCACTAATCCACGCCGAAAAAATATATGGTCTCTCTAGGCACTTCTAGGTCCGTCCTCCAATGTGATTCCGTGGTCAACTTCTGGCATTAATCTCATGAAAAGTAATGGGGTTCCCTATTATTCATGGTTTCAGATATCTATGGGGGGTGTTCTTGGAATGTATCCCCTGTGGATACCGGGATCAACTTATCTATCTTTCTTTTTCATACATGCACTCTTTTTCTCTCTCTCTTTCTGGAGAGGATCAGCATCATTATCCATAGAAAGATATCTGGCCACTTCTTGCACCAGACATTACACAGGATAAAAGTCCTTATACTTTTCCTGTATTTAGGCTTGGACAGTCGTTATTTTGCTCTTTGAGTTCTCATACTACAAATTACATGATCCTCAGTTTTGAGAAATAGGTAGTGGTTCCAGGTAAGGAAACAGCATTGAGAAAAGGGCAGTGATACAAGTCTTCCCGTTTTGTGTAACAGCTCATGCATGGAGAATTGAGGATGGTTAGAAGGGTTTTAGATATAGACCCATGTTGTCCTTGGGTGATGTCCTCTGCAGCTGTACAGCTATGCTGCAGCTGTACAGCTGTACAGCTATGCGAAGTAGAGGGCAAGACCTGGGGATGAGTCACTATGTAACTTTTTTGCCATGAAAATAAATGTAGTCAACAGCTCTCATTCATTTGTAAATATTTGATGTGACAGTTGTCAAATTGAGTTGTTCTGTTGAAGTTCAGTTAACAGACTGAAATAAAGTTTCACCAGTATAATGTAATTCTAGTGGACATTTTTGATATGAATATGGGGGAATAGGTTTTCCTTAGCTAGATGAAATTAAGACCAACACACACACACACACACACACACACACATATATATATATAATTATTGTATATAGACTTCTAGGGTTTCTTCTTTCCTGTTGAAGTTGTCCAGGTGTTTGTGGATTTCAGTAGCTTCTTTGTGTAACAACTATCATGTCAGAATGCACAGAGAAGCTATTGAAATCCAGAAACACCTGGACAACTTCAACAGGAAAGAAGAAACCCTAAAAGTAAACAAAATCTGGCTGCCAGTCCTGAAAAACACCAAAATAAAAACACAACACTTGCAAATGAACTCCACCCAGGGAAAGGGGGATTTCCAGAAGATAGTGGACCATTAACCAGCCATTGGCCAAACAGACACTAATCCTCCTTGAATATCTCCACCCAGAAACTAGCTATTCACACAAATTTACATATCCTCCCCAACAGGGGTTCATAGTATATAAACCACTCCTCCTACCCAGCCATTCTCTGAAGATGCCAACCACAGATGCAGGCGAAAATCAGGAATAAACTCTTCCAGAACACGGCCTCACAGTTCGAAAAACACCCAAGGAAAATCTTAAAATACTGTAAATGTTTCTGTATTTTTTCCTTCAGTATTAGGGACTAAATTAGAACCGTTAATCCCGGATTAATGAGAACATAGACTATTTTCTCTCTGACTTTCTTGTTTCTAGTTTGTTACAAATGTTACTTTTACAGATGTCAACCACTTACAGAGTTTGAGTTGGTTGACTCTAGGCTTAGCAACTAATTAAGTGTTAAAATATGCATGTTGCTAAAAATAAATGCATTTTTAAATCTATCTCACAGCTCAGTTTAAAAAAAACCCTACTAGTCATTTCCCAGTGGAGAGGGCTCCAGAGCATCCGCATGCTTGGGTTGTCCCTCCCACTTGCTCCCGGTAGGCAGGTAACAGAGACTTTTACTTTGAAAAGCTGACCACCGGAGGTGTCCTCTGGGAGGGACGACCCCTCTGCTGGCCAGTCTGTTTCCTGCCTACGCTCCTGGTAGGATCGTGGTCTCCTTTGTCCTCGGCTGAACCCTTCTCCACGTGGCGGGGGCCATCTTTAACAAAGGGAAAAGTTGAAGTTGGAACTTCAACAATAATAACAACAATATTACCTGACCCCCCCCCCACAAGGAGAAGGGATGTCGACGATGGAAGAGATTGATGCGGTGATTGCAGCAGTGATAGTCAGCGACCGGCCGGTGAGGCTCATCCAGCATTCAGGCGTGCCCCCGGCAGCTGGTGAAGATCAGCTGGACACCTCTGCTGGAGGCAGAGGCATTAAGGCCCCAGCTAAAAGCGGCGGTGGCAGGAAGAACCCGAAGAAGGGGGACAAGCCTCCCGCCTCGGCTACCACCGGCTGCGCCCCAGCCCATATCCCTCTGGAGAGAGGCGACAGTGGCCTGGAGGAGGACCAGGAACCCACTGGGCGGCCCCTCCTGGAGGAGGAGAGCCACGCCATCCCAAACTCTGGGATGAGCGGTGGCACACCGGTGGTCCCCGCCAGCCTGCAGAACCCCCGAACTGTGAGTGGGGCTTGTCCCCAGGGGACTGGGGACCTGGGGGAGGACTTCCCAGTGCTCTTCAGAGGGTGGCTGAGGGAAGTGCTGGCGCAGGAGGCCGCTGGCTGGCTGGCTTCAAGCCTCTTCCAGCCAAGCCAGCGTGGCTTGCCGGGCACGGATCTAGGAGGAGGGGAAGGACTTCCCCCTCTCCCCAGGGCACCCGCATGGCCAGCGGGTGCCACAGCGGACATCCCTGCCTCATCCCTGGGTGGGGAGGACCCGGTGCCTACGGGCAGCACCCCCCACAACAACGGGGACTTGGGGGAGCCAGAGCAAGGGGGGGATGGGGATTCCCTCTCTCCCCAGCCCGGCAGGTTTTCCCCCGCGCGCCAGCACCAGAGCCATGACGGCCGCGACGGGGAGCGGGGGGGACCTCGCGGCGGGGGGAAGCACCCCCAGCGGCGCCTCGGGAGGCATTCCAGGCACCAGCCGCCCACCCCAACCTGCCAGACCCATAGTGCCTGCCCCCCAAAAAGGGGGAAAGGGCAGCGGTCCCAGCAAGGGAAAGCGCCCGCGCCCCAAGACCGCCGCGATGGGGGCAGGGGATGGCTCGGGCCCCAGTAACCAGGGCACCTGGCCCCCCAGGCCCCCCAGCGAGGATGAAGAGGAATCGTGGGAGGAGCCTGACAACCAGACCTTTCCCCCCAAGAGGCCACGTTTGGATGGGCAAGGGGGGGACCCTCAAGAGGACGAGGTTCTCTCTCTCTACTCCTCCACGGGGGATGACTCCACAGCTTCAGAGAGGGAAGAGGGAGAGCTTTCTGAGGAGGAACCAGAGGGTCCACTTCAGCCTCGTCCTGCAGCGCGCCATTTCGCCCAGGAGGACTTCGCTATTCTCTTGAAGAAGACAGTGAGGACCTTGGGCCTTCCACTCCCAAAGGCGCAACAGTCCCAGGTGGATCCGGATCTCCCTGAGATTTCAGATGAGTTTTTTCCTGACGTCCAACCTCAGGCCATGCAGATGCCAGTCCCAGGGACTCTAATGCGTTTAATCTGTGACGAATGGAAGACCCCAGCGGTGGCAAAACCCCAACCTGCTTTGGCCAAAAAGCTCTACGCCTTGCCTGCGAAGGTGATGGGGAAGCTACAGGTCCCGCTGATCGACGCTCCTGTCTCAGAGCTTGTCTCATCCGCGATTTTTTGTAAGGATGGAGAAGAGACCTTGAAGGTGCCAGAGGATAGACGCATGGACCTAGCACTAAGAAGGGCCCACGAGGCGCTCTCCTTGGCCATCCGAGCGTCTACGACTGCGACCATGATGGCACGTGCGGCGATTCAGTGGTCCAAGGCAGCGTTACAGGATGTTCCAAGGGCTCAGACCAGGATCCGTCAGGATCTTAACAAGCTAACCAAGGTCTTGGCGTTCTTAGCAGACAGCACGCTTGATTCGGTCCAGTTTTGTGCTAGAGCGCAGGCAGCGACGGTTGCAGCCAGGAGACAGGTCTGGCTGAAATCATGGAATGCGGATTTCAAGTCAAAGCAGAACTTAGTATCTTCTCCCTTCTTGGGAGAAAAGCTTTTTGGTGAATCCTTGGAACCTGTCCTAGTGGAGGACAAGGATAAGAAGAAGAGGTCACTAGCTTCCGCCCGCAGAAGAGAGGACAAGAAGTTTTCCAGACGGTATCGGCCCTTTCGATCTTTGGGAGCCCACCAGGGCTCCAGCTCTTCATCGAGCCACACGGGATCCAGAGATTCCAAATCTCCCAGACCTCGATGGGGAGACAACAGATACAATCGCAGGATCCATCACGGAGGATCTGGAAAGTCGGCGCAGCCCCAATCCTCCAAACAGGGCGCCAAGTCCCAGCAATGACAATCCACCCTCAGTGGGAGGCAGATTGCAGTTCTTCGTGGGGGCTTGGGAGAACTCTACCTTGGACAGATGGGTACTACAAATGATCCGGCACGGATACCAGATAGAGTTCTCTCGACTTCCCCCACAGTGGTTCATGTTGACCCCAGTCCACAAGACCAAGAAGAAGCACCAGGCGATGACAAGCGAAATAGGCCGCCTTCTAACTCTGGGGGCCATAGAGGAGATTCCACCCAGCGAACAAGGCAAGGGCTGCTACTCCATTCTGTTTCTGGTGCCAAAGAAAAACGGCTCATGGAGAGCGGTTCTGAACCTCAGAGGAGTAAACAAATTTGTTCGCCAGCGGAGGTTCAAGATGGAAACCTTGAAGCACATTCTGGAGTCTATACGCCCTGGAGATTTCCTAGCCTCTCTGGATTTGCAGGATGCCTATCTTCATATCCCGGCACATCCAGAGCACCGTCAGTTCCTGCGTTTTTGTTACAACGCCGTACATTACCAATACAAGACCCTACCATTCGGTCTGTCTTCAGCACCCCGAGTCTTCACCAAGGTTCTGGTAGCCTTGGTAGCATGCTGGCGGCGCTTGGGCATACATGTCTATCCCTACTTGGACGATCTCCTGATCAGGTCACCGTCCAGAACCAGGGCAGAAAGGGAGGTCGACGTGGTGATGCAGTCTCTCCGGGATCACGGTTTTCAGATCAACATCGAGAAGAGTTCTCTGACTCCCAGCCAGTGCATCCAGCATCTGGGGGCTCTCCTGGATTCGGCGGAGGGAACAATACGGCTGACTCCAGAGAGGATCACCTCGATACGGGGAGCAGCCCAGAGGGCTCTGACAGCACAGAGAATGGACATCATGCAACTAGCCCAGCTTCAAGGCCTCATGATAGCGGCCATAGAGTGCCTCCCATGGGCGCGGTTCCATGCACGGGCTCTTCAATGGTTCTTACTCCCCTTTCAGGATCAGATAGCCTCCAGGCACCACCAGGTGGTGAGACTACCTCAGGAGGTCAAGACGTCCCTTCAGTGGTGGCTCTCTCCTGCGATCCTCAGAGGTCGACAGTTGTGGCATCGGGACAAGGTACAGATTACCACAGACGCCAGCCTGAGGGGATGGGGAGCACACTGCGGATCCCTTCTAGCCCAGGGCAGATGGTCGACAGAAGAGGCTGCACACAGCATCAACTGGTTGGAGCTTCGGGTGGTAAGGTTGGCCCTCATAGCCTTTGTGGACATAGTCAGAGGCAGGACGGTCCTGGTCCGGACGGACAACGTCACAACGAAAGCGCATTTGAACCGCCAGGGGGGATCCAGGTCGCGGTCTCTCATGAGGGAAGCGACACCCCTGTTCACGTGGGCGGAGAAGAATCTTGTGGCGATATCGGCAGAACATCTGCGAGGAGTTCTCAACCAGAAGGCCGACTGGCTCAGCAGGTCGGACATCGACCAGGAGGAGTGGAGCCTCCACCACGAAGTGTTCGAGGGCATCACCCAGACCTTGGGACGTCCAGTGATCGACCTTTTTGCCACTCCGGAGAATACCAAGCTTCCCCGCTTTCTCTCCAGATACCTCACAGAGGGAGCAGAGGGAATGGACGCTCTGACGTCACCATGGCCCAGGGACCTCCTTTACGCGTTTCCTCCAATCCCTCTGATACCCAGAGTGCTCAACAAGATCAGAGCGGAGGGGGCAGAAGTCATCCTTATTGCCCCGGAATGGCCTCGAAGATCCTGGTTCCCGGACATCCTCGACCTGCAGGTGGCCTCGGTCAGAATCCCGACACGAGAGGATCTTCTAGTACAAGGCCAGGTCCATCATCCCGACCCGGCTTGGCTACAGCTCCGCGCGTGGAGATTGAAAGGCAGATGCTAGCCTCAGAGGGTTACTCTTGCCCAGTAGTCGGAACGATTCTGGCATCCAGAAGAGAATCCACTCAGCGTATATATGAGTATACTTTCAGAGTTTTCAGGAGATGGTGCAGAAGGAAAGGGCACGATTTCCAGCAGGTCTCTGTGCCTCTACTGCTAGAATTCCTCCAAGATGGAGTCGAAAGGGGTCTCCGTCCGAATACTATCAAGAGACAGGTGGCGGCAATAGCCTCCTTCCTTCCCCCAGGTAGGGCAACGGAGTTGTCATCACACCCCCATATCCGAAGGTTCATCAGGGGTCTCGCTAACCTAGCCCCACCAACAGTCCATCGTTTCCCGTCTTGGGACCTACACATGGTACTGACAGCCTTAACGGTTAGGCCCTTTGAACCTCTAAGAGAGGCCCCCCTGAAGTGGCTGACGTGGAAGGTGTTATTTTTAGTGGCAATTACGTCAGCCTGTAGAGTGTCAGAGCTGGCCGCCTTGTCAATCCGGCGGGATCTTTGCATCTTCAGACAGGACTCGGTAGTCTTAAGGCTACCACCTGACTTTAAGCCAAAAGTCAATTCGTTTTTTCACAAGTCTCAGGAGGTGGTACTCCCCTCTTTCTGCCCGAGACCATCAGCTGAGTTGGAGAGGATCTGGCACACCTTAGATGTACGCCGAGCCCTCAGGATTTACATCAAATGCATGGCCCCATTCAGGCTCTCAGAATCCTTGTTTGTTTCACCTCATTCAAAATACTTAGGAAGGAAGGTGTCCCCGTCCACCCTGGCGCGCTGGATCAAGGGCTGCATCGTGTCCTGCTACGAGACACTAAACAAACCAGTTCCAGAGGGAATCCTGGCCCATTCTACAAGGAGTGCAGCAACCTCGGTGGCCTGGGAGAAGGATGCCTCCCTGGAGGAGATTTGCAAGGCAGCAACTTGGAAGTCCTCCTCGACTTTTGTTCGGCACTACAGACTAGACAAGTTCCAAACGGCGGAGGCCGCCTTTGGCAGACGGGTCTTACAGAGGATTGTTCAGACCCAAGTGCCCTGAAGCTCGCCTGACCCACCCAATCGTCGAAGCTTTGGAAAATCCCAAGCATGCGGATGCCCTGGAGCCCTCTCCACTGGGAAAAGGAACGTTGATCTTACCTGTGATACGTTCTTTTCCAGTGTAGAGGCGAAGAGCATCCGGCCCACCCGGGCGAGCAATTGGACTGTAAAAAGGAAAGATTCTTCACTGGCCTTGACCGGATACGTCAAACTACTGGCGTCTTGAGGCTGGAATATGGACTGGCCAGCAGAGGGGTCGTCCCTCCCAGAGGACACCTCCGGTGGTCAGCTTTTCAAAGTAAAAGTCTCTGTTACCTGCCTACCGGGAGCAAGTGGGAGGGACAACCCAAGCATGCGGATGCTCTTTGCCTCTACACTGGAAAAGAACGTATCACAGGTAAGACCAACGTTCCTTTTAGTACCGTTGCACCCCCCCCCCCAGTATGTGGAACCAATAGCCACGGTTTCAGTTATCCACAGGACACAAAATAGGGACACATACCATAGAGTTGTACAGGAAAATGCCTAGAGGGGCATTTCTGGGTCCTCCAACACAACTCTATAGTATGTTTATACCAAAACTCCTTAATTTTAATCAGGTTCGCTGTTATATGCGGTTTCTGGTATCCAGGGTATGTCTGGGAACCAAACCCCACGGATATGGAGGTCTGGCTGTACTTCTGTTCTTATAATACTTTTAAAATTCCCTAATATAGTAAGATACCTGATCCAAAGCAGCCTAAAAAGTTTGTCCCATTGAAGAATCAACTAGAATGTGTAATGATTTATCTACCAGTTTAGAAGCATGAAATTCTATAATGCTTACTCTAAGTCTGTTCTAGACTTCTAAAGTCAGTATGTTTTGCTAGTTTTTAGTTTACTTTCTACAGATGTTACTCATTGTAAGTCTGCTTGTTAAAGTGTGTTACTATTCCATCTAAAGACCCAGCATTAACCTGGGGAGACCAGAGTTCACATCCCCATGTGGCCAGAAAGCTCTTTATCTTTAGTGGTTTTATGCCAGTCACTTTCTATAGGATTGGTGTGAAAAAAGAATCCCTTCTATGAGAAATGGTGGGAGAAAGTGTAGTAGGAATAATAAATCTAGTAATTATGACTGGTGTTCTGACTGGGATAATAGTTCATTTTTCTATCTTTATATGAAATATATTCACAAAATAACTGAAAGGATGGCAGTCTGATAGCGAAATTTGTTCCGGAGTTCTAAGTTCTAATGAATTTAGCCATCTGTTTATAACTGAGTTAGCTGCATGCATTCTAAATTTTGGTCAACTGGTATGCCTTTGTGTTTGTGTATCCACATGCTGTTTCTTTTCTGTAATTTAAAAAATGTAAACACCAGAGGGCAGCATTGCTATTCATATGACCAGGTTGAGGAATAGAAATCAGTGAGAATATCAGGAAAGATAGAACTGTATTTTAAAACAGAGTATTTTTTAACAAAAGAGCCTGGAGTAATAAACACCTGAGGCGAAACACAAAAATCAGTGTGTATAGAGCCATTGTACTGTCTATTCTCCTTTATGGGTCTGAAACATGGGTCACCTATCGCCACCACTTACGACTCCTTGAACGCTTCCATCAGCGCTGTTTACACACAATCCTAAATATACACTGGACTGACTATGTGCCGAATGTTGCTGTCCTTGAGCAAGCAGGGATCACCAGCATTGAGGCCATGATATTGAGAATACAGCTGCGCTGGGCAGGGCATGTTTCTAGGATGGAGGACCATCGCCTCCCCAAAATATTATTCTATGGTGAACTTGCCATGGGTCAGCGTAAGAGGGGCGCTCCAAAAAAGCGATACAAGGACTCCCTGAAACAACACCTCAGGCTCGGCCAAATTGATCACCAACAGTGGTCTGCCCTGGCCTCACATCGGGAGGCATGGAGACACACTATCCACAATGCTGCAGCCTTATTTGAGGACTCACGCCGAACAAGTCTTGAAGAGAAACGACAACGCAGAAAAAATCACAACCCGGAAATATCACCCAAGGAAACCTTCTGTGCTTTCTGCAACCGGACTTGTCTATCTCGGATTGGCCTTTTTAGTCAGCAGCGCGCTTGCAGAAAGCGTGGGATGAGTCCTTCCTGAATCTTCATTTGCGAAGAGAAGCCAGAGAGAGAGAGAGAGATTTTTTAACCTACAAGATCCTAATCCATAAACCATTATGATGATATCAATACCACGTGCTTCAATAGAACTTAAGTTACCTGACTACTTAAACTAGATGAAGCTTTTACTGGAATGTATTTATTTATTTTATTTGCTACCTTTCTCCCAGAATGGGACCCAAGGCAGCTCACAATATATAAAATACAACACTTAAAAATTAAAAACATTTTAAATCATGATCATTTAAAACATAATATAAAACACATAAAAGTTAAAAGAATAACACCTGGATTGCTGAGAAATTACTCCCCTTAGGTTGGTTGGTAGCAGACAAAATCAAGATTGACAGCTTCATTCTAAAGGGTGGGGGCTTCCTTACAAGGCATGATGGGGGGATTTGCCTCTGATGTTCGTTTTGTTTGTTTTTGATCAGGTTAATTCTTGAATTTATTTATTTATTTATTTATTGGGATTTATATCCTGCCTTTCTCCCAAAATGCGATTCAAGGCAGCTTACAATATTTTTTAGAAAGTGAATCCACCCTCTCCTCAGAAATAATGAAGTTAAGGAGGACAGAAAAAGTAAAGAGTTGGTGAGCTGTCCTGTGAGAAGCAAGCCAATTGAGAGAGATCAGTAATGCTTCAGCCCCTACCTCTCTAAGCAAAGTAACATTCAACTAGACAGCTTTAACACCAATCTTGCTTAAAAGGCCTATTTTCTGTGAGGTGGAAGTATGGCTTGCTTTCTATCAACTACTTGGAAGAGACAAGGTCATGTGATATAGCTTTAACTTATCTAGCCATCTTCTAGTTCCACCTCAGGTTCATTCTCTTTCTCCATTGTTTTGGTCAGTCTTTACAGTTGTAAAGCCAATTCATTGTTACCAGAATATTGCTACTTGATGAATTCTTGATCAGGCGAACAGCTGGGGGGACAGCTGCCTCAGCATCCTTATTGCCACCTCTGTTGAAATCCTGGCAGTCTGACGCCTACAACTCATAAGACCTTCAGGAGATGTTTGAGAAGAATTCTGAAGACTATAGTTTTCCAGCATTACATGCCTTGACATTGAAGTTGTTCAGGGCTTGAGGCAGTCATTTTGCTTTCCTTCTCACTCACTCCCAGGCTGATCTCTCAGATGTGTAGCCATTTTAGGACACAGATACATGTGACTAAATTGCTTTCCCTTTTAGAAGAATACTGGTCAATCTGCTACAGGCAATCTCCAGAATAACCAATATTCCTTTTGTGTCGCCCAGTTCTGAGGTGGATCTCTTGTGGAAGCAGAGAGGGACCCTTGAACAAATAGGATCTGGGGTTTTTTTGGCATGATGTTAATTGCATGGTGACCACCCAAATTTCCCAGTATATTAAACAACCTGATTCCTTTTCTCATCAAATTGACAAGGATGATGAACCACCAGTACTCTAAAGCTAGGGAAAAGATCATATCATATCAAGGGAACTCTAGATTTGGAGCACCTTTCTGACTTCAAAGACTGGGTGCACATGTTTCACAGGACTTCTCCAGATCCTGATGACCTCTTTGGAAAGGAGTCCAGCCTCTGATCTTCAAAAGGAAATTAGCATTATTTTTGCAGCTGTAGAGAAAGAAGGGGAATAGGCAGACTCTGCCCCTATGGAGGACTACTTCATGGACAAGTTATTTAATACTGATTACTTCTACCCTATCATAGCACACCAGTTTGCCTTTGGTTATTCTAATACCTTCCCTTATAACCCAGACTCATTCACTCTTTGTTCATTCAACCTTTACATCCAGACTTCCAACCTCTGCACATGATATTCCAGAATTCAAACCTCATAAAAGCACACAAGCCTCCACTCAGGCTTCAACTGCATACATAAATACACACCCAGAGCCTTCAGCTCCAATCAACCAACTGATAAATCTGACTGTCATACATGCCTTATAACTCCTCCAGAAACTCCTCCCATTACAGTCTCCTGCTTTGGGATTTTATTTATTTTTTATTTTTAGATATTTATATCCCACTCTTCAGCCACAAAGGCTCTCAGAGCGGCTTACAGATTGTTAAGCAACAGCATTTTACACATCTACACCGCTTTATAGTGCTCTAGGCACTAAGCGGTTTCCCATGTGTGCTAGCTAATTGCCCCCACAAGCCAGGTACTCATTTTACTAACCTACGAAAGGATGGAAGGCTGAGTGAACCTTGGAGCCCTTAGGATTGAACTTTCAATGTTGTGGCTGCAGTACTGGCATTTAACAACTGTGCCACCAAGGCTCCCTTCAGGCTCTCATCTAATTCGCTCATCTTCATGCTCATCATACCCCTTCCCATCCAAAATGCTCCATCCTCCTCCAGCAAGATCCTCTTTTCTGCCAAAGAAACCCACTAAAAGAATACACTTGCCCCTCCACTTTCGTGGCTTTCACATTCGCGGTTTTGACTATTTGTGGTTTGCTCGGGAAGCACCTCATTTAAATCAGCTTCATTCCCTTGCACACAAGAGAGAGGAGACGATATAAATGGAGTGCTCCCTGACCAAACCATGCTGCCTAACTCCCCGCTCTCCTGGGGCTTGGCTCCATTTGAGGTGTACAGCCAAGTCCCGGGAGAGCGGGGAGTTCGGGGCAGAGGTGATTTTTACACACACACACACACATCCTTCCCAAAGCAGCGATGGGATTCTCCTGAAGCCCATCCTGCCTTGGGAAGTGGGTGTGAGAAGAACCTCCCTCCCACCCCTCCCTTCCCTTCCCAAGGCAGATTGCTGCCTTGGGAAGGGGTGTGTGTGAAAAGCCTTCCACCCCTCTGTTTCCTTGCCCAGGCAGATCACTGCCTTGGGAAGGGGGGGGTGAAAAGCCTCCCTCCCTCCCTTCCCTTCCCTTCCCTTGGCAGACTGCTGCCTTGGGTAGGGTGTGTGTGAAAACCCTCCCACCCCATTTCATTTCTTATTCGCTTTTTTTCACATTCACGGGGATTGGCTGCCCCTAATCCCCGCGAATGTGAAGGGATGACTGTAATTCCTTTCCCAGGTATTTTTATCAGCTGGTTAAGAAAATATGGGAGATCCCTTTGCAGAGAAAATTAGCCTCAGTGTATATAATCTCTCTCTCATCTTGGGCAATGCAGGGCCTGAAAGTTTCCTTAGTAGATGTCCTAATGTTAGCCTCCCTGCTGGTGCTCTGGCCTCTGAGGAGGGTGATATCCCATTTAAAAGTCTCAAGGAGGAAAAAGCTTTTTAAAGAGCAGATGAGGCCTCAACTCTTGCTGACAGGGCATTATCTGCCTTCTCTAGATGCCGGCAATTGCATCTTGGCACAACATCAAGCTAACCAAGTCCTTCTTCAGTTTCAGGCCAGTACAGGTGGAGGTCCAAGATGCCCTCAACACCTGTAGCCTCTGGGGACTCTACACCTTCCTCTCCTTTGTATTCATCTCTAAGGGTCTCTGGAAGCTCCAGGTGGAAAAGACAGTGGTAGTCTCAATCTGTCCCTGTTAGGTGTGGCTCCCATAGTTTCCAGAACGTCTTCACCTAGCTACAGGCAGCCATGATTTCTCTCAGGGTTCTCCACCAAGGTCCTATCCTTCACACAGATGCAGGCTAGCTCAAATAACAGTGTCAAAACTGAGTAATAGGCCTTGCTGAAGGGAGGACAACCCACCAGTAGTCATAGCTACATTGCTGGGTTCTGGACAGACAGTCACTCAACAAAACTGCGAAGCTACCTGTTGCACCTTAAGATGCTCAGAGGCCTCAGAGATGTCCTAAACTTTATGCAAGTAGTCATGAGCTTCAGCCTTAAACTTAATATGCTAAAGGAACAGGCTTGATAGGTTTTTCTGAACTTGGCAGCAGTCCTGCCCCTGCCTCACACCTTAAACTTCCTGGGAACATCTTCCTTCCTTTGTCCCACAGTGGTTACCTTCATGGATTCTTGACCTCATCCTCAAGGCTCTTATCAGACCTCTCTTTGAGCCACTCTACAAGGCATCTCTCCAAATCCTGTCCTTTAGGGTTGTGTTCTCAATTGCCTTGATGTTAGCCAGGTGGATTGCAGAACTGGAGGCCGTCTAAGATCAGGAACACCTGTGCTAGATAGCAAGTTATTTTCATAGCTGATCTATTATTTATTTCCAAAATCAGTAGCTCTGAAATTCTGTGACATTCACTGGATATTCACAAGATAATCACAATATCTTTCAAACACACATTTGATGCCTTTTTGGTGGTGTTCTCTGCCCTTGTTGTTGTTGTGCGCGTCCAAGTCATTTCTGACTTAGGCAGCAGCCCTAAGGCGACCCTATCAAAGGGGGCTTGCCTTTGCCTTCCTTTGAGGCTGAAAGAATGTGACTTGTCCAAGGTCACCCAGTGGGTTTCCATGGCTAAATGGGGATTTGAATCTTGGCCTCCAGAGTTGTAGTCCAACACTTAGAGCGCTACACCACTCTGGCTCTCTGCTATACCCTATTAGAAAAAAAAAAGCTTCCAGATTCATGAGTTCTTGGTATGAGCAAGAGTCATATTCAGATGGCTCATGAATCCTTTCATGTTCACAGGCCTAGAAATATCATGCTGTATAAAAGTGGCTGCCGCTTTGGCAGCCTTTTTCATAAATACTTCAATCCCAGAGATGTGTAGAGTGACCATATGGTTTAGGCTCAGTACTAGAGATGTAAAGTTTCCTGACACTTTGAAGCCGTGAGAGATGGCAGTTTCCCCCCCCCCTTTTTTTTTTGAAAAATGAAAATTTTTGGAATATTTTTTAAAAAAATCATTATTAGCACCCTTTGCCAATTTAAAGTCATTTTATTACTTTAGAACACAGCTGGGCAAAGTGCAGGCTGCTGGCCTCATGTGGACCCCCCACACACACCTTTTTTTGTGCTGCCCCCCAAAGTCAAAAATACTTTTTAAAAAAAATGTTTTGCTCCAGAATGCCCTCAGATACACTCTAGGGAGTGTGATTAATATGTCCACCATGTTGGGAGGCCCCCAGCCCCTCTGATTAAAAAAAAAATGCAACATTTCCCCCCCCCTTTTTTTTTTGCTTCAAAATGCTCCAAAATGTCCACTAAGTGGCATGAGGTGCATTTCAACCACATTTTACAGTCTCCTTGGGCCAGTGTAAGCCCAGGAACTACCCTTTTTAGAAACCCAAAACATGATGCCCTAAAGGCATTTGGGTGCAGTTTGGGAGGTGGAGGTGCAACCCTCCAAGGGGGCTAAGGTGGCCTTCTACAGTTCAGAAATGTAAAAGTTGCTGTGTATAACTTCATTTGACATAAAATGATAGTTATTGGTGTATTAAAAGTACAGTAATTTTCAAAATTACTACAAATTCAATTTACTTAAAAAAAATCTTTCAAATTAAGCTACAAGGTCTTGAACTCTAAGGACCACCTGAACTGTAAGGGACTTCTTTGGTTTTGTAAGTTTGTGAGAAACAAGCAACCCCCCCCCCCCAGTAAGAACAGAAGAAATCCTCAGCATTAGTAAAACAAATTACAGTATTTTGTCTCCTCTAGTCCTCCATAGTGTCAAGCAGCCGTAGTGTCAAAGCACTCATTCTTATAAAAAGAACTGATAATAGGAAACAAAGATCAGGAATTACAGTGATCTGGTACTATACATCAGTGCATCTCAGACTATTTGATGTGGCGGAAATGATGTTTCCCCTCCCCACCCAATCTGTCATATTTGTGTCCATTGGCTACAACTTTTTATTTTGTGGAAACTTGCTGTAAACTGGCAGCCGACGGCTCACATACTGGCACCAGTGTACAGACTACCACTTTGAATAGCACTGATATCTTATATGAAAGTCTACGTGCTACATAGTTTTTAGAAATAATGGGGTGCAATAAATTTGTGAATGCCTTGTCTCTTTTTCAATTTTTCTGAAAAAATAAGGATTGGGGAATAAGAAAACGGGACCCCCCCCTCATCTATGCTCTACAGAATTGATATGTGTTCATAACCAGCACAGCCTTTGGCATACAGGCACTTTGGCATACAGGTCAGTTGTAGATCAGTCCTCAGTGATCAGCTGTGGACTACTCTTTTAGAGGAGGGGTTTGTACATATCTCATACTTCCAGTGTCCTGACCACCTCCCATTGGTATTTATCATGAACATGCCTCCTAGAAAAACGTAAGGTAGGCATCTGGCCCATACTTCAGGTGGGTGATGTGATCCTGAGTCTTGAGAACTTGACAACATAGAGTCACCCTCTTGGATTGAAACCCACACCTTGGCTGATGGCTGTTTCTTTTTTCTTCCCTCTGATCCTAGCCTGTGACATAATGTGATCCATGTTCAGCTATGGTTGGAACTAGAGGACAACTAGAAAATCACATTCTGGTGTATGGATATTATTTTATAGGATTTTGCTGCACTCTGAAAAAATACAACATTAGTTCAACCAATCTTTGAAATATTGTAGAAGGTGCTCTTGGTAGAATTTTCCTGCTGATAACCAGGATTGAAATTCCACATTTCTTTGCTGAGAGAGTCAAGAGACAATTCCAGTGCAGTAGACATCCATATTCTTCACTGTGCCAAAAGAGGCTGTGTGTTTTGAGCTTGACATTCTTGGATGTCAAGCTTTTCAAAATAATGATGGAACTAATTCAGATTCTCTCTTATGTCTGTCAAAAGTATAACTCAGTGATAGTCTGGCTCAGTGCACTATTCTTACATCACCTTCATATTTTTATCTGTCACTGTACTTGACAAGCTATCAACATGTTTGCTCTGTAGCTCAGCCCACCACTCTCAGAATAGCTTGATTTTCTTCATAAGCCTTTATTGCTGCCTTCACCAAAGCAGTACCCTCCTTATTTTTTGGATTACAGTTTCCATCAGTTCCAGGCAGCATGATCAGGGGTGGTAGGAGTTGTAGTCCAAAACATCTGGAGGGCGCCACATTAGTGAAACCTATTTTGAGTTAACTTTTATCTCCAATCTGTATTGTCTGTAATCTGAAGCTGCTGTCAGTTGATATAACAGTTTAGTGTAGGTCAAACTAGTGTCCATTCAGTATCCAAAGCCAAACAGAAAGGCATGCCATATTAATTCTGTAGCTCTCTACATGATATTCATACTTATCTGTTGTGAGGTATGAAACTGTGCCAATGGTGAGGAGTTTTCCATTTCCCCATTGCTAAATTTTAACTGCAGCCTTGAAAACACTGCAGTGTACAGTGAAGTCCCACTGAAATCAGTGAGTTGTAATGGATCAGAGCATTAAGATAATGACAGTGTCTGAAAGAGAAATGAAATAGGAATTGTTAGATAAAGTTATATTAACTCCAAGCAGTAGGGAGTTATGGGAAGAACTAAATGTGTCCAGAGGTACATGGGCTGTACATTTTATTTTTATCTCCTCTCCCGCAACCCTGAATAGGGTTGACATTTTCATTTTTTATTACATTACCAAACAGATAGTAGTGAAACGTTAATCTCATCATATCAGTTATGGCATATTGGTACATAATTGATTCTGAATGATGATTTTATGTTATTAAACCTATCCAGCACATCACATAACATGTCATTTACAATTCAGACATTCTTATTCAGGCAGATTAATAATATGGTGTACTTGATGGACTGTAAACCTAAGACAACAATTTTGTACATAGTCTGTGTGCTGTATACTAAGAATTCCTAAATAGCTTATCAAATGGTAAAGAAATATGCACTGCACAGAAAAGCTAAATGTGCAAGTATAATGATGGGAGATGATTTTGATTTTATAGTGACACTATTGAGATGGAGGAAGAGTGAGTACAGGAAACAAGAATATTGAAGCTACAAGTTGAATCAAAACTGTGTTTATGTGTTATATTTTTTGGATGGAATACTCTGCATGAAAGGGCATTGAGCATGGGATGTCAAGAATTGATTTATCCAGATAAAAAGTCGAAATTCACATGGTATCTTCAGTGAGCATAGGACACTGCCTTATACAGAGACAGACCATTGGTCCTTCTAACTCATCTACATTACTTAGCAGCAGCTGTCTAGGGTTTCAGACAGGATTGTTTTGTAGCTCTGTCTGGAAATACCAGTGATTGAACCTTGCAGGTTTTCCATTCAAAGCATACAGTCTGGACCTTCCCAGTAATCTGTTGGCTGTGGAATGTAGTTGTTTAGGTTACAGATTTTCCATCTTTCAAGGCTTGTTCTAATTACTCTAAACCATGGGCTAGTGTTACACATAAACTGGAGCAAGCATCTAGCTTATTGTATCACATTTGCAGTGAAGTACAACCAAGTTGTAATGTAGTTATACCTTTATATGGAGAAAGAACTAATTGCAAAAAGCTAGTTATTTGTAACTTAATTATTTTCTAGCTCTGGCATTCAGCATGTAGGTGTCTAAAATGAAAAGTGCTATAATGTATATTGTCTTAGGAATTGATGTCAAATTTCATGTAATAGTCATACAATAAAATGAAGATTCATAATCAAACATCTTGTCTTAGGAATTGATGTCAAATTTCATGTAATAGTCATACAATAAAATGAAGATTCATAATCAGACATCTCTTACTGTTAGCAATTTATTGGGCTTATTGAAGTCTGCCATTTCAGTCTTTAATCCTGTCAAAGAAGAGAAATGAGATTAATCCCTCCCCCCCACCCTAAATACCCTCAGCAGAAAATCCCAACCTTTTTGGAAATGTCACTTCTTATTAAAATCAGAGTCTTGTAATGTATAATATTTATAAATACGAAAGGGAATCATTCTCAGACTTGAGGATTTTGTAACATTGTTCACACCCTCTTTCGTGTAAATTTGAAGACTTTCTGCTTTCTCATCTTGAGGGTTAAATATTTAGCTTTCCTAGTCATCTTGACTCAGGAGTGAAGTTGTGTACTATTAATATGTGTCTTCTGCCGAGGGAATTCATTTGTAACTGACATGTTCTGCATATTACTATAATCTTAATTTTGGCATTCATATAACATTCTACCCTTTGTCTCTGAGCTCCCACCCTGTAGTTCTTAATGTATTCAGTGGTGTACTGAATATTACCTCACCTCACTGTTTTGAGCTATTTTAGGAGAAGAAAGAGATATTTTAGGCCAAGAAAAGGGAAAGTGTTTCTTAAAAAAGCAAAAAGAAAAAGAAAAAGAAAAAGAAAAAGCTATGTGTAAAAACAACAACCCTGTTGTTTGATGCCACGGCATTATCCCTTCCTGGTCATAGCTTCACCACTCCCCAAAATTACTCCAATAGGGAATTGGGGATCAGGTGAACATGACAGCTTTTTGTTTCTATGTAGCCAGATCTGATGGTTTCCCTTCAGTGACATTACTGCCTAGCTAGTTCATATAGAGGGAAGACTTTTGAGAGGTGAGATTGCAATTTAGATTTAAAGCATATTCTTTGCACATATAAAATTCCAGGATCAGCCTCTGGCATCTCTAGTTAAATGCAGACTGTGATGTGATGCACCTCATTCTGAAATTTTGGAGATCATCAAAGTGGATTATATTTTATTGTCATTCTAACATTTTAGGGATTAGCTTTCACTGGGCAGTTTATAAAATAAGGAATTGGGATTGAGAAATTAAATGAAGATAATTCATAAAACATCAGATTAAAATACAAATAACCAACAGTGAAAACTATGAAAATACTTGCTGGAATTAAAAGGAGGTCAGGGTATGGGGGGCTAGAGTCCATTTTAAAACTACCAAAGGGATAGGAGGTGGTGGTAAATTAAGTTATCCCCCCAAAATGTGGTGTTATATGGAAATTGTCCTGTATCTACTCCCTAAATCTTTCTTCATTGTTGGTGTTGGAGCCTGGATAGGTTCATATAAGGATGGCGCAAACTAAGGTTGGCGCAAACTCTTGTTGCTGGAGCAGCAAATGGCACCCCTGTCTATGTAAGGTACAAAGGCAGCTAAGTTATTTTGTCACTTGAGGCAGAAAATCTCAGAAAGCACCTGTTTTTGTCTGTAGCAGTATAAATACAGTGATAATAAATAAACAGTTGTTTGCTGTGGTTTCACAGCACTCAAATTCTGCTACTTAAGACTACTAGATTCTGGCAGCTCATTCATTCATTCATTTTGATGACAAACTGTCTTTAAAAGTAATCCATCTTTAAATGTTACCTAGTTTGAATATGATAGATCCTGGGTAATTGGAGCCAGATCCATTTTCTCCAACTAGTGAGCCAGTGTAAATAGGTAGAAAGCGTTTTTCCATTCTCATCTAATCATCCATATAATCTTATGCTATAAGGCACCTTTCTGTTTCCTTTTGATTATAATTCCTGAATAGACAAACGCATTTGGAAGGACTACCAAAAATGGTCAGAGGAGGAGTGCTTTTTAAACTGTTAAACATGTTTATGAAACTATCAACACTACTGTTGTAGCCTGTATACATTCTCAAGAGATCATTAGACTCTTCAAGAATGATGAAAGTGATACAGAGAAGCTATGTGAAGGTCTTAAAATATTAGAAGCCCACTGATTGCAATACCAGTCAGATTCTTATGTCCTGGAAGGGAAAACTGACAAGAAAACCAAAAATACTTACTTCCACTACCCAGTTAATAGGGTGGCAATGTTATATAGTTCGATCATTAGTGCATCTAACTCAGTGTTGTTTATACCAGGGATAGAAAAGATGCACCCCTTCTGATGCTGTTGGACTGTAACTCCCAGTATTTTTCACCATTGGTAGTCCTGGCCAGGGTGGCTGGGAAATGTAGTCCAACAACATCTGGAGGACTACGTGATTCCCACCCCAGGCCATCAGTGTCTCAAAGTGAGTAGTTACACTTCTGTATATCTTCATTGAATCAATTGCATTAAAACCTATTTTACTAGTACCTTCTTTGTGATATTATTTAATTAGTTAGAACTAGACTTAGAGCCAGTGTGGTGCAGTGGTTTGATCCTTGGACTACAACTCTGGAGACCAGGGCTCAAATCCCCACTCAGCCATGGAATCCCATTGGGTGACCTTGGGCAAGTCCCACTATCTTAGCCTCATAAGAAGATAAAAGGCAACTCGCCCTCTGAACAGATCTTGCCAAGAAAATCCCATGATTTTCCCCAGCCTTAGGTTTTCATAAGTCGGAAATGTCTTGAAGGCACACAGCAGCAGCAGCAATAAGAAGTTGAAGATGACTAAACTAGGACTTAAATTTTTACACAAATAAGTGATTCACTCTGCATGGTCCAATGTGAGAGTTAGTTCCAGTCTCTTTGTTATTAGGGTGGTTTAGTACACAGATTTAATGGTAAAGTTTGGACTGCAAGGTATTTCTATAACAAAACCTTTTTTTTATCTACGATAAAAAGTTAACTTTGATTCCCCCCCCCTTAAATCAGCTATAAGTCCTTTAAAAAAAAAAGCAAGGGAGACTATTTTTCACAGATGCACTATGCTGACAATCTGTTTTGTGTTCACAAAGGAAGCTGCTTGTTGGCTTGCATAAATATTGGACAAGGCAGAGATTTAAATAATATTTGCAGACAGCCATGTTTCCTATTTGGATTTGATTTACAATGACAAGTGATTTCAACTTGTCTCAGTATGAACACTAATTCTTTATATAAACAATAGGACCTGCTTGTTAAAGTGGTAATGTTGTTTATTTTTGTTGACCTAAGTAAACAAGGTAGTTTAGTGGGCTTGGATTAGAATGACATTTTAAAGCTTGTGTGGTGTTTTGCAGTAAAATATTGCAGCCTAGTGAAAAGGTTCCAACAATAAGCTAATTAATGTTGTTTCTCTCTGTGTGTGTGCTCTTGCAATTCCTGCTTGTCTTCCAGCAGTGTGGGGAAGACTCCTTGATCTTGGGTTTGGCTCCTCCTCGAGGCTTGATAAGCAGGGCAATCAACAGATAGGCAGCCATCCTATCCACTCTAGGGAGGAGAGCCAGCCCAACCTTCCCCAGTTCTGTCCTGCCTCTAGAGGCTTCAGGTTCAGGGCTTCATGACTCCAGCCTTTTAGAGATTTCTACTCTGGGGAGAATGGCTAGCTTGACACTGCAAACTCTCCACAGCTCTGGCTTTTCCTCTGAGGAGGAATCTGGTTCAGTGGAGCGAGTGCCTCTTTCTGGTCAATTGACGGAGACAGCTGCGCTGAGCTCCCCCAATATCTCAGGTGCTACGGAGGAGCATGATGGGGCCCCTATTTTAGAGGTGGACCACACCATGACAACAGTGGCTGTGCCTTCAAATGCGGCTCTTCCTTCAGCCATCACTGCAGGGCTGACTTTTCTGGCTTCCCATTACCTCCCCCCTCTTTATTTTAGAAGGGAACGAACTTCCACTGCAACTAGCTGAGTGGATCACATTGATTGCTCTGCAAGTGGTTTGTGAGGGAATTCGGAGGCCTCGCTAACTCAACTCTGGGTGCTTCCTGCCAAAACCAGTCCTTGAGGGGGCGGAGCCTCTTCTGTGCCATTGTCATCCATGCTGCTGCGGGACCTAGCCACTTGCAGAGTGAAACACATCACTGTTTCCATCCTTGGAGAACCACAAGTTCCCTTGCTTTGTATCCAGATTCTTGACCAGGGGAGCATTAGCTTTCAATTCTCTCACAATAACATGGCCCCAGGTCTTGTGTTACACCTTTCCTCCAATGGTCCTAATACCCAAGGTCCTGAGAAAGATCAAGATGGAAAGGTCGGAGGTGATTTTTATTGCTCCCAAGTGGTCACAATGCTCTTGGTTTCCTAACTTGAGAGTTACAGGTGACAGAGTGCTGGATCTTCTTCTTCAGAAAGTCTTGTACATCCAAATACAGGCTGGTTACAACTTCATGCCTGGAGACTGAGCAGAATGAGGATTAGCTATGATGACGATGTCATTGTTGAGACTATTCTGGCAACAAGATGACATTCCACCATCCATCTGTACGAGTCCATCTGGAGGGCATTCTGTAGATGGTGTAATAGAGGAGTTCGACCACAGGGAGCCTTGGTTGGTACAGTACTAGCCTTTTTACAGTCTGTACTTAATAAAGGTCTTAGTGCCAATACACTTAGGAGACATGTTGCCACCTTGGGATTTATTTTGAAGGGTGTTTGCAAAAAGTCCTTAGCCTGTCATCTGCACGTGCTCAGTTTTTAAAAAGGAGTAGCATTGATCAAACCTCCTCTGATTCATTGCTTTCCTTCATGGGATTCGAATGTAGTCCTGTGGGCTCTAATTAAGGAACCATTTGAGACTCTGCATTTAATAATCCTCAGGTTTCTCACTTTTAAGTTGGTATTCTTAGTAGATGTCACCATGGCATGTCGAGTTTTTGAGTTGGAGGCCTTATCAGTTAGGGAGGAACTATGTATTTTTCATAAGGATTTGGTAGTTCTCTGTTTAGATCCTTCCTTTATTCCAAAGGTGAACTCGGTTTTTCATAGGACTTAGGAATTGGTCCTTCCTTCTTTTTGTCCCAATCCATCTGCCAATCAAGAGAAAAATTGGCATAGGTTGGATGTGCTGAGAGCACTGAAAATTTATTTAGATAGGACCAAGGAGTTTAGGAAATCAGATACTTTATTTGTGTCCTTTGCAGAATCTTCCGAAGGAATGAAGTTGTCTTCCTCTACTATTGCCTGCTGGTTACATCTTTGTATTGAATTAGTGTATGTACATAGTTCTCTGCCTGTTCCTCAGGAGATTCCGGTCACTCTACTTATAGTGCTGCTCCTTCTGTGGTTTTTCCCACTACAGCTTCCTTGGGAGAGATATGCAAGGCTGGTATGTAGTCTTCTCCATCTTTTGTCCGACATTATCACATTGACAAGTATGCTTTTGCTGAGGCAGCCTTTGGGCGCCAGGTCCTACAGCAGGTGGTTTGTTAGTCTATTTAAGGATTTCCCTGCCCTAGAGAGTAACACATGTTTAGGTCCCAATATCAAGGAGTCCCTCCCCACAGTGCTGAAAAACTGAGCATTGTTACTTACCTTGAAGGTTCCTTTTCAGCAGTTGTGCGGCGGGAATCCTTCTCATCCTGTTTTTGGTGGTGTTTGGTTTAAGAGTTAGGTGCTGGAGCTTGGTATTACATCTCTGGGGAAGGTTGGGCTGCCTCTCCTCCCAAGAGTGGATAGGATGGCTGCCTATTTGTTGATTGCCCCTGCCTGTCAATCTTGGAGGAGGAGCCAAACTCAAGATCAAGGATTCCTTCCCCACACCTCCTGAAAAGGAACCTTCATGGTGAGTACCAATGTTCTGATTTTCAACACTTCCTGTCACTTGTTTGGCCCTGATTATGCATACATCATCTAAATATTGTTGCAGTTTTCCTGCCCTGTACAACTAGCAAGCAGGCCACCTTTGAATACAAAATGTTAGAAATCTTAAAAATGACATTACAAATTTATTTATGCATTTATTTGATTTATGCCTTGCCTTTCTCCCAGCACAGGATCCAAGGGTACAATATTTTAAAAGTTCAATACAGGTAAAAAAACAACAAACACTCTTACTGTAAAAGTTAAAACACAAACTAAATTTCTAATTAAAAAGCCCAAGTTAAAAACAAGTTAAAAATAGATTTAAAAACAGCATTAAAAGACATTTAAAACATAATATAGTCGGCCCTCAAGTTTCTCAGGGGTTAGGGGTGCAGGACCCCCATGAAATTGGAAAAAAATATGAATATAGACCCACATTTTTTTTTATCTGAGAGAACACTTCTCTAGACATGTCTAGGTCCTCCAGTGCATCTCTGTGGTCAACTTTCACCAGAAGTCCATCAGCACACTGGGAAAGGCAACATACCCAAGAGAATTTTTATATATAGATTCTTACCCACCTCTCCCTGTGGAACAAGGCAGGGAACAACACATTAACATATAAACATGAAATTAGTTAAAAACACATATCAGTTAAAACTTATCAATTAAAAAAAAAACACAACCAAGACTGATACATTTTAAAACAGTCGGTGCATAGTTTAAAATGCACAATTTAAAATAATCTGGATTGACCTGCCAGAAGAGACTGGTTTTTAACACAACTTTAAATTCTGACAGTGTATTCAGCTGTCGTATCTCTTCCGGCAGGCTGTTCCAGTGTCTAGAGGCAGCTGTAGAAAAAGTTCTCTGGGTGACAGTTGCCAACCTAGTCTTGGCTGGCTGGAGCAGATGTCCCCCACAGGATCTAAGTGTACGGGGCAGATTATACGGGAGAAGGCGATCTCATAGGTAATCTGGACCCAAACCATGTAGGGCTTTAAAGGTAATAACCCACACTTTGTAGCTTGTCCAGAAACTAATTGGCAGCCAGTGGAGTGATTTTAATATTGGTGTAATATAATCATTCCTGGGTGTACCAGTAACTAATCTGGCTGCTGTGTTTTGAACCAGTTGAGGTTTCCAAACTTGTTACAGAGGTAGCCCAATGTAGAGCACATTGCTAAAGTCCAGCCTTGAGGTTACCAGCGCATGCACTACCATCTTTAGGTCTTCCAACTCTAGGAAGGGTGCAGCTTGCGTAACAGCTGAAGCTAGTAGTAAGCACTCCTGGCTGTCACATCTATCTGAGCTGTCATTTGGAGCGACGGATCCAGAAGCACTCCCAGGATGCGAACACAGTCTTTCACAGGGAATGTAACCCCATCTAGGACTCATTGACATACCTCCAAACCCAGGTTAGGATCCTTGACAGTAAGCACTTCTGTCTCCTCTGGATTCAGCTTGTTTGTTTTTCCTCATCCAGCCCATTACCTCCTTCAGGCTTTCACTCAGAGGAGACACATTATCCTTAGCTAAAGCTGTTTTTGAAGGCATGGAGAAATATATTTGGGTGTCATCAACATACTGATAGCATCCTACCC
This sequence comes from Gambelia wislizenii, assembly GCA_030847615.1. NCBI lineage: Eukaryota > Metazoa > Chordata > Lepidosauria > Squamata > Crotaphytidae > Gambelia > Gambelia wislizenii. Next base: position 93,041,584 of record JAUMIR010000003.1, on the reverse strand, counting down.
CATGCCTCCGGATGATATCTCCCAGTGGTTTCATGTAGATATTGAATAGCATTGGGGATAGAATGACACCTTTTTTGAGGAGCAGCTATCCCCATGCACCACCATCTGGAACCTGCCTGAGAGATAGGACTGGAACCACTGAAGCACAGTGCCTCCAATCCCAAATCCCCCAGGTGTTCCAGAAGGATACCATGGTTGATGGTATTGAATGCTGCTGAGAGGTCCAGAAGCACCAGCAGGGACACATTCCCCCCCCCATCAGTGCTCAGGCAAAGATTGTCCACTAAGTCAGGTGACCATAGCAGTCTCTATTCTGTATCTTGCACTGAAGCTGGTTTGAAATGGGTCTAGATAACTTGTATCATCCAAGATTGCCTGGAGTTGGGAGGCAGCCTCTGATGAGAGTTAACAGCATGAGCTCTTGGGATGTCATAGCAACCAGCTTTATTTTGGGGGTATGCTGGGGTATTGAGAAAGCATACAATCCTATGGATCCTCTTCAAACCTTGACATACCCCAGAATACCCAAGGTGTGGCAGCCAAGGTGATAGAAAGCTTTGCCACTATCCAGGGAGGTCCTCTTGAAGATGACTTTCTTCTTGTGCAGTGTAGATCATTGCTTTTTTCTGCTTTGTTCTTTCATGGTGTATGTGTAGATTATTAAACAATATTTTGTCATATTTCTGTTTTGTCAGCCTTGAGAAATACAAGCCATCAGGCGTATTCAGATAATTTTTTGCCCTCTGCTCTCACTTACTTTTGTAAAGTTCTTGTGTGAGAAAAGTTGGCGTGTCTCATTTTATGCAATATGACCATCTTTTATAACATTAAAATACTAACAGTTATTTCCCCAGTAAGTTAGAAGATTATTTCAGGAGCTGATGCTCAAAGCTGAATAAAACCTTATAGAGGTTGAGTCTCCCTTATCCAAAATTCTTGGGACCGGAGGTGTATTGGATTTTGCAATATAATGCATATACATAGACTTGGAGATGGGACCCAAGTATAAACATGAAATTGATTTATGTGTCATATACACCTTATACACATAGCCTGAAGGTAACTTTATGCACAATATTTAAGAATTTTGTTGGTGTACATTGAACTGTCAGAAAGCACAGGTGTCACTATCTCAGCCACCCATGTGGACAATTCTGGATTTTGGAATACAGTATTTGGATTTTGGAATTTCAGATAAGGGAGACTCAACCTGTATTAAGTATATGCAATTTACATTATGGAGAAGAAGGCAGTGTCACACACAAAAATATTTGTGTGAGTAACACACTCTGTAGATCTAGATATATCTACAATTACTTAAAGCATGTATATACCTTGTTTTAAAACAGAGTGCATTTCGTATCACATTTTACTTCAGCTATCTAAATAAATCTATAAATTAAACCTGTTTTTATATAGTAACTCTAAACATTATTGCTTGAGTTTAATTCAGGGACCCAGTTTTGACTTAGCTTTTCTTTTTTCCAAGCTATCAAATAATTTAAATGCCAACATATTGTAGAACCTTTTCACTTTTAATTATTTTGCCACAGTGCTGTTTAGATGATATGAAAGTTTGTAGGTCAAAGGAGTTCAGTGATGAAAACAGATGCTTATTCTTCATGATTTTCTGCTGACATTTGAAGGGTAACAAAAATCCTCAGTAGGAAATAAAATGTCCTTATTGATGCATTATAGTAATTGACAGAACTGAGTGATCTTGAAATGATAAAGAAACATAGATCCTTTTCTGTTTGCAAGTGTGTTCACGAAATATTTCAGCTCACTTTAGCAGTGTGAACTATGTTGTACAGAACAAGAATATTATATAGAAATGCAATAATTTGGGTTGCTAGTGTAAACTCATCAGGAATATGCATTAATTCCAATAAAATGGTAACCCAATGGGAGCCCTGGTGGTGTCGTGGTTAAATACCAGTATTGCAAGTCACCACGTTGCAAGTTCGATTCCAGCGGGCTCCAAAGTTCACTCAGCCTTCCATCCTTTCGTAGGTCGGTAAAATGAGTATCCAACCTGTGGGGACAATTAGCTAACACACATTAGAAACTGCTTAATGCAATGTAGATGTTTAAATTGCTATTGCTTAAAACAATTTATAAGCTGCTCCGATAGCCTTGTGGCTGAAGAGCGGGGTATAAATAAATAAATAAATAAACAAACTAACTAACAAATCCTATGTTTCTCAAGAGGGTCAAGGAAAGAGTGTATAGAGGAGGGGTGGGGAAAGCCAGGGATGTTTTAGTTGGAGATCCTCCACAGAGCAGGGGCTTGGACTTGATGCCCCATGAGGCCCCTTCCAACTCCATGATTCTATGATTCTATAAAGTGTAGCCTGTGGGCCATATGTGGCCCCTAGGGCTCATCCCCCCAAGATTCCTTAGGGAGTATGGGAAGTGATTTGGGCACATTGGTGTGGTGTGGTGGCTGGGACCAAACTTTCAGATAACTTTCTGTTTGGAAAAAAGCCTCTTCTAGTTCTAAAATGGCCCAGACAGGACCCCAAACATTGTGATATTTCCCCTGATACACACGGGGAATTGGGGGGGGATTTTTTCTTTTCTTTTCAGGGATACAGCACACTGTTCCTCATCGTTTGTGAGGAGCAGTGTGGCCCCCTAGCTTCTGATAGCTGCCTACCCTTGGTACAGAGAATAGTGAAACAACAACGTAGAGAAACAACAACAACAGCAGCTTGGGGGTGGTGAAAAGTTAATGCAGGGAGTCCTTTCTAGAAATGGTCTAACAATAAACTTTGGTTGTAAGAAGAATGTTTTATTTCCTTCAAAGATACACCAAGCTTGGGAAATGTTAAAAAATAAGTTTAGATAAAAACTACTTAGTACGCACCACTCATATCCAGAATTTCATCATCAAATTCCAATCAGGGCCCATGTGAGATTTTTTTTTAGCTTGGCCCTGTGAACTTCCAGTAACAGATCCATGATCAAGTATTATGTTAGAAGAAGAATTTCTGTCAACAGATTTCAAAACTGAAGGGTGAAAATCAATATTTCCATTTTTTTTCAATGTTAAGAAATTATTACAAAGTTACATTTTGTAAGTACAAAATGCACTAATAAGAATGATTCAACAGGAGCTACACTGACATTCTGTAAAATTGCTCTGTTTGGAAGAGCAGTAGCAAAACTGCATATAAACTGAGATCCTATTTAAAAACATGTTGCACATGTTCTTAAGTAATGATTGCCCGCTCTTGTAGTTCTTTGTATCTCGTCTATTCATCTCCTGCAATTGCCACCTGCAGTTGCTGTGTTTGGAATACCTTGGGCAATTCATGCTAATTGCTAAAGAGTTTGCTTCCGGCATGTCACAGAAACTGGTTATTTCAAGATTACTGCTTTGCTATCCAAAGACTAGCAGAAGCTGTTGCAAGTATGCTTAGAACAGTGAGGTGAAAAATAAAAGACCAACTTTTTATAATGAATATTCTAGCAGTATAGCTCTAAGATAGGGAAGTACAAGACATTGTACATATAAAGCTGTCTTCTCTGAGTAGCATCTACTCCAGCTGAGAGTGGCTCTTCATGATCTCAAGCAGAGGTCTTTCCCAAGCTTGCTATCCAATTCCAGGAATTGATCATTTCCATGCAGTGTGTGCTTCATCATGGAAATGTAGTTGTTTCCTAAGCTAGTATGGAATGGGAGTGTCAGGAGTGGCTAGAGTAGAAATGGAAGCCTCTAGAAATACATTCTGTTACCTTTGTGCCTATGGTGGTATTTCCATTTGTCTCTGGGCAAAGGGATACCATGAGCATTTCTTTCCAAACTCAATTTTTCAATGCAAAACTTCTAAACATATATCAGATGTATAAAAACATAAAGTATATCACTTCCAACCTTCCATATACCTCATTTGTGAACCTACACTAAGCAGCAGCACAGCCAGTTCAGCCTTTAATTGGCTCTTTCTGAAGGCTTCATAAATCTGTTTTGGCACTTGTGACTTTACTTATTTTAGTCTCAAGCAAGTGAAAACTGTTTTTAAAACAATGTAGAAGAATATGTAACTGCCGGAAAGTAACCACCTCTGCATTCTGTAAATTTAGTGATTTTTTTGCTACAGCAGTGATGGCTGAATTTTTGTTATCATTATTAATTCTTCTTTGTGGTCTCTGTGCGTCACACAAATGGGTCTTACGCCTGCGCAGATCCATCCACAGAATGTTCCAGAGCTGAGTAGCTTTTGGTGGTAAACCTGCCCCTTTAGGTGCCAGCATAAATACTACCAAATTTTGCCACAGCAGTGATGGCAGAATTTTTATTATCATTATTAATTACACTTAGCTGCACATGTTAAATGTAATGTCATAGATTGAGTAGCAAGATTTTTTAAATTTAAAACAGTTCTATTTACCTAATAATAATCAAATTCATAGAGGTGACTGTTATTTTGAGTTGTCAGTTTGTAAAAGTGAATGTCTTGATCATGTGAATGAATGTGGTTGCTGAACCATTGCACTTCTAGAATGAATGTATTTTCAAAACATTTAGATTTGGGCATGACTCCCACATGTTTCTGGAAACAAAATCAAACAAAAACAAAACATATGCTACAAAACATTATAATATTTATCGTAGCCATCAACTTTAATGATAGTGTGTTATGTTATTTCTAAATCTTACAATGTGTGAATGCCTATTCTTCAGCTTAATATATGTAAAGTAAACATGACTTCTAGGTACCAATAATCTATCAGGCTTATTTATACTTTACTTCATTAGACAGGAGAAGGTCAGTTGTACTCAGTCACTTTCACCTTACTGTGAAAGAAGGAATATGGTTTTTAATCTCATGTATCTTATTGGTGTGAAATCTCTTATGTCTTCTTGTTTTTATATCCAGCTGTGTGTGGCTTTTCAATATTATCATATCTGGTGGAAATGCCCAACAGCAAAAAATTTTTAGAAGAGAATACACATCCAGATACAAAAAATCATAGACAAGAACTTTCCAATGAGCCCAGAAACATACCTACTAAATATGATAGATAAGTTTGATAAGGAGATTCTAAAGTACAATTGGATAACTTTGCTTTATATGGTAACAGTGGCCAGAGCATTATATGCCCAAAGATGGAAAGAAAAGGAAGCACCTACAGTTGAGGAATGTTTAATCAAACTCGGAGACATGATGAATGCAGACATACTTACGACCTCATTAAAAGATAGACCGTCCGGGTAGAAGAAGTGGGAACCAATTTTTTTTAAAAAATGGGAATTTAGATGGAAAAACTTGAGCAACCTTGACTGCTAAAGCAGTGATAAAAGGTCCAGTGAGACCAGGAACACCTAAAAATAATATAATTCTCATTTAAAATCCACTAAAAATAGAAGGAACATTGAGATAGACAGATATGAACAGAAAAACTAATAACAAGTAAGTTAGGTAATCCTAAGTAAATCAGGAGGGAAGGAAGAAGAAATGTTTCAGGGGGGATAGTTAAGCAGGGAAGATCAAGATGTTTAGATTTGTCTTTTAAATATATATAATTGGTAATCATTTCTCTTTTGTATGCATTTTTTCTTTTAAGGGAATAAGGAAAAAGTGTTACCATTGATCATGAGTGAATTACACTTTGTTGGCGTTTATATTTAAGCACTGTAACTGAATAAAAATTATTTTTAAAAATAAAAATATAATCACTTTGTTCTTATACACACTTTTTGAATTAAAAATTATGCGTCCACTTTCAACATTTCAGATGAACCTCTCCCTGAGACTGCTCATTACACAAGTTCCACTGCTAGTGAAAGCTAGGAGTACTGGAGCATGGAGTTTGTGGAACTGATCTTATTTCTCTTTTCTTTTGCTGTAAGATGGCTTGGTTGAATACATGAACAACATAGCTGTTCTTTAAAGTTGGAATGGTACTATAGCACAGTGCTATTCAAAGGGGTGAGCCACAGGCTGTTGCTGGTACTTAATGAGTTTCCAGGAATGGAAGAAATAGTTTTAGCCAATGGGTACAGATATGGTGCTGGTCCCTGGCACATTGGCAAAAAGCAAACCTGCCAGTCCCCAACATCAGAAAGGTGAAGAAGCAGTCTTATAGCTCACACAAATTGTTTCAAGTCAAGTTTTATTTAATAAAAACATTTGATGATAAAATCATTTTATATACAGTCCAAGTAATGGTAGAATTTGAAACAAACATTAGAATTTATTGTAATAACACAGATTATATGATGCTTATGGTGCCAGGTGAAAACAGTAATTTTATGCATTAAATATTTGTTTTTGTCAGATAGCAGATTAAATGATAAAAACAAGATGCTACCCATAGTCCTCAGCCCAACTGCAGATAGATCCAAACTCTGGTAGATTCCTTGAATCGGTGTGATTTTTGCAAGTATCTTACTTTTAAGCAGTTGATTCAATGGATCTACTCAGGCTGGGGCTAAGCAACTGAATTTAAGCCTATGTATTATGTAAATATGTAATGTTAATACAATGAAGGTCATTGTTACATTTATCATTTCCGCAGGTAGAACTAATAAAAGGAAGTTCACCAAGTGTCGGACTTGCTCTCCGTCAAGTACAAGCTAAGGAAGGGGAATCGGGGCATGTAGTTGTGGAGACTGTCATACCAAACTCAGCTGCTGCAGCTGCTGATCTTCAGCGGGGGGATAGGCTTATTGCTATTGGCGGTAAGTAACAAAGCTACTTGCATATATCTCCATATCAGACCTTGACAAAGGCAGCAAAAAATTGAATGTTCCTTCATCATGTGTGCACAAAGAATTAACATTTTCATTGAGCTGTTCATTCTGATCCCAAGCGTGGTGAGTTAATCACTGCAAGTTCAAATTGCTTCAGTGTATATATGAAGTTGGGGCATGTAACTAGCTAAATAACTTTACACTTTCTAGAATGGAACCTCATGTGTCATTATTGCCCTTTCTCCCAATTTGGAAATAACTTTTAAGAGCTTTGAACTATAGATGAAACATAGCAGTTTCATATTCTCCCAGTTGTTTAAAATAAAAATCATGGTTTTTCCATCCTTTCTATGAAGAAATTTGTGAATTTCTCCCATCAGGAACCAGTTAACCAAAATCCTTAGCCATCCCTAGCAATCAAATTAAAGAGATAGAACTATTTGCAGCATGGGCCACAATTTTGTACATTCCAGTTATCTGTTAAAGATAAGAAGTCTTATCAAGAATAGAGGGGACAACCATAACTCAGTATCACAAGCACATTTGAATGGACAGGGATTCACATCCACACTTTTAAGAGCTCAGTAGACTAAGAGTGAATGGACAAACCACAGTTTTGTTTTCTAGCATATTCAAGTTTTTTAAAAATCTCAAGTTCTTTCTGCTTATGAAGAAATTTGTAAATGTTCTGTAAAGTTTTTAGAAAAAAAGACAAAATTCTCATCAGTCCATTCTCAACATACTTTTCATCATTTTGAGTAGCTCAGTGTCACCTGCTAACTTTGCAACCTCATTTCTTAATCTAGATTGGGCAATGGTTGGGGCCAGCTTTTGGCCCAGTACTCCCATAGTTGGATCAAGAACTCTCAAGTTAATGGCATCTAGAACAAGTAGCATGTTAATTTTTATCTGATTGATTAGCCTGAGATCTTATTGCCTTTATTTGACTTAATACTTCAAGCCACTGTTCAATTTATTCTATAGTGAAGGCTGTTGCAAAATAATTTGTTCAGTTTCTAGATAAACTCTCTGTATGTCAAAAACTATATCCAACTTTCTCAGCTAATTTCCACTTTAAAAATACATTGAATTTGTTATTACAGTTGTTACTAATCTAGTTGGACAGATACCACCTATATTGTGCATAAAATCCAAGGCCCCAATAAGAATTAAGCCCTGGGTTACCTTTCCAGATTATTTTCATATACACACACACACACACACACACACATGCAGTGATGTAATATGCCTAGAAATTTTGGCTAAATGTACCATTTACCCATTCAACATGAAGACAGTTTAAATGTCAGGAGAACAGCTTTCTCCATGACCTTCTCTTTCTTTAGATCACCCTCAAGTGTGCTAGATTAGGTGAAAGCCCCAGTACTAAATTACTGATTGGGCTCTTGATCAACTGGATGGATAACATTTTTTATTTATTTATTGAGATGGTATCCACAGATTACTTTGTTTGAAGAAAGCACTTGCATTTCCATAAAGCAGGACATCTGGTCATTGCTGATGTCTCCTATCAATTGCAGATCCCCATATTCCCCATTCAAAGCTGTTCCTGGGATTGGGACCTTTCAGAACCACACAGAATATGGTAGAGAGCTCTCCCACTACCTTTCTCTTTCAAATCAACTTAGAAGTTGTTTTTTGAGCTTTTGATGTTAAGCACAGACAACCTGGTTTCATTGTGTTTCAGTCAAAGATCATCTCATTCATATATCTTCTGCCCTATATCAGAAAATATAGAGCCAGGGTGGTGTGGTGGTTTAAGCATTACTCTGGAAAACAGGGTTCATCTCCCCACTTGGCCATGGAAACCCACTGAGTGACCTTGGGGAAGTCACTCTCTCTCAGCCTCAGAAAAACAAAGGCAAGCCCCCTCTGAACAAATCTTACAGATCTGTGATAGGTTGCCTTAGGGTTGAAAATAACTTGAAGGCACAAAACAATATCTGAAGATCTCAGGGTTGAACACGTTGCAAGTTCAATTCCAGAGAGCTCCAAGGTTCACTCAGCCTTCCATCCTTTCGTAGTTCAGTAAAATGAATACCTGGCTTGTGGGGGCAATTAGCTAATACACATTGGAAACTGCTTAATGCAATGTAGATGTGTAAATTGCTATTGCTTAACAGTTTGTAAGCCGCTCTGATACCCTCTGCGGCTGAAACCTTTCTGGTTGAAGAGCGGGGTATAAATACCTAATTAAATTAAAATTAAAATTAAATTAAAAACAAGAAATCATAATAATTTTACAAGATCAAAAATATATTTAATAGATTACCAGTTAAAACCCAAACAGTTTAAAACCAGTTAAAACAATTTTAAATAATGTAACCATATGGCGCACACAGCCCATATAGAATCATTTGTGCCCAAAGCCTTTACTAAAAACCCAGGTTTTGATTTGGTGCCAAAATGATCCCAGCAAGTGATTCCGGTCAGGCCTCCAAGAGGAGAGAATTCCAAAACTCAGATGCTACTGCAGAGAACGCCCTCTCCCATGTCTTCCCACAATGGATTTTCCCTACTGGTGGAACACAGAGGAGGACCCCTCCATTAAATCACTTAAATGTATCTGGCTTGTATAAAAAGATTTTTCAGTGCCTAAGAATTTAAACCTTTTCTACATGCATACACTGACCCCATATTTCTGCCTTTGTACCTGACCCTGTACATGGAAGAGGTAGAATTTATGAAAACATGACTTGGAGATCTTGGACTTCTCCATTCCTACTTTGCAATCTAAATTTATTTTGCAGGATCTCACAACCACATGGTTGCTGATGTCCACCATGACCACCAACATCTGCCTTGCACTTTATGTCCATACAGTTATATGTCACATGATGCACACAGTCATGAGGCAAGTTATGATCAAACGATCAATCACAAGTCAATCTCTCTTCCCACCCACTGAGATATATCATCTGCATGGAAGGATAATGGATCATCCCCTGATCAATTAGTCATTTTCCTTTCTCACTATGAAGTACTCCAGCCCTGAAACAGTCATTCCCCATAACAGCAGAGAAGCTTGCAGTATCATCTCTGCCGCTATCCTAATTGTCTCATATATACATATATCCTCTTCTAGCTTTTCTGTGTCAGCCACTTTAGTCTCATTACCAGTGAGTTCCCTTAGTGCTGGGAATTCTTTGGAATGTGTAACATCTGCAGCTTCTCCCCAGCTAGGCAGATAAATATCCCAAACACTGGATAAATCACTATGAAATTCTAGACTTGTGTATAAAGTGTTGTTGCAGTTATTAGCTGCTGGATAGAAGGGAGGAAGTGGTAAGCTCTACAGTGTCAAGGAGTTCCACGGGTTATTCCAGTCTCTTGCTGGACTGGCAAAATAACTCAGCAAGTGGTGGTGGCATACCTGAAGTAAGACATAGTTCTGAAGGATTACCAGGCTAGAGGAAATCTTAGATTGTGTCTTGGAAGGAACAGCTTTAAGAGTTCTCAGGTTAGAAGGACTTTTGAACTGTGTTGCAACATAGGCAGCCTTGCTTTGCAGGCATGTGCCAGGTATGAGCACACACTGTGGGCTGGGCTAGCCCTATCACAAGGTAAAGTATAGTTGTGTAAGTAATGTATAGTATCTGTTATACAGTAAAGGATCTATTGGGTCCCATCCCATAGAATACTGGGATTTGTAGTTTTGTGGAGGTGTTTAGAAGGCAGCCGTGGTAGTTAAAGTGGAATCAAAGTGCTACAGTTGTGTGGAGTGAAAGGGCCCCATGGGGTTAACTGTGGAGAAGAGGGGCGAAAAGAAGGCATTCACCCTCCAAATAAGAATTCATGCCCCTCAATGCAATTTCCCTTCAGCCCCCAAAGATCTAGCATTGCAGAGAGGGGGACACTGAAGCCTGGGAGTGTGGTGGTGGTGGTGGAGTCTCTTTCTTTGGAGGTTTCTAAAGAGAGGCTGGATGGCCTTCTGTCAGGAGTGCTTTGATTGGGTATTCCTGCATGGAAGAATGGGGTTGGACTGGATGGCCTTTGGGGTCCCTTCCACCTCTAAAAAATGAAATAAAAGGGAGCGGGTGAGAGTATAGAATGTTGGGAGTGAGTGGCGATTGGTTGAATGTCTGGAGGGATTTTGAAAAGCCTGGTATATGACAGTTAATTGGGGATGAGAGTGGAGTCTGTCAAACATAGGGATTTGTTGTGTTTAGGGGTTTGAGTGGTTAGGAGAGTTAGTCAGAGATAGAGATTAGAGTCAGAGTTAGCTGGGAGATTAATTTGTGAGTGAGTGAGAGAAACGATTTAGATGTACATATTAAATAACTAATATGTGATGTTAGGTTCAATTTCTGTTTAATAATATATATTTTTTTGTATTATACACTTTTGCCTCCGACAATGCTACACAAAGGATATTGGAAAACTTAAGTTCAGACACATGGTATCTATGGTGGCAGCAGTTAATCAATGCTAGTGGTGTCTGGTGGGGATATAAAATGAAAACATTTTGCATAGGAACCGTAAGGGCATCTAGGAGTTCCCCACAGTTGATGGCACAGCAGTGGGACAGGAGGTAATCCACACATTGTTGGCAGAGGTAGGGATAAATGGAAGCCCTTATAGTTGGTGGCACCGGAGGGATAATGGAAGCCCTCACACCCACTTTGTCCATAATGGCAGCTTTCTGTTTTGATAAATAGTTTTACTTTCAACTACTTTAGTAACTGAGGACAAGTTTACTGCTCTTGTCTCTGCATCTGGCTGTTATTTTTACCCATGCTCTTAACTTCTCTGACTCTTTAAGATACTTACAGTTTCAGCATTAGAGCTTCATCATGTTTGAAAAGTTTTGTTTCCCTTGCAAATTAAAATATGCTTATGGCTACCTTCCCCCAATTCTTTTTGTAACTAATTAAGTAAAGAGTTCCTTACTTAAAAAGAGATGTATATGGGTAATTTGCAGTTTGCCATGACCCAGCAGGCAGCAGGAAAGAAGACACCTCACTAGGTGTGAACTACATTCCAAGTAGAGATGATGAAAAGGGATTAAGTGTCACATTGGCTCCTCTGGGAGCACAGAAATCTGACCCGCTCTAACCTTGGCTAAATATATATCATACTCTTATTTTTAAGCCTTTTTTCTGTGCTCTGGTCTCAGGTCAATTCTACATTTCTGGTTTCAAATCAAAAATGTAGATTATATATTAGTGGAGCTAAATAAATGATAAAACTATACTGCTTAGTGCTTAGTGTTATACTAGATCTGTGGATGCCCCCATAGTGTCTAATTCCTTATTGTAGATTAGCACTTTAGCTGTACTGTTTGAACTGAAAGACTTGGAAATCAGTGGAACTGTATTTAAAATACTAAAACTAAAAGACAGGCACCTGCCATTTCTTTGTTTTTGTATTTTGCTTTTGTCTATACAGAATACAAATATTTTAAAAATAAAATTTATTTAGAAGGGAGAATAAGCCATCTGTCTTGTCAAACCCAGTAAAGGAAAATCCAGAAGAAAAGACACCAGTACCTTTTGTATCAAACATAGTATCAAACATTGGTTTGATGAAATTAAGTGTGATGAAGATGCTAGAGTAGGTGTAGATTCAAATTCAAATCTTTATTTGAACATTACAAAATCACCTCTCAGTTGTTACAAGGACAAAATAAACATCATATACATTGTTCTGAGCTGCTTGGAAAATGAGTGGACATGAACATGCTATAACCAACATTGTGCCACTTTGGAGCATGCACACATAAGAAAAACTGTTTTGCAGAATCAGACATAAAGCACGGATAGTTTAGCTGTTTGTTCTCATAATTATGAACTAGATGCCTGTGGGAAGCCCACAGATAGGATATGAGTGCGTGACAACCCTAACATCTTCTTCGTGGTCTCTGTGAAACACAGAGCTGGGTTACTCCTGCGCCTGCGCAGAGCATCGGAACCTTCTGGAATCGCTAGGCAGAATGTGCTTTGATACATTTTTGGCAGTAACTCCGCCCATCCTGACGGTCCCTTATAAGGTGCTCCCGCCTAATTCCCCTCAGTTCCTTTCTTTCCGCCGCATTAGCAGCTTGAAGGAACTAGTTTTTCTCTCTTTCACTTTCGGTTTGACTTGGATTTGACTTGCCTTGGATTTTTGACTACGATTTTCTCTCACTCCCTTGGATTTGGCTTTTTACCTCTGAATTTCAGTGTTGACCTGGACTGTTTTCGGCTACTCTCCGTGTTTCTCCCTTTGGATTTGGCGACTCTGTGAGTAAAATATCTGGAAGAGGGGCCTTCAAGAGATGTGTGATCTGTCAGGCTAAACGTCCTAGCGCGGATGGCCATTCCCGCTGCTTAATTTGTCTCGGAGAGACCCATAATGTCGACTCCTTTATGCACTGTAGGGCCTTTACCCCTCAGACATATAAGCACAGGATGTCTCATCTGAAGTCCTTCTTGTACGAGAAGGCTTTAATTCTGGCCCCTACTTCAACTCCGGCCTCTACTTCGGCGCCTGAACCACAAAAACGTGGCCGTTCGTGTTCTCCGAAGACCAAGCCCCAAAAGCACCATCGGTCCCGTAGCCCGTCCCGACGTCGTTCGACCGCCTTGCATCCGGAGGCTCTGCGTGTTTCGCACAAACATACTTCTGAGGCAGCTCGGGATCGAGCTCGCTCGACGCCTTCGATGTCGACACAGGATCAAGAGCCCTCCACCTCGAAGGCCGTCTGTTGGGACCAGGAGTCTTCTGAATCTACTGGCCGGGCTGATGTCTCTGGTGAGGCCGTACCTTCCTTGAAGAAGAAAAGGAAGGGAAAACACACCTCTCGGCATGATGATGGCTCCAAATCAAAGAGCAAGCTGAAAGAGGTGCCTAAGAAGTCGAAATCGGTGGCTGCCTCATCTGCAGCTTCTACTGATAAAGCTGCGTGGCCTGTCCATACCGTTGAGTCGCAACCCTCCACTGGACCTGAGGCCACGTTCGTCCGACCATCTCTGGTACCAACTGTGGAGACTACTGTGCCACGATGGGCTCCTACTCCTACAGGTTCGGTGGAGATCATGGCAGTGGGCGTGGCTTCCTGTGCCGACACAGATGTGTCCCCCCCCAACGGACAGCCCAATCTCTGACCCTTGTCATCTCAAGAGCCCAACTTCTTTAGTGTTCACCCTCGGACGTCAAAGTCGAGGTCGTCGAACCCGAGGTCGTGGCCCAATCCTGACTGTTTTCCCTCGACATCCATGTGGATATACCTGCCTATACAGCCTACGATCTGGCAAGATCTATCTGTCAAACTGGAATCATGTCACCGACAGGCTCTCAGATCCTGACTTCCCAGGGAAATGACTTCAGGGATGTGTATGCCAGCTGGTATCTTGAGGAGCCACGAGCTATTCCGAGGAAGGATGCAGAGAGTCAGGTGTCCACGTCCTGAACAACACCCTCTGCCTCCGACTCCTCCAACACCACCTCTGCGCACCACCTCTCTGCTCCGTGGCGATCGCAGTCCGTCCCCTGCAGATTTGACACCATCTTTGTCGGGCTCATGGGATCCATACAGGTCCTATTTGCCATCGCCGCGACCCGACCTAGTCGAGGAGGACTCTGCATTGCCAACAGATGACATCCGTGCTTTTTCGGAGCAGATGGTCCATATGTCTCACGCTCTGGACCTCAAGGTGGTTGAAAAAGAGGTTGAACCAGTGGACCCCATCTTTCATTGGATTCAATCGAAGGCTCCTCCTACGGCTACCCTCCCTATTTTGCCTTCCCTTTTGAAGCTTTCGCAAGGGTCCTGGGAGAACCACTCCTTGATCCAGTCTACTTCCAAGAAAATCGACAGCCTGTACTGAGTCACAGGCAGGGCCGGTTTAAGGAATTTTGGGGCCCCCGGCAATGCTTTATTTTGGGGGCCCCATATGTTTATCTCAGGTCAATGTAACCTAACCTATTCACTGTACAGGATGCTCAGATTAAAGTAGGACCCCCGTATCCATGGATTCATTATCCATGGATTCATTATCCATGGGACACAAAACAGCACACCTACCATAGAGTCTTCCTAGAAAATGTGTCCTCCCTAGCTGTTTTCTAGGCCCTCCAAGGCAACTTCATGGTATTTTAAACCAGAAGTCCCATTATTTTCAATGGCGTTCACTATTATTCATGGTTTTCAGAATCCATGCCCCCCCCCAAACCAATCCCCAGTGGATAAGAGGGGCCTACTGTATTAAATAATTTACATATGAGGAACGGCTTAGGGAGCTGGGCATGCTTAGCCTGGAGAAGAAAAGGTTGAGAGGTGACATGATAGCCATGTTTAAATATTTGAAGGGATGTCATACTGAGGAAGGAGCAGGCTTGTTTTCTGCTGCTCCAGAGACTAGGACACGGAGCTATGGGTTCAAACTACAGGAAAAGAGATTCCACGTGAATATTAGGAAGAACCTCCTGACAGTATGAGCTGTTCGGAAGTGTAATACATTGCCTTGGAGTGTAGTGGAGTCTCCTTCTTTGGCTTTTTTTAAACATAGGTTGGATGGCCATCTGCCAGGAATGCTTGGATTGTGTGTTCCTGCAGGGCAGAAGCCGATCAGATGGGATGGCTGTTGGGATCCCTTCCAGCCCTATGATTCTATGATTCTAGGCTGCATTCAGAGCCTGGGAAAGTTACTCTTGGATTACACCTCCCAGAATATCCCTGGTAGCACCCTTCTCAAGGTCTGGTTGCATTGTTCCTTTTCCAGCATTCTCTAGCCCAGTATTTCTTAACTTGGGGTCTGCAATGTCCTCACAGGGGGTCCACAAAGGCTTGAAGGCTGCTTGGCCCACCTCCTCCCTGTAGTGGAGCAGCCATGTGACAGGAACCAAGGCAAAGGCTGACTGGCTTGGCCTGCACATTGCCATTCAATCCACACCAGCCACAAACTTGCAGGAAGAAGCAAGAGGTGCCTCTGAGGGAAAGTTTAATGGATGGTATAATTGTATTGTTGTTGTTGTTAGCTATTATTATTAGGGTTTTGAATCCTGAGTTAAGTCTTGGGGCAATAAAAGATATTTAAAGGGGGTCCCTGGTAAAGAAAAGGTTAAGAACCACTGCTCTAGACCAATGTCTCTCACATAACACTAATTGGATACTGGTTTTTTAGTGACAACAATAAAACCATTGTTCCCAGTAATATTACTCCAGATTTTAATGTATATTCTTTATATTCTTCTGTTAAAAGAGCTAGAGTGTTGTAGAAGTTTCAGCATTGCACTATGACTATGGAGACCAGGGCCTGGATCCTTACTCAGCCATGAATACCCACTGGCTGACCTTGGGCAAGTCATACTCTCTCAGCTTCAAAGGAAGGCAAAGGCACACCCCCTTTGAACAAACCTTGCCTAGAAAACCCTATGGTAGGTTCGCCTTAGTCAGAAATGGCTTGAAGGCACATAGGCAAACACACACAAATTTCTTTTGCAGGCTGAATTCAGTTGGTAGCAAGGGGAAGAAGCTGAAGAAGACCAAGGGGGAAAGGGAGGGGAGAGGAACCAGGACATGTTAAGAGCAGCAGGAAGGATGGACTGGAGGGGATTTATGTGGAAGGGAGGGAGGGAGGGAGGGAGGAAGAAATAAATAAATAAATAAATAAACCCTTTCTGAGGGACAGAGACAACCCTCAAATTCCCCCCCTCTCTCATACACACACACTCACCCTTCTCCGACATGCCTGACTAGCTTGCATTTTGCAGCAGCAAACTCCCTCCAGCTTCTGCCACGGAGGGCTGCTGCTTCTTTCTCTTTCTCTTTCTAGTTTGGGAGACGCTGGGTTTTTTTTTTTAAAAAAAAGCCAGCAGGAAGTTTTTGGAGGAGGAGGGTAGAAGGGGGCTACAAAGCAGCGGCTCCTCCCGGCTGTTTCCTGGCTGTCTCCTTTGTCAGATAAGGAGGTCAGCAGGGGGCCCCCCTTGACCTTGGGGCCCCCTGCCAATGCTGATTTGGCAGACTGGTTAAACCGGCCCTGGTCGCAGGCAAGCATATCGACTGGCTTCAAACTCATCCGAAGCCAAATTCAGTGGTAGTCGAGGCTTCCCAGAATAGGAAGCAATGCTGGCCTCAATCATCCCCGCTGGACCCAGAGGGTTGAAAGCTCGATATCATGGGCAAGAAAATTTATTCTGCGGCAGGCCTGAGTTTTTGTGTGGTCAACTACTCAGCCTGTATGGGGGCCTACCAGCAGGTATTGTGGGAAAGGATGATGCCCCTCATCCAAGATGTCCTGGAGGAACGACGGTGGATGGCTGAAGCAATCCAGTCGGAGGCATTATTACTGGTGGGGCAACAGATGAATGCAGCCTGACATGTTGCTGATTGTGCTGCTAAGACGATCGCAGGATCCATCGCTCTGTGTCGACATGTGTGGCTCCATTCATCGGGCCTCACCCCCCAGGCCTTGGCTACTATCGAGGATCTGCCTTTTGATGAATCCGGACTCTACAACGGCTCCACGGATGAAAAACTGGAGTTTACCCAGAAGATGAGGACCACCACCAGAAAATATGGTATGGCCACCTCTTCATCTTCTCAGTACCATCCCAGGGGCCGCACCAACTGGCAGACCTCTTCATCGGGCCAGCAGTTCAGATGGAGTTCTCTGGCCAATCGTATCGACGTTCCTGATACATACCCTCTGCCTCTCCAGCCTCATCGGTGAGGAGCCAAGGGTCGGCTGCATGATACCGACCTCCTGGAAGACAACGATCTAAGGATCCAGCCAGGAGAAAATTTTGATCTTCCACCTCATACTGTCTCTTCCTTCTAGACCCCACTGTTTGGAACTCGACTGTTGGACTTCCAAGAAGCCTGGTTCCCAATAACATCAGACCGCTGGGTACTTCAGATCATTCAGAATGGCTATTGGATTGAATTCAACTCTACCTCCGATAGAGGCCGTGTTCGGTCAACACTGCCCTCCCCTCCCCTCCTTGACGAGGTGCAGACGCTGCTTCAGAAGGGGGCCATCGAACCCGTGGACTCCAGCCTTCACCATCTCTGCTTCTTTTTGAGGGACTTCCTGGTCATGAAGAAGGATGGCGGACTTTGTCCTATTCTCGACCTTGGTGGGGTGAACAGATACATAGAACCAAAGAAATTCAGGATGGTCACCTTGGCCTCCATCCTACCACTACTACAACAGTACGACTGGTTCGCTTCCATAGACCTCAAAGATGCCTATTTCCATATCGGGATCCACCCATGCCACAGGCGATTCCTGGCATTCCAGATCGGGACTGAGCATTCCAGTTCAGGGTCCTGCCATTCGGACTTTCGACTGCTCCGAGAGTCTTCACGAAGTGTATGGCGGTGGTGGCGGCCTTTCTACAACGGGGAGTGGTAGTCTTCCCCTACATAGATGACTGGTTGATTGTGGCGAGCTCTCAACGTCAGCTCAAACTCAATATCGACCTCACCTTAGATGTCTTAGGCGCCCTGGGACTTGTCAACATAGAGAAGTCACAGCTCGAACCGGCCCAGTCTATCCAGTTCATCGGGGTGCAACTGGACTCGTGTACAGCTGCAGCTTACTTACCTCGAGACCGATTCAACACCCTTCAATCTCTAATCCATACCTGCCATCGGTCGCGGAGGCTCCCTCCCCATGCAATCCAGATACTTCTGGATCACATGGCATATACTACCTATGTGACTCGCCTCGCCTCATCCGCTCCAACACTGGTTTCTGCAAGTCTTCTACCCCCTACGCAACTCTCCAAAGAAACTGTTCACGATGCCTCGAGTGGTTCATCGGTCACTGGACTGGTTGTTGGTTCCAGGCAAATGTCCTAGTGGGAATACCATTCGACCCTCCTCAACCGGATGTTTCTCTAACGACAAACGCCTCGGTGTTGGGATGGGGAGCTCATCTCGAATCCTACGAAATCCGAGGCTCCTGGGATGCTGAGGAACGGGCTCTCCATATTAACATCCTAGAGCTTCTCGGCGTGCAGAAGGCACTGCGAGCCTTCGAATCCCTGGTGACGAACAAGACCGTTCTGGTGGTAACAGACAACACCTCAGTCATGTACTACCTGAACAAGCAAGGAGGAACGAGATCCCCTCAGCTTCTCCAACTCACACTGGACATTTGGGATTGGTGTGCCTGCAGGAACATCTTTCTCCAATCCATCCATCTTTCTGGGGAGGAGAAAACTCTTGCAGACGAACTCAGCCATTTAAGCCTCTCCATCCACGAATGGGAGCTGCACAGGTCGGTAACGTCGAACCTGTTCCGTCAGTGGGGAGCTCCTCAAGTCAACCTCTTTGCATCTCCGGAAAACACTCAGTGCCACCAGTTCTGCTCCAGGCGACGTGCCCTGGGATCGAAGGGCAATGCTTTCCTTTACCGTTGGACAGGTCCACTTCTCTACCTCTTTCCTGCGTTCCCACTGCTGACACGGCTAATTGCCAAACTGCGTCGGGACCGAGCGGATGCCATCCTCATCACTCCGTGGTGGCCCCGACAACCTTGGTTTGCAACCCTCCTGCGTTTAGCCAGGCACCGGTTCATCCGACTTCCGTCCCGTCCCGACCTTCTCACCATTCAGAACAGGAAGGTCAGACACCCAGATGTGGAAGCTCTATGGCTAATGGCATGGAGGCTACAACCCTGACTCTATCCTTGGTACAGAAGGCCAATGTACCTACGGCCTCGGGCTCAACTTTGGTCCCGATGGGCCAACACTGTCCATCTTTTCCTCCAGAAGTCCAGGCTGTCATTGACGCTGCCCGAAGACCTGCTACCCGTAGGTCATATCACTACAAGTGGAAGAAATTTGAAGCCTTTCTATCTGATCAAGCGTTGGTCACGGAACCGTTCTCCATCCTGACTGTCCTAGATTTCCTTTTCCACTTGTCTTCCACAGGACTTTTGATTTCGTCGATCTGGTGCTACTTGGCAGCTGTATCTGTCGATTTCCAGGCGAGAGGTTATCTGTCTTCTTTAACGGATCCGACTGTCAAGAAGTTCTTGAGGGGCTACGCCAACCTCCAACCTCTGATACTCGAGCCTACACCGACGTGGAGCCTCGAACTAGTCCTCTCACAGCTGGTTCGACGCCCCTTCGAACCCTTGGCATCCACCGACTTGAGACTCCTGTCTTGGAAAACTGCCTTCCTTGTTGCCATTACTTCATTGCGTCGAGATAGTGAACTCTGTGCCTTGCGATCGGACCCTCCATACACTGCCTTCCACAAGCATAAGGTGGTACTCCGTCCCGACATCTCCTTCCTTCCAAAGGCGGTGTTGAGCTTCCATCTGAATCAGTCCATCACTCTCCCTGCTCTGATGCAGGATCCGAAGGACGAATTCGAGCCTACCCTCCATTCCGTGGACGTCAGGAGGGCACTCACCTTTTACATCCAGAGAACTGCTCCCTTCAGGAAGTCACCTAGACTTGTTGTGTCCTATGCCGACTTGGGACTTGGACAACCTATTTCTCCACAACGTTTGTCGAAGTGGGTGACATCGACCATAGCTCTCTGCTATGAACCAGCGAAGAAACCGCTACCGCCACGGATTCGAGGACACTCAACGAGGGCTGTCTCCACCTCGACAACTTTCCTTTCTGGGGTGCCTCTAGAAGACCGTTTGCAGAGCTGCAACTTGGTCATCACCTCTGACTTTCATTTCCCATTACAGACTTGACTCTCGTTCCAGGAATGAGGCTGCCTTTGGGAAAGCTGTACTTTTGTCCTCTATTCAATGAGTGAGTGTTAATGTTGCCAAGTCATGTGATGGTTTCATGATATAGTTTATTAGTGTTTGCTTAAGAATGTGCTGTCACGACTCTAACTACGGTTTGACTGTACAACATGGTACTAATGGCAATATGTATAGGACATACCCTCCTCCTGGAGTGAAGCTTGCCAGTCTACCCAGCTGTGTGATTCACAGAGACCATGAAGAAGATGTACAGGTTTCTTACCTGTAACCATAGATCTTTGAGTGGTCTTCTGTGAATTCACACAGATCTGCCCATCCTCCCCTCTATGTCCTACTACATCATATAAACATGCTTAATGTTCCTGATGCTGCTGGTTGCGGTGTCATTCAAGGAACTGAGGGGAATTAGGCGGGAGCGCCTTATAAGGGACCATTAGGATGGGTGGAGTTACCGTCAAAAATGTATCAAAGCACATTCTGCTTAGCGATTCCAGAAGGTTCCAATGCTCTGCGCAGGCGCCGGAGTAACCCAGCTGTGTGAATTCACAGAAGACCACTCGAAGATCTATGGTTACAGGTAAGCAACCTGTCCATTCTTGAGATGGCAACTAGCATTAAGGAGTATACTGACACTGATACTAAAGTGAATAATACAGTAGGACCCCTGTATCTGTGAGGGATTGGTTCTAGGCCTCCCTGCAGATAATAGTGAATCCCTCATCGCCATTCCCACCATGGGAGCAATCCTGGGGACAAAGGGAGAAGGAAGGTGAGAAATACTCCTCCTGTTCCTTCACCCCTGGATCACCGTTCCCACCATGGGAGTAATCCCAGGGGGGCGATCCCTGGGGCAAAGGGAGAAGGGAGGTGAGAACTACTCCCCTCCCTTTGCCCCCACATCACCATTCCTGCCACAGGGGCGATCCCAGGAGCAAAGGGAGAAGGGAGGCAGATCTACTCCTCCCCTCCCTTTGCCCCTGTGTCACCATTCTCTTCACGGGAGCAATGCCGGGGGGGTGATCCTGGGGGAAAAGGGAGGCAAGAACTCCTCCTCCTCCCCTCCTTCCCTGTCCACCCCCCCACTGTCACCATCCGCAGATAATTGAATCAGCGGATGGCAAATCAACAGATGCAGGGGTGCTACTATATAGAGTTGACATGACTAGTAGCCATTTATGATGTCAGTCATGTATGGGAGAAAAGCAGGATAAAATTAATTAAATAACATGGTTTAGTCCTACCTGAATCCCCTTTTAAAGTTGTCCAGGTTGGTAGTCATCACTACACCTCGTGATATGTTCCACAGTATATGCAATATTGGGAAGAAATGTTTCTTCCCCCTCCCCCATCTTAAATTTCCCATCATTTAGCTTCACTTGATGACCATAGCTTGGAGCGTGATGCAAAATCAGCTGACGTGCAGACATAACTACAGTGTTTCATCCCTTAATTGGAATGTAGATCTATAATGATCAGTGTTTCTTATGGCACAAGGAGCCAGTATTGCGTGATGGTTTGAGTGTTGGACTCTGACTCTGGAGACCAGGGTTCAATTCCCTGCTCAGCCATGAAAACCCACTGTTTGATCTTGGGCAAGTAACACATTCTCAGCCTCAAAAAAACCCTGTAGGACTCCATAAGTCGGAAACAACTTGAAGGCACACAGCAAATGGTGGTAGGCTTTGAATTGGGGTATTCCACAAGTAGTTTCTTTAGTTTTTAAATGAATGTATTTACTTATGAAAATCTGCACATGCTTATCCTTGTTAATAAAAAGGAGGTTGTTCTGAAAATAGAAATTTTTGTGGCAAAGAACTGCTTCCTGAAATTAAAAGGTGTGAATAATTATCTCTTTTTCAAATCCTGTTCAATGCTATTGTTTTCTTTGGCACCAGTTTCTTCAGTGCAATTTCATTTCACTGCCAAAATGTCAGATGTCAAGGCCTAGGGAAAAATGGAAATTTTCAGGGGAAACACTGTTTCATTCCATGTTTTTCCCCCTAAGTACTCTTTCCTCCCCCATTACTGTTTTGAATTATAAAATGTTCTATTTTAAAATGAATAATAAAGTGCTTAAGCCAAGATATTCTTAAATTGCTGCCAATAATGCTTTCTAAGCGTACATAGGCATTTATATATGAGGCATCCTTGTATGTAGGAAAGGAACTTTCAAATGTTACAGACTATAGTAACTATAGTTACTGGTCCAGAAAAGCAGTCTAGGATTCTGCCATACATATTCCTCCTGATGGTGTCAAGGTGTTTGTATGATACCATTTGTAATTCCTCCTGTTTCTTACCTGCTTCATACTCCTCCATCTTCTGAAACATAAGAAAGAAACTGGTCTGTCTTGGAAATTCTCACACCAAATAAAATACACTGACATGTGAAAGGGCAGAGATTTTTTCAGAGGGGTTGTATATATGGTTAAAATACAGAATTCGAGGAGAATACGATTTGTCTTAATGAGATCCCACATCAATCTGCTGTATTCGGAAGGAAGGAGTGTCAAAAATGCCAAAAACTTTGCAGGAAAAGCCGTTGTGGATTTTCCCATATTTTTAATAAAAGCTCTGTGGGGAATGCACATTCCTGCTTATTGAGACAACCAATTCGCTTTGCTGTGCATTCCCAATAAGAGCAGAAGTGGAAAGCTGGTTCGACACCCACAGGGAGCAGAGCTTGCTAACAAAGGCAAGTGCCATGTTGGATTTTCACCATAGCGATCGTGTGCTGAAGCGATGAAATTACCTTTCGCCCGCCTTTTTTTCTATTTATTTGAGCAGAATATTCTGCTTCCACATCTTGGATGTGCTTTTTAAAAAATACTGTTCGGCGGTGGCAGCTGGTGACTATAAAAACACAATTAATTCACTCATGCCTACCATCTTGATTTGCTGGCATGCCCGTTTGAACAACAAATAAAGATAGCTTTGCATGCCTTCAACCTTGCCAAAACATTGTTGAGACACATGAAAGCTGCTACAAATTGGCATTAGTGTGCATCAGTCCCCATTTTATTGCCTCGTATAGACAAGCCCTTAGTTCAGACAAACCTGCAGTTTCAAGGAGTCCCTTACGTTGAGGAAAACATAGGACCAAAAGAACAAGAAACTACTGACAGTGATAGTTCAGAAAATGAGATTGATTAAACAAATTTTCATGCAGCAAAATTAACAAATTAAATCTTATTTTATTTCCCCCTGAGCTTTTCCTGAAAGGAAGTACATTGTGTGTCTATGTATCTTTGTGAAGGAGTTCAGAAGGGATAATTGCTCTCTTTATTTTACTTTAATGTTGACAGTTTTCTTTGTTTTCAGCTCTTATCTTTCACTTGTTTCTTATAACTGGTAAGAAAAATGAGATGCAAGCTTTCAGCAGTAGCTCCATATGTAAATTCATATGTATTCACAAGTAAATGCAATTAGTATTTTTTTTACTGTTTCCTGAATAAATCAGTAATGGGGAACCTGTGATCCATAGGCTAAACCAGCTGCAGAGGTACCATTTCCAATTGAAGTGGCAGGGGTGGGGATAGAAATATTTAACATTAAAACAATATATGAATAGCATAGGGCTTGTTGTAGAAAACTGCTTCCTGGAGGCCTTTGGAAATGAATTTTCCCAGAGGCTCCCTGTTTACATGTTAAATGGGCTGTTGGAAATTAGGCAGCACAGCATGCCACTATAATCAGCAGTGAGGGGCTTCAGAGTACTTTTATAGTTAAAGCATTGTTTTGTTTTAAAAGATGCTGTGTACCTGGCCATTATAATGAAATGATCATACAGATACCATACATACACAAAAGTATCATTCATAGATAGATAGATCACATTGTTATGGACCAGTTCTGGCAAAAGTTGAGATATTTTGGATTCCAAAGCAGAACTATCAGTTAGGAGTCCATGCATGAGATTTTTCCAATCCAGGTTTTTCTAAACTTATCATGCATGTTTTTTTGTGTCTTATAATGCATGTTCCTGTATATCAGTGAGATGTGACTTACTTTGACTAATATACTCTTCGCTATAATTTGTTGAAGTGACAATAATGAAAATAATAATCTATAATCAAGTGAAGTGACAATAATAAAAATAACACAAACTAGTAAGAATTCTTTCATGCTACACAATTATAACATTTCCATACTACTTTAACTGCCATGGCTCCATTCTGTGGAATCCAGAGCTTCATAGTTTCTAGAGGTATTTAGAATTCTCTGACAGACAGCTCTAGTGACTCACCGATGTACATATCACCGGACTCTGTAGGATGCAACTGTTGAAATGATATCAAAATTCTGTAATTGTGTAGTGTGATAGAGACCTGGGGTTACCTGTAAGATACACAGTTCTTTTGATTGATATAGCCTTGATTCAGAAATGGTTCACATATATAACAATGCAAATCACTTGGGTAGTAGCTATGTTTGACAGTACTGATCACCCATTTCGATTGGTGGGGAAGTGAATTCAAGTTCTCCCCACTTAAAATAAGATGTGCCTGGATTCATTCTCCCAACCCTTCCAACAGGTAATTATTGCTGTCAACTCTGACCATCAGTCTTGTTCTGTATTTTACACTCAGTTGCATATTAAGTGTTGGAAACAGCATACATGGCCCTAGTATTATTATTTAGAGATTTGTTGCTATGCAGTCCATGTGCAGCATCCTGAATTTAGATGTTTTTTATTACCTTCAGCCATTTCAGTAATGCTGTTTCATTATTGTTGATTCTTGGTTTATTTGTTTTTTTAACAGGCGTTAGAATTACATCAACAGTACAAGTGCTAAAGCTCATCAGACAGGCTGGTGAGAGAGTTGTAGTATATTATGAGAGACCCGTTGGAATACAAGATAATCTTGGACAGGTGGATGACTCAGTGTTTCCAGATGACGTCACCTTAACAGAAGCTGAGATCAAAGAAATGGATTTGGAATTTGAGGACTTGGCCAATGAACTAAAGTCAAGTGAATTTAGAGAAGATCTTTCAACAACAAGCCCCAAGCATACATCAGTGTCACTTACTGCTAAACCACCTGGAACTATATCACCAATATTAAATCGCAAGTCATATTTAGGTCAGTCATCTGCAAGGGCACTTTTCAGAGAAGCAGCCAAGCAAGTAGTCCTCAAAAATGCTGAAAATCTGGCTGCAACTAAACAGTCACAGGCAAATTCAAATAAGCCTCCTGTACCACCCAGGCCACAGCTTAAAATGACACCACTTCCTACTGACACTCAGAATAAATCAGAAACTGGTGACTTATCTTCAGAAAAACTAGAAAGACAGGCATCTCCTTCAAATAATGGAGATAGAAGTTCAGAAAAGTTAACAAAAAATAGTGATGTAGGAGAAGAATCTGTAGGATCTAAACCAGTTCCAAACAAGCCAGAAATGGCAAAGGAGCCTTCAGAATCCTCACAGAATTCAAAAACAGGTACAAACAAACCTATACCAAACAAAGTAGAAGCGATAAAAGAATCCTCAGAGAATTTGCAGAGTTCTAAAGCAGTTACAAACAAACCAGGTACAAATAAATTGGAAGTAACAAAGGAGCCTTCAGAATCATCACAATGTTCGAAGAGTTCTAGGTCAACTATAGTGAACCATCATTCATGGGAATCACCAGAAATCCCGTATCGTAATCGATTAGGTAAATGGGCAAGAACAAAGGCCTCTTCTTACATATTTGAAGTAGAGAAAGAACATAAGTACCTGAATGTTGCCATTTGGTGTAGAGACCCTTTCAAATTAGGAGGACTTCTCTGTTTAGGATATGAAAGCATAAAACTTGAAGAAATAGCTTTAGATTGTATAGCTACAGCCTCAATGGAATTCATCAGACAATTTAGGTTAAACCCTCCTGCACCTAAAGCTACAGTAACTAGAACTGCATTGCGTACATTGATCTCTCACAAAGGTTTCAATGAAAAATTTTGTTATGGGGATATTACTATACATTTTAAATATTTAAAAGAGGGTGAACCAGAAGATTCAAGTTTTTTGATGGAAAAAGAAAAAGAATATATTTCAGAAACCTTAACAACTCCCATTTTTCCAAAAGAGGATCCTTATTTTGGACAAATTATTTACACTGAAAACAAACATAATTTTCAAGACACTCAGTTTCAGAATCCAACTTGGTGTGACTACTGCAAAAAGAAAGTTTGGACAAAAGCAGCATCACAGTGTGTAGTCTGTGCATATGTTTGTCACAAAAAATGTCAAGAAAAATGCCTGACTGATGCCCCAAATTGTTTAGGAGCCACTAGACGGCTTGAGCGAGCCCTAAATTCTTTTAAATCAGAAAACCAGGATACTCAGAGCACAACAGCACCTCGTATTGATTCAGAATTGAAAACTGCAACCAAAACAACTGGTTTAACAAGACACATCATCAATACTAGCACTCGATTACTGAATCTTCGTCAAGTTCCTAAAGTTCGTGTCAGCGAGCAAGGGTCTGATATAGTGGAACCTTCACCAAAGCACACACCACATCCTTCTGATAACGAAGGTAGTGACACAGAAACTGGTGGTTCAAGTAGCCCTTCCAAGACCTCATCAGGTACAGCAATAAAGTTAGCAAGAAAGGAGGGGGGACTTGATGATAGTGTCTTTATTGCTGTTAAAGAGATAGGCCGAGACCTTTACAGAAGTTTGCCTACAGAGGAAAGAATCCAGAAATTAGAGATTATGTTGGAAAAACTGCAAAATGAAATAGACCAGGAATTAGAAAACAATAATTCTCTAATTAGGGAAAAGAAAGAAACAACAGATACAAGAAAAATAATGGCGTTGTCTGCAGCATTGGCTAAATCAGGAGAACGACTTCAAGCCCTAACACTGCTTATGATTCATTATAAAGCAGGCATTGAAGATATTGAAGCTTTGGAAAATACAAGTTTAGACTTAGAATCTAGGAAAGATGATAAATATGAAGATGACAGCTTAATGGACGAAATGGATAATGAAGATGATAATGCTCTAGTAATGGCACCAGTACTTGAAACTCTCCTAAAAGAAGAAGAAAGACTTGAAGCAGCTGATGAATCAGTAGACTGATATTGCACATTTGACCTTGAGAAAAATGAACTGGGAGAATACTTTGCACTTAATCAAAACCACATCAGATATGTCAAAATGTAATTAAACACTGGTATAATGTAT
This sequence comes from Gambelia wislizenii, assembly GCA_030847615.1. Lineage (NCBI taxonomy): Eukaryota > Metazoa > Chordata > Lepidosauria > Squamata > Crotaphytidae > Gambelia > Gambelia wislizenii. The sequence goes on along the minus strand of JAUMIR010000003.1, from coordinate 93,014,022 downwards.
ACAGCTGCTCCTCCATTATTATTATTATTATTTTTAGAAAAAACCTGTGTAAGAATATGGTTAGAATTCTGTTTCCAGGTACAGTACCACCATTTATTTGTGAAGACACTGTTTCAGAGAGTGTTTGGAAATATTTTGAGGATTTATACTGGAAGATTATTTTTAATTTATTTTGATTTTTGTTAAAGTTTCATGTTAATATAATGGCTTTCTTTTTAGTTTCTTTTCATTATTAATTGTAAACTCTTCAGATTTTTACTTTATGCTTAAATTAACACCATTTTAGTGGCCACAACGGGACCAGGTTCTGAAAATGCTGATTGTCTCATTATTTAGCTCTTCAATATATTTTGAAGGGAGAGAGTTGTGAGTTGCAGACAGTTTTTGGGGTTTTGTTTTTGCCAATCATGCATCATAGCCAATACTGTGGCTGTATTTTCAATAATTTAGTAAAGCTTTTATTACATATCAAAATCATTGCTTTCCATACTGTTATTTGAAATGTTAACTATGCTTGAATACATTTTTCTTCTTTGGGCTTAGTTGAATTTTCAGCTGAGGAAAACTTCTAAAACATGTTTAATTCAAACTCTTGAATGGCCCTTGATAAATGCACATCTTTCTTTTTCCTTAAAAACCATGGGCACTAAATTCTGCCTAAACAAAGTTGTACCAATATTGCACAGCAGTTTACTGGGGATGTGCCAGCAAGATTCTTATCTCAATGTAAAAATAGAGCTTGCTAGCTTTATAGAACATATCACTCTATAATCCAGCTTAACCACCTGTTAGAGAAATTGAATTGTATCCTTTTCTGTTTACTTAAGCATTGATTTTGCCACAGAAACGACAACTTCCAAGTTCTAATGCTTAAGTGGATAAACTTTAAATACATTTTCTGAAATGGCTCACTTTCCACTGATTGTAATGCCATAATGAACATTAAAACAGCGGTCAGATGCTCAACATTTTAATGTAGCATGTAGTTTCTTCCACTGGATTTTTAGCCCAAGAGAAGCTACAGTGTACTTTGTCAGCTCTTTTTTGAAAAGATCCAACTGATCTGATGTGAGAGATGTTATTTTGGGGTTTTAAATCTATATGTCTTAAAGCTTAATTGTCCATATTTATATGTCCATATTCATCATTATAGCACTATGCTATAAAAATACCTTTGTAGAAATTAAAGCTAGCATATCTAAATAATCCTTACTTTGAGTGACAAACAGCCTCTGATATTATCCTGACAAATGCACTTTGCTATCTTCATTGTAGTAAAAGTCTCCCAAACTTTTTACCGTAAAAATAATTTGTTCTCACTTTTTAAAAATAAATAAATCTATCCAAACAAATAATTGCTGAAATCAAAATGCAGTCCAAACTTTAAGGGGAAAAAAGTATTTTTCTACATTTTAAAAATTTGTTTCATAACCTAAACTGACCGCCCCCACCCCTTTAAAAAAAGAATTCATAAATTTGTTTTATGAATTCTGTCTTTCTTAGTTTGGGATTTGTTTACTGGTAGAGGTGCTCTAGAGATAATTCTCCATTAGTATTTAGCTTGGGTCTAGGTGCTCCCTTTAAACATTTGCTGATGAGAAGCAACTGTGGAAATAATGAAGACATTAGATTTCTGAAATAACATCTTACTGTTTTATCAGTTAACGAAATGGGCATATGAAGTTGGGTATCAATGCTCTTCTATGATGATTGTATAATATAAATTAAGTGTAGTGCAATATTCTAAATGTTGAGTGAGAATGGTGGCAAAATAATTGTATGGTAGCAACAAGGAAAACAAAAAACACATAATAAACACTGATGTTGAGAAGCAAGCTGTATTAATACATTCCTATTATATTCTTTGCTTCTGTGCTTTACCATACATAGATAATAAAAATACCACTGAAAGCAAGAATATCTTCATGTGGTAGTATGTAACTACTTGACACTTGCACATATTTATGGAAATCTGCCTGAGATGATTGCCAGATATGATTTTATCATGAGAACAAGCTTTAATAAAACTTTTTTAAATTAAATCTCAGTTTCTCTGTTACAAGCTGTTAGTATTTATAGGATATTTCCAAGACATATTTGAAGGAATTATCTTCTCATCCTTGCCTGTAGGTCTGTAGAGAACATTTTATCTGGAAATAGTCCCTGGTACCTCCTCTGACATGTCCAGATAAAAGTGGGAAAGATTTATGTCTAAAACCTTGAAGAACTATAACCAGTCAAATATAGTGCTTACTTATATGTACCAATTATACAGGATGACTTGTGTGTGTGTGTGCCTTTCAATAGAGAAATCGGTTAAGGAGCTTCAGCATATCCATCAAAGAGCCTCATCATACTGCAGAATTTCCAAGGGTATGTTCAAGGGAAGGATGCTAATTTCACCTGCCTTTGTGGGGCCTCATTATCATCCACTATGAACTGAGCCCAAGAACACAATGCTCTGTGGCTGCCCATTCTTGGGTAGAATAGGCAAGGGGAAGAAGCTGACTTTCAAAGACTCTTGTCTATCACTACTGATCTCATTATGGAGAAATCTGGGAAACTATTTGAAAATGAAAAACCTAAAGAATGACTCATAGTACTTAAACATGTTAATATAAAAGTAAATGTGTTAGTAATTTTGTTTCCATAGTAATGTTTCAAGAATGGCTTTTAGTTAGCAGAGGTCTGATGAAAACTGGCTAATGTGAATTCTTGAATGGCTGTTAGGGCTCTATAGCACATCCCAGCTTTATATAAGCAGATCTGAATTCTTGTTTGAAATTGCATGTATCCACTAGTGCAGGGAAGGGGAAAATGTGGCCCATGGGCTGCACATGGCCCCTGGACCCCCTTAAAACAGCTGAAAGTCTTTCAAAATTACCGACAAATATAGCATCTTTCCCACCCTTTGCCCCCCAAAACTCCCAGCTTCACCATTAAAAAAGCAGGGGTCTGAAAACTTCCATTTACCATTTTTTTTTTTTTGGTCAATGTCTCCTCTTGAGTTCACAGACATGCAGATGTGGTCCATGGGGGGGGGGTCAGAGGAGGGGAAATTGGCCCCCATCCCCCATACCGTTGCCAACTCGTTCTAGTGTGAGAATGTAGAAGACAATTATTTCCTGACATATATATTGGAGTAAAAAAAGACAGTCAGTAATTTTACCATGCAAATATAGGAGATTCTTTATATTTGTGTGGGTGTACAAAAACTAACTTTGGGAAAAAAAGAACCCAGTATTTCTAAAGGAGAAATTCCAGCAATGATGCTGTCTTGGTATGAGCAGTCTATAACATACTGCCTAAGTCATATATGCAAAACATTTTTTGAAACCATTTTATTAAGAAATGAAATGTTTAAATATATAAGAACTATATATTTAATATATATGTTCAGTTTTAGAAGAATAAATGTAACTATCCTACCCACTTGTACTAGCACTTTTTGAAAGCATACATTGTTTCCAATTACATTTTCTGAAATAAGTTTCTATAGTGTCATCTCATTTCAGATTACCGGTAGTTTTGAAACAAATGTCATTATTATGGTAATTGACTCACTTTAAAGTTTTTATACCAAAACAATGAAGGCTGCATTTAATGTCGATTTCAGTATCAAAATGTGATAATAAAATCTGACCCAGTGGTTGTTTTGAAAAGGCTTTGTACATGGGAAACCACAACATCAGTGACAATGTGCTGAATTCGACATCATATTGGGGGTAGGGAAAGCTGCCCAGGAATCAAATACAAAATCAGGTAAGTCCTGTACCAAGGTGTATGGATTACCCTCTTATGCCAGTGCCATTGAAGTAATGATTCAAGTAGACTGGACTGAAGTATGTTGACTATTTAATTAGGGCAAGAACTACATGCAGGCCTTGTATAGATGCCCGTTTATAGCAGATGTGGGGAACTTGGAGCTATCTAGATGTTGTTAGATTCCAGCTCTCACCAGTGCCACTAAGCATGACCAATATTCAGGGCTGGTATGGGTTGGAGGATTTTCCCTACCTCTGGTTTATAGTAACGGATACGTTAAATATTTATTTGGAAGTTAAGTACAGTAATCTCAGTATGTGGACAGATAAATCATATTCTACTACTCTAGCAGCTCTAAATTAAAAGGGTGCCACCAGAACCAAATAAATTTCTTATGCAAAATCTGTGGAACAAAGCAGTAATTCCCTTACTGCCCGTCTCAAGAGCTATGAGAATGGAATTGTTCATATAGCTCTTATGTAGGGAGGAGGGACAAGAGCGCATGAGCCAAACAAAAATGGGCTTTCTTTTAATCCCATCTCTTCAAAACGTGTGTGAACAAACTGAATGTTGACACTGTCATATTGAGAGCTGTCACAGCGACAAGGCAAAGGGATTTTAAACTACAGTCGTGTTTTTTGTTAGTGTAAACATAGAGTCTATTAATTGGTATATGAACTATAACAAAATGTCAAATTGTTACCTTTTATTATTATTTTTTCAATAAACAATAACATTCAAGTTCTTATTTTTCTGCATAATTATCAACATAAGAATAGTGCATCTACACATCTTAATACCTTGACCAAAATAGATATATACACTTTACAAAACTATGTAAACAGGCTGTCTGCTTTAAAACACAACTCAACTGCTGATAAACAAAAGAAGGCACAGATCATGTTTTACAAACAAGATGACATGTACACAACACTTGATAAACATTTGATATTTATACATGGCCTAGTTCTTTTAGGATTGCTGGGCTCAGCACCACATTGTGAGGAAACACTGCCATACGGCTCAGTGGATTAAAGTGTTGCCCGTTATTTTACAGGGCAAAGTGAGGGGTAATTTCCTCCCATAAAGCAAGCTATCCAGTCTTCTTTCCCCATCTAGAAGAACTTTGTCAAGACCATGGTTCTTTAGAGGATGGTAATTTACTGCTACTCATGTCCAAGAGCCAACCAGGAGCCAGGAAGGCTGCTTTGTGCCTATAGACTAGATTTTGTGTGTGTGTGTGTGTGTGTGTGTGTGAAGAAACACAAATCTCTGAAACATTAAAGAATGGGTGGGTCCTGTGACATTTTTTAAAAGTTTTAAAGCTGTACCTAGATAGAATAACATTCCAACAGGAAGCCAATAAATATCTTGTTCTTATACTTCGAAAATTGAATTTTAATTTTAAAACCCTTTGCAATTTAATAGCCTGTATTTTTTTTTTGCCTACCAGATAATTTTGAATTTCTTCACAAAGGAGATTACCCAAAAATCTGCCAGTTTTGCTTTAGCATACATTTGTACATATTTGTCTGAGTGGTCTTAGCAAATAACATAATTGCAAAGTCACAGTAATGCCCCACTTCAAACTTACACCATCAGATGATGTCTGTGTATCAATATTTGTGTACGGGTATAGTCTTTCAACCAAGTTACACACATAAGAGATGAAATGGCTATAATACAGAAGGTTTTGCTATCTGTTTGTAAACATTGGTATTAGTTCCAACAATGGGTGAGCCAATAAGGAGTTCTATCAAATGTCTTCACAATACTACATTCTGTTTACAGTGAACTTTTTCTTCTGTTAACAATAGAAAATTTCAATAGTGTGCAGGATTTGAAAAGTAGGGTGAGTGTGCGCCAGAATGTATCATTTCACCCAAAGAATTTGACAAGGGCAAATTGTATAGTCACTTCTTAATAAACAAATTATCATTGCTAGTTTCAGGCACTAATTTTTGCTGATGAATCAAATAATGAAATAATAAGGGACGTGTTTGTGAATGAACATTTTAAAAGCATCGATTTGAATTTAGATTTACACATTTACACTACTCTTATTGAAAAAATATAGTGCATAATGTTAAATACACAAATAATATTTAACATTGTAAGAACTCTTATAAAACTTACTTTATTCCTTTTGTAAGGCAGCAGGTAATCTGTTCCATAATCATGGGCAACAAGTAAATATACCTTTGGTTTTTATTTTATTTTTTACTACACCTTTTAAAAAGTACAGTACAACTAAAAAAAATAGATGAGACGTTTCACAGGAAAAACTTGCATACATCAAACTACTTGATACGGCTATTGTACATTACTCATCACTTTCTGTTTCTTCTTCATCATCCCCTAGTGGATGTGACTGGATATTGTTCTGTGTATACATTTTGGGTTTAAAGTGACAGTTATGGTCCATAAGTATTGCCTATAAAAGAAGACAACTCTGTGTTAGTATATAGGGAGAGCTTTGCACTGGTAAGTGGTATAGAAATGTAGATAATAAAAAATAAAATTTTAATATATAATCAGTCATTTTATTGATGTCTGAAACAGAAGAATTTTCTCAGGTTCGGGCCAGGATAAAAGAACTACTTGTTTGCAACAAGAAGTACTGGAGCTTTCTTGAGGACTCTCACACTGTTTTCTATCGCTCTGTTTTGAGTATAACTTGGTTTAACCTCTGGGATGACTTGGGGAAGCTACCGTATATTCCGGCGTATAAGACGACTGGGCGCATAAGACGACCCCCCCAATTTTTAAGTTAAAATATAGAATTTGCCCCCACCCCAGCCAGCCAGCCAGCCGGCTGGCTGGAAAGCCTGTTCCCCACCAGCCAGCCAGCTCAGTGGCTGTAGATGATGGAATAGTCTGTGAAATTAAAGGACTGAGAACAGCTAAAAAAGCATGGGATACTTTGAAAAATCTCTGTGGTGTTCAATCTTTGGAAAGTAAGGTTGCATTAATACTGTAAGTTGATTAATATGAAGCTATCAAATCCCAAATTTTTGAATGAGCACATTAATGAATGAGCACATTAATGGTTTTAGAGCCACATTGGCAGACAAGAGAATTTCACCATAGACAAAACTTGATGCAAAATGAGAAGTTGAATCCAGAAATTCTAATTTTAGGCTAACTTGTCCTGAAAAGAAACATCATTTTGACTCTCCTGAGCTAAATAGAGGGCCATTTAACTCTTCAAATGCAAAGCAGTCATTCTCACAGCAGGAGGAAGGATCTGCTGGGAAAACTGCCCAGGCCATTTTACACTTCAATCATTCTCACAGCAGGGGAAAAGGTCTATTGGGGGTATAAGACCACCACCCCACTTTTGAGGAGATTTTCAAGTGTTAAAAAGTAGTCTTGTATGCAGAAATATATGGTAGTCTTCTTCGTGGTCTCTGTGAATCACACAGCTGGGTTAATCTTGCGCCTGTGCGGTGCACCTCGGAACCATCTGGAATAGTTATGTAAGGCTTTTGGGTGGTAGCTCCACCCACCCTAACGGTCCCTCTCAGGTGTTCCTGCTCATTCTCCTCAGTTCCTTTTTTGTCCGCCGCACTAGCAGCACACAAGGAACCTTCATTCGGCTGATCACCTTTTCTAGCTTCTCTTTCAGTTTGACTCAGACTGTTCTTGGCTTGGCTTTCCTTCTCGTATTTTGACTTGGACTGGATTTTGGACAATGGCTTGATTTTCTCCTACTCTAACCTGGATTGTCTGACCATTCTTACCCTCTTCTGCCTGCCCCAACTCGGACTCCCTCTCAACTCCTCTCTTGCTTGCTCCTTTGGCTTTGGATTTGACTGACCAGCTATGACTTCGGACCGTTCTTGGCTTGTTTTTGCCTTCTGCTTGATTCTGCAGCCATGGCTTCCTTCAAATGGTGTGAGGAGTGTGGGGCCAAATTACCAGGCACTGATGGTCACTCTCACTGCCTTCTCTGTTTGGGTGAATCCCATAATGTCGTGACATGTGTCCATTGTAAGGTGTTCATGCTCCAGGCACGTAAGAATCACCAATGCCATTTGAAGGCCTTTCTATACAAGCAGGCATTGATGCCTCACGTCCCCCCGATGGCAACTGTTTCTGTACTGCCAAAAGATCTGGACGAGTTGACTTTGAGTCATTCTCCAACCTCACCCCAGCTCCTCGGGTTCTGGAGTCCTGAGACATTTGGGCTCCCTGTCAGATCCTGGCACCTCGAACCCTGAAGTCACAGTTCCAGTTTGAGACGAATCCATACCCTCAAAGCTGATGGGTGAGAAACGGAAGAAAGAAAAAGCATTCTAAGCACTCCTCGGACAGCAGTCCCAGGTGGCCTACACCAGCGTTGGCATCGGTTGTTCGGGCTCCATCCCTGTCACCCAAGCCCTCTCCCACTCCATTGGTCCAGCTGGTGAATGTGGAGACTTTCGGTGTCTGAGGGGGAAATTGTCGAACCTTCCCCTCCTTGAGATGTACCTGCTGACTGGCATTCACCGTTAATCTCCATGTCCCAGTCTGAGCTCTTGGGTTGTGGGGCTGCAACAACTGGCTCCACTCACCATGACATCACGAGTTACCCTCCATCACATTCTGCCACCCCTGCTTCGCATTCTCTTCCCATCCCGCGAACCCCACTAGCCTCTGGGCATGACAAAGATAGTGGTGCTTTCAACATAGCACGAAGGGCGCTTGATGATGTCCCATTGCCTCCCTCGCAGTGCTGCCACATACTCCTGTTTGATCACCACAGAGGTTACTATTACCCAGGTGTGGATCCTCGAGACCCTCTCAGTTTTCACTTCTCTGAGAGGTCATTCATTTTGCCACCAAACCCAATTCAGATTCCATCTTCCCAAACTGCCCAACCCATCATGAATGATGTGTGCAGTCAAGTCATGCCTCAGAGGACCATGCCCAAACCCCACCCAAAGCCATCACAGCCTTTGGATCGTCCTCTACTGTGTCTGCCTGCTGATCGACCTCTACCTGTGCTGATCCGCACGTACTTCTTAGTGCCTGACAGGCGGCCACGATCACCGGTTCGGCCACAATGCCCATCTCTGTCATCATCAGAGGGGTTGGACACACCGGAGGAACCACGTCAACTGTCACCTCCACCTCGATTGGTTGAGGACAATTCCTCATCCCCTACTGATGATATTCGGGCCTTTTCAGAACAAATGATTTTTTATTTTTATTATTTATTTATTTATACCCTGCTGTTCAGCCACAAGGCTATCAGAGCAGCTTACAAATTGCTTTAAGCAATAGCAATTTACACACCTACACTGCATTAAGCAGTTTCTGATGTGTGTTAGCTAATTGCACCCACAAGCCAGGTAATCATTTTACCTACCTACGAAAGGATGGAAGGCTGAGTGAACCTTGGAGCCCTCTGGAATTGAACTTGCAACGTGGTAACTTGCAGTACTGGCATTTAACCACTGCGCCACCAGGGCTCCTTTTGATCATGTTGTGCAACACCTTGGACCTCAGGATGACCTCCAAGCCAGCTGATTCCATCATCAACCGCATTAATCAAAGGCTCCATTGGTAGCAACGCTGCCTGTTCTACTGTCGTTATTGAAGTTATCAGCAAGTACATGGGAAAATCCGTCATCTCTCCCCTCTACATCCCGGCGGATCGACAGGTCACATCAAGTTGTGGGCGACAACATTGATTGGCTACTGGAGCACCTGAAGCCCAACTCTGTCATCTTTGAGGCATCGCAACACCGGGTCCATCAGCGTTCCCAGCTCACGCTAATGGACAAGGAAGGATGGAAACGACATTGTAGCTAAAAAGCTCTATTGCTCAGCAGCCCTCAGTTTTCAAATCTCAAGTTACTTGGCGTGTATGCATGCATATCAACAAGTCCTTTCGGACAGGTCAAATTCGCATAACATCCCCCTCCCCGGTCCTCCTCGAGGAGGTGCAGACTTTGCTCCAGAAAGGGGCCATCGAACCAGTGACTCCCATCCAGTGCCATGTCTGCTTTTTCTTGAGGTACTGCCTCATGAACAAGACAGGGGACTCCAGCCAATCCTCAATCTCTGCAGAGTGAACTCCTACATCCTCCCAAAGCGGTTCAGAATGGTCACCTGTCATCCATCCTGTGCCTTCTACAACAGGGGAACTGGTTTACAACCATCAACTTGAAGGACGCATACTTTCATGTGGGGATCCATCCCACCCAGAGATAGTTCCTGGCCTTTCAGATCGGTGACGATGCCTTCCAGTTTCATGTCCTGCCTTTTGGATTGGCGTTGGCTCCCAGGATGTTTACAAAGTGCATGGTAGTGGTGGTAGCATGTCTATGTCAACAGGGCATAGTCATCCTCCCCTACATAAACAGCTAGCTCTTGGTAGCCAACTCCCGTTTGCAGCTCCTCACAGACATCAAGGTAACTCTGCAGCTCCTGAACTCCCTTGGTCTGGTGATAAACATGGAAAAGTCCCACCTGAATCTATCCCAGACTGTCCAATTCATCGGAGCTCACTTGGATTCCATCACTGCCGCTGCTTATCTGCCAAAAACCCGCTTTGACACCCTGCGGGCCCTGATCCACCAGTGCCGCCATTCTCACCGCCTGCCTGCCGGATCAATGCAAGTCCTGTTGGGTCACATGGCGTTTATGACAGCAGTGACTCTTTTCACCAGGCTCCGTTTCTTCCCCCTTCAGTCCTGGTTCCTTTCTGTTTTCATTCCCCTGATGGACTTTCCACGCAAGTTGCTGACCATGCCAAGAATGGTTCAACGCTCCTTGGACTGGTGGTTGAACCCGTCGAACGTACTTGCAGGTCTCCCCTTCGAACCACCTCAACCTCAGGTCACCTCCTTGCTCGGACACCTCCTTGCTAAGCTGGGGGCCCATCTTGGTTGGTTCAAAATCTGGGACACGGTCAGCGGAAGAGTGACAGATGCACATCAATCTGCTGGAACTGTTGGCTGTCCAGAAGGCATTGAGGTCCTTTGAATACCGTCCTCCTCAGTCCAGACAACACCTCTGTAATATACTATGTGAACAAGGTGGGACAAGATCCTCCACTCTACTATTGACCATGATTGAGATACGGAACTGGTGTATACAGAGCAACACCCTTCTCCATTCCATACACCTCCCTGGGGAGGAAAATACTCTTGTAGATGGACTGAGCCATTCCAGTTCCTCCATCCACAAGTGGAAGTTGCACCGCTCCGTGGTCTTGTCTCTCTTCCGTCACTGGGGGACTTCAAAAGCCGACCTCTTCGCCTCTGCAGCCAACAAGCAGTGTCGCTAAATACTGCGCGAGGTCCAGTGCACAGGGCTCAAGGGGGGACGCGTTTCTGTTCCAGTGGAATGGCCCCTTGCTGTACCTTTTCCCTCCATTTCCACTGTTGACACAGGTGATCGCCAAGCTATGCCAAGACAGGCCAATTGCGATCCTTATCATCCCATGGTGGCTCTGTCAACTGTTGTTCAGGCCTCTGCTCCGGTTGATGGGATGTCAATTCCTCCACCTGCCCTTCTGCCCTGATCTTTCGATGGTCCAGGAGGGCTGGGTTTGACACCCAGATCTTGCCACCCTGTGGCTCACAGCTTGGAGGATCCTTCCATGAATTCAGTCTCAAATTCACCTCTGAATCCAACCACTGCTCCAGCTCTGCTGCCTTAGGAGGCCTAACAGGTGGTAGATGCTTCTCTGCGACCCTCTACTCGTTGCTCCTACCTGTACAAGTGGAAAAAGTTTGTAACATACTTGTCAGAGCGGGGCCTTACTTCTGCCTCCACTGCTGTTCTACACATTCTGCAGTTCCTCTTACAGCTTTCTGATTCAGGACTGTCCTTTTCATCCCTCAAGTGTTATCTTGCTGCAATTTCTGTAGCGTTCAAGAACCTGGGTCAACTCTCTGTTCCGAAACCCATTTGTCAAGAAGTTCCTGAAGGGTTTCGTTAACCTTCACCCTCCTGTTGTTGAACCAACTCTGGCCTGGAGCCTAGAGCTCATTCTCTCACAGCTCTCAAAACGCCCATTCAAGCCCATGACCACGTCGGATCTCCACCTTCTATCTTGGAAGATGGCCTTTCTTGTGGCGGTGACATCTGCTCGATGCACGGGTGAACTCTGTGCATTGCAATCCGATCCACCTCACCTGATGTTCCACAAGCACAAAGTGGTACTCAAGCCTGACTTGTCCTTTTTACCTAAGGTTGTCTCCAGTTTCCACCAGAACCAGTCCATCGTGTTGCCTGTTCTAATGCAGAATCCGATGAATGAATTCGAGCATGCGCTCCATTCCCTAGACTTTCATTGGGCTCTGGCTTTCTATGGTCAACAAACTGTACAATTCTGTAAGATGAATCATCTCTTTGTTTGTTACTCGGATTCCTGCCATGGTGCAGTGCTGTCTGCTTGGCGCTTGTCTAAGTGGGCTGTTTCTGCGATCACTTGCCTACAAACTGGCTCAGAAGCCCTTGCCATCTCAAATTCGAGCTCACTCCACACAGACAGTAGCTGCATCTGCTGCCTTTCTCTCTGGTGTTCCTTTGGAGGACGTTTGCAAGGCAGCCACTTGGTCAACTCCATTGACTTTCATCTCCCATTACAGACTTCTTTGCAGTGACCAGTGAGTTTGTTAATAAATGTTTTCCATATTTCTCTGTTACTATGTGTCCTCATCCTTTCTCTGTGGGGCATGACATTCCCACCACCTATAAGAAAGCTTGCTAGTCTCCCAGCTGTGTGATTTACAGAGACCACAAAGAAGAACAAGTTGCTTACCTGTAACTGTAGTTCTTTTGAGTGGTCATCTGTGAAGTCACACAGACCCGCCCATCCTCCCCTCTATGTCCTGTTCTAATTTCAATCATGCTGCTAATTGTGGCGTCCTTTGGAACTGAGGTAAATGAGTGGGAATGCCTGAGAGGGACTGTTAGGGTGGGCGGAGCTACCACCCAAAAGCCTTACATAACTATTCCAGGAGGTTCTGAGGTGCACTGTACAGGCACAGGATTAACCCAGCTGTGTGACTTCACAGATGACCACTCGAAGAACTACAGTTACAGGTAAGCAACTTGTCCTTCCACATCAGCACAGTTATGTCCACACAGTTAAGTCCCAGTGCTGATCTGTCACTTCAATCAATGGCACTAACCCCAACCCACAAATCACACTAACCCCAAATTAATATTGGGGTCTTAATTCAAAATACTGAAAGCAGATAATGGCCTAAATCTAATGGTCACTCCCAACTAGAGGAAACCCACTCAATGGAATTTGTCAGCATTTAAGTAAATTGCATTGCATTGATTAGGTCTATTCTAGTTTGGACTAACACTGAACTTGGACCAACAAAGTTAATGAAAAAATACAAGAAAGTTCACTTGCACACTAATTTATTACATTCCCCTGGAAACAGCTTGAGTGAAATGCATAATGCATTATTTGCCCTTGCTTGTTCTTGTTTTACCCAACTTTGAACTGTAACTTGTGATGAGAGGTTTGGGGTATCTATAGTGAACAATATGTCTCTCATTTTAAGCATATAGTAAATCAATCTATTAAAAAACTATATATCATTCATGTTCATTATTTCTTTTGCCATGAGAAATTCAGAAATGGAAACTAGATTAGTGCTCTGTGTCAAATCCAGATAGGAACAAATTCTGCTCACCATTTTTTCTTCCTTGGCAGGTGGACTGCGTAGAAACAAACACAGAGGTGCAAAGAGGATGTCAATAATTCCTATAATGGTCATAAGCCATGGAAACCCAATTGCCTTGGCAATGGCACCACCAGCAGATGGACCTTCAGAAATACAAATTGTTTCTTAGATGTCTGAGGGCACACACACAAAAAATAAAAGATCTGGCCCCAAATACCATGTGAATGCAATATATGCTTGAAAATGCATATAGACAAAAACTATGCTAAAACATACCCCTTGAAATCAAGGGAGCATTTTCATGAAACTTCTAGCTCAAAAAGCCCAAATGGCATGACTGGAGCTTCTGTGTTAATACAGTTAGTACTGCTGAAGAAGAGAGGAACACAGGCATTTCTTACTTTCTTCTCTAACCTTAATCACTTGCATTTTCTCTGCAGGTGAACTTTACAAATTTTGTAGCCTGCCAGAAAACTGGCATTGCTTACATTTGTTCTAAGTCCTTTATGTGTCTTTTCGATAATGTTATTACATAATTACACAGTAAAGCCACTAATAAGTATAGATTTCTAGGTGATAAATTAAAATAGATTTTTTAAAAAAGAAAGAGAAACAGCACAAGATATAATTACAGTAAAACTAACAGCAGAAAATAGTGCTAGGATCCAAAACAACTTATTTCATATATAAGAAGGAAATTAAGCTCTTACCCAAAGCAAATCCCATGCAAAATGCAACATCTGCAATTGCATAAACACTCCCATAGACTGAAACATGACGCAAATCAACAAGATAACCCATAATAGGCATCATCGAGGAATCCACCATCCCTGATTATAAGATACAAGCAAAGCCTGCTTTTAACAGCTCTTATTTCCACACTTTAACATTATATCTAAAAGCATATGCAGAGGCAATGAAAAAATAATATTGAATAAATTCATTGTTATGGGAAATATATTGTGTTCAATTTTACTGGTTGGATTTTTTAAAAAAAATTTTTTTTAATGTTGGGATCATATTGGATTTCAATATGATCCCAACAAGAGATCTTAAAAACAGCTGCAAAACCACCCTTCTTGCAGTACCTAATGAAAATTTTAATGCTTCCCCCCCCCCCCGAACTGGAAGAATGGTTTTCAGAAACTTTCAGAAGAGGCCTTGTTCCAAACACCCTCTTTGGCAGAAATCAGATTGATGAAGACAGAGTAGCACATACTAGCACACATGCTTGGAACATCCTCTGCAGGGAGGTTTGTGGGGCCAAATATTTCACAGTTTTTCAGAAAAAAATTAAGTGCAATTTTATATCAAGATGCCTGATAGATCTGAAATTTAATTATCTGTACGTAGTCATTTAGATACAATATGAAGAAAAAGAAAATCCAATCATTAATAGTACTGTATATCCACTGCCGCATTAATGAATAAGCCAAAACAAAATTAACACAGCAACTTGCCATATACATATAATACAACAAAAGTCTCAATGGAAGTTTGTGCTTAGTAATCTTGAGAATCCCCTATGCCATATTTTCCCAATAAACTTAAGAAATCTCTCTCTCTCTGGCTTTTCTTCGCAATCGGAGATTCAGGAAGGACTTATCCCGCGCTTTCTGCAAGCGCGCTGATGACTAAAAAGGCCAATCCAAGATAAACAAGTCCGGTTGCAGAAAGCACAGCAGAAGGTCTCCTTGGGTGATGTTTCCGGGTTGTGATTCTTAATCCAACCATATATATATCACCAGCAAAATCAACAGTAGCTTGGTATATTTTTTCAAGTTTATTGCTATATAATTGCACAAGTATACAGCTGATAAATATTAAATTGGATTTAGAGATTCCTCTCTGTAAATGGAGTACTTCCTTCTTTTACAGAGGCTCCTCACTCAAGGAAGGAGGCAGAGGGGTCATTTTTGCTAGTTTCTCTGCCAGTTCCACTGCAGCCACCAATACCACCTCACACATTGTTCTGGATGGTAACCCAACCCTCCTAGACCAGATTTTCATGTCATGAAGAGATGGAAGGGATTGGAACAATCAGTAGAAATCATCTCCCCTCCTTCTACCCACAACATAATTCAGTTAAAGAGTTCCAGACTATGCAACTCTGGATTCAATCCATTTTCTTTCATTAAAACTTTCATTTTCTTCATAACTTTCTGTGACCCATCTCCTCAAATCTTTCTGTTCTCTTTCTTTTAATCGGGGACCATCTGGATCTCAGGGAAAGCTACATTTCTATTGCTAATGAAATTGAAATATTATCTGGCTTTTACTGCCCTTTGTCCCCAGTCCTCATATGGCGAAGAAGGGGAGTGGTCTCTGCCTGCATTGAGGTCCCTCAATACCATCTTAATTTATAACAGATTAATATCCGAGATAAAATGTAGACCTGTGACTCTAACATCGTCACCTTTTTTAAAAATCTTGTATGGTTTTTGATATCTTTGCTTGATGAAGAAGCCAACAAAGCTACAAAAGCTTGCGTGATTTATTTTATGTTTTGAAGCTGGCCCAATAAAGGTTTTGCTGCTTTGTAGATTTTGGATTTTGTTGTATTTTGCTGCACAACCAACCCCTGCATATGTTTCTTTTAATCAGTAAGTCAAAGTAGCCAGTTATCAGACTTGTAATCTTATGAGAAAGCAAAAAACACAAATAGTGAACAGCATTATTCTAATATTTGAATTTGTTACTCTAATATTGGTTTTATGTTGTTTGTCAGTATTTATATCCCAAAGTTCAGATTTGGCATTATCAATTTTAATCCCTGCTATGATGCAGATGATACTTTAAAGCAAATATATTTAATCTCTTTATACAGAGTGATTCACTCATGGCATTTTTTTATCTTAATCCTATAGATAATTCAGTTAGTGATTAATTAATTTTTATTGATAAAAGTCCATCTCAAAGCATAAAAAAAGTAAAATGCAATTGAAGCAGCAGCAATCACTGTGGTAGTTTTCAAAGAAGTAGCTATTCTTGTCTGTTCCAGAATAAAAAGGAGGAAGGAAGGGGGAGATAAAAAAGAAATGTGGTTTTTATTTTAGCATGAGCTTTTGTGGATATAACCTCACTTATTTGGATGCAGTACTGAGTGGTATTAAGGCCTCAGGTAGAAAACATATTTATACAGATGTGGGATGAAATGTAACAGGATCCAGAAAGATGCAAATCATGTCCCTTGCCCTAATTTTTCAAAGGTCTTAACAATCAAGCCCTCTTAGGCTAGGGCTGAATTTTATCCTGAGCTCTGGAATCACAAGGCCAAAGACTAGAGGAATAATAGGTCCACCTGAGTGGATTCTTATTTAAAATATAACTGTTTTCTATGGTGGTGGGTTTGCGTGCTCTTGTGAGGCAAGAGGGTATGCTGATGGCAGCAGTGCTGCTAGCAGGGTCTCCCATGTCAGACAGGCTTTTGCTGAGGAACCAGACTAAATGTGCCAAACAGCTACTGCACAGCAGCAGCAGTAGTGGTGGTGGGATTTGATACTGGCAGAGGTTCTCTTAGCGGCACCATAGCTAACATTTGATAATACTGTGTAGAAGGGGGCAAGGTAAACCTCTTTTGAATGTCTTTTACTATGAAAATCTTATGAAGAGACAAGTGAAACAGGAGATAGTGCCAGAAGATGAAGCTCCCAGGTCAGATGGCACTCAACAACCTACTGGGGTACAGCAGAGGACAACTATAAGTAGCGTTGTGGCTAATGGCACAACTGGACTCAAGCCATAAGGACATTCAGCTGTTGATGTACTCAGAGGCGAAAGGAAAGTCCAATGCTGCACAACACATATAGGAACATGGAATGTGAGAAGCATCACTCGGGGAAGCGAGACACAGAAAAACAACAAATGGAATGTATAAACATTGCAGTACTTGGGGTGACATTAATATTGACGAGAAATGTAGCAAAATCAGTAAAAGAAAGGATATAATACAAAGTCTGACTGAATCAGATCAGTAAGACTTCATGGAAAACCCATCAGTATTACCATAATCTAAGTTTAAGCTCCAATGGCAGAGGCAGAAGAAGAAATGGAAAGATTTTATGCTGGAGTCTAGGAGGAAATTGATCACACACGAAAGCAGGACTTCTTATTAATGACCGCTGATTGGAATACAAAAGTAGGAAACAGAACAGAATCAAAGGTTGTAGGGAAATCTGGCCTAGGATCAAGAAATGACGCAGGAAAGCAACTGATTGAATTTTGCGAGATCAACAGTTCCTTTATTGCAACCACATTCTTCAAGCAACCAAAGAGATGACTGTATATACATAGACATTATCTGGTGGCCAATATAGAAATCAAATGGACTACATAATTGGAAGCAGAACAGGGAGAAGCTCCATTCTCTCTGCAAAATCAAGACCAGGAACAGATAGTGGCACAGACCATGAACTGCTAAAGAAGAACATTAAACCAACCATTGTGCCAAAATACATCTGAAGAACATCCCTGTAGCAGTTAAAGATAATGTAAAAAATAGATTTGCACTATTAAACCTAATTGTCCAAGAGACAGAAGAACTCTGGACTGAAGCCAGGGACATTGTCAGGGAGGAATGTAAAAAGAAAAAGAAGCCTCAGTGGATGATAGATGAAACTCTTCAATCAGTTAACGGCAGACAAGAAGCAAACATAAAAGGTGGCAGAAATGTCTCAGAACCCTGAATGCAACTGTACATTACTTGTGTGCCTAGACAAGGAGAACTACTATAATAACCAATGCAAAGAAATAGAAGATGACAACACAAAAGGAAAAACAAGAGACCTCTTCCACAAGATCTAAGAAATCAAAGGGAAATTTAAACCAAGAGGGGGGATGCTCTAGGACCAGCAAGGGAACACATTACATGGCCAAGTAGAAATTAAAAACTGATGGAAACAATACACTGAAGAGCTACACAAAAGAGGTGAAAGGATGACAGATTCATTCAAGGAAAAACCATTTAAAGATGAATCTACCATTTTAAAAAGTGAAGTGGAAGCTGCATTCAGGGCACTTGCAGGAATAAATAATCAGGAACAGATGACAAACCAATAGAGCTACTTCAAGCTACAGTGACAGAATCTACTCTGGTTCTAACTAAAATCTGTCAACAAATATGGAGAAGAAAAGAATGGCTCACAGATTGGAAATGCTCAACATACATTGCAATCAATCCCCAAGAAAGGGGACACCAGGGATTGTAGTAACTACAGGACCATTGCATTTATTTCCCGTGCAAGCAAACTGATGCTAAGAATTCTTGTACAACAAAAACTTTGACCATATACGGAGCAAGAAATGTCAGATATCCAAACTGGGTTCAGGAACAGAAGAGGCACTAAGGATCATATTGCAAACATATGTTGGATAATGGAGCATACCAAAAAAATTCAGAAGAAAAAGCCTGTGCTTTATAGATTATAGCAAAGCCTTTGATTGTGCAGATCATGAAAAGCTATGGATTACGCTTAAAGAAATGGGTGTACCACAACATTTGATTGTCCTGATGTGTAACCTGTATTTGGAGCAGGAGGTTACCATCAGGACAGAATATGGAGAAATGAAATGGTTTTCAATTGGCAAAGGGGTGGAGGCAAAGGCTGCATTTTATCAGCCTATCTGTTTAACTTTTATGCTGAATGTACCATGTGTAAACCAAGATTAGACTCAGAGGAAAAAGGTGTGAAAATTGGAGGAAGGAACATCAACAGTTTAAGATACGCAAAAGACACCATACTGCTAGCAGAAAATAGCAAAGACTAGGAACGATTACTGAAAAAAGTCAAGGAAGAAAGTGCAAAGGCAGGCTTACATTTCAACATTTAAAACAAACAAAAATAATGACAACAGATGATTTACATAACTCTAAAGTAGATGAGGAAAACATTGAAATAGTTCGAAATTTTCCATACCTTGGCTTAGTCATTAATCAGAATGAAGACTGCAGTCAAGAAATCAGAAGACTAGGGCATGGAAGGGCAGCTATGAAGGAACTAGACAAGATCATGAAGTGTAAAGATATATCATTGAATACTAAAGTTAGGATTGCCCATGCCATCGTATTTCCCATGTCTATGTATGGTTGTGAAAGCTGGACATTGAAGAAAGCTAATAGGAAGAAAATCAACTCATTCCAAATGTGGTGCTGGCGAATAGGTCTACAGATGTCATGGACTGCTTAAAAGACAAATAAATGGGTCCTAGAGCAAATCAAACTTGAACTCTCCCTAGAAGCCAAAATGACTAAAATGAGACTGCCATACTTTGTGTCATGAGAAGACATGACTCTCTAGAAAAGACAATGCTTGGTAAAGTAGAAGGCAGTAGAAAAAAAGGAAAACCGCACTCCAGATGGATAGACTCAATCAAAGAAGCCACAGCCCTGAGTCTGCAAGACCTGAGCAGGGCTATTGATGATGGAATGTCTTGGAGGTCTGTCATTCATATGTTGCCATAAGTCAAAGTCAACTTGACAGCAGAGATCTTTCTGTGAAGGATTTCTCAAATTAAATTTCATATTTATTCTCAGAATCTTCTAACAGTATATACTACTACCATTTATTTATGCCTTGGAAAATGAAAGGTTGTGCTGGATTTAAAAGTGGTAGTTGTGGGCTAGAGTCAGTTATTATTTAGAGCTATGTTTTCTTTGCAGTTACAAAGAAAGCTGCATGGGTGATTTATCAAAATAAAAATCCTGTATAGTAGTCAGTGTCAAAATATCATAGTATAATCTTTACACCTTGATTAACAGCTTGTTTGTTTTTACACAATGCCCATTAGATATCGAATTATACTGTCTGTCAACTCCTGCAGTATATAATAAAAATATGTATTTAACTTTACTGCAGTAAGCGCAGGAAAAATACTGTAGAATGAATTCCCTATGGGATTTCTTATGTATTTTGCCCGATTGCCAACTGGCTAACTACAAAGCTGGGTGTATTTGCTTCTTTTGTATAGTCCAAGCTATAGGAATGATTCCTTTTTGAAAGGAAGCAGTGGCTGAAAATGTATGTAAAATTGATATTGATTTTTCTGTAAGTCTGCCAAGATTTTTTTTTCCAGTGTTCTCTATTCTTGGGGGTGGGGGAAGGCAAAGCCATAGTTCTCCATGGAGAGCAGTAACCCTGCTGACTGCAAGGTCCTTCCTAGACAAATGTTATCATTGACAGTGCTGTTCACCTGCTCGCAGAGAGAGCTCCTGGATTCAGAGCCAACATCTCCAAAACAGGCATCCAGCAAAGTCCTGGGGTATAACCAATACAACCAATCCCTTTAGGCTTAGTAGAACCCATTCCCTTTTTCTCTTTTCTTACAACGTTCCAGCCTGGTTCATGTACAACCAGCTATTACCTAAAATTATGAGCACCAACAAACATCCCCAATATCCATCCATCTAGAAGGCCCACTTCACCCCAGGGTCATGCACAAACAGTTGATGTCAGAGGTGGGCAAATTGTGGCCCTCCAGATGTTGCTGAGCTACAACATCCAGCATTTCTCACCATTGACAATGCTAGTTAGGGCTCTTGGGAGTTGCAGTGATATCTGCAAGGGTATACTTTGCCCACACCTCATCTAGGGCACTGGCCCCCAAAGGAAAGATTGATACCCCAAGTTTTGTCACTGACCTGAGCACAGAATGATCAATTTCACTTTCATGTGAATCAACAAAATCCTCTTGTTACTTTACTGTCTTTTGCTCTGGCCTTTGTCTGATGTGACAGACACCTAAGTCTATACCACCTATGCCACTGTACTGCAAATATGTATATGTTAAAGTAAAAGCCTGACAGCAATTCACTGCAGGAAATGGTTGGTGCTGCTCAGTTCAGTACATGAACTCTGCTCCTCCTTGTTTCCATTTTATCCATGAACAGCAACACAGAGGAAATGTGGCGGCAACACTTCCTGGACTAGGAAGTGCAGAACTCAAACACTAGGCAGGTCTTAAGAATTCCATTATTAGAATTTCCAGGAAGTTTCCGAAAGTAGCATTTTGATTTATAGAAAGCATTGGAGCAAAGGCTGACCAGGGACATTTTCAGACGATCCTTGCCGTGCAAGGATAGCGCGGGAGAGCTTCGTTGCAGCAGCGCGGCAAGGGTCGATTTCAGACGACGACGTCCCTGCTGCAAAATCGTCCGTCCCTCTTGCGCTTAGGCTTGGAGCCTGCCGTGCTATATTCAGCAAGATTTTATTCACGGAGGTTGTCCAAGCCTAAGTGCAAGAGGGAAGGACGATCTCGCAGCAGGGACGGCGGCGTCCGAAATTGACCCTCTGCCACGCTGCTGCAACAAACCTCTCCCGGGCGATCCTTGCATGGCAAGGATCGTCTGAAAATGTCCCAGCTATAAGAAACAGTAAAAAAAAATCTAAGTTTCCCTACACAGGTGATAGTGATAATTTTAATGTGTTGATAATGTGGAACAGAATGAACAGCAAATGCAAACCAATAAAGTTTAAAGACAGTAACTTGAGCAGTATCTACAGCAATGGATAATGTAGCAAGTCTCTTTGGGTGGGGGCTTTCCAAACTCTGATTAAAGTACAGATTCTGTACAGTCCTGTGAGTACAATGCATAACTTTCTCGGTCAAATTCCCATCAAAATAGAATGTGTTTTCCTTACCAATGGCAAAGCCAACCCCAAAATTTGGCACTATGAGTCCATATATGTTTTTAGCAAGTGGTACCTGCAGGAGGAAGAAACAGAGTGTTAGATTGTACAATATGCTTTTCATTTGATTACTAGCAACTGTTCAGTGCATCTGAACTTTTAACATTCTGTGTCCAAAATGGGTCAAGATGTGCAGAAATATAATTATAGCTTTAAGGTATCTATATATATAAAACTCTTGGGTATGTTTCCTTTCCCAGTGTGCTGATTGGCTGCTTAGGAAACATACCCAACCAATCCCCTTCCTCCTCTCATTCCCTCAGCTAATCACTGCACACATGCAAATTCCCTCTCCACCTCACAATCCACTCCTGCCACTCAATCTGCATCTATACCCCCAGCCTCACAAGGGCTCCTCCCTCAGCCACTCACCACCTATATGTAAAACAATGCAAATTTTTTTTAAAATAATACCACGTAGCTGAAGCATGTGAAAGGATTCTGAGAAAAAACACATAAAACATTTTATGAAATGTATGAATAAATATATAAAATGAGTTATTCATTTATAACCTTTACAATCTCCTATAATGGCCTATGTTACGCCAGGTACAGCTATCCTAGTTATACTGTATTTGATGGCCTAAATGCCCTAAAAGCACCAGATGTTGTCTCGTCTTGGAAGCTAAGGGCTCATCTACATGATCCAGAATACACTGGCACCCCACTAGCATAAACTGGCTGCAGAGTTGCCCCATTCTGCACTCGTAACATCAACAAAACAGACCGGATCCAAACAGGAATGCCAGCCCATCACTGCAGCTGCCACCACCATTTTGTTTGCTAACTCAGAGGCAGGAAGGGGGACCGAAACATGTAACTGAAAACCACCTGCATGTGATCAGTCACATGTTGCGGGACTCCTGCCTGGCTTCTGGGAGAGCCAGGGAGATGGTAGCAACAGTGAGGGGCAGAGTGCCAGGTGGGCTCATGTGGACATGCAGGGCCCAATCTGGGTTTTGGCCACCTATAATGGAGTAAACTGAGTATTATTCTATAATGTTATATCAGGCCCTACCCCAGCTTGCCCCCATCTCAGCCCTGGGTGTGGTGAGGACTACCTGGGGGCAGAACAGGGAAAATGCCCTGCATCATATGGACTGCAGGGCTCTGAGACAGGGGCAAGATGGGGTATTTAGCCCATGTAGATAAGCCTTAAGCAGGGTCAGCTATGGTTAGTACTTAAATGGGAGATGGCCAACAAATACCAGGTGCTGAAGGCTATATTTCAGAGGAAGGAACTGGCATAACTACCTCTGAGTAGTCCTTGCTCAAGAAAACTCTATGAAATTCATGGGGTCTCCATAAACAATAGACGAATTGAAGGCAAATACACACATTATCCTGTATTTAGTAAATTACAATATTCATCCATTCTGAGCCTTCAAATAAGGGAATTGTTGCTGTAACATTACATTACACTGAAATCAGTAGAGTCTGACACTACAGCTCCCACAACTACTTAAGCGCTTGCTACTAATGTCGTTGTTTTGCTTTCTTGCAAGGTAGCCAACAGGCAGAAACATATTACACACATACTTCAACTCCCATGAAATATCCACTATCTCATCACTAAAGAACTCTAGGGGTTGCCTAGATGAGAAGATATAATGTGGACTGCTGCGCATTAATACAAATTTGCAGCAGCATTCATTTCTCTCCATGGTCCTTTTGGCAAAATCGCTGGTATGCAAAACTATCTGTGTTTGAAATGCATACACAGTCATGCCTGCAAATCAAGATGGTGGCCAAGAGTGAATTACTCACATTATTATTCTCCACAAGTTGTTGCCACTGCACAGTATTTTTTAAAAAAAAGCTGTAGTTCAAAGGTGCACAAGTATGACCTTCTGCTTGAAAAAGTTGTTTGTTGCCCCAGTGCAGCAAAAAAAAATGCATAGTCAATAACACAAAACTCCATAATGGTGCTTCCGGCCACTTCATTGCCGGAAAGCCCAGCCCCAGCACATGCCCGACCAATCACCTTTCCACTTCCGCCCTCGCTGAGAATGCACTTTGCTGCAAATCGGATGTTCAAACAAGCGGGAATGCGCATTTCCACTGATTATTTTAAAAACCTTGGGAAAAGCCACAAAGGCTTTTCTTCTGAAGTTTTGGAGTTTGTGGCCTCTCTCCTTCTGAATACAGCAAATCTCGGTCAGATCTCATTGGGACAACAGGTATTCTCTGTGAATTCTATTAAGATTATTTTCACTGTCTAGACAACCCCCTGGTCATCATTGTGTCCTCTAAAGCTATAATGAGAGGGCTCATTTTCACTTGTCTTAATTTCTTATGCACATGTAATGTAAAACCTCCACTGGCTAAAGATATACATGTGATTCCTCTTTCTCCTGAAATCTCTCTCACATTAACATTCATATGTGATTCAAAAGATGCAGAAATGCTCATATCTGCTTCTGCAAGCCTAATATCTGAGCATTTGGTATGCAGCAATCACGCCTATTCCATACCAAATGTCAGAGGACCATCTACTGGGAGAACGTCTGGAATGGTTCCTGCTCCTTCCCCATCTCCCTGGGCAGGCTGAGCAGTGCGCTCACAAGTAAACCTTCTCTTATGATGGCTGGCAGTATTTTATTCACATTGTCTTGCATAAAAGCAGGAGAATGCCCAGGCTTCTATATGCCTTCAGCACGTTTAATTCAGACCCTGAATTTTCTTTTCCAAGATGAATAAAGTTTGTGTCCTATTGTTATTGTTATGCACCTTCCATCTGACTCTGATTTATGGTGATCCTATCATATGGTTTTATTGCCAAGATTTATTTAGAATGGTTTCTAAATACTGTGTCCAAATTTAATGGTGTGCACACAAAGCAGCAACCACAACACAAGAATAACTATATATAACAGAACTTGATCTTTTACTTACACACAAAATGCTTATTCCTACTATAATCATCCCAATTAGAGAACAAAGCCACCTATCAAAGAAGAAATTTTTTAGACATTAAAATAAATAGACACTAAGCATGTGTTTTCTTTGAGTAGTATTGTAATTAATAAGATAAATGTAGTAACATGACTAAAATAAAAAAATTCTCTTATTCAATTCATTGTATGTTTTTCATCCACCAACTATTTTAAGGAATAACACAAAATTACAGTATAACTCTAAGGAATTAGATATACTTAAATACAGCATATTACCGTCCTATTTTGTGTGCAAGGACCCCAAAAATATTAGTTCCAATCAGATAAGAGACGCTAGCTGGAATGAAAGCAACGCCTGAAAAATATAAATGGGATATCTTATCAGGAATGGTTTCAGTGAAGCACTGGAAAAAGTAATAAATTCAGGCATAGCAGTTTTGATTAGAACACATCTAATAAAGGTTTACAGCATGAACCAAAAAATCTAATATCCGGTTTATTTCAAGCCTTTTGTCAGATCTAGCAAGATTATCCATCAAATTTAGACCATTATTATGCTTTAAACAGAATACTCACTATCAGATGCACTCCCTTGGAGGAAGGGAGTATATGTGTCCACAAAACAAAGAAAATACGTTCTAGATTAAATATCTGTTTTAAACTTTGTAAAAGGGAATAAATTAAAATAAAGATCACAGAGTAATTCAATGGCACCCATCATAAATGGTTCTCATAAAAATAATTTTGCGAGTTGATATTTGCAGGAAGAAATCCTACATCAGTGTTGCAAAAGGTAAATCTCCACCTGTAGTTACACATGTTATGTAATATGTTGAATGGCAAAGTTGTGTGGCTGAATGCCACCCAAATGTGCAACCAAATGCACAGCTAAATGCACATATATATTCATGTACACTACACATGCATCAGCATGCACATTTGTATGTATAATGGTACCACATGCACAACTCTGCTTCCAGAGCCATGAACTGAATGCAGATGTTCCTCACTAGACAAAAATGTCCAACCACTTCTGTAGGGGAAATTATGCATGCATAAAACACCAACACTGACCACAGAATAACAACCCAACTTTTTTAAAAAAGGAAACACATTAAAATATCTATTATAATTCACACTGGAATAGCAATCCTAGCCTCAGTCAGAAGTCAACTGGTGAGCCTTAAGAAGTAGTGTAAGTGCTGCTCTGCAGTGAATATGGAAGTATATTGGTGGGCAACACCTACAACATAAGAAGCTTTGCTAATATGACATGTTTTACCAAAACTGGCCCACCAACACAACTGGAGGAAGCCGGGTACAGGAGGAGCATGACAGCCGTAGGCAGTGAAGTTGCCATGTTTAAGGTCACATTGTTATGCCCCAAAATAGCTGTTCCCATTGACTACATGGGAGGAATTTTAAAAAATCACTGCAGTCCTAACTACAATGAAACAGGAAGGCAACTGATATGGTCACTGCTTCCTTAGTAGGTCTCCTATATTTTCCTACCATAATTAAACAGAATGAACTGTTCATGTGGCCTCATGTTCACCTCTGCCCACCTTTTCTTTTTTAAAAAACCTTAACAACTGTTAAAAATATTGTTGTGAGGACAAACATGTTTTTCAGCCAACTTCATATGGCCCAACTAAATCTATGTCTTCTGAAACATCAGGAGTGGTAGCATGGTACACTGTATGTGAGCTAACGCCTGTTTTCTAATAGTGGTAACATCAATGTTGTTTCTGTGAACTAAAGAATGTGTATTCTAAACGTTCCAGGTGTCAATTTATTGGAGGTCACTATAGTGTACTAAACAGTATGCTGGACTTGAACCAGGAAGACTGATTTTCAAAATTAATTCAGTTAAGCCCTGGAAGCTCACTGGATGACCCTGAGGCAATCACTACTTCATCTGGCTGTTAGAAAGGTGAAATGGGGAATACCCCTAATGTTATTCCCTGAGCTGCTTCTCATAAGGGAAAGGACAAATGTAATAAATAAGTGATCTTAATTTTGATCAAGTTATGTCTGTTTTTTATATACAATGCACCTGCATAATGACAGCAAAATATCACTGAGCTAAACATATCTGTTAACCAGAATCTGAAAGCAAGGAATGTAGATAAAAACTGACTTCTTCGCATTCCCCCCAACTGTACTCTCTTTCGCACTACACAACTATAGCAAGCCCCAGGATTCTATAGGATGAAACCATGGGAGTTAAAGTGGAATCATAGCAAAATAATTATGTAGCATGAAAAGGCCCTACATCTCATTTATGATATTGTCTAAGGAGATTTTCACATGGGGAAAGTAATCCCCGGGGAGATAGGGAGAGAAATGGTGCTGTTCTGGTTGTAGCGCCCTGTTTCACACGCCCCCTTCCTTCTCCCGATCTCTTGTCGTCCTCTCTCCGTCCTGCTTCCATTTCCCTCCTGCTATGTTCCACAATTTTTTACTAACGAAGAACTTTCGTTAGTAAAAAATAGCAGGAGGGAAATCGAAGCAACATGGAGGGAGGACAACGGGAGATCGGGAGAAGGAAGAGGGCATGCAAAATGGAGCGCTGCAACCGGAACAGCCCCATTTCTCTCACAATCTCTCTGGGGATTACTTTCCCTGTGTAAAAATCTCCTAAGTCTGATGTGAAGACTCTGCCCCCCACTTTCCTTCCTCCAAATCTGCTCTAGAAAGTGTCCCAAAGAGTGTACAGAGGGGTTGCACAAGAGGAGGGAAAATCTGTGCTACCAGCTGTTCCCACTCCACCAGCAGACTGACAGCATTGCATATAAATGCACTATGCATTAATTATATTGCATCTATTTTGTGCTTACACATTTGAGGAAAAGTCCTCATGGGGGGAAGCAGGAGATGGACAAAAATCTAAAAATGTTTAGCAAGTCTGATTTAGGCAATTTATTTCTGTTTCTAACTGGATTCTGCTCTGACTCGTATGCACTGGATACTGGCTGAGCCCAGTCACTGCTGATGTAACATGAAGCTGTGTACATATTCTCCTTGATTGTGATAGCATATAAAGCATAAAGGTAACAGTATCTGTTTACAGATACAGTATACATTCAATTAGCTAGAGATAAATTTTAAAAACAAAATGCTACTATCTGTGATTTCAAAGTTCTGAGATGTCTGTCACAAACATTATCAGGATTTTCAACAACAACAAAAACACCCAACACAATAATCAAAGAAAATACTTTATCACACTTTACCAAGTTGCCATTTTCTTGAACACATTGTCTCCATCATCCAAATGGGTAATGCTGGTTCCAGCATAGCAATTGCCATATTTGAAAAACATATTGATCCTTGAAGAAAGATGGAAAATAGATTGCTGGAATTATTTCACTTAAATTCTAATCAACAGTTGGAAAGGGCAACATTGACAAAAATAAAATGTGTTCTGAAGACTTGCCTGTCAAATATACAACATCGATTACATCTAAATTGCTAGGGTGGGAGGAAAGTCACATAAACCTGTAATTTTATGTACACGCTAGCTGCACAAAAATATAAACAATGAAAGGTTACACTGTTTTAAAGGAGGAAACACAGATGATTTCAGTGTCTGATGACATTCAGAAAGCATGTTAAATCCTGGTATGGATAATGCACAATTTCCACAGGAGACCTACCACTGGCTCTAAAATGCCTGGCTTCTATACCCTCTCATTGTAATCGAATAATCAGCTCCACCTGTGTTTTGTTTTGAATTTTGTTCTTTCACAGTTAATGTCTGCCTTGTGTTATCTCACTTCTCTGTCATTTGGATGAGAACAATAAGAAAACTTAAGACTTTGCCTGTGTCTGAATCCAAGTCTAGTTGACAAAGCCCTGTTGCTGTACTAGAAAGACTGATAGCTATCAGAGCTAAGAGCAGATTCAGGCCCACATTTAGGTACATGTGTTGATGCTTGTGGAATGCACTCACTATGTGGCATGCTATAAAGCAAGATTTTCTGAGAAATTAAGAACATCCAGGATGAAATACTAAACTCATCTACTAGGAAGTAAACCTCATTAAAGACCAGGAGGATTACTTCCAGGTACGCATGTATAAGATTGACTTGCTAATGCTGTAACTTGAAAGTACATGCCCAAATTCACCCTACTTTTTTCACATCATAAAACGGTGGCAGAGATCACATCCCCCCCTTCCACTTTTGCTCCACATTCCCTTTATTGTCCAGAAAAAAAATATTCTACATGCTACATACAGTACACCTTGGCACCAAAGGAATGAATCATAAAATGTTTACATGTGTACTGCCTCAGTCTCCACTATAGTTTAGCCTCTGGTAAAATAGTTATACAACTCCTTTAACAGGAGGCCAGCTCACCATGTATTTAATAAGACAATGGTCCAATAACTTTGATGTGCCTCTTTTATTCAAAAGAATCTGTGATAAACCATGTAAGGGACATGGGCTCAATAGTATTGAACAATACTCATTTGACTTCACCTCTGGACTTCTTGATACATTTTCAGTGTACAATGGGCATGTGTGTTTATTTAGCCATGTCTACATACCATAATATACTTTCCATCAGAATTACAACATGTACATGTGGCAAAATAGTGTGTATACTCTGTATGCATAGCTTTTTATTCATTCCTGAAAATGCAAGATATTTGTCTTATGTGAAGAAGTTCTGAATATATGAACTACAGTTGTCCCTTCACATTCGCTGGGGTTTGGTTCCAGGACCCCCCGTGAATACCCAAATCCGTGAATACTCAAGTCCCATTATATACAATGGCAGAGCAAAATGGTGTCCCTTATATAAGATGGCAAAATCAAGGTTTGCTATTAGGATTGTTATTTTTTTAAGAATATTTTTCAAGCCGTGAATACTCAAATCCGTGAATGTCAAATCCGTGAATGTGGAGGGACAACTGTACTTCTCTAACTTGTCCTCTTGCATACTAACTGCTGAATTCACTTCAAACATATGTTTATACAATTTTGATAACAATCAAAATCTCCATAGACTCATGCTGCAGCCATTTGAAGCTCAAAGATCTTTTTATCTTTAAAACCTAAGTATAATATGTCTTAAACCATAGCAAAAATTATTTCTTCTGGGAAAAGACACTCATCACACAGTTCAGCAAAAAAATGACCACTGCTGTCATTCTTTGTTCAAATATGCCAAGATGCATTAGCTTATGTATGCACAATCCCTAAAACAACATTGTGGCCTCACTAGGGCTGTAATCCTGAGGGCAAGAAGCAAGAATTCAGTGCTGCTCTTACAATGAAAGATAAAGTATTACATCTAATGTAATCTTTCCACCATCATTTGTACCTGAAAAACTCATATGTCTACAAGCACAATGAAGTACTCTTGCCCTAGCCAAAGAAACATATCTGAAACTTGAAAAGCAAACTTCTACTAGAAAAATTATCATACTTTACCACAATAGAAGAATGTTGTTCTAAACCATGGAAAGATTTGAGATACAGATTAAAAGTTCTAATTTAGACTTAATACACTTAAGCAGAAGGAAAGAATATGAATACAGCAATACATTAGCAGAAAACATCACAGTTTCTCTCCAGTAGGCACCTGACTCAACTCCATTAGAAGACAGCAGTATGCTTAGTAGAAGTAATCACAGCAAGAAGCAAAACATGTTTGCCTGTTACTTTATTATTAAGAAGTAGGCTGGTATTCTGTATCAGCTACTAGGGGCTTATCTACACTGGCCAGAATGTGCCACCTTCTGGCTGGAGTATTCTGCCTCTGCAACTGGCCCGTATCCCCCACCCACCCCGCCACATTACCGGGATGAAATGGGCAGAAGTCTGCATGCACACACTGGCCTATATCTGTGGGCACCTCCACTGCTATTGTGCATCATACTCTGTGAAGACATGGAGGAGGCCCTCAGCATGTGATCAAGGCTGATCACATACAAGGGCCTTGATCATGTGCTGGGAGCCTTCAGAGAGACACCAGCAGCAGCATCTGGCGATACAGCCTGACATGCAGGTACGGACCATGTGTTCCTACACCAGACCCACCCGGGTTTTCCCACATGATGAGTTTTTTTCTGGGGGTGGTGTTGAAGCATTTTAAATGGGCTTCCCCCAGCTTTGCCTGAGATGTCATCAGGACTATCTGGAGGCGAATCGTAGCAAGAGCCCTGCATCGTTTGGACTGCAGGGCTCTAACATTGGAGCTGGAGCGTGTCCAGAGGAGGGAGACCAAAATGTAAAAGGTATGGAAACCATGCCATATGAGGAGCGGCTTAGGGAGCTGGGTATGTTTAGCCTGGAGAAGAGAAGGTTAAGAGGTGACATGATAGCCATGTTTAAATATTTGAAGGGATGTCATACTGAGGATGGAGCAAGCTTGTATTCTGCTGCTCCAGAGATTAGGACATAGAACAATGGACTCAAAGTACAGGAAAAGAGATTCTGCCTAAACATTAGGAAGAACTTCCTGACAGTAAGAGCTGTTCGGCAGTGGCATGCACTGCCTCAGAGTGTGGTAGAGTCTCCTTCTTTGGAGGTTTTTAAACAGAGGCTGGATGGCCATCTGTTAGGAATGCTTTGATTGGGTATTCCTACATGGCAGGGTTGGACTAGATGACCCTTGTGGTCTCTTCCAACTCTATGATTCTATGAACACTGATGGTGGTGGAAGCTGGGGTAATTGCCCATCTAGACAACCACTTAGTTAAGTATACTTAAATAACTCATCCTGGCCCACCACGCCAAACCTGAGAAATAATTCACTCATACTCCACTGGTGGAATGGTCCTCATTCTCCACATGCATCTGATGCTCTGTAAAGTAGGTTGGGGGGGCATATGGTCATTAGTGTCAAAATAGTGACTAAGTAGTGATTGTGAATGGAAGAGTTACCTAGATTTGCTCATCTGTAACTGTTCTGGGGGGCAGGGCAGGATACTGAATACTGGCCTTGGCATCCATGTATTTGTTAATTACAAGTGCTGTACAAAGCCATAAAATTTTGGGCCAATGCCAGTTAGCATTAGTGAAGAATATAATCTTTTTTATGATAACATCAAGTGAAACTTTCCCCAACAAAGAGCAGCAGTGATGGGAAAGATGTAGACTTGTTCTATATCAATGTATAAAACTATTAAGTCTACATGAATTATCAATAATAAAGGCTTGAATCCTATTTTGTAAACTCAAGCAAACAAGAAGCAGTAAAGAAAAAGCTCATCTTAAAAA
Source organism: Gambelia wislizenii (assembly GCA_030847615.1). Lineage (NCBI taxonomy): Eukaryota > Metazoa > Chordata > Lepidosauria > Squamata > Crotaphytidae > Gambelia > Gambelia wislizenii. The sequence continues at coordinate 92,981,797 of JAUMIR010000003.1, read as the reverse complement.
CTATAACTTCTATAGAATGGTGTGGGTCAGTTTTTGATCACCTGTAGCAAAACTTACATAGACTAGAAGGTGTCACTAACATACTAACATCCTAGTTACTGTGTGACACAGGAGAGAGAAAGGGAGAAACAGCAATGAAATCAGCAGTAGCAGCAGCATTCTTTTAACTATATGCTAACTTCCAGAATCTGGAGTACATACACATCATCTGGACAATGCTCTGTTAGAACAATACAAGAGAATTGTAAACTGAATGCCACAAACCTAGATTTTCAGACTGGGACAAAAATAGCATCCCCATCTTGCTATCTCCTCTCCTGAACACCTCCCAACCTTGTCCCAGCACCATAACGAACAGTTTCAAACCTACCTTGATCGCACGATTCTCCCTCCCCCTCAGCAGCCCAGGAGTGAATGCAGCTCTCTGGAGCTGCATTCACTTTCTGGTTTCAAATCCCAGGCCATTCTCACAAGAGGATGAGTGCGGGGAAAATTAAAAAATAAAAAGTCAAATACAAGTTAAAAAATGACAGCAAGCACAAAAACACACTTAAAAAATACCAAGTAACCTGGGAAGGGTATACAAAAGGGTGTCATTTACCTGGATGTCCCGATAGTACCTGGAAGTATTCTGGAACTGACCTCCCACTGACACTCACATTGTGCCAGCATAACAAGGCACCTTTTCACACGCCCATCATTCTGTTACAGAAATGGAACAGATGATCTATTCACAACTTGGCCAATGAATTAAAAAGAGTGATGGTGGAACCGGACCAGCATGGGAGCATGACGACTCAGAGATGACGAAGTCTGAAAGGAAAGCCCTTTCGCGATCTCCCGGCGTCCTTGTCACACCATATTTACAGTGTCTGATAATCTCCTTACTGTGTTAATATTTACTTTTTATTTCTAGAAAAAGAAATCATTTATTCTATTCTCTCTCTCTAGCACCAGAAATTTCAGTTGAAAAAACCTGACAAAGATTCACCTGAACCCTTTTATAACTTGGGCTGTGCATATGGAGTACTGTCAAATGACTACAGAAAAATGTCTGATGCCTATAGTTTATCTTCCTACAGCAGTCAGGTATTAAAGCTCAGCTTTAAATAAAGAATCTTCTTTTCTTTCCTTCAAAATATCTTAGATTTCATAATATTATTTATCTCTTAATGTATCCCCATCCACCTACTGAGCCATTCGGTCATCTAACACTGCTTTCTTTCCTTAAAAAAAAAAAAAAAAAGCTTATCCAGTCAGGAGGAGAAAATAACAGTGTGTGATTTTGATGCCTAATTATTTGGAACCAATAATATTTTGTTTCAAATAGCTGATTAAACAAGTTATATCCCAACATAATTTCACAAAATGAAAATATGCAAATTAAATATAAACAAAAAGAAGTTACCTGCACTTTTAGTTGTAATTTAAATTAAAGGAACTTTAAGTTGGTTGGAACTAACTTGCTTCATTAATTTCAGGGACACAAGCATAACTACGTAACTAATTCTGGATTGTGACTTTCTGTTCTAACCTTCTAGTCATGCGAAGTTGCCTGATTTCATAATTGCCCAGTCCAGTTCTTCTAGTATCAAACAATCTTGTACAAGACCAGCAGGAAAGCTGTATTTGTAAACTAAGTTGCAGCAGATTTACTTGACAAGACCTTTTCATGGCAAATGCCAACAGCCATCAAAGTAAGTATTTAGCTCTGAAAAGACATCATCTGTGCTATATTGTGTCTCTAGTAGTGATGACTCTAACTTTTTTTTATCCAAGCAGTGCAATGACTTGGCATGTTCTACTGCACATAGAACACAGTAATTTGTGGTTCAGCTTTTGTGCAACAAACTAATATTTCAGTTTTGCTGGAATTAAAACTCATACACTTTATAGGTGAGGGCTAGGAAGAGGTGCAAGGGCAAAGAGACGCCAATGAACAGAGAGTTCAGGGGGAAAGACAAAATACTTCTCATAGAATTCAAGGAGAATACCTTTTGTCCCAATGGGATTCCACATCATTTCACTGTATTCGGAAGGGGGGGGGCAAAAACTCCAAATACTCCCTGGGAAAAGCCTTCACGTCTTTTCCCGTACTTTAAAAAAACTCCAAAGGAAATGTGCATTCCTGCTCATTGGGACAACCGATTCGCTTTGCTGTGCATTCCCGATAGGAGCCAAAGTGGAAAGCTGATTCGTTGGACATGTGCACGGGGCAGAGCTTTCCAGAAAGGCAGTGCCGAGAACCACCATGTTGGATTTTTGCTATAGTGATTGTGCACTGAGGCAACAAAATAGCCTTTTTTCCTATTTATTTAAGCAGAAGGTTGCACTTCTACACCTTGGATTGCTTTTAAAAAGTACTGTTCAGCAGTTGCAACTGGTGACAATAAAAACATGAGTAATTCACTAACACACACCATCTTGATTTGCAGGCATGCCCATTTGAACAATGCATATAGCTTCGCATGCCTCTAATCTTGGGGGAAAAAAACTAGTGGAGACAATGAAAGCTGTTGTGAATTGGCGTTAGTGCACATCAATCTACATTTTATTGCCTCGTATAGATGAGCCCTGTGTCTGTAGTAGTGAAGACTCTAACTTTGTTCATCCAAGCAGTGCAATGACTTGGGATGTTCTACTGCATATAGAATACAGAATTGTGGTTCAGCTTTTGTGCAACAAACTAATATTTCAGTTTAGCTGGAATTAAAACCTCATACACTTTATCAGTGAGGTCTAGGAAGAGGTGCAAGGGCACAGAGACTCCAACAAACAGAGAACCCAGAGGGAAGGAGACTAATAGAAAGTTGCATAATGGTAAATAGACTGCAGGGAGAAGAAAGGGTAGACAGAACGAGACTGTTCTCCTTTAAGAAACTTTTCACCCTTACTAATATTCTCATTGAGGAACAACAAGGAAAGGTTGCAGTCTTTAGGGTTCTTCAATATATTAAAAAGGAATCAGTGATTGAAATGTATAAATTAAACATACAATTGAAAAATTGAATAAAGAAATGTTTTTCTCCTATTTTGATAATACTATTTTTATTTATTTTATTTATACCCCAGCTCTTCAGCTACAAAGGCTCTCACAGCGACTTACAAATTGTTAGCAATAGCACTTACACTCCTACACTGCTTTATAGTGCTAGGCACTCTCTGAGCTGTTTACAATGTGTTAGCTAATTGCCCCCACAAGCTGGGTACTCATTTTACTGGCCTACAAAAGGATAGAAGGCTGAGTCAACCTTGGAGCCCTGCAGGATCAAACTTACAACGTTATGGCTGCAGTACCAGCATTTAACCAGTCCACCACCAGGGATCCCTATTAGAAAGCAGGTTCATTCAGTGAATCTCCTGGGTATATAAAAAAGAATGACACCTTCACACAATCCATGGGTAAACAGTGGTATTTGTTACCAGAAGAGGTTATGATGGCCACCACGCTGTACAGCTTTAAACTAGGTCTTGCCAAATTCATGGAGAATAAGGCTATTGATTGGTATTAGTCATTATAGTATGCTTTACCTTCTCTAGCAGAGGCAACATGCCATGTGCTTTATCTGAAGAAAATTCCAGGTTCAATATTTAGCACTTCCAGGTAGGGCAGGAAAACAATTCTGCCTGAAATCCTTGAGATTTGTTGTCTGCAATGCCAACAATACTGAACTAGACTACCCCATGGTTTGACTCAGCATATAGCACTTTCTGATATGCCTATATCTCACTGCTGGTAGGTGCCCAAGTGCTATAGCTATTGATGTTTGAATCAAACATAATTTGCCCCACGTGTGTTTTACCAAGTCAGGGGGTCTCATCCACACATTGGTCTTTCCAGTTTTTTTTTTTCCTGATGGTGAATTTTGTTTGAATATAGTACACAAAATAATATATTTTTAGAAAACGTATATCCATTACATATGTATAAATATGCTTCTTACTTTTTTCCTTTCTCTTTTATTTGTATCTCTTTCATTATCACCCATCATAATCACTGTCACTACCTTCCTCCAACCTCTCTATTCGTAGGTACTAGCAGACCTGCTTCTTGCACTCTTGCTCTTTTCTCTTCATCATCCTTAAGTAGTGGATGGTACATTTGGGAGAAAGATAAATCTGATATTCCTCCAATATCTACCAGTATAATCATATCTGTAGAATTATAGTTATTCATCACTATCCTGCAAGTATAGTACTGCATCAGAGACATAGAAGGTAAGTCATTCTCACTGGCTAACTACAAAGGAAGATTAATTCAAATAATGAGAGAGTATGTGAGTAACATCATACTATACACACACACACACACACACACACACAATCCTGCTTTTGTCGGTTATTTCTTCATTCAAAAGTCAATGCAAGGCATGGCAAAATAATGTAACTGAAGGATGAATACAACCTACACATGCACAGAGAAAAAGAAGATATCTACTGTACTATGAAGGGCTTTACCTCTTTAATATTTGTTCTTGTGTCTGCCTGCATGTATGTTTGTGGGCATGGGCAGCACACATGATGCCTCAAGACAGGAAAGAGGGCTACTTGTCGATGATAGGAACAGGCAATGATGGATAGTCATGTGGTATTGGTTGGTGACAGCACTTTCTCCACATCCCATTGTAATGGAATTTTCAAAAATGGCACAATATTTTTCATGGATATATACGTAAATGTGTCTGTTAGTCCGGGAGACAGAGCATACTTTACATCTGGCCACAGGGGAAAAGCCTGCCTGGCATGGCAATGATTCTCTCTCTTCAGAACCTGGAAAATCTGGTACCAGCTGAATGTATAGCATTTTTTTCCAGCATCCCATGCTATAGCACATATGTCCTGCTTGTGGGTTTCCATTAGACAAGTGGCTGACCACTGTGTGAGCAAACCGCTGCATTTATTATGCATCTTATTATGCATCATGTGGCTTCTTATGCTATTCTCACACAGACTATCAAATATGCAATACACACACACACAAAAACACAACTGCACAATAATTACAATTACCTGCAGCAATAATGATGTAGGGATCCCTCAAGAGTGTTAGTAATGATGCTCCTTTCTGACTCTGGCAACAGATAAAGTGGCTCAGGGTTAAGAATAGTGCAATATGAACACCCACTCTTCAAATCTTTTGTTCAAGTACTTACTTCGGGTTGTATTCTAGATGGCTGTAGAATTAGCAATTGTATTGCTGCAGGAAAAGAAAACATAATGTAGAGATTTCGTATCTAGATTATAATTCTGTAATACAAAACTATTTGTCAAATTGTAAGTATTAAGGCTTGAATTCTATTGGTAGTCCCAACTACACTAGCTCCATTGAATCAATTGGATTTACTTAAAAGCTGACAGGGGCTGTAGTGAGACAATTTCAACTCTGGTGAAGAAGAGTTTGGACACTGATCACTATAAAAGAAGTTTATGGAAAAAAAATTTCATAGGTAATGACAAAAATAACCCGCAATTTATGCATTTTAATTAGAAAATATACTTTAAAGCTTTCAAAACTGCAAAGCAGTTTAAAATGTAATATTTTCCCTATGCAAAATATTTGTGTAAAATAAATAACAGTGAACAGGAAGTAAATGCATATTGTGCAAGTCATTCTACTACAATGATTTGAACTGTCAATAAAATCTAATGAGCTATGATTTCTTTGCAGACTTGTGGAGAAACTATCTACTTAAAATTCCTTCAAATATGTTACTTTCGAAAGCCAAGATTACTCAATTTGCTTTCTCTGATGAAGCACTGAGTGCCTCTATGGTGTCAGTACCTGTGTCAAAGTTGTTCACATGGTGCTGTATACGAACCAAAAGTGAGTCCTGCAGCATACACACATGGAAATGCTTCCGTGAAGTGTTAGTACTGGTGTTTTGCTAACTCCTTTTCTTTGGATGACTAAATTTTACTTCTAAATGCTCCACTTGCAATGCAAGAAATCTGGGGAAGGAAGGAAAATTTAACGGGGGGATCTTATTTTGGGGCAAAGTCCTCATTTGTCACTCTTATCACTACACCCTGGAGCACTGACCCACTGTTCAATGGAGCTAACAATGAGGTTCAGGCCTAATTTTCTACATACCTCCATCTAAAAGAGCCAACGCTGCTAACACCAGGAAAGGTGCAGCCTTCCCAACAAATTCATACATCACACTTCCAAAGGGTGGACCCACTATGGAAAAAAAAAAAACCATTTACAGAGTCATTTGTGGCAAAACCATCAAGAGTATCTATCTATCTATCTATATATAAAACTTGGGTATGTTTCTGCTCCCAGTGTGCTGACTGGCCACTTAAGAAACATACCCAACCAATCCCCTCCCTCCTCTCACTCCCTCAGCCAATCATCACCCACATGCAAATTCTCTTTCCACCTCACAATCCACTCCTGCTACTCAATCTGCATCTATACCCCCAGCCTCACAAGGGCCCCTCCCTCTTCTCACTCCCTCAGCTGCTCACCAGTCATGGGCAACTATATGTTGCTCTCTCAGGAGTACGGTCATTTGATGCATTAAGTGTGTACGATCATTTGACACATATAAAAGTAGATGTTACACCATGTATAGCTAGTATTATGGTAATTCTTTTCCAGATTTACCAAATTCACTTATAGTCATAGTCATTTAGTTATAGAAAAATCTACTGCAAAATTACCAACAGTAGCTAATGGCAATTCTGCATGTATTCATCCAATTACAGTTGTCCCTCTGTATCCACGGATTTGGTATCCACGGATTTAAGTATTCACAGTTTGAAAATATTCTTAAAAAATAATAATCCAAAAACCAAACCTTGATTTTGCCATCTTATATAAGGGAGACAATTTTGTTGTGCCATTGCATATAATGGGACTTGAGTATTCACGGATTTTGGTCTCCACAAGGGGTCCTGGAACCAGACCCCAGCGAATATGGACAACTGTATTCTGTTTACATCAATAAATCTTATTGATCCACTAAGGGCAAAGTTGCCGTAATGGTAAGGGTTATTGCTTTTCCAAATAAAGCAAGTCAGGACTAGTTGGCAAAAATTGCTAGGAAAAAACATTGTAAAAGGTTGACACACAAATCTGCTGTCTAAATAAGGCAGTTAATAAAATGCCCCTTCAAATGACAATATAATTGAGCATATCTGGGATGGGGGCATGCATACCTTTGATTTTACAAACAGAAAGCTACAGTTGTTAGATATTCAGAGATGCATGAGTAAGCACTGCCCTTACGATTTTCAAAATCTGTTAAAGGTATTTTGTATAAATCCCCCAATCTTCTGGAAGTATTTTATCTAAAAATTAGTATACATTTTATCTAGGATTCTGGAATAAATTATGAAATAGGGAAAAGACAATGATATATCTGTATATTAATAATTTAATTCTTTGACAGCCAAGAGAAATACAAGCCCGAGTTAAATAATCCTATGCATGTTTACATAGAAAAAAGTCTTACTTCTTTCCATGGTGCTTACTCTCAAGTAAAGCTGTACGGAATCACAGTATAAATAAGAATAAAAGCACAGTGTGCCCCATGTATACCTGTTCCCAAATATATGCATACAAAAACACAGGTATAAACTGTATATTATTGTACCCTAAACACACAATAGCACTCTTTTATGAAAGAGGCACATGTTTTCTGAAAATATGAATTTTGCTCAATTAATTTCATATACTGACCCAATACCCCCATAGCCATGCCTCCCAAGGCAATCCCCATTGCATTGCCTCTTTCTTCATCATCAGGGTACACACTGGCCAGCATGCCCATGCCTTCATAAAAAGAAAACAAAAAGGGACAAATTAGTAATTATGTCATTTTTCAGTGTACAAAGGAGAAAGGAAATTATATAGTGATACGAAAGATCAGAAACACATGAAACAAAATAAGATGCCTCATTATCTTCACACATATGCAATAAGCTTGGCTTTTCAAACCTCTTCAGCACTAAAATTTGTAATCAACTGCTATGTCTCCTCTGCAGTTGGACTCTTATTGTACAGAACAGCCTTCTATGATTGCAATGGAAGACATGGGGCTTGTTAGCATAGGTAGTTTACCCTGTCTTGGAGCCATGCAGTTCAGATGACACATGGCCAGGCAGTCCTCACAACCCTCAGGGCAAAGATGGGGCTTAGATGGGGGGTGGGGGAGAGAGAGTAGGGCCCAATAAAATATGGTAAAATAATATCTAAGAAAATCCACTTCTGCTGGCAAAAAACAGATTGGGACCCATGTGACCACAGGAACACATCCTGACATGCTGGCCCATTACTTCAGCTGTCCTCTGCCTTGCTCTTCTGCAGCAGGAAGCAGGCCCGCAGCATGTGACCAAGGCTGGTCACATGCAGGGGTCTTAGTCACATGTTGCAGACCAGCTTCCTGGCTTCAAAGAGAGTGAGGGAGTCGGCGGCAGCAACAGCAGCAGTGATGGGTTGGTGCACCTGTCTGAACTTCCTCCCATTCTGTGCAGGTAACAGGGCAGGAACGGGTCTGATCTGTGGGAAGGATATGCCGGGAGGGAGTCAGTGTATCCTGGCACATGTTGATGATCCCATGGGCTATTCTCCTATTTCCTCCTTTCCCTCTGCCATTTCTTGTGCTCCTTCCTCAAATGTGCTCCAGAACACTGGAGGATCTTTTGGCACAGCATGGGGAATGGCATGGGGAAATGGGAAATCTGAGGAAATCCTCCACCCTTTCCACGTGCACAGAAACGTCCCCTCAAAGAGTCTTCTAACAGCAAAGGGGCCAATGGATACAATGTGGAGCTTCCAAATGAAAACTGAAGGAATCGCAGAAGTTTAGAATACTTGCAGTAAAATATATCCCACATGAAACATAATATAGTAATGGCAGCTGATCTACAGCACTGATTTTATTATTATTATTATTTTAATTATTTAATTGTTTTATTTAAGTATTTTTTTAATTTTAAAATAAATTTTAATTTATTTAATTATTTTTAAAAACCACCAAACAGTAGTAGACTTTTTTACAGATACAATCTAAATTGCTCGAAGATGGAGAACGCTTATCCAATTATATAAAAGATGATGATCAACATTAATATTGATTTTTTTATACTTGAATAAATCCTTAGTGAAAATTACAGACAAAACATGGTTTTGCTACTCAGAATGGCAGATCAAGTGATCAAAAATCTATGCAATCATGCTTATGTTTGCACCTACCTGCTACAGAAGAACAAGAAGAACCTACTCCTTGGAGAGATCTTGCTATAAACAGTAACTTATAGCTTTCTGAAAAGGCAAACACTGTAAAAAGGCATTAAAAACAATTCGATTTAATCTAACTAGATATAAAAGTTAAGGATAAATTCATTGAATTTAACTGAGCATTTTCTGTGACTTGTCACAGCACTTCCAATACTAACTGCATTATTTCTTCTTGCATTTAAATTTATCAGTGAATTTATCTTTATCTAAGGTCTTCTGGTAACAAAAAGCAAAGAAAAGCAAGCATTAAGAGACATCTTTATTAAAGCTGTATCTGTACAGACATTTCACAATGCATTCATAATGAAAAATACCACAGGAAATGCTCCAGCCAAGATATAGTTTAAACTTTCCAGAAGTTCATTGCTGGAAACAGCATAGGAAAATACAGTCTGCTTCCAAGCCTCAAGGAGGGAACATACACCATCATGTAACAGGTAAAAAAACACAGTTCAAGGAGCCACTGTATCATTTGTCAGAGGGGTGTTGAGTGGTATTCTTATTTCTCTATGGTTTGCAGAATGTCAAATGAAGGAAGCCTTATTTCCCCACCTACTTTGGACTGGGCAAGGAAAGAATGCCCTGAACAATCATGTCTGTACCACACTGTTATGGAACAATTAGGTTCTCTAGTGGTGTTAAAGCTTACTAATGGTTAAGCAACCATTCTGACTAGTTGTCCCAAGAAATCCCAGACCAAAAGGCTATCTAATCTGAGACTGGCAGGTCCTGCAATATAAAAATATACTTCCTTTTGGTCTGCCCCGCCTTCCTGCAGCACTGAGGGATATAAGCAGGAGAAAAACAGCACTTACTAATTGTTGAAACAAACATGATGCAGAAGCCAGCAAACATAGGGATCTGATAGCCTATTCTGGAAAGGAAAACAGACACCAAATTTTGGCTTGCTATCTTCAAAATGTTATCTTCAAGTGTTTTTTAAAGAATTATTTCCTTTGGAAAACTCAAAATGGTCTTTTAGAACATTCTGTACAATTTAATTTGCTTTCTAGTTGTCTTTCCTCCAAGCCATGACAATTTAGTTATAACAACACTAAAATATCAGCTGTTCTCAGAACCTTTACTGGGTGCTATACATAACTGGCTGCCAATGGAACAGGAGAGCACAAATTTTGATCTATTATATTTTATGAGGGGGAGGCAGAGATGGATGCTTAAGGCATTATCAGCAGCAACTCCAGTATTCCTGAGTCAACAGGTTTTTGTTTTGTTGTAATATAGTGGGGACAACAAATCATACTGGCTGGGGAATTCTGGTAATTTTTCTTTTAAAAAGTAACTTTTCTCATGCATTAGTTCCTTTGGATCACTATATTTCTCATCATATTTGCTTGCTAGAAATGCTTATATATTCAGCCTACTGATAGTAAATGTGGAACAAATAAGACATTACCTGTTCAAAAAAATTATCTGGGCCTAGAAAAATACTGCACAAGTATCTTATATTGTATATAAGACATATGTATATATTGCTAAACATGTGCAACAGAATGTACATCAAAGACAACACACTCTCTAGTAGTGCATATTCTCATTTACAAGGTTAACAAAACAGTATGAATCATTGATAGGTTTTGTGTTGCAGTCAGGTAAATTGGAAAAAAGAAGTGATTTACTGCAAGTCTATCTGACAAACCTCTTTATTGCAGTGTAGTAGCACTACTATTATTTTTACTAATATCTATAGCAAATGTTATCACCTAACCAAAGTTAGATGCTCCACTCTTACACATGCAAGCTTCCACCCTAATCAGTGGAAGTTACAGATACTAAAATTTGGCTACAGCCAAATACTGCATACTAAATATTTTACAATAATATCTCTCATTGATTTTTTTTTTAAAAAATAGATCTTTAACTCAAACTATTGAGAAAGTTTGAGAATAGCATTTAAAAGATACATATAAAAACAACCTGCTACAGTATACTAAATAATAATAATAAAAAGCATTGTAACTATGAAAGCATTGGAGCAAGAGGAGTTTAACCACTTTAATGTAACATCAGTTTAATACTCTACCAGAAAAGATTTCAAATGCATAACTGTATAAATTCTATAAACATATGAAAGAACTTTATTCTGTGAAAATACATTGCACACATAAATGTGAAGCTTTAACATTGTACTAGGGCTTTACAATACTGTTGCTCATTTTCATCACAAAAAGTGCTTACAGGTATTGTCCTGCCTGCACAGCTGTTCCACTCTGCTATTCTCAGAGTGGTCTATAAATCCAACCTCACTTTGTAGAAAAGAGATCACTTTGCTTCAAAACTCTAATCACAATATTTTCACTGTTCACCTACTACAGATCCTTATAAAATACTCATTAATAAAATGATGCTTGCACCATTTTTTTAAAAAGACTCTGAACTTCAAGGATGCTTGATACAGATTGCTCTGCAATAGCCTTGCTTGCAACGCTGCAGCAGTGGAGGATTACATGAGACTTCCTCAACTATTATTCATTAGAACATCAGTTCTACCAGAAGAGGTAAAACAATAACTTTAAATCAAGCCATACCTCCTACCCTGACCCCAAATGGCTGGGAGAACCTGAAAAATAGTTCTAGGTCTACTACAGACTACCTTTTTCGGCTTACAAATATTCCAACACCTGCCTCTACACCTAAAAAAATTAAATGTGGGGATCCCAAGTGTTCTTTCTAGCTATATGTCAATCACCTTTTCAGTGCAAGAATACAAAAACAATACTTAGCACTTAAACAGTGCATTTGAATGTTCAAAGTACTCCCCCTCACTGCAGATCATTTTAATGCTGCTTTATCTAAAACAGTTTTTGTTACTGGTTTATTTAATATACTGATATTTAAAGTAAGTCCTAAAACAGAAATGTGTTCTCTTGTATGACTCCTGAGGTAAGTGGTATGAGTAAACTCAATACAACCAATTACTGTACATTGATCTACACTGAACAAGAGTCAAACAGTTCAGAATGTAAGCCAATAGGAAGAACACATTATCATGGACCCTGAAATGGGAGAGGGGTCAGGGAGAGCTTGAGTCTGTCCAAAACTAGGCCAGTGGGAGCGGAGCCGCCACCACAATGAGTGGGTAAAATTGTATTACCAAGGCTCCAAGGTAGTTGAGTCCCTTCACAAATTATTAATCAGAAGCCTACTAAATGATCAAGCACATCATATTTGTAGGTTTTGTAGCTGAGCCCTCCTAGGAATAACAAAAGCTGCATACAATCTTTCCTATGCACACTTGGGAGTAAACTACACTAACTACAGGCTTGTCTACATGGGCCAAATAAAACAATCTCACCTTGTTTTCACAACAAGCCACCCAGACAACTGAAGGCTCAAATGCTGGTCTTTTCAGTGCCTCGGGGCTTTAATCCAGACCAAAAAGAGATGTGATTTACTCCAGATTTGGGGGGGAAATCCAAATATTCATGTGTGTATGTGTGGACTGCACTCCATAACGACATCAGGGTGAGATCATGGGAAGGTAGGTTTAGGCAGGTGGGCGCAAGAAGTCGGGAAGAGGTTCCCAGGGCAAGGCAATCAGCTGACCTTTACCACCAGAAAATCCCTCTTTCCCTGTTTCAGTTTAACTTTTAGTTGCTTGCAGAAGTGCATGCCAGCATGTCTATATCGTCAGCTGTGCATGCCTTGCTAAATAGGATGTCTGAAAGCCCTCCAAGCCATGGGGAAAGAGGCAGAGGTGATGCAGTTTCAATTAATAAAAAGCGGTGGTGGCAAAATGAAAGCAGGATGGAGGCAGAACAAACGAAGGACGGGAGGAGGATGGCGGTGTCTGAAATGGAGCACTGGAAGTGGGACAGCACTGTCCTCCTCCTGACCTCTGCAGGGGGGAGGGGTTACCCCACCTGAAAAAGTCATAGAATCATAGAGTTGAAAGAGACCACAAGGGCCTTCTTCATAAGCTATATTTTTCTATTTTTGATTTTTCTATTTAGTTTTAAGATCTCTTTCAGTTCTAAAACTTAGAGCTCCACAATTTTTTTTCCCCCAGTCTTCAATTTTTGGGCTGATTTAAGAACATAAAAACAGCCTTGCTGGATTAGACTGAGGAATTATCTCTTCCAGCATTCTGTTTGCACAATGGCCCCAATTGTCCCAGTTCTGTCCAGTAGCAGCAGAAACTGAATGCACCTACACTTCTATGATTCTAATTCTACACCCTCCAGCAACTGACAGACAAAGGTATGCTACCTCTAAAACTGAAAATGACATATAGTCATCTTGACTGACAGCCATTGATGGGCCAAACCTCCATAAATTTATTCAGTCCCCTTTTAAAGCTATCCAGGTTGAAAACCATCATTACAGCCTGTGCAATGAATGAAACACTTTTATGCTATGTTTACTTAGGTCCCGTCTACACGATAAAAAAAATCCATACGGCGTTCGAAAGATCAATAAAGTGTACATATGGCCGTTTGGATACATTCGTGTCTTTCGGAAGGGGGGCTAGCAAATCCCTCGTGAAGTCTGTGAATTCGGAGCTCAGGAAAAATAGCGGATCTCGGCAAAAAATACATACAAACATTCGAATATTCGATCATTTGTACACCCCCGTTTGCACACATACAAACAGGCAGTGTAATCTGATTTGCTGGCTGAGCAGAAGGGGCGGGGCTAGCAAAGAGGGAAATTGGGAGCAGCCGCCATGTTGGATTCCCAGCTAAGTGAGAGTCTTGTAAGTCCACGAAATTGACATTTTTACATTTCTTCTTTTTGATTTCATGTTGTAAATATGAGAAAATGGCTGTCTGCATCACAGGGAGCTTTTTAAATTTTTTTAAAAAGTGGCGGGAGATTTAAAAACACAGTCAGTTGGGCAAGGGGGATCATATGGAGTTTAGTGGGGGTAAAAATTGTGTAGGCAGATTGTATGTATTCAAACGGCTGCCTTACCCCCCAAACGGATTTTTTTTTTCATCGTGTAGAAAGGGCCTTATTTTATGTATCTTGATTCTCCCATGATTTAGTTTCAGTAGAAGACCTAGGGTTCTCAGGATTATGAGAGATGCATAATTTTATATGTATCTATCACATCTTCCTCCACTTGGTGGCTTATCGGACAAGAGAAGGGAAGCAGAAGCTCAGCCCAATAATAGTGCCTCCCATTCTGCCTCATCACATGGCAACGTATTTTTTCAGTGTTTCTTCAGTTCTGGTCCTGTGAGAAATGGTTGTAAAAGCAAGTTTTTTTCCTAATGGATTTTTTCAATTGGAAAAAGACTAGCTTTTATAATCATCTCCCATGGGACCAGAACTGAAAAAATATGACAATATGCAGTAAGGTAGAATGGAAGGTGCTATTATTCAGCTGTACTTTCCCTTCCCTTCCTGTATGCAATAGCGTCTTGATATTTTCCTAAGCTAAATAAACGTACAAACTAAGGTTCTAAGATCACCAGAGGAAGGCTTTCTCTCGGTCCCACCACCATCACAGGTTCACTTGGTGAGGACAAAAAAGAGAGCCTTCTCAGTCACTGCTCCCACCTTCTGGAACTCCCTCCAGTGGGAGGCTAAGCTGTTTTCATTTTGCCAGCAGGCAAAAACGTTTTTGTTCAAGCAAGCCTTTGATGTATAACTGCGCCTATGCAGCTTTTATTGGGGTATTTTTTTTTTAATGTTGGTTTTATTTGGTTTTTTTTAACTTGGTATGTTTTTAATTGTTTTAAATTGCTTTCTCCTGTGACATTAATTGTTCTGTGAGCCGCCTTGGGTACTGCTTTAGGAGAAATGCAGCACATAAATTGCACAAATAAATAAATAAATAGCCCAAGCACTGCAAACTGTTTTCATAAGTGACTATATATAGTGATATCACTTTATTCTTGTTTTCAGTGAATTTTCATTTACCATTTTAAAGCCCATTTTTGTAGTTCAGAAAGGTTCACTCAGCCTTCCATCCTTTTGTAGGTCAGTAAAATGAGTACCCGGCTTGTGGGGGCAATTAGCTAACACACATTGGAAACTGCTTAATGCAGTGTAGATGTGTAAATTTGCTATTGCTTAAAACAGTTTGTAAGCCACTTTGATAGCCTTGTGGCTGAAGAGCGGGGTATAAATAAATACATAAATAAATAAAAATAAATATCTTTTAGTTCTCACCACCTGAAATAATTTATTGTCATCAAGAAAATGTGACCACTTCACTGTACATGCCTGACTCCAGGATTTGTATCAAGACATTCTCCATACCAACATACCAACACTACTCAAAAGTAGTGGTCTGTGGGCCAGTGACAGTCTGTGAACCATTGGCTCCCAGTCCATGGTAAGTTTACAGGAAAGAATGGAACAGCTGGAACTCAATGAGCACATGTATGATCCTACTCCTTAGTGCCCTAGAAAACAAGAAATGCTTGTCCCTATCAGATAGCTTGAAACACTCTCTACCCTTCAAGCTTGTAGGTATACATGTTTAGCATTTTCTTTTGAGAGTATTATGTGTGAGAGATCTGTATTTTCTAACATAGTTTTTGCTTGTAAAATAATTCAATAGACAGACAGATGTGTCAAGAGACCTTGTATGCACCATTGCGTTCATTTAATAGGGTCTTACACAGTTTTTCTTTCACTTAATATGTTAATTGTGTTTTTATTTTTTAATCAATTCTGTAATATTTCATTCATTATTTTGTCATTGCTTTTATGGCATTCAGACAATTTTCTGCTTTAGCTGGTTGTTTTTATTTTAATGGAATGCATTCTTTTTTGTAAAAATGCACCTGAAAAACTACTAGTGACCTGCATGTCAGTTAAAAACAGTTCTGGGATCCCTGTCAATTATTAAATGTTCACAGTTTACAAAGCTATCCTATTTTCAGCTTATATTCACTGAGAAGAACAGGATCATGCTAGCAGCCTCTGGAAGTTGCTATGTTTTGACTGGTGGTCTTAAGGGATAGTTAATATGGGGTAAGAATATCACCAACAAATGTAATCATGATTCATAGGTGAAACAATTGTTAGGATTTAGGAGCAGTAGCTATCAGTATGGCTATGCTAGATTTTGTTACTACTGATTTTTCTATTTACACTTAACAGTATCAGAAGTGATGAATTTCTCACCAAGCTCTCCACATATGAAACAATTGGCTGGGTGGGGGGATAACTACATTACACAGTTATAACAGTTTGATATAATCTTAACTGCCATGGTTCTCTCCTACAGAATCCTGGAATTTGTAGCTTGGTAAGGTACTTGGAAAAGGTTTTCTGCTAAGAGAACTACTGTATAGGTCAGGGGAATGAACTAGAGCTCTCTAGCAGAGAATTCTAAGGGCCTAACCAATCCTACAGGATTCTGTAGGATGGACCCATGGCTAAGTGGCTACAAACTGCTATAACTGTGGTAACAAGCTATTTTACATGGGTAAGAGAGCACATAATTACTGTTCTGACTGACAGCTCTAGTTTCTAATAACAGTAAATGGTTTTTTCAGGACTACCCAATCCTAATACTTTGAATAGGGATGTATGGTTGGGGGGGCGGGAGAGATATGGTTTTCTTTTGTTTTCCCCCTCCAAGGCCTTTTTTTTCAAAAAAAAAACCCTGAAACATTTTGAATTATAAAATACCATATTTTAAAATAATGAATAAAATGTTTGTTTCCATGCTATATAATTATAGCTGATACTATTTTAATTGTCATGGCCCTATCCCATAAATCTCTGCTAGAGAGTTCTAGTGCTCTCTACAATTGCACTAGAGAGTTACTAGATTATGTCACCAGACTACAAATCCCAGGATTCTGCAGGATGGAAACATGATAATTAAAGCAGCATCAAACTGCTGTAACTGTGCATATACGTGTACCCCTACAATCTGGCATTTACTCCCCCTGCTCCTCGGAAGCACATTTTGGACATGATATAAGAAGGAAAAATTAAATTACTGTGCACTACAAAACATCTATTATTGAACTAGAAACACAGTCTGGGACTCTGCCAAGCATGCTGTCCCTTCAATTGCGGCAAGGCTTTTGCGCAACACAGCCTGACTCTTCTTGTCTGATTTATATTCCCCAATTTTTGCAGCATATTAAAGAAACTGGTGTATGTTTGAAATTAATCAAATCAATAAATAATCTGATGTGAAAGGGCAAAGAAGTCTAGAAGCATGTCTCTGTCCAGGCAAACTTGCAGTTTTAGGGGGTCAGCCATGTTAGTTTATCACTGCAAGAAAAGATCCCTGTGGCACCTTATAGACTTACAAGTTTAATTGCCAGAAGCTCTCATGGATTACAGTCCATGTCATCAAATGAATCTTGTGCACCCACAAAAGCCTCTGCCAAATAAAATGTATTCATTTTTAACTAACAACAGGCTGCAATATTTTAGTCTTTCAGAATCACATTTCGGGCTTGTCTACATCGGCCAGAATAATCCATGTTCTGGCTGGAGTATTCTTGCCCCAGGCCTGTTGCATCCCCCCACCCCGTTACCTGCCCTTCCATTGCAGCAACAGAGAGGTGTCTTCACACCCACGGCCAATGCACAAACCAGCACTTCTCTTCCCGTGCTTGTCATGTCTTCCTAGTCCAGAAATGAGGCACCTTGACATAACCACACTAAGCACTGCATGAATTGCACAAGCAGACACCCCCCATTGTGGTAATGGAGCTTCATTTTCTCCAGAAGAACCGTACATTTTTAAACATTTTCTGTGCCATTATAATCAGGGCATATTTGCCTTGTCATAACTGCCAGGACATCACCTGAGCAGTTCAGATTATAATCAGGGCAAAAATCTTGCATCATCTAAACTGCTGGGAGTGGGAATGGGGGAAGGCTGTTTCATTTGGCCCATCTAGACAAGCCCTTTCTTGCAGAATCCACACAAACTAAGATCTGCAATGTAGCTATTCAACAGCACTGTCTCCTGCAAAGCTGTAATCCATATCCCCAAGTTTCAGCCATTTTCCATGCCAGGATTTGTTGTTGTTAGAAACAAAAGGTTAGAGGAAACTCCACAAACAGGTTTGGTCCAAATATAAAAGCCACCACTTGATGCCCAAGACAGTCTTCAGCCATTTCTGTTTCTGATCTGACCATCCTACAAGCTATGAACCCAATTTCTTTCACCAGTAAAAGATGATGGTTTCATCCTGAAAGAGGATTTTACTCTGAAAGGTAGCATATAAGACTCTGAAATAATAAACACTGGCTACAAAGACTCCCATGCTTTTCACGCACACTTCTGTACTTCCAAACAGCTTTGAAATAACCAACTCCTCAGTTTTGATTTACAGCAAAAAGATAGCCTTTTATCACCTGCCACAGAAAGGTGAAAGTCCCAAACCATCAGGGTGGCATTCATAGGCGCTCCAAATTTATTCTTTGTATACGAAAAGGGTGGGTGGGTGGGTGACACCTGTCAACTTCTGGCAACCCCATGAATTTCATAGGGTTTTCTTAGGCAAGGAAAACTCAGAGGTGGTTTTGTCAATTCCTTCCTCTGAAATAGAGCCTACAGCACCTGGAATTCGTTGGCAGTCTCCCATCTGACTACTAACCAGAGCTGACCTATCAGCTGACCTATCAGAACAAAATCAGATAGGATCTGGTGCCTTTAGGGTGTTCCAAGGTCTAAATCAATTTACAACAATTTTACTAATCTAACTACAGTTTCATATTTCATTTCCTGTTCACATACTCTGATATTTGCACTGTCTCAAAAGAGATTCACTCTTCCTACAAAAGCTTCATAAAACAGTGCCATTCAAGAAGTACAAAAGGAATGAAACTTAAAATTGGTAAAAGTAATTGACAGCTACTTCATAGAAGGCCCTGTTATTTAGGAAATACTGCAGGTACGTTGGAGACTTAGTATTCATATTAGAGAAAGCAGTCTACACATAAAATGAAACTTATGTGCAATAGGAATAATTAAAGGAAGAAGACAAATCCCTATCTGAAATTCAGATACACAAAATGACAGATCAGTATTAAATATCACTTTAGTACGTAAGAGGAAAGGCATACCTATTTGTCATTGGCCCTATAAAAGGGTTAGTGAGGAGTTGCACAGTTGCTTTGGAAGCAAACAGCAAACCAACTTGTACGTTTTCATTTAGTAGGTCCTTGTCTTCCTTGGGGCAATCAGGTGCTGATAATGGTGCCTTAGTCGTATTTACCACCATTTGTTCTGTCTGTGCATGATAAAACTCTCCATCCCTTGTTCCTTCGGAATGATTTCCAGTAACCATTGTAGAGTTGTCATAATAGGAGAAAATAGTTTGAAAACCATTCAGGCTTAATGACAGTTCATCTGGCCTAATGGTTTGGATTTCTGTTGCATTTTTCTGGTGTCTAATGCTGTACAAGTAACTGGGAATAATTGGCACTGGGGAAAAAAGATAATTTTAACAGATATCATCCAGGGAAATATAGATATTCCATGACCAAGATATAAAAAAATAAACATGAGGCTATACCTTTACTGGCCCACATGGATAAAGATTACGGTAGCTTTCAACATGTATGATATTCTTTGTCAGAAAACATGGAAGGATAGATAATTTTCAGCTGCATAATCAGCTATCATATGGAGAAAGTTCAAAAGCAAACCAAAACATGAGTACATAATGATTTTTTTCTGTCTTCGTGTTTCTTGTAATACAGTAGAGGTATACCTCAGATAACAAAGTAGGTGTGTTCCTGGGCATTGCTTCTTTAACAGAAAACATGTTACCAGAGGTAAAAATAACATAAAAGAATAGGCATAGATTCCTGTACCACACACACACAAAAAGAGAGCATTTCAACATGTTTCAACAAACTTTTTTAAATCCAAAATTAACAATATGCACATGGAAAATGAAACAACCAGGTCAGGTAAGCCTTGCAATAAGTAAATAAAAACATTTTGAACCTTCTAGAGACAATCTGTGAGCTTCTTCCAAAATGCATCCAGGGATGACTTTTTCTTCACCAGCCTCCACATTTCTTATGATTTCCATTTTGTTGGCTAAACGTATAGGTCTCTGCTTCTTTAACATGCTAGGGGGAGCTGGCTGAAGGAAGTGTAGTGCTTTCCCCTTTTGCCTCTGTTTTATTGTTAATACACACTCAGTTACAAATTCTGTGTTTGTCCAGCCCTCCTTCATCATACTCCTAATGCAGAGGCTGCTAAAAAAAATCCTTCCTGCTAGACAGAGGAAGAGGAGGAAAAACAGGGTTGGCTGGGTGTAAAAAAGAGCTTCTTTGTTAGAGGTTCTGTGAACAGAGGTACACCTGTATAAGTACTGTCTTAGCACACAAGAGATGGCAGTTAACATTTATGAACAATATATCCAACCACTGGTGGCGCAGTGTTTAAATCCCAGTACTGCAAGTCACCACGTTGCAAGTTCGATTCCAGCGGGCTCCAAGGTTCACTCAGCCTTCCATCCTTTCATAGGTCAGTAAAATGAGTACCCGGTTTGTAGGGGGCAATTAGCTAACACACATTGGAAACTGTTTAATGCAGTGTAGATGTGTAAATAGCTATTGCTTAAAATAATTTGTAAGACGCCCTGATAGCCTTGTGGCTGAAGAGCGGGGTATAAATAACTAAATAAAAAAAAAACCTCTACAAATCTTTTTTCAAAGGTCTCTATGTTCATTCTAAACAAATGTTCTACTCAACAACTGAAAAGAAATACTAAAAGATATACAGTACAGTCGGTCCTCCTTATCCGTGGATTCTGTATCCATTGATTCAACTAACCACAGTTCAAAAATATTTTTTAAAAAATCAATTCCAATAAGCAAAGCCAGTTTATATAACAGATAACATTTTACCACACAATTGTATATAATGGGATTTGAGCATCCACCAATTTTGGTATCAACAGGGGGTCATGGAACCAAACCTCAGTGGATACTGAGGGCCCACCATACATTCAGGGTTTGCTCTAGAGTGTCATCTAGTTCCCACTGAAATAATGGCACAAGCAATGATTAACATTTTATATGACTGTCAATTGGATCTAAGTGCAACTTGGTTCCAAAGCATAGAATTTAGTACACTAACTGTAATGGTTTTGCTAACTGGTTGTAACATTTTTGCTCACAGTAATAAATGTATGCAGCAGAAGGGTGTAGGCCTCTTGAGGAAGATGTAACAATAAATCATATTACATATAATACAATGCAATTATTCCAAGGAACATTATTTCATTTCATGTTAATGCAGTTCATACTGAACACCAATGTGAAGATGAAACACTAATGCTATTCCTTATTATCACTGGAGTCAATGAAACAGAAAGTTAAGAGTAAAAGATGAAGGGTAATAGTAAAATCCTTCATGTGATTTAAAATCCTAATTGCATTCTGCATTCTAATTGTATCAATAATTAAGGGGGAAAGGGAGAACATATAAAACAGCATCCAGTGAGGCAGCACATTTATCAGAGAATATTAGTGGCAAAACCAACAGTCATTTACATGCACTGTGTCTTGCAAACGTCTGTATTTATTTACTGTGGCAGCAATTATATTTATTTAAGAAACCTTTGTGACGTGATAAGTGAAAGGCTTTCACAGTATGTGTAACCAGTGATATGACAATATATTTACAGAGAGATATTTTTCTATTCAAGAGCAGAAAGATAACTTTGACATGAATGTAACACCAAAGCACACAGGTCCTCACTCATTGGTCAGCATATGGCACTGCTGTTGTAAGAGCAATCCCAGTGACAATAATGAGTGTTAATTAGGTGCCTATTTACTGCCCTTGTTGCCCACACAGAAGCAGCTCTGCAGCACCTAACATCCTGCTTTGCAACAGCTGCAGAGTTGTTTGGGCTGGAAGTCAACCTGAAGAAAATGAAAGTTCTCTACCAGCCTGCACCACATGACAAACACCACCATCCCCACATTGCTGTAGGCCAATCTGTGCTTAAGTCCGTTCAGCAGTTCACCTATCTGGGAAGCATCATCTCCTCAGATGCCAAGATTGACAAAGTGATTGATCACAGATTAGCAAAGGCATATAGCGCATTTGCAAGACTTTACAAAAGAGTCTAGAGTAACAAACACCTGAGGCGAAGCACAAAAATCAGTGCGTATAGAGCCATTGTACTGTCTATTCTCCTTTACTGGTCTGAAACATGGGTCACCTATCGCCAACACTTACGACTCCTCAAATGCTTTCATCAGCGATGTATACACACAATCCTAAATATACACTGGACTGACTATGTGACAAATGTTGCTGTCCTTGAGCAAGCAGGGATCACCAGCATTGGGGCCATGATATTGAGATCACAGCTGCGCTGGGCACGGCACATTTCTAGGATGGAGGACCATCGCCTCCCAAAAATAGTACTCCACGGTGAACTCACCACAGGTCAGCATAAGAGGGGCACTCCAAAAAAGCGATACAAGGACTCCCTGAAACAACATCTCAGGCTTGGCCAAATTGATCACCAACAATGGTCCGCCCTGGCCTCACATCGGGAGGCTTGGAGACACACTATCCACAATGTTGCAGCCTTATTTGAGAGCTCATGCCAAACAAGTCTTGAAGAGAAACAACAACTCAGAAAGAATCACAACCCAGAAACAACCAAGGAGACCTTCTGCTGTGCTTTCTGCAACTGGACATGTTTATCTCAGATTGGCCTTTTCAGTCATCAGCACGCTTGCAGAAAGTGTGGGATGAGTCTTTCCTGAATCTTCATTTGCGAAGAAAAGTCAGATAATTTGCATAGCTACTTGGTGATTTCAAGTCAAAAGAACTGTATTGGAAAAGAGGCAAAGCACTGAGACAACGAAGTATATGCAGAATGCCTGGCAAACCTGGATAAGGGACACAGGACGTAGTGTTAACTTTCCAAATCTAACATAATTTTGGAAGTCTATTTTTCAAGTCAAGCATATTCCAGATGATTTCACTATCTTGAAATGATGGTCCTGGGTAGTGTTGACAAATCTAAGTTTCCATTTAGGAAATAATTAGAAGTGATACTGGCAGAAGGAAATCAGCATTGCCATTCATGGCTGTGTTGATGGGGGAGATACAAGAATACAGAAAAGTATTAACTGCTGACTTATAGGTTTCAGTTTAATATTGTAAACTAGGTTTTACACCATACGAGTTTAACTTATAATGAAGACTTTAATAATCATATTCTGAAATGCTTATGAAATCTAATTTATATTGCATTAATTACAAAATTTCCATATAAATGGTATTTACATTGTTTTATCTTGTACACCATTTTGGGTGGGTGCCAACCTTGAAAGCAACCTAAACATTGTTTATGAATAAATAAATAGTTGATTTATAAGAAGTGTCCAATTTTCTAATTCATAAACACTTTGAACAAGCATGCATACTAATCAGCTATTGTAAAAACTGAAACAGGAAAGTTTACATTTACATAGAAACTCTATACTCCAGCTGCTTTGGGTCCCCTAATGTAAGAAAATTAGGATATAAATTAAACAAGCAAACAAACATTAATCTTAGTTGCATAGGCCAGTTTGCTTTTACCCTATAGGATTTGTATCTATTTTCTTAACAAGGAAAACATTTATAATATTAAAGATTTATATTTGGCTGTTTACATATATATGCAAGTATTCTATTGTGACATCAAGGTAAAACAATCTTGAAATTAAGCAACCCCCCCTCCAACAAATCTGCAAAACCCACAATATTTTGCAAAACAATTTCACATCCTGGTTTGCCAATTTGATGTCATGTCAAATCACAGTTAAGCTTTAGAAGCCGTTGTTGTTGTTGTTGTTGTTGTTGTTGCTGTTATGTGCTTTACAATATTACTAACATATGCTGAATGGTTTCATAGCATTTTCTTGGTAAGATTAATTATTCAGAGGAGATTTGCTATGGCCTTCCTCTTAGGCAGAGAGGGTCTGACTTGCCAAAGGGCACCCAATAGATTTCCATGGCTGACCAGGTATTTGAACCCTGGTCTCCTAGATTCCTAGTCTGACAAACCACTATACCACATTGGCTCATGGTTTGGGATAATCTCTCAACTGAGCCATCTTCTTTTTTTAAAAAAAATAAATTTTATTGTAAAAATGCATATTATACAAAAGATATAAAAACATTAGACTACAATCAGATATTCAGATTGACATACATGACATAACATAGAGTAACATGGGGATTTTTCTTCTATAAAAGGACTGTCTTCGTCAAGATTCTGGGAGGTCTCCATGAGGTGTGTATGAATTTTTATTATTAACTGTGCCATCTTCAAGTAAATACATGGATATTTCCAGACAAAAGTAATTCTAGTTATGGAAAACAGTTTTTCTCCATTAGATGGAAGGAAATGTTAGTGCTCTTTCATAGCTCTGAGAGACCAGGATAAACCATAATGTATCATGAAGGGATACAAAGAAGCCCTTTTCTTTGCTGCAAAGTATTTAAAATGCTTTATTTCCATTTTGGGAGCCAGCATGGCATAATGTTTGAGTGTTGGACTATGACCCTGGAGATCAGGGTTCAAATGCCCGCTCAGCCATGGAAACCCATTGGGTGACCCCGGGCAAGTCAAACAGCCTCAGAGGAGGGCAAAGGCAAACCCCCTCTGAACAAATCTTGACAAGAAAACCTCATGATAAGTAAGCCTTGGGGTTACCATGAGTCAGAAAAAGCTTGAAGGCACACAACAACAAACTTCCATTTTTGTAGAACAACAATTTAACATTTCATCGGACCGTAACAAATTGGGGTTAGTCATAACTATAGTTTGCTCAAAACCAGCCAACTTCAAACCATGAGTTATGAAGTTGACTAGTTTATACAGCTCAGTGTAACCACATTGGATTTACCAGACACAATGTTAAACTGCAGATAGTAAATAAAACAAGTGAAAGCTTCTGATCGTCTCCTCGTGGCCTTGCCAAAGTAGATGAATGGAGAAGAAATTGTGCAAGCCTGAGTCTTACTGATGTACATCCCTGTCATAAAACAATCTGGTTTATTGTGAATTCTGAACACAGGCATTCTAAGTCAAAATATGACTGTTTGCACAATCATGTATATAATATGACTGTGGAATCATATTTAAAATTCTTGACATCAAAACTCATCCCACTGTTTTCTTTACAAAGAAACGCAAGCTTTTAACTCAAAGCCTGGATTCAGGCATGGCTTGAACCTATTATTTTGTTGAGCCTATTGTTTTATATATATTTGAACTTGAGGGCACCCAGAAACTGTTGTTTGAAGCCAGTGAACAAGAATCTGAAACCATAGCTGAAACAATGCAGTCTGGTTTGTAAATCACAATTTGCCCTAACTACGGTTGTGTTTATGCATCACACTAAACCATATGCCATCTTAAACTCATTTAAAATATAGTGTAATATGCACAGTTTCCAGAAAATATCCGGTTTCCACTCTCTTTTTCCTGCATATCTAAGAGGACTTGGAAAATGTTTCTTTATGCTTTCTCTTAAACACAACTTCTCATTACATTAGAACTGGGAATTGAGGCTGATATTAACTATGGTAAATTTCAGAAAGCCAGCTTCAGAAACCATTATTTGAAGTTGGTTTCTTCACTGTGAAGGCTCAGGAATAAAAACAGAAAATCTGGGTGTGTGGGTGGGATAAAGGGTGGGCTCTTATTTATTTTTCTGAAGCCTTTTTCTTCTGGAAGAATACCCCCAATATATATTTTAAGAGCGAGCATGGTGTAGTGGTTTGAGCATAGGACTATGACTCTGGAGACCAGGATTCAAATCCCCACCTGGCCATGGAAACCCACTGGGTGATCTTGGGCAAGTCACACTCTCTCAGCCTCAGAGGAAAGCAAAGGTAATCTCCTCTGAAGAAAACTTGCCAAAAACACACACACACACACACAGTGATAGGTTCATCTTAGGGTTGCCATAAGTCAGACATGAGTTGAAGGCACACAGCAACAACAATATAAATTTTAATTTACTCTGAAAAAATCCATTTTTTTTCTGGAGAAAAAAATGGATTGTTTCCCCCACCCCTGGCTTCACGATTCCCAGAAATTTTACATCTCTAGTCAGAAATCAACCACAATTCTCATTAATTACAGTTTGACACAACAAACTACACTTAAGGAAAATCAACGCAAAAGTTTCCAAAGCCCTACTCCCAGAGATGTGGAAGAGGAGGGAGTGTATGAGCCAAAGACTCACAGAAGCTCACTTATCATGATTTAGTGAGCTGTTTGAATGTGCCCACTGTACCCAGTCACAAATCACTGGCAAATCATAGTTAAGGCCACTACACCATCTCAATGTGCTACTGAACCATGGACATAGGAAATGAACTTATGAAGTCCAATCCTGAGCAGGTGGGAAACAAAAACAAACAAGGAGATAGAAGCAACTATTCACCTGATGGACATCTAGGATCCCAGAACTATAATGTGGGTTCTTTAATATGCTTAGCATAAAACACTTTATGGCTGAATCTAGTAAATTTGATACAAGACATTAGATTTAGTTTAAAGAGATTACATATATGCTTTTAAAATGTCTACATTCAACTGAGATTTCATTTTAAGGTATGTTCATGGGACAAATCTGTTTTAACTCTTAGACATTTATTTTTTTTTACTTTTGAAACTACCTAAAGTTATGTACTTAAATTATATATAGCTTTACTTTTCAAAAGATTTAAAAATCAAGTAATTTTATAACTTGGTTTAGGTACCTGTATACAGGCACAAAAGCACTTTATTAGACTGCCTTCATCTAGGCAGGGCAATGGTAGTGAGAGTTCAGCCTGTGGACTGCACACAGACTTCCATGTCAAAGCTGCCATACTATCCAGTTGGCTGGGTTTTGTTCAGATTTTAGGCATGCCACTCAATACTAATTTAGACCATCATCTGGTCCAGAGTCCAAGCTTCCATTTAAAAAAAAAAGCCATTCTGTAGCCCTTGCAGCAGTATAGTTATGAGGGGAAATATGCAATCACTCTTCCAATTGTTTTATGAGAAACAAGCCTGACCCTGCTTTTGAATGTGTTTAAGAAATGAGTAAAGTCTCATGCCTATGACTGATAATTGTGACCTACCCATCCTCTCTACAGTAATATGCAAATTAGATCCCAGTGTTGAAGTGCTGGAATATGACACACCCTCTGCTAGAACACTTGCAGGGAGGTAGAAAATCATTTAATTATCCCCATGCACCCCCTAGAAGTGCAAGTGGCTTTCTGAGTTTTTTTTTTAAAGTAAAAAAAATCAGTGATGGGGAGCACAGCCATCCAAGGTCTGGTGAGCAGTGTGTATCTGCTCCCTCATGATGACAATTTGTCAGGTTATAGTCATCAGCATGTGTTAGCAATTTCATTTTTGAATGCTTTTTTCATGGTCATCATTTTATTTTATTTTATGGTTCATCATCATTTTATTTTATGGTGGAGAAGGCCCCCGTTCTGCAGTCTCTCTACATTCTGTATCAAATGTAAAATGACTATACAAGCAAATGATCAACAGCCATTTCCTTCCAGAAACGAGTCACAACAGACATTTTGTGTTATTCCAATATAAACCTTGCTTCCATAAGTGGACATGCAAATACAGGACCACACTAATTTTAAGAGGGTTTCATTATGAGGTAAGTGTGTGTGAAGCCAAGCTCTAAGTGTATTTTGTACTGATCACGCACTGATGAAATCAGATAGTATTCCACCTTGACACTGGTGCAGTATTTCTTTCTCTGACCAAGACTGGTTAAGAACAAGCAGCTCTGCAAGTTAATTAAATTTGTCCCTATTTTCAAGATTTATGCTGACTAAATATTGTGGCTTGCAAACATTAAATAATCTTATAAAAAGAAAGAAGCAAAAACAAGATCATCAAAAGGAAACATACATCTCAAGTTTTATCTTCTCTGTCAGTTTGGTTTGCAAAACCACGGACAAAGGAAGTTACTGTAAAAATAAAGATACTGCCATTATGGTTTCCCCCTCCCCTTATGAACAACTTTTTATCCAAGGTATCATCCAACAGTTCATGTAAATATACATGAAAGTAGAATTATAATAATTGTAGTAACCATTTTAAAATAGTTTTTAAAATGCCACTCAAATGATCGGGTTTCTTCATACAGAAGTCAATTGCATTTTCAGAATACAATCACTTTTGCCAGTATGCTTGAATGTTTGTGAAATAAATAAATATGATGGCCGGGGGGGGGGGTAGGAAAAAAAAAACTACATACCAACTACAGTAAGCAGCATGTTGTCCAAGAGTAGAGCAATGAAGACAATCAGTAAGATTAGTTTTCGGGATTGTCGACTCTCTCTGAGCCAACTGAGGACACCGAATTCACTCCAAGCCATGGTTTAGTTTCCCTTGAGTAATGGCTTATACTGCAAACATTAAAAAAAGGATATTTTAATACAAATCCAGAATTAAAAAGCATTATCTCTTTTTGTTTTCATAAGTCTTCTTGAGAGAAAACATGATTCCCAATCTGCCACAAGAAAAGTAAAAAAATGTTCACTTTTCTTCCATCCCTGGTTATAATAAGCAGGGGCCAATGGCTGCTTTTGTGTTTGGGACCTACTTACACTCTCTGTTTAAGTGGTTTTTTTCCCCCTGTAATGAAACCATGCATGTTTTTTCCAGTCAACCTCTCATGATAGTTACCATTCCTGTTTCTTATATGATGGAAGCAATTTGTCCTTTTCATAAAACTGCAGTTTAAAAACATGTAAATTGTGCAAGATCCAATTAAGAGGTATTTAAAGAAAAATAAATACAATAGCACTAGAAATAAAGGGAGTCCAGACATCCAAGTATAAGAAAATATAGAAAGAATATGAGTGCTGACCAAATTGGTAAAAATGCTACGGCATCTCTGACTGGTTGATTTGCCATCCACTTCTATGTTAATACATTTTTCTTTACCTAATCCCCTAGACAAAGAACACCAGGCACTTATCACTTCATTTACAATCTTCTCTATGAGTGATCAGCATGTATCCAACACATATTTATTGTTTTCACTTTCTGAGAACAAAGTCCCGTTTACTTTTTAATCATAATTAGCCAGAGTTCCCCAAATATCCAGAACTCCCAATATATTTCTTTTGTTTAGAGAAGTTCCCCTTAATTATCATTTGTTTCAGCCAATCCGCATCTCAGAAAAATCCCTAATTATAATTTCTGACTGCTGAATCTTCTGTTGCCATATTGTACAAACAATAAGCAGCTGAGGTTAACAACAAATACATTTTACAAATACAAACACATTTTACTAACATTTTCTATCCCAGAACCCTTAGTATCAAGTTTCAAAACTCCAGATGATGCCACGCACCAAGAACACCAGATCTACTTGTGCTGCTTCAGCTGCAAGGTGTTGCCACACAACACAGACAAGCAAAGACAAGACACACAGGACTAATACAACATTTCATCAGTACCACTATGCACACCTCTCAGAAGTCTCCCCCTTTTCTTACCAGCAAAAAGGGAAGCTATGACTAACTTACCAACCCTGTCTAGGTCAACAGGTGGGAACTGCACTCATCACATTAAAAACATAAGGTAAGCATGCTGTTTAATGGCAAGACACCTCTGAGTACTGTACTCTTAGCCTGAGAAAGACCTATAAAATTCATGGGGTCACCATAAGTCGGGGACTTGAAGGCGCATACACAGAAGCATGCTGTTTGCAAAAAGTGGCACCCGTACCTGTACAAAACCTATCCAAACAGAGGTAAACCAGGATTGTGCAGTCTCCCTGATCCACAGTTACATTCCATGTTAATAATCATGGCAGACTTCCCAACCCAACCTGATTATTCTGCAATCACTTCAAGTAACTGATCCATAACATGGATTTATGGTGCATGTTACTATCTGCGCAACAAAATATATTTCTGAGCCTCACTGGCCATGTAGTGGAAGAAAAGCAGGTGGCTGGCACTTCCATTCATAAAAACTGCCACTACATAGGTGTTTGCCACTACTTAAAACCCACTTTCAGACAGAAAAAAACTACAAGGCAACGAATTCAATTTTCAAATGTCTTATGTTGTTCCTCACTTCGTGTGTGCCTTGCTTCCTATCCTTGTCCAAAACAAAGCTAGAAATCCAGCCTGCCTAGAAGTACCCTCTCTATCCTGAAAACCCTGCCTCTTGGTTTGAGATGTATTGAGTATCCAACGGTGAGGAAAGCGCACTCTGTGCATGCTTTGGAAACACTTGCTTACTCCACACCGTTTGCTGCCAATTACAAGCTCCAGGATTGTGTCCCAGCAAAATCACACGAGTACCTGGACTATTTGGCTATGTGGGACAAACTCTACCCAACAATGGACCACAGCCCATAACATATGAACCCCTAATCTCCCAGTTCATCGAATCTAATAACTCGAAGCATTTTTTTTAAGGGCTTTTGCCTCACCACGAGAAGGCGAAGGATCTTTCTCCCTCTGGCTCTCCCTTCCTGTCAGGCGAGCCTCCTCCGTTCCCGACCCACCACCACCTCTTGGCCCGCCCTGCTCTCTGCGCTCCCTCAGCGCCCCCCTCAAGCTCCCTCACCCCTTTCTTGCCCCACACCTCCCCCGCCTCCCCTCAACCATTAGAAGCCCACACAGCCGCCCCTTCTCCCCTAGTCCTCCCCACAGCCGGGCAGGGTGCGTGAGCCCCTTCCTCTCGGGGTCCTTCGCGCTAGCCTCGGCTCACGTCGTTCAGGGCAGGTGCCCGCCGCCCCCCTTCCCTTTTCCCGCCCGTATCTTCCCGCCGGCTCTGGCTCCAGCCCCGCGGCCCCAAAGAGCGCCCCGCCCCATCCCCGCCCGCCTTCTCCCCTTACTTGCTCCCACCTGCCGGCCCGCTCGCTCCCCTTCGCCTCCTTTTCCTCCTCCTCCTCCTCCGGACGCTCCCTGCCGCCAGGAGAACCCACTCCACAGAGCTCCGGGCGCCTCTGGGCAGCGCGGCTTTACCAGGCTCCTCCTTGACGTCACGCCCGATCCTTATCGCTCCCCACGGCTCCTTTAGGACACGCGGGGCTCCAGGCGGACACCCGGGCAAACCAAGCGCAGCCTCGTCCGTCCGCCCCTTCTTTTCACCCCCTCCCCCGCCTCCCCCCGCCAACCAACCCCTCGGCACCCTCTTCTCGGTCGCCTCAAGTCCCCCCGCAAAACTCCACGCGGCTCAAGCCCGGCCGCGTGGACATGTCCCGCGCGTCCCTGGAAAAGTGGGGAGCGCTCAGATGGAGGAGGCCTACTTTGGCACAGCCTGGGCGCCCTTTGGCAATTGTCTGGCTTCCCAAGTCCAGGAAGACATCGTTGATATTTATTTATTTATTTATTTATTTATTAAAAAGCCATCTCTACTGGGGTGCAGATGGCTCCCAGGAAGAAATGGTATTTGTTTGTTTGTTTGTTTATTAAAAAGCCATCTCTATTTTATACTCTCTTTCTTTCTTTATCAAAAAGCCATCTCTATTGTGGTGCAGATGGCCCTGCTGTGGGAGGGATAAATGCTAGGAAGACAAAAGAGCTCATTTAGCCAGCTGAACAAGGGGGATGCTAACACTTGCTCTTTCTCTGTCCCATCCCCCTGTCTGTCACACACACACTTTCCTCTGCTTTGCTGTTTAACAGCAACACTTCCCTTGCTCCTCCAACAGAATGAATTGTGCAAATGTTTGGTATCTGGGTAGTTTCTTAATCAACTCATTAAAACCATAAGGAATTTTAAGAAGCTTCTCTTAAAAAAAAAATCATTAAAAAAAATACTGTTTACATTGTAACAGATTGACAAACTTTCCACACAACACAAATAATCCAGTTTGAGACTGGATTATTTGCCATGGCTCCTTTCTATGGAATCCTGGGGTTTGTAGTTTGGTGAGGCACCAGCACTTTTTGGCAGACAAGGCTAAAGACCTCCTAAAACTACAAATCCCAGGAGTCCATAAGAAGAAGCCGTGGAAAACAATCCAGTTTCAAACTGGATTATTTGGGTAGTGTGGATACACAAGAAAACGGTTGATCCCTAAATTGTTGTTGACTCATGCCTTCAAGTTATTTCTGACTTATGGTGACCCTATGGTTTTCTTTGCAGAATTGTTCAAAGAGGGGTTGCTCTTATTTTCCTCGGAGACTGAGGAAGTGTGACTTGCTCAAGGTCACCCAGTAGGTTTCCATGGCTGAATGGGGATTCGAACTCTGGTCTCCCAGTGTCCTAGTCCAACACTCAAACTACTACACCATGTGGGCTCCCTAAGAACAAAACAAAATCAACACATGGGAAATGCTTTTGTCAGCACTAAATAAAATTGCAAAGTAGGTGTTCTAAAACATTTTTCATTGGAACAGCTATAATAAGCCTTTATAATGGGCCAGTTTTTGCTCCTCTTCATTGTTATTTACTGTAAATTTGACTTATGGTGACCCTATGAACCAATGGTGCTATAGATTATATTTCAGAGAGAGGAACTGGCAAAACTGAGTATTTCTTGCCTAAAAAAAACCTTATGAAATTCATAGGGTCACCAGAAGTCGACAGGTGATTTGAAGGCACATACACACACATGAATGAAAGGTCTCCCAAGAGCCCACCTCCAAGAGCTCATCAAGTGGCCTGCTTAGATCCTGCAAACTCAAGACCATGGCTTCTTTGATTGAATCAATCCACCTGTAATTTAGTCTTCCTTTTTCCTACTGCCACTTTACCAAGCATTGTCGTCTTCTCCAATGATTCATGTCACTTCATAACATATCCAGAGCATGACAGCTTCCATTTGGTAACCTTGGGTTCTAGTGAAACATCAGGTCTGATTTGCTCTAGGACCCACTTATTTGTCTTTTTAGTGGTCCATGGTATCCATAGAACTCTCCTCCAGGGCCACATTTCAAATGAGTTGAGCCCCCCTCCCCACCGGTCAGGTTTCTTCACTGTGCAACAATCACCCCCATACACAGAAATCAGAAATACAACAGAATGGATGGTTTGTTATTTAATAATATATTTTCATACATGAGGATCTTATCTAGTTCTTTCATAGCTGCCTTTCCAAGTCTTAATCTTCTATAGGTCTTAGTCTTCTGATTGCTTGACTACAGTTTCAGTTTTGATTAATGACTGAACCAAGGTACAGTGGGCCCTCGGTATCTGCTGGGGTTTGGTTCCAGAACTTCCTGTGGATACCAAAATCTGTGGATGTTCAAGTCCCATTATATACAATGGTGTAGTAAAATGGTGTCCCTTATATAAAATGGCAAATAGAAAGGTTTGTTTTTTGGAAGTACCCCCACCCCACCCCAAATATTTTCAAGCTGTTGTTGTTTGAATCCATGGATGCAGAACCTGTGGATACGGAGGGCTGACTATATGCAAAATGTTTAACTATTCATCAGCAACACTTTTGCCTGTCTTTCATTGATAGTCATTCCTATACGTCCTCTGCCTCATGAACAAGATCTTGTCCTAATATCTTCACATATAGCGTGGGTTATAAATATTTTAATAAATAAGAAAAGAAATGAACAGGCTAACCTTACAGCTCCCTGGCACCAAACTATAACATGCATATATTCATTTATGCAAAGAGCTTTGCAGGGTATACTGGCCACTTTATTTTAATACACATTTTCTTTGAAGGAAAATTATCTGTTTCAAATAGATTTCATCCTGCTAGAGTCTTCTACTTTTAAGGAACTGTATTTAGGATTGGGTGGTTGGGGAGGAGAAAGTTACTAAATCAGAATTCAAGAAAACAGTCCACCATCTTTGATTAATCTGTTTCAGAAACTCCCACAAATTAACAACTAATTCAAAATTCTTTTCAGTTTTCTAACAGAAGATAGTTGTTGATCTAACCTGCTTTGATAATATTTTCTTTAAATGAAATTAGACATCTTGGAAGAGAAGGCTTTCATATGAACTCCAGGCAACAGTTCTTCTTTAAGAAATGTTGCTCTGGCATAATCAAATTGCTTTTCAAAGTCTATCAAGTACTAAGGCTTTAAAAACAACAACAATGGGATGAAATGAAATGAAACAAAGCAAGTTTGTGTTTAGCCAGAAGACAGCTCATTTAGGCCTTTTAAAAAAGATAACTTTACAGCTCAGAATGTATTCATGAAGAATCAATGTGGAATTCATTCATTGAAAGCATGAGGTAAACAATGGGAAAAGATTGTCACACATTATCAAATGTGAGTTTCCATGTTTATGTAGAAATATGTATTTGGGAATCATCCCTCAGATTTTCCACCTGCAAAATTATAATTTCTTATTTGATATTAATCTCTTAGTGAGTTTGTAATATGAATGACCTCTTTTGGTAAAGTTGTGCTGGCATTCAAATGTTGGTGACAAGAAGACATTAATTTCAAACAAAACCCCCTCATACAACCTATAAAAACCCTATCATTTTGATGCAGGAATACTATATTTTGTTGGTTTTAAGCAGCTTTCATCGTTATGGGGAAGTGTAACATGAGAGTTACTACTGGTGTGCTTTGACAGGTCAGAAATAACACCTATTTAGTACTATCACTAAAATGAACTTTTTGGAGGACAGAATCACATGAGCTTTCAAAGTCTGTGTTTGGAAAATGCACCAAATTTAATTTGATATCTTATCCATATTAGTAACGGCAAATAATAATTGCACTATAAATTTACTGGGCAAATATGCACCCAAGTGACAAAACTCCTCTCCAAACCTAGAGTATGTTCACAGATTTAAGAGTCCCATTTAGACTACAAATTTATCAAAATCTAACATTTCTTAATGTCTGATTGGGTGATAACTTTATAGCCTCTAGCTCTTTAAAAAAAAAATAAGGCTATGGTATCCTTTTCTCTTCAGATCTACCAGGGAGTTTCCATTTACAATTGAGGCTGACATTCCAGCTCAGCTTTCTTCACTCCTGTAACTTTGCACATCCCAAATTCATTTTCGTTTGTGATCATACTGGTGCGCCTGGATGGCAAGAAAGCACTGCACCATTATTGAGGGTAGCGTACTGATTCCTCCCAGCAGGAGTGGGCAGATTGCAGCTCTGGGGCATCCAAATGCTGTTTTTGAAGGCCTTGAGTCCTCCGGACTATAAAACCACCCTTTTTGCCCCCACCCCACTCCAGTTAACTGCTTCCCCTGAAAGCCTTCAGCAGCAGCAATTCACCCATTAAATAGGTTGCAATACTTCTCTGTACTGTTTAATAATAGAAAAACAACACTGTTTTGCAAACCAGAAGTGGACTTCCAGCTACTTCTGGTTTTGGAGGGTGGCAGAATACTGGGTCTCAGGGCAGAAAATTGATCACCAAACTGTAGTTGTCTATCCCTGCCTTAAAAGGAAGTGTCATTGAGGAAAATAGGACATGAGAGTATGATTGATTGCATCTCCATGTTAAGTAAAAATAGGGGGCCCTTCCTGAGATTAAGGAGATTTTCACACGGGGCCAAAATGCCCCATTACTGCCCCGCTATCTCCTCTCCCATTCCTGCCACGGAATAACATAAATCTTTCACATACTTACCTTAATTCCGCAGCAGGAACGGGCTCCCCCTCCCCTTGCTGGCTGGCCATAAATGCGGCTGTCGTAAGGCTGCTTTTATGACTGGCCGTCTGAAACGTTATCACGTGATAACGCCGGACGGTAAATTTAAAAAATAAAACTCCCCCAAACATAAAATCAGTTCACCAAGCACAAAAACACTCTTTAAATCACATAATCAAAACAGGGAGGGTAAAATAAAGGGTGCCACTTACCTGGATGTCTAGATTGTACCAGGAAGTGCTCGGAATGGAACCCCCTCCATGGCTGTCATTTTGGAACAGGAACGGGGCTCCTGTTCACACACCCGTGATTGCATGATAGTGATGGAATGGGAGGTCTATTCACGATGAAAAATTGTGATTACATTGTTCTGGAACAGTCACAGGAGTACGATGGATGCAGGACAGAACAGGGTCAACGTCGTCCGAAAGGGAAAACCTTTCCCGACCCTGTTCTGTTCCTGCCATGGGATATATATAGCCCGTGTGAAAATCTCCATAGAGAGGAAGAGTGAGCTGGGAAATATATACTTTGTTTAGAACATTAATTTCTACACAACTGAAGGGAGTAAGAGTACAGTCAGTATACTAATGTTATGATGTAAGCAGGGCCACTATAGGCAAATCAGGGAATGGGAGAGGAGTCGCCATAGGGATACACTAACACAGCAAAGCATTTTCTCCCTAGTTCAGTTACAACAGCCAATTGCAAAAGGCACACTGGAATTAACATTATGCCCCAAAATAAAGTGTGTGCAGTGAGGGAATAATCTGCACAACATCACAGACTAGCAGTCTTTTGAATTCCCAGTAGTCAGCAAACCATACCATAGAAAGGGGAAACCAAGTATTTGAGAGCATCTCCAAATCATCCCTCTACACAACTAATGAAAAACAGTACAATTTTTTTAAAAAAACAACCACCCCAGTTTATGCATGTCTAGTTCGAAATAAGAAAGACTGGAATAGTCGAGTGTGAAGATAGACAGTAAATTTGGAAAGCATCTCAAATCCACCACTTGGTGTTTTTACAAAATTCATCCCCAAAGCCACTCTTAAAGGACAGCAAAGGGCTCCCCCATCATCATCATCATCATCATCATCATGAAAATCAATGGTGGCCACTGCTGCCTTCCCTCCAGCCTCTCTGGATCTGTGGCACAAAGATACCATCCAGCTCTTATATCACAACCACATGTTCATGTGATCTTTCCACAATATGGTGTTAAATTTATTCAGTACAGATGGAAGCTGCTGCTAAGTATCAGTACTATCCAGCACACCATATTGAGGGTCAAAAAGAACAAAATGGATTTCTCCTCACAATTAGATAAAAATCAGAACAAAATTGTGAGAGGAAGATTATTACTGGGAATTGCAGATGAGTGAGAAATGGTTGTCGTTGTTATTATATTTATTTATATCCCGCCTTTCTCCCAATATAGGGACTCAAGGTGGCTAACAGTGAGTTTAAAACTATACACAAACATTATAAATATAAATATGAAATTAAAAAAACAGATTCAACAAATTATAGTATTAAAACATTAACATACAATAAAACTATATACACCTTAAAAACCAAACTGCACAGCACATACAAGCCCAGCCCCCATCAGATTGAAAATGCCTGATGGCACAAGAATGTTTTTACTTGTTGCTGAAAGGAGAGCAGAGACGGGACCATCCTGGTTAGCTGTGTCTATAACCCCTGATATTCACTTCTTTCCTGTCCTCTTTATTCCCCCAACTGCCAAGGAGCTATGGTTATACCCCTGTAATGTGGGCTGGTATGCTACAATGCTTTGCCTATGTCTGTGCTTTGGGGAGGAAGAATAGGGGAACAGAGCACAGGCAAAGCTCTGCTCCTTTCAACCACTGTTCAAGTCACAGTGGTGGTGTGTGGGATTTCCAGAGTATATTAGGCAAAATATTTGTATGCATGTGAGGGTCAGGCTAGGATGCTGTAGGAGAGGGTTGATGCCCCTCCTGCTGCTATAGATGGATAATCTCTACTAATATCAGTGATGCTGTTCACTCTTCTTGAACATAACCACTGTCATTGCTATACACATGATTATAAAAATATGGGATGGATATTGAAGCTTCAGAGGGTGCTATTGGCCATTTTCTAGTGACAAAAACACTGGAAAAAAGGCAAGGGAAATGGCGTGTAGGTACCCTTGGAGGACCACAAAAAGAGCCTTGTGGGTACATGCAGTCCAAGGAACCAACTTTGTCCATCCAGATCTAAGTAGTTGATAAACTCACTGATGAGGATCAAAACCTTGAAAGCATGCAAGAGCATATCCTAGTGTGGGCTGGTGGCTTCCCTGTCAGTGGGGTTATGAATCCACTCTGGGTATTAGTCTGAACTTTGAAGGATGTGTCTGAGTTGCTGAACCTATTTGAGGATAGGATTCAGCACCTTAGACAGCAGTGGATTCACCTCCCCAATGACATAAAAGCCACTAGCTGCCGCTGACAAGGTGATATTCAAGATTATAGTAGTGTTATTTAGTTAGATGCATGAGGTCTAAGTCTGTAAAGCACTATACACAAATCAGAAGTAGGATGCCATTTTGGTCAAAAGTGAAAACAAGGGAATCCACAGTCCACAATCAGGCAATACTTTTTCTGGGAGCTACTCAAAGGTCATAAAATAGCAGGCAAGATTTAATGTTCTTCAGAATATTCCATCAAACTCATGACAAATGAAGCAAAGGGTAGGGGGAAGGGGAAATGGTTTGATGTGATAGGTCTAAGACTGCATTTGGTCAAAGTCTTAAAAATCTTAAAATGGTGTATAGGAGGACATTACGTTGTGTAGTGATTTGAGCATTGGACCAGAACTCTGGCAGTTCAGGGCTCGAATCCCTGCTTAGCCATAGAAATCCACTGTGTGACCTTGGGCAAGTCACACCCTCTCAGCCTCAGAGGAAGGCAATAGCAAACTCCCTCTGAACAAATTTTGCAAAGAAAACTCCATGATAGGTTTTTCATAGGGTCACCATAACTCGACTTGAATACACACAGCAACAAATGCTACTTTGTGTTATACAGTTCATCCTTCTAGCCATTAAGTACTGTTATCTAATTTTGCTTCTACAGAGTTTTTGAACATAATTTTCTTCAACAACTTTCATCATCATGGTATCACACAGACAAATTCTGCATCTTTTTTATATAAACAAATGGAATGGAGTGGAATGAAATTTGAACTGTTTAAGTATTTAAACTTAAAAATTTTAAGTTTTAAAAGTATTAAAACTGTTTAAGTATTTGAACAGGTGTCACACTGAGGATGGAGCGGGCTTGTTTTCTGCTGCTCCAGAGACTGGAACACGGAGCAATGGATGCAAGCTCCAGGAACAGAGATTCCACCTCAACATTAGGAGGAACTTTTTGACAGTAGGAGCTGTCTGGCAGTGGAACACACTCTCTCGGAGCGTGGTGGGGTCTCCTTCCTTGGAGGTCTTTAAACAGAGGCTGGATTGCCATCTGTCGAGGATGCTTTGATCGTGATTTCCTGCATGGTAGGGAGTTGGACTGGATGGCCCTCGTGGTCTCTTCCAACTCTACAATTCTATGATTGTATGAAATACATAAAATACATCTCAGCCTTAAACACAGAACACTTAGAATGTGTAACATGACTTTGCATACAGATGTGTAACTAAAGTTGTGTTTGATGTCCCATTTAGTAGGTACAAATTTTAGTTCTTCACATAATACTTCAGTGACAGAGGACTACATTTTTTGGCCAATAATGCATATTAATGGAACATCAATAGAGGAATTACTTTAGGAAAAAATAAATAACCACATCTCCACAAAACATCAAAGAACATAGAGCCTTCGGTTGTGATGCAGTCTGTTTCTGAAGAGATTTTTTTCCTAATTAGTTTATGCATAAAACAGAAAGGAGCAAATTTGTTTATGACAGGATACACTGTACTATAAACCTCTCAACATGAAAAGCCTCATGTTCAGTGGGTTATTTTGTCCTCTGCCTCTTCTACAGTTTTCTCATTGCAGTTCATGTTGACAATGTCTATTTAGTACTGCTCAAGTTTAAATCATTGGCTTTCCTAGTATCTCAGGCTCTCTCTGCCTCCAAGGAGCTGACATTCACACTACTAGATACAAAAAGCCAATATATATTAAAAGGGATCTTGTCAGCACCTTTAGCACAAATGGCTGTAATTGTTTCTGAGAATACTTATTTGTGCACAGATATATTATTAATACTTATATTGTGGCAGCATCATTCTAAAGGTCAATATGGCCAGGCACATGGCACAGCAGATCACGTAGTATATTTAAACAAATAGTCCTTTCACAAGGATCCATGTGAATTAAGATCAGTCAACAAATCGTTCACTCCAAGAGAAGCGTGGCTATAATAAAATAGGATAGTGAGAGGAACTGTGTGCTACATTCTGAATGGGTGCTTTCAAGATTGTTTTTATTTAAAGAATTTTCTGTCCTACAAACCTTCATATGAACCTGCATATGAAAACATACAACAACACTAAACTACAAAAGAATAAACACACACCGACAAAACTAAATGGGGAAAAAACCATAGTAACTCCCAACTTTTCTAGTGATGGTTATAGGTGACACAATATTATACTTCTATCACGCAACATCTTATATTAAACTTCTACATCAGTATTGAATCCTACCAATCTTCAAATCCCATTCTTAATAATTTCCCGTTGCTCCTACAAAAAGGCTATAACCAATTCCCAATCTTTTTTTAAAAAAAAACTATTCAATTACTTTTTCTCTAATTAAAGTAGTTAATTTATCAATTTCAGGAAGTTAAAGCAGTTTCATCAACCAATCCTCTTGAGCTGAAATAATTGCCACTTTCCACTTTCCAGACTACCATAATCATATATTGTATGATTCTTCTGTGTTCTTTATCAATTTGCTCCTCCAACAGTCTCAGTAAGAAAAATTCTGGATGTAGATGAATTTTTATCTTCAAAATGTCCTGCATCAAGCTATGAATTTGACCCCCCCCTTTTTTTTTTTTTGCTTTCTCACAAGTCCACCATTTATTGTAAAATGTTCCCTCTTGTTGTTGGCCTTTCCAACAAACATTAGCAGACCTTTTAAACATCTTAATTTGTCTGGAGTCAAGTAACAACAGTACATCATCTTATAATTTTTTTCCTTAAGATCATAACTTAATGTAAATTTCAACCCCTTCAACTACATTTCTCCCATTGCTCCATTTGTATGTTATGACCAATGTTCTGAGCCCATTTTATCATACATTCTTTAACTTGCTCTTCCTCCATCTCCATTTTCAATAATTGTTTATACCTCTTGCCAATTAAATGTTCCTCAGCCATACATAATTGTATTTCAAAATCCAATTTAGTCACTTCAAACCCATGTAATTTTTATCCATTTTAAATCATTTGTATATCTGACTGTAAGATTACCATTGAAAACTAAAGAGATTTTCACACGGGGCCAAAATGCCCCGTTACTGCCCCGCTACCTCCTCTCCCGTTCCTGCCATGGAATAACATAAATCTTTCACACACTTACCTTAATTCCGCAGCAGGAACGGGCTCCCCCTCCCCTCGCTGGCCAGCCGTAAATGCAGCTGTCGTAAGGCTGCTTTTACGACCGGCCGTCTGAAACGTTATCACGTTATCACTTGATAACA
This sequence comes from Gambelia wislizenii, assembly GCA_030847615.1. Lineage (NCBI taxonomy): Eukaryota > Metazoa > Chordata > Lepidosauria > Squamata > Crotaphytidae > Gambelia > Gambelia wislizenii. Next base: position 92,940,331 of record JAUMIR010000003.1, on the reverse strand, counting down.
CTGGACAGTAAATTTAAAAAATAAAATTCCCCCAAACATAAAATCAATTCACCAAGCACAAAAACACTCTTTAAATCACATAATCAAAACAGGGAGGGTAAAATAAAGGGTGTCACTTACCTGGATGTCCAGATCATACCAGGAAGTGCTCGGAACGGACCTCCCCTCCGTGGCTGTCATTTCGGAACAGGAACAGGGCTCCTGTTCGCACACCTGTGATTGCATTATAGAGACAGAACGGGAGGTCTATTCACGATGAAAAATCGTGATTACATTGTTCTGGAACAGTCATGGGAGTAGGATGGATGCAGGACAGAACGGGGTCAACGTCGTCTGAAAGGGAAAACCTTTCCTGACCCTGTTCTGTTCCTGCCACGGGATATATAGCCCATGTGAAAATCTCTTAAAACTTGCTGATTCCAGTTCCTCACTTGTTTTTATTCTGGGCTTGTCTAGATTATGGGAAAAAAAAACCAACCTCACGGAATGTGAGGGGAATTCCTTTTGTCTTAATGAAATAATGCATTGAATTGCAGTATTCGGAAGGAGGGGGCCAAAACCTGCAAAAACTCCCCAATGATAGACTTCAGGAACTTCCCCCAACTTTTTTAAAAAAAACACCACTGGAAATTTTCAGTCCTGATAATTTAGACAACTGCATGAATTGCAGCGCTGTCTGGAGGGGGAGGGACTGATCATTTGATTGGTCAGAGGTTAGCAGGTGCAGGCTTACTGTCAAATGCCTGTAAGCACTGGTGATCATGAATATTTAAACCTTTTTTAAAAAAGTTTCAAAACCTGGCAGCACCCAGAGACAATGAGGAGGGTGATAAACAAGAGGATGAGAAAGCTGCCCACCCACCACCCATCTTTGCAAAGGTGGCGCCAGCAGAATCTGACATCATGGGGGGCTGGCCGCCCCTTTGGATTGCAGCCAGGATCCACTGCCACTGGGATGGGTGGAGGGCAGGAAGTTCTTCTCTTCCTTTCCGTGGCTGCCCTCCATGTGGCTGGATTCTGCTAATTTGTTAATCTGTTTACTTAGTGCCAAGTTAATTGGCTTAGATAGTTTATCAGCAACGGTTTACTGAATGATCAGTGCTAATAATACAATCAGTACTATCTGAGTTTTTCCCTCTTAATTTCCTCACAGTCTACAGTCCTAAACTCAGACATTTGTACTGTGTATATAAATATATCGAGCCAGTATGATGTAGTGCAGTGTTTCCCAAACTTTGGTCCTCCAGATGTTTTGGACTTCAGCTCCCAAAATTCCTAACTGTTGGCCAAGCTGACTAGGGCTTCTTGGAGCTGAAGTCCAAGACACATGGAAGGCCATTGTTAGTTAATCACTGATGTAGTGCATCCAAAATTCATTGTTGTTTTTTGCTGCCATAGACTAACCTGATTATTCCTCTGGAAGATACTTCAGTTAGCTGGTAAACAAAATGAAAGCTGTCATGTAGATTTCAGAATCTGCAAGCTCATTGGACAGAAACTGATAGAGAATATGAACTCTCCATGAAAGAAAACTAGAGAATGAGGAGAGAAGTGGCTTTCCTGGGTAATACTGGCTAACAAGCATATAATACAGGGAAGGGTAACATTTGATCCATGGGCCACCTGCATTCCTCTATGACCATTTGTACAGCTCCCCATGCAACCCCAAGTCTCCCATCACCACCTTTGCAACCAAAAAGTCACCACTCCCAAATCCCAATGATTCTCCTGGAAACCCAGGTACAGCACTGGTGGTGGCAACTTCCAGTACCATCAACAGCAGCATCTACTATGAAGAGAACCTCATCAATGCAAAGCAAGACTTCCAGAAAACCATTTTTGCATCACACCATGCTGAATACTTTCTACAAGGATTCAGGCTATAGTAGGAAGAAATATTAATTTCCTCAAGATTTGGAAAGGAAGCAGCCAAAACTCAGTGGTAACAGCCAGAGCGCAGTGACACCAGTTTGCCCACGAATCTGCAAGAAAAAAAGACAGTACCAAGGTAAGGGCTAGATCTAGATGTGAATCCATCAGGAGAGTAATTAAAGCTCCCCCCAAGCTCTCTGCAGCATCCACCAAATCTATGTTGATGCTCAACAGTGGGCAAGGTGCGTCTTTCCTCCTGATCTTATACAGTGTATGTGTCAGTTCAATCACTCTGTAATGTACACAGAACACACTGGATGCAGGCAGTTGCTCTCTGTCCCTCCTTGCCTAAACTTGTTACAAAGTGTCACTGTCACAACATTCCCAGATCATACTACATCATAATACATTGTACAAGGTCTAAAAATACTACTATTCCATTTACTGAGTCTTTGGCTAATGTGTGTGCAATGTTTACTAATGCACAAGTTCTCAGGATCCAAGCCATTGAGCAAAGCCATACATAGATGTGATCACATATGCTTTAGCTCGCCACCCCATTCTAAAGTTTCATGTTACATTGATATAGCTATTCACATTACTTCTTGGAAAAGTTCCCTTTATTCCCACAATGTATGGCCTCAAATATTCTACATGCGCTTTCAGTTATTTCAGTTCTAAAGTGGGAGTGGTTAGGAGTGTGCCACTATTGACCTTGTCTGCAGGCTTCAATACCCCAAATCCCCATGTGAATGCCCCCCAAATCTGCTGCAATCAGGCCACATGTGGCATGGCCTTTTCCCAAAATCTGGGACTATCCGGCCACACATGCTATGGCTCAGATTCGCAGCATTTCAGGGGATCTTACCAGGATGCCCAGTATGTGGGATTCAAGGTTTTCTGCAAAGTTTTGTCTGCCGCAGCTGCTGCTGCCACCAGCACCAAAACCATGTCCAACATTAAAGCTCTGGAGGCTTTCTCCCTTTTCCTGACTTGGCAGCACTACCTCCACCCACTCTTCCACTTGCCTGTTACAGGAAGAGGCACTTGAAGAAAGTGATGGAAGCACTTCAAGGAAGCCACAGGCTAGTGGGAGAATGGGCAGAGGCAGTGCTGCTGAGCCAGGGGAAGGGAGAAAAACTTCTCCCTTCTGCCAGGAACTGGCTCCAGAGCTTTAAAATTGGTCATGGTGGTGGTGGCAGCAGCGGTGGCAGTGGACAAAACTCTCCAGGGACAGTGAAGACATGTCCCTGTAGAGTATAATAATGGGCAGGGCTTCAGGGGGAATGCAGGGGAATGTGGGCAAAACCTCCTTCAGAGTTTTTGTCCCACATGTAGGCAAGCTCTGCCTCATTTTTGTTTAGATGTTCCTCCACCCTGAAAAAAAAAGAAGGGATGGGCTTTTCTACCTCATAGCTCTAAATCTGCTGTTGAGGAACTGACTGCCCTCTGCCCTTCTGGAATGGCACAGCTCATATCCCCTCTCCTGTCAGAGAGCTAAGGAGATGTGTGTATGCATGCCCCCCCCCCACAGTAGTTCAGCTTTCCTATTTTGTATTCTAGAATCAAACCAGAGACCTCAACCTTCTCTCTAAAGGGATGGTTCTCACAGAAGTTTCTCTTCCTGGTGGTGGGGAGTGGGGGAGAAGCAGCACCTTAACCCATAGAGAAGGGAGATGCTCATGGAATACAGTAAACCTTACTTAAAAGTAAATGTGCTTCTAATACACTCCTCACACACACACTTCTCCCTGTAGTCAGGAAACAAGACCCATGCCAAAGAGCCCACACAAGATTTCCTGGCCCAAATAATACTGTGTTTATTGTTATGTACTGTGGAGAATCTCAAGAAATAGTATATGAAAGATAATCCTCATTATGTTTGTGGACAACATGACTGCATGAGGAGATGACAGGCTATGGAGGAAAAAAAACACTTTAGAGAGTAAATAGAAGATATATAACATAAAAGGAGAGGAGCACATTGAACCTTTATAGTCCCCAAAGCTTAGTAGATGGGATGTGATAAGTACTTGTGATCATGGAGGAAGGCCTTCCACAGGCTGGCCCTTTGTTCAGGTGGAGTGGAAGCCTCCATGCCCTACAACCAACTGAAAGCAATCACTGCCACATGGGGCACTGCCAGGTTCTGGTCCTAGTGGCCAAGTCAGAAGCCTGCAGGAACACAACATTCCAGGAGGCATATGTGGAGAGAATGGGGCATCCCTTTCTTGATGCTAGCTGTCATTGGGCTGCTTTCTTCTTTAGCCCCCCCAGAGAATGTGCCTGCTGATGCAGTCCACTCCACACACCTGCCATGCTACAACCCTTCCCATGCTGCTATCAGGAAGTGAGTCAACCCAACAAGAGTGGAAGGTGGCAGTTGCCCCCTGTAGCTAACCCTGCCAGGAGCATATGCTTGTCTTATGCACTGCAATGGCACAGCCATCCGCTGTGGCAAACAGAAGGATTCAGGCAGGAAATGTTGCTGGAGGAAAGAGGAAAGGAAATAATATGCTAATGAGGCCAGAATGTTAATGGTATGGGAAGGATCAGCATGGGCTCACTATATGGTAAAACAATCCATCCCCCTCAAAGCAACATCAGTCAGAACAGAATTAAATGACTGCCTTTATTGAACTATGAAAAAGATGCTGGGCAGGGGAATGATTACAGATTATTTCAGATGTGTCCCAAAAGTGAACAAACGTGGAAAGAAATAGCGAATGAAAACCGCATGCATTCTCTCTCAACTTATATTAAGAAGCATATGATTAAGCTCATTCACCTGTGGTATTATACCCCAGTGCAGTTAAATCAGATTTTTTTAAAAAAAGCTCAAAATACTGGAGATGACAGGAAAACCCTGGATCTTACATGAACATGAGGTGAGCTTGTTCCTTAATTCAAAAATGTTGGCAAGCTGTGTTTAAAGAAATGTGTATTATTAATAAGCAGAAGGTTGAACTTAATTCAGCAACAGGTCTTTAAGGGATCCAATGAATCTATTACTTTAGGGATCCAATGAATCTATCTGGGGTGGTGGTGGGGTTCCATCTAATGGCAAGCTTTAAAATAGTATGGCACTGGAAAGATGTAACGAATCTAACTAGAAAAGGGGTCTCTGGCCCTCATGAGAAAATTGACCATGTACATGCATGAAAAATAATATGGACTGACCACAGAATTTATTCTTTATAACATGGGCCCCTGTTAACGTGGAAGTTCTTCCTCTCTGTGCAATCCAATTTCACAGAGGAAGGAAAGAAAGGCTCCCAGCCTTTTTGTACTGTACAATCCAAAAACACACTCTCAAGGGTTCCTATAGTCTAGAAGTCCCTGGAACCCTATCTTTCGCTAGTCTGCCACCACTCCCTGATTTCTGAATTGTGAAATGTGATTACAAGGAGATAATCACATTGTTACTTTAAATCTCCAGCCTTAGATGAGGGTTAACCTTACCCCCCCCCCCTTTCTAGCCCAAAGAGATTCAAGATAGGTGACTGACAGGCATGTTTTTTTGTTTTTTGTTTTTTTTTTGGTAGAAAAAAAAGAAAGTAGACTTTATTTTTTAGTTCAAGCAATGAAACAGCATGGAGGGGAATCACTCCTCCAGGATCTCAGCTTAACCAAGTTATAGGAATACATTCAGTCATAGTATTAAAATAAATCATAAAACTAATGCATGCCATCATAAAACTAACACATGCTAACTACTGTAGACATTTCCTAAGCTAAGAAAATAACTCACATTTATGATGTCCCTGCAATCAGTCCATGTCCCAATTGGAATGAGTAGGCCCAGGCTTATCATAGTGGGCCTAGCTAGTCTCTGGAGCTGGAAATTCAGTCATTTGGAAGCTCCTCCTTAGACTTCATGGTATCATTTTGGCTCTTTGATGTTACAGAGCCATGAGGGAGGTCGCTCCCCCGACCTCAGTTATCAAGTATGGTTATCTTGCTAGTCAAGCCATAGGCTCAAGCCTGTGTCCCCAGAACAAAGGAATCAGAAACTTTAAAGTCTTTTGGTCAGATCTGATTGGTTCTGCATTTCTAGATTTGGATTGGCTCTGCTGTCCCGTGATGAGATGTCATGTTTAGGAAATGAGGGTCCCACCCTCTCTACAATACCTGTTGCTATAGAAAGCAGAGAGTGGAATTTTCCAGTTGCTGTGACCTGTAGATTTTGTAGATGAACTCACCATGATGGGCTGGTCAGTCCATCATGACAGCCCCATTAATCAATTATTCTAACTATAATACCAGACAGTATTGCCCACCTGTTTCACACAATAAATTATGACCAGACTCACATACAAATTATGAAATACTATAATTAATGGTGATGTGATATTGGAGTGTGCTGCATTCTGTGTGTTTTCTTCTGTGTTGATTATATGCATCTTGTAATTCTTTGTTAATTTTAATAATTTTTAAAAAATACTTCAGATATTTCCCTATGCTATTTGAATAGAGAATTAAAGCATGGGAACAACTGTATGCTATCAGGCACAGTAAGTGTTACAGTCACCCTGTTTGGATTCACCCATTGTTAATTTTATTGTAGTGCAGTCTGGATCTCATCAATGAGTGTTGAGATTCATTGAAACAGCACTTCTCTCAAGTGTGGCATGAGGACTGGGTATAGCCTGCCACGATTCTAGCTGTTCCTTTCTCTGTCAAGCTAAGACTAGTTGAAGTAACACAGTCTGTCTAGAAAAGCCCTCCAGGTTGGTGAATTGAAAGGAAAGCTAGGAAACATCTTGCAACAAGGACTCTACGATGGTTGTACTAACAATAAGCATCCCAAAAAGTCATATTTCTGGTAACAAAATCACTGAATTTCAAAATATGGAATTCAGAAACTATATGAGTGGGTAAAGTCAAGGGTATCATGAAAAGAAATAAGCTAGAACTTATTTAACTGTGATCACTATATATTACCACAGAAATACTCTGTTTTTCTACTTTTCTTCATTAGTCAAATAGAACTGTTGATAAAGAGTCATACCTTTTCCTAGCTAGCACTCTAAAGAAGGCAGGTTATCTGTGAACAGTATACAAAAATAGCTATTGTTCCAACCAAAATGACCTAACTGAGGCTGTGATACTTCAGGCATAACATGAGAAGACATGACTCACTGGAAAAGACAATAAGGTTTGATAAAATGAAAAACAGTAGCAGCAGCAGCAGCAGCAGCAACAACAACAACAGCAACAACAATAAGCCTGTCATGATGGAGTTCCATCTTCCTGATACAGGGTGGTGCAACTCCCATCATGTGCAAGAACTACATAGAATCATAGAGTTGGAAAAGACCTCAAGGGCCATCCAGTCCAACCCCCTGCCATGTAGGAATACACAATCAAATCATTCCCAACTGATGGCCATCCAGCCTCTGTTTAAAAACCTCCAAAGAAGGAGACTCCACCACACTACAAGGCAGTGTATTCCACTTCCAAACAGCTCTTACTGTCAGGAAGTTCTTCCTAATGTTTAGGTGGAATCTCTTTTCCTGTAGTTTGAATCCATTGCTCCATGTCCTAGTCTCTGGAACAGCAGAAAACAAGCTTGCCCCATCCTCAGTATGACATTACTTCAAATATTTAAACATGGCTATCTTGTCCCCTCTCAACCTTCTCTTCTCCAGACTAAACATACCCAGCTCCCTAAGCCGCTCCTCATAGGGCATGGCTTCAAGACCACCCACGATCCTGGTTGACCTCCTCTGGACATGTTCCAGCTTGTCAATATCCTTCCTGAATTCTGTGGTGCCCAGAACTAGACACAGTATTCCAGGTGAGGTCTGACCAAAGCAGATATAGAGTGGCACTATTGCTTCCCTTGATCTAGACACTATACTCCCATTAATGCAGCCTAGAATGGCATTGGCTTTTTTAACTGCTGCATCACACTGCTAACTCATGTTCAGTTTGTGGTCCACTAAGACTCCTAAATCCTTTTCGCATGTACTGCCATCAAGCCAGGTGTCACCCATCCTATATCTGTGCATTTCATTTTTACTGCCCAAGTGCAGTATCCTACATTTCTCCTTGCTGAAATTCATTTTGTTAATATTGGCCCAGCTTTCTAATCTGTTGAGGTCATTTTGGATTCTGATCCTGTCCTCTGGGGTATTAGCTACCCCTCCTAATTTGGTGTCATCTGCAAACTTGATAAGCATATCCTCTATTCCCTCATCCAAGTCATTGATAAAGATGTTGAATTGCACTGGACCCAGGACAGAACCCTGTGGTAACCCACTGGTCACTTCTCTCCAGGATGAAGAGGAGCCATTGGTGATTTCCCTTTGGGTTCGGTCATTCAACCAATTACAAATCCACCTAACATTGTCTAGCCCACAGGTTACTAACTTTTTTGCAAGAATATCATGGGGACCTTATCAAAAGCCTTACTGAAATCAAGATATACTACATACACTGTGTTCTCTTCATCTATCAAGTTTGTAATTCTATTTAAAAAAGAGACAAGATTAGTCTGGCATGACTTGTTTTTGAGAAATCCATGTTGACTTTTTGTGACCACGACATTCCTTTCTAAGTGCTTACAGACTGTCTGTTTAATGATCTACTCTAGAACCTTTCATAATATTGATGTCAGGCTAACTGGGCGGGAATTATTTGGGTCTTCTTTTTCTCCTTGTTTAAAGATGGGGCAACATTTGCCCTCCTCCAGTCCACTGGGACCTCTCCTGTTCTCCAGGACATCTCCTGGGATGACACCATCATGACATGACATCACCTGACTGAACTGGCCAATGAGATTTGGGCAATGGTGATTTGAACAGTTTGAAGGTTTTTGTTGAGAGCACATGGCTGGAGTTTGACCATGAGGTTAGACAAAGGAATGCTCTGATAATATATGGATCAGGGAGCCATGCTTGTCTGGCTTACAGTTGAGCATGTGGCCTAGCAACTATGGACACCAGATTGACTCTTTATAGACTTCCAGAATGTAAGTAGACTTTCTTTTGTGTAGGGGCATTTTTTTAGCTAGATTGCATCAGGGAAATTTTCATTTGTTTTTTCTCCTTGACTGGATGTAATCTGTACTTTACTATCTTTCTGTAGCTGAAGCTGAACCTGGATTAAAATGGTGTTTTCTTCAAGGAATTATTATCTCTTAAATGTGTTTGCTTGCTTGAATAAATAAGCCTTTATTTTTCCTATGTAAGCCAAGCTTCCATGCGCCTGTTGCTTTTGGGTCATGCTACATAGATTCTCCTCTGTTTCTGAAGAGAAGGGATGGAGTTGTTAAAATCTCAGTTAGGGCTGAACGAGCCCTAGATTCCCCATGGTTTTCTCTTGAACCACACATAAAAAGGGGTTCTCTTAAAATCAAGGTGGTGAGGTGGCGGCGGCAAGGAAGGCATTTCTGAGATTTCTAGGCTAAAGGAATTCCTGGGAGCATGTCTAGAAGGATCCAGCTTGAGGGTTCTCCAGGAGGAGATCACCTGAGCGGATCAGAAAAGTGACCTGGCTTCTAAGGTGTGTGTATGTGGGGTGTGCATGCACACACAGAGACCAGGCTTACCTTTACAAATCCTCTGATATATTATATTTAACAACTGAAATTTGAACCATACTGTTACAGCTTGGAGTCCTGCTGTTCACTCAATCCTTTTCCATTCTCCTCCTTCCCAGTTTTGTGCTATTCCGCCACCCCAAGAATCATGTCTCTATTGGACATACTAAGTCCTCCCTAGTCAATATGAGAGCTGGGATAGAACATGGTTCAGACTGTTGGACTAGTGCTTGGGAAATCCAGGTTCTAGTCTCCATTGAGCCATGAAACCCACAGGGTGATTTTGAGTGGGCCACTCTTTCTCAGCCTGACCCTGCCTTACGGGGTTGTTGTGAGGATAAAGTAGAAGGAAGAGAGCCATGTGCATTGCCTTAATCTCACTGGAGGAAAGGCAGAATATAAATCTTAGAAATTTAAAAAAGCAGTGAAGGGCTCACTACCCCTATTTAGGCCTCTTTTGGGGTACTTTTATTAACCTTGAGTTCCTTTCCAGTACTTTATTCGTGTCTGTGGGTGGTGATATTTCAGCTCCATGACCAGCACTGAGAGAACTATGCTGGCTATTTTATATTTAATCCTGCCAATGCTAATTAACCTCATGCACCCTTGACTTGTGCAGTGCTTTTCTAAATCATTTTCACTCTTCTCCAAGCCCTGGCTGGATCCTATGGCATTTCTTTCCCTTCTTCAATTATTCTTTCCCCCCAAATTCTAGTTCTAGCTGTCACCTTTTCATTATGTTTTTTTTTTGATACCTAGAAATGCTTCTTCTGTGGCATCAGATCAAACACTAAAAATTGTGAATTCAAACACATAATACATATTTTTAAAAAACCTGCCAGTCGATTAAATAGGAAGATATTAATGGCCGATACTTACTGTGAGAGATCTGCCAATATAGACATTTATACTGAGCACAAAAAAAGGAAGGTCTTTTATTGCCACATCTTGTTACTCTAACAAGAAGAGAGGTTCTGTCAAGCAAAATAAAAGCTGGCTAACAACCAGGCTAAATCACATGTTGTTTTATCTGTCTTTTTCAGGCAGAGTATTCTTTTAGCACTTGACACAGCCTGGAGGGCAACTTTGCCTTAACTTTATAATCAATAAAAAAAAATCACACTGACTGCAGTGTTACAAACCTAATTATTATTTTTTCCTCTCGAATTTTGTCTCTAACTAAAAGGCATCTGACAAATAATCTTCCTCATCCCTTGAGGTTAGAGGAATCCAGTCATTACATGCAAATTAGGTTTATATTGACTGTTTACTGCTCTTGAAACCTTTTGGCATTTCACTGACTAAGCACCAAGCAGTAAATACCACCTTCCAGGCATGGCGGAAGTTCAAATTGATGTAAGTAGAGATCTGTGTTTCAAATGCAATTATGTCATGGTTTGCATGATGACCTGTGTTCCTGGGTACGTGTTTTAAAAAATAAATAGCAATGTACTGTATTACAGTTAAATGCTGGTTAGACCAGTGTGCCCTCCTTTGTGGGGGTGGGGTTCATTTGTCAGGGATGTAGCTTAACTGTGTATTGGACAGGATAAGAAAGGGAAACAGTCATTTGTGCCCCTCTGAGGCCTGAACTTTGGAAAGAAAATGTCACATCTTGCCTTCAGCCCCCAAACAGTTCTCAGTAGGAGCACACAGGTAGAAAGAAAGGTACAAACCACACTGTCTTTGAACATCAAGAAGATAGGGAAAAAGCAAAAAATGCAGCAAGAACATAGGGATGAATTACAGTTGTCCACATTCGCTGGGGTTTGGTTCCAGGACCCCCGCCCCCGTGAATACCCAAATCCATGAATACTGAAGTCCCATTATATGCAATGGCATAGCAAAATGGTGTCCCTTATATAAGATGGCAAAATCAAGGTTTGCTTTTTGGATTATTATTTTTTTAAGAATATTTTCAAGCCGTGAATACTTAAATCTGTGAATGCCAAATCCATGAATGTGGAGGGACAACTGTATTTACTGTGGCAAAAAGTTTTGCAAAGAAGAAGCCAAGAAGAGGTAACATGAAGTGGACTGAGCTGGCAGTGGGATTCTGGGAGTTGTAATTCAAAAAAATAACATTGTCAAGCTTTGCTGAAAAGGCAGTGCATACAGTCCCAGCTGATTTATACACATCTGCTCATAAGTCCCTGCTGTGTAAGTGGTAAAAGGCTGTAGCCTAAGGTGCGATGAAAGATGCACATAGGCGTCAAGTTATGAAGTTTTAATTTGTTGCAATTTTTAATATGCTTTATCCTATTTAATGAGAGTTAACCTGGTGTAGTGATTTGAACATTAAACTATGGCTCTGGAGACCAGGATTTGAATCCTTGCTCAGCCATGGAAACCCACTAGATGACCTTGGGCAAGTCACACTCTCTCAGTCTCAGAGGAAGTCAAAGGCAAATCCCCTATGGACAAATCTTGCCAACAAAACCCTGTGATAGATCCACCTTTGGGTCACCATAACTCAGAAACAACTTGAAGGCACACTACAATGACGATGACAACAACAATCCTGTTTAAGCTATTTTATATGGGTGATATATGGGGATTTTAATACATATTTTAATAAATAAAAATTTAATGAATAAATATGCTTTATGGATGATCTTCAAGAGAATGTCAAGGATCTTTGGACAGAAAATCTTAAAGTGAAATGTCCTGATCCACTGAAATGTCCTGATCCTAGTTAAAAAAATGTGCATAATGTGCAAATGAAGCTGCCCTGTTCAGGGGACATAGAATAGATTTGGAAGAGACCACGAAGGCCATCTTGTCCAACCCCCTGCCATGCAGGAACACACAATCAAAGCACTCCTGACAGATGATCATCCAGCCTCTGTTTCAAAACCTCCAAAGAAGGAGACTCCACCATATTCTGAGGCAGTGTTTTCCACTGTCAAACAGCTCTTACTGTCAGGAAGTTCTTCCTAATGTTTAAGTGGAATCTCTTTTCCTGTACAGAGAATATACTCAAAAGCAGCAAAATATGCTTTACCACCTCCACGCCTAAGAAGGTCTCTCTTGATTGTCATAAATTTTCAGGCAGGCTCATATTTGAGGTGTCAGACTATAGATAGCATTCACACCGGCACTTCCAAGTTCCTTCCATACAGACTGAATTCATGTAGGTGCTTCCAAATTCTTTCCACACAAACACAAACACTCATTCATGTCTTCAGATAGGCTTTGGAAAGTATTTATTTAGAATATTTATATACTGCTTTCCAACAATCTTTTCAAAGCAGTTTGCAGAGTACTGCAAATCACTTCAGCTTAATCAAGTGTGAATATTGTCTCTTAGGAAAATGTGTGCATTTACAGTGTGCTAAAACTGATGGGAATTCCATGTGCCTGGTTTTATGCACTTTCCTTTTATGGAAATCCGTTTTGTCATGGTGTCAATAGAGTGCATTCTTGTCTTGCTTCTTTCAAGTGGCCCTATGAATTTTGAACAGACTTTTAGTAATGGTCTCACAATAAAGTGGAGATTCATGAATGGACAAATGCAATGTGATATTACAACAAACTAGAAATGTCTGTGTTTTGTTGTGTTAATCAGTGTTCTGTGATGCTCTTAAGGACAATAGATTACTGCTAATGGAACACTATCCCCAGCACGTAGGAGCAATTTTCCCCTACCAGACATTTTCAGATTAGGTTTAAATTGCTATTAGACAATCCTCAGCATGTTTTCTTGGAGTGGATCGAGAGCTTTTCTGAAGGCGAGCAGTCTTAATTTTGGACAGGTAACCAAGCAGAGAGCAGAGTGTGATTTAGTGCTTTGAGTGGTTAAAAAAATCCAACTCAGTCATTAAAACCTACTGGGTGATCTTGGGCAATCACACTCTCTCAGCCTTAGAGGAAGGCAATGACAAACTTTCTTTGAAGAAGTCTAGCCAAGAAAACCATAGGATAGAGTTGTCCATAAGCTGAAGTCCACTTGAGGCATATAACAACAACAACAACAACCTAGAAGAAACTGTTCAGGACAGAGCTGCAGAAAACTACAAATCCCAGAATTCCATAGCATTGATCCATGGCAGTTAAAATGGTGTCAAACTGTTTTATTTCTGCAGTGTGTCAGCAGCCTATGAAGTCCCACTGAGTAAGTAAGCTTAGTAAGTGTTCCATTTTGATTATCTCATCATAGGATTTTCAAGGTAACAGACACTCAGAAGTGGTTTACCAATGCCTTTTTTTGTGAAATACTAATAAGAGTTAGCGAAACTATTGCTCTAATGGAACACACCAAAGAAATGCAGGAGACAATCAACTTCTGCTTTAGAGATCACAGTGAAGGCTTCAACGGTGTAGATCATAGGAAACTATGGATCACTTTAAAAGAAATGGGAGTAACACAACATTTAATTGTCCTGCAGTGTAACCAGTACTCTGGACAAGACGTTACTTTGGGCTTGTCTATATAAGACAACAAAATGTGGATTGATGCACAGTAATGCCAATTCACAGCAGCTTTCATTTATCGCCACAGTTTATTCCCAAAATGGCAGGCATGCAAAGCAATACACGTTAAGTTGTTCAAATGGGCATGTCTTTGAATCAGGATGGCAGGTGCAAGTGAATTACTCACATTTTTATTGTCACCAGTTGCTGCAGCTAAACAGTATATTTTTTAAAAAAGCAAATCTAAGGTGCAGAAGCACGATCTTCTGCTTAAATAAATGGGGGGGGAGGCTGTTTCATGTATGATGGGATATGCAGTCTGATAAATTCATGCTATAAAGAGATACAGAGCAAGCAAATCAACATGTTTGCCTACAGGGGGCATACTGTGTAAACAAGGCTGCACCTGGTCTATGTTATGAGGATGTAGCCTGAAAACTTAGCCTTGAAGCTAAAGGAAGTGTCTATTTTCATACATGTTATCTGTATGGGAAACAGTGTATGACTCTCTGAGGCAGGATGTTATTGTATGTGTTTTGAGACTCTGTTGTAGTTGTAAGCTGGCTTTTGGGCTGTGCAGTAGCCAAAGCTGCTAAGTCCTGATGTTTTCCACAGAGAGGGTTCTCTGTAGATCTGTATATATTTTACTATGTACTAGTAAATGTTAGTAGTTTTAGGCACCACCTGTGTGTCTGTGTACTTTATTGGGATTTTATGGTCTATCACTGGGCAAATGGGTATTCCGCTATTCTGCTGCACTTTTTGGCTGCCTGGATCCTTCTGAGCATGAACAGAGTGTCCAGTGCACACTAATGCATCATCATTGCCTCAGTGCACGATTGCTGTGGCAAAAATCCAGTATGGTGGTTCTGGGTGCTGCCTTGCTGGCAAGCTCCAACTGCTGAGCATGTCCAATCAATCAGCTTTCCAGTTCTGCTCTTATTGGGAAAGTGCAGCAAAGCAAATTGGTTGTCCCAACGAACAGGAATGTGCAGGTCATTTCGAGTTTTTTTTTAAAAAAGTCAGGAAAAGCTGCAAAGGCTTTTCCCGCAGAGTATTTGGAGTTTTTCACTGCCTCCTTCCAAATACAGTGAAATGATGCAGGATTCCATTTAGACAAAATGTATTCTCCTCAGATTTTATGAGGAATATTTTTGCCGTATAGGCATGATCTGAGTCAGGACAGAATATAAAGAAATAGACTGGTTTTCATTTGGCAAGGGAGTCAGATAGAGGTGCATTTTGTCTGCTTAATTTATAGAGAACATATCATATAGAAAGAGGGATTAGACTTGGAGGAAGGAGGTGTGAGAACTGGAGGAGGAAACATCAATAATTTAAGATCTGCAGATCTTAACCCACATTACTAACAGAAAATAGCAAAGTTTTGGAATGACTGTTGGTGAAAGTTTAGAAAAACATTACAAAAGCAGAGTTACATCTGTATAAAGAAAAGAAAAGTAATGACCACAGAAACCATATAATTTTAAAGTGAGTGACGGAGACATTGTGTTTCTGAAGATTTTTTTTATACTTTCATTTGATCATTAATCAAAATGGAGACTGCAGTCAAAAAACCAGAAGATTAGGACTTGGAAGGGAAGCTATGAAGGAACTAGAAAAGATCCTCAAGTATAAAGATAGATCATCTCTATATATAATCCTCTTGGGTAAGTTGCCGTTTCCAGTGTGCTGATTGGCCACTTAGGAAAATGACCAACCAATCAAAGCTTGGTTGGGTAGCCAATCAGCACACTGGGGGTGGGAACATGTGGACCTTTAGGGCACACCTTTGGAGGTGTGAGTAGCATGTGTGTGTACACGCGCACACAGGGGGAAAGGCGGCATGGGGCATGGGGGTCGGTGCGGGAGGGCAGCGCATGGAGAGGGCAGCAGGGGTGCGGAGTGGTGGTGGTGTGGGCACGGGGGGAAGCGTGGGGGTGGGGGAATTTGGGGAGGGCAGCACGGGGTGGTGTGGTGGTGCGAGTGTGGTGGGTTTGGGGAGGGCATGGGGGAATACAGGGATAGTGACACAGGGATGGTGCCATGGGCACGGGGAGTGGGTGGCAGGAGGGCAGCACAGGGAGGGTGGTACAGGCAGGGTGGCAGCGCAGGCATGGGGAGGGTGTGGGGAATGTGGAGAGGGCTTCAGGGGAATGCAGGGAGGGTGGTGCAGGGCACGAGGGGGCTGTGCAGGTGCGGGTGAACACGGGGAGGGAAGCACAGGGAGGGCAACATGAGGGTGGCACGGGTTTGGGGAGGGCATGGGGGAACGTGGGGAGGGTGGTGGGTGGTGTGGGAAGGGTGGCATGGGCACGGGGCGGTGTGAGGGTGGTGCAAGCACAGGGAAACGTGGGGAGGACAGCACGTGGAGGGAGGCGTGGGCACGGGGTGGTGGTGCAAGGGTGGCACAGGAGCAGGGAGGGTGCAGGGAGGGTGGCACGAGTGCAGGGAATGGCACGGGGAGGGGCATAGGGGTGGCGTGTGTACTGCCGGGAGGGGGTGTAGCGTGTGGTGGGGGAACGGTGTATGTTACACCAGGTATAGCTAGTTGAATAGTATTTTCAGGTTCTGGAAAAAAGATGACAGGAGAAAAATTATCTTATTTGAAATGTGAAACTGGAGAGAAATTCTACAGATACCTCTCTCTCTCTCTCTCTGGCTTTTCTTCACAAACGAAGATTCATGGACTGCTAAAAAGACAAAATACAGTTGTTCCTCCACATTCACGGATTTGACATTCACGGATTTGAGTATTCACGGCTTGAAAATATTCTTTAAAAATTAATAATCCTAATAGCAAACCTTGATTTTGCCATCTTATATAAGGGACATCATTTTGCTATGCCATTGCATATAATAGGATTTGAGTATTCATGGATTTGGGTATTCACGGGAGGTCCTGGAACCAAACCCCAGTGAATGTGAAGGGACAACTGTAAATTGGTCTGAGAGCAGATCAAGCCTGACCTCTTACTAGAAGCCAAAATGACTAAACTGAGGTATGTTATTACACTTTTGACATATCATGAGATGACATAACTCATTAGAAATGACCAACATGCTTGGCAAAGTGGAAGGTGGTAGGAAAGGAGGATAACTGTATCACAGGTGGGTTGATTCAATCAAAGAAGCCACAACCCTCAGTTTACAAGATATGAACCATTGATGACAGTTGCTCATGGAAGTCTCATTCAAAGAGCTGTCATAAGTCAAAGCTGACTTGACAGCACATAACAACAACAAAATGTAGATATAATGGCAACCCTACAACACAATCATATACGGGGCTTGGCTAGATGGGCAATTAACCCTGGCTTTCCCCCATGTTGGAGCCCTGCAGTTAAAACAATGCAGGACTCTTGCACTGATTTGCCTCTAGATAGTCCTGATGACATCCAAGATGAAGCTGAGGTAAACCCTTATAAGATGTTTCACCCACAGGAAAACCCACATCATGTAGGAAAACCCAGATTGGTCCAGCACATGAATGCAGGAGTCTGTACCTGCATGCCAGGGTTTATCACTGGACACCTCCACTGCTGGTGTGTCACTCTGAAGCTGGGAAGGAGGCCCCCAGCACATGATTAAGGCCCCCTGCATGTGAGCAGCCTTGATCACATGCTGAGGGCCTCCTTCCCAGCCTCAGAGAGTGCAATGTGTGACAGTGGCAGAGGTACCCGCTAATACCAGCTGGTGTGTATGTGTGGGCTTCTGTCTGTTTCATGTGGTAGTGGGGGGGATCTGGGTCAGCTCTGGTCAGAATACTCTAGCCAGAAGGCAGTGTATTCTGGCCAGTGTAGACAAGCCCCATGACACAAACCTCCACAGCACTCAACAGAATTTATTCCCAGGTAAGAGATTACAGGATTTAGGAGATTATCAAATGCATCAAAAGTGGTGTTACATTGTTAAAAAACATGTAGAATCCTATGTATACAAACAGAAGTGTAAGAAAGCAAGTTGTTTAAGTGTAAGCTGCTCAATTGTAAATAAATAAAAGTGAAACACACACACACAAAAAGTGGTGTTACAGCAACACCAGGTGATTGCAAAAGGGCTCCCTTATCAGATGATGTTGTCCCCCCTCATTATGCATCTGTTCTGCTCCCATTCTGCCAGCACTGTTTTTTTATTGACGGGAGAAGCCGTCAATAGATCTCCCCATTCTGTTTATTTCATAGATTTGCCTGTGTGCAACAAGGTGCCCCATTCTGCTGGTGAGATCCCAGCATCAATGGCAGGTCCCTGTCAGAACACTTCCAGGTGAGATTGGGACATCCAGGTAAGGGACACACTTTTTATGACCCTCCCCAGGTTACTTGTTAATTTTAAAGTGTGTTTTTGTGCTCGCTGTCACTTTTTTGGGGGGTAATTTTTCTTTTTCTTTTTGAATTTCCAGTGCTCGCATCTTCTCGTGAGAATCCACGGGATTTTGATCCAGGAAGTGAACGGAGCTCCATTAGAGTTCCTTTCACTCCTGGGCTGCCCTGTTGATGTGAGACAAGGTAAGTGCTGTGGGGAAGGTGATTGTGGCGGGACTGGGACAGGGGCGGGAGTGGAGTTTGTGGGACAGGAACACTTTTTTCGTTCCTGTCTAATAATCTCCTAAGGCTCAGCTACCAAATAGCACAGTCCTATAATGTCTATTCAGAAGTATGTTCCATGGAGCCCTGCTGCATCCAAACCCTCTCAGCCTAGGGATGTTGAAAATTTCTAAGGACTTCCCACACTCTGCCCTAATTTTGTACCAGCATTGTGGCTGTGTTGCTGGGGCTGGATGAGATCAGACTTTGATTTTTAAAATGGACGTTTAAGTTGTTTTTCATTCCATAGATAGTTTAAATTTGTGTGTTTTTATCTATATTGTATTTGTGTTAATTTTTAAGCCAATGTGAGTTCCAGTTCTGGAAGAAAAGATGAAATATAAAATAAATATCTCAACTGGTATTTATTCCAAACACCATTAGATAAATCTCTGATCTGCCTTTGCAATCTCTTTCTGAGACATACACTGGAAGACACGTGGTAATGAACTGACAGAAGTTGATGGTATGTTTAGCATTGATAAAGCAAGATCTTTAGCATCTCAGGCCCACAATATAGCCACTGGGCCACATTGCTAATCACACTGTAGCTACTCCATTCAGATTCTTATCTCTGTCTGACAAGGAAGGCCGTTCTTGCTTTTAGATACTTACTATGCAATATGAAGGAAGAGTGGAACAGAGAAAAGAGAAGAAAGGTTTCATAATTTGGGTTGGGGTATAACTAGAAAGAAGAAACTGCTTTTGAACGCATGGCTGATCCAAGATAGTTTACTGAGACAGAAACAGCAAGTCCCAATTGATAAATCATACTTTTGAGGATCACATTGTGCATCTCCAAATGTCTATTAGGCATTTACACCTGTTATGCTTAATCTGGAAGGATGTGCAGAAACATGGAATATTCAAAATATCTCCCAATATGTGCCAGTCAGTCTAAGATCCTTGGGAGAGGGCTTTCTCTCAATCCCACCACCACTACATGTGTGTTTGGTGAGGGCATGGGGAAGATCATTCTTGGTGGCTACTCACAGGCTGTGGAATTCCCACCCTCATGAGGCTAGGTGGGCCCTGTCTCTGCTGTCTTTCCACTGGCAACCCATGACAATATATATATATAGGTTTTAGATTGTTAACTGGCCTGATCATTCAACTGTGGAGTGCTGTAATTTTTTGTCATCATTATGTTTTAATATACGTAATTCTTTATTTAATTGGGGTGGGTTTTTTTTTACTTTATATCATGTTTTGTTTTAACTGTACAGTAGCACCCCCATATCCACTGATTCACCATCCACTGATTCAGTTATCTGTGGTTGGTGACAGGCAGTGGCTGGGGTGAACGGGGGAGGGAGAGGCGGAGGAGAGAAGTTGCCTCCCTTCTCCCTTCCCTGGGATGGCTGTGGTGGCAAGGGTGAACAAAGGGAGGGAGACAAGGAGTCCGGCATTTGCTGTTATCTCCGGATTTCAGTATTCACGGGTGCGGGGTGTGTGTGAGCTGGAACCAATCCCTGTAGATACGGGGGTGCTACTGTATTCTGTTTTAACTTATTTTATATGCTGCCTTTGGAAAGACAGAGAGATCTGTAAATGAATGAGTTCTCACCCAGGAGTCCATAATATGACCATTATTGTTGTTGTGTGCCTTCAAGTCATTTCCAACTTATGGCACCCCTAAGGTGAACCTATCACAGGGTTTTCAGAGGCTGAGAGTGTGTGATTTGCCTAAGGTAATGGACTGGATTTTCATGCTCGAGTGGGGATTCAAAGCCTGGTCTCTGGAGCTGTAGTCCAACACTCAAACCACTATACCATATTGTACACAGACCATACTATGCAGCATTTATGGCTGCATCAATTCCACAATTAGAGCAGCAGGACTAGAGTGCCTAGTTTCAGCAAGAGATCCATAAATGGTTCTCAATTACTTTCAAGACCCTCATCCCTACATCATGTGTTTTCTTGGAAGAACTATGTTCACGTTGCATATGAAAGCTGACAGAGAATCTGAGTATGTGAGGTGCACCTTTCCTTACCATGGAGTTATTCTCATAAGCTTCTGTACACCTGGACTTACAGATGGGAAAGGGCTTTCAAGACATTTAAACTATGACATCTCTTTGTAAAAACAAACAAAATAACTATTTTTCTTTTGTAGCAGGCTACATATGCATGTATAGCTCTGAGTGGAGTATGATGTATTTGAATCACTGCCTACGTATATCATACAGATACCTTGATGTTCTGCATGACAGGAAGTAATAACCCTTTTAAATATTCCAGTTTCAGCTTCCTTGAACTGGACTGAGGGCTTGCTATGCCTGCTAAAAACAAAAGAAAAAGGGAAACCTCAAAAGGCTGCCTTCGTTGCTGCCATTTTAAATTCATGATATTAGTATGAAGTCCCCTTTTGTAAAGGGCAAAGTAATAAAGGGCAAATTAGAGATAAAAGAAGTAATTTGCAAGCATTGGCATACTCAGTACATCATGCTGTCCCTTTGTTCTCCTGTGAAAGTCAACTTTAAAGTTTGAATCTAAAAAGAGGATCATTTCAAGATCTGTAGCAACTAAATTGTACATCCTAGAGCTATCACAAAGCAAAACATTTTGTACAGGAGAACCAAATTAAACCAGAGTTGCCAGACCAGATCCATCTCCTACAGCCATTAATGACTGGAGCTCTAATATAGCTACACTGTGATGAAATCTAAATTGGGCTGAAATTGTTAAGCAAGGTTTACAGGATTTCATTGCTTTGAAAAATACTGCAGATTACTTTGCATTACCACAAGATAGAGAACCAGATAAGACTGGACTTGTTGAACTGATTTGACAATAGCAATCTCTATCCCTGCCCAGTCAAATCCCAAACTGTAACTTGGAAGAGCCATGGCATTTTGGAAAAGCTAGCTTTTAAATGGAAAAGTCACTTTGCTAGCTAGGGGAGCTGAAGTGCAAAAAAGTTCAGGGGCTGAGTATAATGGGCTACATAGACCCATGGGGCCCATCTACACAAGGGGAAAAAATCCAAAGTACCTCGTAGTTTTGGCATCTCACAGCAGCAGCAATGTTGTCTAAACAGTTTTTCTTGCCTCGGAAGCTGTAGCATTCCTGATGGTGGCCGCAAGTGATTTACTCACGTCAGTTCTTCACTGATGCCATTAAAAAAAAAAGTCATCCGAAGGTGTGCTGGTGCAATAGAGTGGTTTTCCAATCTTATAGTACAGCAAAACAGAAAATATTCATCCTGTTTTATCACCTTAGTGAGCGATCACTAAGGCGAAAATCCAACATGCAGGCAGCATGTTGCCCTGCTAGCAAGCTCCACCTCTTGCCCAGCCAATTGGCTCTGTGCTTCCCTTCAAATTTTTTGTTGTTTCATAGTCCAAACAAGCAGGAATGTGACCCCTCTCTCGGTTTTTGAAAAAGTACAGGGAAATCTTCAAAGGCTTTTTTTACCTCGTTTTTGCTGTTTTGGGGCCCCCTCCTTCCGAATAGTGTGGATTGGCACTG
This sequence comes from Gambelia wislizenii, assembly GCA_030847615.1. Classification (NCBI taxonomy): domain Eukaryota; kingdom Metazoa; phylum Chordata; class Lepidosauria; order Squamata; family Crotaphytidae; genus Gambelia; species Gambelia wislizenii. The sequence continues at coordinate 92,918,440 of JAUMIR010000003.1, read as the reverse complement.
GATCCTGTTTAGACAGGTAGGATTCCCAATGAATTCCATGAGGGGTATTTTCAGTGTTTAGATGGGCCTCTGGTTTCATTCAGCAGACAATTTATTTTTGCAGTTGTTAAATCATATTTTAAACCTGAGCCGCTGAACTGGAATGCCTACCAGCTCTGATGGGCATACAAAGAAAAGGTCTAACAATTAATTAATTGATTAATTAATTAATTCTGTGGTATTTTATTACAGTGGCTTGATTTTGTTTCTGTTTCTGTCTCTGTTTTGTGTTTAAATTACCTGTTCACTGCCCAGAGGGCTTAGGTTATTGCATGGTCAGTAAGGATGAAGATAATAAATAAACAATAATTGAATAAAACTTGTGGTATTATGTAAGAGAATAAGAACAGCCTTACTCAATAAGAGAAGGGCTTCATCCAGTTTCCAGCACTAGCCATCCAAATGCCTCTGGCAAACTCATAAACCCATAAAGTAATAATGTTGCTCCACTGTCCAGAGTGGCACACTCTCTTTCAGCAGAGAAAGTGTAGAAATAGTGGGAGAGAGGCAATCAAACTGAGCCAAACAAGGGCAAGTGACAGATGTTACCCAACTCAGCATTGCTGAACATGTAAGCAAGGCACATTCTTTCTTAGGACTGGAGAACATGTGGCTGTTCAGATCTATATGGACTGCAACTCCCAACAGCCTTGGCCAGGAGAACCAAGGTGGGGAATGATGGGAGTTGGAATCCAACAGCATCTGGAGGGCCATGAATTCCCCTCCCCTGCTTGACCGGGATGCTCAAAGACAGAGGTGTGAAGGGTACTCTTTCCCACATCCACCACATTCTGGCTTAGCGTAAATGAGCAACAGAAGCTGTTTTATCAGAACAATACACAGAGAATCTTATTGGTTTCTTTTCCTAATGCAGTCATTTTCTAATACCTTTTAAAATGTATATACATGTGTGTGTGTGTGTGTGTGTGTGTGTGTGTGTGTAGGATTTCAAAGGAAAAACAAGTTGACTGTGCTTACCACACATGCAAAATCACTGATGTTTTGCCTTCCGGTGTTTTCTTTGACAAGCATTTAAGGCAGGAATTGCTCAGTGGCCACAGTAGCACTTAAAGGGGAGGGAAGGCCCTTGTCATTCAGCAATTAGACCTCTGTACAACAGCTGACATTTTACATGTTTACATCTCAAAATGCCTGGTGCTGCTAAAATCAGGAGTACTTTCTGGACTATGAATCATGCCCTACCAGCTGAGACAAAACAGAAAGTAATAACAAAAAAAACTGCATAGGGCTTAGCAACCAATAAAGCAAGAGACTAGCCACTGACTGAAAAAGCTTATGCAGAAAACTAACGATTGTGTGACTCTGTCACTGCTTGAACAATGGTGATGAGGCATATGGGGAAAGATCTGAAAGGAATCTCAGTTTATGGACTTTTTCAGATGGTACTTACTGTGCTAGGAAGTCTCGCTAGAGGCATGGTGCTGTCGTGCAGCAGGGCGTCCATTTTGGACGCCGCCGTCCCTCTTCCGAAATCATCTGTTTCACTTCCGTGAAGGATTGGAAGCGGCCGCACCATATTTCACCAGATTTTATTCACAGAAGTTGCCCATGATTAAAATATGACACCCGCTTCCAGTCCTTCACGGAAGTGAAACAGATGATTTCGGAAGAGGGACGGCAGTGTCTGAAATGGACCCCCTGCTGTGCGACAGAACCATGCCTCTCACGAGACCTTGTAGCATGGTAAGTACCATCTGAAAAAGTCCTATGACAGCAGAGCAGGGCAATGACAGGGGTGATAAACAGTCTCCACATTTAAAAAAAAGCATTTCCACATGAAACAAAAAGGCACCCTTGAATCTCCATTCTTCTCTATATGGTCAAAATAATCCTAATGGGATGTGAATGGAAGGCAATCCATTCATACTGACATTCCCATCAACACGTGTCATTCAGAAGGGGGGCAGCCAAATCCACCTGAAAGTCCGTGTGGGAAGCATCCACGGCTTTGATCGGATTTTTTAGAAAGCTCCATATGACATGCGAATGAGTGATCATTTGAACACTTGCATTCGTGCAGCTACAAAAAAGCAGTGTAATCTGATTGACTGGACAAGCATGGGCTAGCAAACAGGGAAACTGCCTGTTGCCACCATGTTGGATTTTCAGCTAAGCAAGGGTCTGGGAAGTCAACAAAACAGTGATCTTATACAATTGTCCTTCTGTATTTACAGATTTGGTATCCACAGATTTAAGTATTCACTGCTTGAAAATATTCTTTAAAAAATAATAATCCAGAAAGCAAACCTTGGTTTTGCCATCTTATATAAGGGGCACCATTTTGCTATGCCATTGCATATATAATGTGACTTGAGCATTCACAAATTTTGGTATCCACGGGGGGTCCTGGAACCAAACTCCAGCAAATATGAAGAGACAACTGTACTCTTTTTTTTTCTTTTTGTAAATATGAAATGTCACATGTGTGCACCATGTTAAACTGTGTTGTTGTTGTTGTTTTAAAAATGGCAGCAGCAGATTTAAAATCGTGAGTAAATCACTCGCAGCCACCATCTTGGCTAGGGGTCATACGGAGTTGGGGGGGGCTCTTTTGACCATTAAGACAGGCCTCATCATTGCAAATGACTGCTATTTCGAAGGCATTCATATTCTTCCCCCCTTGTATAGACAAGCCCTTAGTGCCATGCCATGTGTGAGCATTTTCCAGCATCTTGCATAAAATGGAGGCAGGTGCATGAAATCTTGAAAGAGAGTAAACAATTGGAGCATGTCCAGAGAAGGGCAACTAAAATGGTGAAAGGTCTGAAAACGATGCCTTATGAGGAGAGACTTAGGGAGCTGGGTATGTTTAGCCTGGAAAAAAAGATGGTTAAGGGGCGATATGATAGCCCTGTTTAAGTATTTGAAGGGGTGTCATGCTGAGGATGGAGCAGGCTTGTTTTTTGCTGCTCCAGAGACTGGAACACAGAGCAATGGATGCAAGCTCCAGGAGCAGAGATTCCACCTCAACATGAGGAGGAACTTTCTGACAGTAAGAGCTGTTCAGCAGTGGAACACACTCTCTCAGAGCGTGGTGGGGTCTCCTTCCTTGGAGGTCTTCAAACAGAGGCTGGATGGCCATCTGTCGGGGATGCTTTGATCATGATTTCCTGCGTGGCAGGAGGTTGGACTGGATGGCCCTCGTGGTCTCTTCCAACTCTACAATTCTATGATTCTATGATTCCCAATGCAGGATAGAAAATGGAGAGAGATATTTGGAAATCAAGGGTACATTCTAGATATACATGGATCAAATATAACAAAAAAGGGCAATTTGGGGCATGTTTACCCAGATGTTCATTCTTAGGAATGGTGAATGTAATGAAGCCACCAATAATTGAACAGGGGGCCTCAGAGCATCATCCTACCACTGACCAGTTATGGTTGTCTTCTTCATATCATATTTATTCTTCTGAAAGTAATTTTCCAACCGATGCACTTTACTGGGAAGAAACCTTATTGAATACTTCTAAGTGAAAATGTACAAGATTACTCATACCATTAAACTGAGATAGACATACAGTCCAACTGTATATACACCTACTCAGACATAAGTCCAGTTGAGTTAACTGGAGCTCCCTCTCAGATAAATGACCAAAATGGCCCAAGTTGATGGGATTGCCCCCAAGGTAAATATTATCAGTTTGCATCTCAAACTATCACCATTGCAATTTCTTTCAAAGAATTCCACCCACTTCTCCTTTCAAAGAACAAAACCATGGGTAATGTGTTTGATTTTGCATGTATTTCATTGTTGCCATCTGGTGGTAGTAGCTACTGCTGCAAACTAAAGTCTGGCTGTGCCATCTTGTGGTTTCTTCTGGGAATTTTGTCAAGAGTGCAAGGCAATTACAAAGAGAATAACAAACCACGGAGGCAGTAGGAGCATAGGATTTTCAATATTTGATCAGCTTAGCTTTTAAGTGTAGAATTCAAAAGGAAATGGAAGTTTCCATTTTCTGTTTCACCTTGGATTAAAAAAAAAGAGATTCTGTTTTTTAAAAGCAGGCAAATGGTTTGGTTGGCCACTTTCATTCTAATAGGGACAGGTGCACAAAAAGCAAAAGACCAGCAGGTCAAGAGTGCAAGTTACCATAACAGCATTAGGTGTTACCTCCATAGGGAAGGACAAGACCTATTCAATTTTTTTTCCTTCTGGCAGCTGTTAAAGGCACAGGCACCCTGCCAGAAAAAAATGTGGTAAGCCTAGTTGTTTCTGTTGAATGCCATGCTTCAAGATGAGAATTTCATTCAAGGCTAGAAATTGTGTAGCTCTCCAGATCTTATTAGACTACAACTCCATGCTCTCCAACTGTCCCAATTTGGCAAGGACCATCCCAATTAATCCTCTGTCATCTCATTTTTTCAGCTACTTTTAAAAAGTCCCAGTTTCTCTCTCCTCCTCCTGTTTCCCCCCTTTCTCCTCAGCTTACTTCAGTTGTTGCAAAAGTAATTTGCACTCAGTTAACTTAGGAGGTAGGAAGGGGGAGAGTGGGGGGAAGTACAATTTCATTTCTGATGAAACTCCTAACCATTCATTTGTTCACAGAATTTCTACTCCACACCCCCAACATAATTTTACATTCTTGTCAAGGCAGCTGACAAAGTACAGTAGTAAAAACAACAGTAAAAAGTCAATAAAAATAGAAAATAATAAAACAAGCAATGCAACAAACTGAAACAGCAGGGGTCTCCCCCAGCAGACACTCAGATAAGCACTGCTTTAAAACACTGACATTTATGGTTCTTACATGCTTTTGTTTGACACACAAATATTAACAATGACAACACTAGGCAAACCTCTTTGGGGAAGGCATTTTGAAGGCTCAAGGTCACCATTAAATATCTCTCCCTTCAGTTGACACTTACCACATTTCAGACAGTGGGAGCATCTAGAGAAAGGTCTCCAATGAATCAAGTGGATCAATGCGGGAGAAGACAGTCCAAGAGGTATTTTATATACAGTATTCATTTTATGCATTTCGTAGTGGCATTTCAAGACTGCAGTCTTCCCAGAGCAGTTTACAACAGGCATAGTATTTTCAGGGCTCTTTCACACTCTTTTATTATACCACTGTGAATCCACTTGAATTGTCATGGTTCTGACATATGGAATCCTGGGATTTCAAGTTTAAGGAGGTTTGTTTGTTTAATTAATTTATACCCTTTTTCTGCCAGAATCCCCCAGACAGCATGGTCAATATCAATACAATTAAGTGAATGCATACAATACTATTAACATGCATGCATGCGCCATTACAAGCAGAGAGAAAATTCTTCCCAAAGTGGCATTTTCAAAGTACATTCACAGATACTGAACTGATGCCATATTATGCCAGGGAGAGTTTGTTCATCAGTAGCTGTAGCTATTCTAATAGTCCAAAAGGAAAAAGACACGGACCCAATTAAGGAAACACACTTTTTTTTTCCTCCCACAAACCTGTACTCATCAAAAGACTCCCACTTCCAGTTACAGATGTTGCTGGACTGCAGTATCCATATACTTTGCTTTGGGTACGCTGGCTAGGATTTACAGGAGTTGCCATCCAAAAACGGACAGCAGATTATCAGACGCGTGGGAATGCACCAAAAATGTGTGTTCCCAACCGCTTCAGAAGAACAGGAGGAGAACAGGAAGGGCAACCTTACCAGATGCCTACGTTCTTCAGCTGTTCTGGGGTGTAGCACTGCCGTGGATGAGGCTCCATTTTCCTATTGATGGGGACAAGCCATAATAGAAAGGGACACTTTACTTACAGCTGTGCTACACCCCTGGGATGCCGGAGGATGACATCTGATAATATTGCCCTTTCCTGTTCTTCTAGCAATCTTTTGACACAGTTTTTGCCCCGTCTGATAATCTCCCTAGTCTTAAGCAAAAACAGATAATGGCAACAGACCATGGGCCCATCTATGCAGGGCAACCTCCCACCACCACCACCACCTCCCCGGATTCCTCTGCAGTAATGGCAAATCGCAGCAGCTGCGATTTGTCTTAATTATTTTTTTGACCCCCCCCCCAAAGCTTCACATGCCCACCAGTCAAGATGGCATCTGTGAGTGGATTACTCACATTTTAACTTACCTGAATTTGCTGCTGCCAAACTTTTTTTTTTTAAAAAAAATTCCTATGTGTGACAGAGCAATATTTCACTTTTACAAAAAAGACCACATTTTATGGCCTTAAAGCTTCTCCACTAAAGCAAAAATCCAACATGGTGGCTCCAGGCACTTGCTCCCCCCTCCCCCGCACTCATCCAGCCAATCAGCTTTGTGCTTCTGCTCATATGGGAAAGTGATTCAAAGCAAATTGCTTGTCCCAACAAGGAGGAATGCGCATTCACCTCACTGTTTTTTAAAAACTCCAGGGAAATCCTCAAAGGCTTTTCCTTCTGAGTTTCTGACGTTTTCATCCCGGCTCCTTCCGAATACAGCATAACAATGCAGGATCTCATTAAGACAGGTAGGATTCTCCTCGCATACCATGAGAAATGTGTTCTTTATTTACTTATTTTCATATGGGAATATTACAGATCTCACAGTATGTATCATGTATTTTCATCAAATATTTAACTCAAACATTTTGAACTGCATACTATTCTTTCTCAAACAAGAAAAATTAAACTATTTTTACATCAAAATTCCTGTAGTCCTGTTTATACAATTAGCTGTTATATTTTACAGTATACGATGTATCCTGACTCCCAAAATTATATCTGACTGTCATTGATTAGCAATTGCAGTTACATCAGGCTTTGTAACACATTATATTTATATCGAAGAACCAACCACCTTTTCTGTTACATAAAGTTAGTCATATCATTCACCTCTTAATCCCTATTACATCCTTTCATAAACCCACCTTGTTTCTGACTTTGTTTATTCTTTTCTGGTCTAAATAAGATATAACTGGTGACCAATCTCTTTCTATTTGATCTGTCATTTTAAAGCCCAGCCAAGAAGTTAATTTATCTAACTCAATCATATGTATGACCTTTAATTTCCAATAATCTATATTTGGGACTTCATGTTTTTTCCATTCTTTTGCAATTACTGTATTAATCTGGCAGCCGAGATCATATAAAGTAAAATTTTCTGATATTTCTTCTACATCTTTTTGTCTAACATAGAAGTCATGTTCAACAAGTAGAGATCAGGGGTCATTGCAAACTTTTAATTTACCATCTCTAGAATTGTTCTATGAATTTTCTTCCAGAACCTCTTTTTTTTTTTTGGAAATTCCACCAGACAAAGAGCCAACTTCACTTTGATACTTCCAGCAACAATTATCACCAGTTTTGTATATTTTGTCAATTTTAGCTGAGGTCAAATACCAATGATGTTGCATTTTAAAGAAATTATCTTTCAAATCTTGGTATGCTGTAAATCTATTGGAGTTAATCCAGATATTTTCACCAATGAATTAATTCTATTTCATGACCAACATCTGTAGCCTATTTTAACAATGAATCATTAATAAGTTCTTTTTCTTGATCTCTTTCAAAAAGTAGATTATAAAATTGAGTTATAGTTTATTTTCCCCTGATCCTCAAATTATTTTATCTAAATTTTCTCTTCAAAACCTCCCAATTATAATCCATTCTGAATGTTTCTTTTCACTGGGCATATGTGAACCAATTTAACTGATATTCTACAGTTTCTAATTCCTTAGATTTTGTGAAGTCGGAGGCTTTCACGGCTGGTATCCATAGATTTTCCTTGGGTTTTTTTTGGGCTGTGAGGCCGTGTTCTGGAATAGTTTCTTTCTGACGTTTCGTCTGCATCTGTGGCTGGCCTCCTCAGAAAATGGTTGGGTACTCAACCATTCTCTGAGGATGCCAGCCACAGATGCAGGCAAAACATCAGAAAGAAACTATTCCAGAACACAGCCTCACCGCTTGGAAAAAACCCAAGGAAAATCCTTAGATTTTACTGAGAATTCCTTATTTTTGTCAACATATCTTGATAACGAATCCATTCATGTGTAGTTTTTCCTCTTCCAAAGAAAACTTCTTGAGGAACACCCATAACAGAAACTTCCAATAATTTTTTTCTTTTGCTTCTCCCATAATCTTATCCGTGCTATTCGAACATAATGGTGATTAAATTCTTTGTTCCCATGAGGAGTATTTTCACCATTTAGACAGCCCCCAAGATCATTGTCCAAAAAGGCTTACCATGATACCCTCCAGAACTTTATGTGTTTTGACAATGGACCATTGGTAAAACAGATCACCCAGAAAAGGGGTGGGCAACTTGTGGATTTTCCAGTGTTGTTGGACTGCAACTTCCATCAGTCTTAGATAGTATTTTTTTTTTCATTATTTGTTATTGTGTAGAAATCATTCAAGAAAGGGGGAAGAAAAGAAGGAAGGGAAAAATTTCAATAAACTAAAAGTACAATGATAACTCCCCAAAATCAAAATTTTAAAAAAATTATAGAGAGAATTCATTGAAATGTAACCAAATATCCAAATAGATACGTATACAAAGTTGACATCTGTATGCCACATGTTCAAATGATGATGGGCATTTATTTTTCCAATGTTGCAATATACATTTTAGCTACCAAAGGACCCCGAGAATGCATTTCCACTGATCTGTGGATAGTTTCAAGTGATCGCTAAACAGTTCAAAATATATGCAATTCTGCAAAATTCAAAGAATCCTTCAATTAATGTTACTTGAAGTAATACCCTCCCACCCACACCAGTACCAAAATAAGTTACAACTGTGCATAAATTAAACATGTATTTGAAGGATGCACAACAGAAATTACACTGTCAGTAATTTGCTTGCTTGCTCAAATCTTTACTAAAGAGGTTTTGTGGTGTCTAATATATTCAAGACACAGGTTTTTTCCCATGCATATTCTCTGCAGCATTGGTAGAGTTCATGAAGCTGAAGTCCAGAAATATCTGGAAGACCATTAGTTGTCCACCACAAATTAGAAAATGGTAAGTCACAAAGCTGTGACGAATGGGGAGGATTTCATAAAGTGGACCAAAGCATGATAAAAAGATAACAGACAATTTTCATATTTTTTAAGACAGATGGTACAATTGAGGCTTCCCTTTCCAAATTCTGGTATATTTTAAGAACTGGAGCATTCCCCTCCAGTCTTTTAAAGTGTGTAACTTCAGGATTTTGAGTGGCAAGACTTGAGTGCCAGTCCAGAGATTAACATGTTGTGTTTGGTTTTGTTCTTTTTTCTTCTATGTGTAGTAATAGTTTACCTGTTGAAGCTAGTAACATTAGCTGGAATTCAGTATGGGACTTGTGTCTGCAGGAAACAGAAAAGAACAGTTTTGCAATGTCTGCGTTCAGTATGGGACTTGTGTCTACATATGTGGACCTGTGTCTGCAGGAAACAGAAAAGAACAGTTTTGCAATGTCTGCATTCAGCAAGGTGCTGCTGTGACATTACTAGGTAGGAGAGCCAGTGTAGTGATGCACGTTGGGACCAATGCACACTGGGCACTGACACACATTGGGGCACTGACTAGGGAATGTCAAGGTTCATCGGTAGAGCCCAATGTCCCTCGGGACAGTCATGCTGGTGCCCTGATAACATCTTTGCACTTAACTAGGAACATTCCATAGCACCTCTGCTACATAGCAAAGTATGCATAAAGTTGCACAACGTAGACCCTGACATAGGAGATTATCAGACGGGGACCAAAAAACCCCATCCCTGTTTCACTACGTCCCCTCCTGCCCCACTCCCATTCCTATGACTGAATAAATGAAAAAATATCACACACCTACCTTGCCGCGAGATTAAAAGTCCTCCTCTCCAACATCCCAGGAGTGAATGGAGCTCTCACCGTGCCCCATCCAATTCCTGGAAACAAAATCCTGGCTGTTCTCGTGAGAGAAGAATCATGTGGGAAATTTAAAAATAAAACAGAAAATAAAAGTCAAAAAGTAAAACAAAGCACCTAAACACACTTGTAAAACCCCAAGTAACCTGGGGAGGGGGAAAAGGGTATCACCTGGATGTCCTGATCTCAACCGGAAGTGCTCGGCAGGGTTTATCAAGGACTTCCCACCGCAGCTGGCATTGCGCCTTTTCACAAGTCTGTGATTCCATTACAGAAACAGAATGGGTGATCTATTGACGGCTTAAGCATTAAAGGGAACACAAACAGAACAGAGGGGGTATGGGAGCAGGACAAGACAGGGACGATATTGTCTGAAAAGACAGCCCTTTGGTGATTTCCTGTTGTTCCTGTCCTGCATTTTTTGGGTTGTCTGATAATCTCCATAGAATTGTGGAAAAAGTCTCCATTATTTATACATTTACAAAAGCCAAGGGCAGCAGTTCCTGGACTGGAATGTGGGTGCATCTACACTGTAGAAACAATGCAGTTTGACACCACTTTAACTGCCATGGCTCCATCCTACAGAATCCTGGGATCTGTAGTTTTGTGAGGCACCAGCACTCATTGGCAGAGAAGGCCAAAGACCTTGTAAAACTACAGATCCCAGGATTCCATAGGATGGAGCTATAGCACTTAAAGCAGTGTCAAACTACATTATTTTTACAGTGTAGATGAACCACTATACTCTCAGAAACAATGAACTCATCCAGATTGGTCTAAAGAAACAAGGGTCTCATGATATCACTCCTTGGGGGGATCCTGGGGGTTGTTGCTGCACACCCATCCTTTGGGGGCTATTTGCTGCAATATCTTGGATCTGCACAATGGTGGGTTTTGTGTGTGTTTTTAAAAAAACATATTGTAGTTTCCTGAGGTGGTCCTGTGGTTTGAAGGGCAATTTCTTTTCCTTTCTGAATATTTTAATTTTTAATTTTAGAGTCAGAGTGTTCCAGTGCAAAAAAAATGCTAGTTTGTTGATGTATTACAGCACTATAATGCTATAAAATGGATGAAAAGAAATTATATTGCTCCAACGTGTTTTGGAATTAAAAAGAAATCCACTCAAGGGTGGGAATAAAATACAGTGGGCCCTCAGTCTCTGCTGGGATTTGGTTCCAGGACCCCCTGTGGATACCAAAATCAATGGATGCTCAAGACCCATTATATACATTTGCAGACTAAAATGGCATCATTATAAAATGATGAACAGCAAGTTTTGCTTTTTGGATTTTTTGGGGGGTGGGCAGGGGAATATTTTCAGGCTGTGGTTGGTTGAACCAATGGATAAAGAATCTGTTGATATGGAAGGCCAACTCTATTGCAGGTTGTGTCAGAAATTGCCAAAACATAGACAGGGACTAAAAGAGCATTGCTGGGATTGTCTTTAAAAACCCTTGGAACTAACAAATACTACAATGTTCTGGTATATTTACCCCATTTGAAAGGGCCTTATGTCTTCTTTCAGCTTGTTTAAAAAGAAAAACAAACTCTGAAGAAGTGCATAAAGAGGGCAATTAAAGTGCATCCACTTGGGGGAAAGTATTATAGCACTCCATATTAATAGCCAAAAAATAAAAATAAAGTTCATACATGTTTAATAGATGTGCAGAAACATTCAATATTCATTAACAAATAGACTACAATGATGCATATAGAAAGATGAATGTGAGAAGTATCATTTAGTCCATTAAAAAATCACTTAAGGTTCCAGTAGCCCAATCAAATCTGAAAACATGCGGGAGTGAGGAGGAGGTGATAAATCAAGCTTGATGACTTCTGATGATGAGCTAGATTTGGATGGCATCCTGGATGGGAGATGATAGCAGAGGATGCAGCAGTAATCAAAGGATATGCTGTGGCTGAGTGGTTCTCCAAAAAAATAAGTAAAAATCTGGCTCCCAGTTTTGAAATACAATAGAATTAAAACTCAACACTTACAAAGGAACTCCACCCAGGGACAGGGGGATTGCCAGCAGATAATGGCCCATCAACCAACCATCAGCCAAACAGACACTAACGAGCCTTGCATTTCTATACCCAGAAACTAACCATTCCATTACACAAATTTACGTATACTCCCCTACAGGGGTTCACAGCATATAAGCTCCACATACACTCCTACCCAGCCATTCTCTGAAGATGCCAGCCACAGATGCAGGCACGTCAGAATGAAACTATTCCATAACACGGCCTCATAGCCTGGGAAAAACCCAAGGAAAATCTATGGATGCCGGACATGAAAGCCTTCGACTTCACAATGCAGATTTTTCCAGATTGTTCCACATTACATCCCCCAAATCACCAAATTTGGAATATTCAAGTGGAACGTCCAGGAGAGCCACCCAAGGCTTTTTTGCAGCCATGGGGGAAAAATACAAGATGCTGTCTTCATTCAATATACCATGACCAGAATGGAAGTAGAATCTAATTTCAATGGTGGTGATAGGGCAGAATTACACCCTGTGCCTGAAAACTGCAGAGTAGCCATGAGGATATATGGTATAGCAAACTGTGTGCTATGCAGAGCTCTATCCCACAACAGAGTCATGTGGCTGTCTCACTGTGCCCAACAAAGACACAAGACATATATAGAAAGTTTATTACCCCTGGTAAAAATTATGGCACTGAAAAATTGGGAAAAGAGTAAAGATAGGCCTGAAAACTCCTTTCTGAAGTGCAAGCACATTTTTACAAACCACAGTTTACAAACAAGAAGTTCCATTTTATGTAGATATATGTAACGTTTGAATAAGCTCACTATGTACATGTTTCTCTATTTCTTTTCCTCCTTTCTAGAAAGGAGGGGGAAAAAAATCTCACCGTGCTTTGTTGTTCCTTTCCAACAACCCACTTCTGCTCTCCTGCAGGGATCAAGATAGCTGGTTCATAATAGGAAGTGCTGTATTATGAAACCTTTTTCATTTTTATCCCTGCTGTTTGCTGGAAAGCTCCAATGTGTTTGCACAACGATCATAATGTGTATTTGTTAATGGAAGCACACACACAAAAAATGAATGCTCTGATAAGACATTGGCCTTTGAATAAATGCTGGTCAAATGGCTATGTTCCAAGATGTAATTTGAAGAATAAAAGCAATACAGCTCGACGCATTGCTTCCAAGTCTAAAGCTGCACCCCAATACATACATACTTTACTTTTTATGCTTTTTAAATTTTGACATTTGAACATGGACAGACATCAATACTTGTATCACCAGACTCTTTGATCCTAGAAATGTGTCAAAGCTAGGGCACAGACATCTATAATAATAATTTTAAAAGTGTGTGTGTGTGCACATGTGTGTGCCATGACTCATGGGGTGGTGGCATTTTTTTTCCTTTTTATTCATGCAGGTTTCAGTGCTGAGTTTGAACTTAAAATTCAAAATGGCAGTGCAAAAAAGGGATTCAGACATAGCTCATCAGGAAAATTTGAATACATCTCAAAAATTCACAGTGTTTGGAAGAGGGAGAGCAAAAACTCCAAATACTCCATGGGAAAAGCTTTTGTGACTTTCCCAACTTAAAAAAAAACTCTGAATGAAAAGTGCATTCCTGCTCATTGGAACAATTGATTCACTTTGCTGCACTTTCCCAATAAGAGTGGAAGTGGAAAACTGATTGGTCAGATGTGCACAGGGGATGGAACTTGCCAGCAAGGCAGTGCCTGGAACTGCCATGTTGGATTTTCACCATAGCGATCATGTGCTGAGAGGACGAAGCAGCCTTTCCCATTTTTCCTGTTTTTTTAAGCAGAAGATCACACTTCCGCATCTTGGAGTTGCTTTTCTTAAAAATATATTGTTCGGCAGCGGCAACTGGTGACAATAAAAATGCAAGTAATTCACTCGCACCCACCATCTTGATTCACAGACATGCCCGTTTGAACAACAAATATGTTGTTCACATGCCTGAGATCTTGAAAAAAACCACATAGAGACAAATGAAAGCTGCTGTGAATTGGCATTACTGTGCATCAATCCACATTTTATTGCCTTGTAGAGGCAAGCCCCTGGGCTGTATCCTATGGAATCTTAGGATACATAGGTCCCATCTACACGATTTAAATAATACGTACGGCGTGCGGAAGTTCGTGCTTCAGTACAAACAGCCGTTCGGATGCACACAAATGCAAAAGAGGGGGGCGGTTTTCCACCCTGAAATACACACATGCAGCATTCGGGAGGGAAAGCGGATCGCGAAGAGAAATCCGTACGCCGTTCGGATGGCTGACAGGTCTGTACGGTCCGTTCACACACATACGAACAGGCAGAGTAATCTGATTGGCTGGCCGAGTAGAGGGGGTGGGGCTAGCACAGAGGGGAATTGGGAGCGCCCGCCATGTTGGTTTCCCGGCTAGCGAGCGTCCGGTAAGTCCGTGAATTTATATGTTTATTTATTTTTATTTTATATTGTCAATACGGAAAACCGACTGTCCGCAAATCAGGAACCTTAAAAAAAAAAAAGCAGCGGGAGATTTAAAACTGCCGCTTGGCTTGCTTGCTCCAGCCAGCTTCGGGAAGAGGGAGTCATACAGAGTTTAGGGGGGTTAAAAATCGTATAGCCGGTTCGAATGCATACGAATGACAGGCTGTTAATATTTTTTGCCCCCTATATGGATTTTTTTATGATCGTATAACCGCACCCATAGGTTGGGAAGGCACTAGAGCTCTCTGGCTGAGAATGCTAAATACCCCTCCCTAAACTGCAAACTGCAGATCCCAGGATTCCATAAAATGGAACCATTGTACTTAAAGTAGGCCTATGCATAGGACTGAACTGTTTATTAATCTGAGGGCTTATCTATATTGGCTAAATACCCCATTTCCCCCATAAGCCCTGCAGTCTATATAATGCAGGGCATTTCATAGAATCATAGAATTGTAGAGTTGGAAGAGACCATGAGGGCCATCCAGTCCAACCCCATTCTGCCATGCAGGAATACACAATCAAAGCATCCCTGACAGATGGCCATCCAGCCTCTGTTTGAAGACCTCCAAGGCCATCCAGCCTCTGTTTAAAGACCTCCTCTGTTTAAAGATCTCTTCTCCAGTACATTTCAAACGTGTTTATTTTCTTTCCGTCAGCTTTCTTCACTGTCCCACTTTCATACCCATCCATAGAAATATAAAATACATGGGACTAATTCTGATACAACAGCTTGTGAATCCAGTCCCAAATAAGACATACAATAGCACTCCTGCATTCAGGTGGACTTTATTTAAAAAAAAAAAAACTCCTTATCCATTGATTGTGTTGTTCTTTCTGCCTAGAAGATTGAGAATATGTTGAAACAATCAGATAACTGAGCGTCTCACCTGATGTCAGTAGCACAAGCCTGTTTAAAATAAACAGTTTGACACAGTGTGTCTCGATCACAGCAGCCATTTTTTATGTTAGTAATATTTATAGAGCTTATTACACTGAAACATATTACTGTACATGTTTAACTACACTTAAGAACATATTTTAATGGGATAGATCCTTTCTTAACACTGAATACAGTTTGTTGATTTTTGTGATTTTTTAGTTAAATCTTCATTGTGAATTGATATTTTTCTCCAGTTAAATTTGTAATGGAACAGGTGGAACAAATCAAAATGCCTCAGTGATCGTTTGCGGTGCTGAAGTATGTTTGTGTCCTTCTCAAACTGCTGGAACAACTGAAACAAAATCACATGAAGTGTGAAGGCCTCCACCTGAATGAACACAGCTAGCCTTGGTTCCATTGTAGTCCCTCAGTACTTGATCCGTTGTTCACAATGAATAGGAACATACGCTCACAGAGGAGTACTGTGTGCCATCTGGAAACACAGCCCTCAAAATTCATGATTGTTTTTTAAGACTTCGCATCCCATATGGCAAGAGACAGCAGTGTCAACACTCACTTATATCTAGAGGTCAATGGGTTGCTCCTTCAGAGTACTCAGCATGGAGGCAGCCAGCAGTCAACACAGTATAAAAGCCAAGTAATTCTGTTGAAGCAGAGAATCAAGTACACCAGCTTTTCAAAGTTGGTCTTTGCTAGAGTGTTTCTTGTTTCCATGGGATTATGGAGTGATTCAGATGATCTTTCTTTCTCCCACTCACCAACACACAATCAGTGTGCCTTTGCTTGTTGAATCTCAGGCTTGGTCATCAAATATATTCTGTTCTATAGTGTTGATACTGGGTGGGGGGGAGGATATCCAGTACAGAGGATCTAACCTCAGAATCACGATGGGATTAGATCTTTCCAGTCTCTTTCCATTTGCCTTTATTATGAGATATATTTTTTGAACCATTGAGCATGTTTAATCTGTTTAACCAGTAAGAACATGAGTACTTATCAGCACCCATTGTATCTGGTTGGCACAGGATGTTACTTTAATTAAGCATGTATTTTTAAAAATAGACCTGAGTTCTCTTCCATTAAATAGGGATTTCCATATAAACTGAGGGTATTTTTTTAGACAGTAAGGAGAGGTATGTGTTCTGACGTATTTGTTTCACTATATGCACCTATGTATGACTAGACCATATTCTGCACAATTTAAGTGGTCTTCTTTTGTACAGACATTGCAGGTCACCCAGTCCTTGGGTATGACTTGCTTTGTATTTTGGGGAAGAAGCAGGTAAAGTGGCACAACTTGGTATTAATGTGCCACCAATAAATTGTCTAAAAGCACAAGCAGCAATTACTTTTAAAGTATAATTAATTAGTTCTCAAATACTATTCTCGCAATTACTATTATCTTACTATTATCTTACTATTGCAATTATTTCAAAATCGTAAGAATTGATATAAAATCTAGCAATTGCATATAATGCTAAATTCTGAAGTGCAGGAGTTTGTAATGAATGTGTGCATGGATAGATGGATAGAGGACAGACAAAGAAATACTAGGTGAAACTATAGATTGGTGCATGAATGTTTATACAAACATATGTTGAAAAACAAGAGTACATAATATAATACCAAATTATTAGTATCAACATGTCTTCAGTATTATTCATCCTTACCTGGAAGTAAGTGCCACATGCTTCTAACTACATAGGTTCTGCATAGGTTGAGCTTTAATAAAAGATCTTCTGTAAGCCAAAATGCAGACATAACTTTTAATTAAAACGCTAAGAGTCTTGCCAAGAAATGTTACCATTTAAAAAGCTGGAATGAACAGAATGGAAAATCAGGGTTCCATCCCTCCTCTTTGGGAAAATTGCTCTCCATGTATAGATAGCTATGGAGCCAGTGGCAAATGGACAGTGTTTACATGTTCCCCCTCCTTATGTATTTATTCAACCTTTGAACTGAACAGCTGAAGGCAGGTACAATCTGCTATCATTCTGTGACTGCTCACCATGCTCAGGCCTCATCAAGCTATGATGTGCCTCCTATTAGTTTTTTTTTAAATTCTTCAAATGTTACAGTCTCACAAATGCCCTCCATTCACCATGTGTCTATAGTGTC
Source organism: Gambelia wislizenii (assembly GCA_030847615.1). Classification (NCBI taxonomy): domain Eukaryota; kingdom Metazoa; phylum Chordata; class Lepidosauria; order Squamata; family Crotaphytidae; genus Gambelia; species Gambelia wislizenii. The sequence continues at coordinate 92,901,047 of JAUMIR010000003.1, read as the reverse complement.
ACTTGACTGCATAAGGATCAGCCCTCAGAGAAAGAAATCATGTAACATTTTGTGATTCTGCCATCGCATAATGTGATAATGTCAATCATTGTTTTAAAAGAAGAGGCAACTCCAAACAGAAAGGACTAAAATGCATGAATGGCTAAATGCAACTACTAGTTCCAACCAGAAGAGAGCCTCTGAATAAACTGCTGAATGGTAAGTCAACACTTACATCAATCCCATTGATTTAATTTGTATACTCAATTAGTACATGCATTTAGGCCAACATGATTAAGGGTGAGAGACACCCCCCCCCAATACAGATATGAGGAGTAATTTCAACCCACCTTTGCATTTTTGTATGGCTTCTAGTGAAAGTACTTTTGGGGATGGAGTTAGGTACATTATTCTTCCATTTTGAAAGCAAACTAAAAGTATGGTTAATAAAGCAGCATTGATACTGTTGCTATTAGCCATCCTCAAAAAAAAAAATCCAAATTACAGAACATTTTTCTTTCTGGTATAAGAATAAAAACTGCAGCATGAGACTGGTGATTAAAAAGCCAGAACAATGTTATACAGCCATGTTCTTTATTAGTATTATTAAAAATACACTCTAGCACATAATCCATTCTTCATTAATTCCTAGCAATTGATCATGATTACTGAAGTTACAAGTCCATATACAATATGCAGAAAGTTATAGGTTCTCTATCATCTTTGTTTTGCAGACTAGGCATATCCTTCCATCTGTTTTCCCCAGAATTTATACTCTACCCTTACAGTCACAAGAAAAAGACAGTAATTAAAGGTAAGAAACACTTAGTCTAGGTGTATGGTTTCCCAGGAGAGAATAAATAAGTATTTGTCATCATCGTTGTCATTCAAACACAGATAATTGCTTATAGCAAGCTGCTAACAGTTTGCAAAGATGCTAATGAGGGCCCATGCTGATTTTTTAAAACTTTCTGGTTTTTATACTGTGAGGATCTCACACCAGTATGAACTCACTCCAGTATGTCTAGTATAAGAGGAGAGTGTGGACTTAAATTGCACAAATTAAAAATGGCCAACCAATAATGCTGAGGCTGAGGTTTAAAAACAGGATAGCAAGCTTACCAGCAATACTTCAGTGGTGCAAGTTGGATGTAACTATTGTAGTTGTCTGTCTGTCTGTCACCTGTTTGTACTCTATGGTCATCAAAATCAACATTTTCTACTTGGTAGGATACATATATTCTTGCAAGGTAAAAAGAAATGTAGCCCCTTCCACAAAGACTCAAAAGTGAACATCCTTTGTAACCTATGTCTACATTTTGATAATAACATTTCCTCTGTCCTCCATCAACCCCTAATCTAGAGTCTCAAATGAACAGGGACCTCTCAATTCAAAATGACAGTAAATGTTCAAATACAGCGAATATATAATTTTAAGAATAATATCCCCCCCTCTTTTTTTTTTTTAGGAAATCCTACAGGTCCTCTAAAATCTGATATAGCTTAGAGCAGTGATGTGCAAAATGCAATCCTGGGGCTTTGTGTGGCTTTCCAAAGCTGTTTTTGTGGTCTTCAACCCCTTCCAGAATCCCTGGGCTGCCCTTTTTCTAGCCCCCAAAAGAGAGGGTAAATTGCTTCTCCACAAAACATCAGGAACACTTTCTCTAGGTTGCAACATCTGAAGATGCCAGCCACAGATGCAGGCGAAATGTCAGAGAGAAACTATTCCAGAACACAGCCTCATAGCCTGGAAAAAACCCAAGGAAAATCTATCCCTTTCATTGTTTAACAACAACAACAACAAAAAGCCAGTGTTTTAAAACAGGAAGTGGACTTCTAGACTTTCCTGGGAAAGTTTTTTTTTTTTTTTTGGGTAGCAGTCTGTGCCACCCCTTGAGTACCCTAGGAACAAAAAAATTGAACCCCAGATCTATTGTAGTAACACACCTTTGGTTTAGACCCTCAGTGTGTCTTAACCCAGCCCTCCTAGTGAGTGAAATAGTATACCTTCAGATGGTACTGCTGGCAACAGGAGAAATGCATTCACTGTCTTTCATAAGCACCGTTGTAATCTGTCTAATGTTGGGCGGTTGGAAAGAGAAATGATGCTTGGCTCTCAGCCATGTTTCAAATCTCCAGCTCAAGGAAGAGTGAGGGTCAGCTGGCCCCTCATCCCTACATAACAGAGAAGCTATTAGTAGCACAAAAGCACACACAACCCATCTATTACCAGCATAACATAATATATAGTAAAGTCAAGCCACTTTGATGGAAAATAGGAACAGACCGAGATGTGATACAAATAGTAGTGCTCTTTTCAAATTTCCTCACCATTTCCTCATCTCTACATCCTCAGCTTCTCTGGTCTATGCTTTGTTCCATTTATTTTGGCGTCCTTTCCAACATTTCACAGATGAAAACCAGGACATGTGTGGCCAAGCAATATCAGAGGGTGGTGAAGATGGCAAAAGTTATAAATGATAAACACATAAGCAAGAGATGCTGCAGCAATTTGCTTTTCCTGTGCCTACTGAGAAGGGCAAGATTCCATCCCTTCTTCTCCTCTCCTCCTGCTGAGTTAGTTGAGCGCAAACTACTTTTTGCATCAATTGTAGTAAACCTAAGATGAAGGGGGAAAGAGGATGGAAGAGAGAGAAACTTGGAAGGTATCCTACTTTTCCTATCTTTTAGGAGCCTCTTCCTATCAGACTCACACAAACCAGACATAGAAGAAAAAAATAGACATCTCCCCATTCCCCCATATATTAGCATTCTAAGATAGCAGAACTTGCCATGGGTCAGCGTAAGAGGGGCGCTCCAAAAAAGCGATACAAGGATTCCCTGAAATAACATCTCAGGGTTGGCCAAATTGATCACCAACAATGGTCCACCCTGGCTTCACATCGGGAGGCATGGAGATGTACTATCCACAATGCTGCAGCTTTATTTGAGAACTCACGCCGAACAAGTCTTGAAGAGAAATGACAACGCAGAAAGAATCACAACCCGGAAACATCACCCAAGGAGACCCTCTGCTGTGCTTTCTGCAACCGGACTTGTTTATCTCGGATTGGCCTTTTCAGTTTTTCTGCACGCTTGCAGAAAGCGTGAGATGAGTCCTTCCTGAATCTTCGTTTGCGAAGAAAAGCCATATACCTGTGTGTGTGTGTGTGTGTGTGTGTGTATGAATATGATAGCAGATTATAGAAAATGTTACAAAAACTGCTGTTGCTGCCTTTAATGCAAACTGCTGGAGTCTCTGGATTATTATTTAGTGGTCTGGAATCTTCTGAACCACAGTGCCTTGGTTTTCTGCCCACTTACCAATTTCCTACACAGGACTTCTGGTGAAAGTACCTCCTTCCCTTTCTCTCAAGTTCTGTGAAAACATGTAGAGGAGCATTCAATAGCTTCTTAATGGAGATCTTGGGATTTTTAAAATTCTCTTTCTGAAGGTTCATATACAGTCAATAAGCACCCTTTCCCCTTGTCCTCTGAAGCTGGTTGAAGTTGTACAAGAGTTGAAATGCCATGTGGAAGCACTATGAGATGGGTGAGGGCCAATAAAATGAAGTTCATTCCAGACAAGATGCAAGGATATTGTGCAAATAATTCCCAAATTCAGAGAGTGGCATTCGACACATTTACTTTAGGAGTTGTTGCTTGCATTTCCTTTGAGAGATTAGGATCACACCTTGGGAGTTCTTCTAAGTCCTGGACACTTAACAGCATATAATGTATTTTGCCATCTGAGATCTCTCTTGGGACAAAGATTTGCTGCCTGAAGTAGTTTGGGAACTGTAGTTCAAAAAAGTAATGTTTCCAAATTCTGACCTCCTCCCTCACAATCCTGCCTGCACTGTCAGAACAACAACCACAGCTCACCTCTCTTTGTTGTTGTCCTTTGTTTGTTGGATTAAATCAGATAATAACCAGAGCCATGGCCTATTTGGCTGTGGCACCTGTCTGTCAAATGCCCTCCCTGGATAGATTTCTCTGCTGCCAGTCTGGTGTTTTTTCAGATTTTAAAGAATTCCAGTCATTTAAAAATGTTGTCATTTGTTTGTTTAATGCTACTGTTTTGTTTTACCTTGACAAAGTTTTATTGGTTTGGCATTTTCATAGAATCATAGAGTTGGAAGAGACCACAAGGACTATCCAGTACAACCCTACAGGAATGCACAATCAAAGCACTCCAGACAGATAACCATCCAGCCTCTGTTTAAAAACCTTGTTCACATGTACATAAACAATGATGTAAAAATAGAGGTGATATACTTGTGAGTAGTTTCCCAAAGTATACAGTGGACACTCGATATTAGCTCTGGTTTGGTTCTGGGACCCCCCCTCCCCCGATACCAAAATCCATGAATGCTCAAGTCCTGTTATATTCAATGGCATAGTAAAATGGTGTCCTTTATATAACATGGCAAGCAGCAAGGTTTGTTTTTTGGAATAAAAAAAAATATTTTTTTTTTGCTGTGGTTGGTTGAATCCATGGATGCAGAATCCGTGGATGTGGAGGCTGACTATAATTTTATAGTGCAAACCTATATAATTCTTATTCAGAAGTCCTCTTGAGTTTAGTTGGGTCTTTGTTCCAGGTAACTGTGTACAGGTGTGTTTAGGCTGAAGCCCTATCACATTTGCCTTTGAATATGCCCCATTCAGTGGAAGTTGGTGGCTTTGTGGTTGTGAATCTGCTCTGAATTTTAGTCTGAACTTTAAATGCACTATCTAAGGTACTGAACCTATTTTGGGGATAGGGTTTGGTGCCTTGTGTAGCTTCTTTAACATTCAAAATGAAACCTAGAGCAGGTTCACTATCCCACTTACAAAGGGGCCACCAGTCTCCACTTGCTCCATCAAACTCTATGGGACTTCCTTCTTAGTAGACATGCATAGTTTTGTACTTTTATTCTATCATATTTGATCCCTCAAAGAGAGGGAAGCCCTTGCAAGCACTCTGTATTTGGCTGATATATAAATTACTCATTTATAGCCGCTTCCCACTGACTGTGAAGAAATCCATTCCTTTATTATTTCTCTTCCATTTCACCATGTAGCTGTCCAAGGACATGCCTTTGGAAGTGGTGCTGGCATTTCCTCTTTTGGTTTATACATGTTTGTCATACTGTCTTGTGTTGAACGTTTTTCTGACCAATGTAGAAAATCAGCTTTTTGTAAAGACATAGAAGTCTATCCTGTCCCAGCTTGAAAGCAATGATCACAATTTCCATACCCACCACAATATAAAATGAGAGGAACAAGAAAAAGTTGGGATGCTGCAGTTTGACATCACCAAAACCAATTGTTGTTAAAGTGATAAAGCAAAAATAGAATGCACCCTCAAAATTTAAATCATGTTCCCAATGTGGAAGAATAGCAGCAGCACAGGAAATGTATGCAAAGACAATAAGCATCATCAATAAAAAGGGCACATCCAGTTTTTCTACTTCTTTTCCTATGTTGTCAATGTTGTCAATCATGTGATTCATCATGGCCCTTGTGTCTAGTTCAGGACACGAACTCCAGCGTTCAAATCTGGTAAGCTTGGGAGGTGCAAGGAATTCATTTTCCCTAGCAATAAGTCGCTCAAATATTTCAACATTTCGATATTGCCCAGACTTTTTTTTTAAGGAAGAATTGCTTTGTAGCACTTCTCTAATATTTAAAGGTTCGTGAAGCACTATTTTGTTTTGTCTAAGTGATGATGATCCTGGTTTTAGCTCTCTCCTCTTTTTGCAGTAAGTTTCACAAGAGAGTCTGCTTAACAATTTTGACTGTAGCTGTCTCACTTTATTGTAAGATGAAGATAATATAGCTGCGAGGATATCTCCCATGTCAGTGAGAACCAAGAACATTAGAGGTATGCCAAATAAAGCATACAGCATACACAAATATTTCCCAAGTCTTGTCACAGGATATGTATGACCATAACCTGAAACCAAACAAAATAAGAGAAAAACAATGTGTTATTTGATCTGTTACTGCTTGTATTCCCATAGTACTTCAGTCAGGTTAAAGCTGATGAAATATGAGTGTAATTCCTTCTCTTAAGCTCTTTCTCAGGGCACACTTTGGGGGAGACTGTTTTGGGAAAGAGATTGTAACTTTGATAAAATAGATGGTTCCAACTTCCTTTCTGTTGGATGAGTACAGAAAGGAACTGAGACAGAGACTTACTAGTCTTGACATAGGAGTTTGGGGGGGGGTCTTTCTTTTAGTAACTTGTTTTAATAGTTTCAATCTTCCATTACCTTTTCTCTTTTCATTTGCTGCATCTGCTGAAATTCATCTTCTACACAACCATTGAAGGTATGGGAAGTATGTCCCTTATTTTAGCTGGCAACCTTAGTATCATAACTCCCTAGCTCTGGGGTACCAGGGCAGGCAGAGGCAAACTTTCGCTCCTACATCTTCCATAGAGTCTCCAGTGACTCAGCAGAAATAACATCACATTACTGAAAATGCTTTTCCTGAAAATTGGCTCTTTACCAAGGGAGGTTGCCTTTGGAGGGGCTGGAGCCACAGCTAGGCAACAGCTGCATTTTACATTTTTCTCATTTTTTAAAAAGGGGAAAATTAGGCCTTGGAAGGAATGGGGACCTGCCAAAGGGGGACTGGAGGCCATGTCTGCCTCTCTCCCTGCACTTTCCACTCCTGCCCTAGCCTCTCTGACTTTATTTTGAAAATGTGCAGATTCTATTTCACCTCTGATGTGTGGTGTTTTCATACAGTTTGCCACACAATCCATATAGCCCACCCAAATATTAACAAGTTCTGCATGAAGTTGCCTGTAACAGAGAATAAATGGATATGATCTTACATTGTCACCTGCAGTGTAAGGGTTCCACATGTAGAACTACTTTGTGGCTCCCTTGTCACCACCCCAGGACTCACAGTTTTGGTGCTATATCCTCCCGCCTCCATTCCATTGCTGGTAGTGTTAGCATGCCCTACTACCCCTCCCCACAAGATTCCATAACTGGACATATTAGACACTTTTCAGGGTCACATTGGTTTAGGCAGACTGGGGGTCAGTTGAAGCTCATAATGACCTGAGTTGTGTCTAGAAATATATGCATGACACAGGTTTTCCTAGGGTTTTTTTAAAAAATGTTTTTAAAGGGTTTACCTCAACTTCCCCCCAGCTTTGTCTGTCATCAGGACTCTCTGGAGGCAAAACAGGGCAAGAGCCCTGTGTTGTTTGGACAGCAGGGGGAAACTGGGGTAAATTGTCCATCTACAAAAGCCCTTAGTGCTATAAACATGCAATGTGAAAGTGCCCTAGGTCTAAAAGCTAATATATAACTCAGCAAAGTATGGCTGCAGTGGTCTTATAGTACTGACATTCTTACAAAGCTTAGATTCTAACAATTCTTTTTAAAAATTTGTTTATTTTCTTTTCTTCTGAAGTGCCATGCAACAGCAAAATAGCACATGTTTTAAAACAGAACCAAATGTAGACTGACAAAGAAAAAGTAGTCTTCAAATGCAGTAATAGGAGCTATGTGTGCTAAAGAACAAATTTAATCCCAGTGGTGGAGAATATAATTTGATCTCTGACAGTTCCACTTTTAATAACGGCCAGATAGCCTTTCTGAGTAAGACCCTAACTGTACCAATGGTGACTAGTGCCATCCATGTTATCTGGGCAGTGAAACTGCTCTAGATTTTAGTCCAGGCTTTGAATACCCCAAATAGACTCAACACCTTGGATAGTTCCCTTAAAGTTCAGACTAAACCACAGAGTGGATTCACTGCTCAAATGACACAGGAGTCATTAGTTTCCACTGAACTGGGAAGCTTCTCACTATATCCTCAATGCATTACATTTCTAATACTATTCATTATAATCCAGCTACTGCAATTGAAATGCAGGTCCATTAATATAGGTTCGCAAGAGGCCCACTTCTGATAATGAAGCTGCAATTGCTAGGGAGTAGGCCCCATTGATTTTAGCATGACTGACTTCTTGGTAAACGTACCATATATAGGATAGTATTATGAGATAAAGAATGCTGCATACAGAAATGTTTGTTTTTTCCATTCTGACCTCTGCACAGATGTGTTGCAATTAGAAAAGCAACATTAGCTGTAAACATGAAACTACAGCTAATATTGGGTGTATTATAAAAATACTGCCATTTCATTATTACAAAAGTTATAAATCCCCAAAATTATTTTAAATCTTGTTGGGGGAAGATGATAAATTCACCACCAAAGAATCTAGTTAGAATCAGATACTCTTAGCAGGTGTAGCAAAGTACTTTAAATTATTGGATTTTTAAAAAGCATGTAACAAAGAAAGGGGGAGGGGAGAAAGAGAAGGGGGAAAAGGAGAAGTACATAAGACCAGAACATAGGCCAGGCATATACATTAATGTAAACTGGCTGTATTTCCAAAAAGACATTTTCTTGAAGCTTACATCTATAAAATATATTTTCATGAATATCTGAAGGAGTGAGATCTTCTGGCCATTGAATAGATGTTGAGTATTGATTTTTCCAACCTTGGAGTACTAGTCTTTCAGCACCAGCGAGAGCATACAGAATCCAGCCCTGTTGTATTCTTAGAACAAAAATATTATAAAAATTGCACGCTGGTGCTATTTGACTCTTAATAATTAAGCAGGATATCAGTGACATACTTAAATATACTTTACTAAGTAACCTCTCTTGGCCCCTCTACCCCCCAAACCTGATGGAAATGTCATCCACCCATGTTCCAATCATTGGCAAAATAGATCTCCTTCTCCCCATACAGCTGATGCCCAATAAATTAGGTTTGAGGAAGTGGGGGAGTTATGATTGTGGCAATAGTGCCAAAACCATGACTAACTAGTGATTGTCAATACAAAACATTTATCTAGATTTATTTAATCATTAACTAAGGACTTCATCAGATGCACTAAATACGCCATCATGACACCACATAACTATGAAAGGGCACACAGATCAGATGACGTCACCCTTTCACCGTTATGTCCTGGCCAAAACCCATATCTTTTAATTGATGGCTTAAGCCATCAATAGATTCCCCCTTCTGCTTTTTTGCTGGCATTGCCATTGTGCAAAGCCTTGGGTCATTTAACTCTTGTCAAGGAAGAGTCAATGGCCCAACAGGGCAGAACACTTCCTGGTGAGATCAAGACATCCAGGTAAATGACAAACTTTTTTTTTACCCTCCCTGGGTTACTTGGAGGTTTTTTAGTGTGTGTATTGCTTGGTGTGACTTTTTATGTCTTATATTTAGTTTTATTTTTTGAATTTCCCACACAATGAAATTGTGCAGGATTTCAAAAGAGGAAGTGAATGGAGCTCTGTTCACTTCCTCTTTATTGCTGGAGCTGCCTTTGCTGGAAAGTAAGTGCAGGGAGGAATGCTCTTTTCCCGGCATAAAAATTGGTTTTTAATGCCAGCAAAAGAACGTTCTAAAGGGAACGTCTGATAAATTCCTAAGTAACTGATACAAGATTCTGGCCATAAAGTTAACAGTTTTGCTGGTAATCAGATTTTCAGACTGAAATTTGCTTACAAATGCTGTGGCCGTGTACTGTTGCCCAAATATTTTGAAAAACAATTGTAATTGAAATTTATAAAATGGCCACTTACCATAAATACCATATTAAATTTCTGAATGACTGTGCATCAAACCTACACCATCTACTAAAGTCAGATTTGTTCACTAATCCAAAAATGATCATTGTGAAATATTGGCATAACCTCAAAGTGCTGACAGTCGAGGAATAGGCTGTCAAGGCATGGCAGATAACATAAACATCAGGACTTAGTGCAATTTTTAGATTAAGGGATGGCAGACAAAACATAACTGAAATGAAAAAACTGTCAAGAACCTGTTAAGCAAAGAAATGGCATTGGTAAGCAAAGAAATGGCATTGATATTAATGGGCTAAATCTAACACTGGTCATACCTAAAACAATGCCACTGAAGACAGTGAGACTTAAGTTAGTTGTTACCAGGAGTAGAAATCATGTAGCCCTCTAGATGTTGTTAAACTTCCAGCATCCCTCACCATTGGTTATGCTGGCTATAGTTACTGGGAGGTGCAATCCCACAGCATCTGAAGGGCCACACAATTCCCATCCTGATTATTTCTAACAAGTTCCATTCCTTTCAAACAATATAATCTAAGTAGTATTGCCACTGGATTTAGCCTGGGCCCAAATCCAGGGGATGCTTATGTTGGGATATTCTGATATCCCTCCAGCGCTCTCTCACACCCCCCAAAAAATAAAAATAAAAATAAAAATTCCAGGGTTTTTCCAATCCGTTGGAGCAGGGTTTTTTGGAGGAGATTGTTTGGGAGCTGTAGCAAGGAGATTGTGCCTTCCCCTTAATACTGGATTCTGTTCTTGTGTAAGCAGAAGTTCAGTAATGGACATGGCTCACAATGTCTGCAATGTTTTGAAAATTGTGTTTGCATATTGCTTGATTTGGATTAATTATGGATTCACATTACTTTATGATTTATTGAATACATTTCTGACTTTCCCTGTTGTATATTTTAATATATATATCTAAATAAGATTTAAAAAAAAACATGAAAAGGCTCAAAACAATATGGGATTTGTTAGGCGCAAACTATCTGCACTGTGCATGGAATTTTTATGGGAATTTACAAGCATGCATGTGTTACATGTAAATGTGGTTTTTTTAGCTGAAAAGTACCTCATTCTAATTGACTGATAGCACAATTCTATACATATCTATTCAGAAGTAACTCCCATTGAGTTCAGTTTTGGCTTAGGACTTTTTCAGACAGTGCTTACCGTGCTAGAAGCTTGCGAGAGAGGTACATCGCTGTTGCATGGCAGGGGGTTTTGGACGATTCCGTCCCTCTCTTGGCATTGTCCTTGTCATTTCTGTGTACGACTGAAGACAGCCGTGCCATATTTTACTCACGGAAGTTGTCCATGAATAAAATATGGCACGGCTGCCTTCAATCGTACACAGAAGTGACACAGACAATGCCGAGAGAGGGACAGCGGCATCTGAAACGGACCCCCTGCCGCGCAACAGTGCTGTACCTCTCTCGCAAGCTTCTGGTGTGGAAAGCACTGTCTGAAAAAGTCCTTACTCTCTGGTAAATAAGGATAGGATTTCAGCCTTAGGCATGGGGTAAGTCTCAGAGTCACCTTCCACATATTACTTACTCAGGTGAAGGTAAAATGCAAATATTAATCTTCCTTTGCCCTCACTGTTATAACTTGCTGAGACAACAGCAAAATAAGGACCATGACTAATTAATATGTGTCATGATGGCAGCTCTCCTCGTCCTGCAAGGTGATGGCACTCCCATCATTCTGTAAGGACTACATTTCTCATTATCTGCAAACAGTGATTGTCTTGACAGCATAGCATCAGGTAAACCAATGGTTAAACGAAAGGCGGGAGGTGAGGGGACATCTCCTGAGTGGCATCATCAATGACACCACATCACCAAACACATGACTGGCCAATCACAATCTGAGACTAGTAATTTGAAAAAGGTTTTATACCTTGCCTCGGCCATGAGACAAGAAACACACAAAGGAAGCTCTGAGATGGACACCACATTTTAGAGACCTGGGATGGCTGTTGGAGTGGGCTAGCCAGCCAAGCTCATGGCCTCCCTGATTCCTGATGGATATGAACTGCATCCTACATACAGTTGTCCCTCTGTATCCGTGGATTGGGTATCCACAGATTTAAGTATTCACAGCTTGAAAATATTCTTTAAAAAATAATAATACAAAAGGCAAACCTTGATTTTGCCATCTCATATAAGGGACACCATTTTGCTATGCCATTGCATATAATGGGACTTGAGTATTCACAGATTTTGGTATCCACGGGGGGTCCTGGAACTAAACCCCAGAGAATATGAAGGGACAACTGTACTACTGCTTGATGTTATGAGTAGAATCTTTAGGGACTGTTCTTATATATGGTGTCAGGGCATTTTTATTTGATTTCTAGCTTTGGCTGAATGTAACTCAATGAATACTTTCCTATCTTTGTAACCTTAAATATGAACCTGAACGGAAGAGCCTTTCATGAAGTGATTTGCCTTAAACTCTGCCTGAATAAAATAAGCTTTACTAATTTCTCTTAAATGATGCCTACACATGCCTGATCTTTCATTTGATTACTCTATTGCCCTTGTTCAGAATAGAAGGAAGGGGTGGGTACAGCTCTGCAGTGGCAGGGGGTTCCAAGTTCCTTGTGGTCTCCTGTTGGTCCACAAATAAGGGTACTCAAATCAAGAGGTGTGGAAGACATAGTTCTGAGGGATTTCCAGGCTAGAGGAATCCCTACGAGTGTGTCTCCGAGGCAATAGCTTCAGGAGTCCTGAATTGTATTCAAATATCGCTTTCCTTCCCAGGTGGGTGCATGCCTGTGCATGTGCACACACCAAGGCAAGATGCTATATCACATTGGAATGTTCAGCTCAATATCTGTGTGGTGTCTACAATTTTATTGTATAACAAGGATGGGTGATTTGATTCCTGTGCCAGGCCAGATACGTATCTTGAGACCCCTGATATGGAGGACTGGCACATTTCCCCTTCAATGTGCCAGGGACCAGTGCCATGTTTGGTTCCATTGGCTACAACTGTTTATTTCCTGAAGATTTGCTATGGACTACCAAGTGATGGTTCATATACTAGCACCAGTCCATGGACCATGACTTTGAGTAGCACTGGTCTATAATATCAGGGTGGTGGCCACACCTAATCAATCAATCACTATATTTATACCTTTCCAATTGACAGAGGAACCCATGTTTCAGATTTTGGAAGAGTACCCATATTTATCTATTAATGCTGGAAAGACCTTTAAAAATTGAAATAATTGTAGATGAGAACTAAAGTGGGAGGACATTATCAGACTAGTGTGTTAAAACACTGTAATAATGCAAGTAAGGAAAGTGGAATCATTGTGGCATTATAACTGAAATTATCAAACAACCACCACTAGCATTTTAAGAACGGGATTAAAGGTTCTGCTAGCAGTTGTCTTCACATTGCCTTCTAATTATGCTGTAATGCCCACTTACTTCTGTGTTAGCCGGGGTGCAAGATCTTGGCACTTCTTGCGAGAAGACACAAGTTCACGTAAAAAAAACCCAAACACTTAAAATAACAAATTAAATACACATATAAGCCCTGAAACTTACATAAAAACTTGTAAGCAATACAGGACCATTAATAAAAAGAGCATCCTGCTGGTTGTTTTCACATTGTCACCTGGAAGTTTTCTCTGTGGCAATGGGAATGGGGGAAAGAGGACTTCCCATTCATGCTGTATTCTCACGATTACAGTTGGATTTGGTTTTGTACACTCTTAATATTGAGAAAACAGCAATATTAAAGATCTATTGATGGCTTAGCTCATGAATATAAAGTGATGACTTATTCATGGCTCGTGCACATGCTGGCCATGGGAGGAGGAGGAGGATGTCTGATAATTTCAGCCTGTTATGTTATTATCACGTTGTAATGAGGTAATTTTTTCCTTGTCTGATAAAATCCAGAAAGATGCACAAATAGGTTGGTCATGACATCATGAAGAATTATCCAGATGGTTTTAGCAATGTAGAGGTCTAGGAGTATGGAGTGTGGTAGGGTTGCCGGGGGTGGGAGCTGCTTCTTCAGTTTTCCACGGAAGGCCAATGTAGGGCCCCTATTCTCAGCAGTTGCCCAGAATTATTTTTCACATTAGTCCATGAAGCTCCCTCATATATCAGTGGCATTTTCTGGGAACTCCTAAGCTAAAGCAGCAGCACAACCCATATTTATTCAGAAACACTATGAAAAGTGTTTGGAAATTTCCACTGGTCCAAAATGTTGCTGCCAGACTGTTTACCAGGACTAGCTATAGGGACCTTGTTCTAATAACTTGATAGGTTTACTAGGCACAATTAATGGCACTGATTATGACCAATAAAGCCCTACGTGACTGTTGTACAGGCTGTCAGAAAGACAGCATTTTCTCACACAAGCTTCCCTGGGCTTTCAGACCTTTAAAGAAGCCTTATCTATGCCCTGCTACCACTGGAAGTGATTTTGACAGAAACTAAAAAGAAGACCTTCTCAGTGGCTGCTCCCATGCTTTGGAACATTCTGCAAAGGAAGGTTAGGTTAGTTCGGTTTCTGTTTGTTCCACCACTGACTGACAAAGTCATTTTTATTTAGAAAGGCTTTTGTTTTTTAAGCAGTCTTATTGCTGAAGTATGTTTTAATCTGATGGAAGCAGTTCATGTATTTTTTATTGCTGGGCTTTAATGGACGTGTTTTCCACTGATGATTTAAACTGATGTGTTTTTTATGTTTTAATTATAATTCAGTGTTGTCTATATTTTAATGTTTGTTGCCTTGAGCTGTGTTTTAGTGGAAGGCAGTATATACATCCAGTTAATTGGTAAGTAATTCTGATTGAGTTCAACAGACTTTTGCCAGAATCCTGTATCACTTTTGAGTTGATGTAACTTTATGTATACTTAGTTAAGGAGCAGAGGCGCTAAGAAATCCTGTTAGAGCAATGTGAAGATGCCTGTGGGGGGAATAGCAAGACTGCCCAATACACATTGGTGCTCAACATGCATCAGGACCAATGCACACCACTCCTATTGAGCATCAGTCACTTTGCTGGCTCTGCTAGGTAGTAATGTAACAGTAGCTCTCTACTGGATATGGACATTACAAAACTGCCCCATTCTAATTCCTGCATGCATAAATCCACTTATGAAGACATAACTTCCATATAGGATTCCAGCCATTATTCCTCTACAGTGTCAGTAGTTTATATTCCTTAACCCATGGTACCATTTAGATAATGAGTGTGGGTCTGGTGGCATATGCTGATCTTGTGCCAAACCCACACTACGCAAATAAAACCCATTTGAAACAGGATTATTTGCCATGGCGTCTTCCTATTGAATTCTGAGACTTGTAGTTTTAGAAGATCTTTAGCCTTCTCTGCCAAAGGGTTCTGGTGCTTCACCAAACTACAAATCCCAGGTTTTCATAGGAAGGAGCCATGGCAAATAATCCCATTTCAAACTGGATTATTTGTGTAGTGTGGATTTGGCCTTGGAGGGGTCTTAGCTCCCCTTCAGGTTTTTTCTTTCTTACCTTTACCAATAAGATCAAGTATCTAAGTAAATTTAACACAAAATACAACAACAACAACCATCCATACTTACCCACTGTTGTGAACACAGTGCAACAGAAAAAGAGAGAGCCGAGGAAGGACCATTTCTTTTTGGGATTGGTAAACCATATGAAGTCAATATCACTGAGCAATTCATGTGTTCTGTTCTTAAAGATCTCATTTGAGGTCTCATTTTCTGTTGATAAGAAAGTTACCGTAAGTGAGACATAGCAATCACTCAGTGATCTGGATCATGTTGAGCAGTAGAAGATTATGGCCATTTGTGTAATTCTACTTTGGTTTATTATTAACTTCATGTTCTAGCAATTAAAAATCTGGATTTAATGTTACTTGTTTACACACACACATACACACACACACACACACACACAAACACCTTCCCATGGTTAATTTTGAGGAAACTGTTTTGTTGCTCAAGTTTGACTCAGAACAACCCCTTGTGATCCAAGCGTGCCTCTCCCTAATTCTTATATGTGGATCTCTGAAGTTATTCAGTGTAAAGAGAAATATACAACCCACCTGAGGTTACTTTCATAATATATTTTTACATGTTCCATAATATTTTACATGTTCCATAATCTGGCCTTAAAAACAATTTTCACAATACTTTGTTTCTTTTTGAAAACATTGAACAAATGTAGATAAAATTGTGTCATATATTAAAGAAAAATGCATTTCAAAACACACATCAAAGAAAGTTCTGTAAATTAAAACTGCAATGTATCACAAGATTAGTTCTCTCTCTCCCCCCCCCATATACACACACACACACACACACACACACACATATATATATATATCCTCAAGAAATTTTAAATACTGTCTTTTATCCTAAAGGCAATCTATTTGGAAATTTATATCCTGAAGAGATTACATTCCCTCAAGAGGGTTAACAAATGGTTATAGGACTAAAGCATGAGGGTAAACATACTGGATAGCTCACTTAAGGTTCAGACTAAAATCCAGAACTGACCCCCTATCCCACTGACATGGAGCCACATGTAGCCACAGGCGGCAATCCCAGGTTCCCAAATATATCCAGACATTCCAAATGAGAATAGGACTGGTATCTGTTCTGTGCAATTAATTTTACCATGCTCTCTGCTGACATTATACACATACCTGACAAATCCTTTGAGAGATTCCAAAGACTCATCATGAATCTCTTGTACGCCTCACTTTCATTGCTCTCTCTGTTACCCTCCACATGGGAAAACATGAGGGCACCCAGCAATGCATAGATAACTAAGGAACAGAGGAAGCAGGCATGAGGAAAGACAGCCCAAAACACCTGGCTGCAAGTCCTTTTCTGTGTCTGGGAAGAACATGGTTGAGACTTCATCTTCTTCAAACTTTCTAATTGACAAAGCCAGAAAAAGCTTTCAAGAACAGAGTGAAAAAATGAGTCCAGCACTCCTCCTCTGCCTTAGGAACAATGGGATGCTATGTTTCTGCTTCACAGTTAGAAGTGCTCTTGATTTTATAACAGGAGTTCTTCTTACAATACCCAAAGGAACCTAGAGAGAGCTTGCAACCAATCATGACTTAAAATGTAGGTCTGTCAGATGCTAATACAGCATACAGAATAACTATTGATTCCTTCAGCGCTGTAATGCATACAAATGACCAGCTACAGTGCCAGTAGTCAGTCACCTGATATTTGACCATTTTTCTACTGTAACTATAGCTTTTGGTGCCCTGCCCTTTGGCAACAACAGAAAGAAGAGTTCCAGTAAGGGAAGGCAAACTGCAAAGCACAGATAATGGGTGCATCTAATGGATCTCATTGTAATAAGGAATATTCCCAAAAGAATGAAGATGTAACATATGACTTTTCCAAGAGAGCTACTATGCATTTGCCATTGTATGGATTAATGGCTATTTCCCCAGAGGTGTGGAAACAACATTCTCACTCTATTTGCTACCCTCCCCCCCATTCCTGTGAGCCTTTGCCAAATTTTTGGACACTTGCAATGTGAACAAAGAAAGCATCCGGTGGATGGAGTGGCTTGCGCATTGCCAAAAAAACCCCCAAGAATTGCATCACTAAAAATTAACAAAAGACACACAAATTCCCATATGGATTAATATTGAGAAACAATTCCTATAGCTGAAAAAGAAAGCCAATACTTCTCGCCATAGTGGAGAAGACTGAGAGCCCATGATCTGTGTGCATGCTCCATCTACTGCCCAGGTGCTAGCTCTTCAGGGAGAATTTCAAGGATCTGCACTTCCTATAGATGGTTCTTTATCTTTAATCTAGGCTTGGAGTGCAGAGCCCTTCAAACAGAGAGTACTTCCAAAATAAGAGGATTATCTGTCCTCTTAAAGTAGAACATATAGGTTAGAATTGTTAAAGCCTAGCATAAACTGAGTCCAATGCGGGTGGGGGGGGGCACCTAAACCTTGTCAGGTGGTAGTGTGCACTGGGAACCTAAACAGGTCCCAGGCAGCATAAAATAGACAACAGAGTGTTGTTTCTTCAGGCATCAGAACAAAGGCACAGACACATAGTTTTCTGTCTAAAATAAACTGCTTCTTTTTCTTGGGCATAATGAAGAGTATTTACAGATATATACAGTACAGCATTCAAGAGAAAACATCTTCACTCTGAAATCCAACACAGAACTGCCCAGTTCAACTCTATAGGACAAACTAAAAACCCAGCTCTGCAGAGTTCCTAGCACCTCCCCCAGTCACCTATGCATCAGCTGAGCTCCTGGGCTGTGAACTACTCAATGTTGATACATTTCCCCAGCTAGCTAACTCTGTAGCTCTGTTTCCTACATCTTAGCTCTTTACGACTAAATCTACTTACTGTATGTCCCAATATCCTGACAAACCTAGCATATAGTAAGTGACTGGGGTAGGCCAGAACTAAAACACTGTGTTTATTCTTTCTGGAATAGCGTAACTATTCCTTCTATTTATTGGACCACCTTGATGCTTCCAACCTTTTCAATCATACACGACATGTTCATTCCTTCCTTCATAAAAACCTTTGCTTCCCTAAGCACCTTGTGAAGAACGGTGGGACAGAAATTGAATCAAAATACCATATAAATATATGAAGAAATGGATGAAAAGGACTTTCTGTTAGTGGAAACTAGTATATGTGGTATGACATCCATGCTTCAACTTAAGATCTTGTTAAGGTTCTAAAGGTTTGCAAGCAGGCAACCTCATGGAGCATAATAAAACAATTGTAAATATATATTTGGCCGAGCTTGAGATGTTGTTTCAGGGAGTCCTTGTATCGCTTTTTTGAAGCGCCCCTCTTACGCTGACCCGTGGTGAGTTCACCATAGAGTACTATTTTTGGGCGGCGATGGTCCTCCATCCTAGAAACGTGCCCTGCCCAGCGCAGCTGTGTTCTCAATATCATGGCCTCAATGCTGGTGATCCCTGCTTGTTCAAGGACAGCAACATTCGTCACATAGTCAGTCCAGTGTATATTTAGGATTGTGTGTATACAGCGCAGATGAAAGTGTTCGAGGGGTCATAGGTGGTGGCGATAGATGACCCATGTTTCAGATCCATAAAGGAGAATAGACAGTACAACGGCTCTATACACACTGATTTTTGTGCTTCGCCTCAGGTGTTTATTACTCCAGACTCTTTTGTGAAGTCTTCCAAATGCGCTATATGCCTTTGCTAATCTGTGATCAATCTGCCGAACAAGTCTTGAAGAGAAACAACAATGCAGAAGAATCACAACCTAGAAACATCACCCAAGGAGACCTTCTGCTGTGCTTTCTGCAACTGGACTTCCTGCAAAATGAAGCAGCAGCATCTTTCATCAATGGAGACATTTCAAGCCGTTATCTGACCCCTACTACAACAACTGGAATATAATAGTTTTTTGTTAACAATGGGAAATAACAAGAGAGGGACCTGGCCACATTTCATAAGGTAAGGCATTCCAAAATTTGGGTGCAGCCACTAAGAAGCCTTGTATTTCATTCTGTTTCACTGTGTTTCTACCCTAGAGAAGCTATGTTTCTACCCAGAGACTGACTGCATCCTACCTCCATTCATTGTTTGGATTTTGAAAACATTACTTTTTGGACAGCTCTTGCTGGAATCCTCCAGCCAACATGACCACTAGCTATGCTGGTGGGACATTCTGGGAACAGCAGTTGACAATTGTTTCCAGTTCCCAAATGAAAAAGCTACTTGCAATATTTGCTATATGCTTTTTCATCTCAGAGACAGATATTGCAGTCTGTCTGCAGGCTGGGATGTTGTTTAACTTCCTGACCACATTTCATAGGGCAAGCAGCTTGTTCAAGTAATAAGGGGGTAACATTCTGGCTGGGTATGCAGCCACCTTCCTACCATGGCTTTGGGTAAAAAGATGGTGAAACAACTCCTCATAGAATGCAAGGAGAAGACCTTCTGTCCCAATGGGATCCTGTGGGAATTTGGCATATTGTAAAGGAAGGGGGGACCAAAAACTCCAAATACTGCATGGGAAAAGCCTTCACAGCTCCCCCCTCCCCCGTTTTAAGGCTCTGCAGGAAATGCACATTCCTACTCATTCAAACACCGATGTGATTTGTTGCACAGTACCAAGGAAGAAGAACTCTTCATCTCATTAGTCAGACATGCACAGGTGCAGGCTTGCTGTTAAGCGCCCGGAAGCTCTAGTGACTGTGCACTTTCATAAAGATGGTGGCCATGTCTGACATGTGTGAACATTGTGGAGGAGAGCTTCACATACCATCACTTTTGCTAAAACACCGTGGAGACCAAAAAACAAAAAAAACGCTGCTGCAAATTGCCTACAATGAGCAGGTATGTGCATTCTTTCTTCTCGTGTAGTCAATCTGTTAGATTGGAGGCAGGTTAGCATTGCTGCCAAGCTATTTCCAGACTACCCTTATCAAAGGCCCACATACTTGTATTCTTTTCTCAGCCTTAGAAAAATAGCTCTGCTTAGAAATTTCTAAAGCCCTCCACATTTTTGAAAGTGTTTGGTTCACTAGTACAAAAATGTACTTCTCCAAGAATATTCTTTGAAATGTGGGTGGGGAAGGAATACTGCAGATGGGCATGCCTAATTCAATTAACTCTACAGATAAGTGCAGATTAGGATATATGCAGCTCTTCTAATTTTCTTGGATCACAGAAGTTCAAATTAGAAAGCTCTTTGCACAATAAAAGGCTTTTAGATAATCAATAGTAACTCTCCCTGCATTATTTTATCAATGAGCTGCTGTTTAGGCACTCCATTATATTCAATGGTTGTACTTCTAAGTATTAAATGCTCAGATTTCCAAGTCCAGATATTAGGAACATAAAGTAGGTTTTCTCTTCCTTCTATCACCAAGTGATTCATTGAGTTATGGAAGGAAAGCTATCCTGAGGATAAGGCATTCATTTAGGCAGGAACAAAGCTTGGGAAAGTTAATTTTTTGTACTACAACTCCCAGAACTCCCACCCAGAATAGACACCAGTCATGCTAGATGGGGGCTTCTGGAAACCTACAGTCAAAAAAAGTCTTCCAAACTATGGATCACTGTCAGAATTCTCCTTTTTCACAGAGCATCAAAGAAAGGGAGAGCAAATTAAGAGCACAGCAACTTTCCCCTGACTGGTGTCCCGCAGATGTGTTGGATTCATGTTGTTGCTGCTGACTTTTTTTAGGAGTAGTGTTGTCATCTGCCAGAGCACCAGAGTAAATGGCAGACCCTCCTTGTTCTGGCTTGGGATAACACAGCTTTCAACTTTTGCTGTTGCTTGAGACAAATTAGCACAGAGGAAGGCAGAGTATGAAGAAAAGGAGCAGAAGCTGGATACCTCTCTCCTTTTTCGTAAGATTCCTACTTCACTTCAGCAGTTCCAATGGCACTATTTTATTATAAGATTATTGGCATTTATTTCATTGCACTGAAGATAATTTGCTAAAGTTCAAGCTTCAAGTTGAGCCCATGCAGTTCGAAATAATTTAATGAAGTTTACTCACTGGAAACATGGATAGGATTACAATTATGTTGTTCCTCATAAACTAGGGCCAGAATTCTACATGCACCACTTAGCTACATAACTACTTCAGTTGTGTAACTAAGTAGCATCTCCCAGCCCAGCCCTACTTGACATACCGTACTTTACCAGTCATCAGCCGCAGAGAGAGAATGGCATCCATTCTACTAGTGATTGGGATGTGGGCGGATGACATTTACACTTCCTCCTGCCACCCACTGAGGCTGTGACAAGGAAGCATGAGAGGGGTCCTGCTTCTGTTCACCACAGCCTCTCTGGCTGGTGGCAGGAGGATGGAAATGTTATCTGCCCATGCCCTGATGCCAGCAGAATGGGATCCCTTCTCACTGCATGGCTGATGCCTGGTAAAGTAAATGGTGGGGGGGGGCAGTTACAATTGTGGAAATAGTGCCACAATCATGACTTTGTGTGGACTGTGAATAAAGTTACACATCCAAACATCTGATCTTGAATTCTGGCCTGGAATTTAGCTATGGACTTCTGATCTTTGGAGCAGGGCCATTCAGTTTCCTGATGGGCTCCTGGACTTCAAAATTTAACACTATGTCCCCGCTGTGATCACAATGGCCAATTAAAAAATGAGGTCATGCTGATGCATAGATCAGTATAGATTGTTTGCAAACCCTGGGATAAATCCAATGTTAGCAGTCCCAACTAGAGTAGACCTATTGAAATAATTTGGACTTATTACTCACCACTTATGACTCATTGATTTGAATAAGTCTACTTTAGGGACAACTAACATTGGATTTAGACTTCTCAGATAATTTGTCAGTGTTTCATCTCTTGATCAATGCTTATAAGCTCTTTTTTAAACAATGTAATACTGCTGCTGTTGTTCTTCAATGATGATGATGGCGATGGTGATGATTGCAGAGATAGAGGAGTAAAGGTAGATTGTAGATAACGATTGGCACTATCTGTGACTGTGTGGTTGGACATGACCATAGCCAGCAACCACACAACAGCATTTCATTTATATGGGCATTGATTTTCATCTCATATTTTGGATCTTCCTTGCTGGATGCTCTCTTGAAATATTAATAGATACGTTATTCTGTCTTCCATTAGTCACTGGTAGGCTCAAGATAGTAGCTCTTCAAGGCATTCTGCTAAAAATCAATGGACCCCCAACTCACACAACTCTGTGCAGAGTTATGAACAAGAACCAGCATCCCCCCCCTTTTTTTTTAACTTTTTGATGAGTTCTGTTCTAATGTATAAAGGTTATTATTTTCAGATATGCATAGCTTCAGAATCTGTTACAGTATTAAATTACAGTTCATGTTTCTCCCAGTTTTTCCTTATATGCAATATATTAAGTAGAGTGGCCAGGTGCAGAAGAGGTGAGAGCTCCTTCACCTTCTAGTTGTACAGAACTGGAAAGTTTAGTGATTGTAGCTTGTCATGTAAGTGATATTGGCTGAAATGTCCTCTTTTGCACAGCTGTTAGAGGTGTAAGAGCTCCATGCACCTTTGCATCTGGTTACCTTAATTGTCAGTACATACTCTCTGTGTGTATGTGCCTTCAAGTCACCTGTCAACTTATGGCAACCCCATGAATTTCATAGGCAAGGAATGCTCAGGGGTGGTTTAACCAGTTCCTTCCTCTGAAATATAGCTACAGCACTTGGTATTCATTGGTTGTCTTTTATCCAAGTACTAACCAAGGCTGACTCTGCTTAGCTTCCAAGATCAGATGAGATCTGGTGCCTTTAGGCTATTTAGGACACTGGGAGACCAGGATTCAAATCTTTGCTCAGCCTTGGGCAAGTCCCACTCTCTCAGCCACAGAGGGCAAAGGCAACCCCCCTCTGAACAAATCTTGCCAAGAAAACCCAGTGACAAGTCTTAGGGTCACCATAAGCTAGAAATGACTTGAAGGCACACAATAACAGCATCAATACTTCTTTGTCTCTTTCCAAAGCAACATGGAGCCAACAGATGCACACACACACACTAAAGTATTTTCACCCTGTATGACATCTGAGGTTATGACCTACAATGTGGGAGGCATCCACTGAGGGTCTGGGGAAGGCTGCATCCATTCCATTCCATTCCTTCCTCCAAAAGTTGGAGGGTGGTGGCTGTTGTTGTTGAATACCTTTGACTTGTTTCTGACTTACAGCAATCCTAAGGTGAACCTATCACAGGGGGTTCTTGGCAAGATTTGTTCAGAGGGGGTGTGCCACTGCCTTCCTCTGAGGCTGGGAGAGTGTCCCTTGCTTAAGATCACTCAGTGGGTTTCCATGGCTGACCGGGGATTCAAACCCTGGTGTCCCAAAGCTCTAGTCTAGTACTCAAACTACTAAACCACACTGGCTCTTTGGTGGCTATGTGTGTGTATATGTGCCTTCAAGTTGCCTATCAACTTATGGCAACTCCATGAATTTTTAATAGGGCTTTCTTAGGCAAGGAATACTCAGAGCTGGTTTTGCCACTTCATTCCTCTGAAATATAGCCTACAGCATCTGTTATTCATTGGTGGTTTCTCATCCAAATACTAACCACAGCTGACTATTCTTAGCTTCCAAGAGCAGACAGGATCTTGTGCCTATAGGGTATTTAGGCTCTCTTTGACAGCTGTACACATCACATTTTAAAAATCTTGAAGTGGCAGATAGTCACTTGTGGTTGTGATTAAAGCTGTTTGGGAACTAAAATTCTACAGGCTGAGATGGGCAAAATGCTCTTTAATTAGCCAAATGTGCCCATTGGGGTGCAATTTGCATTCTAGGTTCCAGTTTGAGGGGGATCTGTGGGTGTGTAAGGGCTTCAGAGGCCCCTAGGTGATGCACTAGATACCCTTGCAGACCACATGGCTGCCAATTCCCACCTTTGATCTACATCAAAACCTAAGCTCACTTACATCTGAATTCTAAGCATATTTACATGGACAGAAATCCTATGGAAACATGATTATTTCCATTCATTTATTTATTCAATGAAAGATTTAAGATGCTTTTAGGGTAAACCCTTACAAGACAACATACTGTTCATAAAACCAAAAAATCCACCCTAATGAAACAATAAGAATGAGTATAAAAACAGTAATGAAGTCAAATTTAAGATTCCATATATACCACAGTTCTTACAAAATCCTAAGCTAGTGGAGTCACACTCTCAAAATCCAGAGCTTAAATGTAGTTGTTAGAGTCAAGTAGAGCAAACTCGCTGAATCAGTTGTGTGATGATCCCAAAGCTCTGTAAATCCCACTGCTTCGAAGGGTCTGCTTTTGTTAGAATTAGCAATTGGATTTACATCCAAGTGTGCCACTTGGGGGTATTCTTAGATTGTAACTGTCTTTGGAAGCTCAGGTGTGCTTTGTGGTATAGAGTACCACCATCTAGCTTTGGTTGGAAGCCCATTTATGACCCTATCTGGACAGGAATTGCTTGGCTTTGTCCCCCCCCCAATTTTTTTGTATGTCTGAGTACAATGCAGCAAGAGTTCTTATGTTAATCATGCTAGCCTCTATGCTTGTCACATTTGAGGAACATTATGCAGCTTCTAAGCATGCTCTTTTGTTGACAAGATGGGCTATTTTCCCAAAGACATTCAACATTGTTGCCCAGCTCACTCCCCTGCTGCATTTTTCAATACCATAAATATTATTTGCATTAAGGCCATTGCTTATGTGAACTACAGATTCCAAAGTTTGGGAAAGTTCCTTTTGTTTGAACTATTTTTCCAGAACCCCCAGAATTCTAGTCTAGAACGAAGAACTTTTCTAAGATCTGACAAATTCTTAATGCAGAGTTAATGATATAGTAGAAAAACTGGTTTACTTGACAATCTTTCTTACAACAGAAACAGAGGGCCCTGATTGATTGAATATTCCACTTTCCTCCCAGTACAGGACCCAAAATGGCTTGCAACAGATTAAAACAAATACAAGCATACCTCTGTTAACAAAGCCTCTGATAAAGGAGATTATCAGGAGCGTTAAAAGTGGCATTACAGGAATGCCAGGAAATTGCAAAAGGGCTCCCTTTTCAGACAATGTCATTACCCCCTCGTTATGCACCCATTCTGCTGCTGTTCCACCAGCACTGCTTTTTATTGACTGTAGAAGCCGGCAATAGATCCCCATTCCGTTCCTGTCATGGACGTTCCTGTGTGCGACAAGGTGCCCCTTTATTCTGGCGAGATCCCAGCGTCAATGGGCAGTCCCTGCTAGAACATTTCCAAATGAGATCGGGACATCCAGGTAAGTGATACACTTTTTACGATCCTCCCCGGGTTACCTCTGCCTTTTAAAGTGTGTTTTTATGCTTGTTGTAATTTTTTAAGTGTTCTTTTTATTTTTATTGTTGAATTTCCTGCACTCAAGTCTTCTCATGAGAATCCATGGGATTTTGATCCAGGAATGAAGGGAGCTCTGTTAGAGCTCCGTTCACTCTTGGGCTGTTGGAACAAGTGTGGTGGGGAGGGTGATTGTGGCATGACAGAGACAGGACAGGGGTGGGAGTGGAGACTGTGGGACAGGAACACTTTTTTCATTCCTGTCTAATAATCTCCAAAGAAGCTCCTTTATACAAAGTCTTTTTACACCTACCTAATGTCTTCTTTGTTTTCTATTTAGCTGGAAGGATTTTTTTAAAGCAGCATGAACATTGGGAGGATGGTGAAGGAGTACTGGAGAAACACAGACTTTCAGTGTTGGGTTGCAGCAGCATGTCTGCAGTAGACAGTACGTTAAATCTTGAGATGGGAAAGAATGGGATTCTACTCTAACCAATTTTACTGTGTGTGCATCTGCCTATAAAAGGCAAGGTAAACAGCAGCTGCTTCCAGAATCCCTTACTGAGTATGCGTGAATAGCCAAACAGAGAAGAGAGGCAGCAGATAAGCCTGCCTCACCAGCTATGTCCAGCATGTTAAAAATAAGAATAGACCTGTATGTTTGGACATCAAAATGAGAATCATAAAAAAAGTAGACTTTCCATACTTTGGAAGAAGACTTCCTGTGCTTTCTAGAGGGTTCAGCATGTTCTTGCTTACTTATACAAGGTTTGCCTGGCCTGGTTTTTTTTCCCCATTTCACATATGCATATTGTTTGTTTTGAATAAAAACTTGGGTGGGACATGTTGAATTGTTCTTTTTTGTTGTGGCGCAGGAACCTACCCAATCCTTTCTATGCTATTTCTATCTCTGGCAGCAAAGTTTCTGTTAAAGAAGTAATTCCCAGGAACACATCTACTTCATTAACTGAGGTACACTTGTATAGTTAAAAAGCTGTTTGGTAAAAAAGTTTTTTTAAAAAAAACATTAAATAATCAGTTCAGTTTAATGTTTTGTGGTATTCACCAAGAACATTGATGTTCTTTCCTAGTTACCTGACAGAGAAAATCTTTGAATTCCCTGTAGCACCTTAGATTAATTTAATGCTTCTACAAATATTGCTCTTCGATCAATTATTGATGGACCTGATTGAATAATGCCATTTAAAGTAGTAAGAGTATGTCTCACTAGGTTGGATTTTGCAACTACTTTTTAAAGGAGCTGGTTGTATGCCACCGCTACACTTAAGAGGGAGCTGCCCTTCAAAATTTAAGAGCCCTGTCAGATTGGGCTGAAGACTATCTTTTCCAGCATACTGTTTTCACTGTGTCCAAACAGATACCAATGGGAAGCCCACAATCAGGGTATGAGAACAATGGTGCCCATGTGCTCATGAGCCCTGTTACCTGATATACCTTGGTATATACTGCCTCTGATAATAGACAGTGATGAATACTGTAGCTATTGAGAGCCCTGTCCTCCATGAATTTGTCTAAATCCCTTTTAAAGCCTTCAGTAGCCAATTCAATAGTTATCTGTGTACTAAGACCTTTATCTTTAAAATTCCCAACATCCAGTGACTACCTGGATATACAAGGAAGACATCCCTCCCCCTGATGCTTTAAAGAGAGGCAGAGCCAAAGAAATAAAGATACAGGGAGAGATGATAAGGATAGGGGTAGGGGTAGGGGGAGAGATGAGAGAGAGACAGACAGACTAACAGACAGAGACAGAGACAAGCTGCCACAGACCAGTATAAATAACAGCAGAACCATCTCCAAGTCTAGCTATATGGTTTAGCAATCAAAAATTTAGAGAGCTTCAAAGCATTCCTCCTTTGAAAATGAAGATTTAAACCAAGGATGGAGGATGTCTG
This sequence comes from Gambelia wislizenii, assembly GCA_030847615.1. Lineage (NCBI taxonomy): Eukaryota > Metazoa > Chordata > Lepidosauria > Squamata > Crotaphytidae > Gambelia > Gambelia wislizenii. The sequence goes on along the minus strand of JAUMIR010000003.1, from coordinate 92,873,715 downwards.
GCCCAGGGGAGTCCATATCTGGCTACAAGCTTGTCCTATTTTTCAGTGAACAGATGGGAGAGAAAAAACTGGCTTCTGCATTGCAAGTTTGAATTGATATTGCATGGAACAGAGCTATTTGCAAGCAGGAAAACTGCTGCACTAAACTGAATTGTGCTTTCCCAGGAAGAAATCTGTTGCACGGAATTGAGCTCTGCTTAGCAAACAGGAAATCAGTTGTCTAGAACTGAGCCTGACATCGTAGGCAGGAAAGCTGTGTTCTGAGACGAGTTTAAAGAACTGAACTGAAAGCTGTGCTCAGATCTGAGCTGTAATTTATATCCCTGGTGGAAAGTGACTAAGTTGGTAAGACTTATACCAGGCCGCACTACCTAGTCTGTCTTTGGTCCTGCCCCATGGTGGTAGGCCCACCTATTCCTAGAACGTAGTCCCAGAGCCCCTTCCAAAATTGGAATTCAGTCTGCTGGCCAATCTCAGTTCCTCACCCTGACAAAAATTAATGGCCTTCAAGACCAGTCCTTATGACCCTTATCAATATGTAGAATCATAGAGATACCGCAAGGGCTATCCAATCCAACCCCCTGCCATGCAGGAATCCACAATCAAACCATTCCTGACAGATGGCCATCCAGCCTCTGTTTAAAAACCTCCAAAGAAGTTGGAGACACCCCCCCCCCATACTTCAATGCAGAGTATCCTACTGTTGCACAACTCCTACTGTCAGGAAATTCTTCCTAATGTTTAAGTGGAATCTCTTTTCCTATAGTTTGAGTCCATTACTCTGTGTCCTAGTCTCTGGAGCAGCAGAAAACAAGCTTGCTCCATCCTCAGTGTGACATCCATTCAAATATTTAAACATGGCTATCATATCACCTCTTAACCTTCTCTTCTCCAGACTAAACATGCCCAGCTCCCTAAGCCAGTCCTCACAGGGCATGGGTTCCAGACCTTTTACCATTCTGGTCACCCTCCTCTGGACACATCTCATGGTGCCATGTGGGTAGTCAAGAAATGTGACACTGATCTGGATGCATGAGACAGTATGACTTCCCTAGCTTCCCTGGACCCAGATAAAAAGCAGAGATAGGGAGCTGGGACTGATCAGCATATTGAGACTCTACAAATATCTGGATGCTGTCTCCTAGCAAAATCGTGTAGATATATTAAGAAGCATGGGGGACCATATGAATCTATAGAAGAGTTTCCCAAAGGTCATGGGGGAAAGTACTGGGCTATCATATCCTGAGTTCTCCAGGCTGTTGGAGAATAAGTAAGTAGTCAGCCAAATCTCTAGTCTCTGTTCACTTGCCTGTAGCTTATCTTGCCATCACTGCTTTTGTGACTGAATTTGTAAATACTGTACATCCATTGCTCACAGTACCCATGCAGCCCTGGTGTCTTTTTTTATGTCCTGCTACTGCCATCACCCAACCAAATATTTAGCAAGGGCTTATTTTCTGCTGCTCCAGAGACTAGGACACGGAGCAATGGGTTCAAATTATAGGAAAAGATTCCACTTAAAAATTAGGGCAAACTTCCTGACAGTTCAGAGCTGTTCAGAAGAGGAATACACTACCTCATAGTGTGGTGGAGTCTCCTTCTTTGGAGGTTTTTAAACAGAGGCTGGGTGGCCATCGTTCAGGAATGATTTGATTGTGTATCCCTGCATGGCAGGGGGTTGGACTGAGATGCAACTTCTGAGATGCTTAATACTCTTATTTTACACACACACCCCTACAAATTTTAATGTTAGTAACAAAACTCAGTTCTATCAGATGCTGATGTTTCCCATGGAATTCTCTTGTGGCAGAAGTGGGAAAAGTGCAGTCACTGGCTCATATATACATCCCAAGTCCCACTTTTGCAGCCACTGAAGCCCCCATACAGCCCTCCTGATCCCCGTTCCCAAATTTTGAAAAATTTTAGGTATTATCTTCAGGTGAATTTCCATCTGAAAACTGGGCAAACCCACACAAACATAACAGTTTGCCTTTCTCTACCCACCAGAACTCTGACCTTGCCCCCAAAGCCTTTCTTCAGCCAGATTTTGACTGACAATGATAACCAAAAATGACATGATGTTTCTTCTGGTGTACTGGGACATCCAGGCCCACAGGAGACCAGAAGAAGTGAAAATTGGCCCCACACAGTTGCTCTCTCTGCTATATGGTATGATCCAAGCATTCATAGCTCACAATAGTAGCTGGTGGTTCCCTTGTCAGTGGGGCAGTGAATGAACTCCAAATGCTGGAAAAATATTCAGGGGTAGCCATGCTGGCCATACAGCAAAATAAAACAAAATAAAGTTTATTTGGAAGACACTCCCCTCTAGGCCATGTGGGACTGAGACAAAGAACAGTAAAATTTAAACTTCATTAGCAGCAGTAAAGTAACTCATCTTTGCATTTTGGTTGGCCAATAAAGATATCACTCTTGTGGATTTTGTATTTTGTTTGATTTTGCTGTATGGCCAACACATCTATCCCCTGAATGTGTTTCCTGGATTTGAAGATATCAAACTTAGCCACAACAGGGGAATCCTGAACAAGAGGGAACCAGTTATGTAGACTCAAGTCTATTGACTCGGATTTGAGTTGCTCTCAAGTCACTTCAATGACTTGACTTGGACTTGAGTCTGCAATAAATGAAGCACTACTCAACTCAACTTGAGACTTGTATATTTTTAGCTACTGACTTGCTGGCTTTGGAAGAGGAGGAGCCTTCTAAAGCATTTTATAACAGCAGGCAAGACTCGCCCCCCGAGAGTGTGGGAAGTGTTTTTTGGATGGGAACATAGCAAGTGAGTTTGGCAACAGGCTTGAGGCAGAAGGATTCTCTAAAGCTTTTTCTAAATAATGGGCAAGACTCACTCCCAGAGCACAGGAAGTGTTTCTCATAGGCTACTGAGCAGACATCAACTCCCACCTCAAGCCCAACCTCTAGTTTAGTTTTCTGGTTTGCTCTCATATCCCTCCTGCTTTTCCTCAACCCAAATTAAATAATCACACACTTTCACATGCACCCATCCCTTTGATGCCACTGACTATTTCAACAACCAGAATCCCTCCTTTCCTTCCCCACCTTCATTGGAAAGCACACAGAGTGAAACACATAAAACAACCACATGGTCCATGACAGAGTTCTCTCCCCTTCCCTTCTCCTGATACACTAGGGCCATGTTGCTCAACTTAGTGTCTCCACAGCCAGCCTGCAATCTCCCTGACTCCTCATCACCCTTTCCTTTGCCTCACCAATGCTTTCATACACACCCCACACCACCACCTCCTCCTTTTTTTTCTGTTAAAGTTGGCTGCCAGACTTGAGACTTAACTTGAAAGTACAGTTGTCCCTCCATATCCATGGATTTGGTATCCACAGATTTAAGTATTCATGGCTTGAAAATATTCTTTAAAAAACAATAATTCAAAAACAACCTTGATTTTGTCATCTTATATAAGGGACACCATTTTGCTATGCCATTACATATAATGGAAATTGAGTATTCACAGATTTTGGTATCCACGGTGGGTCCTGGAACCAAACCCAGTGAATATGAAGGGTCTACTGTATCTTGCAAGGACTTGCACTCAGCTTTAGACTTGAAGGTAGAGACCTGAGACTTGACTTGAGACTTGGAATAAAAGACTTGAATACATCACTGGAGGGAACTAAGGACTGGGCCGTCACTCTTTGAGGTTCCTACCTCAAGCAAAGGTAAAACTTTTTCTATTGGACTATAAACTGGCCAAGTTTTACCTATAAAGCAACTAAATGTTTTTCCAGATGTGGCAGTATAGAGACTTCTTGAGAAATCCAATGCTCTCTGCCTAAGAAAGGGCCATGTGGCTTCACAAAAGACAGAGACACCATGGATACCAAGAGGAGTTACTTTACTTCTGGTAATGGAGTTTCAGTTTTACTGTCCTTTGTCTCAGTCCCCGCATAGCCAAGAGGGGAGTGGTCTCTGCCTGCATGGAGATCCCTCCAGACCAACTGAACTACAACAGAAACAACATCCGATACAAAATGTAGGCCTGTGACTCCAACACCATTGCTTTTCTTTTCCTTTTCTTTTCCTGTATGATTTTAAAACATCTTTTGCTTGATGAAGAAGCCAGTGGATCTTTGAAAAGTTGCATGATGTGTTGTGTGCATTTTGGTTGACCAATGAAGGTATCACTCTTTTGCCGATTTTGCCTTTTGTTTTAACTCCAGAAAATGGATAGCATCAAGGAGCTATCCAAGGTGCTGAGCCTCTTTGGGGGATAAAAATCAGTATTTTGGATGGCTCCTTTTAAAAACAAACTAAATCTTGAAGTGTATCTACCATTCCATTGACATGGGAGCCACCAGCCTCTACATATAATTGTAGAGCAGTTCCTATCAGGCTCATCCCTGAAGTCTGAGTATTAAGTAGACTCCATGGAGGATCCTGACATGAAGTTGGTACAGGCTTGGGCCTGTTTCCCCTGTGTGGGCCTCCTAGCTCTTGGGCAGGGGCCAGCCCGCCCTTTTCAGGTCTGGGAACGCTGTTCTCCAAGACAACTCAAGGTCAAGCACCTGGAGTTGTCTGGGCACTAGAAACCTCCCTGCATACTGTTCTCACACTGTAAGGTTTTATCTGGGGTTGGGGTGTGTGTTGCCTTTAGTTTCAGCTTTGGCCATGTTCATGACATACATATCCTTGCTGAATAAAGCTTTCTTATTGAGTAAATGAGAGCGTGTGTTCCTGGTACATCACAGTTCCACAGTTCATTGTAGATCGTCTCATAGAGCAAGAATGGAAAAGCCATAGAATGTCATGCCTCAGCAGCTTCATGTGTAATTACAATTAATCCAGAACTGGATGAATTGTGCAACAGTTGGAAGGAATTGTGCAACCCCAGAAGGAAAATCAACTCTGTAGTTGCTCCAAAGCATTTCTTTGTTCCATTACACAAAGACTTATCTTTCTATATCATCAAATGTTTATGTAGACAAAAGTGATTAGCTCAGCAGGCCATTCCATTAGAGAGCTATTTTATCTACCTGCCTCCTCCATCATTAATTTTTTTAAAATAATTTGAGACTCAGAGCTCTTTGGAAGTATCACAAATAGCAGGAACCAATGGGCCATTAACGTTAAGTAATGGCCTTAGTTTTCCTTGCCCTGGTCAATCTGTGGTACATTGTGGCCAGGTTCTGATCTTATTTATATTAAAATCATCTCCATGTTGGAAAGTATAAGAGAAACAAAAGGAAACCAATACAAATATTGATCAATGAGTACCAGTCAAAGTTTCAGAATGCTTGTTGTTTTTCCTGCTTTGCCTTAAATGATCACTCCCTTTCATCAATTATGAACAGATCCAGTGATGGTCAAAGAATAAATACATACTTTTCAGCCAAAGTTTCATTATCTGTTATATTAAATACTCTTTAAAATGGGGCAGCAGCCATAATAAGGTCCCCAATGTACACTGTACACTGTGGTGGCTGAAAGATCACACATCAGGGTGATAATGAATCTGTCTTGGGTTTTATTCCAGACTTTAAAGGCACTATCCAAAATACTGTCAGCAGTTTGAATAGTTGGTTTAAAGTTCAGGCTAAAACGCAGAGGGGATTCACCATCCCACTGATGTGGGAGCCACCAGTGACCACTGATTCTGTAATGAGAAAAAGTTTTCAAAGGGTAGCCTTGTTAGGGTGACGGAGCAAAACCAATGAAGAACTGCGTGTCTAGAGAAAGGCGACCAAAATGGTGAAAGGTCTGGAAACCATGCTTTATGAGGAAAGACTTAAGGAGCTGGGTATGTTTAGCCTGGAAAAAAAGATGGTTAAGGGGCGATATGATAGCCCTGTTTAAGTATTTGAAGGGGTGTCACATTGAGGATGGAGCAAGCTTGTTTTCTGCTGCTCCAGAGACTGGAACACGGAGCAATGGATGCAAGCTCCAGGAACAGAGATTCCACTTCAACATTAGGAGGAACTTTTTGACAGTGAGAGCTGTTCGGCAGTGGAACACACTCCCTCGGAGCATGGTGGGGTCTCCTTCCTTGGAGGTCTTTAAACAGAGGCTGGATGGCCATCTGTCAGGGATGCTTTGATTGTGTATTCCTGCATGGCAGAATGGGGTTGGACTGGATGGCCCTCGTGGTCTCTTCCAACTCTACAATTCTATGATTCTATGACCTTAACGACAGAAAAATATATATCATAGCAAAAGCTTTTGTAGGCTATAGCCCACTTCACCAGATGTACTGAAGTGTTAACCAGAATGCAACTTTTGCTTCCTGCACAAGATTCCTTTAAATTTTTTTGCTGCTAGGAATAATGTAGCATACATTCAGCTATGCCTTCCATGTAAGAAAAATATATATCTAGTAATACTGTACTGTCCTTAACCAACAAAATTAAAACCCTGCCTAAAAACCACAAGAGGGCACTCAAGGAACATAAGAATGGTGCAAGCAAACTTTAGGAAAGATAAAAACACCTCATTTAAGGCCTTGTACTTCCATAGTTCAAGGGTGTTTCCAAACATCAGGCATCCATAGTAAAACCACTGGAAGTTACCAGGAACTGGGCTTTTTTGTACTTGTACCACTTCCATTGTGAAGCTGGATTGCTTCTTGAGAACGACAGCCAAACCATTCTTGGCCAATCATTGATCCATTATATTGATGCTGGCAGACAACTTTGTAAATTCTAATTGTCAGAATCAACTGCATTACAACATCCTCACTTTTACTTTCTTTAAAATAAGATTAGTTATCTCTCTCTGGCTTTTCTTCACAAACGAAGATTCGGGAAGGACTCATCCTGCACTTTCTGCAAGCGCACTGATAACTAAAAAGGCCAATCTGAGATAAACAAGTCCGGTTGCAGAAAGCACAGCAGAAGGTCTCCTTGGGTGATGTTTCCAGGTTGTGATTCTTTCTGCGCTGTCGTTTCTCTTCAAGACTTGTTTGGCATGAGTTCTCAAATAAGGCTGCAGCACTGTGAATAGTGCATCTCCATGCCTCCCGATGTGAGGCCAGGGCAGACCATTGTTGGTGATCAATTTGGCCAAGCCTGAGATGTTGTTTCAGGGAGTCCTTGTATCGCTTTTTTGGAGCGCCCCTCTTACGCTGACCCGTGGCGAGTTCACTGTAGAGTACTATTTTTGGGAGGTGATGGTCCTCCATCCTAGAAATGTGCCCTGCCCAGCACAGCTGTGTTCTCAATATCATGGCCTCAATGCTGGTGATCCCTGCTTGCTCAAGGACAGCAACATTCGTCACATAGTCAGTCCAGTGTATATTTAGGATTGTGCGTATACAGAGCTGATGAAAGCGTTTGAGGAGTTGTAAGTGGTGGCGATAGGTGACCCATGTTTCAGACCCATAAAGGAGAATAGAAAGGCTCTATACACATTGATTTTTGTGCTTTGCCTCAGGTGTTTATTACTCCAGACTCTTTTGTAAAGTCTTCCAAATGCACTATATGCCTTTGCTAATCTGTGATCGATCTCTTTGTCAATCTTGGCATCTGAGGAGATGATGCTTCCCAGGTAGGTGAACTGCTGAATGGACTTAAGCACAGGTATCAATAAAAACAATGATGGAGGAATTGCTTAAGAAAAGCTGCTCACATATTGCCATGTGGTCTTTACATGCCTAGAATGACTTCTAAGCACATCTGTGACTTGATGTAGAATGTTGCAGAATGCCAAACATCTATACAGGTATGGTCCAGGAATGCAGCTGGGATCCTGTTAAACGTATCCATCCTGCATGATGGTGGCAAGGCCTTTTCATGACATGACAAAGTCATTCACTCTTCTTGCTTCTTGTTTTACATGCTTTAGATTCCTCCACCTTTAGATTCCTCCACCTTCTCCGGCATCACAGAGAAATATTCAATGTTTGGAAATTCCCCAAATCAAGAAATCAATCAGCATGTGAAAAGGTAAGGAAGATTTTATCAATCATGATGAAACTACCATTTTTGGAAGTCCATGGCAATGATAAAAATGAAGCATCAGAAGAAGCAGGAACTGTTGATAGTGACAGCTCAGTGAGAACAACTAGACAACGTTTCATATAGTAAAATTAGTATTCAATTAGTCCTTTACCCCCCCCTTTTTTTTTAGTTCAGCTCTTTTTATGAAAGTGACTGCTTTCTCTTTCTATGAGACTCTGTAAAGGAGGCTAAGTTCAGAATGTGTCATATCTGTCTTAGTATTATTACAATGTAGATTTTTTTTCTTTTTCCAGCTTTAACATTTTGCCTGTTTTGCTTGGTAAAAACTACCAGAAGCTACATTTCTTAGAAATGCGTGGCTCCATATGTAATATTTAAAGTAAATTCAATGAGCAAATCTGTACGGTAATTATTTTCTGAATAAACTGTACTTTTGAGTCTAATACACAGAAACCAAGAGCTTCACCTGATGCATCAAAGTTCATGTTATCCCAAACTATTTTCTGGAAATTTTTGGCACCAGCTGCAATATTTATTCCCATCCTCAAATGGGTTTCTTTTTAATTCTAAAACATATGAGAACAATATGTTTAATTCTCTTCTCTTCCTCATTTATTTATTTATGTTTAAAGTGGTAGAAAACCCTATGAAATTCAAGTCTGGCTGCCTATCAGTTTCCGGGCCCAGTATAAAGTGTTGATTATTACCTTTAAAGCCCTAAATGGCTTGGGTCCAACTTATCTTCGGAACCACCTCCTCCCATACAATCCTCCCCATGCACTCCAGTCCTTTGGGAGGAATTTGCTTCAGCCACAAAAATCTAGGCTGTCTGCAACCTCTCAGAGGGCCTTTTTGGTAATCGCCCCCACATTGTGGAATGGCCTGCTGAACGAGATCCGTCAGATGATGAGCCTGAGTAGCTTTAAAAAAGCACTAAAGACGGATCTCTTTTGGCAGGCCTTTCCTAATTAGTTCCCAGCCTCAGGAGCTCCTGGCCCTTTTTAGTCTGCTGCTTATTTATTATTTATTATTTTAATGTGATTTTAGATCAGTTGTTTTAATGTATTTTGGTTTAATGTCTTTTTATGGGGAGGGTGGGGTTGGGTGGTGTTTGGGGATTTTAATCTGTATTGGTATTTTAATTTTTGTAAGCCGCCCCGATTGTTTTTAACAGAGGGGTGGGATAATTATTATTATTATTATTATTATTATTGGTCAACAGGTGACTCACTGTTGGAGTATCTGGATATATAGCAATAGCATTGATATTTATATACCACTCATCAGTGCCAAAGCACCCAAGCAGGGTACTCATTTTACTGATGGAAGGATGGAAGGCTGAGTCAACCTTGGAGCCCTCTGGGACAAAACTCATAACCTTGTGGCTTGCATTCTTGGCAATAGTAATTCTCTATGCCATCAACACTCCAAGGTATGTGAAGGATACAACTGATTGCCTGGGGAAAATACAGTCCATCCACAATCTCCTAGAGAACACCATCCTAACCACTATGAATGTGGAATCCCTATGCACCAACATCCCACACCAGGATGGCATACAAGCCATCACGAATGAACATCCATTCCAAAGAGGCTATAATCTGTGTTTACATTCTATATGTACTCATGACTCACTAGATAAGGCAATAATGCTTGGTAAGGTAGAAGGCAGTAGGAAAAGAGGAAGACTTCATTACAGGTGGGTAGACTCAGCCCTGAGTCTGCAAGCCCTGAGCAGGGTTGTTGAGGATAGGGTGACTTGGAGGTCTCTCATTCATAGGGTCGCCATAAGTTGAAGTCAACTTGATGGCAGTTAACAACAACACAGTCTATACTACTGAAAAACTAAGGATAGAGATGGTGTGTTTGATAAAGGCACGGTCCCATGTGGAAGTGGGTTTCCTGCACATGCAGGCTGAATGAAACTAAGGGGTGAAGCCAAAAATCACAATGTCATCCCATCCTTCCCCCATATAAAGGAGGGAGACAGCTGTATATATTTTGTGACTCCACAGAATGTATGGTCTGAACAACCACAATGTTCGTGGTACCACATTTTTATACAGATAATAGATATTCATTATCTGTGGCTAAGTAGTTTAATCAATATTTTAGCAATTATCTGTGCTACACTGAAAATTTGTTCCCACTTTGGACAATCTATCTAGTAAGAAAAAGAAATAAATAAGACAGCATCATAATAATAAAACAATAAAACAGCATCTAATTAAATTATTATATTGTAATTTAATAATATCAAATTAGCACTAGTTAAATTACATTCTTGCTAGAATACTTAATGTAGGAACCAAAGTAAATTACACCACAGGCATGAGTCAGGTATTCAGCAAGCAATATTTAATTAAGGAAAGTTAGTTAATTGGGAAAGTCTCCCTCATTATTAGTGCTCAGAGATCTTACTTTTTTGGACTGTAACTCTACATGTTGGCATGGGTGATTTGAGAGTTATAGTTTTTAAAAATAACTTCTTCAATCTCTGGACATTATTCATCCACTTCTCTACCACTCTACCATATGTTGCTTCCAGAATATTACTAAGTAGCTTAGATATGTACTTATCAAACAAATGATTAGACCAAATGTTTAGTTCATGGCTGTAGGCAAGAGTTGTTATGTATTTACAAGGAAATCAGAGCTTTCCTGAAATGTAGGAAACAGGTTTTCATTTTTTTGCATCCACAGACTAACCAGTTGCAGTTCTATTGGGGCTAGAGGTAGACCAATTAGTCCCTTTGTTTATGGTATTTAAAACTAGATTATTGCTGATCTCATTGTTCTTATTTGTATTGCATTTGTCTCAGTTGGACAGACATTGTGTAGAGCAAGTTGGAGTCCAATCTAGGAAGCTGACTGTTCAGAAGTGCTGAGCAAAGGCTCCAATTTTTCAAGCAGCATGCAGATCGCTCCTCCACTCATATTATTAAATTCTAATTATAGCCTGTTGATGCTTGAGATGGTGGGTTGTTGGTAAATCTATATATACTGTTTTTCCCTCAAGGTTTGCATGTTTTATTTCTTTGCCAGTTGATGCTTAATTAAAAGAGGGGGCGGTATCCCATGATTATTTACAAGGATAGGTACACATAGAATCATAGAGTTGTAGAGTTGGAAGAGACCACGAGGGCCATCCAGTCCAACCCCCTGCCACGCAGGAAATCATGATCAAAGCATCCCTGACAGATGGCCATCCAGCCTCTGTTTAAAGACCTCTAAGGAAGGAGACCCCACCACATTCCGAGGGAGTGTGTTCCACAGCCAAACAGCTCTCACTGTCAGAAAGTTCCTCCTAATGTTGAGGTGGAATCTCTGTTCCTGGAGCTTGCATCCATTGCTCCGTGTTCCAGTCTCTGGAGCAGCAGAAAACAAGCTTGCTCCATCCTCAATGTGACACCCCTTCAAATACTTAAACAGGGCTATCATATTGCCTCTTAACCGTCTTCACTTCCAATAGATTCCACACACCCCGGTCACAAAAATAGGACTTTTGGTTGAACCACCAAAGATGCAGCAACGGTGACCTTAGGCCTCTCTCCCATGATACCATCAACAGAACACTGAACCTTACCTCTGCTTGGAACACCAGACCCGGCTTCCCCCAGCTGAGCTTCATTCCGAATTGCAGGGGGGAAACCACTACTTCTTCTCGTCTTCCCGGGCCTGGAACCTCTGCCCTTCTGCAAAGAGAGCTTCAGCTTGCCATAGATCATCTGTAGGTTCCCCATTTTCATTGTAGAATCGCCCAGTCACTTTGCCATATTTCTTTCCAATGCATCCCCAATGAGTTGGAAACTCATTTCTCAGGAAATTCTGGTACTGGAATAGATAGCTTATCGAAAGCTTGTCAAAAGGAAGCATTTTCATCACTAATCAGTGAGGATGAAAGTAGTTCCTGGTTGTCTTCCCTTCTGCTCCAAGGCCTGCTTTTCTCATGCAGTGTTTTAAAGCAGAGGTTGGTACAAAAAAAGGCTGAGGGCCCTTCTGCTATCAGTTGAATGGAGGAAGAAACCAAGCCATTTTCTCCTTCGCATCTTCCTCCTTTATGCCTTGACATGTTGCAGGTGGGAAAATGTGCAACAGCGCGTGCACAACTGACTAGGAGTCTCTAGGGCAGTGCTTCTCAAGTTATCTGATGTTGGGTGTGGGAATTTCACCCTTTATTCCACCATGCTTCTACTGTGAGGATGCCTCTCAAGCCATCCCACCACTGTGGCCAAATGGAGAGACTTCCACAGCACTCACTGCAATTGCCAAGAGTGAGGGCTTTCTCTGATTCCCACCCCTACCACAATGTAAGGTCTTCTTCCTGCCCCCCTTGTGTGACACCAACTGTGGAAACTGTCTAAATGCCCTCAAGGTACTGATGAGGATTTATGCAGCTACTATCCTCAATGGATACAACCCTTTTATTGTCAATGCTGCTACCACAGACACTGTCTGAATCCAAGGTCTCAGATAGATAGCATTTCCAAAAGCCAAAGGTGTATAAAAACAAAAACAATTATTCATTAACAGGGGTTAAACATAATATAGGTCAACCCCTATAATCACAGGGGATATGTTCCAAGACCTCCCATGGATACCTGAAACCATGGATAATAAGTAATCCTATTATTTTCAAAGAGACATATGCTGAAAGTTGACCATGGAATCACATTGGAGGACCTAGAAATGCCTAGAGAGAACATATTTTTTTCCAGATGTGGAAAAGTTAAACCATGGATACCAAATCTGTGGATATGGGGGTTGATCTATACAGAAGATTATTTATTTATTACCTTTAAAACACCAGGCACTCACTCACACATTCCTCTTAAGTTAACTCAGACCCTTACCAATCACTTAACTCAAAACCACTTTTCTCAGTCCAACCCTAGTCTATATCAAGCACCTCTTAAACATTTCTAATTGCACTACACTCAAACCCTAGGCTAACTCCCAACTCCGATTGAATGTCCAACTGCCATTCACCAGCCCTATGCAAATCTCCTCAAACATTACACCAATCAGCATTCACTCCAACATTCCATTCTCTCCCCCCTCCCCAGAGCTACTTACTTCATACTTTAATATACAATCAATAAATCAAACAACATTTTAAAATACAAACCCATGACATCTCATGGGGGACCAGCAATTTCCCCCCTCAATATGTCAGGGACCAGCACTACAATTATGCCAATTGGATACAATTGTTTCTTTTTTCCTGGAAAGAGACTGGCAGCTGTTACCCTCATCTCTCTGGGGTCGCGGGGCCCTCAAAATGCCAACATTAAGCAAGAGGAGATAATTTGTGATCAGTTATACCAGTACTATAGAGGAGACATAAACTAGACAGAATAGGAAGATCAATAATCACATTCATGCACACATTCAGGCATCAAGCATTAAGATAGGGGGTAGAAAAGGGGGATTTCCAGTGGGTGATACGACACCTTTTCCTGAAAAAAATGAGGTCCAAGATGAAGCCAACAGGGTGGGGTTCCAATCTGGAATGGCTGCACAGTATGGCGTGGAGTAGGTAGGAAGGTGAACTGTGAGCTTGGCTACACAGATGGTCAGAATGTCCTCAGGAAGGGAATCTGTGCGCATTTGAGTGGAGTTTTCAAAGAGTTTATGTAGTGGATATTTGCCTTCTGGGGATATGCTTTTGAGTAGAAAACAATACTTTAAGCTCAATACTCATAGAGCAACAAAGACATTATGGATATGTTGATAGCATCTTGAGGAGTTAATATTTTTCAAATCAAAGAGAGGAAGCAATGTTCCTTTGTTTAGGGTGAGAAAAACTGATGAGGGTAGTTTACAGATTTTGAGTTGTGCCAGCCTTAGAAGATGGGATTAGCCTGGGGCATTGGCAAACTGTTGCCTTCAGTTGATTTGTGAATTAGCAATTCTTTGGAATTTAGGCTTGGCCCCTCCTTAAGTGCATACCTAAGTAATGTTTATCTTTGGGTTTTTCCTAGGTCCCCAGTTTATGTTAATGACCACACTGGTGAAAGACTGCTATTAAATGTTGCCACTTATTATAATGAGGACCCCCTGCAAAAAAAGGGAGGGGGATCAGGGCTAGTAACACAGCTAAGGACCAGTACCAAATCTACAACAGCCAGGACACCTCAACATTCAGTAGTGGTGGTTGGTGGTTCCCATGTCAGTGGGGTGGTGACTCTGTTCTAAGTTTTAGTCTAATCCATTGGTGTCCAGCCTGTGGCCCTCCGGGTGTTTTGGACTACAGCTCCTAGAATTCCTGACCATTGAACCAGTTGGTTCAGGCTTTTGGGAATTAGAGTCCAAAATGCCTAGAGGGCCACAGGTTGGACACCACTGGTCTAAACTTTAAAGGAGCCATCTAAGCTGCTGAAGATGCCATGTCTAGATCCTTTAACATACAGACTAAAACCCAAAATGGATTTACCACCCCACTGTCACAGAAGGCACCAATCACCACTGCCCAAATTGACCTCTTTAATTCTAAAGGCAAGGGGACCCAGAAAAGAACCTATGAGCATGTCCTTAGTACAGTGGGCCCTTGGCATCTGCTGGGGTTTGGTTCCAGGATCCTCCGTGGATATCAAAATCTGTGGATTCTCAAATATGCAATGGTATAGTAAACAGTGTCCCTTTTAAAAAATGGCAAACAGCAAGGTTTGCTGTTTGGAATTTTAAAAAATACAGTTGTCCCTCCACATTCGCGAATTTGACATTCGCGGTTTCGAGTATTCGCGGTTTTGGGAGGGCCCCCCCAGGGCCCCCCCAAAACCGCGACAGGGGGCCTCCAGAGGCCCTGTGAAAGCCCTGGGAGGGCTGGGAAAGCCTCCGCGGGGCCTCTGGAGACCCTCCGGAGGCCCCGCGAAGGCCCTGTGGGGGGAGTGGGGAGGGCAGGGAAGGCCTCCGCAGGGCCTCCGGAGACCCTCCGGAGGCCCCGCAAAGGCCCTGTGGGGAAGTGGGGAGGGCTGGGAAGGCCTCTGCGGGGCCTCCGGAGGGTCTCCGGAGGCCCCGCTAAGGCCCTGGGGGGGAGTGGGGAGGGCAGGGAAGGCCTCCGCGGGGCCTCCGGAGACCCTCCGGAGGCCCCGCGAAGGCCCTGCGGGGGGAGTGGGGAGGGCAGGGAAGGCCTCCGCGGGGCCTCCGGAGACCCTCCGAAGGCCCCGCGAAGGCCCTGTGGGGGGAGTGGGGAGGGCAGGGATGGCCTCCGCGGGGCCTCCGGAGACCCTCCGGAGGCCCCGCAAAGGCCCTGTGGGAAAGTGGGGAGGGCTGGGAAGGCCTCTGCGGGGCCTCCGGAGGGTCTCCGGAGGCCCCGCTAAGGCCCTGGGGGGGAGTGGGGAGGGCAGGGAAGGCCTCCGTGGGGCCTCCGGAGACCCTCCGGAGGCCCCGCAAAGGCCCTGTGGGAAAGTGGGGAGGGCTGGGAAGGCCTCTGCGGGGCCTCCGGAGGCCCCGCTAAGGCCCTGGGGGGGAGTGGGGAGGGCAGGGAAGGCCTCCGCGGGGCCTCCGGAGGGCCTCCGGAGGCCCCGCAAAGGCCCTGTGGGGGGAGTGGGGAGGGCAGGGAAGGCCTCCGTGGGGGAGTGGGGAGGGCAGGGAAGGCCTCCGCGGGGCCTCCGGAGGGCCTCCGGAGGCCCCGCGAAGGCCCTGTGGGGGAGTGGGCAGGGCTGGGAAGGCCTCCGCGGGGCCTCCAGAGACCCTCCGGAGGCCCCGCGAAGGCCCTGTGGGGGAGTGGGGAGGGCCGGGAGGGCCTTCGCGGGGCCTCCGGAGGCCCTGCGAAGGCCCTTTGGGGGGAGTGGGGAGGGCAAGGAAGGCCTCCGCGGGGCCTCCGGATGGTCTCCGGAGGCCCCACTAAGGCCCTGGGGGGGGAGTGGGGAGGGCAGGGAAGGCCTCCGCGGGGCCTCCGGAGGGCCTCCGGAGGCCCCGCGAAGGCCCTGGGGAGGCGGGGGAAAGCGACTATGGGGCCTCCGGAGGCCCCATGGTCGCTATAGCAGGGAAGGGGGGGGCAAACAGTATTCGCGGTTTTTTCACATTCGCGGGGGTGCGTGGAACGTAACCCCCGCGAATGTGAAGGGACGACTGTATTTTCAAGCTGTGGGTGGTTGAATCCGTGGATAAAGAATCCATGAATATGGAGGGCTGACTGTACTCAAAACAGAATCTTGTTAGAGAAGGCAGTCCTTCAGGTAGGCATGCTGGAGAATATCTTTTGGTCCACAGTTTTACCAAAACCAACCTGTTTTGCACATCCCAAAGAAATATGCAAATCAGAATGCAGTTATCTTTCAGATTCCATACTTCTCCAAATTCTGTGATACCATTCTTGGCTCAAAAGTTGCTTACAGAAATCCATACCCTGGGGAAAGCTGGGTACAAAAATGAACTATTAGGGATAAGCGAAGGGAAGTTGATAATGAAAATAAATGAATTTTCATGCACTTTAAAAATTTGCAGACTGATGCAGAAATTGGATGGAATGGATGTGGGATTAAATACATTCAAAGCATACATGGACTAGATATCAAATGATTTGTAGCGCTACTGGGTCCTAAGGAATGATAGCTTCCTTAAGAACTGAAAATGCAACTCCTTCATTTAACAAGGCATTAGAAGTCATCTTCAGAAAACACTGAAAGCCTATGCCCACTTACCTAGGAACAGGCTGCATAGAAGACAGGGACATATTTGACCTTTTGAATAAACCAGGATAGGGTTGCACTGCACTTCTTTCACAGCTGGACTTAGTCCACAGTGAATGAATACCTTCAAAAATCTTGTCAGCATCCTCAGGAGAGAGTGACTGAAACAACCTTATTGAAGAGGATAAATAGTAGCTTCAAATATTCAAGAAGCTAGATGAAGACTGTATTATTTCTCTCAAAAGGAACAGAACAGTAATAGGAAATGCTTCTCTCTGGCTTTTCTTCTCAAACGAAGATTCAGGAAGGACTCATCCCATGCTTTCTGCAAGCGCGCTGATGACTAAAAATGCCAATCCAAGATAAACATTCTATGCAGATACAACTAAGTTGGGTGCCACCTGTAAAGAGATCAAGATCTTTTCCTGTGCGTCTCTATGGAATCCATTTTCTAACAGCCTAAGATCACATATTATATAATGTGCTCAAAACACTTATGCTTTCCCATTAAGAGTTTCTAAAGGTTAATCAGTGGCATGCTTCTTAGTGAAAGTATGAGTTCATCAGGATTCTGGTGGAAACCAACACATACACCAAGCTGCTAGAATACTTAGGCTTTTATGGTCTCTGGTTGATTAACCTGGTCCACCTGTATTATTATGGGATTTTGCCAGAAGAGTGACTTTCATTCCTTTGTTCTCATCTCCACATACTCAGCTTTTGTTTCTGGCTTCTCCTTGCTTGATTCCAAAGAGCCTGCTTTTCTGAAATCAATTGTTGTTAACTGTCATCAAGTTGACGTTGACTTATAGAAACCCTATGAGTGAGAGCACTCCAAGTCCCTTATCCTCCAAAGTCCTGGGGGTTGTCCAAATGGTGAAAAAACTCCTCATGGAATGTGAGGGGAATCCTACCTGTCCTAATGGCATTCTGTGTGATTTTGCCACATTGTGAAGGAGGGGAGCAAAAAAGACCAACAATCTCCCCAGAAAATCCTTTGCAGCTTTTCCCATTTCTTTTTTAAAAAATGAGGAGGGTGTGCATTCCTGCTCATTAGTACAAGTGATTAGATTTGGTTGCCCAAACAAGAAGAAGTGCAAATCTGATTGGCTGGATAAGTGCAGGGGGCAGGGCTTGCTAACAAGGCAAGCACCTGTTGCCACCATGTTTGATTTTCGCCTTAGGGAGTAAGCGCTAAGGGGAGAAAACGAGGTGTTGGGAGGGTTGAGCTCAATTGAAAAATTGCTCAATCGCACCTTGGACATAGTTTTGAAAAAATAAGGTAGACAGTGGCAAATTGAGATAAGTGCAAATGTGAGTAAATCACTCATGGCCACCATGTTTACTAGTGGGCATGCGAAGCTTAAGGGGGCAGAAAAACCATAAGGACAGGACAGGTTGCAGCTGCTGTGAAATGTCATTAGTGTGAGGCATTCCCTTTTTTATGGGCTTGTACAGACAAGCCCCTGCTCAGGTCTTGCAGACTCAGGGCCTAGGCTTCCTTGGTTGAGTCTATCTATCCACAATGTGGTCTTGTTCTTTTCCTATTGCCTTCTACCTTACCAAGCATTATTGTCTTTTCTAATGAGTCATGTCTTCTCATGATATGGCCAAAGTATCACAGTAACAGTTTCATCATCTTGGATTCTAGGTAGAATTAAGGTTTGATTTGCTCTAGGAACCATGTATTTGTCTTTTTAGCAGTCCACAGTATCCACAGAAGTCTTCTCCAACATGACGTTTCAAATGAGTTGATTTACTTCCTATCAGCTTTCTTCACTGTCCAGCTTTCACAGCCATATGTAGAAATTGGAAATACAATGGCATGGACAATTCTAACTTTAGTATTCAGTGAGATACAGTAGGGGCCCCATATCTGCTGGGGATTGGTTCTGGAGGTGTGTGGATACTGAAAACCATGGATCATAGTGAACGTCATTGAAAATAATGGGACTTCTGCTTTAAAATACCATAGAGTTGCCTTGGAGGACGTAGAAAATGGCTAGAGAGGACACATTTTCTAGGAAGACTCTGTGGTAGGTGTGCTGTTTTGTGTCCTGTGGATAATTGAATTAGTGGATAATGAATCAGTGGATTCGGAGGTCCTACTGTATCTATACACTTCAGGATCTTGTCTAGTTCCCTCATAGCTGCACTTCCAAATCCAAGTCATCTTCTGATTTCTTGACTGCAGTTTCCACTCTGATTAATGAGGTATGGAGAAACTTGAACTATTTCAATGTCTTCATCATCTCCTTTAAAGATATGTAAACCTTCTGTGGTCGTTTTTTTTAAAAAAAAACGTTCAACTGTAAAACCTGCCTTTGTACTTTCTTCCTTGACTTTATTCAGTAATTGTTTCAAATCTTTGCCATTTTCTGCTAGTAGTATGAGGTCATCTGAATATCTTAAAAATTGCTGATTTTCCTTTCTCCAATTTTCATGCCTTCTTCCTCCAAGTCTAATCTTGCTTTACATGTGATATGTTCAGCATACAAATTAAACAGATAGGATGATAAGATGCAGCCTTGCCTGACTCCCTTGTCAATTGGAAACCATTCCATTATTCCATATTCTGTCATGATAGTAGCCTTTTTTCCTGAGCATAGGCTATGCATTAGGAAAATCAAATGTTGTGGCATCAACATTTCTTTAAGAACTATCTATAGTTTTTCGTGATCTACACAATCAAAGCTTTGCTATAATCTATAAAGCACAGGCTGGTTTTCTTTTCAAATTCTTTAGTGTGCTCCATTATCCAATGTATGTTTGCAATATGGTTCCCAGTGCCTCTTCCTTTCCTGAACCCAGCTTGGACATCTTGCATTTCTCACTCTATATATGGTTAAAGTCTGTGTTGTAGATTTCTGAACATCACTTTGCTTGCATGGTAAATTAATGCAGTGGTCCTGTGGTTACTGCAATCTCTGGTGTTCCCTTTCTTGGGGACTTGAATGTATATTGAGTGTTTCTATTCTGTGGGCCATTGTTTTGTTTTCTGTATTTGTAGACAGATTTTAGTTAGAACTAGAGTAGATTCTGTCTCTGCGGCTTGGAACAGCTCTATTGGCATGCCATCTGTTCCTGGTGATTTATTTTTCCCGTGTTCTGAGTTCAGCTTCCACTTCATTTTCTAAAATTGGAGGTTCATCTTTAAATGGTTCTTTCTGGAATGAATCTGCTGACCTTTCATTTCTTTTATATAGTTCTTCCATGCATTGTTTCCATCATCTTTTTATTCCTACTTGGTCATGTAACGTGTTCCCCTGCTGGCTGTACAGCATCCCCACTCTTGGGTTAAATTTCCCTTTGGTTTCTTGAATCTTGTGGAAGAGGCCTCTTGTTCTTCCTTTTTGTCACCTTCTATTTCTCTGCACAAGTTGCTGAATAGTTGCATGCAGAGTTCTGACTCTATTTCTGTCACCTTTTACTTCTGCTTCTGTTAATTTGCTTGAAGAATTTCATCTGTCATCTATTGAGGCATCTTTCTTCTGCAATATTTATACATTCCACTTCTTGTTTTACTATATCTAGCTTCCCCTGATTCATGCTTCTCACACTCCATGTCCCCACAATAAGTGCTGTGCAGCTTCTGACTTTCCTTTCACCTTTGAGCACGTCCATAGCTGAACATCCTTTCAGCTTGAGTCCAGTTGTGTCATTAGCCCCAGCACTATTTGTAGTTGTCTTCTGCTCTTCCCCAATAGTTTGTGGAGTGCCATCCAGTCTGGGATCTTCTGGCCCTATCTTGTTTTATTTTGGATTGTCTCATCATAGGGCTTTCCTATGTAAACAATATTCAAAAGGAGGTATAGCATGCCTCCTTCTTTACAACACTGATAAATGTTAGCTATGGTGCTACTGCTGTTGTCTCTGAGAGATCATCTACCAGTGCCGCCACCCCCCAACTACTGCTGCTGCTCAATATTTGTTTAGCACATTTAGTCTGGGACCACCCAAAGGTCTGTCTGACATGGGAGATCCTACCAGCAGCATTCATGCCATCAGCATAGCCTCTTGCCTCCCAGGAGCATGCAATCCCAGAACCATGGAAAGGGTGGGATGAGACCAATACTTTTGACACACACACACACACACACACACACACGGCTTCTTTATTTTCTGACTGTGTATATAGTCCTAAACTGGCTCTCTTGTTATTCCTAGTTTCCTGTCCTACCTGCCACTTTATAATTTGTGTGGATTTGCATTACTTATTATTATCATCATCAACATCATCATTTTCACCTGTAAACATATCCATGATTTAAATCCTGGGGGCCAGGTTGAGAACATCTGGGTAAAAATTAAGGGAGAGAGAAACAGCAGGGATATCATTCTGGGAGTATACTACAGACCTCCAAGCCAAACCGAGGACTTGGATGATCATAGAATCATAGAATCATAGAATTGCAGAGTTGGAAGAGACCACGAGGGCCATCCAGTCCAACCCCCCTGCCACGCAGGAAATCTTGATCAAAGCATCCCCGACAGATGGCCATCCATGCTCCGTGTTCCAGTCTCTGGAGCAGCAGAAAACAAGCCTGCTCCATCCTCAGCGTGACATCCCTTCAAATACTTAAACAGGGCTATCATATCGCCTCTAAACCGTCTTTTTTCTAGGCTAAACATACCCAGCTCCCTAAGTCTCTCCTCATAAGGCATGGTTTCCATACCTTTCACCATTTTAGTTGCCCTTCTCTGGACACGCTCCAATTTGTCAATATCCTTTCTGAATTGTGGTGCCCAGAACTGGACACAGTATTCTAAGTGAGGTCTGACCAAGGCAGAATAGAGTGGCACTATTACTTCCCTTGATCTAGACACTATACTTCTATTGATACAGCCCAAAATTGCATTGGCCTTTTTAGCTGCCGCATCACACTGTTGACTCATGTTCAACTTGTGGTCTACTAGGACTCCTAGATCCCTTTCGCACGTAGTCTCATTCAGCCAGGTCTCTCCCATCCTATATTTATGCATTTCATTTTTCCGCCCTAAATGCAGTACTTTACATTTCTCCGTATTGAATTTCATTTTGTTAGCTTTGGCCCAGCTCTCCAGTCTATCCAGGTCATTCTGAATTTTGATCCTGTCCTCTAGGATATTAGCTACTCCTCCCAATTTGGTGTCATCTGCAAATTTGATAAGTATGCCCCTAATTCCCTCATCCAAGTCATTGATAAAGATGTTGAATAGCACTGGGCCCAGGACAGAACCCTGTGGCACCCCACTGGTCACATCTTTCCAAGACGAAGAGGAGCCACTGCTGAGCACCCTTTGGGTTCGGCCGGTCAACCAATTACAAATCCTTTGAACAGTTAACTTGTCTAGCCCACATTTTACAAGCTTGTTTGCAAGAATGTCATGGGGAACCTTGTCAAAGGCCTTACTGAAATCAAGGTAAGCAATGTCCACAGCATTCCCTTCATCTACCAAGCTGGTAACTTTATCAAAAAAAGAGATCAGATTAGTCTGGCATGACTTGTTTCTCTGAAACCCATGTTGACTTTTTGTGACTATGGCATTGCCTTCTAAATGTTCACAGACTCTCTGTTTAATGATCTGTTCTAGAATCTTCCCTGGTATTGATGTCAGACTAACTGGACGATAATTGTTGGGATCCTCTTTTTTCCCCTTTTTGAAGATGGGAACAACGTTTGCCCTCCTCCAGTCTGCTGGGACTTCTCCTGTTCTCCAGGAGTTCTCAAATATTATTGCCAATGGCTCTGAGATTATATTTGCCAGCTCTTTTAATACTCTTGGATGTAGTTCATCTGGTCCTGGAGATTTAAATTCATTTAGATTAAGAAGGTATTCCTGTACTACCTCTTTACTTATTTTGAGCTGGATTTCCCCTATTGTGTCCTCTGTTCCATTCTCCTTAGGTTGGTCCTCCTTTTCCTTTTCTGAAAACACTGAGGCAAAGAAGGTGTTGAGTAATTCTGCCTTTTCTCTGTCCCCTGTTAGCATTTTGCCATCTTCTCCACATAGCGGCCCTATCATTTCCTTCTTCCTCCTTTTGCTGTGGACATACCCAAAAAAACCCTTTTTATTGTTCTTAACCTCCCTAGCAAGCCTGAGCTCATTCTGCGCTTTAGCTTTCCTGACTTTACTCCTACACGTGTTCGCTATCTGTTTGAATTCTTCTTTGGTGATTTCCCCCCTTTTCCATTTCCTATACATGTTCCGTTTAAAACTTAGCTCCATTGAAAGTTCTTTAGTCATCCATCCTGGTGGATGCCTTCCTGGAACAGATGACCGCACATTCAGAAAGAAGAGATGTAGTAGTAATGGGGGATTTCAACTATCCTGATATTTGTTGGGAGTCCAACTCTGCCAAGAATTTAAGGTCCAACAAATTCCTCACTTGCCTTGCAGACAATTTATTGTCCAGAAGGTGGAAGAGGCAACAAGGAGATCAGCTATTTTAGATCTGATCCTAACCAATGGGGATGACCTGGTTAATGGAGGGATCCTTAGGAGGGAGTGACCATGTTCTTCTGGAGTTTGTTATACAGAGGAAAGGGGAAGCCAAGCATAGTCAGACATGCATTCTAGACTTTAAGAAAGCTGATTTCAGAAAACTTAGAAACTTACGGGGGGTGATCCCATGGTCAGGAATACTAAAAGAGAAGGGAGTTTGTGAAGGATGGGAGCTTCTTAAAAGTAAGATATTGAAGGTGTAACTTCAAACAGTTCCAATGAGAAGGAAACATGACAGGTGTATAAAGAAACCAGGATGGATAATCAGGCCCAGCTCCCTATCTCTGCTTTTTATCTGGGTCCAGTGAAGCTAGGGAAGTCATACTGTCTCATGCATCCAGCTCAGTGTCACATTTCTTGACTACCCACATGACACCAGGAGATGTGTCCAGAGGAGGGCAATCAGGATGGTGGGTAGTCTGGAAGCCATGCCCTATGAGGAGTGGCTTAGAGAGTGGGTGTGTTTAGTCTGGAGAAGAGAAGGTTAAGAGGTGACATGGATAGCCATGTTTAAATATTTGAAGGGATGTCATACTGAGGACGGGCAAGCTTGTTTTCTGCTGCTACAGAGACTAGGACACAGAGCAATGGGTTCAAACTACAGGAAAAGAGATTCCACATAAACATTAGGAATACACTGCCTCGGAGTGTGGCGGAGTCTCCGTCTTTGGAGGTTTTTAAACAGAGGCTGGATGGCTATCTGTTGGGAATGATTTGATTGTGTATTCCTGCATAGCACGGGGTTGGACTGGATGGCCCCTGTGGTCTCTTCCAACTCTATGATTCTATGATCATCATCATCATTATTATCATTATTATTATTTTAAAAACCCTCTTTCAGTACTTCTTTACTTGCCTATTCATGCTGAATATGGGTTTTAGCTTTCTGGCCTGGGACTTTAAAAACAGAGGAAGCAGAGTTTCACTCACCGTTGCCTTATAGCCCAGGAATATCCTATACATTCTGTGAATTTTCTAGCGCTGAACAGAATGAGTGGAGGCAGTCTACCTTGCATAGCTGTTACTTAACTATGGTTCTCTCAGCCATAACCTGGATTATGGCCCATGACACCCCCTATTGACTAAACTGTATAATGATACCATTTACACAGGACACAGACAGATTGTCCATGGTCATTTTGTGTCAAAGAAAGGCAATGTGATAGTAAAGTTATGAATATCTGCATCACAGAAATAAAATCCCACATGTGATAAAGTGGTCTTTAATCCCTGAAAACACACAATATCCGTTGGTCTTTAATATGTGTAGGATGCTTTGTTGATGATCCAAAACTATTCTTAGCCCTTTAGTTGAGTAGGAGGTTTGATTAAAGTCATTATCATTTAATGAATCTGCAGTGACTGGTCGTGAGGATTAATTAGAAAAGAATTAAAAAGCATGTTGTGTGCCTTGGTGAATAGTTACAGAAATGATTAGTGTTGGTTTTGCCACAGGAGGGCGCTTGATCTCTTTTAAGATTGTGAAGAAACCTGGTGGTCTTGAGCATCCATGGAGTTTGGAACTGGAGGGCTGGGGGTTCCTGGAACCAAACCCCAACAGATACCAAGGGCCCACTGTATCTCAAATGAAATAACTTTATGGATACCACTCTAAGCCAAAGTGCTGCTGAAAGTCATTTTGCCCCAGGAACTGCTCTGAATCAAAGTAAGAGTGTTTTCAGCCTGAGACAGTTTCCACCTGCAATAGTTTAAAAAATCCTTCTGAACCTCTTGTATACTATTTGTGCCATTTATTATTTTTCCTTCCAAAATATAGACTAGAAAGCATTTTTCAAAGCAAAAGACAGAAATTATATGCCTGGGCATACAAATGCCTAAATCCCTATTTTAACCACAAGTTTTCTATGCAAAGTACCATCATGGCAACAGTGCTCAGTCAATGAAACGGTTTTACTAAAATGATACCAAAGATTATTAGGATTGAATTTTTACCTGTAATTTCTTTTTATAAAGCCTTTACAACAATCATCAAACTGCAACTCCTTATTCAACCTGCCAAGTAAAAAACAAAACAATGGAAACAGCCAATACTTTAGAGTTATGATGAAGAGGATTTTCAATCTGACCCGAAACACACATGGACATTGTTAACAGCAGCCTTTCCCTACCAGGCAATGCCACAGGTGTGCTTAACTAAAATTTTCATCATTCCTGGCAGCTCAGGTTGCTCAGGAAGTTTGGAGTTGTAGTCCAACATATTTGAATGGGGCTAAAATGAGAAAGCCTGGTTTAAAGACACCATTTCTTCACCCACAAAACATCATTGATGTTTACTAAGGGCTTGTCTATAAGAGGCAATAAAATGTGGATTGATGCACACTGATTCCAATTCGCAGCAGCTTTCATTTGTCTTAATGAATGTTTTTTGACAAGATCGCAGGCATGTGAAGCTATCCATGCTCATTGTTCAAATGGCCATGCCTGTAAATCAAGATGGTAAGTGTGAATGAATTGCTCACATTTTTATTGTCATCAGTTGCCACCACTGAACAGTATTTTTTTTTTAAAAAAAAAGCATATCCAAAGTGTGGAAGTGCAATATTTCTCTTGAATAAATAGAAAAAAAGAAGAAAGGTTGTTTTGTCACGTGAGTGCATGATCGCTATGGCAAAACTCCAACATGGCGGTTTCAGGCGCTTGCCTTGTTAGCAAGCTCCGCCCCCTATGCACATCTGACCAATCAGCTTTTCACTTCTGCTCTTATTGGGAATGCACAGCAAAGTGAATTGGTTGTCCCAACAAGCAGGAATGCACATTCCCCACTGAGCTTTTTAAAAACTTCAGGAAAGTTTGCAAAGGTTTTTCCTGCAAAGTTTTTGGTGGTTTTGCCCCCCCTCCTTCTGAATACGGTGGATTGATGTGGATCTCATTAAGACAAATTGTATTCTTGAATTCAATGAGGAGTATTTTTGCTATATAGACAGCCTCTAAGACTTGTGACGGAAGACTGGGTTCCTAACTGGTAATTCCTAGAATTACTATCATATTAATCCAATCAGGTTCTACCATTTAATTCACCTTCTTTGTTAAGAGGAAGAGTCTTACTTTAGCTGTGTTTACTTTAGCAGAGCATATGCTTCACATGTTAAAGGTGCTAGATTGTGGTAGGGCTGAAAAAGTTAATAAAAAACCCTTTGGCCCCCTGGGTGATCATCATCATCATCATCACTACACCATAATTTAGTTAAATAGTGCCATAAGTGTACGTGGCGCTTTAGAAAAGTAACACAATGACAGTCCAGCCTTGAGTGGGGCTGTTAGCATTGGAGATTTGTGGTAGGATTGGAGTAAAGAAAGTATCTCATATAAAGGATCCCAAGGGTGGTGGTCAGAAGAGGTAGCAGCAACATGTTAAGCTAAGCTGGGTGTTCACTGATGGTGGCACCAGCTTAGATAACCAGAAAAGGGTTATCACAGAGGGAGGAACCAAGGAAATAAAGATTACCTCACATTAGGACCCTCCTGCTGCAATGGACAGCAGGGGGGGGGGCATTTTTACTCTTTGCCTCTGTGCCACTGGTCCCTAAGCTATACTCCTGATCAGGGCTTCTTTCTACTTATAAACATCTAACTAGGAATGAAAAGCAAAAAAGTAGCTTTGTGATGCATTCACAAAAACAAAATTCAGGGTTCTATAATACCATTCTAAAAGATCACTGAAGCATCACAAAGGTGGCGAGATTTGGGGTTGCCAGGTGAAATACAGTATAGGGCTCCTCTGTCTTTAATGATTATATGGAAGAGAAATTTTCAGCAAGTGCCATATCTGTGACAAGCAGCATTTTGCTGAAATTCCCTAGGCACAGGAGGAAATTTAATGGTACAGAAGCCCTGTCCTGTTTTTCACCTGGCAAGTCAAGATTCTCTAGGCCAGTGGCTCTTAACCTTTTCTTTACCAGGGACCCCTTTAAATATGTTTTGTTGCCATGGACCCCCAAGACTTAACTCAAGGTTTAAAAACCCAACAAATAATAATATCACACCATTCATTAAACCTTTCCTCAGAGGCACTGGAGGAGGAATGAAGGCTTTTCTCCTGCTTCTTCCTTCACGTTTGTGTTTGAACAGCAATGCGCAGGCCAAGCCAGCCAGCCTTTGCCTTTGCTCCTGTCATGTGGACTGAACAGCCTTCACTGACCCACTGTGAGGACATCACAGCCCCCTGGGGGTCCCGGAACAACAGGTTAAGAACCACTGCTCTAGACCACTTCTTCAGTCTGGATGATATATTTGTGACATACCTAGAGATGAAAAATGACTGGCTTTCTGCCCCCAGTGCAGCTCCTTTGCACCCACCTGTTTGATCACTTGAGAACATTACCAAGAGGACAAGTTTCCTTTCTCTAAGTGGACTGAACAGCTGCTGCCCCAAAGTGGAGTTAGAACAAAAGACATGGATGTTAGTAGGGATTATTAGGGGGGAAATTAGTTCACAACAAATAAAGCATGTGTTGCTCTTTCCCCTTTACCCACTGAAACTAGAGGAGGGAGAGTTATAGCAGAACAGATCTGGGGATCAAGGTGCTGGTTGCTGAGGTGAGGGGAAAGCAAGAAGGGCTTACAGAATTAAAAGAGCCACATAGCGTCTGGAGGGACTGGTTGAAAAATGCTGAGCCGTCCCTGGGAGAGGCAGAAGATGGTTTGAAAAGAGGCAATTGAAGTCTCTGGGCCCATCTAAACAGTGAAAATACCCCTCATAGAATTCACTGGGAATCCTACCAGTCTAAACAGGATCCAGCACCAATCCACACTATTTGGAAGGAGGGGGACCCAAAATGGCAAAAACAGCGAGGTAAAAGCCTTAGCAGATTTCCCCATACTTTTTCACAAATTGCAAGGATGGTGCACATTTTTGCTCTTTTGGACTATTGAAAATAAAAAATGCATTTGGCTGGGTGAGAGCGGGGGGTGGGGCTTGCTAGGAGGGCAAGCGCCCACTGCTGCCATGTTGGATTTTCACCTTAATGATTCCTCACTAAGGCGATAAAAAAGGAGCACTATTTTCTGTTTTGCTTTGGAGAATTGCTTTATCGCACCAGCACACCTTGTAACGATTTTTTTAAAAAATATGTGGTGGCAGTGAAGAACTAATGTGAGCAAATCACTCGCAGCCACCATCAGGAACGCAAGGCTTATGGAAGCTTCTGAGGCCAGAAAAAACATTTGGTCTGGTCGCTGTTGCTGCAAGATGCCAATAGTACAAGGTACTTTGAATGTTTTTCCTTGTGTAGATGGGCCCTCTGTTTGTGTCTCTGGCTCAATACATTCGCAGGTAAAACGGCTGCAGCACTTCCTCTTTCCAGAGCCCAAGAATGCCCCAACCAGCATGTTTTCAAACAGAGCTGAGGCACAGTACCATTTGAGCTGCAACTCCCAGAATCCTTGAAGGGGATTTTGGAAGTCATAATCCAAAAAACTCCCCTTTCTGAGCTTGAAAGCTCCCCGTTTGGAAACCCACAGAACAGCAGAAAAGAGTGATTTAAAGCAGGTGTAAAAATTGGTGTGGCTCATCAGAAGTTGAATTGCAGTTCCCAGCAGCCCTAGCTCACATCGCCAGTTGGTGAGGAATGCTGGGAATGTGATCAGAAGGGAAGCTCTTTTTTCCCAATGAATTTTACCTGCCACAAGACAAGCAGTAGCTCGAGGTGGCTCTGCAAAAGAATTGGGGATGATGGCTTCAGAGTTCACTCTCTTTGAGATTCTGCATTGTCCTACACAATATCACACTACACCGCTATAGCGTTATTATTCCTTAACTGCTATGCCTGTCTCCTGTGGAATGCTGGGAGTTGCAGTTTAGGGAGGGGCATTTAGAGAGCTCTTAGGGCTCCCTAAACTACAAACTCCAGAATTCCACGGGAGGTAGCCATAGTAGTTAAAGTGGAATAATAGCACTATAACAGTGTAGTGGGATAATTGAGCCCACTGGCCTTCTTGCTACTATCAACACCCCCCCTTTACACCCAGGACAGCCTTTTTTTAAAGAGTGGAAGCGAGAGAAAAAAGGAGTCCCAGGGCCCTTCTAAATGGTGAAAATACCCCTCATGGAATTTGCTGGGAATCCTATCTGTCTAAACAGGATCGAGTGCCAATCCACACCTATTCAGAAGGAGGGGGCCCCAGAACAGCAACACAGTAAAAGCCTTCACAGATTTCCCTATACTTTTTCAAAAACCGTGAGAGGGCTGCACATTCCTTTTTGTTTGGACTATTGAACAACAAAAAATTTGAAGGGAAGCACAAAGCTGATTGGCCGGGCAAGAGCAGGGGTGCAGCCTGCTAGCAGGGCAAGCACCCGCTGTCATGATGTAAGATTTTCGCATTAGTGATCACTCACTAAGGCAATACAACAAGATGGATATCTGTTTTGCTGTCCTATAAAATTAGAAAGTCGCTCTATCACACCAGCACACCTTGGGACTATGTTTTTATTTTTAAAAATGGCGGCAGTAAAGAAGTAACACGAATAAATCACTCATGGCCGCCATCAGGGATGTGAGGCTTATGGGGGCTTCCGAGGCCAGAAAAACCATTTAGACATGTTGCTGCTGCTGCGAGATACTAATAGGTACTTTGGATTTTTTTCCTCTCATATAGATGGGCCCCCAGTGATTGGAGCCCTCATGCTAAGTGGGGACAGATTTCAATGAGAGGGACAGTCTTTTTTTATTATAATAAGATTGTTTATGGAATTAATTTATAATTTTTAATGTATATACTGCCTTTCCCCAGCTTCCCATTCTTTTTATTACTTGCATTTCTACTGATGACTTTCATAAGGAGTTCCAAGGCATGGTCCTCCTCCTCATTTAATCAACTTCACAACAACCCCGAGAGGTAGATGAAGCTAAGAAAAAGTGATGGCTGCAAGCCCACTCACTGAGGGTGCATCTACACTGTAGAAATAATGCAGTTTGATACCATTTTAAGTGCTGTAGCTCCACCCTCTGAAATCTTGGGATTTGTAGTTTTTCAAGATCTTTGTCCTGGTACCTCATAAAACTACATATCCCAGGGTTCTGTAGAATGGAACCATGGCAGTCAGTGGTGTTAAACTGCATTATTTCTACAGTGCATTATTTATACAGTTTAGATGCACCCTGAGTTTCATAGCATAACAGGAGACTTGAACCATGATCCCAGCCCGATGCTTTAACCATGCTGGCTATCTCAGTTGGATTTAGGCAACCTAGCATGCTGCATGTTTACATGGTAGTTAAAGAGTTAGGTTGCATGTAACAGATGTTTATAGGTAATTTCCTGTTTGTAACAAGAGATGTTTACAACCTGTCTTCCAGTAGGGAAATTCTTTTTGAAGTCTTTGTTAGGCTCACAAGTTGCAGTCACCATTAAGCTTTCCTGGATGGAGGATGCCTAGACCGGGTGCTCTCACACTTTGTTTTTAAAGATGTAGCACCTAATATAGAACTTCTTATTTTTTACTTATCTGCATATATTCTTCAAGTATTCAGACTGTGTAACTTTTTTACACAAGATACTGTGAGTAAACTGTTTTATATACTTTTAAAGAAGTCTCTGAGAAATGTTCCTTTGTTTGCTAGTCTGTGAAAGGGGATTGTGATGGGTGGATATAATTGTTGATCTATTTAGAACCAGTTCCTCTGTGTGTGTGTTTGTTTTTACTCTGCTATGAGTACAGAATATCAGCCAACCTGTTTTTGCCACCAGATATTTTGTTTTCTAATAATCTCTACTTTCCCCACCTAAAAATTCAGCCAAAATGAGAACAAACTCATTATTCCTGAGACCATTAGTACCGGTCTTTAGTATGTGTGGTTGTCTTCTGCCCTTGCACACTAGATCCTCCCATGGTGGCATCTTTTAATTAGGGTGGGGGGAAGATTACATTGGGTCCTTTTGGTTTGGTCTGGAAGTCATGATGGGGGGGCATGATTTGGCTCAAATTGGCAGGTATCAAAGAGAGGGGCTAATGAATTTCATTCAGCCCTCTCCATAACTTCTTCCCCCAACACGAGCACTGGGAAATAAGATTACAAGCCTGCTTCCCACCCAAGCATCCACAAGGGTGGATGAATTTCCTGAGACACTTTAAGGATCTCTCTCAAAATCCTTTCCTGAGGGCATCGCTGCACTTGGGGCCTCTCAGATAAATGTGGAAACTGAGCCCTGTGGTCTTATTTACACAGGACTTTCCAGCAGACCTGTCCGTTCAAGAATGGCAGAACACAAGAGCTGCATACACAATTAAAAAAATATGGAAAATCCCCTGGTTGAACATTTTACCAGTCATAATCATTCGCCAGATTCTTTTAAATTCTGCATATTAGAAGTTATCACAAAAAAACTTTTTGACAGGATTAACATTCGAAACAAGTTACTACAGAGTGAAGCCCACTGGATTTATAAACTATGATCCTATAGCCCATATGGATTAAATGAACAGATAGAATGGACTGCATTCCTTTAAAAGATTCAGCCAAGATGGGGTTCTACAAATAAGGGAGAGTAGGAAATTAAGTAATCATTCCCATTCAAGTTAAGGTATATTATAGTTAATATTATAGTTAAGGTATATTAACACAACTGTGAGTTTTACATTTACTCACTTCTGCTTGAAACCACTGACCCAAAAGAAGGCTCAGGAAACAATTTCATGAAGGTAAATGCATTACTTTATTTAAAATTTACTAACACATTTAGTGTGGATGCTTACCTTTATTTTCTATGACAGATAAATGGAATGCAAAAAATATTTACAGCACTGAGGAAGACAAAATAAGTTGGTGAAACAGCACAGATATTTTCAGTTCCCAGGGCTGTTTGTCTTTCTGCCAGCCAAACTGCCAAAGCAGCTACTAACAAGACTTATTTTCTCCATTCTGAAAAAAAACTTGCATTGCTTCAGATAACCCACACATTAGTCAAGGACAGTGGAATGTTTTGCTAAGATTACTATGTAATCTTTTCATAGAATCATAGAATTGTAGAGTTGGAAGAGACCACAAGGGCCATCCAGTCCAGCCTGCTGCCATGTAGGAATAATTAATCAAAGCATCCCTGACAGATGGCCATCCAGCCTCTGTTTAAAGACCTCCAAGGAAGGAGACCCCACCACGCTCCAAGGGAGTGTGTTCCACTGCCGAACAGCTCTCACTGTCAAAAAGTTCCTCCTAATGCTGAGATGGAATCTCTGTTCCTGAAGCTTGCATCCATTGTTCCGTGTCCTAGTCTCTGGAGCAGCAGAAAACAAGCTTACTCCATCCTCAATTTGACACCCCTTCAAATACTTAAACAGGGCTATCATATCGCCTCTTAACCGTCTTTTTTCCAGGCTAAACATACCCAGCTCCCTAAGCCTTTCCTCATAAGGCATGGTTTCCATACCTTGCCTAAGAAGATAATCTGTGTAACTCTCACTAATGAAGTCACTATTGGTGCTTTCACATATGTATTGTAAGATATTATATTTATGTTTGTAAGAGACTCTTTCACCATACAGTGAACTGATTATTGTTGTGATTATTGTTTACAAACAAATTTAGAAATGTACACAGCCTATGTTTGTGATTATTGTTTGAGAAAGAGGGGAAATTTAAGAAATTTACACAATGTTTGATTGTGATTATTGTTGTGAACAGGTTAAAATCTAATGACTACTACTGATCGGGTTATCTTCATGTATGATTGAACAAGTGCTTGCTTAAAGAGAATTCTTTATTAAGTTGGGAACCAGTTTATAAAATTATATAACATGTGGTTTTGATTAGTGTTTCTAAATGTTTCTTAAAATATTGTGGATGTGTATTGTCAAAAATATTGTCAAAAAGTTTCACCATATGCAACTGTTGCTCAATCCATTTATGTTTTGACACATAGTTATTGTAAAATTAGCTAGCACTTGATTTATAGTGTAGCTTGTACTTGATATGTAAAAGACAAAAAGTATCACCATATGTGACTGTGGCTCAATCTATTTATGTTTTTGACACATGGTTATTGTAAAATTAGCTAGTACTTGATTTATAGTTTAGCTTATACTTGATTACTTGATTTATAGTGCAGCTTGTAATTGAAGTTGTATGCAATTGTAGTTTATTTAAGACCATTCAGAAAATAATTAAATTTAATACGGTTCTCCCCGTTGGTGTTATTATCTAGATTGGCACATAGATGTGCGTTTACACACACCCAGCGCTTCATCCCATGTTGTTCTGGAAAGGCAATGGGAAACTTTCCTTTGCTGAAGCTCCTTAAAATTAAGATTGAAGCCATAATTTCTTTCTTTCTTCTTACACTAAAATCAAAGTAAATAGAGCCAGCCTCAGGAGGTCAGGAAGACTGTACAAACACAAAGCCTCATGCCCACCATAGGAACTTTCTGTTTTGGAAAAGCAGAGACACTCAGACTGCTGCTCACTTGCAAACTACCCCCACTCATCCATCCCTAACTGCCTGTTGGAAAATTCAGCATTCTTCCCTCCCCACACACACACAGTTATATGCTATTAGAGCAAATGGGTGAAAGAGAGTACGGGAATCCTGCATGCCTTTTTCTCATCCTATCTTTACTGGGCATGGTTGTAAACAGTACACAACCAAGCTACAAGATCACATGACCTAAGTTTATTAACCTCATGGCCTTAGGTCTTTTACAACCCTTGCCTTCAAGCTGCACGCTGCCTTTTCTTCTTGCTCCATAGAAATGCATCCTGTCTCACTGGAATGGTGAGTGAATTCACCTTTACTGTGGGAGATATAGCATTCTTCCTGCACCCCCCACTTGCTGACTAATAGAGTTAAGCAAGTTCTTTGAAAAGATTTTAGGGATCTCCTTGCATGTAAAAAGTTCTTCCCCTTCTCCTCACACTACTTTAGTGTTTTGTGGGCTTGGCTAGTAGCTTTACTCAGCCAAACCAAATGGAGTGAAGTGACCATCAGTTCATTCATCACATGACCTCATGATTTAAAAAGTTAGTGACTCTTTGTTCTCTCGCACTAAGCACACCTCTCAAAAAGCACATGCAAAGATAGAAGCCATGCTCTCATTCACTTGCATTCACTCTCTCTGAAGAAAGAAACATGGATGCTGCCTGCATGCAAAATGTAGGGACATCATGCCTTGTTTTCTCCTTTTCTTACCTGACCTCACTGGATGGGTGAGTTCTACCCTAAATCCTTAGTCAGTTAGGATGTTAGCTTCCCCATACATATGTAGATTGCCAAAGCTATTAGTAAATGCTTAAGTATTCTTTTGAAGAGAAGTTGTTTTGTCTTTCTGTTGTTAATGACTGAGTGCTTTACAGTACTTTGCTAATTGAGTCTGTCCCATTTCTGTCTCTGCTAACTCTGCTATACTGAAAGTTTTATATTTCTCAAGAAGATATTCCCAATATTGGAAAATATTGTTTAAAATACCAGAGTAATTATGTTGTCCCTGTTTAAACATCCACACTGTACTTCACACACTAGTGGAGAATACAGCCAATTTAGCAGAGTTAAAAACAAATGCAGCAGCATTCAGTGTTAGATTGTTAGCATACATATGAAAACCACAGCTTAGTAAATAACCAAAACACCCTTTGTCTTTTCCCAAGTTGTTTAACCAGCAAAATAACCACTCAAGACTCAAAAGTTAGTTTAAAAAGTACAAAAACTTCTTTACTTACAGTTAGAGAGCTCATTCATGGCAGGTATGTGAAACTCCATTAAAATAAACTAAAACTACTTAAAATGTTTAAAAACTACATTGTTACAAAACAATACTCAGGACTCCCCTCCTGGGGTCCTCTCCCTTCAAATGTCATGTGGTTTGTTAAAGGAGCATGACTTCTGGAACAAAGAAGGAAACTTAGGCACTCCCCTTCATCCCAGAACTCCAATAGCAAAACTTCAGGAAGTTACATCAGCTCATCCTATATGGTTTCTAAGTTAACCCTTCAGTAGCAAAACCATTTCCACTTATTGGACTGCAAACTATATTTTCCAACACCCAAAGGGCTTGCTCCCTGGAATATTTAATGATTTTTTAAATTGTATGCTCATATACCCCAACATTTACCCTATCCAAAATCTAATCATTAGTTAGCTACAAGGTAGGCTCCAATGCATATGTAGATTTAAAAAGCATTAGTAAAGCTTAAGTTATTTCTTTAAACAAGAACTTGCCTCTTTGTTCTGAGGTCAAAGCATTATACTTCTAAGTCCTGTTTAGTCTCTGCTGTACTCTGCTACAAGAAAGTTATTTCCTGTCAGTTTTAACTTTTAAGAAGTTTCCCAAAAAGAGCTAACACCCTGGGACCTCGAATTTTCCCCCTACACTTCTCTGTCCCTACTTAATCAAGTCTAAGAAAAAGGAAGGGACCAGTGTGTGGTCTAGTGGTTAGAGTCCTGGACTGGGATTAGGAATATCCCCATTTAATCAGCACAGAGCCAGAAAGGAACTCATGGGATGACTTCAGTCTGGCCTTCCTTACAGAGTGAGCTGCAGTATAAAATGGGAAGGAAGAGGAATGATGTACACACCATGTTAAAAGAAAAGCGGGGTGTAGATGGAGCTAATGAACTGGCAGCTATGAGGGAACTTCTCTAAGAAGAGGCAGTATGGCAGGTGCTGTGGTCTTCGAAGTCTTCCCTTCACAACTGGTTGGCCATCTACTATTGGAAACAAGAGTGCTAGGAAGAAGAATGGGCCTCCATAACCAGAGCCACAGTCTAATATGTCCTACTTTTCAGCAGCAGATGCCAGTGAGTTTCCGGGGACTTCCTAATGAAATATTTCTGGTTTGACTGAGTGGATTGTGATGGAACTTAAGTCTTTCCTGGAGAGCTAGTGGTATGTAGTGGTGGTTGTAAAATATGCAGAGCGCGTTCACTCTCTGCCCATCCGAGCAGAGATGCATGCAGTGAAATAGCATGGGCTTTTGGGCAAAGCCATGCACACCTCTGGTGCAAAAGAAGGAGGCTATATTAATTTTCTTTATGGCTTTATTGGAAAGTAAAGGAAAGTAAAATAAACGACAGAAGACATTCATCCATGCTTCTGTATGCTCCAAAGTTCCCCAGGAACTAAGAGAAAAGGAAGGAGCCCCCAAAATGCAAGAGGCTAACTAACTCCAAAATCCCTTCCCAGTTATATGCTTCTCCCAAAACATTCAATCCTTCTGAGAAGCAGCAGGAACCTGAAACCTTAGTTTCACCTCTCACTTTCCAACTCTGAAGGACAGAGAAAACATAACAACAAAAGACAGATTTATGAACTCTAATAGACAAGCTGGCATCTTGAATGCCTGGTGAATAAAATTACCCAAAAGGGGGGAGATAAACTTCTGATTACAATATCTATTTTCCCTGACAGTGGTTTGAGTGTTGGACTAGGTCCAAATGCCCGTTTGGCCATGTAAACCCACTGGATGACCTTGGGGAAGTCACACACTCTCAGCCACAGAGGAGGGCAAGAGCAAACCTGCTCTGAACTGCCTCTGCCAAGAAAACTCCGTGATAGGTTTACATTAGGGTTACTGTAAGTCAGAAATGACTTGAAGGCACACAACAATTGAAAACAGAGGGGATTTTATACCACCACCACCACCCCAGTTTATTTCGTTTCTTCCAGGGCCGACAATACTACAAATAATATAGCTGCAAGAGAACAGGAAGGGCAGGAGCAGATAGAAGCAAGCTACTCCTTGATAATTTCAAGAACAAAAATGACCAAAAGGGAAACAAGAAACCAATAGCTTTAATGTGGCCTACAGTACAAAGGCCACCTTCAGACAGCGACATACACATTACGTTTACCAATAGGCTATACAGTACTGTATATACCGTGCCTATCTCTGCATGCTTTAGCATGAACCTTCTTCACCTTCATGCGTATAGCTTTTATAAACACACAAATGTATATTTTGTTTATTGTTTGTGCTCCCGGTTCGACGTTTCTCTGAAAGATGCTCAAAATCATCTGCTGAAATTCACACCCATGTTATGTCACTCATTTGATGCTGCAACACAGAGTTGCAACAAATGTCTGCCTTTCAACCTGGAAGCCCATTTTAACGGGCAAGAGAGAAGGATGTTACCTTAAGAAACAACACAGAATCTGAAAGTGAATCTCACCCGTTCTTCCCTCCCCTCCCCTTCTTTCAAGACCTGAGCAGAGGAACCGAGGTCTATGGGTGGGGGGAGAGAAAGAGAGAACTGAAAATGTCAGGCGTGATCCAAGACATGTTTTTTTCATTCGTTGGAAGGAGACGCTCTGAAGAGGACTAGAGAGCTACAAGGCGCCTTGGGGAGCTCGGCGTTGTTGCGGTCCTCAACGTGCCTCCTGCTTAAGTCCCATTCAACTCGACGGGACTTATTTTCCGAGTGAAGCCTGCGAGGATTTTGTGCCATGAATGCGGAAAGAAGGAAGGAGAAGGAAAGACTGGGAGAGGCGAGGAGCAAGGAAGGACAGAGAGCAAGCAGCCAGGATCACCTCCTAAGAGCAGGGTGCAAATCGGGATCAAAATCTGGAGACGGCTGGAAGCCAAGGAGGAAGGCTGGCTGGCCGGCTGGCGGCATCTCCGGGGCTTAGGCAGGGCCGGTTTAAGGAATGGGGGGGGGCTGCAACACTTTTGGGGCGCCCATATGTTTATCTCAGGTCAACGTAACCTAACCTAAGCTATTCACAGTACAGGATATTCAGATTACTACTAATAATGGTTTTGCAGGAGGGTTATGGCGGGGCCCCCACAATGAGGGGGCCCCCTGCGGCTGCAGGGCTCTTCAACCGGCCCTGGGTTTAGGGAGGCGGCAGTGCGGAGGACTGGAAGAAGGACCTGGTTGGGGGAGGCGGGGGGGAGAAAGTGTTTTCTGCCTGCTTTGCCTCGCCTTTTTCCGTCTTTCAGATTCCGAAGCCCCCCTTCCTTCCCTCCCCCCCCCCACGACATGGAGGAGGCAAGCGGAGGGTTTGTGCCAGGGCGTCCTCGGCCTCTTTGGTGGCCTGCCCGAGCTGCCCTGTCCCGACACGCGTTCTCTCGCAACTTCGGACGCCCGTCGGGGGACCCTTTCCCCAAACGCTCCGGTGCCCAGAGTGTGAGTGTGTGTGTGCTGCTGGGGGTGGGTGGGTTCAGTCTACCCTGTGGCCCAGGGAAAACAGCGATCAGGACGGGGCTCCGAGCGAAGGGGAGAAAGCTGTGCTCCGCAAAGAAGGGCTGCCCTCAAGGCTGTACCCAAGGCGAGGTTGACGGAGCGCCCACCAGCCCATCCCACTCCGCGACGCCCGCAGCTCTTTGGGAAGCTCCTTCACTGATTTCTCGGTGGGAAAACGAACCAAGTGTATGTGTGGGGGGAGAGACGCTCCCTCTGGTCTCCAGGGCTCCCCCCTCTAACCCCACATTTCCGACAGTCGAGAAGAGAAGCAGGAGGAGAAATTGGTGGACTGGGAAACCAATTTGGGCAGGCTTGAGGAGGGCGCAGGGCCGCCTTAAGGCACCAGTGGTGTCAGCATCCGCAGGGGGGCCCTAGTAACCCTGCCCCTGCAAAAACATTATTAGTAATAATCTGAATATCCTGTACTATGAATAGCTTAGGTTGAGTTAGGTTACATTGATCTGAGATAAACATATGGGCCCCCCAAAATTCCTTAAACCAGTCCTGAGGAGGGGAAAGGGTGGAGGGACTCCTAAAACGCAAGGAAGGGAACATCCCTGAACTTGGAAAAGTTACATTCGGGACAACTTCACCCCTGGCCGCGGGGGTTCTGAGATTTAAACTCCAAAAAGTAACTTCCCCGAGTTCTGGGAAAGCTAAATATAATCCATAAACCTCATCCCAGCCAGCGTTTATCTCTTAAAGCGAAGCCCTTTGAACCGATCCTGCTTTGGGTTCCCTGCTTGCAACCACTGCACACACACCCAACTTGATATAGGAAGACATGGGGTGGGATGAGTGATTTGTTGCTGCTGCTAGCTTTCATTTCAAAGTCACCTATTGTGTTATTGGGGGGGGGGCATGTCTATTTGCCTTGCGGCTCCTGCTGGTCGCAACTGCGAAGCGATCTCGCACTATTCCTAAAGTTATTATTGGAAAACGAGGCTGAGAGTGTATATGTGTGTTGTTTTGAAAATCAGTGCTTCTTGGCTTTTCGAACATTTTCACTACCTCGATGAAGGGAGTCTTTGCATATGCCTGTAAGACTGTAATTTTAAGATTCTGCATATTGCCAGTTAACTGTCCAAACCCGTCGGGGGCGGGAGGGCTACAAATGTATACTATGCTGGAAAATATGGTGAGCAAATGGCGGGGGGGGGGGGAATAGGCAGAGTGTGAACTTTAGTATTGGAAATAACCCGTCTGCTTAGCTTACGGTGCAATTGTGTATACGCCTGCTCAGAAATAAGACACACTTAGTTCAATGGGATATACTTCTGCAATGAAATAGTCTGAGAGCCAGCTTGGTGTAGTAGTTTGAGTGTTGGACTAAGACTCTGGAGACCAGGGTTCGAATCTCCGCTGGGCCAGGGAAAACCATTGGGTGCCCTTGGGCAAGTTGCACTCTCTCAGCCTCAAGGAAGGCATAGTCTCTCTGAACAAAATCTTGCCAAGAAAATCCTGTGTTAGGACTCCTGCTAGGGTTGTCCTAAGAGGCAAAAATGACTTGAAGGCACACAACAACAACAACAACAAAACAACAACATGGAATTGCCTAGAGGACTGCAGCTTCTCTACCGCAAAATATTGGACCAGGTTACCGAAAGATCCCTCTGCGATCCGATGAGCCTCCCCGGAGCAAGATCGCCTTCGGAACCTCACAATGGCACGTACTGGGACCAGGGCCTTTTCTGTAATGGCGCCACATCTTTGGAGTGACTTCCTCACTCTGCACTTCTGAAGTGGATTTTCACACATTTTAAGGGGGGAAAGCACACACCCAGCTTTTTGAGGGGAGGGGACATGGTGCTGATTTTACTCCGTAAATTTTACAAGTTGTGTTCAATGTATGTCTGACATATCGCATTAATGAATCGATATGAGCCGCCTTCTGAGGCTTTTTTTTTTTTTTGCCTGAAAGGGCGACATAGAAATACAATAAATAAACAAATAGGCATCTGTGGGTCCTTTTTTCAGCCCAAGTTTGTGTTTTCTTCGCAAATAAACCCACCACCCCAATGTCCGTGGGATTTCAGGTCCATATTCAGTGCGATTACTTACAATTCAATCGTTAACTGGATTTTTGCGTTGGGTTCCCAAAGATGCAGAAATGCAAGTGTCGCTTCGGGTCGGAGGTGGGAAGAGCAAAATGAGGACATTGCCCCTGAATAAGAATTCTGTGTCCCAATCACATTTTCCTTTGGTCTCCAAATTTCTAGCATTGCAGTAACTTAAAACTTCGGTGGAGTATTTAGATATATAGTTTAGATGCCCAAAGAAAAGAGGTAGGCAAAGTTACTAAGGGAATAGAAACATAACAAATAGAAGAGTTCTGGAGGTGAACGATTACAGTGTCTCCCTCTCTACAATGCTAGAAATGTGGAGGCTGAAGGAAAATGTCGTGCGTGTGTGGATTTCATACGGTTTTCTTAGGCAAGGAATAACGGGGGAGCAAAAGTCTTATTTGAGAGGAGCAATGTCCTGTAGTATGTGGGGAAATAATCATTGTAATGTAAAAGCAATCTTGTGTACCTCATTCACATCCTTAGATAAGTCTAGGGTTTTTCCCTGCATGCTTTTGTTCTCCCAAAATTCCCTTTCTCTTATTTCACTAGGCACTTCCAGCCAACTGGAGTGCTGGGTCATTCAACGCATGACCTAATTTAAATTTTATTGCTCTGTGTAAGTTCTCTTTTTAAGTTTGAGTCTACATGAGGCTGTAGCCATCTTTTACTCCATCTTAAGCCATCTTAAGCTATCTTAAGCTATACCATCTTTCCTGCAACCATGCCATGATGGTTACCATGCAGCCTGTAGGCTGGGTGAGTTTTTCCTACCCTAAATACTCTTAGTCAGTTAGGAACCTCTTTTTAAAGTTTTTTTTAGTATGTAGATTGAGATTGATATACCTTCAGTAAATTTTGATTTGCATTTTAAACTGACTCCTTTGTTTTGTGATGAGTCTAATTAAACTGAGTAATCTCAGACCTCTGAACACACCTTTTAAATGTTAACTGAGCTTTCAGTCTTAGCATTAGCTAAGTTGCAGTCTTAACTAAGTTGCACTCTGCATGAAGTTAAAAGTAAATGAATGATTTTTAAACTCTTTTTTAAAGAAGATAATTCCTTGTTGCTTTTTTAAAAGGACTAGATCCTGGAATTTTTAATACAATTTTATTTTTTAGACTCATTACTCCTACATGTCCTCAGCCCCTTCCATCACTACAACCCTGCGTAAACTGAGGCTACGCCTTACAAAGAGCCAGCAGTGAGGTAGTGGTTTCAGTGTTGGATCTACGACTCTGGCGACCAGGGTTCGAATCTCGGCTCACACACTCTCGACTTCAGAAAACCCCATAATAGGTTTGCCTTAGGGTCCCTGGAAGTCGGAAACGTCTTGAAGGCACACACCACGAAGCAACTGTACCAATGGCCAGCTTGAGGTAACGTACAGGGATTGCACACAGGAATGTATTTACCTTTTTTTGAGATTTTTTTTCTTCCAAATAGGTTGGTTTTCTGCCTTTAAAACAGGTCATCTTCAGGCTTTCAACGGCAAAAGAATTCCTTTCCCTTCAGCAGACCCGGGTGTGTGATGCCGTGTTAACTTCTAGTATCCAAAAACCTGTTACAACTATTAGCTGAGAGAGGAAAGAGAGCGACAGAGAGTTCTCCTGTTTCAAGACCTGGATCCAGAATTTCCCACCACCACTCTTCTGCAGTCCATGTACTAGGGTGGACAACCCTATAATTTTAAGCCAGGGGCAGGTTTGTGTTATAAGGGCCTAAATACCCTAAAGGCACCAGATCCCATCTGATCTTGATCTCGGAAGCTAAGAGGGGTCAGCCCTGCTTAGTATGTGGGTGGGAGACCACCAAGGAATACCAGGTGCTGTCAGCTGTATTTCAGAGGAAGGCAAAACCACCTCTGAGTATGCCTCTGAGTAACCCTATGAAATTCATGGGGTCACCATAAGGCGACTTGAGGGCACACACATCCAGACAGGTTTGTGTTCTCAAAGTGTGACATCCCACCAGGGATGGGAGAGTGAGAAAGGATTTGAGGTAAGAAAAGACAGGGATCCGTGATTGCCTATGTTGGCGGTGGAGAAGCTACCCCGGAATTTCGAAGAAACAAAAGTTTTTTGGGAGAGGGTTGATTTCTCTGCCTCCTATTATACATTTTCTAGAGGGTTTAGCCACCTTCTCTTCCCCCTCCCCCCAATTTAACTGCCAGATGGAATTTGCAGAGTGAACTAAGCTTAAACTCAGCTTTAGCATGCAAAGCAATCTTCGGTAGGTG
Organism: Gambelia wislizenii; assembly: GCA_030847615.1. Lineage (NCBI taxonomy): Eukaryota > Metazoa > Chordata > Lepidosauria > Squamata > Crotaphytidae > Gambelia > Gambelia wislizenii. The sequence continues at coordinate 92,831,211 of JAUMIR010000003.1, read as the reverse complement.
TAACTTTTAGAAATCATCCCCATCTCATTCATTTGGACTGTAAGCTAAGTGTGCCCTGGATTGTAGCCTTAATGCTTTAAACCTGAGTTAGATCAATCCGCAGGGAGCACCTGGATCAATCCTTCCCCTTGTGTTCTACAGCCCTTTTCACCCAATTCTCATGGATGAGGAGATTCCCCTGTGGGGAAGAAAAAAACACCCACTGAAGAATAATTTCCAAGTAATGCATTTGAATGACTGTCAAAGAGTCTGCCACTAGAGGACATCACACTTACTTACATATTTTTGTTGAAGATACAGCATTCTTCCTGTAACCCCTCCACTTGCTAAGAATAGGGAACTCCTTTGCATGCTAAATGTTCCTCCCCTTCTCCTATCAAACTTAGTTATTTGTAGGCTTGTCCAAGTATCTCTGCTCATGCAAGCTATATGATATGGGGTGAGCTGTTAAGTCACCCATCACATGACCTCATCATTTAAATGTTTTATTGCTCTTTGTTCTCTCTCTTCTGAGAGAAGCCTCTCTTGAGGTACATACGCTCATCTAACTCACCATGCATGAAGATGGGAGCTATGCTTTCACTTACCCGCATTCACCTTTTCCAAAGAACAAAGAAATATGGATGCTACTGCAAGCAAACGCTAGGGAAATCCATCCTTGTTTACCTTTATCCTAACCTGAATTGACTGGATTGGGTGAGTTCTACCCTGAAATCCTTTAATTAGTTAAAGACTGTGCTTTTAAATATGTAAATTGCAAAACCTATTAGTAGCTTTTTAAAGAAGTTGTTTATGTCTTTATTTTGTTTAAGTGGCTTTAATAACTGAGTGATTTACAGTACTTACCAATGCTAATTGAGTCTACTTTGTTTTGTGTCTCTGCCTAGCTCTGCTACAGTAATTTTTTTACTTTTCTTAAGAAGATACAGTTGTCCCTCCACATTCGCGAACTCAGCATTCGCGGTTTTAATTATTCGCGGTTTGGGGAGGGCCCCCCCGCCCCCCCAAAACCGCGAAAAGGGGCCTCCGGAGGCCCCTTGAAAGCCCTGGGAAGGAGCGGGGAGGGCCGGGGAGGCGTTCACGGGGCCTTTGGAGACCCTCCAGAGGCCCTGTGAAGGCCTGGGGCGGGTGGGGGGAGGCCGCGGAGGCCTTCACGGAGCCTTCGAAGGCTCCGTGAAGGCCCCGGGGAGGGAGGGTGAAGGATGGGGGGAGGCTTTCACGGAGCCTTGGAAGGCTCTGTGAAGGCCTGGGGAGGGTGGGGGGAGTCCACGGGGGCCTTCACGGAGCCTTGGAAGGCTCCGTGAAGGCCCCAGGGAGGGAGGGTGAAGGGTGGGGGAGGCCTTCACGGAGCCTTGGAAGGCTCCGTGAAGGCCTGGGGAGGGTGGGGGGAGGCCCCGGGGAGGGAGGGTGAAGAGTGGGGGGAGGCCTTCACGGAGCCTTGGAAGGCTCCGTGAAGGCCTGGGGAGGGTGGGGGGAGGCCGCGGAGGCCTTCACGGAGCCTTGGAAGGCTCCGTGGAGGCCCCGGGGAGGGAGGGGGGAGGATGGGGGGAGGCCTTCACGGAGCCTTGGAAGGCTCCGTGAAGGCCTGGGGAGGGAGGGAGGCCCCGGGGAGGGAGGGGGGAGGATGGGGGGAAGCCTTCACAGAGCCTTGGAAGGCTCCGTGAAGGCCTGGGGAGGGTGGGGGGAGGCCCCGGGGAGGGAGGGTGAAGAGTGGGGGGAGGCCTTCACGGAGCCTTGGAAGGCTCCGTGAAGGCCTGGGGAGGGTGGGGGGAGGCCGCGGAGGCCTTCACAGAGCCTTGGAAGGCTCCGTGGAGGCCCCGGGGAGGGAGGGGGGAGGATGGGGGGAGGCCTTCACGGAGCCTTGGAAGGCTCCGTGAAGGCCTGGGGAGGGAGGGAGGCCCCGGGGAGGGAGGGTGGAGGATGGGGGGAAGCCTTCACGGAGCCTTGGAAGGCTCCGTGAAGGCCTGGGGAGGGTGGGGGGAGGGTGGGGGGAGGCCGCGGAGGCCTTCACGGAGCCTTGGAAGGCTCCATGAAGGCCCCGGGGAGGGAGGGGAGAGGATGGGATGAAGCCTTCACGGAGCTTTGGAAGGCTCCGTGAAGGCCCCGGGGAGGGAGGGGGGAGGATGGGGGGAAGCCTTCACGGAGCCTTCCAAGGCTCCGTGAAGGCCTGGGGAGGGTGGGGGGAGGGCAATAAATATTCACGGTTTTTTGACATTCGCGGGGGTCCGTGGAACCTAACCCCCGCGAATGTCAAGGGACAACTGTATTCCCAAAGGGCTTGCTCCCTGGAATCTTTAATTAAAAAAAAATATGCTCATACACCCCAACAAATTGGGTTATGGGCCCAGCTAGAGACTATTAAAAGATTCCATTTGTTTTTATTTTACAAAGTATTTTTTTATCTGATCACCCAGCTGCCACTTGCCTCTGTCTTAACCCCGACTGAAACAAAGGCAATTAAGCAATCATGGCAGAAGCTAAGCCTGGCCTCAGCCGCATACTGAATATTCAGAAGCTAAACGGGGCACACTACAAGCAATGGTCTTTTTCTTTTAAAACATATCTCGAAGCTATGGGATTATTTCATATAATACAAGATGCCAGACCTGCCCAGCCTGGCAGAGCACAAAATGAATTCGATAGAGATGACCAAAGAGTCTTGGCTTACATAATTTTGGCTGTAGATGCTGGAATAGTTTGTGAAATTAAAGGACAGAGAACAGCTAAAGAAACCTGGGAGACTTTCAAAACGGTGATTGCCCAGTTTGGGGAATCAGGTTGCCTTAATAATGCAGTTGGTTAATATTAAATTATCAAGTCCTAAATATTTGAATAAGCATATTAAAGACTTAAGAGCCACTTTGTCAGATTTGGAATGTCCTGGAGAAGAGATTCCAAACCTCATGCAACTGGGAATTTTTTTGGCAACCTTACCAAAAATGTATCCTCTCTCTCTCTCTCTCTCTGGCTTTTCTTCGCAAATGAAGATTCAGGAAGGACTCATCCCGCGTTCTCTGCAAGCGCGCTGGTGACTAAAGAGGCCAATCCAAGATAAACAAGTCTGGTTGCAGAAAGCACAGCAGAAGGTCTCCTTGGGTGATGTTTCCGGCTTGTGATTCTTTCTGCGTTGTCGTTTCTCTTCAAGACTTGTTCAGCGTGAGTTCTCAAATAAAGCTGTAGCACTGTGGATAGTGTGTCTCCATGCCTCCCGATGTGAGGCCAAGGCAGAACATTGTTGGTGATCAATTTGGCTGAGCCTGAAACGCTGTTTCAGGGAGTCCTTGTATCGATTTTTTGGGGCGCCCCTCTTACGCTACCCCCTGGCAAGTTCACCATAGAGTACTATTTTGGGGAGGCAATGGTCCTCCATCGTAGAAATGTGCCCTGCCCAGTGCAGCTGTGTTCTCAATATCATGGCCTCAATGCTGGTGATCCCTGCTTGCTCAAGGACAGCAACATTCATCACATAGTCAGTCCAGTGTATATTTAGGATTGTGCATATACAGCACTGATGAAAGCGTTCGAGAAGTCATAAATGGTGGCAATAGGTGACCCATGTTTCAGACCCATAAGGGAGAATAGAAAGGCTCTATACACATGGCTTTTTTTTTTTTGTGCTTCGCCTCAGGTGTTTATTACTCCAGACTCTTTTGTAAAGTCTTCCAAATGTGCTATATGCCTTTGCCAATCTGTGATTGATCTCTCTGTCAATCCCAGCAGCAATGTCAATATTAAGTTATGATAGTTCATTATTTATTTATTTATTTATTTATACCCCGCTCTTCAGCCACAAGGCTATCAGAGCGGCTTACAAATTGTTTTAAGCAATAACTATTTACACATCTACACTGCATTAAACAGTTTCCAATGTGTGTTAGCTAATTGCCCCCCACAAGCTGGGTACTTCATGGGCTGTTAGAGCAGAACGATGCTCAGGCCGTCCACTATCTGCAGAGTCTCGCATGGTTCTGATGTTCTAGCATGCAAGCATCAGTTTATTTACACCTTTGGAGGCTGGTGTGTGCCTTGGTTTCTTTGCCTTGGTTTGATCACATCAGAAGATGCCTGTTGGCCACGGCTAGCCAACCAGGTAGATGGGGATGAGCTTTAAACAGAGGCTGGATGGCCATCTGTCAGAGATACTTTGATTGTGATTTCCTGCGTGGCAGGGGTTGGACTGGCTGGCCTGTGTGGTCTATTCCAACTCTACAATTCTATGATTCAGTACTCTGCCATCCAAGAGAGCAAAATGACCATGAGGATTAAGAAGAACAAGCACAGGTCTCTTGCTGCTGCTTTCCATTATCTGCTCCCTGAGGTGATTACCTCACTTTGCCTAAAGGTAGGGCTGGCCCTGGTAAGGTGCTATGCTAGGGATTTCATTTAATTGGTTCAAAAAATTCTAGAAAGGCAGGGAGTGGAGCGAGGGGAATATTATGAGTGCAACCTGGAGAGGTGAAAAGTTATTCAAGCTGTCATGGTTGATGACAACAATGATCATTTATTTATATAGCACCATCAATGTACAGTCCATGGCACTTCACAGAATAAAAAAAGATTAAAGGAGACAGACATTTTAAAGAGAGCAATGAAATAAATAAAGATGTTGGTAAGAAAGTATTATGCCACATACTTGGAGGCTTAATAAAAGCATCAGATGGGGCAGAGTGGTATTATTGCAACTTCTAATTGGCCTGTTGCTTAGAAGCTGAGAATTAAAGTAAACACAGTTGTTGAATGGTGCTGGTGGAGAGATACAACTGGAGATATCAGTGTATTGTTACTCTTTGCCCCCCAACATATTTTGTGTCATATCATTTGATTATTCTCCTCCACTGAGAAATTTAAAACGCAGCATGAAAGAGCAGAGAAAAACCACTATAAGTCTGCAACACTCCTATTCCTATTAGAGAACAGACATAAATAAACTTTAATCACCACTGCTGCCACAACCACAACAACAACCCTTTTAAACACTGGAGCTGCAACTTATGAAGTAGGAACTACAGGGATTACCAATACTATCTATAATAATTAAAAAAAAATAAACAACTGTGTGTTTATCTTTCAGAACCATGGATCCAAGACCATGAAACTTACAACACATATCAAAAGGCCTCTAGCAGTATGCATTTGATAATTTTTAAATGCATTAATTATTTTTAATGAATTTAAATATGTTTCTGTATCAAACGTCTACAGCAAGGGTGGGCAGAGTGTTGATGGGGGTGCATGTGGCCATTAGGATCCGCAAGTATGACTCCAGATGCCTCCCAAATCATCCAGACTATTTTTTTCAACTTCCTTTTTATTTGTTAATTGTTTCAAATATACACTTTTCAGACATATATCACACCTAACTCATGCAAAATTTTACATAATTCTTCAGATTTAACTTTCCTTGCTTTTCAAAAAGAATTTTCAGCCAATAAAACGATATCTCTTTATTTTTTCAAGAGCATTATAAATAAAAAAATGACTTCCCTAAAGTTTATTCAAAAGAGGCTAAGACTGTCAGCAAAAAAGATTGACATCTGTTGTAACTAATTCTTCACATATGTTCACTCCAGTTAGTAGATGTATTATCTAAGCCTCACTCTGGAAAGTGGCTGTCTCTTCATATAACTACAGCAACATACTCTGAACAGCCTGAATATCTCCTATTTTTTTTCCAAAAAATTATCACTGGCAGCCAGTCTGAAAAAGTCTGGTTTTGAGATTTGTTTTGTAGTCTACAGTTTATCTAATTCAATCATATCTAACAATTTAATTAACCAATCATTTATAGTGGGTGTTCCCTTTAGTTTCCATTTTTGGGCAATCACTATGCTAGCCAAAGTGATCATATATAATAGAATTTTCCAATATTGATTTTCATCATTTTTTTTCTAACACATTCTTCTGTTCATTCCAAAACATTTTGTCCAACTTGTTCTCTTTCACCTTGTATCTCTCTGGCTTTTCTTCGCAAACAAAGATTCAGGAAGGACTCATCCCACATTTTCTGCAAGTGCGCTGATGACTAAAAAGGCCAATCCGAGATAGACAAGTCCAGTTGCAGAAAGCACAGCAGAAGGTTTCCTTGGGTGATGTTTCCGGGTTGTGATTCTTTCTGTGTTGTCGTTTCTCTTCAATAGTTTTTCCGCTTGAGTTCTCAAATAAGGCTGCCGTAATGTGGATAGTGTGTCTCCATGCCTCCTGATGTGAGGCCAGGGCGGACCATTGTTGGTGATCAATTTGGCTGAGCCTGAGATGTTGTTTCAGGGAGTCCTTGTATCACTTTTTTTGGAGCACCCCTCTTACGCTGACCCATGGCAAGTTCACTGTAAAGTACTATTTTGGGGAGGCGATGGTCCTCCATCCTAGAAACATGCCCTGCCCAGCACAGCTGTGTTCTCAATATCATGGCCTCAATGCTGGTGATTCCTGCTTGCTCAAGGACAGCAACATTCGTCACATAGTCAGTCCGGTGTATATTTAGAATTGTGTGTAAACAGCGCTGATGAAAGCGTTCGAGGAGTCGTAAGTGGTGGCGATAGGTGACCCATGTTTCAGACCCATAAAGGAGAATAGACAGTACAATGGCTCTATACACACTGATTTTTGTGTTTCGCCTCAGGTGTTTATTACTCCAGACTCTTTTGTAAAGTCTTCCAAATGCGCTATGTGCCTTTGCTAATCTGTGATCGATCTCTCTGTCAATCTTGGCATCTGAGGAGATGATGCTTCCCAGGTAGGTGAACTGCTGAACGGACTTAAGCACAGAATTGCTGACGGCAATGTGGGGATGGTGGTGTTCGTCCTGTGGTGAAGGCTGGTAAAGAACTTCCGTTTTCTTCAGGTTGACTTCCAGCCCAAACAGCTCTGCAGCTGTTGCGAAGCAGGATGTTAGGCGCTGCAGAGTTCCTTCTGTGTGGGCAACAAGGGCAGCATCATCACCTTGAAGCCTTCATTTTTTGGATCTTCTTTGAATCTTTCATTTATTTGTAAATAAGTAAACCAATTAATTTTGTGATTCTGTTCAAGTTGTTCCCATGGTTTCAAAACCAGATGATCATGATTTCCCTTTTTCACAATATCATTGTATGTCAACCACTTGCTTGGATTTTTCCATTTACCTATTAAAGGCTTCTTGGGGAGAGATCCAGAGAGGGATCTTGTCTTAAAGTTTGTTGTTATTGTTGTTTGTACCTTCCACACCTTTAATAGAGTTTTTCTGACAAAATGATTTCTTAAAAAAAAAAAAGGCCAATTTTGGCCAATTTCTTGCCTGAAACCCACCCAAAATGTACCCAAACCATAGCAGTTTGCTTCCCCTCATGCTCCAAGTCCTCACAAACCTCCCCAACACAGAATAAATCTTAAAAATCAGCCCAAAATCAGCCAAAGTGGTGGCCAGAAGTGATACTATCCCATTTCAGGTACTGTACTCCAAAATTTGCCAGTACAGCCCACCGGGGATGCAGGGTGGGAAAATAGCCACCACCCACTGTGCTGTTACCCATCCATGGCCTACCCTCTTCAGTTACTAGCAGGTGAATGTTTTGAACCCATATATAATTTTGCCATTGACACAATCTGAAGTCAGTGGATAGCAGACCAAATTATAAAGCTTCTCCTTCCCTGCTGCTATGGGGCAGCCCTCGCCCCCACACACCTCAACACAATAGACACAGAGTGAGCAGATCACTTACCTTTGTTCCTGGATACATTATGCCAGTATGCACATTATAATGTGCATGTCCAGAGGTTCCAGCAGCTATGATTTCAGCCAGTCAGAGTGGGTACAATATGTTGAACTCTGATAGCTATCAAATTTTGCTTGAAGCCTTCAGTGCAGCAAACTAAATGATGTTCCAGCCCATGCAAAGCTAGTTTATTAATAGCTTCACTAGTTTATCGATAACTTCTGTTTTGAAATTAATCTGTTCACTGGTGTATCATCCAAGCTAATGTCCATTGTCCTACATATTACCATGTTACTAGTTCACATACAGGCATCAAAATCCCTTCATAGTATAATTCCAATATGCGAGAATTTGACCTCAATATTACCCAGTATAATAGTTTGCCTCATACCATAGCTAATTTAGATGTAAGTCCTGCTAAGTGGTGTACATTAATAGATTTAATGATGGAAATTTTAATTGTGGGCAATGCCTTCATTCTCTCCTCCCATTACTACACTATATCACAATCATCCCATCCCCTATCCTAAACTGATTAAAAATGGAGCAATTTTTTCATTGGTATATTTTCTATCCTTTAGGGAGCATAAGAAAAAAAAGAAGATCCCTAATAGATCAGATCAAAATCCCATCTACACCAGCATCCTATTTCATAATGGCCAACAACATATCTATGAAAAGCTCAATTGGGAGATTCTGGGAGCTGCAGTCCAAAAATATAACTTTTCATAATCCTGCATGTGGCAACATCCCTCCCTTATCCCCCACACCTCACTCCCAGGACTGCTGTTCACAGGCGTTCTGTGTCTATTGCTCAAGGCAGCATAGATCACCACCATCATAATCATAATCATAATAATCATTTATTTATATAGCATCATCACTGTATATGGTGCTTTACAAGTAAAAGAACAACAAATCAGTTTCCTACCCCAGGCTTACAATCTAATTAAAACATGACAGAGAAGGAAAAGGGGATGGCAGTGTGGGAGAGGATTAAGTTCAGCCTCTTATTCTCTCCCTCCACAGCCATAGCTTTGGCAGTTGGGGTGGAAGGAGGACTTTTCATCTGCTTCTGGGCCTAGGCATGATGGCGCCGTGCCTACCTCTTCTTCTCTCCCTCCAAGGCCAGGGCATATATTAAACTTTCCTACACACACTGTTTAAATTCTTAAACTTTGTAGATATTTTCCAGAGTTCTGCCACACATACTATTTTATGCTATAGAACAACATAAGTAGAAGCGCTGATGGTCTTATCTTCCTTGACCTAGTCTAATCCCCCTTTAAAGTAATCTAAATTGGGGGCCATCATCACTGCATCCTTGTAGAAGAGGTTGTGGGAGAGGAAGCATCCTCAATTAAAGATGGGAGGACAAAGGAGGATCACAAATGATGTCACACATGCCATTCTCTAATCTAGTACCCCTTCTTAGTGTTGCCATAAGCATGTATATGCAACAACTCTGATTACCAACTCAGCCTTGATCTCCATGAAAACAATTTTATTCCTGTATGCCAACACAATCATTTCCCTCCTTTGTTTTGCCACTGTACCACTACTTCATCACACTTTTATGGATACTAGTAACTGGCTTCCATTAAGAAAACAGCCAGTCTAATAATTCAGGTGCATTACATGGCCTCCTTCACTGAACCACATTTGATATGGCTTCCTTTTCATTTGTTCAACAAGATTATTTCACTAAGGCATCAAGGTCTTCAAGCACTTCTCATTCATTCCCCCTCCCTTTTTCAATCACTGGATCCTTATTTTTAATGGAGAGCTACCCATGTCTGATGAGTAATTTATAGACACATCTTGAGGGTATTACACAGAAAATAAGAGGCAGCTCACAAAAGTATTAAATGTTTACATTTACTTAGCTAGGGTTCTGCTTCCACATTCCAGAAAGTCTTCATTTAGGAGGAGACTGTTGAGTGATCCCAGTCTCACAGATGCTAAATCATGACTAGTGAAATAATCTTAGTTTTCTGTCTCTTAGTTCTCCATTTGCCTTTAGTTCTCAAACTGTTTTACCAGTGAGACAGGAGAGCTTTTAAAAAATATATTCCAATCAAACTAATAATTTCTAGAATTAAGAACACACCCTGGTAAACGATTCATTTAGATTGTTATAGCCTGCTTTTCAAGGCTAGAAGCCTTCACAGAGCAGTATGTAATACAGTAAAGCTAGTACAATGGCAATTTAAGAACACTAACAATTCAATTTTTAAAAATACCACCCAAGTGAAAGTGCAAACTGATGTTCCTGAGACAACACCAGGGAGGACATAGGTCAGACTAGAAATCACCACCAGTGCTGGAGAAAGAGTTCTGATTTCAGAGATCGAATTTCAGCTGCACACCTCTGCACCATGGGAACATTTGTGCCAGTGGCAGGTAGACTTTAAAGGAACCATCCAAGGTGCTGAAGCATATAACAAAACAGATCCAGCACATTGGACAGCTCATTTAAAGTCTGAAATAAACCTAGAACAGATTCACAGAAGCACTGACATGTAAGGTTCTAGATACACCTTATTTTCTTGTCCTTTTCACCTATTTGAAGTTAAATTCTGACAATGGGGAGGGGGAAGGACCTTGGGCATGGTGTGCAAAGCAGAACCTGCAGAATTCAAAATCCTTCCATTCCCTGGTTATGCCCCCAGGGTGAGGGGACATTTAGACCAGCCCTGGATCTGGTTAAAAACTTTGAAATGGAATGAGTGAGTAAATAAAAAGGAGAAATGTTTTTCTTTCCTTACTTCTGCCCTGTCACCAGGAAACCAAAGTTGATGAAAACAGAGCAGTGTTCCATTCTCATGCCTAAGTCAAACTTAATGTTAGCAGAGTGAAAATCCCCACCAGTGCAATTGTACTAGATTATGTTTTTGAGCATGTGGTTTTGCAAATCAGTTGCACAAGAGAATGCACAATCAGTTGCAGATGTGAAAAGCAGTTGTGCAACTGGCTCTGCAAGAGGTGGCAGAACTATTTGTTCAGCTGCTTGAACACTAAAAACTGCAATGGACACTTCCCTTGTACTAGCTGTGAAAATACCCCCACAAAACTATGGAGGGCTTGAAAGTTATTTTTAAGAATATCGGTTGACCCCTGTATCTGTGGGGGATACGTTCCAAGTCAAACCCCGCCCCAATAGATGCCTGAAATTATGAATAATAGGGAACCCTATTATTTTCAATGAGACAAACACCAGAAGTTGACCATTGAATCTTATTGGAAGACATAGACATGCCTAGGGAGAACATATTTTTTCAGACAAATATAACTGAAACTGTAGATACCAAATCCATGGATAATTAAGACTATTTTATATTATAATAATATAATTAAAATGACATGCTAAAATGACATAACTGGACAACAGCATGATAATATTCTGGTCTTGTTTGTTTGTTTTTTTAATATTCCATATTTTCCCAATGTGAGCGCCAGTGCAGTTTATAGTTTAGTCTAAAACAAAACAGAACAAAAACAGTGTAGTGTGAAAAACAGTTTTTAAAAACAATTAAATGAGCAATAAAACTAAAAAAAAAATATTAAACCAATTTTAAAAGGATTTAAAACATAATAGCTAAGGTAAAATGGCCCTTATCTCCAGTTGTGATTGATCACTATGTTAATTCAGTTTAAAAGTACCTTTCCAAGTTCTGCAATTATGTCGTGTCCAATAGTGTGAATACAATGTGTAGCAGGATGTACACATAACACATAAAAATCAGTTGAAATTCTACATGTTGTTTACAGTGAAAGAGCAATGAGAGGTTAATGGTAAAAGGCCCTTATCAGAGACCACCCCATTATACCAGAAGGGAGAGTACAATGACATATCACAAACAGCAATGTCTCCTCCTCCTCCATCTTTCAGCTCTCTGAAAAAAAATGTTTCCAGCTTGAACTGATAAATATATTTCTCTGTTAAAACCTGAAAACTAATCAGAGTTTAACACTTCTGTGTCACACCAGTTTTGTACTTCCAGGAATGTTGATCCCCCTTACAGATCTATTATGTTTCCCCCTTCAGAATTCAGGGGAAAGAAAAAGCAAAGAAACCTGCAGTCAGCAACTGATCTAACTAAGCACCCTTTCTCAAGCAAAGGTTGGAGAAAAAAGCATTCCTGACCTTAATGTTTACAAATCTTTCTTAAAGAAAAAAATATATTCTGCATGGGGAAAATTCATTTCTTGGACAATTGTGGTTGTCCCATAGATGGGAAGAGAATCCATAGATTCTGAGATTAAAGAATTAAAATAAACTAGATGGTGCCTTGAGAAAGAGGGGCATTTTCTCTGAAACTCAAAGTGCAAGCTCTTTCATTTGAGAGCAGACCAAACCCCTTGTATTGTGTCCAGCAGCAGATGTAACCTGTAAGTCTGGGCAAAGCAAGTGACTTGTGGCCTTTCAGAAATTGTGAGACCGCAACCCACATCAACCCTCACTATCCAATAGGCTGGGTAGAGCAGATGGGAGTTGTAGCCCCACAAAACATCCCTGTAATGCCTATCTCTACTGTAGCTAATATTAGCAGAAATTGATCAGCAATCCACCACAAAGGGTGTTTTGTATGCCCATCTTCAGGGGATGGGGCTTGAGGTTGTGGCTGAGGCAAGTAGTGAGGGATTTTCTCACCCACTTGCTTGCTACCTCACGTAGGCAGGGGTTCATATTCTGAAAAGTACCAGGCACAATTCCTCCCTCACCCACACTGTGACAAGAGCCACATGGCTTGTGACTCCAACAACAACACTTTTCTTTCTTTATTTTTTAACATCTTTTGCCTGATGAAGCCAGTAGAGCTTCAAAAGCCTATATCATGAGTTTTGCATTTTGGTTGGCCAATGAAGGTATAGCTTTCTTTGTGGATGCTGGATTTTGTTTTGCTGCATGGCCAATATGGTTACCCCTGAATGTGTTTCATGGTAAAAATAAGGAAGAGGTACCTCATCATGAAAGCTACAGCACTTCCTTGTGGCTTCTTTACTTTGAGATGGCTCAGTGGCATTGCTCTGAAGAGAAGGACAGAGAGCATCCTTCCACAAGTACACCTTCCAGTTTACCCTCTCTCTGCAAATGTGGCAGTCTACTCATAAAGAATGGTATCCTTGCCACCTAGTGTCATGGGCTGATGAGATAGTGGTGGGCAGAGATTTTTGCCTTGTTCAGTCCCTGAGGAGGCTGGACTTGTAGGGAATCCTATCAGCCAGGGCTCAAGCATCAGGACACAACCAATGAGGACAAACTTCCAGGCATATCTCTGTGACTTGTTTTCAAGGGAATGGAAAATGACTTCCAAAGTATAGCCTGTCTGCATTAACCTGGTACAGACTGGTTTCTTGTCTTTTCCCTATCTTTCCAACCTACAGATGTTGGAAACTGAAAGACACAAGTCCTTAGGCAACAATAACCTCTGAAGAAGTTATCATTTCCAAGTCTCTCCCAAAAGATTCTGCTGTCTGAAACAAGATGATCCCCACCCACCCACCCACACATCATTTCAATATAGAAGATGCCCAGACTGGCAGTTGACTCTTATTTGAGCAGTGACAACAAGACAATCTTCCCACCATACCTGAGGGCAAAAGACTAGCTTAGGAAATGCATGGAAAGTCAGAAGGTGCACAGAGATCTGTCTTTCAGCACCATAACTACTGCTCACTATCTCTTAGCAGTTCACCACCTCAGGAAACTGCCTCACTCTCCCTTCTGTTAGAGCCACCTCATTCTTTTTCACACTGTAAATGGATGACTTCTCCTCCTCCTCCTTCACACTAACTTTTTCCATAGCTCCAAAGGACTGAAAACTTATCAAAAGTGTACACAATAGAGGGGCTAAATTCCGTAAAGGCACCATATCCCATCTGGAAGCTAAGCAGAGTCAGCTCTGAATGGGGGACCACCAATGAATAACAGGTGTTGTGGGCTATATTTCAGAGGAATGAACTGACAATAGCACCTCTGAGTATCCCCTGGCTAAGAAAACCCTTTGAAACCCTATGAAAATTCATGGGGTCACCATAAGCCAACAGGCAACTTGAAGGCACACACACCATACCAGAGGAGATTAGTACCCTAGACCTCTCTCTCTGGCTTTTCCTCACAAACAAAGATTCAGGAAGGACTCCTCCCGCACTTTCTGCAAGTGTGCTGATGCCTGAAAAGGCCTATCTGAGATAAACAAGTTCGGTTGCAGAAAGCACAGCAGAGGGTTTCCTTGGGTGATGTTTCCGGGTTGTGATTCTTTCTGTGTTGTCATTTCTCTTCAAGACTTGTTCGGCGTGAGTTCTCAAATAAGGCTGCAGCATTGTGGATAGTGCATCTCCATGCCTCCTGATGTGAGGCCAGGGCGGATCATTGTTGGTGATCAATTTGGCCGAGCCTGAGATGTTGTTTCAGGGAGTCCTTGTATCGCTTTTTTGGAGCGCCCCTCTCACGCTGATCCATGGCGAGTTCACCATAGAGTACTATTTTGGGGAGGCAATGGTCCTCCATCCTAGAAACATGCCCTGCCCAGCGCAGCTGTGTTCTCAATATCATGGCCTCAATGCTGGTGATCTCTGCTTGCTCAAGGATAGCAACATTCGTCACATAGTCAGTCCAGTGTATATTTAGGATTGTGCATATTCAGCGCTGATGAAAGCGTTCGAGGAGTCGTAAGTGTTGGCGATAGGTAACCCATGTTTAAGACCCATAAAGGAGAATAGACAGTACAATCGCTCTATACACATTGATTTTTGTGCTTCGCCTCAGGTGTTTATTACTCCAGACTCTTTTGCAAAGTTTTCAAAATGCACTATATGCCTTTACTAATCTGTGATTGATCTCTTTGTCAATCTTGGCATCTGAGGAGATTATGCTTCCCAGGTAGGTGAACTGCTGAACGGACTTAAGCACAGATTTGCCAACAGCAATGTGGGGATGATGGTGTTCGTCCTGTGGTGCAGGCTGGTAAAGAACTTCCGTTTTCTTAAGGTTAACTTCCAGCCCAAACAGCTCTGCAGCTGTTGCGAAGCAGGATGTTAGGTGCTGCAGAGCTGCTTCTGTGTGGGCAACAAGGGCAGCATCATCAGCGAAGAGCAGCTCACAGACTAGATAGTTTAGAGTCTTAGTGCAAGCTCTCAGACGGCTTAAGTAAAACAAGCTACCATCAATATGGTAACATATATAGATGCCGTCATCCTAAACCAAGGTTGGACAAAATGAAGCTCTAGAACCCCAAGCTTTCCCCAGACTCTTCTAGAAGCCTCCAGAATCAGCAACTCATCTTTTAAAGAGGATGAAAATCAGGCACTTGCAGTTTTACTTTGTTTCTTGGTTTTTGCATTGTTGGCAACTTGTGTGTTTCCCTGGAGGGTCCCAGAGATAGAAAACTGGCCACTAGGCTTGCCCTGTGACAGACCCACCATAAGGGTATATACAGATTGTAACTTTTCAGAAGCTGGAAGACCTTGTTGTGCAGCAGTCATTGCCTGCAATGTAAGTTTCTGGGATTCACTAATCTCATGGCAATGTCCTCCTCTCTTTCCTTACAATCAAACCAGACATCTGTAAACCTGTCCCATAAGAGTTAGAGGCAGACAAAGGTCTATGTGCTTTTAAAAGAAGTGGAGATTAGTGAAACTCAAAAGTATCCTATTGCACCCCCAGTTTTTGTTCACATCCCAGTTTCTTCTTAAGCAGTTCCTCTAGGTTGTGCTGTATCTTTTTTCAAAAAGAGCTGGTGTAGCAGAAAAGTGAGTATCCAAAAGAAGGTATTTTAGTATTTGATATAGTAACCATGAGTTAGAGTAAGCACTGAAACACTTAATAGAAGATAGCATTCTGGTTTCTACTGTTGCACAAGAGTGATCAGATGTCATTGTTATGAGGTCTACTTCATTTTTTCTTATAATTTAAGATCTACCAACTATAAGCAGATACAAAGTAGTGGCCCTGGTTTTGGCTTGGGCACATACTCTTAGAAAGAAGGAATAGGGGTGCATCTGATCATGAGGTTCAGTGCCCCCTCCCAAGAGGACCATGGTCCGAGTAGGGGAAGGACACCTTACCCTGCAATGGTGGGATGAGGCACACACTCATACATGTACACATCTGTTTGGATCACAGGCTGCTGGTGGCTCAGAGGAAGCATTTGTTTTCTTCAACTGAATCAGATCACAGTCTAGTCACACAAAACTCCTTTCCAAGTTCCAGGTTCTTTTCACTCCCTTTTTTTTTCTCCATCACAGCAGTCTAATTCTGAAGATGAGAAAATAAATAGTTTTATTATTGCTGTTGCTAAATAATTGGAATTTGGAAGCTTTGGTAGTCTACTGCAAATCACTGAGAGGTCTTCAAGTAAATCCTAATCTATTTTATCCTTAGCTCTATTATAGTAGAAACTCTACTGTATGATAGGTTATCAAGTTGGCTGAAGTGAAGGCTTGTTCAGGAGCATATGGAAAATCTGCAAGAAGGGGGGTCTACCCACCTCCCTCCTTTACTTTTTCCCTTTCCCTCTACTAGAGGAGGCCAGAGTCTGAATTCAACAGTACCCTAAACTACTTAGGGATTTTTATATAATCAGGGAATAATATTTTCAGATTCCATGAAGACTCCCCACATCCAAAGTTCTAAGACATGTGGAGAGCCTCCACACACAGAAAAGACTCTCCACTTCAAAAACTCATTCTCCTCAGGAAGACAGCAATGGAAATGGAAATGGTGGTTGTATTGCTAGAGTGCTAATCTTTTCTGCATGTTTACAAAAACATAGTTTTAGAATGCCTAAAGGAAGCATGAGCGAGAGAGGGATGCAAAGAAGAATTTGCATTAAAGGTTTTTGGAAAGCAGTCCAGATAGTTCAAGACTGACAGGTACATACAATGAGGTCCATATTTTGAGTCTGTTTTAGAGGCTGCATAAGTTCTGTAGCTGCAGGCCCAACAAGGGACCATAGCTAGGAGAGGTAGTTCTATAGTATCCTATCAGCAAGAATGAAGAAATGAAAAGCTGTGGTGCTGGGAAGGAAGGATTAGGGAAGTGGAAATTAGGTATATAGAGGAAGCGAATCTTGCCTTGCTGGTTGAAGATATGTCCAGTGGTGGAAATGATTTGAAAAAAGGTCATACGATCAAGGAAATATAATTTGCCAACCCATGCCCTAGGAGATCATGCAATTGATTGAAAGAAACCTTCAGTGGTGTCTTAATAGTTGAAATCTCTGGATTGAAGGACACCAAGAAGATTATTAGACACATCAAAAGTGGTGTTACAGCAATGCCAGAAGATCAAAAAAGGGCTTCCTTACCACACAACATCGTCACCCATCATTATGCACCCATTCTGCTCGCATTCTGCTAGCACTGCTTTTTATTGATGGGTGTAGCCACCAATAGACCCCCCAGTTCCATTTCTGTCACAGATTTGACAGTGTGCGACAAGATGCCCCATTTCACCGGTAAGATCCCAGCGTCAATGGGACATCCCTGCCAGAACACTTCCAGGTGAGATTGGGACATCCAGGTAAGTGACACACTTTTTATGACCCTCTCCAGGTTACTTGTTAATTTTAAAGTGTGTTTTTGTGCTTGCTGCTGCCTTTTTTGTTGCTGTTGTTATTTTTCTTTTTCTTTTTGAATTTCCCATACTCACTTTTTCTTGCGAGAATCCACAGGATTTCGATCCAGAAAATGAATGGAGCTCCATTAGAGCTCAGTTCACTCCTGGGCTGCGAGAACATTAGAGAAGGTAAGTGCAGTGGGGAGGGTTATTGTGGCAGGTTAGGGACAGGACAGAGGTGGGAGTGGAGATTGTGAGACAGAAACACTTTTTGCATTCTTGTCTGATAATTTCCCAAATTCTGGTCCTGTGGGAGCCAGCATCTGGCAACAGGTGGCCTGACAGGTGGGATTTCCAGATGAGTTCTGAACATGGATATTGTGTCAATGTGGTCTCACTTTAAAAAGAGAGTACAGGCAAGTGCTGGTAGAATTTTGCACTTTGAGCACATGATATTTTTTCTGTCCTGTGTGCTTGATAAAAAATGTGGTGTTGTGAGACAGTTTCTAACTTGCTTCAGCACTGTGCTTGATTAAGCAACCATGACTTTATGCACCTCATTTTCAAAATCATAGCATTTGCAGCAGAATCACTCTGCAGCAGCAAATTCCAAGAAAGTACACCTCTTTCCAAGGTATATTTTACGCTCTTTTAATTCAACCTGGAATTTATTCCTATATTATGTTAAAAAGGAGATGGTGGGGGAGAGAAGTGTTCGCTGTCCAATGTGCACTTGTATAAGCCTGATTGCCACCATCAGGCCTTCTCTAATTCACTCATACCAAGCAAAATAATTCTATACTGCACAGCCTTTCTTTGTACCTGCCTCCTACCACACCTATAATCAGTCATTTTCATCACTGTTTCCAGGAGCTTTTCAGACAGCCAATAAATATACCTTACAAGACGAGTGACCCAAATTGATCGTGGCATTAATTGGGGGTGGGGGGGAGAGGGAGAGATGTTTTAACACTATTCTCTTTCTGGGACACATTTTACATTTTTCTAGACCCTCCCCCTTCCCTTTAAGTGTCCAAATTATCCCTTTTGTGCCTTTCTAAAAACTACATTCAAAGATCCACAAGAAAGTCGTGCTGTTGATATCTACAGCAGTTACTTTTTCTTCTGAGAGTCCCAAATGTTCAAAGGCCATCAGATTATTTCACAGATTTAACATGTTGCAGCCACTGTGTATTACCTTGCATTTATCCATGATCAATGTCACTTCTTGACGTGCTGCCCAATTTCCCAATGTGCTTATGTCCCTCAGTCAGAAGGTGGGATAACCTTAAACTGCCCTGAAATCCTCTACAGATTTTAATAACTAATTCCATGGGCAATTTCTCTGACTAACTCTGCTTTTGCAGTCTCTTACAAGTCATTAGGAAGTATATTGAACTATATGCAGTGCCCATTTGAAGAATGAGTCAATTAAAGGTAATGCAATTCTCACAGTTCCAGAGCCAGAGTTCAGAGCAAAGAATTCATTGTGAATGTAGGCTCCTGTTTTCCTGTGTCACACCAGCAAATAGTTTTGTTGCCTTGTATCCCACTGTTCAACTCTGTACTGCATTCATAGAAGTGGGTTTATATCCACAAAAGCACATGCAAAAATAAAAACCAGGTAGTCTTAAAGGTGCTGCCACATTTCTCCCCCCACACACACACTTTTTATATTGCCAACAAAAGTTATGCTTCCTTCCTTCACCTCATATGAATCCTTCAACAAAGCACAGTTAGATCTGATCTAGAATTGTGGGATTATACTTCAGAGCTGAGCACACCTGAATCACACCTGAGAGATGTTAGCCTGCTTCTTTTTCAAAAATAATAACTTTTAACCAGATATGGTTGACCATTGTTGTTGTCATCATTGTTGTTGTTGTTATTACGTTCCTTCAAATCCTTTCCAACTTATGGAAACCCAACAGCAAGCCTATCACATGATTTTCTCAGCAAGATTTGTTCAGAGGGAGGTTGCCTTTCCCTTCCTCTGAGGCCGAGAGAGCATGACATTCCCAAGGTGATCCAGTGGGTTTTCATGGCTGAGTGGGGATTCGAACTCCAGAGTCCTAGTCCAATGATTAAATCACTACACCATGCTGGCTCTTTTTCTTTTTCAAAAATAATAAACATGAACAAGATACGGTTGACCACTTTTACCACACATTTAAGCTCATGTTTGACCAGATCTGCCCCCTTACCCTAAAGTTCTCTTTACCATTTGGTACAATGATAAAATGAGGAGACCAAGTGGTTACAGGAACATCATGAGAAATTGTTGCTACCCAAAGGGTCATCTGCAGCTGTGCTCAGGTCACCCATTCTTTCCAACATCCAGCCTGGAACCTCCTTTGGCCATCATACTTAAAGCATGAGGGTGATTCAAAATGTAAGAAAATACAGCAGAGTTAGGCATCATGTAGTCCTTGGGACACATACACCCCCAAGGACATTTTTTGTATTCTCTGCTCACTCTGGACCCCTCCCAAACATCTAACCCTCCCCCCCCACCAAAAAAAAAAAAACTACAGTAGACTCTAGACAGCTGCTAAGGAAGGTACAGCATTCTCTTTGACCCTGTCCCTAATTGGTTTAGTTTGCAAATACTGTAATAATAAGATGTTTAGATGATCCTCTACTGGTATTGATTCATTATGGGTCATTGGCACAGGCAGCAGCAGGCTTAAAAAAACAACACCTGAGCTTTGAACCCACACTTTGACTTTGCTCTGGTGAAGTGCAAAAACTATATTCTTGTCTTAAAGAAACAAGGGCTTAAACTGACCATCAACCTGTTCCTGACTGAAGAGTAGAAGGAATCTTCATGATAATAAATTGTAACAATGTACAGTAGGTATTTTTACTACCTCCAACTAGATGTAGATATGATATTATTACTGTGCTGTACTGAGGAAACCTTTAAAATTGGCACCAAAGAAACAGTTGGCTTTAATCCCCTTAGCAAGCAAATTTAGCAGAGTCTCTGTTTAGAACACATGCAGCAAAATGTAGCAACTCCAGACACAAACCATAAACAGCCATTCACCCTTGTTTCCTGCCCTTTCTAGCTATGTCCAGCTCAAACAATCAAAGTACTCAAAATAGTTTAAAATCATATAAAATGTCTTTACTCGTGGATAACATGTGTGATAATTCTGCACACAGGAAGAAAACTTGAAGACAGACAAGAATAACAAAATATATCTTGATAGCTACATCTCTAAAAAAAATATGGAGGAGTGTGTCCTGAGTCATCCTGCCTCTAGGACATCTTGATGGCGGAGTTTTTCCTTGTGTGTCTTCCAGAACAAAGAGGCTTAAGGAACCTCCTTCTTCTGGAAGGCACTCAGATTACAACAGGAAATTACATCTCATCCATTCTATTTACACTCAAGTATTAATTCTTTCAGCAGTAAAAAGCAGTATTTAATGTTGGCAATAAAGAGTGAGAGAGTTGAGAAGTTTTTATTGCTGGGTGATGCAGTTTAGTGACTGAGTAGGTGTTAAGAAAATAATAGATCATGTTGTAGGATCTTTTCAGGACTAGCTCAGACATATTTCTTTAACAAAATTTCCCATGATCCTTCCAGACTATCCCCATGTATCCAGGTGGAGAACCTGATGAAAAAATAACCTGGGCAGTCAATGGATAGATAAAACCACAGGTCTGTAACTGGATACAGTTCAATTGATGTCTTTGGGGCTGTGGTACTGTTCTATCAATAGCATTGTGGGAAGATTATATTCTTTGTGATTTTGAGTGTGTGCTTTAGAATCATAGAGTTAAAAAGATACCACAAGGGCCATCTAGTCCAACACCCTGTCCTGAAGAAAAACACAATGAAAGCATTCCCAACAAATGGCCATTCAGCCTCTGCTTACAAACCTCGAAATGAGGAGACTCCACCATACTATGAGGTAGTGTATTCTACTGCCGAACAGCTCTTACTACCAGGAAGTTTTTCCTAATGTTTAGGTGGAATCTCTTTTCCTATAGTTTAAACCCATTGCTTCATGTCCTAGTCTCTAGAGTAGCAGAAAACAAGCTTGCTCCATCTTCAGTATGACATTCCTTATATTTAAACATGGCTATCATGTCACCTCTTAACCTTCTCTTCTCCAGGCTAAACATACCCATCTCCCTAAGCCACTTCTCATAGGGCATGGCTTCCAGAGCTCCCACATTTAAGTCACATTTGTTTGGGTGGCCTCTGGTTAGTACAGCAAATAAAGCTCTTGAACGGGCCCTCAATATTTGTGGAGGTTTAGTGCCAGAACCCCTGCAGATACCAAAAAATGTAGATCATAAAGGACATTTTCAGACTTGCTGAATAAACACCTACATTCTTGCAGGAGAGAAACCGCTCCCCCTCCCCTCAGCTTCCCTGCCATAAATGCAGGCGTCGTAACTGCATTTACTAAAGGGAAACCAAATCCCATCTGTTCTCATGAGGAATTTAAAAATAAAACTAAAAAAAAAAAAAGAACTTAAAAGTATACAAAGCACAAAAACACATTAAATAAAACAAGTAACCCAGGGAGGGGGGAAAGGGTGCCACTTACCTTGATGTCCCAGTTTGGACTGGAAGTGTTCAGAACAGACCTCCCCGCATGGCTGGCATCGCACCAGCATAACGAGAGAGGAACGGGCCTACTTTCAGACCATGCATGATTACGTGACAGTAACAGAATGGGTGGTCTCTTCATGATGTTTCCCCGTGAATAAAATATCAGGGGGGCAGCACAGGAACAGCACGGGAGCGGGATGGACAGGGTTGACATTGTCTGAAAGGGTAACCCTTTCATGGCCCTGTTCCATGCCTGCCACAGAATAAATAGCCCGTCTGAAAAAGTCCAAAGTCTCTATTAATGAAATGGTGTAGGACAGTAGTGGAAGGTGCTCTTTTGTTTCAAAGGAAGATGTGGCTGGCTGGCATACTTCCTGGAGGAAGGGGAATGTGAAGAATGCACACTCTCAGTGCCCCTGCCAGCCAGGGCTTTCCACCACCACTGCTGCTTCTCCCTCCCCCCCCCCCCCGTGCCAAGCTTGAGACTGTTGTGTGCAGGAGGTTTTTGAGCACATTTCTCTTGCCATTGTGTCCTGTCCAAAAACCTCCTGCACACAACAGCCTCAAGCTTGGGGGAGGGGGTAAGGCTCTGCCAGCAGGCATGCTGTGAGGTGTACATTCTTTGTGCTGCCCCACCTCTGGGGAGCACACCAGCTGCCTGCTTCCACCTTTGGAATGAAAGAGGAGCTTCTGCTTGTTTGTTCCAAATGCAGAAGCGGGGAGCTGTCATGCTCCCTGGAGGCGGGAGAGCCCAGAGAACATGTGCCTCCTGGCACCCCTGCCAGCTGGGGCTTGCCACCACCTCTGCTGCTGCCCTTTGCCATATTACTGTATTAATAGGAATCCATGTTTCTCTCTTCCACCTCTGGGGAGCCTGCTAGGTACCTATTTTTCAAGGCCTAAGAATGTGCGCCTGGTGGCCAGGCCTTGCTGCTATCTCTGCTGCTGCCACTTTTCGGCCTAGTTGCACTAGCTCTCAGGTATTATTATTATTATTATTATTATTATTATTACTATTACTGTTTTTGCATTTTCCATCCATGGTTGGTTAAATCCATGGATGCAGAGCCCACAGATACAGCGGACCCATTATATTATATATCTTTAAAACTGTTCCTGTTCTCACTCAATTCTTAATTATGCATTTTCCTTTGTGGGGCTAGTGAAGAAGATGGAGCTGATGTTTTAAGCTATGATGTTTTGTTTTCTCTTCTCTGCACTGTAAATTGCTTTGACCTGGAGAAAGGCCAAACTTATTTGTCTTCATTAATATTGAAGATGTTTGGTTCATGTCAATTAAACAGAATCAAATTACTTAAGTAAAAGGGTTTGGTTTGGCTCAGAATAAATCTCATTAGAACAGTACAAGCTGAGAGATGTAGATCATCTTGTGATAATTACACGAAACCCATTGCATTCGATGAAGGGTCTTTTGGGGGGGAAATAAGGCATTTTGGGACACACTCCAGGTTTAAAGTGACTTGTGACAAAACAAAATTGCTTACTAAAAAATATGACCTCAGAAGAGGACAATGAATTAACTGCTCTTTTAAATTTTAAAGTGGAAAAGGGGGATTAAGTATTTGGAGTTACAATCATGAAGAATAATCGTTTATTATTCCAAAATAACTATGGAAAGGTCTAGAAAGAAATTAAGAGTGACTTAGTAAAATGGGGAAAGTTACATTTATCCCTTTTGGGTAAAATTGCAGTAATAAAAGCAAATGTTTTGCCAAGGCTTTTATTTTTCTTTCAAATGATCCCTATTTAAGAAATAGAATACATTTTGTGCAGTGGCAGAAAGAAATTTCCAGATTTCTTTGGCAGACAAAGGACTTTTTCGGACGTCTCAAATACAATGGAAGCAGCCTCGTCGCGTTGCGAGACTGCTGCGCTGCAGGGCATCCCTTTTGGATGATGCTCTCCCCTGCCAGTACTGTTGTGGTACTGCAGGGACATTTGAATGTTATATTTCACCGAATTTTACTCACGAAAGTTGATCGCGATTAAAAACCAGTGAAATATAACACTCAAATGTCCCTGTGGTACCGCAACAGTACCGGCAGGGGAGAGCGTCATCCGAAAGGGACACCCTACAGTGCAGCAGCCTCGCAACGCGACGAGGCTGCTTGCATTGTATTTGAGACGTCTGAAAAAGTCCAAAGAAACCCAGAATGAAAATTTAAAACACTGTACAATGCTAAGGAAAGGGGTAGCTTTGGAGCCCCTAATGTCAAATTGTATTACGAGGCATGTTGTTTTGTATGGCTGAAGGAACAGATATTACTTAAAGATGTGAGATTCTTGGAACTTGAAGGTCATAATCTAAGATTTAGTTGGCATGGTTATCTTTGGTATGAAAAAGTGAAGGCACATGCTGAGTTTTAAAATCATTGAATTAGAAATGCTCCCCTACAAGTTTGGTATAAGTATAAACAAAGATTTTTTCATAAGATCATATTATCTACCTGATGGCAGGAAGACTTTGTAAAGAAAGGAATGGGTAAAAATTTTGAGACAGTTGCTTTAAGATAATCTTTTTGTGGAGTGTAAAATTTAAAAAATCATTAAAGGTCCCAGGGTGTTAGCCCTTTGGGAAAATTTCTTCAAAGTTAAAACTGTCAGGAATCAACTTTCTAGTAGTAGAGTAGAGCAGAGATGGGAACGGGACTCAATTAAGTACAGTGTTTTAAATCTACATATGTATCGGAAGCTCATTCTAACTAACTAATGGATTTAGGATAGGGTAGAAGTCTTTACTAACCATTCCAGTGAGACTGGGGGGGGGGGAGGAAAAGAAAAGCATCCCGACAGACCATGCAGGGAAGGCATCTTGCTTCTCAAAATGTTAGAACAAAGAGTAATAAAATGATCTTAGACTATGAGGTTAACAAACCTAGGTCACGCAACCATCTGGCTTGGCTGTGTTTTACTGTTTACCACCAAGCCCAGTAAAGATAGGATGAGAAAAAGGGGGAAGGACTCTTGACATGCAGGAGACCCTGACCTCTGTAACACTTATCTTGCTCTAATAGCAAGCAAGTGCGGGGGAGGAAGAATGCTGTATTTCCCAACAGTCCCCTTCTCATTCTTCTGGACCCATGTCAAGGATTTTCATTCCTGATCATAGTCTCTGGAAATAGTCTCTTCGTAAAGGTTTAGTGAGGATATCAGCAATAATTTCTTCAGTGTTGCAGTACCTTAGTTGAACAAGTTCATTTTGATACATCTCTTTCACTTTGTGGAAAGCAATGTCAATATTCTTCCTGAGTGGCTTCTCACTCTCAGAAATCTTGATACAGCTTTGATTATCTTGCATCAAAATGGTTGCTTTGGGTTCTGTTATCCCGAAGTCCAGAAGTAAATTCTGCAGCCATTTTATTTCATCACAAGCTGTGTTTGCTGGAAAAACTTCCGGTCGGCTGCGGAGCTGCAGGCGGCTATGGTTAGCTCGGCAGAGCGACTACAGTCACTAGTCAAGGGTCTTTTACTGGCTAGATTACCAGCAAAGCCAGACAAGTTTTTTCTTGTATAAGAGAAAACAGAGTGGGCTTGAATTGGGCTTAGTTTCAGTGCAAGTGCTAACCTCCTTACCCTTCCCTTGGGAGGGGAAAGGAAAGGTGCAAGCACTGAGAAGCCGCAGAGCCGAACAACGCCCTTGACTTGGATTCCCCTGGCTGTTTAAAGGGGAGATAGCAGCTTCACTGTTTTTTTTTTAAAAAAAACCCTAAAGCCTAAATTAAGGAGCAACAACAGTTTGAAGGACTGAATAGAAAAGATCTTTTTGCATTAAAACTACATAGTTTGAACGAAGCTGGTTGAGAGAAGGACAAGGAGAGTTTGGAGCGGAGTTCCAGTTGACGGACGGAGAAGGCACAGGAGGAAAGCAAAAGTAATACTGTGAAGGTGTCTGGGAGTAATAGTTTGTGAGTGAACATGGAATATTGAATAAAGAGGAAGAAACCAGGAAGAAGTGGTGAGGAATAGAGTGGAGTGGAGTAGAGAGGAGCGATAGTGAAGTGGAGTGATAGTAGCTGTGACGAAGTGAGGGCTGGAAATATTTGAAATATTTGAAAACACTGAAGGAGAAATAAGAAGGAGAGAGAAAGAAAAAGAGACTGATTTGAGATAACATAAGTGTGACGGAGTTTGAGAGACTATTACCTCCCTGTGGGGCATTCTGTGGATGAGACATTACACCTGGTACAAGCCTTCCAGTTCAAAGAGTAGAGTGGAGTGATAGTAGCTGTGACGAAGTGAGGGCTGGAAAGACTTGAAATATTTGAAAACACTGAAGGAGAATTGAAACTGAGAAAAGAAAGGGGGTGAGTCGGTGAGACAGAGAGAAATTAAATCGGAACAGAGATATTAGAACGGGGAAACCGTGCTACTGTGCTACGGAGGAAGAGGAGAAGAGTGACAGAGAGAGACAGAGAGATAGTAAGAACTGGATGTAAATTGGACATTATAAGAGATATTATAAGAGAACAATTAAAAGGAAAAGGTGATATAAAGGGAAGAAAGAGATAGTAAGAACATTGAATATATGGGAGACACCAGGAAGGAGGATGAAGATAAGACATCATAACTGAATATACTTGAGAGAAGAAAGTATAGAGATTGCTAGGAGGGGTGGTTTTTTGAAGACTGAAGATTGATAGAGTGCAGAAAGGTGTATCTGATATTAAAGTTAGAAGGAAGACAAGAATTTGATATTGTGAGTTGGAATAATTGATAAGATTGTGGGAGAAATTAAGAAGGAGAAAGAATATCTTTACAAATTGTAATTATTTAATATTAATTTTTTTATCTTATAGTAAATAATTATTTTTCTCCGTAAATAATCTCAATGTTAGTAGGGGGATGATATTAGAGATCTGCTCTATCTAGAACATTTGTGAGTTGAGATTTTTTGATCTTGGAGTAAATGATTACCTTAGAATGTTAACAATATGGATATATAGAAAAAATGTAATTAAGTGGGTAAAGTGTATTGTGGAGTAAAACGACTGGTTTGACTTATAATTAAGTGGGTAAAGTGTATTGTGGAGTAAAACGATTGATTTGATTTATAATTTAAGCTAACATAAGTATAAATTTGGAGGGGGTTTTGGCTTTTTGAAATTTAAATTTGAATTTAATTACTATTCATATTTATAGCACCCCCTCTTATCCCTCCTAATTGGAATTTGGTAGTAGGGGAATATAGCATTTAAAAATATATAGTATATAATAAAGGGGGGAAATGATCACATCTTGGGGGAAAATAGTTGATTATTGATGATGAGGAACTGGCAATCTATAATATAAGGATATTCCGGCAGAGATATTGAAAAGAAGGAAAGACTATCAATTCATTACATCTAAATTACAGAAAAAAGGAATACAATACAGATGGGGAAAAGTAGAAGGAATATCTTTTACCTATCATCAGAGAAGATATAAGATAAATACAATTTAAAAAGCAAAAGACTTTTTAATAAAATTTGAAAAAGATATGAAAACTATAGAGAGAAAGGATAATGGTAAAGAACACCAGGAAAAACAAGACATTAAAGGAAGATAAAAGAAAAAGAAATAAAATAAATAAAAAGAAGAAGAAGAACAAGAGGAAGAAATTGAAAAGATGAGAGGTAATAAAGAAGACTTCGGAGATAGGGAAGGTGAAGCTGAGATAACACTACAGGATGATGAAGAGGATGAAGAAGAAGAAGAAGAAGAAGAGAAGAAATGGAAGAAGAAAGAAGAGAATCAGGAACAGAGGATGAAGGTGGAAAAGAAGAAGAAGAAGAAGAAGAGGATGATGAAGAAGAAAATTGATGAAGAGAGGACAAATACAATTAAAAAGAGAAATCTATACAATTAATAAAAACAAACAAAATGGTACTCAGTTTAATATCGTGGAATGTAAGGGGGATGAATTCCCCATATAAAAGAAATAAAATATTTCATCATTTGGAGAAAACTAATGCAGATTTAATATGTATTCAGGAAACTCATATAAAGGAAAAACATAAAAATGTGTTAAGGAATAAGAAATTAGGACAAGAATTTATAAACTCAGTTGAAAAGAAAAAGAAAGGTATTGTGATATATGCAAAAAGGAGCTTAAACGTGAAAGAAGTATTAAGAGATGTAAAAGGAAGATATATTGGAATAGAGACAAATATTATGGACAAGAAAACGTTAGTATTAGGGGTGTATGCTCCATCAGAAAATAGAGATAAATGTTATAAAGATATTTTGAAAATGTTATTAGAGAAAGAGTTTGATAACTTAATATGTCTGGGGGATTGGAATGGAATATTGGAAACTCTTAAAGATAGATCATCCGGGGAAAAGATAAAAGAAAAACAAGGTAAATTACCGGCATCATTTTTTGACTTCATGGAGAATTTATCTATGTTAGAAGTTTGGAGACACCTTTTATATCTTCACAATGTTGGAGATGTAAACACCAAAAGGGATCCTTTTATCATATGTGGTGGGATTGTAATAGAGTAAGAAGATTCTGGCGGAAGATAAATAAAGAAATAGAGAAAATTATAGAGGTGAAATTGGATCTAAGACCAGAATTATATTTATTAAACATGGTTAATTTAGAAAATCCAAAAGAGAAAGAACATAGATACCTAATACTTTACCTGATTACAGCAGCAAGGTTGGTCTTAGCAAGGTGCTGGAGAACGGAAGAAGTCCCAACTAAACTGGAATGGCTACAGAAGGTTGTAGAATTGGCTCAACTGGATAAATTGACGAATTGGATAAGAAAGAAAACAACAAAGGACTATATAAAGATATGGGAGCCACTTATAAAATATGTTAAACAGAAAGAAGGAGATACAAGTACTCTTGGTTTCTATAGCTAGGCAAATAATCAGATGGCTAAATTGGGTATAGGGTAAAAACTTATTTACGGTTTAATTTACTGTTTAGACGTCATACTAAGGAATAGATGTAAACAGATGTAAATATATATAAAGTTATAAGAGAATGTGGTTATGTACTTAACAAGTATATGTGAATTGTTGTCGGCAGGAAAATATGTATAGTAGAAAAGGAAAAAGGAAAAAAAAGAAGGCAGTGTAGACTATTAGGAGTAGTGTTAAATAATGGAGATGCTAAAATGATATTTTGTGTTATAGGAGGTGAAGTATGGAAAATATTACAGAACCAAACAAGACCAAGCGGGAAGTCTTTTAAAAACTAGATGTATATGTGATGTATGTTTATTTGTTAAATTGTGCACTTCTACTTTTCTCTTTCTTTCTTTTTTTTCTTTTTCTTTTTTTCTTCTCATATTCTTTTTTCTTTTTTTCTCTTTGTCTTTGTCTTTATGCAGGTTGTTTTTGTTAGTGTTTGACTTTTGCTGTTAATAATTGTTATTACTTCTTAGTTTTTGTTACTACTTTTGTTACTATGTGTTATTCAATAAAATTTAATTAATAAAAAAAGAAGTTTGGAGACACCTTTATAAAGATAACAGAGAGTTTACATACTTCTCTGATAGACACAAGTCTCTCTCGCGTATTGGTATGTTTTTGATATCCAAAAATATGGCCGGATATATAGATAGAGTGTAATTGCTTTCAGTATGGACAGATAGTAGAAAAATTTAAGATGGACATTAAGCTTTATGGAATAGAACAACAACAAACAGAACTAGATAAGCTTTTAATAGAACAAAAGGAAATAAAAATATCAAAAGCATATAAAATCTTGTTAACTTTGGAATTAGAATCAGAATATATTACAGAATACATGAATGGGCTAGAAATGGGCTAGAAATATTGGGCGAAATGTACGCTTAGAAGATTGGGAAATATTATGGAAGAAAGACATCAAATATACATCATGCATGGAATTGAGAGAGAATTGCTATAAAATGATATTTTGCTGGTACATGACCCCACAAAAACTAGCAAAAATTTACAAAGAAAAAGAGGTAAAATGTTGGAAATGTGGAGAAGCAGAGGGAACCTTTTACCATATGTGGTGGTCATGTAAGAAGGTGAAACAATTTTGGAAAAATATCTATAATTGTACCAAAAAATATTAAAAAGTGATATTGGTCTTAAGCCAGAAGTATTTTTGTTGAGCATAGTAGGAGGAGACGTTCCGAAAGATTAAGAAAATTGATTTTTTTTTTAAATAACTACTACAGCTAGAATAGTTTGGGCTAGATACTGGAAGTAAAAAGGAACTCCAAAGGTTGAGGAATGGATGTCAAAGTTGGAAGAAGTAGTGAAAATGGAACAAATCACTTCATGGAAAAAATATAAAACAATAAATAAATTTAGGAAAGAGTGGAAGAATTTAATAGATTTTTGGAAATCGGAATGGAACGAATACTTAGCAATATGGTTCATTGAGTAACGGGAAGAAAATAAAGGTTCAATAATAATGTAACCATAAAGGAAGGGGAAGCCTTGTCTAATTTGTACAGGATAAAGATAATAGATGATAGTAGAAAAGGTATAAGAGATCCTGTTAACAATTAAACACTGTGTAGATTAAGGAAATAGAGACATATGGAATTATGTATAGAAAAAGAAAAGATTAAATAAGATAGAAGTAAGAAATTCATGTCCTTGATAAGAAGGAAGTTATTATGCATGTAATGTAGTAGATTATTGTTAAATGTGTAAATGTGTAAATGTTTGTGTGTTATGTTTTTCTTTCTTTTTTCTTTTTCTTGTTTTCTGTTTGCTTTTTGTATTTTGTGATTTAGTTATATGTTGTCTTTGGTGTATTTAATGTATTTTATATTTTATTGTGGAAAAATCTTTTAATAAAGAGTAATAAAAAAAGCTGTGTTTGCTGAGACACACTCTGCACCAGTGGAAGACTCTACAACTGTAATTTGTTTCTTACTTGTCCAATTTACAGCTCCTCCACCATAAAAGACGAGGTTTCCACAAGTTGATTTTCTGTCTGCCAGGTCGACAGCCCAGTTGGCATCTGTGCAGGTGATCAGTCGTGGCTGGCCACACTCTGGCAACACCAGTTTGTAGTCTGCAGTTCCTTTCAGGTATCTAGCGACAATCTTCACTGCAACAAGATCTTTGAGAGTAGGAGAGTTAACCATTCTGCATAAGATGCCCATAGCATTTGCAACATCAGGCCTTGTGAAATTAGCTAAGTACAGGAGTTTTCCAACTGCAGCCCTGTACTTCTTGCTATCTCTCAAGGGTTCGGATTCCTCATTGCTTTTTAAGAAATCTACTTCCATTGGAGTTGGCACTTGTTTAGCATCCTTTAAGCCAAGACAGTCCAGAAGATCTTTTATCTTTTGCTTTTGATTAAGGAAGAAGCTTCCATCACTGCTTCTTTCTATTTGTACTCCAAGATAGTGTGAGATGTCTACCAACATTTTGATGTCTATCTCTTTCTTGAGATTCTGGACAATCTCTTCACTATTTGCTTTGTCTTGACTGCACAGGATCAGATCATCAACCTAACTAGTAATATAAGTCCATTTATTATCTCTGAACCTTTTGTAGACACATTTATCAACAGTGCCTGGAGTGAATCCTTCTTTGATAAAGAGCTGATTTAATTTTTCACTCCATGCTCGTGCATCCTGTTTTAACCCATAGATACTTTTTTCCAATTAGCATACAAGATGCTCTTTCCCAGGAACTTGGAATCCTGGAGGCTGTTCCATGTAACAGTTCCTGATCTAGATCTCCATAAAGAAAAGCAGTCTTTACATCTAGATGTTGAACATGCATATTCTTGGAAGCTTGGAGTTCTAAAGGTCGTATGTGTGACTACAGGGGGGGGGGGAAGTTTCATTATAATCTTCTCCAAATTGTTGACTGTAGCCCTTAGCCAAATATTTTGCTTTATATCTCTCAATTTTCCCTTCTGCATTCTGCTTTGTTGTAAAGACCCAGCTGCAGCCAACTGCCCCTTTGTCTTTTGGCAATTCTGTCAAAGTCCATGTCTTATTCTTATATAGAGATTGCATCTTCTCAGTAGCTCCTTGCACCCATTTGTCAGAATCAGACTTTGGCAGTCCCTTGATCTTTTGCCAAACAGAGGGTTGCCGAAGGCTTTCCCTGGTGGCTAGATAAGAGAATCTCAAAGGTGGCACTCCACGATTATTGTGTTCAGACCTTATCACCTGGACTTATCACCTGGCTCCACCTCTTGCATGCCATCTGGTTCCTTGTCTGCTGGGAGGCTTCTTGCTGGTGTTACCCCTTCTGGATGCAAGACACCTGGAGGATGGAAGCACTCCACACCCTGTTGTTGCTGCTGCTGGGAATCTCCTTCCACTGCAAATACATCTGGATAAACATCTTTGTTTGGATTAGTTTTGGACTGTGGTCTTTCATCAACATAAACAGCACTTGTTAATTTCACTGTGCGTCCATCTGGATTTAGGATTCTGTAAGCATTTTTAGCATAACCAAGAAAAAATCCCCCTTCACTTCTTCAGTCAAGTTTGTCTCTTTTCTCCTTGGAAATATAAGTATAAGGTTTGCTTCCAAAAACTTTGAGATGGTTCAGTTTAGGTTTGACTCCATGCCATAACTGAAATGGGCTAGCATCTCTGGATCTCATTGGCAGTCTGTTACATAAGTATATAGCAGTCAGAATGGCTTCAGACCAATAGCTTTTAGACATGTTAGCTTCTAAAAGTGTGGCAACTGCCATCTCTTTGAGAGTTCTGTTCAGTCTCTCTGATATTCTATTCTGTTCTGGAGTATAAATTTGAGAAGTTTGATGTTCAATGCCATGTTCCTTTAATAACTGATCAAATTCAGCATTGACAAACTCTGTCCCATTGTCAGTGCCCAGGCTTTTGGGTTTGTAGCCACATTTGTTAGAGACATGATTAAAGTCTTTAAACTTTTCAAAAGCTTGACTTTTCTCCTTGAGGAGGTAAGTGAATGTGTATTTACTGAAATCATCAGTAATAGTAATAAAGTATGAGTTTCCTCCTACTGATGTTTGACTGAATGGACCACAAAGATCAGCATGCAATAAATCCAGTGGCTTTGTGGATTGTCTTTCAGTAATTGGCAGATGTGGAGCTCTGCTGCCTTTACTTTCAGGCACTCCACACATCTCTCATTATTAGGGCATGCTTTGAAATTAAAGTCTCTTGCAAGCCCTTGATTAGCCAATTTCTTTATGTATTCCACATTTCTATGTGCAAATTGTTTGTGCCAAAGGTGCAAACAATCCTTGTGAATGCACTGAGTAGCAGCGTTTGCAAATGAATCTGAAATTTCTATATAACCATCATCATCCTTTAAAGTTCCTTTAAAAATTAAACTTTTGCCATGGAGACCATAACAGGAGCTCTTTTTTGAAAACAACACAGTTGCCTCTAGCTGTTGTAGTTTTGACACTAAAAAGTGACGCATGCAAATCAGAAATTTTCAGTCTCTATTCTATTAGGATCAAGCTTTGCCTGCAACAACACTGTCCCTCTTCCTTGCAGTCTAGCTTCTTATCCATTTGCAAGATAAACAGGAAAATCTACATTTTCATCAAAATCCACAAACCATTATTTTCTATTAAAGTAATGACTTGTTGCTCCACTATCAATGATAAATACATTTTTATATTGAATGTCAGAAGGCTGAAACATTTTCTGGTTAGTGAGACCAACATTAAACTTTCCAGAAGGCTTTTGTTTGCAGTCAAAAGTTCCTTTGTTAACGTTAGCTCTCTGACCATTTGGTTTCTGCTGCATCTTTGCTTTAGCCTTTGATGTGCTAATTTTCCTCTCATCTTCCTTAGGAGAAGAGGAACCTTTGGAATGCAGTTTCTCTTCAACAAGATTCACTAGCTGTTCAGAATTTCTTAGTTCAATTTTACATTCCATCATATTCTGCTGGCCTGGGGGAGGGGGGCTTTGATCTTCCATGACACAGAAATGCTCCATTGTTGTTGAATGCATCTTAACTGACATAGAGCTGGTGTTAGAATGAGCTTCAGCCATTATTGCTTGATGGCCTTTGTCCCAGTGAGGCTGAAAAACTGATGCATGCAGCATCTGAGTGATCAGGGAAAGCACTTACCACAAAAAAAAATAGATTGAATCTCTTTAAGTGTCTCTGACTGGGCCCATAACCCAGATTTGGGGTGTAAAATTAAAAAAATCATTAAAGGTCCAAGGGTGTTAGCCCTTTGGGAAAATTTCTTCAAAGTTAAAACTGTCAGGAATCAACTTTCTAGTAGTAGAGTAGAATAGAGATGGGAGTGGGACTCAGTTAAGATCATCATCTAAGTGCTTAGATCCCAAGCAGCAAGAACAAAGAAAACAGGCAAGTTCTTTTTGAAAGAAATACTTAAGCTTTAATAATGGCTTTTAAGTCTACATATGTATCTGAAGCTACACTCTAACTAACTAATGGATTTAGGATAGGGTGGAAGTCTTCAGTCACCATTCCAGTGAGACCGGAGGAGGGGAAGGAAAAGGCAGGCGTCCCTACAGAGCATGCAGGGAAGGCATCTTTCTTCTCAGAAGGTTAGAACAAAGAGTAATAAAACGATCTTAGACCATGAAGTTAGTAAACCTAGGTCACATGATCATATGACTTGGCTGTGTTTTACTGTTTACAACCAAGCCCAGTAAAGATAGGATGAGAAGAAGGGGGAAGGACTCTTGACATGCAGGAGACCCTGACCTCTGTAAAACTTATCTTTCTCTAATAGCAAGCAAGTGCAGGGGAGGAAGAACACTGTATTTTCCAACACTTTAGTTTTTTGAACAAGACAGCTGGAAGTTTAAATCAAGAGAGATGATTTTTAAGGATGGCAAAATCTTAAATGGTTTGCTTATATGCAACTTAAGGACAGATTTAATCAAGATAAGAAAAATGCAGTCATACAGGTTAGAGAAAATGAGTTTTATTTAGAGTTGTGTAAAGATGATGACCATGTAATTTAAAAGGTGTATAAATGCCTTTTGAAACTAGAGGCAAAAGACGAACCTGTAGAAGAATACAAGATAAGGTAGGCCCAAAGTTTTGGGCATAATGTTCATATGGATATGGGGGAGGATGTTGTCCAAAGATATATAATTTACTTCCTGTAAGATGTCAAATAAGCTGTTGAATATGTCCCAGAATGTTTCAAACCAATGTTGGGGATGTCAAGAGAATGAAGGTTCCCTTTTCCCCCACCCCATATATAGTGGATTTGTAAGAAGGCAAAAAGTTACTCATCTAAGATTTATATGCTAATCCCCAAAATTTTAAAGGTAGATTTTGTAATGTTACCAGAAATGTTTCTGTTGGGCATTATGGATAAAGAACTGGATAGTAGATATGGTAAATATAACTGGATAGAAGTACTTATTCGATACATGAAAACAACAGCAAGAATATTGTTTGTTCAAACCTGGAAACAGACTGAAGCATCTACAATGGAAGAATGGATTGTTAAGGTTACTGAGTTAGCCCAAATGGCCAAATTACCATGGGTTCTAAAGGATACACCAATTGAAAACTTTTTGAAAGACTGGAAACTATTTATGGACTTTTTGGACAATAAGAAATCTAATGATGTAATAATCTGTCATTATGGTTATTAGTAATTTTAGTAGGACTATTTAGTTGAATTTATAATGGTAGAATAATACCTGTTTTTAATTGTCCTTTTCATTACAGTCAGGATTTGGGGGGTGGGGTCAGAGCCTTACTGTGTTTTAGTTAGACATATGTATTTTTCTCTCTTTTTTCTTATTTTTGCCCTTTCTTTTCTCTGTTTCTTTATTTTTGAATGTATATTATTTTGATTGTAGATTACATTGTTATTGTTAAAAAATCAATCAATCAATAAAGAAGAATAAATCTTATTCAAGTGCTTGACTTTTTATACCAGGCTAAAATGTATAGGTACAGGAGAATAAACATGTATTCCTACAATGTTCTGTGGATAGTGTAGGCTGCTGGATTTTTAATGGGAATTTGGTATGTGGCCACTAGAAAAATGAAACATTTCAAACAGATAGTAAACATTCATTTCTGCCATTTTGCATTATCCTTACAATTGTTTAACTTCATGTATGTTCCAAAAGTAGATTGTTATTTATTTGATGTGTTGTTGTTGTTATATAAATTTATATCACACCTTTCTCCCAATAATGGGGTTCAAGGCAGCTAAAAACATATTTAAAACAATACAGAAGCAAAAATAACAGGAGAAATATTAAAAAAAATAAAAACAAACCATTGATAAGTTAAAACATTAAACATTAAAAATATTAAAATGCATTTCAAAACTCTATACAGATGCTTAAAACATCTTTAAAACAGCCCTGCACAGTCTTAGAAGCCCAGCCTTTGTCAGTTTGTAAAAACCTGGCAGCACAAAAGTGTTTTAACCTGCTGTTAGAAGGAGAGCAAGGATGGGGCCTCTCTGAGGAGGGAGTTCCAAAGTCTGGGAGCAGCCACTGAGAAGACCCTCCCTCTCCCTTGTTCCCACCAAACAAGCCTGAGAAGGTGGTGGGACAGAGACAAGGGCTTCTCCAGACAATCATAGAGCTCTACTAGGTTCATACAGGAATGTAGATATAGATAGAGAGACAGAGATTTCCCCCTTGCATTAGACACACACAGAGTGAGTTTTTCCCCTTGCGTTTGACAAGAATAAAAACTGGAACGCTCTCATTCAGAATACTCATAGAGATAATTTTTTACATACAAGTTCTACCTGTGCAAGTATCCACAGATGCAGAAGGTGCTGTGGTGTTGTGTATGCATATACACATATTTTCTAAAGACATATTGTTGCAGTGGTGGTGGTGTGCCTTCAAATTGTTTCCGACTTATGGTGACCCTAAGGCCAATCTTTCAAAGGGTTTTCTTGGCAAGATTTGTTCAGAGGGGGATTGCCTTTGCCTTCCTCTAAGGCTGAGAGAATGTGACTTGTTGCAAGGTCACCCAGTGGTTTCTGTGGTTGAGTGGGAATTCAAGCCCTGATCGACAGAGCTGTAGTCCAACTCTCAAACCACCTGAGCAAATGCCATGCACAAAATAACTCTGAGTAATAGTCTTTAAAAACCTAAATATGGTCTGATACTGCCAATCGAAACATCACAAAACCACAACATGTTTTCACAATAGTATTATCAGATGGCAAAATGCACTATACCAGTACCACAGTGTTAGCAAACACAAGTGAATCTTTCTGAATACTGCTCCATGAACACTATTCTTCATACATGGAAAACTGGCAAATCTAGACCTACTAATATTCTGTCTGAAAGGATTTCCCTTTCTCTTGAGAGGAAAAATGAAATGTGTGGTTTTCTATCTACAGTCCACAAAACCCATACCAGTTGCACATAGGTAGATTTTTGCACCTGGGGTCCTTTCATGCTACACCATTATAGCTTTACAATTCCACTTTAACTGCCATGACAATATCTTATGGAATCCTGGGGTTTGTAGTTTTTGGTGAGACACTGAGAGCTTTGACAAAGAAGTCTTTCCATAAACTATAAACCCAGGATTATATAGCATGTCGCAGTTAAAGTGGGATCATAATGCCATAACTATGTCGTGGGGAAACAGCTCCTGAAATGTATATGGTATAAAAACTTATTTGCATTCCATCTCTCTGTAAATACAATTACTTCAAAAATTAAAATTCTGAACTTAATTTGGAGGCAGTCTGCCACTGAAGGCAACAACAGTGGCAATGACAGTGTGGGGCAAAAGAAGGAGAGAGTATTTCCTTCGCATACTGTCTATGGGCTTATGAGAAGTGTCTGTTTGGCGACTGGTGGAAAATTGGGTAAGCAGATGTGCTGAACAGATGTGTCAACCAGTGAATTGTGGCCCTTTACACAGTTTCCCCTGCAATATATATAAAGTGAATGGGGGATGAGATGGGTTTGAACGCACACGGCCCCATTTGAAGTGTCTCTGCCAGTCCCAGATCTCCATGTACTAAGCAGAAAGCTCTGTATATTAATAGGTCCAGTGCAAGACATTTTGCCAGCTAATGCAAAGACAAAATGGTTCCCCCTTCCCCATTCCACACATACTAGAGCCCTGGCTACACGACGGGGAAAAAAATCCGTTTGGGGGGGGGGTAAAAAAATTGAAAAGGCAGCTGTTCTAATACGTAAAATCTGCCTACACGATTTTTATCCCCCCCAAACTCTGTATGACCCCCCTTGCCCAGCTGGCTGGAGCGAGCAATCCAAGCGGTGGTTTTAAATCTCCTGCCACTTTTTTTTTAAATTTAAAAAGATGCCTGTTGTGCGGACAGTCGTTTTTTCGTATTTACAACATGAAATAAAAATGAATAAATGTAAAAATCTCCATTTCATGGACCTAACCAGATGCTTGCTTAGCCAGGAATCCAACATGGCAGCCACTCCCAATTCCCCTCTTTGCTAGCCCTGCCCCCACTGCTCAGCCAGCCAGTCAGATTACACTGCCTGTTCATATGTGTGTGAACGAGGTGTACAAACAATCACAAATTTGAACGCTTGTACAGATTTTTTTGCTGAGATCCGCTATTCCTCCCAAACTCTGAATTCACAGACTTTACGGGGGATTTGTTGGCCCCCCTTCCAAAAGACACAAAGGTATCCGAACGGCGATATGTACACATTATCAATCTTTCGAACGCTGTGTGGATTTTTTTCATTGTGTAGACGGGGCCTGGCATTATAATGCTAACTATGAGATGCATGTTACCCTCACTTAAGATCATGTCAACAATGTGCATGGTGCAAATGTATGACTTGAGGAAGTTCAACTGTTATTCAACATTTAACCTGAAGATCACCTGTCTTTCAGATAATGAAAGGGGAGGTATAGTTAGGCCTTCTGAGCAGTGAACATTCTATGTCTAAAGTTTCTACCATATTTTGCACATCATTGCTGTTAAATAGATGCAAAATAAAAGGAAAAGATCATCACCAAACAAAAGAGTATCTTTTCACAATTTCTTTTTACACATGATTTGGAAGACTGCTATATTTAGGTCAAGGGAGGTGAACTGAAAGATACTCATTGACATGACTGGGTTTTAGATTACACTTATAGTGTTAGAACACATTGATTAAATTAAAAAATATTTTTATTTAAATGGCATCACTGAGCCGACCAACTCCATCTTTTTATTATGCCATATATGTAGAAAGTACTATAACTGAAGCATGGGGAAAATTCATAAAGACACCCACACACTTTTTACAAATACAATTATAATTTCTCTCTCAGGTTATAATAGACCCATGTTGCCTGGTTTATGTGAAAACACTTGTTATGCCTTTTTTTTTTACAAGTGCTCTCTCTTTTTTTTTTTCCTGTTGAAAAACTGCTTCTCAATACACTACTGATTCCAGCATGTTCTTTAATTTTAACTACATGTTTATTTCGCACAGATCAGCAGTGCCATGGATATTTTAATTTTATTTATTTATTGAATTTCTATACCACCTGTCAGTGCCAAAGCACTCCCTGTATTTTAAGGCATATACACATACAAAAAGCATGCATGTAAGGCACACAAGCTATTGAGAAGTTCAAATTGAGAAGTTCAGAGAGGATGTCTATTCTCTCTACATTTTTATGGACCTGCTGACCTAGAGCCCCCCCCCCTCCAACAGATGTAAATAGTTATTGTGCCTATTTTAGGATGTTTGTGTCTTAAAGACTTTTGTGCCAGTACATTTAAATGTCACATGGGAATACTGGTTTGTGATTTTGTGGGGATGTCTGTGAACTGGTACCTTCATCTGTGGCCTTTTTGTTATTATGTGTTGTCTAGTCAACTCAGATTTATGGCAACTCTATCATAGGGTTGTCTTGGCAATGTTTATTGGGAGGAAGTTTGCCATTGCCTTCCTCTTAGGCTGAGAGAGTGTGACTTGCCCAAGGTCACCCAGTGCCTTTCCATGGCTGAGAAAGATTTTGAACTCCAGTCTCCCAGAGTCCTACTCCAGTATTCAAACTATGACACCACATGGCTCTGTATTATGTGGGACCTATACTGGTGCAGCTTGTGAAAGCTATAGAGAGCCAGTGTGGTTTAGTGGTTTGAGCATTGGACTATGATTCTGGAGAACAGGGTTTGAATCCCCACTCAGTCTTGAAAACCCACTGGGTGACCTTGGGCAAGTCACACTCTCTCAGTCTCAGTGGAAAGCAATGGCAAACCTCCTCTGAACAAATTTTGCCAAGAAAACCCTGTGATAGGTTCACTTTAGAGTCACCATAAGTCGGAAATGACTTGAAGGCACACAACAAACTGTGGAAATGATTTGAGAAGGGGGAAACAAAATATTTCCCCTGATCCTGTTAGCCCAGGTCTTGGGCAGGGCAAAATCCATTTAGTGTTTTTTAAAATATAATTCTGACAATTCCTTTGACTGTTTTGTTAAATTCCGTTCATTTACTCCATTGACTTCTATGGAGGTTCACATGTTATCTACTCACAGTAGCCTTCTCTCCCAGGCTCCTAGCAGCTACTTTGCTTGTCAGCCACTGGAGGGGAAGTGAAACCTGGGGTAATCCTGTTGTGTGTGTTTTTTGCGGGGGGGGGGGTGGATCAGCAATCTAGTTATACCAGTAGCCTTTCCTCACATGGTCCATTTTTTAATTACTCTCATAGTCTCACATAGGTTTTATGTGTGTCAGGAGGGGGGATTGTGAACCAATTAACAAAGGGTATTACAATCAGGAGCAGTGTCTTATACAGTATACAGTATAATGTAAAAAAATACATGTAATGGAAAAGGTAGCTATTTTGGTCTCAAGCATGCTTATTTTGGAGCAGTTCCCATGAATTTCTAAAGAACTGACTTCCCACTATGAGCCGGCACACATGTAAGTAGTTATACTGTGTACTGATTTACATGTATGAATGGGCAATGGCAGAGCAAATGCAACAGACAGACAGGTCATATCACCCAGGTTCACCTCAGATACAACACTCAGTTTGGTGTTGTATACATGCATGTTTTTCTCTTGATGATTGCAACACCAAGTAGTCGGTAGTATATTGTGAATGAGGTATGTGGTTTTCTCCTCAATGATGAATTCATTCTGAATTCTGAATTTTCAAGGAACTACCCAAGGTGTAGAGGCAGGTTTCAGCACCTTGGATAGCTCTGATTCCTGCTAACAT
The DNA here is from genome assembly GCA_030847615.1 of Gambelia wislizenii. Taxonomy (NCBI): domain Eukaryota; kingdom Metazoa; phylum Chordata; class Lepidosauria; order Squamata; family Crotaphytidae; genus Gambelia; species Gambelia wislizenii. The sequence continues at coordinate 92,790,274 of JAUMIR010000003.1, read as the reverse complement.
GGAAGCTACCAGCAACTAGACCCATCATGAACCAAAAAAATAGACCAAACTCTCATCACTTCACACCACCTCAGGTATAACAGTGTCAGTTCACACATGCTTTGAGTTGCCACACTTCAAAAGCTGAGCATTCAAGAGACAATACATGAAGGGACTGCTGCATTTGCAAACCAGTGTCCTTCAGACAGGGATATTAATGGTTTCCTATAGGAACCATTGATGTTTTTTATTGTCATAGCCCCTAGGAAATATGTACAATCCTACATCCTTTATCTGAATAGTCTGAGGGAGAGAGAAGAAAAACTGGCATTGTTAAAGGCTCCTGCCTACTAAAGCACAAAAGATGCCATTAATGTGGACAATGAGGAGACTAATAGGTAAGGTTCATATAACTGACATTCAGCAGCGCAGAGTAAGTGCGAGTTATTTTAGTAGAAGAAACCCTGACTCCCTGGAGCAATATGTCCAGGACAGAAAAAGTTATTATATATGGATCATTCATGTGCAACAGAATGATTTCTCATGTTATAGGGCACCCAATATTTTGCTCTTAGATTATGCACAGATGCATTGTAGCCATATCATCTTAAAAGAGCAGTTTCCAAGTTTGGGTTTCCACACATTGCTGGACTTTATCTCCTGGAAGCCCCAACCAGCATGGCCAACATCAGGGATTCTGAGAGTTGTAGTCTAACATGTAGAGGCCCACAGTTGAGAAATGCTGCCTTAGAAGACTGCATCTAATGTGAGAAAAGGGGGAAGTCTCTTTTACAGTGTTGCTTTCTATCTATGGTTTGCATAGATACTCAGTCAATAATAAATTTATCTAAAATTAATGAAGGGCACCTTTAAGTCTATTTGATTGATTGCCTGGTTGGATTGTTTAATCTAACTGATTAATTGATGAAAATATTGCATCCCTCCTTAGCATGTTTACATCTATCCCTTTCCCTGTAAAACTACTAAGGAATCTATTACTGATTCATCTTAGATAGGAATATTGAATTTGTTATAGCAGTTACTAACTTATTGCATCCTGACTGACTGTAGTGGACATCAGCACATAAAATAATGGCTGAAGAACAACAACATATTAAAATATATAACACTGCATACTAAAAAGGACTGGAATTATTCCATACCTATCTAATCTCAGCTATTAGGAGTCAGACTGGGCAGTACATTTACTCTTCAACACTTCTGATGAGAAGCTGATCGTTGGGGCTCCCTGTAGGAGTGGTTGCCAGCATATAATGGCCTGCATGCACAGTACTGGTTTCTAGCCCAAGGTGTGTGGGCTATGAGCAGTCCCACTACCAAATACATACCGAAGCCCAGCTCTTCACACAGCAATAGGTACATGTGCAAATATTGTTAAGGATTCACAGACATTATTATTAAATTACACTTGTACACTGCTTTTCTTTCCTTAAGCTCAAAGTTGAGGTAGGTACATGGCTCCTGCAGCTTTATCAGAGCAACCCTGCAAAGAAAATCTTTCTGAGACAGAATGATTCACCAAGTGTCACCCAAGGAGTTTTGGGGCTCAATGAGGACTAGAACCTGAGTGTCCCATGTCCCTGTCTGACACCTTAACCACAAAACCACCACAACTACTGAGATAATTAGCTTCCCGTTTCAATGTGGAAGTTTTTCACGTAGAGGCCCAAGTAGTCCTGTGAAGAAGTAATCATCCTGAAACACAGACTTCAATGAGCTTCCAGGAGAAGTAAACCTGCCAGTTGTTTGTGTGTGAAAGAGAGGGGAGGGAATTGAGAGAGAGGAGTACTGAAAAAGCCTCTCTCTGTACTTTTGCTGTTCAGACCCAGCACATGAATAATCCAGTCAAGTGGGTCCTTGGCAGAATTTGAGGTTGTTGTTAAGCCTCCCCCATAAAAGATTCCATTTTACTTGAAGAATGCCTCTTACTTTTCCTGTTTTGATCTGGAGAACTTCAATATACAGCCTATGTGTAACTGTGTCCTGCTCTGTCCCACTACCCCAAACCTTTTGTTTTGCAGTTAGGGTGTCATTTTTAGTTTGACAAAGTTAACTAAAAGCCTCTGTCCTCCAGCTCCCTCTGCAACTCCGCAATAGAAGCACCAAATCTGAGAGTGTGGGGAAGGATGTAATCTCACTAAAAATGCCTGGATGGTGTGTGAAAAGTTTCCTCGCTTTCTTTCTTTCTTTCTCTCCTTCCCTCCCTCTCTCCCTGGCCCCCTAAAACTCTTTTGTCAAGGGGGCCAGTGCAACATGTGGCCTTTCACCCCGCCCAAGAACCAATGCCAGACAGCCACACTCAGAGAATTGTTTGTTAATAGTCCAATTAGATAATTGCCATCTTTCACTCCTTTCGCTCTACATTTCCCATAAAGGCCTGAATAAGGAGAGCAGCATGAAGAGGGCTTCTGCCCTGCAAGGTGACAAGAAAGGCCGGAGCATGCTCTCTGCACAAAGCCAGGCGCTTGAATTGAATCATTGTAGCCTAATCAATGGTCTTATTGGATTACGGGCTGTTGCGGTTCTCAAAGATATTGTAGCAGAGACAATGAAATAGCGAGGGGGGGGACTTCTCTCTCTCCCCCCTCCCTGCCCTTTAGTGGATCACGCAGTTGAGATCTCTCTCTCTCTCTCTCTCTCTCTCCTAGATCCATCTGAATACAAAGCAGGCTTTTTAAAAAAGAAAAGAAAGCAAATGTGTTCAGTGTTTGTAAAGGTGCAGAGAATTGGAGAGAAGGAAGGAAGAGGGACACACACCCATACGCACAAATGTATGAATAGAATTCAGGAGAGGGGATGAGTTTAAGATGGCTGGCTGGGGAGAAAAGGGTTAGGAAGGATTCTTTTTACTTGCTGTCCCTCCGTTCCCCCCCCCCAAGAAAATAGGGAGGGAGAGAGGGAAATTTCTTCTCTTGGATCAAGAAGGAACCCCCACTCCCTCCGAACATTTCTCTTTTACATTTTTGGTTCATGGTCACTAGCGGGTGGGGGGGCTTGTGGGGGTATAACTTGGTGGCTGTTTTGTTTTTTGTTTTTTCCCCGAGACATCAAGGGCTCTTTGGGCCAACTTCAGGGGTTCCTCCCTCTGTGTGTGTGTGTGTGTGTGTGTGTGTGTGTTCCTGGGTCGCTCAATGCATTTTCCGAGGCGTGCCTTGGAGGCAGACGGCTCCGTAATCGGGAAAGGGTCAAAGGCAAAAGGAAGAAAGTTCATAATGGCTGCTAATGGCTGCTAACAATTCGGGCTGAATCTTGTCAAAAGTTTTTTTAAAAAAAAAAAAATCCCCTCCCCTGCTCTCTCTCTTTCTCTCTCAATCTCTCTGTCTCTCTCTCTTCCCTTTCCTCCCCTTCTTCTGGAAGTCTCAGTCTTTTGATTGTGTGTTTCCTGAAAGCAAGGCCAATCATTTCAGTTTATTCACTGGCTAAACTCGACTTGATTGGGGACAAGCATACAAACCACCCATTACGATGTGATATATTATCCAAACAATTTAGTGTATTCATGAGGTAACCTAAATGTGGAGGCTGCAAAATTACCCGTAATCAATTGAAACAGCGAGTGCGCGTCCCTCTGGGTGTCTAACAACTACATCCCCCCTCCTTCCTCTCTCTCTCTCTCTCTCTCTCTCTCTCATAAGGGAGGCATTAAATCACTTTAGAGTTGCACTGTTGAGTACCTGATCATTGGGGCGCAGGGGAAAGCTGGACACTCGCACTAGGACGCTGGGACGGAGGAAGCCGCAGACTCCCTGCCTCTCTTCGCAGAAGCCCCAGCGACCTCCTCGCCTTCAAGGGGACTTGCGGGGACCTCCCCGATCTGACCAGAAGCCGTGCAATACTCCAACACAGAGACTTCGCTTTTCTTCCACCCCCACCCACCCCCTCCCGCTATACACCGCCACTCCTTCTCCTCTCCCTCCTCCCCCCCTTTTTTGTACTTTTTTTTTTAAAAAAAATCCATATTGCACTACATGTTTGGGAAACCAGACAAAATGGACGTTAGATGTAATCCTGAGCTGGAAGCCAACCGGGTTTCCAAGAACGGGCATAATAAAGAGGGTAAGGACGGGAAAAGCGCCGATGGAAATATCTCGACGTCTTTCTTGAAGGAGCAGCAAGGGACCTTTTCGGCTTCGGGCGCCTCGGAAGATTGCAATAAAAATAAATCCAGTTCAGCTGATCCGGATTATTGTCGAAGAATACTAGTCCGAGGTAGGAGCGTGGCGTTCTGGATCGGAGGGTGGGTGCATGTGTGTGAGTTAGGAAATTCGTACTTTTAATTCTTCCCTTTCACTCTATAGGTGTGTTGGTTCCACTCTTTTCTTGGTTTGTTCTACAACTCCGGCTCTATCTGGTGATTTTGTTTTGCAACCGAGGCTTCTGGGTGGGAACTGGGAGGTGCTCGGCATCCGCCAGACCTCACGGCTCAACCCGGCGGGGTTTGCGGGGTCTTTTTTCTCTCTCTACGTATTTCTCGAGTTTTATTTTGGGGTGGGGTGGGGGTTGTGGGGAAGGAGTCGACGATCGCCTTCGCCTGCCATGTCTTTCCCTGCCTTTTGCTCCAAGGCTCGGGAGGGGTCGGTGGCCGTGGGGGGGGGGCCTCTGCCATCAGCTCCCTCGCGAGTCCCATAGACCTGGGACTCACTTCCCATTGAGCTCCATGGGGACTGACTTTTCCGCAGACGGGACCTCACGAGCCACAAACCTTGGGGAAGGGCTGCTACTTGGAAGAATGAGCCCCCGACGGGATTCGAGGGAGACGAGAGGGGTGAGGAAGAAAGCGAAAGACAACCTCGGGAACTCAATATTAAAAAGCACCTCGGGGGTGTCTGTCCGTCTCTTACGGCCCTGCCAACTCCCCGGTTTCGACTTGGGGCAAGGAAACCATTCTTCAGAAGCCACTGCGGAGGAGACCGGCGCAGGAAGCCGATCCCTCGGGGGTGTTTCGTTCACCTGAACCGATTAGGAAGGTTGGGTCAAGGGTTGGTTTGGGAGGGTCCTTTTAAAACGGTGCAAAGTATCCCCTCGGTTGTGGTCATTTTCACAGCAAGTTTCCAATAACGGCTCTTGTTAAATGCCATTAGAAGGGAGGGGGAGAAAAACCCGTTTCGTTCCGTTTTAAACCCATCTATTTTACATAGTGTTTGGCTTTGTTGTTGAAAATGATGGTTTTCTTTTCTTTTCCTACTGGATTCCTTCCTGAATTGTAATTCTCTGCCCACCGCCCTCCCCGAAATCCGCCGGTGCAATCATTTCACAAGACTCTATCTTTCTTTTTTTTCCTTTCATTCTTTCTTTCAAAAAGATCTCTTCAAGTCTCGAAAACACCGCCTTTATTTCTTTGTACGTCTGTTTTCTTTTTTAAAAAAAATTTAAAAGAAAAACTGAAGGTCAAACAGGCCTAGTAAACAATAGTGAATCCTGATTCTTTTTTTAAAAAATCTGGAGTTCTCTAAAGGTTTCAAAGCATGTTAAAGAAATTGTGGAGGAGGCCTGAATGTAGGGCGACCACAAGGTGGTCGTGAGAGATGCAATGCTTTGGTGACATCGAGGCCGACCCGGAAAATGGGCCCGCCAACCTAGACTAACTCGCTCCTTCCTAGACAAACGAAAAGGCAGCCAGATCCGAACAAGGAGCCGGGCTGGAAGGGAAGTGGGAGTAGCTGGCCTTCCACAAAAAAGCAGCAGGGTTAGGGGTGCGTAACGTGTGTAACGGCGCCGTGGTGAAAAAGCCAGTCCAGGTAAATCAAGGCCAGCAAGGCAGACAGAGGGGGAGGACAGCGATCGCTGCTAGGCCTCTGTAGCGCGGGCGGTGCTGGTTCTGCACTAAAAACGATTCGGGGGAGATCGTCAGGTCAGAGGGGGGGCATGTGTCTTCGCCTCCCAGTGGCCTCCTTGATGGTATTTTCAGGTGGGAGAAATGAATAAACGTTGGGGTCTCCCTCGGTTCAGAGGCTTCTCTGTGCAAATCCTGGAAATGGGCTGACTCCTTTCGTTTGCTTGCTTCCTGGGTCTCAAACTGTCTCCGCCTTTCTCTCTCTCTCTCTTTGCCAGATGCCAAAGGCTCCATACGAGAGATTATTCTCCCCAAAGGGCTGGATCTAGACCGACCCAAACGGACCCGGACGTCTTTCACGGCGGAACAACTTTACAGGTTGGAGATGGAATTCCAGAGGTGCCAATACGTGGTCGGAAGGGAAAGGACGGAGCTGGCCAGACAGCTCAACCTCTCAGAAACTCAGGTACTCCTCGTGAGCAAAGGGAACCCTAGAGGGGAGAATCAAACCACTCGCTCTAACTCACCCCTCCCTTACACACACACACACGGCGTTGCGCTGAGATTCAGCGTGGAGCAAAAGCTCCAGCATTGCAACCGGAGGGCATACTCCTGGGTTCAAATCCCCTCACCTCTCCCCAATTCCCCAGTAATTCAGATAAATTGGGGAACTCTCGTGACAGAGTTATCTCGAGGAGAAATATCGGGGTGGCTCCATGTATAGCTAATATGACCAAGGAAGAGTCCCAGCAAGTTTTACCGAGAAACGCTTTTGTCCAAAAGGTCCCCATAACCAGACTCTAAACCGTATTTCTCCTCCAGAGACCGAGACCTTTACAAAAAGAAAGTGCCCTTTCCAGACAAAGGTCTTTCCCCAATCTGCTTAATTATAATCGTTTACATTTGGTAATGTATAAGAGTACAAACCGCAATCGTTTATAAAAGAACCAAAATGCTTAAATGAGAGTGAACGCCCGCGAGGGGCGCGCATACTCGTCCTTCTGTACCAGCAGAAAAATGAGAGAGAAAGTGAAGCTTCAGAGTAGGGGGCATTTCCGTTTGATCAGATTGGAGAGCGCGTGGAAGCCATTGGCTTCAATGGGTGTTCGGTTGTGGGTTTCACTCTTCAGTATTAGGGCTGCAATAAATCCTAAGAAGAAGCAAATAAATTGCTGAGAAGTAAGGCCCATTGTAGACGAAGGGACTTGCCTCCAAGTAAACCTACTGGGAACATGCTGTAAATCCTTGCTAGGACTCTACATACAAACAGACAAACAAATATTCCAGGGGCGAAAATATCCAAGACGTAGGAACAGGGCGTACCTTCTTACGGGACAATTACCAACGAATAACAGTTTACTGTAGAACTGAGTCTCGCTGAAATAAATGGCTATTTATTTAAGATCTGACTTTTGTGCGCTCGGGGCTCAAGGCTCCTGTCGACTTATACCGACCGTATTAATTTTTCATAAGAGTTTTCTTATACAGAGGTGGTTTTGCTAGTTCCTTCCTCTGTAATATAACCTACAGCACCTCGTATTCGTTGGCGGTCTCCCATCCAAGTACTAATCAGGGCTGACCCTGATTAGCTTCCAAGATCAGACAGGCTCTGGTACCTCTAGGGTATTCAGACTTGAATGCCACGTTAATATCTTGGCATTAGAGAGAGGAGGCTCCCATACAAAACAACAGGCCGAAGTAAGAAACCTTTCAAAATAGGGATGCAAAAATTGAGTGGAATGCAAAAGAGTCTGGAAGAAGGCAGGGCCTGTGGAGATAACCCTCTTGCAGGGCAGAGAAATCTTTTCCATGTTTACTCGTAAACAAGGCCTACAGTGTTTAATGGGGTTTGTTCCCAAGAGGCGGAATAGAAAGTCTTCAGAGTGTTTCCGCCGAGAAAAGGGAACGAGCGCCCGCAGAGTAGTTAGGAGGAGGCGAAGCAGTAGTAGTATCTCTGAGGTGATAGCCTTTAAAGAACCCAAATTACTTCTTTGGGACAACTGCGGAGAAAGCCGAGTTTCAGCTGTCTAATGCCTTGCAGTTCTCATCTAAGGTCCCTGTACTGTCCGAGGCTACGCTGATTTACTCGAAAGAAAAGGCGCTCAGAGACCCTCAGTGCCATGAAACCTGTACAGCCCGCTTAGTCCTCTTTCTAGCAGACTGTTGTGTACTTCGTCCCACGTATTACATCCTCGCCCCCAATCCTCCTTATTCTTCTATTTTAGCTGATTTTATTTTATGTTATCTTCGTTTGCGCAGCCTGCTATTTTACAGATGTCAGGGAAGTTACGCATGAGTTTTACAGTCCAGTCTTAAACATGGTTGACTCAGTCGTAAATTCCATTTAATTTAGTGGGACATACTCTTCAGTAAGAATCTACAGAACTGTAGCCTCACAGTGCAGTTTAAGCAAGGGGATCTTGTAGCACCTTTGAGACTGAGAGAAAATTGTAGCATAAATTTCCGTAGACTGAGTCTACTTCCTCAGAAGCTGGACTCGAATATACACACTCCCGCATCTGAGCAAGTAGGCTAAGTCTACGAAAGCTTATGCTACAATTTTCTCTCTCTCAGTCTCAAAGGTGCTACAAAATGCCCTTGCTTACTGATATTCCAGACTAACACGGATATGTCTTTGAATTCTACCCTTAGCGCAATTTAAGGTAGGCCTGTTGAGAAATAGATCCCATTCTGTGCAATGAGATTGCAACTTTGGGTCTTTTTGGATTGTAACAAACGCATGTCCCTTGTGTAATTTTGCAATGAAGGAAAGTGACGTAGAAGAACGATCTCCCCTTGGCTTTTTTTAAAAAAAAGGAAGGAAGAAAGAGAAAAAGCTATCAAGAGAAATTATAATTGGATGGGTAGATACATAATACATTGGTAAACTAAGGCAACAGAGGCAAACCGATAACAGCAGGTTAATATTTTGCTTCGACGCGCAACGTTTCTTTAAATGCGTTTTGGCGATCCCACAGAAGACCGACAGGGCTACTCCCGTCCTTCCTAATACTCCAACATTTGCGCGAAAATAGCTATAAATGGAAAGGGGGTGTTTGATGGAGAGCCCCTTCTCCCTATGGTGTACAGAGAGAGCCTTGCGTGTCTCGCTCAAGGCGAAAATGCGTTTATTCCCTTCTAGATGGGAAAGAAACTTCGGATGGAAATATTTACTGAAGGGGGGAGTTTTAGGGAAAAATACTTTTAGGTATTGGAGGATATACCTCTATGTGTCTGTATATGTAAAATAATGTAATGTTTAGGGAAACTTGAAAACGACCTTCGTGATGTGGTGGAAAAAAGAGTTTCTCATTTCTAGTTGTATCAGAAAATATCAGCTGTGTTAACGGATTATTGCTCCATTCCAGCTCATCGAATATAGGCTAACGATCTCTTTTGTTTTACATTTACGGATACTGGCCCTGCAGTCATGAGAGCGGGGGGGGGGAGTGCGAGAATGAGGCGAAAAGAGATGTGTGAGCACGTGTCGTTTTTACTGGAAAATCCGATGAGAGCATTCTTGTACGGCCAGGAAAGGAAGAAAGAATTCATGCAAAAAAGACTAAGCGTGTTAAAGAAAGGTTTCTTGTTTCTTGAAAAGATCCTGGATTGTAATGAATCCCTCTGACAGGCTAATTAGCATTTCTGGCTGTCAGATTTAGCCGAGGTAGTATGACAAACGAAAGAGCCTCAGAGGCTGGAGCGTGGCATGTGATATTGATTTGAGTGAAATAATATTTGAAATGGTGGAGAAGAGATCTAAAGTCGCTCGAGGGGAGGAGGGGGATAAGGGAGAGAGGGAGGGCTGGGATTGCAGGTGCCCCTTCATAGGTCTGAAGCCGAAAAGCTGGAAGTAGGACAGGAGAGTTCCTTGGAGAGCATTGGGCGCTAGCTTGCTTTTTGCCACCCACAAGACCCGGAGCGCACAGCCCAACCCGCCGCCCCCTCCCCATTGTAAAAAAAAAAGTGGGGGCTTCAGCAGGCGCGAGAAACCCTTCTTGCTCCCAGACATCAGGCAAATGGAAGAAAAGTGGCACGTTCAGAAGACGTACAAGATAAGCCTTGTGCTCGAGGATCTCAAGAAGGGGGAAAGGGGCTTTGCTTAACGCGGGAAAGGTGGCGGAAGGGCTGGTGCTCAGACCCTTCCAGCAGGATCTCAAGCGTGTAGGATTGTCGCATCCCTGGAGTATCCCGGGGTGCTGCGGGTGAGGCCACTCCTTCACGCAAACTTCTCTGTTCCTGAATAGGTCGTGATGGATGAGTGGTAGAGGGCACGGGAGACTAGGCAGTGTCACATCTCTGTGGAAGCATCACTGTCGGGGGATATTTTAAAAACTTTTAAAAATAAATAAACCCACGGGTTCTTTTTTTAAAAAAAGAGAGAAAGGAAGAGAGAGATCCCTCCCTTCCTCCCTTCCGTCACGGGGACCAGACTGGATCCTTCTTTCCCCATGTATGTTTTCCCTGTGCCCACTTATGCCTCTGATGAAGTAGAGGCCGCTTCTAAGGCAAGCCCAAGGCCCCGCCAGCCGTCTTTCCAGGTGCCCGAGGTGAGCGCGGCGGTATTCTTTCTGCGAGACTCTCCGCTCCACTTGAGCGGCACTTTTGAGGGATCTTAAAGATCGCTTTGGGGATTCGTAGCACGTTCCCAATGACCACACGCATTCGCTGGCCTTTTCACACCCACACACGCTCGCGGGCTCGGCGGTCCACTTGATGGGCCGGCGGGAAAGCTGGCCGCCCTCTCTCTCCCCAGGGTCTCTCCACCGGCGAACCGGGAGACGAGGAGGGAGCCAGGCCGAAAAGTTCCTCCGTGGTGGGCTGCCTCGGCAGGCCTTTTCCTCCTCTCGCCTTGACGTTGTGCCTCTGCTTTTTTCCCCTCCCTCCCTCTCTCTCTCCTTCCCCGCCCGGTCCCCCCTCCTCCTCCCAGGTCAAAGTCTGGTTCCAGAACCGCCGCACCAAGCAGAAGAAAGACCAAGGCAAAGACTCGGAGCTGAAGTCGGTGGTGTCGGAAACGGCGGCCACTTGCAGCGTCCTGAGGCTGCTGGAGCAAGGCCGCCTGCTCTCCCCGCCGGGCTTGCCGGGCCTCCTGCCGCCCTGCGCCACCACCGCCTTGGGCTCGGCCCTGCGGGCTCCCAGCCTCGGCACCGGCACCGGCAGCTCGGCAGCGTCGGGCGGCTGCTCCCCGCACCAGCCCGCTGTCAGCACCAGCGCTGCCGCCGCCGCCGCCGCCGCCCCGGCCCACCCGTCTCCTGGCGGGGCCCACCACAACCTCTTCAGCCTGCCCGTGCCCACCCTGCTGGGCTCGGTGGCCAGCCGCCTCTCGTCCGCCCCTTTAGCCATGGCCGGCTCGCTGGCCGGGAACTTGCAGGAACTCTCCGCCCGCTACCTGAGCTCGTCCGCCTTCGAGCCCTACTCCCGGACCGCCAATAAAGAAGGCGCGGAGAAAAAGGCGCTGGACTGACTGGCCGCAACACGCTCTCGGTGTCTAGCTATTTATATAGTAATCTATTTGTGGCGATTATTTATGGAATATCCACCAGTTAGGTGTCCCCCGTCAACGCCTCGGCCTCTCGGCCATGGTCACAGCCCCACACTTCTGCCCCACACGCCCGTCGCCTCCTCTTCCTCCGCCCCACCACAACAGGGCCTCCCGGACTTCTCTCTTTTTCTCTCCCTTCCTGCCGCCCTCCTTCCCGGTCCGGTCCGGTCCGAACTCGAGCGGCCTCTCTGACTGGACTGGAGGCGTCCCATCAGTGAAATGATGCCAAACACTGGCAGTAACCAGACGGCGGGGACCAGACCAACCTCCCAGGCGCTGCTCAGGGCTGTCTGGGCCGAAACACCCTGCTCGGCTGACGTCCCAAGTTCATGATCCTTTTAGAAATGGAGACATGGGTGGGGAGGGGGGAGGATGAAGGGGGGAAAGTGGATTCTGGTGGAGAAGGAGCCACAGGAGAAAAGGAGGAGGGGGGGTGTTGGCTTGGTTTTGTTAAAAAGGGCGCGCGTTTTCTTATTTTTACCTCAAGTTGACTCACTGAGCTGCGGTTCCTGAAGAGGGGTTCTTCCTATTTAAATTTTTGGTTTAGGCGGGAAAGTTTGGTTGGCTGGCGCCTACACGGATGAGGGAGGCTGGCCGTGTGTACACAAACGGACCCCACGCTGGCTGCCAGCCTGTGAAGTGTAAGAGCCCGAAGAAAAACACCCCTTGTGTTTGAAAAGGTGTCTTGAAAAGGAGGGAGCGTCCCTCTTGGAACCCTGAGGCACAAAAGCCCGCCAAAGGGTGACTTGGGGTTGATGAGATCCCATCCTGAAGAGTCACAGCACTGTGCCCCGTTCCTGACACCCCCTCTTCCTCACGCCCAGTTCGAAGGACACGAAGCCCCCCGAAATATGAAGAGAGAGGCCCCTAAAACCACAATCTGCCTTCAGTGGGGTGAGCCCCTAGCAAGGGTACGCGGCCCTCCAGCCTCATTTCCAGTTACTTGTCTGTGGAGGGGCTACCTTTCCCTCACACGCAGCTCAACTGAGGAAAAACTTATTCCGAGCTAGCAGTATTTATTAAGGGGACATCGTTGGAAACTTTATACCAAACCTTTCATGGTGCCCCCTTTCGTCGCCGCCCAGCCCCCCAAACCCTTAGCGAGGCTTGTCGTCTACAGTACATTTGAGTTTGGATCCTAACCTTTATTCCCTCACACAGCCCAGAAGAAAGATGAATGGAAACAAGCTTTTCTTAACCTTGGAAAGGACCATCAATTTATTAACTGGCCTCTGGTGGCTCCAAGTTCAGTGGGACAGAGATCCGCTCCAAGTTTTGTGGGTTTTTTTAAGCAGAAAGGGGAGGGCTCGACTATAGCCTCTTTCCCGCCTGAATCCAAATCTAATCTTTTGACAGGCCAAATAAAATAAAATAAAGCCCCACAAGGCAGATGGTGATGTGTGGAGAATGGTGAGCGCGAGAAATAATGCTGGAAACGTTTTGGCGTCTGTATCTCTTCAACTCGCCTGAGGCGCCAACATTGCCAGTTTATCTTTTTCCATATAAACTGGACCTAAACTGGGGTGGGGGATCGACTTTTCTCCTCCTTCTGATTACCTTTTCCCTCCTAAAAGGCTTATTCTCTTAAAATTAAAACCAATCCAAAATACAAAGAACGTATTGTAAGATTTGATTTTATACTGAGAAAGAAACAAAAACGCTCTTCTGAAACTATCGTTATTTCTAAACTCTTCCCCCTGAACAAAGGTGTGTGTTTTCCTTGATCATTATCTTTCTTTCTTTGTCTTTTTTTTACATTAAATTCCAGAATTTAAAAATTGTTAGGAAACAAAGCAAAGAAGAAGAAGAGGAAAAACAAAACACCGTCTTTTTGAGCTAGTTCGGTTTTCAATGATTCCCCCCCAACACACACAGACACAAATATTTTGGTACACTGTGTTTACAGACTGTATAACATATGTGCCACCAAACTTTTTAACCAAAAAAGGCAAAAAAGTGGAATGGTTGATGTAGTGGATAGAATTAATTCTAGAACCAGAAGAGCGAGAGAGCGTGCGAGAGCGCAGAACCGAAAGCGTCATAGTAATTTTATTGTAAATTATTTACGTCTGAAGTTTCTAGGCAACTAGTGATGGAAATAATGAATGAACCTGTGGGTGAAGGTGAGACGCCCCCCCCCTTCTACTAACTCTTGTTCTGAATTTTTGGCTGTTTTGTATTTATGTGGTGAGAGTGAAATATATTATATCTATACGATGACAGAGTTAGGTATTCTTTTCGTCTTCTGTTTAGAACTCTAGAATATTATCTGCTCGTGTGTTAAAGGGAAAAGGTAACGACTCCCAACTCGTTAGAGTTATCCTATCAGCTATTTCTGTTGAGTGTCACTAACGCGTCAAATGATCATTTCGGATCTTCCATAGTTAAAGAACTGAATATGTACATGGAAATGGGAGGGGATTGTTTTCTCTCTGTTGTTGTTGCTTTTACCTCATTCTCAGTATTGCACCGCCTTAAAACTTGTAGCCATGCCTCATCCACATTAACATTTCATGTTCATGATAACGTTTTATTCTAGCCGATTTTATCCCCCCCCCTCCCGCTTCACCACTGGATGGTTTCAAAATCTGTTTTCAACTAGTGCATATTTACAAAGGAGAAAGGCATCCTACGAGGATATTATGGGAAAGAAAGGGGGATTCTTTCAGAAGAAATCTCCAGTATGGGTCTGTCTGATCCTGATATTCTTTGAGAGCATCGCGTCAATCCGAGTCTTTTGGCAGTCCTTCGCTTGCCACAGACCAGATTAAGAAACCATAATGACAGGGTGTGTAGGAAGGTGTAAACAATGTTCAATTTCGGTGCGGCTTTCCTTAAGGACTCTGAGGAAAATTGACTGGCGCTTACTTCACAAATCTCGATCATCCTCAACAGCTCCATTCTACCACCCCTACCTTGGCAGTGGAAAGAGAACCGTTCGAGTCTTCTGTTAATGAATAGAAGAAAATTCCCAGTTTAACCCCATACAGGGGTAGAGGCATTTTACTGGCATCAGCTTTCTTTCCGTCTTTCCACAAGACTTACAGCAGAAAACATGATTTAACATTTCAGTAAGAGCAGGGCTCATAAACTTATTTCAATTTGGAGTTATCAAAAGATTTTAGGATTAAGTAAGTAACTAGGAGAAAAATAATGTAAACTGAAGATAGCCAGTTTCTTATGAAATAATCAATCTCTCTCATTTTTTTTAAGCCCCAGCTTCTCAGTCCCTTCAAATGGCTTTTAAAGGTATAAACTTTTGTCTAAAAATCAAACAGAAAGAGTGTGGAAGCCTGCAGTTCTAGACAGAGTAACATCAGATTAAAGTTCATTGAACTCAGCGGGACTTTCTGAACAAAGGTCTATAGGACTGAAGATTATTTGTGGGTTCAGTATTTTACAGTAAGCAAGTTTATTGCCGTAGGTTAGAAAAATGGAATTTGGTTTAGGTGAGGAGGAGAGTTTAATGTCCATGAAAGGTGGAGCATGAGATAGATTTTTACCCCTTTTGGGATCCTAAGAATCTTTTAGTGAAAATGTTTCTTACTGGAATCAATTACTTCCAACCAGGTATTTCTAGTATACTGAAGTGAGAGAGTTCAAGGGTAGTGTATGTCAAAACTTTAGGGGGCAGAACCCTGCAGGCAAACCCCCAATTTGCTTACCACCACCTCTATTTTCTTATGAAATTATGAGATTGGGCAAAATGGCTGGGACTGATGATTAAGAAGAACACTTTTATTTCTTCTTGCCATCTCAAGAAAAAAAATTAAGTTGCGAACACAGAGAGAGATATATGAAGAGATGAACCCTACACTGACACTTTTTCAATTAACACACTGCTTCTTCACACCTCCCCCAACAACACTCCTCTGTATTGCCAGGCTGATTCCCATCACATGGCTAATGTGTAAAAATGCCAATCACACTGGCTGGCTGTATGGTGTGATTACTTTTAACATCATTGTCAAGGGCCCTGTAAGGCTGGGCTAACTACATCATCTTGGTGATCTTGGGATTGGTGCTTTATCCATGCAGTCTGGGAATTCAACCATGGCAGATCCCTGGCCAAAGAAATGTCATCCTTATTCAGATGTGATGTGTGAGTTGAGGCTGCAGTGTGTGAGTCCATATTGGAAACAGATTGGGTAGAATAGTCAATATTCCAGGAGAAAACTTGCTATGCTTCCCTCCCAAAAGCGCAACCCCAAAGTTCAGAGTCACTTTACATAGTATTTTCCTGCATGAAGATGACTTCCACATAAGAAAAGTCATGTGGCCAACTCATTTTGTTCCATGAGCAGGCACAAATTGGACAGCTGAAAACACTCCATATTAAATATATTATATTAAGCATGTTCTACTCAAAATAACCAACATGTAGAGCAAATATAGTAGGTCACCCTCAAAGGGCTAGTCATTATATGATGTCATATACCTCAGTCTGGCCTTCCTTTAAGGCAACCTTAGGTGACTTTTTAAGTTAACAGTTTGTCAGAAGCAGGCAGAATAACCATAATGGCTACAAGAAACAAGATGATGACATTTTCCCAGACCTGACTTGGTGCATGTACTGATGCGTACACTTCTGATCTTAGCAAGAGAGCAGGGAAAATGCCCAAAGGGCCAAAAGACCTCGTTGACAGGGAATCAATCCGGCTTTTGAGGAAGGCTTATGAGGTTGTTTCCAGTGCCTGTAAGACAAAAATGGGAAACTTCTATCAATCCAAAGACCAAATTGAATTTCAGAGATATTTTCCATGGGAGGAAATATATTCTAGTGGTAGGTTAGGCCAAAGGCAAAAAGATCAGGTCAAAAATGTATTTTATCTTAAAATTCTTACTGCCCATAACGAAGCCTTAGGAGAGGTTTTTCAACTTCAAAATGGTGGGAGTATCCAAAACTATAAAACAGTAGTGTCATGAGGAAGGAAATGATGTTATCTGGAAAATCTCAGAGCACTGGATTAATTTTATTATTTATTTATTTATTTATACCCTGCTCTTCAGCCACAAGGCTATTAGAGCGGCTTACAGATTGTTTTAAGCAATAGCAATTTACACATTAAGCAGTTTCCAATGTGTGTTAGCTAATTGCCCCCACATTCATGACTAGGTCATTTTACTGACCTACGAAAGGATGGAAGGCCGAGTGAACCTTGGAGCCCTCTGGAATCAAACTTGCAATGTGGTGACTTGCAGTACTGGCATTTAACCCTAGGGCCTGAGGTTCCCACCCTTGGTCAATGGTGATTGACTGAGTATTATTGGACTGTCAGAGTACAGGGTAGGTACAGAAGTTTCAGACTTGGCTACTGTTGTTTGTTTAAATGTTAGGGTTTTTCTATTTTTAGGTATTTATATCCCGCTCTTCAGCCACAACTGCTCTCAGAGCGGCTTACAAATTGTTAAGCAATAGCATCTGCACATCTATACTGCTTTTATAGCACGCTAGGCACTCTCCAAGCAGTTTCCAATGTCTGTTAGCTAATAGCCCCCACAAGCCAGGTACTAATTTTACTGACCTATGAAAGGATGGAAGGCTGAGTGAACCATGGAGCCCTTGGATCAAACTTGCAGTACTGCCATTTAACCACTGTGCCACCAGGACTCCTTGGTGTTAGATAGGCTGAACTAATGCATCTAACAAAGGTTGTGTTGGCAGTGCTCATACCACACTATGCCTTGTAGTCCAAATAACAAATCCATAAGTAGGATTTATTTATTTAAAATGTTAATATGCTCTGCTTCAGTTCAAAATTTTTAATATAGTTCACAAAGGTATGTGAAAAGGGCAATAATAAATATGAGCAGTAAGCAATAAAACAGTAATTGGCACCTGCATCAAATATTAAAAGCAGCCAGCAAACATAAAACATCAGTGTTTTGAAAGCACCTAAAAGACATGTGCTAGAAATGCATTCCTAGGAAGACAATCTCAGGAACAGGATGCTGTCACAGAAAACGTCATCTCCATAGTTGTGGTCGACATCACCAGGAGTGGATCTCTGTTTGATTTTAATGCCTGGGCATATTTATCTGAGAGAAGGTGGTACTCAAGGCCCAGGCTCTATATAGCTTTAAAAGTAAGCACAAGTGCTTTGAATTATGTTTGGACATTCACTGGCTAGAAGCCAGTGAAACTCTTTAGGTTTTGGTGAAATGTGTTCACTTTAACACGGTGTGCAATTATAACAGCCTGATACCACTTTGACTGCCACGGCTTCATCCTATGAAGTCCTAGGATTTGTAGCTTAGTGAGATACTTAGAACTCCATGCTAGACCATCCTAGTACTGTAGTTCTATGTAATGAACAAAGAAGAGAGCAGTCAGTGTATGATTCTATGTACAGTACAACCCACAAATGGGATATGTTCCTAGACTTACTGTTGAAATGCAAAACTGCGGATAATACAGAATCCTATTGAAATGAACTACTTCTGCCCGAAGCATACCCTAGAGTTGCACTGGAGGACCTAGGGATTCCTAGAGAGAACACCTGTTCAGGCATTTTCTTTGTCCTCCAGTGCAACTCTATGGTCAACTTCTGGCAGAAGCATACCATAGATTCGTGCTGGAGGACCTAGAAAATGCCTAGAGAGAACATATTTTTTGAGATGCAGGTAGCTGAAACCATGGGCACTGGGCCTGCAGAAATGGGCCAAAGTACAGATTCCAAGACTCAACAGATGGAGCCTGTAGCAATTAAAGTAATATGAAAGTGCTATAATTGTGCATCATGACTACACCACCCTGGTCTCAGTAGTCCAGCTGCTGTATTCTGAAGTAACTGTACAAGCAATTTTACAAGCAATTTTGAAAAGCAGAGCCACATAAAACATACAATATTAGGCAAAATTCCCATGATGCCCACACATATTTAAAGCACACATGAGGAGATTATGGGGTTGTGCTGGCTAGCTCTACCCCATTCTAATTATGTTCATGCAGATTATTTCAATGCTGGCACCATATGGCCATAGTTATCCACAATGTGGTTTCCTAGAGACAGCATTTGAAAAGTTACTTTTTTTACTACCCTGGCCCTACTGGGTAGAGTATTCTCGGAGCTGTAATCCAGAAAAGTAACGTTTCAAACTCTCTGGAAAGATGACTGAGGCCCTATGGCCTCAGCATAGAAATCCTATGGCCCAATTGAGACAGTTATCCTTAAGATGGTTTATATTGGCATATTCCTAAAATCACCAGCAACAAAGTCAGAAGTACAATAGTAGTTTTGTGGCCGGGGAGGGGAATGACACCCTCAATGAAAGCTAAGGCAGCTATATAATCATCCATCATCCAGAACAGCCTCCAACATAGCCATGCATAGAGGGCACAAATCATGTAACAATGACATAAACAGAGGGATGATATCATGCAACCCATTCCATCCTCTAAACACTTTGAGGCTCAGAGGCTCAAGAATATCTCAAGGAGGACCTGACTTTGGGGAGAACCATTGGGACTACCTTACATATCTTTCATACCTGAGGACAAAGTCCACCAGTCCACCACTCTCTTGGACCTTGGCCACATAAAATCATGAGTGGGCCCTTTCAGGGCCACAGCTAGCATCCAGCAGGGGTGGCGTCTCTGAAAGTTCAACATTTGCCAGCCTTCTTTAAGAGGTCAGTTGCCCACAACCCATTTCTGGGTCAACAGTCTTTAAGAGGAACACACAGCAGTGTGCAGTCCAGGGTCCGGACACTTCTTCATCTTGCTATAACCCTGTCTTCCTGGTGTATGTATGTATATGTGCCTTCAAGTCAACTGTCTGTCAACTTATGGCAACCCCATGAATTTCATAGGGTTTTATTAGGCAAGGAATACTCAGAGGTGTTTTTCTTTCTTTCTTCATTTCCTTTCTCTAAAGCCTACAGCATCTGGTATTTGTTGGCGATCTCCCATCCAAGTAATAACCAGGGCTAACCCTGCTAAGCTTCAAAAAACCCAGATGGGATCCAGTGCCTTTAGGGATCTGACTGCTTTGCCAGAGTTGACCCAACCTTTTCTGCCTGGATACAGAAACACATATGAATTCTTGTGGTATAGACTCCATCTCCTAAGCTCTAGCCTAGCCACATACAAAAACAAGCTGTCAGGAGCAGTTCGCAGCACTTTTCTTCTCTCATAACCCAGTAGCTAGGAAACTTGGAAGTCATACCTTCCCATAAGAAGGATTCCACTCTGATAATGCTTCCATGCAATTAATGTTCTCAGTATTCAACAGAATAGGTGTGTCTTGGTGCCTGTGTAATAGTAACAGATGTTTTGAAAGAGAGAGGGATGGGTTAAGAAAAGCAGGCACCATGATTATGGTACACATTCATGGTAATCTAGCAAGAATAGTATGGTGCAGTGGCTAGAATGTTGGCATGGGGCTTGAGTGATTCAGGTTTCATTCTCCAGTGAACCATGTAAGTAACTAGTTGGCCAATTACTCTATCTCAGCCTGGCTTACCCCATGGAGGAGTTGTGAGAAGAAAGTGGGGATGAGGTAAGTCACACACACTAGTATAATAAATAAATTATAAATACATGGAGGATATGGGTCTTCCTGTCACTCCCATTGTAGCAGTTTCTAGAAGGAGAAACTTGTCTTTGAGGTTTCTAAACCACCTATAGTATATTCTATTGAAAAACCCAGTCTTTCACTAGAGAGGGCAACATCCTGAATCTCAGTATACAGTCTCAGGAGCAGATAGAAAAAGAAGGAATCTTCTGTGGATTCACAAGAGTCTCCTTCCAGAATGCATGGGCTCCTGAACTCCCAGGATATAACTGTGACTCAGATGAAAACATATACCAAAGGTCCATGTTTCAGACTCTTGGGTGTGGGATTGGGAACCCCTCTCTAACTGAGACAGTACAATGCTATATAGCTCATCAGAGTGACTTTACCCTGGTAACTGTCTGCATTACATAACTACCCCACCCACCCAAAGGCTATTAGTTTGTCCAAGTATTCCATTCTCTTTAACCATGCCTCCTACAAAATCAATTTGTCAAATGGCATATTGGCATAGTGTTTCTCCAACATCCATTATTACCATTGTTCAGTTAGCAAGACCTGCCCTGGACAATGAATCCTTTTTGCTCCCCTTATTGTTCTCCTTTCTAGAACTTTTGAATTTCATCTTCTAGCACTCTCTGAAGATCTCTGCAGGGCCAACACATCCATGGAACAGATTCCACCCAAAAGCTGCTTTACATCTGTTTCTGCACTGCTGCAGTAAACTCTTTCTGTATATCTGATCACCATATGGATGAGCTGATGTTCTCCACTCCATCATAGACATTTTTATTCTGAGGCCTATTTTAGTACGAAGACAATAATTTGATTTACAGTGACGAATGGTTCACTGTAGGAGCCACAATATGGAATTATTTAAAGCAGGGCCTACATGGCAGCTATTTATAGGCCCAGAAGCTTTATTCAGAGCAATATTTAACTTTAATATCTGAATGAAATGCTTTACTTGCTAGTAATGCGACCCACCATGGCACTACCTTTCTGTGTTGGTGGGATTGCATGTTCCTGGTAGGCAAGAGGCTATGCTGACAGCAGCAGTGCTCCATGTCAGACAGGCTTCGGCTGAGAAGCTAAGCTAAATGTGCTGAACAGCTACTGGGCAGCAACAGTAGTGGGGAGGAGGGATGATGCTCTCAGAGACAACAACAGTGACAACATAGCTAACACTTGTTGGTACTGCACAGAAGGAGGCATGATGAACCCCTTTTGAATGTTTTTACCATGAAAACCCTATGATGAGACAACCAAAATGGGGGGGGGGAGATGGCGTCAGAAGATGTTGGAAGGCACTCAACAAGCTACTAGGCTACGGTATAACAGATGACAACTATGAGTAGTGCTGCAGCTAATGATGCAACTGTACTCCAGCTGAGAAGACATTCATTCAGCTGTTGATGCACTCAAAGGCAAAAGAAAAGTTCAAAGTTGCAGACAACACATATTATTTTTTATTTAAAGTATTTCTGTGATGAACAAATAAAAACTAACTAAAACAAATACAAAAATATAAACATTTTAAAAACATATTAAAATACTCTTTAAAAACTCATAAAAGCAGTCTCAAAACAATCCTAGAATCCAATTCTGAAACAGTTAAAATAGCAATTTCAAAGACTTAATGCCATTCAGAATAGCACTGTTTTGGCTGCCTA
Organism: Gambelia wislizenii; assembly: GCA_030847615.1. NCBI lineage: Eukaryota > Metazoa > Chordata > Lepidosauria > Squamata > Crotaphytidae > Gambelia > Gambelia wislizenii. The sequence continues at coordinate 92,768,770 of JAUMIR010000003.1, read as the reverse complement.
CCAGGAGCTTAATAGAGATGGGACCATCCTGACTTACTTGTGTAGGGAGTTCCACAGTTGAAGTGCTGCTACAGTAATACCCCTGTTACCATGTACCCAGTAACCAGATGTTGTTGGTATGATGTGGCAGAAAGGAGTATTGTTTTCTCTCTCATACCCTCATCCTACTATAAACACCTTCTATGAGTAGAGCTCCACTTCAGGAGGGAGCTTCTATCTGATGCTGAAGAATGTACCCTTCCTGTCATATCAGAGTCTACTACAATTTCTTTTTCTTCTGCCTCTGTAATTGGAGTATAAATTTGGATTGTTATATATTGATGGGTTTTCCCTTGTTGACATGATTTGGTCAGACTTTGCATTATATCCTTTGATGTACTCCATTATCTAATGTACGTTTGCAATATGATCCCTAGTGCCTCTTCCTTTCCTAAACTCAACTTGCATAACTGCCATTTCTGGCTCCATTTATGGTAAAAGTCTTTGTTCCAGGTTCTGGTACTCTCTGCCCAGAGAAGTCAGATTAGCACCCTCCCTGTCTTCCTTCTGGAGCCAATTAAAAACTTCCTTGTTTCAGCAGGCCTTTGCTGATCTTTGCAAATAGGTGTGCTGGTGTATATGTGTGTGTTGTGTATGTGTATTGTATGTACGTGTGTATATATATGTGTGTGTGTGTGTTTAATTTTTTTAGCTGTTTTTAACTTTTTGTTGTTTAATTCCGTTTTAACTTTTGTATTTTGCTAATTTTAACAATGACCTTTTTATTGCACACTACTTTGAGTCCAAAACTGGGAAGATAAGCAGGATAGAAATAAAGATAATAGTAATAATAATAGTAATAATTTGTTGTAGAATTTTGACATCACTTTGTTTGCATGGGAGATCAATGCAGTCATCCTGTGGTTACTGCAATCCCTGGTGTCCCATTTCTTGGGGATTCAAATGTATATTGAGTGTTTCCAATCTGTGGGCCATTGTTTTGTTTCTCATATTCGTTGACAAATTTTAGTTAGAATTAGAGCAGATTCTGTTTCTGTAGCTTGAAGCAGGTCTATTGGTATGCCATCTGTTCCTCGTGATTTATTTCTCCCAAGTGCCCTGAGTGCTGCTTCCATTTCACTTTTTAAAATTGTAGGTTCATGTTCAAATGGTTCTTCCTTGAATGAATCTGTCATCTTTTCATTGCTTTTATATAGTTCTTCAGTGTATTATTTCCATCATCCTTTTATTTCTGTTTGGTCAGGTAATCTGTTCCCCTGCTGGTCATACAGCATCCCCACTCTTCGTTTAAATTTCCCTTTGATTTCTCAGATCTTGTGGAAGAGATCTCTTATTCTTCCTTTCTTGTTGTCATCTTCTATTTGTCTGCATTGGTTATTATTGTAGTCTCTTTGTCCCTGCACACAAGCTATTGAATAATAGCATTCAGAGTTTTAGTCTTATTTTTATCCCCTTTTACTTTTGCTTCTCAACTGTTCTTAACTGCTTGAAGAGTTTTATCTGTCATCCATTGAGGCTTCTCTTTCTTTTTGGCTGCAGATAGTGTCTTTTTGCATTCCTTCCTGACAATGTCCTTGGCTTCTGTCCACAGTCCTTCTGACTCTCAGTCAATTAAGCTTAATAGTGCAAATCTATTTTTGACATTATCTTTAATGTAATGCAGGGCTGCTGATGTTAGGGTGCTGTGGAGGTCTCTCATTCATAGGGTCACCATAAGTTGAAGTCAATTTGATGGCAGTTAACAACAACACTGAAGTCATAGGACAGGAATGGGAATCATGTGACCTTCCAGAAATTATTGGAGTGCAACTCCCAGCATTCCTCATCATTGGGTATACTGGCTAAGGCTGTTGGGAGTTGCAGTCCAGCATCTGGAGGGCCAAATTTGTAGGGCCACATGAGTCTCACTCTTCTTTTAGGGCAACATCCTAAACCCCAATGTCAGTAGCAAGCAGAAAAGGGTTGGGTCCAGAATCCAGCAAGCCCACCTGGACTCACAGAAGTAAACCTTTTCACTCTTCCCTTCCCTTCTAGTTCCCCCCTCCCTTCCTGAAAAATACTAAAGAACCTGGACAACCAGGGTAAACTGTATAATGCAGCAGAAAGGAGTATTGCTTTCTCTCTATCCCACCCCCTACAAACACCATCTATGTGTAGGCCTCTTCACAAGGCAGCTCTGTCTAATGATGAGGAATGAACCCTTCCTGTCATATCAGAGTCTGCTCCATTCCAAACAGTTCCCTGACCTTCTATGTAGCATGGTGGGAAGGCTACATGTAAGTCTGCTCCCACTCTCACAGTTTTATGTAGCTAAATCTACATTCTCTGTATAATCTTTAAATCCTTGCCTTACATCCTCACAAAGTTGAGAGCTTGCTTTTTATAAGAGTGAATGAGGGGATTATGTTTTGACAAGTTAGACTTTATTTATCCAACCCCCACATTTTACTTACACAGATCGAACAGATAAACTCATGTTGATTAAAGACTTGATGAAAATACATTTATGAAAGTTTCTCTTTGTGTAACCAGTATGCACTCTTCTTCAGGGTTAATATCACCTTCTAATAGTTTCATGTGGATGGCACGGGGAGGGGAGGGACAATTCAATACAGAAATAATAATAATAACAATAAGCTCTCTGTTATATTTATTTACAAGCAAAATAACAAAAACCCACAGATAAGTTACTCATGCACATCTACCAGTGTAGATTACATCCCCTAGTGGTTGCAGAATTATGCCAAAAAGTCAGAAATGTTCTTACATGCAGCATCCCTTTGTTAGTAGGAAATAAAGAATAGTTAACTTTGGGGTTAGGTTCCTCAGTGTATATACACACACACACACACACACACACACACACACACGATGGGAGGGGGAAGATTAAGGGAGGAAGAGAAGGAGGGAGGGGTGGGTGCATATTTTCTCCTGCATATTTTATTCCTTTTAACCATTCTCCTGCATATTTTATTCCTTTTAACCATCAATATTCCAATACCATGCTAAACTTTATTCTGTACTTCCATGTCCCAATTTCCCCCTCAAATAGATTATAAACTGTATGGAGAGAGGCATGCCATTTCTGTATTTAATACATTACATTTAGTTCACTATTAGAGCATAGGAAGAATCATGCGGAATAAGACCACAGTTCAAAATTCTCTTTACATGTTGGACAACCAGTTCTCCATAGCAATCCCATAACCCACCACTTCATGCTCCCTAGCAAATGATACAAAGAAGCATTCTGACTCAAGTCAGATGGGGAAATATATCTCTTAGGCCTAGTAGCCATTGGTAATCCCATTCTCCATTAATTGGTCCAATCTCCTTTTCAAGCCATTGGAACTTGAAAGCATTGCTACATCTTCAGGTAGTGAAACCCACAGTTTAGCTAGGCACCATCGATGAAATACAAATACGAACCATGAAAAACAGCAGCAGTAATGAGCTTTCTAAATGCTTGGTCCTAAAGTAATGCCATTTGACATAATTAGCTTTTTCCTTTTACAGACATTTTGCATTTTATCAGAAATGCAATATCTATATAGGGAAAATATGCAGTAGAAATCTATCCATTCTTATAGGCCATTTTATTCAAAGAAAAATGCAGTATTCCAAATACAATACACTATGCACTAAAGAGTAATAACAGCAGTTGTTCCCTTCAGCTCTTCCTGAATACACACTCTCCATGGAACCAGAATAATTCAAAAGGATTTCCATAAACTAATTTGTTTTAATGGCTACATCTGCAGTAGAAGCTTACAGAACATTCAAGCCCTCATAAGTAAAGTTCTGCCTACCACTTGATCAGATGGGGTTTGAACCATTAATTCCCTTCCTACATCCACTCTGAGTTCATCTTTGAGGTGTCATAGTCACAGTACAATTATATATGCCTGTTTACTCAGAAGGAAATCCCACATTGGGGCTTACTCCCTAGTAAATGTGTTTAGGAATACAACCTCAGGATCTCAACAGGTTCCAGTAGGAGCCTCTGCAGCCTGGATGAGGCCTATGGGCTAGAGATTCCTCTCCCCAATTTATTTTTTAACCATTATGTTGCTTTCCTTCCACCATTTCTCTGGAACTTTTGTTATTATGACATTATTTCATAAACACAACCATTATCATAATTCATAGAAAACTATCACTCCATATATATTACTGCACATTACATGTTTGACATAAAAAGTTGCTAATATTTTACACTTCATTCCAGCTCTCATTAACTTAGAGCCCTACAAATACAGTATGTTGGACTATAGCTCCCATCATCCCAAGCCAATATTAGCTATACTGGCTTGGGATGAACGGAGTTGGGGTCCAACACAGATGGAGGATGCCACCTTGAGGAAAGCTGCTTTATACAAACACCTCAGAACCCAAAGAGAGATAGGATAGGGAGAACTGAAATTATCTATTTTAAAATTAATTCATGTTTTGAATTCAAATTCATCAAAGAAAGAATTTGATCTTAAGTCTCTTGACCTCTGCTTCTGTGATTTTGTAAACTGACGACGTCAACAAGCATTACACACACACACACACACACACTAAAAGGTATGCACTAGTTTGGAAGAAACTGCTCAATTCCATCAGTATCAGGGAAGGGGACAGACACTTACCACTCATGAAAATATTTTTGTGAAGTATTATAAATGCATCTTGATGGATCTTGGAAAGGAAGTTACACAGACTGCTTTGAGTGATGAAGTTGCCAAGCTTGATTCTCATCTGGACATTCCTTGGTCCCTTATAAAATTATTCTCTGGCTTGGTCTTTATTTACCAAAACGTTGCATCTGTGACTTTGTCTGTGAATGGAAGCATGCTGTTCAAGATTCTTGCCAACCAGCTAAGAGCTCCTCCAGCACGCCTTCCTGTCCAGTGACATCTGGTGACTTCCATGTCAGAGGCGGAGAATCCATTCTGCATGTTTTCATTAAGACTATCCAAGGTGCTGAACCCATTTGAGGGAAAGGGTTCAACACCCTAGATATCTCTTTCAAAGTTGAGACTAAAACCTGGAGCGGATTCATCACTCCACTGACATGGGCAAACTACAACCACCACTGATTCTACCACTGTGTGTGTGTAGGCCTTCATGTTCCTTGTCAACTTATGGTGACCCCATGAATTTCATAGGGTCTTCTTAGGCACCTACTTAATACCTACTTTTTGTTTTTCTGTTGCAACCTGACACTCAACATTGTATGACTACTGAATATGTCAGCTTCCATTGGCTGTTGTTGTAACTGGTTCCTTCTCCATCCTAGTTTTTAAAAAAATATTTTTGCTTGTACTTTGACAAATCTGTGTTCCCCTAAGAATTCTCTTGTTTCTCTGTGTCTAAACTTCCACTCACATTCACCAACCTCAGGTTTGCTAGTAGGTGGATGCTGCTGCTTTCCCCCTGCCTCAGGATTCTAGGATTCCTCTCTTGGTTGCTACGCTGCTAATACTTTCCAATCAATTCTCAGGATAATTAGCAGATGTAAAATTTCCAGAAAAATATAGAAATACTTTATAGCACCCTTTATAGCTCTAAAGGTAGATTTTAACAGCTCTAAGTCATTTTGTTACTTTATGAATAGGAGATACATATCCAGACTTACCGTGGATACTAGAAATGCAGATAATAGCAAATCTTATTAAAATGAATGACTTGCATCCCAAGCATACAATAGAGCTGTGCTGGAGTACCTAGCAATTCCTAGAGAGAACACTTTTCTAGGCATCTTCTAAGTCCTCCAACACAACTCTGTGGTCAGCTTCCAGCAGAAGCATAGACAGAATTACACTGAAGGACCTAGAAGATGCCTAGAGAGGGCTTTTTTTTTTTCCAGATGCAAGTAAGTGAAACTGTGGATATGGGTCTATGGAAACAGGAGTTGGACTGTACATTTAATTTGGGTTGCTCATATTTTCTAAAAGTACAATTAATTCAGACAATAATTACAGTTTTTAAAATCTGATTTTACTTTTCAGTGTTTCTAAGCATTTGTTTTCAGAAAAAGCGTCAAGATCAAAAAGGGTGTTGGAGAATTAGAGACTAACTGAATACTAATTTTGATACGTGAAGCACCATTTAATTAATCTCATTTTCTGAGCTATTTCTATCTGCTTTTTCTCATCCTTCATTTTTTATAATCTCCATGAACATCTAAATTCTGAAAGTTTGCCCCGATTTACACGTTTCTCTACTTTTTTCACATGTCAATTTATTTCTTAATTTGGTGTATTTTCAAACATTGTGCATTTATTTCATATGCTGTAGAAGATGAAAGAATGGGAAGCAGATGGGAAGCATGAGGGAAGTCCAAAATTGTGTTATAAAAGGCCTTGCCACTATTGTAGAAGAGGGATATACTTGGCAGAATCCCAAGATGCATTCTTGTACCAACAGTGTAACAGTGTTCTTTATTCTGCACCATTTGAAAGTCCATTTCTCACATTAAGTACTAAGTGTACTGTACTCAGAAATCATTATTACAAGTAAAGAGACTAAAAGATCTTTAATGGGGAAAATTCAGAATTTTCACATAAAGAACTGATTTCAATTTTGATCAGAGTTGCTAGAGCAGAAATAGAAAGATGTTGGGAAACCACAGGATTCTTTTTCAAATGCTGTTGAGATAGGCTCTAATGGATTGCTCTCAAAGACAAATTGACAACAAAAGCTGAACTGGCAAAGGGAGAAATAGCAAAACACTACTTTGCAGAAATATGATATCCATTTTACCTCACATTTCAAATATAGCATCAGACCAAGCCCCATCATTGAAACATATAGCATTTTGGTTTAATTATCTTATAAAGTCAGAAGAATATTGAAAGTAAGGACTTGTTTAAATGAAACAGTAGTCATGTAAACCTTTGGTACTGTTGGATAATATTTCATTAATAAAACAAATTAAGAAATACAGAGTAATATGGGAACAACTTGTCTTAAACATTTTGTCTTGTCATTCTAAAATAATGTGCCGCAATTGAAACTTTCTCAGTTATTCAGAAAATAATACAAAAATATTTTAAAACAGAAGGGGAGAGAGATTCTGTTCCCTCTCTAGACCTTCACATCTCAGTTAGAGATGGCTCCTAATAACTCTCCAGGTTTCTAAATCAGAGGTTACTCCCACATTACCGTATTTAAATGTATATGTTTGTATGTTTCTTCATAGTCCTGATTTTTCTCAGGGATAGTTATCAATATCTGGGACAGCTCTTTCACCTGTTGCCTAATGACAGCTTGAAACTGGGCTTCCCCAAAGAGTAATGGCCTATGCATAATTTCCCAGTCTTCTGTGGAGTAAATGTTTTGCCTTTAAAAAATAAATATTGATAATCAAAGGTCTCATAGTCTTAGCAACTTCCTCTGCCTTAAAGGATGAAGGAAGGGTATAAAGTCAAGATGGGAATATTGAGCAAACAACAGTACACTACCATTTATACCAACAAGTCCTTTCAAGAAGATAGAAAATACATGTTAAGTTACATAGCATGCAAGCAATGTCCAGCATGCAGGCTTTCTGTAAGCAGATGGTTGGCCACTCTGGGAATGGAATGTCGGATTGGGAAGGCCTTTTCTCTGATCCACCAGGATGCTTCTTATATTCTTATGTGCTCAAATGCTTCCCAAATGCACATGGAAGAGGTGAGATTTAAGATCCAGTCTCAGGTGTTAAGATCTAAAGCCTTCTTTGACATAGCTAACAGAGTGTATGGTCCTGTATGAAATGGAATCAGACTGTCCCACTTGGAGAAAGTTAGCAGTACCACCTTCTTCCTCACATTCTAATAACTCTAATTCCAATTCTAACTGAACACTCATAAATATGAATATTACTCAAGTGAAAGAGGAAGGAATTCTATCCCAGCAAAGTGTTTTGAGCTTTAATACCATGACAAAACCCACAAAGTGCTGTGTTAATCTACCTGTACATTTTGGCTGAAGAGGGAATGGAGATTCCAGCACTGTCGATGGATTTCATCTCAATACTCAACCAGGATGCAAAAGATAATCATTTAGGTTATGTTAATGATGCTATTGATGATCATGCCAATGTTGAATGCCCAATAATATACTTGCCCCTGTGTAAGAAATACAAACAAAAGAAGAACAAATTGCCATTGAAAGATAAAAACGATCCTGCAGTTCTTTGGAGAGCACTTACTCTTCAATTTACCCTTGCTCTCCAGAATTCACTTGGTAAACTGGTCCAAATGGGGTTCAATTACTCCTGTGTTACCACCGGGACTAAGAGCTCATCTAGACAGTCCAGAATACACAGGCTCTCCACCAGTATATTCTACCCATGGATCTGGCCCATTGCTCCCCAGTTACCTGTACGGAACAGGATGGAGACAAGACTACTGTCACTGCTGTCTGTCTGTGTTGCATTCTCTGAAGCCAGGAAGGGGGCCTGTAGCACATGAGAAAGGCCCCCTGCATGTGACCAGCCTTGGTCACATGTTGCGGGACTCATTTCTGGCTATGGAAGAGCAAGGCAGACGGTAGCTGCAGGGATTGGCTAGTGTGCTGGTGTGGGCTCCTGCAGTCACACAGGGCCCAATCCATTTTTGCTGATTGAGGCAGTTTTCCCCATGTATTTTTTAAAAAGCCGTGTGATGGGCTTTACCCCGTCTTGGTTCCATCTTTGCGCCAGGGGTTATACAGACTGCCTGGGGACAAAAGACTGCATATGCCCTGCATCATCTGGACTGCAGGGCTCCAGAACAGGGGCAAGACAGGGTATATAGCCCATCTAGACAAGCCTTAAATCCAAGGCAAAATGGCACAATTCTATATATACCTACTCAGATGCTAATCTAATCGAGTTCAATAGGACTTGCATCCAGGAAACTGTGCATAGGATTGTATCTTAAATCATTATTTATCATCACCATCAGGAGTGGGAACTATGTATATGTTGTGAAACTGCATCTTCCAGCATTCCTTTTCATTGGCTATGCTGGCTAGGGCTCACGGGAGTTGCAATACAGCAACATCTGGAGGGCTGCTCAATTCCCCTTTTCCTATGATCTACGGGTCAGCGTAAGAGGGGCGCTCCAAAAAAGTGATACAAGGACTCCCTGAAACAACATCTCAGGCCTGGCCAAATTGATCACCAACAATGGTCTACCCTGGCCTCACATCGGGAGGCAAGGAGATGCACTATCCACAATGCTGCAGCCTTATTTGAGAACTCACGCCGAACAAGTCTTGAAGAGAAACGACAACGCAGAAAGAATCACAACCCAAAAACATCACCCAAGGAGACCTTCTGCTGTGCTTTTTGCAACCGGACTTGGTTATCTCGGATTGGCCTTTTTAGTCATCAGCGCACTTGCAGAAAGTGCGGGATGAGTCCTTCCTGAATCTTCATTTGCGAAGAAAAGCCAGAGAGAGAGAGAGAGAGACAAAAACCCTAGCAGTATTTGTTTCTTTAAGTAATCTCAATGCTTGAGTTATATCTCTGCCATCTTCCAGTCTCTGTCCAACTCTCCCAAAGGTGTTATATTCTTTGTTAGTAACTTAGCCAAACAGGCAAAGGCTTCAACATAGGATGAAATAAGTCTTGGAAAATGCCACATGCAGAGAGAGCAGAATGCACAGGTTTATGTAGCTAAAAGAATAACTTTACTACTTAAGCTACACAAAGAGCATGAAATTACAAAGTTTTTTTTAAAGAATGAAGTGTTTCTAATTTAATACTTAACATGCATGACACAGTCAGGCTTTGGTTATTTGATTGTGGGTGTTTCATAGCAGGGACTAGTTGGCCTTGGGATTAGTAATCCAATTAAATTTTGCAATGTGTCCCCAGCCCAAATAGGAATGCTCCTGGAATTGAAGTACAGTAGTCATGTGCAGTACTCACATGGAAGAGAGAAAGTAGAAAAAGGAAGGGAGACCTTACATACCAGGCAGCAGCTTATGGGTTCAATTTACAGTTGTGTGCAAGCCTAATATCAGCATCTGGCATCGTTGGGCAACTGATTGGGCCCCAGCATCCAGGTAAGGCCTGTAGTAGATATTGAAAAAGTAACACTGGCAGTACAGTTTCCAGAATCATCCAGCCACTGGCCACTGGATGCTATGGCTGGTGCATTCTGGGAGTTATAGTCCCCAAAAGTTACTTTTCTGAATTCTGTTCCTTACTGATACCAAACTTTCCGGTACTTACTTACTTACTTTTCCCCTTTCTTCCTTTTTCTTTTTTGACAGTCCTTGAAACCCTCAGAGTGTTCCCAGTGCAGGAAATTTTGCTTTGGACCCACCACCATTGCCCACCCGCTTTCAAAACAACTAGAATTTCCATTATCATCCACAAAACATAACGGTCTTCAGCTGAATCAATTATCATGATTTTCTGAGCACATATTGGCAGGAGGGGAGGAGTAACTATCATGTGCAAAACTTACTTACTGATTAGATTGTTGTCTTTTCCCCCTCTGTGATGTAACTAATTGGTGTAGCCATGTTGACCACAAAATCCAAAATAAACATGGTGGTGATACTTTTATTAGGGTAACCAACAGTACCATCTTACATAAACACTTCAAGAAATCAATGCAGACTAGTGACTCTGACACCTTCACTTTTATTGCCTTGCATGATTTTTTACTATATTTGCCTGGTGAAGAAGCAAGTGCTCTTTGAAAGCTGATGTGATATAGAATCATAGAATCATAGAATTGTAGAGTTGGAAGAGACCACGAGGGCCATCCAGTCCAACCTCCTTGCCATGCAGGAAATCACAATCAAAGCATCCCCGACAGATGGCAATCCAGCCTCTGTTTAAAGAGAGGTATATGCATGTACTCCTCTGCAGCCATGTCATAGCTTTCTTTTCTTGCAGGCAATTTTCACCAACTGGCCAGAACTCCCTGGTAGTTAAGCGTTCATCTCAAAGTCAGCAGTGAGCAACTCCTATGAAGTAGGTATGTATATGCTCTGATGCTTCTGTTTTTAAAAGTTCTAGACTGAGAGAAGTAGAAGAATGGGGAAGGAGTGGTTTGGGATTATGGGAAATGTAGTCCAATACATCTGATGGGCACCAGGTTGAGGGACGGCTGAATAAACTCTACAAATTGCACTTTGCTGGGAATGGAAATATCACCCCAAATATCACAACTTAGGAATCTGTGAGGAGTAAAACTGTGAATGTCTTAGAGGAGAACAATGGAATAGTGTTGACAAGATCAAAGAGCTTCTACTTAGCATTACCTTTAGCACTGAAGTGCCTCTAAGTGAGTGAACATGAGAGGCAGTCAGTAGTGGGAACCTTTTGCCACTACTGTTGTCATACTGCCATCACTGACTTTCATTTTGTATTGTTTACCATGTCTCCTTCATTAATCTCTTACAACACTAACCCCTCTTAGTTTCTTTTTCACCTTCCAAGATGGATGACCTGGAGTCTAGATTAGGAACAATAGGACAGAACTAAAAGAAGCAAGATAGAGGATGTCTGTAAAACATGTCTTCAAAGCTGAGCCTAGAACATTTCAGGGTCAGGTAGCTAAACTTGGTTAACATTAGAGACACAAACAAGTGCAGATGGATAGCAGTGCTGGTTTATGTTGTGTTCTTCATCCATTACACAATGATCACGCACTGCACAAACATTTCAGATTAGGCCTCAAACACAATATGTATTTATTCAAAATGCATATTGTTTGCACATGTCTTTGATCATGTACATGTGCACATGAACTTAACAGACATTTATTTTTTGGATCTCAGATCACTGTGCATGATGGGAACATTAGCAATTTATACATACAAGAGGGGAAAATTAAAGATAGACCAAGGTTTAGGTTTTAGGAAATTAGAACCTTTATAGTAAATAGGGTGGTAGAAAAATGCAAGGTAAACAGTAATTCAAGAGACTTATCACAATGGGCACACCCAAGATTTTGTAACTCAGGATTCTGGGTGCTGCTTTTAGAATAGGGTTTTGGTGAAAGAAGCATAAGAGGAAAGAAAGAGAGAGTTGGAGTACAGGCATCCATCCATTCTCAAGTGAGGTAGAAAGAAGCCTTTTCTTTGAAGGATGCTTATAGATCAGGAAGCCTTCTTTAGTTCCAGGGCATGAAGGCTGCTTGAGTACAGTAATCTGTGATGCAGAACTAAGAGAACTTTGAAGGTTCATGGATCTCTCCTCCCTGAAAGACTTTGGTACAAGTTTCAAGAGTGAACAGGCAACAAGAGTGTTCCTATGGGTCTCTGGTTAAACTGTAGCTGATGAAGCTGTGCAAGCAGAACTGGAAGAGGAGTCTAAGAGATGAAGTGTAATTAGCAGAGATTGGAACTCATTGAAGAAGACCTATAATATTTGTGTGTATCTTCTTGAAACTTTGGGATGGAGTTTGAAAAGGGCTTTCCCCAGAAATAAAGAACAAAAGGGGAACCTGAGTTAGGAGATTATTAGACAGGAACACAAAAAGTGTTCTGTCCCACAATGTCCACTCCCGCCCCTGTCCTGCCACAATCATTCTCCCCACTGCACTTACCTTCTCTTCTGACTACAGGGCAGTCCAGGAGTGAACAGAGCTCTAATGGACCTCTGTTCACTTCCTGGAGTGAAATTCCACGGATTCTCATGAGAAGATATGAGCACGGGAAATTCAAAAATAAAAACCAAAATACACAAAAAAGTTACAAAAAGCACATAAACACACTTTAAAACTTCCAAGTAAACCAGGGAAGTTTTTAAAAAGTGTGTCACTTACTAGGATGTCCCAATCTCACCCAAATGTGTTCTGTCAGGGACCGCCTATTGATGATGGGATCTTGCCAACGAAACGGGGCACCTTGACACACAGAGAAAAATCATAGAATCATAGAATTGCAGAGTTGGAAGAGACCACGAGAGCCATCCAGTCCAACCCCCCTGCCACGCAGGAAGTCTTGATCAAAGCATCCCCGACAGATGGCAATCCAGCCTCTGTTTAAAGACCTCCAAGGAAGGAGACCCCACCACGCTCCGAGGGAGTGTGTTCCACTGCCGAACAGCTCTTACTGTCAAAAAGTTCCTCCTCATGTTGAGGTGGAATCTCTGTTCCTGGAGCTTGCACCCATTGCTCCGTGTTCCAGTCTCTGGAGCAGCAGAAAACAAGCCTGCTCCATCCTCAGCGTGATATCCCTTCAAATACTTAAACAGGGCTATCATATCGCCTCTTAACCGTCTTTTTTCCAGGCTAAACATACCCAGCTCCCTAAGTCTCTCCTCATAAGGCATCGTTTCCAGACCTTTCACCATTTTAGTTGTCCTTCTCTGGACACGCTCCATTTGTCAATATCCTTTTTGAATTGTGGTGCCCAGAACTGGACACAGTATTCTAGGTGAGGTCTGACCAAGGCAGAATAGAGTGGCACTATTACTTCCCTTGATCTAGACACTATACTTCTATTGATACAGCCCAAAATCACATTGGCCTTTTTAGCTGCCGCATCATACTGTTGATTCATGTTCAACTTGTGGTCTACTAGGACTCCTAGATTCCTTTCGCACGTAGTCTCGTTCAGCCAGGTCTCTCCCATCCTATATCTATGCTTTTCATTTTTCCGCCCTAAGTGCAGTACTTTACATTTCTCCATATTAAATTTTGTTTTGTTAACTTTGGCCCAGCTCTCCAGTCTATCCAGGTCATTCTGAATTTTGATCCTGTCCTCCAAGGTATTAGCTACTCCTCCCAATTTGGTGTCATCTGCAGATTTGGTAAGTATGCCCCTAATTCCCTCATCCAAGTCATTGATAAAGATGTTGAATAGCACTGGGCCCAGGACAGAACCCTGTGGCATCCCACTGGTCACATCTTTCCAAGACGAAGAGGAGCCACTGCTGAGCACCCTTTGGGTTCGGCTGGTCAACCAATTACAAATCCATTGAACAGTTAACTTGTCTAGTCCACATTTTACAAGCTTGTTTGCAAGAATGTCATGGGGAACCTTGTCAAAGGCCTTACTGAGATCAAGGTATGCGATGTCCACAGCATTCCCTTCATCTACCAAGCTGGTAACTTTATCAAAAAAAGAGATCCGATTAGTCTGGCATGACTTGTTTCTCTGAAACCCATGTTGACTTTTTGTGATTATGGCATTGCCTTCTAAATGTTCACAGATGCCCTTCACAGAAACAGAACGACAGATCTATTGATGGCTTCTCCCATCAATAAAAAGCAGCACTGGTGTAATGGCAGCATAACGGGTACATAACAATGGGGGATGAACATTGCGTGGTAAGGGAGCCCTTTTGTGATCTCCTGGTATTCCTGTAACACCACTTTAAATGTGTCTGATAATCTCGTTTGACTTAGGACTTTATCAGACCCCCCCCCAAACCCCATTCTCTTCCCAGCATAACTTTTCCATTTCATCCTGGCAAAAGAACTCCCCATGCCACACTTACCTTCCCTCCCATCCAAGGCTTCCCTGACAATGAACGAGGCTTCCCTCGTTCAAAATCCCACATATTCTTACAAGAATACATAGCGTGGGAAATTCAAAAATAAAAACAAAAAGAATACAAAAAAGTTTTTAAAAGCACACAAACACACTTTAAAACTTCCAAGTTATCCAGGGAGGGTCATAAAAAGTGTGTCACATACCTTGAGGTCATGATCTCACCCAGAAGTGTTCTGGCCAGACAGGTTATTGACGTTGTATTTGCATGACTTAAATAGCATGAGTTTTCATACGCCAGCAATGCCAGCGCTAAAGCACCATGGGGAATCTATTGACAGCTTAAGCCATCAATAAAATAGGACAGGTTTTGGCCAGGACATAATATTATTATTAATAATAACAATAATAGTAATAATAATAATAATATTTATTTATATCCCACCTCTCCCACCAGAATCAGGGCAGCAAACAACATACAAAACATCAAACAATAATCAAATACAAGTTTTAAAATGGCATCATTAAAACAGTAATAAATTAATTCAAATTTTTAAATGTAAATACAAATATTAAAATAAACTTAAACTTAACATAGAGAAGATAATAAAATGGAGAATGAAAGCAGCAAAATGGAGAGTAGTAAAATGGTAAAATGGCAGCCAAGCATTAACCTAATCTGGGAAGGCCTGCCGGAAGAGACATAAACGCGAAATGGCAACGTCATCTGATACGTGTGCCCTTTCATGTTTATCTGGCATCATTATGATGCTGTATTTGATGTTTGATAAAGTCCCTGGTCTACATCATGGAAACAATATGCAAAACTTATTTAAATTCCTAAATATTCTTGCCAGTTGTGCAAAATTTACGAAGGCAAAATCTGGGTGGAGATCCCTGACCTTAAATAATGATAAAATGATAAAAAAGTAATGATAAAATGATTGTTAATTGTTTTATAGAAGGCACACAATGCTTTCTGATGTGGTGCTTTAACACCAGAGCCATGATTGGTCAGTTCAGATGGGGTGCGTCCTTGATGGCTATGTGCAGAAGGAGCTAGGTTTACAGCAGCTTCCCCAATCTGGCACCCTCCAGATATGTTGCAACAGGACACCTATCAACCCCTGTCCAGTCAATGGCCATGATGTCTGGGATGATGGGGAATGTTGTTCAACACATCTAGAGGGCCCCAGGTGAGAGAAGGCCAGTTTAGAATAAGGCATTGGCATTTACCTAGAGTTTGTGCACCTCCTCACGTATTCTGTCTAGGCTACACTGTAAAATGAGGGCAGCAAATACATACAGCCCAACTTGGCTTGATTCTTCATGGGTTTGCTTGATCTACCCTCCTCAGGCAAGATGTATCCTTTTTTCCTTTCTTTTTGAAGTCAAGGCTTCCACAGTATGCTTGAAACAGCAGTGAGGCTGAGTTCCTTGATAACAATCTGCCCTGAATTGCAGATAATGCATCACTTTTTATAAACCTAGAAATAATAAGATAAAAAAAAGACTTATTCATTGAAAAGGTGGACAAAAATAAATCCCATTTCACTTCTAACATTGAGGCTAAAGCTGTCTTGTTCAAAGGGAATGTTCAGTTTGAGGTGTACAAACGGTAAGTTATTCCCTTTTTTATGGTACATTAAATTGTTCAGAAAATAATAGTAGTTATGAAGTGTCTGCAATTGGAAAAAGAAGAGTTTTATTCTCTGCTGCTGTTGCGTCTGTGATTGCAGGGAATCTTTGTGCATTAATTTTGTCTGCACATGCACATTCTCTTCCAAAGTCCTCAGTGCATCCAATTGAGAAGAAAAATCACAGTGGAAAGAAATGAAACATAAAAAAAGTATATTATCTGGTGCTCTGAGAGTTTTTTTTTTTAAAAAAAAAACAACCACCAGGACTTCCCAAGTTTATTGTTTCCCTTGAGTAGTTCCATCCATTTGTTCTTGTTGTGAGATTGGTGGTCTGATATTTATACATGAAATAACCCCACACATTGGATCATGTAATGTGAAACTACCACACTTTCTTTATTGACTTTTTATCATATGACATCCCATCATGGCCTGTGTTTTGGCAATGGCCAATGTGCCATTTCTCTGACTGCAGAATATTTGGGTTTTTTGAGGGAGGGGAAAAGCATAGAAGAGTTGTGTGACTGAAGGTGTCTATACTGTACTTAGTGCTAATCTGTCTTTCAGAGTTGTGCTTTTGACATGCACATCTCTATATTAGGCAGCTGAACCTCTCTATTCAACAAACTTTCACTGGTACTGTTTCTTGTTGGTGCCATCCCCGCCCCTGCTTGTTTATTTTTCTGAACTGATCTCTTAATAAGAACAAAAATCATTTTCCTATCTTTTAAAAACAAATTATAATATTTGTGCAATGGTGTTTAAATAATATTTGCATCTTTATGAACAAGCATAGGGGTGTAGCCACCGGTGATGGTGAAAACATTCCCCCCCCCCAAGTAAGAATTCTGTTCCCCTAATGACATTTTCTTTCAGTCTCCAAATTTCAAGCAGAGAGTGAGATGTAAAAAAAAAAAAAAAAAGCATTCACACCCAGAACGCTTATACTGTATTTGCTGTGTTCACATTCCCTTGGTAATTTTGCTGAACTGGGGTTTGCTAGAAGTGTGGGGATTGAATAAAAAATTCATGGCAGGGATAGAATTATTTGAGGGGGGGGCAATACCCTTATAGCCCCCCCACCCCTGATCAAGCATGACCCAGAGGACTCAGTAGTTGGTGCATTACCCTTGCAGAGCTTCATGTAATATGTTGAGATTAGTAAAGGTGTAGTTTGGCTTCATACTTTTATCTTCAGTGGGAATATTCACTGGAGTTGTGGAACATGGTGGTGGATTGCTGTCAGTAATTTGCCTTTGTTAGTCCAAAGTTATGGTTCATCTACAATTTGAACCTAATAATATATATTCATGTATAATATCTTTTAAAGCAATAGAAAATAGTTGCAAAGTGGTGTATAGCTGTTAATTGGGAGTCTCCAAAGCAACCATCCAAACAGCAGTGAATAGATGAAATATGTGAGACTGTGAATATGCAGAGGTAATGCATATTTAAACTTCCCCTACCCACATGCAGTGGTCCTAATTAGTTATTTACCTGTAAAAAAGTGTGTGTGGGATACAAATCAGTCATAGTTGTATGTTACTTATCTGATTATGAGTTTCTTCATTCCTTGAGGGAAATTGTGGTATTAAATGTGTTCATTTGTTGTCCTTATTTTTAACTTTTTCAAAATAAAGTGAATTTTCATGGCTTTACTTTTTCTGCCATTAACATTTCAGTTATAGGGGTGGGAGTCGGAGATTTTCACACGGGCTATATATCCTGTGGCAGGAACAGAACAGGGTCGGGAAAGGTTTTCCCTTTCGGACGACGTTGACCCCGTTCTGTCCTGCATCCATCCTACTCCTGTGACTGTTCCAGAACAATGTAATCACAATTTTTCATTGTGATTAGACCTCCCATTCCATCACTATCACGCAATCACGGGTGTGCGAACAGGAGCCCTGTTCCTGTTCCGAAATGACAGCTGTGGAGGGGAGGTCCGTTCCGAGCACTTCCTGGTACGATCTGGACATCCATGTAAGTGGCCCCCTTTATTTTACCCTCCCTGTTTTGATTATGTGATTTAAAGAGTGTTTTTGTGATTGGTGAACTGATTTTATGTTTGGGGGAGTTTTATTTTTTAAATTTACTATCCGGCGTTATCATGTGATAACGTGATAACGTTTCAGACGGCCAGTCGTAAAAGCAGCCTTACGACGGCTGCATTTACAGCCAGCCACCAAGGGGAGGGGGAGCCCATTCCTGCTGCGGAATTAAGGTGAGTGTGTGAAAGATTTATGTTATTCCGTGGCAGGAACAGGAGAGGAGGTAGTGGGACAGTAACGGTGCATTTTGGCCCCATGTGAAAATCTCCAAAGAATCACAACCCAAGAAGGCTCTGTGGAAAAACAGGATGTTTCCTGATAGGGGACCCACCTCCAGCCATTTCAGGGGATACATCTCTCCCCTCATGCATTACTTGGGAAATGAACCCAGTGGAATATCCTTCTTAATAAAGATGTACAGGATTGTACTATATATATTCTTTTATAAAGTACAAATAGGTTTAAAAAACGGAGCTAAAATTCTTATCCTATAAGAATGAATTGCTAAAGGCTGATCATCATTTTGCTAACTTCAACCATACCTCTGTCTACATAGGTTTTTCTAGTCTTTGCTGTATATAAAAGAACCTCAAATTTCTGTAAGAAACAAGACAAATTGGATATTATCCAAACACTTATGACTAAATTTGAGATTCTATTGGGGGAACTTCCAGAATTTTCTTCCCTTCCTTTCCCTTCTGCAGCCTTTCCAGGCTACCTAGAAATGAATTTGGGATGGATTCCCAGTCATTCAGATTTGTTTTGGGTGATGTGTGTGGGCTCTAGAAAAGAGAGGGACTTGCTCTCCTCCTCAGTCCACTGGGATTTTCTGTTCTACCACTGAAAGTCAGCCATTGAATTTGGCCCATGCATTGTATAAAATATAATTGTATAATTTTGCATTGTATAACATAGGCCAGCATAGACCAAAGACAATGGCTCTGTCCCCCAGTAGAGATCTAATTGTCTTACATACATCTTTATCTTTCAGAAATCAGTCTAGAAACACACTCATTTCTACAATTTTTCAGGTAATAAGCAAGTGCTATTGTCAGTTCCATGCATTGCTTTTGTTGCATTTTAGCAGACATTTGTAATTTATTGTTTTAGGTATTTGTAATTTGTGATTTGAACTGTTGATTATTAGCCACCTTGAGCTCTTTCAAGGAAGAGAGGGATATAAATTGAACTGACAACAACAGCAGCCATTCCTTTGAGCCACTGCACTCACTCAACAGCAAGCTCCATTACTGAACATACAACTTACAGTGGTCTAGATTGCCATCTGTATTGATAGCCTGCATTTTTCTACTTCCATTGAGTTGAAATGAATTTAAAAAGAAATGTTCTTCTTCCACCCCTGAGAAATTCCAAAACTTAAATCAGTACCCTAAATCTACATACTGTTCTAATCTGAATTGTTTCCTCATATTTAATTTTTTAAATAACATGGGGAATATCTAATTAGCTCAAAATGGCAGCAAGAGGTTGTAGTAATGGAGGAGACTCTAAGCCAAATGTACAATTAAATGATCTTTTTTGGAAATTAATATTGACAGCATTCACTGAGCAAACACTCAGGCTTCAGGCAATCACACCAGGCTTTCAAAGATAGTAGGAAGTATTTGGATAGAGGAATAGAGTAAGGGGATTGTGGGTTATACTATACCAATCCTGTAGAGCTGAGATTGTGAAGTACACCAACATTCTGGAAGACAGAATGGCTACACAGGCTGACATGAAATCAAGAGGAAGTGGATCTGTGCACACTTTCATGATGTTTTAGGGTGATATTTATATGTAATAATTCCCCTGAAGGGATGGGATTTAGGGTGGAATACTATGTCTCTCAGAGTTTCCCAGGACTAAACAAAGGGTGCTCTAGAAGAGCTAACTATCATTAATGGGCAAAGTGTTTGGAATGGAATAGGAGCATGCAAGGTCTATTGTTGGAGGGGAAGGAAAGAGGCAAAATACATTTTGCAAACATCAATGAGTCTGCTATTGTTAAGTGGATTAGTGGATGACTCATCTCCAGGTGTTAACTTGGACCTGAGTATTATTTGTTTGGGGAGTTTCCAAAGGTCCCTCCTTTGGTTATACGTGACTCCACCTGTGGTATCTGGGGGTGCTGGTTTACCAGCTAATCACGTGGAAGGCCAATCAAGCCAAATGATTAAATATTGCCAATTATGTGATATTCCAAGATGGGGGCTGTCAGGGTAGGTAACAATAGGTTCACCTTAGAGTCACCATAAATCAGAAATGACTTGAAGGCATGCAACAGCAGTAGCAACAACAAGAAGAAGTGGGAGAGGGGTTTCACAGGTACCACAGAATGCCTGTGAGTGTGGCACCATATTGGAAAGCAAAAGCTTATCCAGTTTTGAAGTATCAACCTGTTCTTGACATAAGAAGTCCAAGTGTGTGGCACAAAATAAGTTCTTGGGAAAGTGATAGGTTTTACAGCTAACTACAGTGAATGACGACTTCAGACGGCTTAAGCCGTCTGAGGGCTCGCACTAAGACTCTAAACTATCTAGTCCATGAGCTGCTCTTTGCTGACGATGCTGCCCTTGTTGCCCACACAAAAGCAGCTCTGCAGCGCCTAACATCCTGCTTCGCAACAGCTGCAGAGCTCTTTGGGCTGGAAGTCAACCTGAAGAAAACGGAAGTTCTTTACCAGCCTGCACCACAGGACGAACACCACCATCCCCACATTGCCATCAGCAATTCTGTGCTTAAGTCCGTTCAGCAGTTCACCTACCTGGGAAGCATCATCTCCTCAGATGCCAAGATTGACAAAGAGATCGATCACAGATTAGCAAAGGCATATAGCACATTTGGAAGACTTTACAAAAGAGTCTGGAGTAATAAACACCTGAGGCGAAACACAAAAATCAGTGTGTATAGAGCCATTGTACTGTCTATTCTCCTTTATGGATCTGAAACATGGGTCACCTATCGCCACCACTTATGACTCCTTGAACGCTTCCACCAGCGCTGTTTACGCACAATCCTAAATATACACTGGACTGACTATGTGACGAATGTTGCTGTCCTTGAGCAAGCAGGGATCACCAGCAATTGAGGCCATGATATTGAGAACACAGCTGAGCTGGGCAGGGCATATGTCTAGGATGGAGGACTATCGCCTTCCCCAAATAGTACTCTACGGTGAACTCGCCATGGGTCAGCGTAAGAGGGGCGCTCCAAAAAAGTGATACAAGGACTCCCTGAAACAACATCTCAGGCTTGGCCAAATTGATCACCAACAATGGTCTGCCCTGGCCTCACATCAGGAGGCATGGAGACGCACTATCCACAATGCTGCAGCCTTATTTGAGAACTCACGCCAAACAAGTCTTGAAGAGAAACGACAACGCAGAAAGAATCACAACCCGGTAACATCACCCAAGGAAACCTTCTGCTGTTCCTTCTGCAACCGGACTTGTTTATCTCGGATTGGCCTTTTTAGTCATCAGCACGCTTGCAAAAAACACGGGATGAGTCCTTCCTGAATCTTCGTTTGTGAAGAAAAGCCAGAGAGAGAGACAGTGAAAGAAAATCACTTCATTAGTCCTGAATTTGCCACCTTTTCATTTTTGGGAATCTCTTGTTATGCCAGTGCTACCAGGAAGGGAGAGTCACAATGGCAACGGTCATTTTCTTCAATAAGTTTTATTTTATTTTATTTTATTTATATCCCTCATTTCTCTTATATGAATGCATCTTACAAAAAGGATAAAACAAGATAGAGCAAAACCCCTGATGTCAATTTCTTTTTTTAAAAGCACAATTAAATAAGGCATTGTATTAAAACACTATTCATTTAATACCTGGTGTGTGTACCTTCAAATCAACTGTCAACTTATGGCAACCCCATGAATTTCATAGAGTTTTCTTAGGCAAGGAATACTCAAAAGTGTTTTGCCATTGCCCTCCTTTGAAATGTAACCTGCAGCATCTGGCATTCCTTGGCAGTCCCCTATCCAAGTACTAACTGGGTCTGACCATTCTTGGCTTTCAAGAACAGGTTTGATCTGGTGCCTTCAGAGTACTTAGGCCTTTAAAACAGTATAGAATATTTTAAAAGCACAACAACAAGTTAAAAGTATAGCGCACACACACACTGTTAAAAGACTCTTCTTATAAAAAGGCCAGTGACAGCTAATTCCATCTGTCTCCTGTGGAGATGCCTAAACCCATCTCCAACTGCTTAGGCTGGTCACTACTAGAAATAAATTTTGAGACTAACTGTATGCCCTGTAAATGAAAAGGATCCAAGATTTTGTTATATTAATAACTTTCTTACTAATTCTCTATTCACTGATGTCCATTATCAGATCATCTTGCTAAAATTAGGTTAAAACATATAGTATGTCTTTAATGAATTAGGCAATTGTGTAGCATCTGAAGAGAAATATGGTTCTATAATTATATTTAAAATTAGCAGTGGGCAGCTCTGTTGATTGAGTGGTATTTATTAAGGTAGTTCCACCTGATCTTTATAAGTTATATACTTCAAAAATCTAGGTGAATTTGTTATTGCTGGAAAGACAGATACAGCTGTGGAACATGGAGTTGGGTGCTGCTGTTTGGTTTGCTGTCCTGAGCTCCTTGGAAGGAAAGAATGACACAGAAAACACAGGGCATTACGAAATCTTCAAGAACTGAATGTACTGGGTGAAGCTAATCTTTGATAAATCCCCTGACTTGAATATGATATATGGTATAATATAGAATAAACATTTTTTAAAAAGATGGGGGTGTGCTCTTTTTAGTCACCACCATTTTTAGTAAGGGAATTAATGGCAGTGAACAAAAGAGGCTTTTAAAAAACATTTCTAAAATTACCCTTATAGGAATATAGCACTACATTGTAGAATGCCATAATGCTGCTTTCGAGAAAAAGGCACTACAGTATAGCATTATAGAGGTATAGCGCTATACTTCTATAAAGCTAATAAAACGAGAAGGAGGGAAACTCTTCCTAGTCATATCCTCCATTAACCACCTTGCTAAAACAGCAGTAACTAGAAAGATCTTTATTCTCATTAAGTTTTTAAAGTAGCATTATAGTAGATATAGTGCTACCTCCACTATACGTAATGCTATAATACTACATTGGAAGAATAGTATTATAGGGGTATGAAGGTGTGCTGCTACAGTTCTGTAATGCTAATTTTATAAAGATAAAACAATTGGAACAAACTCTTTCCCATTGCATAACCACCTTGCTAAAATGGTGATGACTACAAAGGATGTTTTTCATTGCATAGTATATATGATCAGGTTCCCCATACAGGATTATATAGGATGCTATATGTGAGCCAGCATGGTGTAGTGGTTTGTGTGTTGGACTAAGGACTTGTCTATACGAAGCAATAAAATGTGGATTGATGTGCACTAACGCCAATTCACAGCAGCTTTCATTTGTCTCCACAGATTTTTTTTTCAAGATCACAGGCATGCAAAGCCATACGCATTTATTATTCAAATGGGCATGCCTGTGACTCAAGATGGTGGGTGTGAGTGGATTACTCGCATTTTTATTGCCACCAGTCACTGCTGCTGAAGAGTATTTTTTTAAAAAAGCAAATCCAAGGCACTGAACTGCAATCTTCCACTTAAATAAACAGAATAAAAGGTTCTTTCATTGCCTCAGTGCACGATTGCTATGGTGAAAATCCAACATGGCAGTTCCGGGCACTGCCTTGCTGGCAAGCTCCACCCCCAGTGCACATCTGAAGAATCAGCTTTCCACTTCTGCTCCTATTGGGAAAGTGCAACAAAATGAATCGGTTGTTCCAAAGAGTGGGAATGTGCCTTTCCTTTGGAGTTTTTTTTTTTAAGTCAGAAAAAGACGCGAACGCTTTTCCTGTTGAATATTTGGAGTTTCCCCCCCACTCCTTCTGAATACAGCGAAATGATGTAAGATCCTATTGGGACAAAAGGTATTTTCCTTGAATTGTATGAGGAGTTTTTTTCGCACTAGAAATTGTTGTTGTTGTTGTTGTTGTTGTGTACCTTCAAGTCATTTCCAACTTATGGCAACCCTAAGGCAAATCTATCACGGGGTTTTCTTGGCAAGATTTCTTCAGAGGGGGTTTGCCTTTGCCTTCCTATGAGGCTGAGAGAATGAGACTTGTCCAAGATCATTCAGTGGATTTCATGGGTGAGTGGGGATTCATACCCTTATCTCCAGGGTCATAGTCTAATGCTCAAACCACTACACCATGCTGGCTCTCAGGACACCAGAAGACCAGGGTTCAAATCCCCACTCAGCCATGAAAAACCACTAGGTGACATTGGGCAAGTCATACTCTCTTAGCCCCAGAGGAAGACCCATCTCCACTTACTTAGGCTGGATGCTCCTAGAAATAAATTTTAAGCCTGACTGTATGTCCTGGAAATGAAAAGGATCCAAGTTTTTGTCATATTGCTTTTTTAATAGCTTTCTTACTCATTCTCTGTTCACTGATGTCCATTATCAGATTATCCTCTGTACAAATCTTGCCAAGAAAACCCCATGGTAGTTTCACCTTAGAGTCTCCATAAGTTGGAAATTACTTGAAGGCACACAGCAACAATAACGGATGTATATAATGCCTTATGCAGCCTTTAAGGATACAACATTATAACACCATCAGGTGTGTAGCTATGGTGGGGATTAGGGCATTGCCTCCCCAAAAATTCTGCCCCCCATGACATTTTCTTTCAAGCCCCAAGTTTCTAGCACTGCAAAGAGTGAGGCATTGACAAGGTTCACAGCTAGAACTCTTACATTTGCTGTGTTCTCATTCCCTTGGTTACTTTGCCTGACCCTTTTCTTTAGATGCCTAAACTGTGTTTCTAAATGCTCAACTGAAGTTTTAAGGTACTGCAATATTAGAAATTTGGGACTGAAAGAAAATTTCATGGAGGTGAAGAATTCTTATTTGGGGGAGCAATGCCCTCATTTTGCCTCCCTGTAACTACATCCCCATATGATTTTATAATTTTAAGTGACATTTTGCAACTCCAATATCCTTTGAAGTGGGTACCATGTTAATTACTTACTTATATGTCACCTGGTTATGTCATATGGGAGCCAGTGTGATGTAGTGATTTGAGTGTTGGACTAGGACTCTGGGAGACAAGGGTTTTGAATCCCTGCTCAGTCATGGAAATCCACTGTGTGACCTTGGGCAAGTCATAGTCTCTCAGCTTAAAAGGAAGGCAATGCCAAACCTTCTCTGAATAAATATAGCCAAGAAAACCTTAGGATAGGGTTGCTAGAAATTGGAGTTGACTTGAAGGCTTACAGCAACAAATTATTTAGTAAATCTTTGTTGTAGTTGTGTGCCTTCAAGCCATTTCTGACTTATGGAGACCTTAACGTGAAACTATCATGGGACTTTCGTGGCAAGATTTCTTCAGATGGGGTTTGCCTTTACCTTCCTTTGAAGCTAAGAGAGTGTGATTTGCCCAAGGTCACCCATTGGGTGGGATTTGAACCCTGGTGTCCAGAGTTGTAGTCCAGTGCTCAAACCACTACACCATGCAGACTCTAAAACATTGGGGGGTGTTTTAAAAGTGATGAACTTTATAAAAGCAACACCTCTTACAGTTATGGAATATTCATGCTAAGAACATGGGTGTGGAGAAAGAATAGCAGGATGTATACATGGAATGTGTACAATAACCCCAGACTGGAAAATTGTTGCAATTCTGCCTATAGCTTACAGCCTTTCTCTGAGGCTGAGAGAATGTGACAGGGAGTTTCCATGGCTGAGTGGGGAGCTGAATCCTAGTCTCCCAGACAGGGCCGGTTTAACCTGTCTGCCAAATCAGCATTGGCAGGGGGCCCCGAGGTCAAGAGGGCCCCCCGAGGTCAAGAGAGGGCCCCGTGTTGGCCTCCTTAATCTGACGAAGGAACAGCCAGGAGACAGCCAGGAGGAGCCCCCTCTTACCCTCCTCCTCCAAAAACCTCCTGCTGGCTTTTTAAAAAAAACAAACAAAACAGCCTCTCCAAAACTAAAGAGAAAGAGAAAGAGAAAGACACAGCAGCCCTCCGTGGCAGAAGCTGGAGGGAGAGGCACATCGGAGAGGGTGAGTGTGTGTGTGTGAGAGAGAGAGACAGGGAATTTGAGGGTTGTCGCCCTCAGAAAGGGCTTCTTTCTTTCTTTCTTTCTTTCTTGCCCATGTGCCTTCAAGTCATATGGGGGCCCCAAAGTAAAGCATTGCAGGGGGCCCCAAAATTCCTTAAACCGGCCCTG
The DNA here is from genome assembly GCA_030847615.1 of Gambelia wislizenii. Classification (NCBI taxonomy): domain Eukaryota; kingdom Metazoa; phylum Chordata; class Lepidosauria; order Squamata; family Crotaphytidae; genus Gambelia; species Gambelia wislizenii. The sequence continues at coordinate 92,742,400 of JAUMIR010000003.1, read as the reverse complement.
CTCCCAGAGACTAGTCCAGCACTCAAACTGCTATGCCATAATGGCTCTCTGAGGCCACACATGCACTTGAATGAATAAACACTCTCTCACACAGAGGGAGACATCTTTGGATTGGGAGGAAGGTGCATTTGGGATTTAATTTAATTTAATTTATTCCAATTTAATTTATTATTACTTTTAAAATTTAATTATTACTTACTTTTGACAATGTAATTATCACAATGTTACAATTACAACTTAAGTTGTTATTACACTTATCGAGAACTGTGCTGAAGGGGGCATAGAGGCCTCTGACAATAGCTGCCACAGTGTCTCCTAGGAGATGCACTAGCCTCATGCACCTAGGAGATGCACAAGCCTCAGAGGGCAGGTCCTCTGAGAATGACTCCTAGAACTTCCTCTTAACTGTGGAAACAGACATTCCATGGAGGGGATCAGATGTGGGGGATTTGGAGGTAAGTAGCAGTGGGAGGGTGGATTTCCAGCAAACAAATTAGCTACAGCAATGGCATACCCTCCACAGATGAAAACTGGGATACATGGCTGAGCAACAGCAGTATGGTCAAAGGGTGTGGCCATGTAACAAGAACATACAAAACTGCTATTTTAAACAGAGAAACCCTGGAATGTATGTACAGTTACCCCTCCGTTTGTATGGATTCTCCATCCATGGATTCAACCAAGCACAGCTTGAAAATATTTGGAGGGGGAGGTTTCCAAAAAATAAACCTTTCTGTTTGCCATTTTATACAAGGGATAGTATTTTACTATGCGGTTGTATTTAATGGGACTTGAGCATCCATGGATTTTGGTATCCATGGGATGGGTGTGGTGGTTTCCTGGAACCAAACCCCAGCAGATATCAGGGGCCCACTGTACTGAGCCTACAAGACTCTACCCTCTTTTCCTCTCCCTTATCCTGAGTTAACTGAGTGCTAACTACTTTTTTTTCATTTTGAATTCATCCATAATGGGGGTAAGCCAGGATGAAGGGGGAACATGAGAGGAGGACAGAGAGAAACCAGAACATTTTAAAAGCAGTTGAGAAAGTAGGAGAGCAGAGTATTAACTGGGGCTGTCTCTGTCAAATTGGGAGAATTAAAAGGTATGCAATGGCAAAGGAGATATTGGTGGTAAACATGGCAGCAGCAAAGTGGATGGTGAAATCCAACCCAGTGGCAGAAGTTATGTGAAGCTGTGCAAAACCCTTGGGGAGTATGCAGCTGATAGACTATGTGTTGTACACTCCCAACCTTATGTTAGGGTTGGCCTCAACCCATAAGTATGGTTGTTACTCCTGAAATAAGAAGAAGAAAAAGGAGGAAGAGTAGTAGTAGTAGTAGTAGTAGTAGTAGTATGGTAGCTGAGGGAGAGTGGGGCTGGGGTGGGGAGTCAAAGCCTATTGTATTTGCAGTTGAGTTGGTTGAGGGTGAACTGAGGAGAAGATCCCAATGCGAAACTTACCTATTCATCAAAACCCTACTAGCTTTAAATATGGCATGAAAGCAGGAAGGGGACTTAAGATGTTTACCTGGCAACTCTACCTGCAGATAAACAACGAAGGAGAAAAGTCAGGCAGCCTACGGCATATCCCAATGGGAGTGTGTTACAAAGTTGAAAACCAATAGGACACAGCACTGCAAAAGATCCCTGAACTAGCAAGGAGATGATTGGAAGGATATGCCAAGAACTCAAGAAAATCACTCCTTCTACAATAGGAAAGAGAGCACTGTCATTTTCACTAGTCAGTTTGATTTGGAGAATGTTCTTTTCTAGCCCAAATATATAATGATCAATAAGAACCAGAGAAGAATATGGTCCATATGTGCCACATAACTGAGATAAAAACAGTTCCACTACAGCAACATATTATTGTGTCCAAATGTTCCCTGTCTAATAGACGTGCACCAATAAGGAGAGGTATTTTTTAGAAGAATAATGTATAAGGGGCAGCAGATTTATGCATATTATGAAGCATCCCATTACATTAGGGGCAGGCAACTTGTGGACATACAGATGTTGGATTGCAACTCTATTAGTCCTTCACCATTCACCATGCTGACTAAATCTGATGGGAGTTGTAGTTCAGCAACATGTGGGTTGCTACACATTCCCCATTCTTGCATTACACTGCTAAAAGAAGGGAGTACAGATGTACTGTACCTGAGGAGCATTTCTCATCAGACAAATGTAATGAAAAGGCAAATGTAAACAAAAACATATAGATGTTCATGGTGATGAAAGACAAAACAAGGTGATAAGAATAAAAGGACCAAATCACCAAGAATTTCTCTGATATAACCCCCCCCCCACTGCAAAACATTATAATTAATGAGCTCAATCCAATCGTTGGTGTTGAGTGAACCCACTAAATCAATAGATCTTATATAAGTGTGGACTTAACAAGTCCTATTGCTTCAATCGGTCTACTCTGGTTGGGATGAAATATTGCATTTAAGCCAATGGTGACTGCATAAGAGTATAGTGGTGTTTTTGTGCATCCTCTGTCTATTTGAATGGATCTAAACCGGATGATGTTTATGTGGATTGTATTTTCAGTGTGTGCTCATTGTTCACCCATGTCGCTATAGCTACAATGGAAGCCACCTTCCCTATCAGCTTTGTAGCTGGTATCCTAAACTGAAATCTTCTGAAATCTGGTACATCTGCTTAAGTTGCTGCCATAATGGTGCTGTATATATGGTGCCTTATTTGGTAGTGCAGCCATTATCACATCACTCCCTAAGCATCTAAAAAATGTTACAACTCACTGCATTGAGTTGGAAATCATATTTAAAATAACAAATAAAAAAGATCTCCTATGTGGTGAAAGTCTGCAGCTCCATTTTTTTTTTAGATCCTTCCAAGACTTATACTGAAGCACACACACACAGCGCTACACATGTTGAAACAGTTTATGTTGGATACATGCATTGTTCCAGTACTGCTTAGCATTTGTTTTTATTTGCCTCAGCATTGTCTAAATGTTATTTTTTATATTTAGCACCTCCAACCCCTGTTTACACACATGAAAAAAGCTCCTTCAAAGTGTTTTTCTCCCGGCTAGGCCAGTGTTTAATGAAAAGTACAGTATTTGCTATGAATAAATGCAGAGATAAAAATATGTGAGAGACAATTCAGCTGAGTACTTGGCATTTGGCATGAGTACAATAATAGCACAAATACATGAATCTTTCAGTTTGATCACATGGTGGGAGGCAAACTTCTTTGACCTATGAAGCTGATCTGTGAACTTTGTCAAAAAATTCAAAACCACACAGTTGCAGCTAGTGCATCCTATTAGCATAATTTGCCACCCAAGATGTAAATGTGTGCTGTACAAAGGCATACTGGGGGTGGGGGGAAGAGAAGTGGTACATTAGAACTTGAGAGAAGGGAATATTTACATTGGATTACGCTTCTTGGTTTTGATTCTACGTTTGCCATAAGCTTGTATCACAGAAGCTCTTCTGAGATCGTCTTGTGATGATATTTATCCTGAACTTTGGGGCAGGGATGTAGTGGCATGTGAACCAAGGAATAAGTAAAAATCAAATTACAGAATAGAAGGAGGGCAACAACAGGGGGAGATACTTTTATTTTTCTGTTTCTTGTCAAAGTTCTAAGATGCAGTGGTGGGAGGGGAGGATTTGAATATACATGTTTGAAGATATTTCAGAATCAGATTCAAAAACCACTTCAATAAGAATGCATGCAGATTCCCCTGCCCCAGCCCCATTTTTTTCTGTAAAAGGAATGTTTGTAGGACCTTACTTTTAACTGAAGCTTGTTTTAAAAAAACCACACAGTTTGTTCAGAATCCAAATGATGGAGGTGCGCTCTCGCTCTCTTTCCTCTACTGAAATTAAAATGTGTCGGAATGCTCAGTACAGCTTTTCACTCTCTCTTGAATGGGCCCTTTAGTTTTTCACACCAAGGTGTCCTTTGGGGTGCCAGGTCAGGCTACCAAAACAGCTTCTAGGAGGGGATTAGGACCAATTAACATCTCTGTACACAAAAGCTACTGGCAGCTGAACAGGCGGCCTGGTGGCCCGTTCGGAGGCTGCATTTTAAATAAGGGCCTTCTGTACTTGAGCTCAAGTGGGAAGAGGCGGAGAAAGTTTTTATTTATAATTGAAAAACGTTGCTCCCAGATAATGTGTGCATAAAGGCAGAGTGGTGTTCAGAAGTATCTAACAAATATCATTTGAATATTGGCCTTTATTGTATTAATTCCCATCAAGGATACAGTAACAATACAGGATTCCATACTACATACTGAGAAGAATTCATTTAATCCTTCAGAGGAAAACAACAATGACAACAAAAATGACAACAACAAAAATGACAACAGCAACAACAACAGATTAATCCTTAGATTCCATCAGGATTATTAGATTTTTGTCTGTGTCTTGGGACTTTATCAGGGGAGGCAAATAACAGCAAAAACTGCATGATTTAGGATGCGATGATAGCAGAAAAGTCAAAATTATCAGACATGCTTGTTGCTTACCTGTTCCCGCTGTGTCACGCTGGTGTGAATGAGGCATCAATTTTTATTGACAGGCTAAGCCAACAATAAAAAGTGATGCTTATTCACACCAGCACGATGTAGCCTCAATGGGTAAGTGAAGTCGTCTGATCACTTCTGCCGTTTGTGCTATCGTCATGTCCTAATGGTGCAGTTTTTGCTGTGTCTGATAAAGTCCTTGTTTAAAGGGATTGAATTCAAATTAGGGAGCTGCTGTTGCAAAGCAATAAAATCCATCTTTAAGATAAAATTGCAAAGTATCTGTTATCACAGTTACAATTGTAAGGATAACTGCTTCATAAGGCTTTTTGTTTATGGCAAAACAAAAGACGTATGTTTTACAGAGACGGCAACAATATTGTTTAGTAACTGAATTTATCCATATTTTTTTCTCTGGGAGTTGAAAAATCAGGGTAAGAGAGATACATCCTGAGTGTGAACTATCCAGATGGTAAAGAATCCACCCTTCTATCCCTTCTCCCTTGTGCTCATTCCTCCACTCAACTCTGCAGCTTCCCATGGATGATTCTCATTAAAAAAATAAATAAAAATAAATAAAAAGACTCTGATAATAGAGTCTCAACTTTGGTTTTTCTTGTTCCTACAGTTAGCTTTAAAAAGCAAAAACAAACCACACACCCAATGGTCAGAATGTTTATTTCAGTCAAAAAGTTAACACACTTTTGCCAATCAGATGGAACAAACTATCATTGATTAGCTAGTTTTAACTGAATTATGCCAATTGATGCTACTTAAGACCCTGAACTGTATTTGTATATTTTCCAACTATGGTCCCTTAAAATCATCATCCTGTGTAATCCTAACTGAGTGACAAAGCAAACAGAAAAGGTAACCAAAGCAAACAGAAAAGGTAAGCAGTACACTGTATATGTGTTCCAGTTCTTAAAGAACTGAAGTGATATATTAAGGTTTGTAGTTAGTATCATATAATACAGGCTATGCTGAAAATGATATCCATGAGTTTGCAGAGAATTGCTTTCAAAACTGGTCATTGGAAGCATTTCCTCCCCAGCTCATAATGGTGACGATAACAATAACAACAGCAGAAATGACAACAATAAGTCTGTTTCATCCAGACTGAGAACGAAATTTCATTGTGGGTCCTCTTTCTACCATTTTGCCCCACATGTTTCATTATAAGTATGAATGCAATAATCCCCATCAGGAAAAGAAAAGAGGGGGGGGGAGCCCTTGATTTGGCATCCCAATGCCTATGAATTTTAAAGAAGAAAGAATTGTAATGGGAAAGAGTGCTAGGAGACTGTTTTAAAAACAACAGGAATCAATGGAAGGTTGTTTTTTTTTTTTAAAGGGAAATAAAAGAATGAAAAAAAAATCTGCACAGATTTCAATGGGTAACAATTAGCCTGGCTCCATTGATGCCATGGAACTTAGCCAATTTATATCAGCTGAAGAGCTGGCCCAGTATAGGTACTTGGTCCTGGATCAAAACATTCTTGGTAGTATTTAGTCATTTGTTTTAAGGGAGTAAGAATTTCTAACTGTCGAGGCAAATGGGAAACCCCATAATTATGATCATTTTCAGCCTCGGGATTTTATAAATAACGACAAACTCCACTCCAGTGAGATATTTTAGAGCAAACATTAAATGTTCTCAATGCATGGCTCCCCACCACCACCACACACAACTCCCTCACTCAATTTCCTCCTCCCGCCCATCCTCCCCCCTATTTTTCCTTGTCTTTAGTTTCAGATACTGTATTGTGTTTCTTCCGACATGTTGATTCTACCTCATGTTTAACGGTAATTGGCAGTGGTCTAGGTGGGGATGGAAACATTGTTATGTTTTGTTCATTTTTCACACTTCAGCAGTTATGCCTTTCTTTCCTTCAATGTATGCTTATTAGTGTATGAAATGCAGGTGTGTGGGAAATAGCAAGCGCACATTGACAGGTTACTTTGTTGGCCACTGCCTAATTAGTAGCATAGTGGGTGCACCCTGCTAAGCTTTAGTGTGATGCAGTGGAGCTGGTCTGTTCTAATTTCCTCACAGCTTTGATATTTGCCAAGAGATTGACGGTTAGCACAAAAAGCCAAAGCGCGACAGAGGCCTGCAGAAACAATGGCCGCTCTTGCTTGTAGACACCACAGATGTGAGAGAAAGCTGACTAAAAACAATTGGCTGACACTGTCTAATTGTCTCCAATGTCAGCATCATTAATGTTTTCCCATGTAAAAAGTAAAAGGCCAAGGTTGTATCCTCCCTTTATTTTGAGTCACATGATTATATAACTTGCTGAGATTCAGATTAAGTGTTAATTGTATTTGTGCAATAAAAGAAACTGAAGCTACCTTGAATTTAATGAATATGTACTTAATTAATTTAACAGCCTTTACCCCTATTACCTATTCAGATAATCACAATCAGAATTAATAACATTTATAAGCAATTAAAATTACAGCCTATTGAATGATAATATATGTTTACAGCTCCCTTTCTCTTTTCCCCCCCCCCCGCTGATATGTAAATTATGAATACTTATTAGCCAAGATGTTGTTTGCTTGCCAGGATGATTCTTCTCTCTGTGTTAACAGCAACAAACAACAGTAATCACTTCAATAGTGCCTTTCACAATCAGACAATTTCCTGAAGCACAACACAGGAGCATGTCAAGAAAGGATTGGGAGAACTTATCAGTAATTGCTAAATTGCAAAGAGAAGACTTTACCTGAAAAACAAAACACACCTCACTTCTTTCAAATCACATATAAGGGCGGTGGCGGTGGCGGGGGGGGGGGGAGACAAAGCCTGCCATTCTCTAACAGATCTACTATTTTGAAGTGTTACTTCTATAGGCTAAACAAAATAAGTAATTGTACATTATATACCTATTCCATGCCCTGCCTGAAATTCCAACTGAATTTTACATTGGACCATTTCTAATTGTGTAGCTTTGTTGGATCCCCTCCAGCTCCTATCAGCTGAAGAGAACAGTCTACAATTCTGAGCACTTTGAAGGCACGTAATTATTATTACACTTAGCTCTTAGGCTGGTGAATTAAAAAGAAAAAAAAACCCACTGCCATCCAGGGTTTAATCCTGGATGATGATGCCAATCTCAGCTGAATTACAGAGATCTAAATTGGGAAGGAGGGTGGGATTAGCTGCTCTTTGCTTTGCCCACTGGATTTCCAGTTTCAGCATCAGCATCAACTTGACGAACAGGAAGGAGGTTGCCATGGTTCACTGACATTCCACCTCACTGAGCAGGTGCCCTGTCTGGCAACTCACTGAGCTGGAGGGCCTGTGTGTATTGCTGCATGCTTAGAATAGGAAAGGGATTTTGCTAGTTTACCACCCACCCTGCTAACCTAGCAGTCTAATCTAATGGAGGCTCTTCTAATGGAAGTGGTGTTGAAGACCCTACAACTACTGTGTTATCCATTCCAAGTGGTCCTTGCAGGGAACTGCTCAAGATCTCATTCTGCCTGATGTACTTAGCTAGGCAAATGCTACATTTAGTGTTCTTTTCAGGTCTGTGGGTGAAAGAACCACGTTCCATTGTCATGGGTGATTTGGTCGTATTTGGGCTTTTGGAAGTTTCTGATTGCCTCCAGAAGAGTGTGGGATTCATTAATTTTATTCACTCCAATTTCCACAGTTCTAAAGGAGGGTGCAGTGAGACACTTATTAAAGAAATGAACCACACACAACTTCTCCCAAGTGTTTAATATTTTATGCCTGAAGAAGATGTTGAAGCATTCTAATTATGAAAATTGCTGATTGGAAACTTCCAAACTCTACATTGAACAGAAAAAACAAAAAACAAACTTTCTCAAACTTTTCTGCTTTTAATGCCTTTGCAAGCATTGCTTTTAAGAATGTATGGAAGTTGTTGTCCAGAAAGTTTTTCAAGTTTTGCTTTGTGCCAAAACAGCCACGTTTTCCCCAGCTCTGTTTTTAACACTTTCGCAAGCATTTTTACCAGAACGTGGGAGCTTGTAGTACAACCAAAGAATTTTCCCTAAGCAAAAAGAAAGTTTTTCAAATGGTTTGCTCCCATTAACCAGCACTTTTCACTGAACACATATTGTTATTCTTTTTCTTTTTTTTAATAGCCTGATTGTGGAATCCTCTCATCCCCAAAATAATAAACATCACAATCATGCTAATGCTACTAATAATCACCAAACACCAAATATTTTAAGTAGGTGGGAACGATGGTCTATTCTAAAACAAGCTTTATTGAGCTGAATGAGATTAAAATGCTGAGAATCTAACATAGCACACTTTTCAAGGTTTTCCCTGTGAGCAGGCATGGGGAGAGAGTTGGAAACAGACAGAATGGCAAGAAGGAAGAAGATGAATAAATGCAGCAAGGAGATTTTGAGATGGAGGAGAAAGAGTATGAGTAGAGACAAAGAGACATACAAAGAGTAGAGGAGACACTATAGCTAATAGAACTGGGGAGGGAGCAGAAGGAGAAAGAGGATGAGAGAGGGGGAGAGACACTGGAGAATGCGGGGAAAGTTAAGTGCAACTGAGAAATGACAGGGGAAGGAAGGAGGAGAAATAGGAAAAAGAAGGGAAGGAGAATATATTTAACCAGTAGTGGGGGGGGGGAGAGAAAGAGAACAGGAAAGAAAGAAAGAAAGAGAGGGACTAGGAAAGGGAGAAGGTAGGTAGAAGCTGTAGGGGGGAATAAAGAGAGAAGAGAGAAGATGTTTAGACAGAAATTGGGGAGAGGCAGAGACTGAGAAAGAGAGAAGTGAAATCAAGAATGATAGAAAGGGAATCAAGTACTTAAGGAAAGCTGATAAAAAAGACACCTGTACCATGCATTTTCCTAGTAATAGTATAACTCACCTAAGCCTCAGACAATGGAAAGGAAATTCCCAATTACTCAACTATTTAAGGGAGCAGAACTCTATGTTTAACAATCAGCTAGGAAGAACAGAAAGCAGCAATTCCTTAGGACCACATAAAGCAGCTTGTGAGGCAGCTCTGTATTTTACCCCACTGACCACTGCCTCCCACTGAGCTCTGGTGCAAGATGTCATTTGAAAAAGTTTGAGAGGGGGAGGAGGAAAGTGGCCAAACAGACTGTATGGGGAATCCACAGCAGCTCTTCCAAAGCAGCATCAGGGACTGGTAGGTTTATTTTTCCTTTGAAAACCTCTGCCCTCACCCTGAGATTCCTTCCTCACACTGAAGGAAATCCGGGAACCCTAGTTCCAACTGATTTTATCTAGATCCATTCCAGTCTCAGTTTAGGCCTGATTTTTAGAGAGAATCTGCCTTGCTTATCTTGGTGAATGATCTGCACTGAGAGATGGAGCAGGGGCATGCTACCCTTCTGATTATCTTGGCTCTCTCAGTATCTTTCAGTACCATTGACCAACCATGATATTCTTATGAGCTATCAGTCTGGGATGGATAGTTGTGGTACTATTCTTTTTTGCATTCCCAGGCCAAGCCATACCTGTAAGGAAGGGCTTATGGATATGCAGTTCTACCCGTGGCCTCTGGCTCTTGAAGTACTACAGAGTTGTATCTTGTCTCCCATCCTTTTTTATATCTATATGAAACCACTAGATGAGATAGTCTAGATGTTTGGACTCAGATGTCACCAGTATTCAGATTATATATGGCACTACTCCTCATCCCCAGCTGCCACTTCTATGGAGGCAGGGAAAGGGATAGAATCAACCCAGAAACAGAGAGGATTAACAAGATGAAACATAACCCAGACAAGACAGAGATGCCACTGACCAACAATACTGGTTATCTATGTGAGGTGGTTCAACTGGTCCTTGGTGGAGTTGCACTCCTTTTATAGTACCAGAGTGATAGACAGGACCATAGATAGTGAATCTAGTGAATCAAATTCATAGAAAAAAGATTTGGTTGAGGCATGACAGAGGAGAAAGAGTCAGCAGAGACACAAATGTGGCTCTGGCAAGTGATGTGCTGGTGTTAGGTTACCCAGAGCACCTAATATGGAGATTATCAGATGCTCTAAATATGGTGTTATCATGATGCCAGGAGATCACTTTCAGATCTTCCCTTTCAGATGATGTCATTTGCCTCTCGTAATGCTTCCATTCTGCTGCTGTTCTGCCAGTGCTGTTTTTTATTAATGGGCTAAGTCATGAATGGATCCTCCATTCCGTTTCTGTGATGGTATTGACAGCGAGTGAAAAGGTGCCGGTTTTGCTGGCGCGATCCCCACATCAGTGAGAGGTCCGGCCAGAACACTTCCTGGTGAGATCTGGACATCCAGGTAAGTGACACACTTTTTTGAAAACTCCCAGAATTACTTGTAAATTTTAAGTGTGTTTAGGTGCTTAGTTTAACTTTTTGACAAGTATTTTGCTTTTTGTTTTTGAATTTCCCACGCTCTCATCTTCTTGTGAGAACAGCTGGGATTTCAATCCAGGAAGTGAAAAGAGCTCCTTCAGAGTTCTGTTCACTCCTAGGCAGCCCAGCAAGCATGCACAAGGTAGGTGTGAAAATTTTAATTGTTATTCTGTGACAGGGACGGGAGAGAGATTTTGGCATCATGGGTGAATCTCTAAAACACCCTCACCTCTTAGGGTAACATAACATCTAAAATCATGTCCCACCTTTTCAAGGTAAAGTCTGTCTAGTTGATCTTTGTTCTACAGCAACAAAGGAGCATGCGGACTTCACAGAACATGGAGACATACTGAACTCACACCTGGATTTTATGTTCACAAAAATGGAGAACCAACTCCTTGCTTCTTGGAACTCCTTGTCCCAAGTCAACAGATTACATAGCCATGTGATTTTATTAAGAATGAACTGAACTTCACAGACGAAATCTGTCTCTTATATTGTATATACTATGACATTGAATCATAACCCAGTTAGGAAAGCAAATCTCTGAAAAAAATATTTTACTTTTGTCCTTAGTATGAGCTCCTATCACAATTGGATTATATCTTTCATTGTGTGCTCAAAGATCTCAGACTTAAATTTCTTGTAGATGCTCATTTTCAGGGTGTGCACATGATATTTCTGCACACATGATATTTCAATTGATCTCACTGTTGCTGAGGAAAGGACCTAAAGCTGGGATTCCTTAACCTCTTTGCAGGACTGCTCATTCATAGGTTTAAGCCTGTACAATACCATCTTTGGGACAGAAAGGTACCAATTCATCCTAAAAAGGGTAAAATCTGTTTATTTCTGCCTGGACAACTTAGGACTTTATCAGACAAGACCCTTTAAATGTTCTTTTGCTGACATAAAAAATATCCATTTTCATGCCAGCAAAAGAACACCCCACACCACACTTACCTTCTCTCCCAGAAGAAGGCTTCCCTGGCAAAGAAGAGAAAGTGAATAAAGCCTTGTTCACTCCCTCCTTTGAAATCCCGTGAGACTTCATCGCGTGGGAATTTTAAAATAAAACAAAAAATAAAACATAAAAAGTTACACTAAGCACATACACACACTTAAAAACTTCGAACTAACCCAGGGAGGGTCATAAAAAGTGTGCCATCTACCTGGATGTCATGATCTCACCCAGAAGTGTTCTGGCCAGTCCGGCCATTCACGAAGTAAGTACATGAAAAAAAAAGACACAAGATTACATATGCCGGCTATGCCGGCAAAAAAGACACAACCGCTCTATTGACGGCTTGGACTGTCAATAAAATAGATCAGCTTAAGGACAAGACATAAACACAAAAGGGTATTGTCGTATGGTATGCGTGCCCTTTTGGGTTTATGTGGAATCATTATGATGCCATATTTAGTGCATCTGATAAAGTCCCTAGTCTTCATTCTGTGTACAACACATACAGACACTTTACGTGAGCATGTAACAGTTTCACCTAACCTTTCATGTACAGATTAACAGACATCTCTGAACAAAATATTTCATTACCCTTCAAGAAATAGGCATTTGAGAATATTCACAAAGGTACGCAGAGGTCAGGAGACATCTTGCCGTAGTTGGCTCCTACAAATTGCTTGGGTAATCCCTTCCATCCCTTGTTTGGTCAACACAAGAATGATACAATCTCTTGCCAGTGCCTGCTCCAGCTGTTGAGATACACAGCATCTTTGTCTGCTATCATCTCTATGCCCACTTGAAAGCATTAGAAAGCAGTCTAGAGTTGCACATGCTACAAACCAAACTGTTCTGCACCAGTTAATTTTGTTCCATGTGCTTCCAGTCTACAGATACACTTTCTAACCTTCTCAGGAAGAAGATGATGGGTCTCATATTGGCCTTCATTATCTAACTGAATAGACTAAAAGTGCATGTGAACCTTTTTTTCCTTTTTCAAATGTCCAAGAAGTTAATGTTAGTGGACTGCAAACCTAATCAAACCTTCTGGCTACTTTTCTGAAAGCATTCCGTCTCTCTCTTGCTGATTCTTAATTGGTCCCTAACAATGGCATAGAGCAGGATGGGCAAACTGTGACCAGTGGGCTTCATGTGGCCTCTGGACCCTGTTTTGGAACCCTTTTTTTTTTTAAATGTGTGATTTGGGGGAAATTTTTGATCCTTAAACTATGCAGAAAGCCTGCAAATGCATGAAAACACATGAAAATACCCTCACGACCACCCCAGTGCCCTGTATTATCCCCAAGATACCTTAATTTTTCTCTGGAGTCCCTTTCAAAATGGCAACAGGAAGTAATGCATTGTCACTTCCTGTCACAATTTTGAGAGGGACTCCAGAGGAAAATGGAGGTATTTGGGCTTATTGTGGTGGGCTTTGTGGCCACATGTTGTAGAATCATAGGTTGCAGAGTCAAAGCACTAGGCATTTTTTATCAGGAGTAATGATGACTTCATTGACCCCCCCCCAATCTTCCTTGCTCCCTCTGAGCAGAGCTGCAAACATCATAGTCACTAGGAAGCAAAGCAAAAATATATTGTAGTGGCATATTGCTGGCTGCTTGGTTTTGGCTTCCAATTAAGCTGCATTAGCTTTATGAAAGACCTTCTCCTGATGAAAATGAAAAACTACTGGTCTGTTGATTTTTGTGATGAAATTTCTTCCTGGTGCTGGAAAAATAAACCCATGGAATATCTTGAAGCAATATTTTCATGTTGTTTGTAGACATGTTGTGCTACTTTCGTCCCCTTTGTCATGCAATCTAGATTTATACTCTGCCTTTTCCCAAGTCCAGGACTCAAAGTGGCTTACAAACATTGAAACGGATAGAAATTCATATAAAGTTAAAATGTACTTGAAGTATCAATTCAATTAAAAGCATGATAATGAAAAAGAAAAACAACAAATGCAGACAACACAGCACAGTATGGAAGACCCTTTTCTCTGAGCATTCAGCCTTCTAAGGCCTGCTGAAACAAAAAAAGTCTTCACCTGTCAATGAAATAAAAGAAAGGACAGCTCCACTCTAACACACATAAGATTTTTTTTAAATGTCTACATAAAGTGTTTCTGAGACTCCTTATGATTCATGGTTTGAATCTCCCAAGTGGTGAAAAAGTCTGTCAATTTTCCTCACCTATGTATCTTGGATTTAACATGCATTATTTTGTGATTGGTCATTGGAAAGTAAACATGGATAGAATTTCCAAGTCTGATTGCTGAAGTATACATCCCTGAGAAAAACTCATTGTGAGAAGGAAAATGGGTTTTCCCCAAGGAGGGAAAATCCATTGTGAGAAGGAAAAATAATTACTCACAAAGAATACACATTCTCTCTGGTTTGACTGTCAAAGTACTGACTATAGTATTTCTCTGTCAAATACTATACTCAGCTGCTCATACTTTTCTTGGGCCTCACCAATGTGCTTGGGTGGATGTTGTGCAGCTGTCATCATTGACTCTTGTAACTCTTGATCAAACAGGGCTTTCATTTCTGTTTGCCCTTCAGATTCTCCAGCATCATTACTTTAAGCAGATTTTTAGAAGTTCCTATGTTTACCATTTGCTGCTCAGATTGTTATCAATCTGTTTGGATTTCTGCCAGGAAATCTGTTATTTGCTTCATTGAGGCTTAATTGTACTTGCACATTTCTCCACAAGGAATCAGTTTCGTGCTTCCACATTCAGGTGGAAAGGGCCACAGATAAGAAGTAGAGGACACACATTAGATGTCTGTTTGTTTGTTTGCACAAACAGGCATAGTCCTTATATGGTAGCTTAAAAAATAACACACCATATACACAAATATAACAACCAGTTAAATATAAGTACAGCAGTGCTCAAATAAAAACAATATCAACAACAACATCTTTATTATACCCAAAATTGGGACTCAGGGAAGCATACAAATTAAAATACAATACAGTTAAAACATACAAAAGACCAACACTTCCAACAACATTTAAAATGATTACACTTCCAACAATATTTAAAAACGATTTGAAATGTTCTGTTACAAAGGATTAAAAAGCATATTTTTAAATAATACAGTTAAAAACAGTAAAACAGTACAGAACCCTCCTAAAGGTCCCTTCTTTTTTTAAAAAAAACTTCAGTTCTCAGTTCTCTTTCTCTGCCAATGGAAAGACTGCAAGCAAGGGGCCACTGTAGCCTCCTTAGGAAGAGTTCCAGAGCCTAGGGGCAGCCACTGAGAAGGCCCTATCTTTTTGCCTCCATCAGTTGTGTCTATGAAGGTATCAGAACTGAGAGAAGGGTCTGTCCTGAGCATCTCAGGGCTCAGGCAGGCTCATATGTGGAGTACAGTATGTCAGATAGCCTGGATGTGAGCTGTACAAGGCTTTATAGGTCCCACCCAGCACTTTGAATTGAGCTTGGAAACAGACCAGCAGCCAGTGGAGTTGTTGTAACAAGTGAGCTACATGGTTTCTATAACTATCCCCAGTTCACACACTGGCTACAGCCCTTTGTACCAACTGAAGTATCTGAACACACTTCAAAGGCTGCCCCACATAGAGAGCCTTACAGTAATCTAGACAGAATGTAACTAAGGCATGTGTCACCATGGTCAGATCAGGTATCTCCAGGAACAAATGCATCTGGCATACTAGCGTCTAACTGTGTAAAAGCATTCCTGGCCACTGCAGAAACCTGTGCCTCCAGGTTAAAGATTGAGTCCTGGAGTATACTCAAAGTTCTAGCCTGCATTTTCAGGGGGAGTGTTACCCCATCCAGCACAGGCTGAATCCCTTTCCCCTGATCTAGCTTTCAGCTGACCAGGAGTATCTCTGTCTTGCCTGGACTAAGTTTCAATTTCTTTGCCCTCATCCAGTCCATCACCAATGCCAGACACTGGTTTAGAAATAAAACAGTTTCCTTGAAGTTTTATGGAAAGGAGAACTAGAGTTGGATGCCATCAGCATACTGGTAGAACCAAGTCTCAAACCTTTGGGTATCATCTCCCAGCAGTTCCATGTAGATGTTGAATAGTATGGGGGGGGGGGATAAAACTAAACCCTGAGGAGTTCTGGGGCAAAGTAATCAAACAGGAATCCCCCAGCATCACCTTTTGAGCTCGCCTATCCAGAAGGAACAGAGCCACTGTAAAACAGTGCCTGCAAGTCCCACCCCAATATGTCAGCCTAGAAGGAGACCATGGTCAATGGTACCAGAAGCCTGCAAGACATCCAGCTGAACTGAGAGGGACAAACACCCTCCGTCCAGTTCCCAGTGTAGGTTGTCCACCAAGGTGACAAGAACTGTCTCTGTCCCATAGCCAGGTCCAAAACCAAACTGAAATGGATCCAGATAATCCATTACATCTACGAATTCCTAACTTGGGAAGCCAGCCTACCTTGCCAAAAATGGAATGTTGGACAGTGGCCAATACTTATCCATTATGCAGGAATCCAGGGAAGGCTTTTTCAACAGAGGCCTCACAACTGCCTCCATTAGGTATGTTGGAATTCTGGTTTATTGTAAGGAGGCCTTATTCCACTTGGCCATCCCCCTCTGAACTTTTTAATGAACTTTTTAATAAAGAAGGACATGTAGTGGCTCTCAGCTCTCATCTTTAATGAACCAAGAAGGGCATGTAGTGGCTCTCATGCAAAAAGGGTCCACATCCTTAGGATGCACAAATGGAAAAGAATACATTATTATTGGATGAGCAGGGCCCAAAGTTACATCCACTGGGACTGTAGCAATTATTGTATCCAAGCTGGAATGGATCTGAGTGATTTTATCATCAAAGTGTTGTGTGTGGAAAGGCAGGTATGTTAAAAAGAACCTTAAAACACCTCACACCAAGGCCAAGGCATGCAGAAAATTCCAGATTTGATCTCCATCATCTCTGGTTAAAAGACCAGCTAGCAAATGCTGTGAAAGACCTCTGATTCTAACCATGGAGAGCCACTACCAGAGTAGACAAAGCTGGGCTAGAAGGTCAAAGAAGCCCTGTTCCTGTATTTAAAATACATGAGAAGGATGAATTGACACACTTGTACAAGGTCCACTCCTTCATCCCTCTTTTTGCTTCCTCTCAAATGTAGAGGAAGACAACTATTGGTAGCAGAGAACCCCTCTATCCATGGAAGTAAGTAACGGTAAAATGGAGATGACAGTAATGTTGGAGTAGAAGCAAGTAACCCTGGACTTGGAAGCCTCCTCAGTCTGTGGTGCTTCTCCATATGATTTAGAAAAGGTCCTAAAGTGTGTGGAAAGCTTCCACAGACTAAGGAGACTCTCCACTACAGCTGCACATGGAGAAGCAATGGAAAAATGGAGAGAAGAGGATGGAGTTATTTATTTTATTGAAATATTTCTATCTCACCCAATAACAAATGATCTCAAGGTGGCATACAAATAAAATAAATACAAACAAGTTAAAACAAATTAAAAGAATACACATAATTTAAACTGACTAAAACATTCTAAATATGACCAACAAGTTAGAAACAGGTTTTAAAAATTTACCATTTTAAACCATGCACATTAGCATTTTGAAATAATACAGTGAGGCCCAAACTCTTTAGTAAACAACTATGTTTTTAATTGGTGTCTAAGTTCCACCAGCATTGCTGCCAATCAGGCCTCCAAGGTGGGGAGGCAATCCACAATTGGGATGCCACGGCTAAGTGGGAGGAACTCTCCCAGAGTCCCACACATTGTACATGAGACACAGAAGAGCTTCCCATAGCAGACCTCAGTTCCAAAGCAGGCAGAAAGGGAGCAAGGCACTCTGAAATACTGAGGTCCCAAGCCATTTAGGGCTTTAAATGTCAGTACATTTTGAATTCAGATCAAAATCACGTTGGCAAGCAGTACAATTCTTTAAGAGTGACATTATATGATGTCTATAAGGTATTTCAAGTCAGCAGTCAATCTGTTGCATTTGGCAATAGCTGTCGCTTCTGGGTCTTCTTCAAGGGCACACCAGTCAGATATAGGAGGTTATCAGATGGGAACAAAAAAAGCGCTTCCATCCTGCAATCTCCTCTCCCTTCCCTGTCCTGGCACAAGAACAAAAAGTTTCAGACCTACCTTATTCCCACTTCCATGGCATATCAGGAGTGAACAGAGCTCTAACAGAGCTTCGTTTACTTCCTGGAATGAAATCCCGCTGGTTTTTGTGAGAAGACAAGAGTGCAGGAAATTCAAAAATAAAACCCCTAGTAAAAAAGAAAAAGTGACAGCAAGCACAAAACACACTTAAAACTTTACAAATAACCTGGGGAGGGTACAAAAAAGTGTGTCACTTACCTCAATGTCCCGATCTCACCAGGAAGTGTTCTGGCACAGACCTCCCATTGACGCTGGGATCGCACCAGCGAAACAGGCACCTTTTCACTCACAGGACATTCCGTGACAGAAATGGAATGGGAGATCCATTGATGGCTTAGCCTGTCAATAAAAAGCAGTGCCGGTGTAACGAGAGTCACATGGGAGCATTACACGAGGGAAATGACATCATGTGAAAGAGAAGCCCTTTAGCAATCTCCTGACATCATGGTAATGCCATATTTAGAACATCTGATAATCTCCATAACGCATTACAGTAGTCTAATTGGGAGGTTGCCACTAAATGAACAACTGTGACTAGGCTATCACTCCAGCAGCATGGGCATACTTGCTCTGCTTCTTCACATGACAAGTTTCCCTTTAGACTACAACTTTCAGAGTCCCCCATACATCATAGGCTGTAGTCCAAAAAGGTAACTTTTCTGAGCATTTTTTAAATCCATAGCCTGCATGTTTTCCAGTGCCAGTATGGGGCTATAGTCTTCCTGTTTCCTTATGATACCAGAGTTACCAGCTTATGAGGCTTACTGCACACAGTTACCAGCTTATGAGGCTTACTGCACACCAAGGTAAAATGGTGGGGCAGCTGGAAGGTTCTCTCTTCTGTGCTGCCTTACTGCACAACATCATTATTCTCCTGTTCCGATCCCATGGGCCTCAAGGTAAAACCGCATGTTTTTGCTAACTGGAAAAGTCTGTTAGCAAAAAGGTATGGTTTTACCTCAGTCTCCCACAGGACTGGAACAGCAGAACACCAGAAGAATGACAACACAGTGTGGTAATGTAGCACAGAAAGCGGAACCTTCCAGCTGCCCTGCCACTTTACTTCAGAATGCAGTAACCCTCTATACATCATTCAGCTGAGATGCTGACTTCAATTTCTTCAGCTGCTCCACAGGGGTCACCCATATCATCTATTTCATCACAGATCCAAAGCCTACTTCCTTCTGTTTTAATATTTTTGACACAATGAATTTGTAATTGGTATGATCCAGCCAAACTTAAAAGCACTTTTAAGTCTCCTTCAAACCAGCAGATCTGAAATTAACCCCCAGCATTGGCAGGATTGTGCCCAAACCTTATTTTCCATTTCATTGCAAAAAGCAAATAAACTACGTACATTGCTGTTTATGTTGTTGCTACCATATAATGGAGACAAATATACCAGAATAATGGAGTGAGCCTGGCCAAAAAAGAGCAGGCTAGAAAGGAAATGAGAGTAAGGCATATACTACTGTGCACTCTGTACTCTGCAGTAATGTGACTAAGAACAACAGTATTGACTTGTAGTCCATTATGAATCAGCGTTAGCCTTATTTTCAAGATTTTATAGTAGCTTTTAGTCCTTTAAAAAAATCTTCATTAAAGATTTTAAATGCAAAGGTCTTTGCTTACATTTAAAATACTGCCCCAGTTCTCTGAAGCATCATCACCTTCTGCTAATGGATTTCTGAATGCCATTTTCATTATTATTATTTTTCATAAGTCCCTTCACTGTCTTTATCACTATTATCATTGTTAGTATAATACATTTTGCTTGTGCCTGTACTGTAGATCCTTTAACTATTTACCTCCTCCATTCTCCCTGCTTACCACTAATAGAGATTAGGAGTGATTTACGTATATAAAAACAAATAAAAGCCTAACCCAGTTTGTATCTGACAGCTAAGGGTTTTATGAATATACAGTGGCTATGCAGACTTTGTAAACTGAATTGATAGCATGGAGATCCATTTATTGCATTGGAGCAACAATGGAAAGGATGCTTCCCTGTATATTGTATGATTGCCAAGGTAGACATTTTAACTATGTTAAATGCAGTACTTGGAAAAGTTTTCTTCTTTCTTTCTTTCTTTCTTTTTCAGAATACGGTTCAATAATCTACAATCTAAAAATCCCAGAATACTGGTTAGGTGATTCTGGAGGTTGTTCTAGTTAATTGCATACATGCATTTAATGCACCTTGAGTTTCCCTTAGAAATACATAGATTGAGGAGGTGCTCAGGATGGGGAACACCATCTTGGAAAGTAAATTATTGTGGATAGCACTGGCAGCTTTCCTCCTAAGTGGAACAGCAACTATGGATGGGGGTAATTTTCAGTGCAAAGTTAATGTGCTCTTATATGTATACAACTGGTATACAATATCTAAGCCTACACATATTTAACACACCATCCAGTTTAGGGTGCATTAAAGTATTTAGCAGGTCATCTTTTCTGATTGCCCTCCCTCTAAGCTGGAGTTTTGTTTTGAGGGGTTGTAAAAATGTTAACATGCAGACATATATGTAACATATGGGGTTTGACCTTTAGTGTCCTGAGATTCCAGCATGTCAGGAGATAGAACTTCAGATGAATTTTACTACGGCAACTTTTTGGGGGGTGGGTGGGTCAAAAGAAGCCATCTAACACCTGGCTATTTTGTCCAACTTTGTTTGCATTTGCATTACTGTGCCCCCTTCCACAGAAGAGGAAGAACTGAAAGGTTCTATGCTAGCATCCATGAGGAAACTGAGTACACACCAAAACAGAACATGGACATGAAGATAACCATGGGCAACTGGAATGCAAAAGCAGAAAACAGAGCAGAAACAAAAACTATTTTTGCATGTTCAGCTCAGTTTGCACCAACTGAAGCAAATGGACGATGAAGGGGTAAAAGTGGGAAGAAAAGAAAGAAATGTAACATTTTAAAAGCAGCTGAAAAAGTGGGACTCTAGAGGATTAATTCGGAATGTCCCTGCCAAATCAGGACAACTGGAGGGTACAGTATTGAGGAAGATTTTTTTTAGGTGGGTCAGTAGTGTTGGGAGGCAACTGCCACATTTGGATGTATCCAGGAGAGGCAGTTTTTCATTTGAAGGTGTTTTACACCATTAAAAAAATGAATTCTAGGGATTTGGCAAGGGAAAGCTAGTGCCCTGAAAAAAGGCCCAGATCTGAAGACTACATGACTCTTCTTGAAGTAGTTTCTAGCTGTAACCTTAAAGTAATGAGTAGTTTTATGCACAGTATTATATGAAATATATTTTTCTTCAAAATATGTACATGTCTGGTAGGACAGGACAAGAGTCAATGCCTGTCTCTGCCTGCCACATCATCCTATTTCAGATAGTTTCAGATTTAACAGGTGGAATTGTGAAAAATTAATTATAGGCCTTGTCATGAGGGAGTGCTCAAATCCATCATGGTTAGCTCACCTGCAAAATCTACAGATAACATCATTTGGTAAATTCCACCCCTTGTTTCCATAGCAACAGGTATGGTTGAGGGTGGGACCCTCATTTCCTAAACATGACATCACATAACCTGACTGAAGAGCCAATCAAATATGGCAATGCAGTACCAATCAGAACTGACCAATGGACTTTTAAGTCTCTGAATTCCTTTGTTCAGAGAGCCACATGTTTTAGACCAGCAAGATAACCAAACAGGATAACTGAGGTCGGTGGGGGGAACCCACCTCCATCCTGGCTCCATAACATCAAAGAGCCTACATGATACTATGAAGTCTAAGGGAGAGACTTCCAAAGGACTCTGAATCCCATCTCCAGAGACCTAGCTAGGCCAGCTATGATAAGCCTGAGCCTAGCCCCATCCCAATTGGGACATGGACTGATTATATGGACTTCATAAATGTGAGTTATTATTTTCTTAGCTTAGGGGAATGTCTAGTTAGCAAGCTTTAGTTCTTATGATTTATTTTAATCCTATGACTGAATGTATTTTCTATAAGCCTAAGCTGAGTGCCTGGAGGAGAGATTTCCCTCCATGCTAAGTACTAAATGCTAGAACTAGAAATAAAGTTTTCTCTCTTTTCTCTACCAACTTGCCTCATGTGCCTTTTCAGTCAGCTATCTTGAGTCTCTTCTCTGGGGAATAGAGAAGGAGTGTTGGGGATCCCAAAAGAGTGAGTGGTTCACTGGTTAGCCAGAGAACTGGCCCAGTTTCCCATTGAACTGGGTTTTGAGTGACAAGCAGTGGGTGGTGTGGCTTCCAACTCAGAAAGGGATTTCTAGATTGGGGCACCTTTGAGATTGTGTTTTCAGATTGTATCAAAAGGCTGGGAGCCTTCCTTTCCTCGCTGTGATAGAGACAGGCACAGAGAGGCAGGAGGGACCCACCTTAACATAGATGGCAGCGTGTTTTGACCTGCTGTGGCAAGTAAGAAACAGGGGGTTAAACAGATTCTCCAGATGCCCGTGGTGTGGGGGATTTTCCTTAGTTCCAGTGGCTTACTGTGCTGTTTCAAGCTATTGTGTCTCAGAGGGCTTTTGGAGCTCTCCCTGTTTAGCCTGTTCCTTCCTTCCCTGCTGGTGTGTATGTATGCGTGGGTTTTGGAGCTTCCTCTGTTCAGGCTGTTTTCCTTTGCTTCCCTGGAAAGGGGGGACGGAGGTGGAGGGGTGTGTGTGAATGGTTGTGCTCATTGAGCCCTCTTGCTCCCGCTGTTTTGGCTTTGCTTTCCTGGAAGAAGGGGGGATTTGAACCATACATCTTCCTTGATAAGGAAGAAAGACTTGCTTGATCTTGGTTTTATCCCTGCCTAGTATTATAAATCACAAAATGGCTGCAAATCACAAAATGACTGCAAAGACATTTCAGGGATCCCTGACCCTTAAGATTCCTCCAGATCCCCTGATAGAAACCATACTTTTTTCAGCAAACGAGGTGAACTGCTGACCATGGGAGTCTCCAGGAATGATGATTCAACATTTAAATCAGTTGCAGGATGTCCACACATTCTTTAATATGCAAGAAATCCTCTTTTTCAAAACTGGGAGTAGACTTTCAGCTACTTTCACTTTCATTTTATTTTCACCTTTTGGCCTTTTGTGCAGTATGTGTAGACCCAGAAGGTCCCATGGGCAGAAAAATGCACCTGGGCCAAGCAAAGTTGCCCATCCCATCCTAAAGCAACAGAATTCTGGTCCCATTATGTTCAGTCAGTATAGTGAGCCACTCCATATCCATCACAATAAATTGAGGTTCTGCCATCTGTTTCAGCTGGCTCTAGGCTGCATACCATGCACACCCTGCTATTGTTTCATGCTTCTCATCTCCCTGGGTGATAGAAAGTTTCAAGGCCAGTTTTTACAGCATCAGTTTCTTTATGAGGAAAGAGAACTGAAGAGTTACAATAGGGTGATATTGTAAAAAAGAAAAAAGCTTCTTTTAAAAATTTGTAATCTGAGGTGAATCAGACAAGCATTCATACATGCAATACTACACAACACCAGTCGTCCCCAAAGCAACTGTATACCATTACAGCTCCCCATAGCCGTTTCTCACCACAGTGTCCTAGAAACTCAACTACTGTTTCTCCCTCTATAGCTAGATTCAGTCAGCAAACTTATTGAATTCTGGCCCCCTGGCCATACCAGTGTTAACTTTTCCCCTTTTCTCAGCAGGAGAATGTCCACCTGCATTATTCTGAGAACATCAACTAACCATCATTAACCATTAAGCAAGTAAGTTGAGCAAGCTGTACAGACTCTTACAGAGAAAGAGAAAGAAAGTTCCCCTGGCCCAAGGGAATGGTTGGTCCTATAGCTATTGTACAGATCATCTTTATTCAGTGTTTGCAGAATGTGCTCTGGGATAATGCTGATGACTATAATACTATGTTCAACCTTGGAATACATGTTACAAGGACACAGTGAGAGTGAAAGCTACCGACCTCACTTAACCCTGACCTGTGGAAGAGTGATTTCCATTTGGTCATTGCCTCTCTAATGAGACTGCCATCAGGGTGCCGTTCAGTGCCTAATGGAATGAAGACATCCAACCAAACACAATGAACTGCCATCATTAATATGACATTTATTTAATAAACACCACCCTGATTTTTCTGCCTTGATCCATCCCAATATATTAATTTAAATCATATTCTATTTACATCCAACTCATAATTACCAGCTAAATTAATGGAGCTGGTAAAGATGACAGTTGTCAAAAAAGTATTGTGCCATATATGTTATAGCTTAGTTACTGAGTTGTGTCTTTGCTTGTCAAGTCTGCAAATGGATAGGGATAAGTTGCCTCTCAAGAATATTTTTCTAGTTCATTTTTACAATTAATATGATAACGAACAATATAAAAGTTGCTGTGTGGTACTTTCTCCCTTTATGGTGTCAGTTGTGATGAAGTATACCCTCAATTCAACTGAAATGCCTTGAGATGGAACTGCTTATTATAAAGGAATTCTGTGTCTAGTTACAAAGTTTCAATACAGAAACCTCCTCCTAACACAAAAAAACTATCAAAATCTAGTAGTGTTTCATATTATCATAATTTGGTTATAAATCTGTCCTGCTCATAAAACTTGGCAGAATAACAAAACAAGTACTATTTCTTTTCCTATTCACATCATAACCTTAGACAGTGTACCTCTCTCCCTGGCAGCCTGAATAATCTCCTAGGTGTCCAGGATCTAGGGAAATTTAATTTCCCAAGGCACCTGTCTTGCTTCCTTACTACAAATACCAGTTGCTCTGCAAATCATAGGTTCTGGGGCTCCTATTCCACGGATGCTGCTGAGCATGACCCAAGCAATAGGAAAAGGAACAGAACAATCATGTCTTGTGTGAAAGGAGACAGAGCAGGAACTGGAATGTTTTGCACAATTTTCAAACAAGAATAAATTCATTTTCTTCAATACATTCCCTCTCCCTGCTCCTCTTCTTGTTCCTGTGTTGCCAGACTCTCATTTGGAGACAGTGCTGGTATCTCTAAATGCTTCAACAAAGTGAGAGAGACTGCCACTGCTCTGCTAGTTGCTCCTGCTGCTACAGCATTGAAAACGGAATCATAATTTTGTTCTATGACAGGCAGGGAAGGTGCAGTGCTGGTACCTTGTCCATTTTGTGGCCCCATCATTTTTAAAAGACAGGCTCCATCTCTAACTGGCAACCTAGTGATCCAGCCCACCCTATGTATATTTATATTTAAATGACAGCTGAGCAATTATTTGGGGCTCTGTATTGCTCTGCCAAACAATTTCTCCTCAAGCAAGTTGATATGAGATTTTGCTTTACCAAAGCCAGTGAGGCTTGAAATCAAGGAAGTAAGAGACACTGCCCTTGACTGCTGAACACACACTTGCTTGGACATTATGAGTAAGCACTATTAACCCTACCTCAAGTAGACCCAATGAAATCAATAGGGCTTGAGCTAGCTGTGATTAACAAGTTTTATTCATTTCAGCAGGTCTATTCTAGATAGGATTAATGTTGGTTTCACCCCTATGGATCATGCCCTGGCCCACTGCAGCTGCACCAAAGCTAAAATAATGAAGAGAAGTATTTATGCTGTGCTTTATTCAAGTTAACTGGAGTTTAGGTTGGGGATGTGCAGGTGTGAAATCCATTTAGTGATACAATAATGCAAAATGTGAACAGCCATAGTCTCTAGCATCCATTTGAATAGATATATCCTTCTTTTGTTCTATGAACCAATCTCTTCTCTATATTTAATTTGTATAAAGAACAAGTGGCATTTGATGGCTTCCATGTCACTGAGTTGGTGAATATGGGTGGTTTTAGAGAGAACATTAAAGGAGCTATCCAAGATGCAGGCTCCTGTCTCCAAAACAGAATCCACACCTTGAGTAGCTCCTATAAAGTTTGAGTTAAAATCTGGAGTGGCTCTCAAGTCACTCTGACTTGGGAACCACCAGCCCACACTACCAGAGCACATGCCACACTTATCAGCTGGCATTCTGTTTAGACATTACAATATTGTAAGCTGGACTTGCAATATCCTAATTGCTGGTAAGTCACATTTACAGTCATGAATGACCAACCCTGTTCTCAAGGCACCTCCACAACTGGGAGCATGCTGTGCAAATCATTGTAGTGTTCTGATCTCCAATGCCTTGGAATAATTTGGTTGGGGCATTGTCAAGCTGTGAAGATAGGCTGGTGGGGGATGGGAAAGCATTGCCAGTTGTAACTATGACAACAGAGTTCCATCATCATAGCTACAATGATGATGCAGGATCCTGGCTATTTTTTTTTTAAAGGTTTGTAATTGGGCATGAAGCCTGCTCTTTCTTCCCTGGCAGACCTGTGTTCTTAATACAGTTGTCCCTCCGTATCCACAGATTTGGTATCCACGTATTTAAGTATTCACGGCTTGAAAATATTCTTTAAAAAATAATAATCTAAAAAGCAAACCTTGATTTTGCCATCTTATACAGGGGACACCATTTTGCTATGCCATTGCATATAATGGGACTTGAGTATTCATGGATTTTGGTATCCACGGAGGCTCCTGGAACCAAACTCCAGTGAATATTAAGGGACAACTGTATCTTCAGCATCTTTCAGCAGGTGCACCTATTTCCATCACAGGGATCAAATGATGATTAAAACCTTCCCCAATGCTTGTCAAAGACCTGGTTGGCCTAATCAAGGTTTTACCATAATATAGGTTTTGGATTTGTTTGTTTGTTTGGCCAATATGGCTACCACTGTGTTCTGTTATAGAATATAGATAGAATAAAATTCTCATCTTCCACTTCTAGTGAAGGTCACCAGATTGGGCTGATTGCACTGTTAGGATAGAGAATTCTCAATTTAAAATAAACTGAGATTTTCCCCCTCTCTTTTGCTGTTATTTTAATCATGAGTTAAGTTAAAAGTTTTATAAAGTAAATGTACAAAAGGATGCACAGTGTAAATCTTTTATTTTCAGTGTTGTCATACAAGTTGTAACTGAGCACTGTGTCTTTTTGTTCTCAATGTTAAGTAGTTGACCCAAATTTTATACTGAAAGCACCAGCACAAATTAACTTACAGGTCCTCCTGAAACAAAGAGAATGGAGTAAGTACTGCAAGGCAGTGTGCAAAGTGCAACAAAGTGATAAACAGCCAAAAGAAAGCTGCCATTGTGGAATATTTATTTTGATGGTTTCATTTAAAAATATATGTTTGTGTACATCTAGTGAGGTGACCTAGCATTCCTTTATAAACTACTGTATATTGTGATGGAGCAGCAAATGATAGCCAGCCACATAATAAAGAGTGAGACAAAGTGGAGGGTAGCAGCGAAGTCTGTATGCATAACAAGTGGGTTTATGGCAACACACTGGCAACAGACCTTGACCAACTTGCATCTGCCTTTATGAAGTTGGATTTACACTTTTGCACCTTTATAGTTTTGCATCACAATATAAAATATGCATCCAGATTCCCATTCATATTTACTCTTAAGTCAGTCTGATTGACTCCAATAAGACAAATTCACAGCCTAATGGAACATGACATTAAACATAGTGTTGAAAGGCTACTTAACATATTTGCTTTTATTTTGAAGGGAAAAAACAGTTAATTGAAGAGAAGTGATTGTACAATAAAAAGTAAATAATGCTAATAGTTTCTACTTTTCAGATCCTTGTTTATGTGAAACTTTGAAACAGGAGCTCAGTCTGTAAATGGTATAGTGACCTAAAGTATACATGTCCCTGAACCCCAGTCTATGTTTAGGGATGCTCCATATTAGATATCTTTCTAATCAAGAAATATCCAAGATAAACAATAATTCTATCTGATTAAAACCATAGATCGCAGTACTACTGGGGTCTCTGTATGCAGGCCTGTGAGGGGGATGCTGTGGTGTGGTTCCCCACATGATCTCTCCTAAGGACCAGCTAATAGGTTACTGAGTTGTACAGCACTAAGCAGATCTTCAGTCTGGTTCATTCCAGGAACTTACAGTCATAGAAATAGAGTTAGAAGAGACCACAAGGGCCGTCTAGCCCAACTCCCTGCCATGCAGGAATACATAATCAAAACATTCCCGACAGATGGCCATCCAGCCTCCAAAGAAGGAGACTCTACCACACTCTGGGGCTGTGTATTCCACTGCCCAATAACTCTTACTGTCAGGAAGTTCTTTCTAATGTTTAGGTGGAATCTCTTTTCCTGTAGTTTGAATCCATTGCTCCATGTCTTAGGGCCTGACTACATGTAGGGCAAAAACACCAAGTGGAATTTTGCCCGCACACCCCTGCATTTGTCCCAAAGCACTGCACATTATTAATCTCCACAGGGATGTGGGGTTCCTTGTCCTCATTGACCCTGTGGAGTTTTTGTAGGGAGGCATGTTTCTAAAATTAAAAATGTATTAAAAATTCCAGTGATCTAGCCCTTTTTAAAAATAAAAATATCGTCTTTAAAAGTAAAAACCTTTTCTCTCAAATTCAGGCAGAGTAATGCATTGGAATGCAGACACAGCACAATTAACATTTAAATGTGTGGTCTGATCACCCAATCAATTAGACTCATTAAAAACAACAAAGAAGTCAGTTTAAAAATGCATATCAAAAGTTTTCTGAAGGTATATCAATCTTAATCTACATATTAAAACAAACTTAAAAGGTTCCTAACTAACTAAGAGGATTTAGGGTAAGATAAGACTCACCCAGCTTTGAGCGGTCTGGGCTACATGGTGACTTGAAAGGACTCAAAAACAACAACATGGCTACAGCCGCATGGAGCCTTAACTTAAAAGGAACTTAAACAAAGTGTCATAATATTTAAATTAGGTCATGTGATGAATGACCCATTGCTCCAGTTGGCTGAAATTCCCTAGTGAAAAGTGAAGGGGAAGTGGAAGAAACTGATGCATGCAGGGAAAATTCCTAAACTGAGCTCAACATGATTGTATTGCATTACAATAATGATTTCCCCACATACTACAGTTTTGCCCACTGCTGCTGACACCATCACCACTGCCACTGTCACCTTGACCATAATTTAAAACTCAGATAGCAGTTCCCAGCTGAAGGGACAGGTTTTCCCCCTCCCCCTGCCTCAGCAGTGCTGCCTCTGCCCATTCTTCTGCTCACCTGTCACAGGAAGAGGTGCTTGAAGAAAGTCGACAGAAACGCTTGAAGGAAGCGGCAGGTGAAGAGAGAGTGGGTGGAGGCAGCACTGCTGAGCCAGTGAAATGGAGAAAACCTCTCCTTCAGCTGGGAACTGCTGCCTGAGCTTTAAAATAGTTGCGGTGGTGGCAGCAGTGGCAGTGGTGGACAAAATGTGGGGAAAACCCCGAATAATCAAAACTATGAATCTAGTTAATAAAATACCCCAGAATGTCCCGAATCTGTGCCAGGAGACGTGTGGCCTAATAGCACCAGATTCAGGGAAAAGCCTGTACATTGTGTGGCCTGACCACCACAGATGGGGGGGAGTTCGCAGGGGGATTTGGGGCTTTTAATACTGTAGGCAAACCCTTGATCTAGACACTATACCCCTATTGATGTAGCCTAGGAGTGCATTGGCTTTTTTACCTGCTGCATCATCCTATTAACTCATGTACAGTTTGTGGTCCACTAAGACTCCTAGATCCCTTTCATATGTACTGTTGTCAAGCTACATGTCACCCATGATATATCTGTGCATTTCATTTTTTCTGCCTAAGTGTAGTACCTTACATTTCTCTCTGTTGAAATTCACTTGTTAGTTTTGGCCCAGTTCTCTAATCTGTTATGGTCAATTTGAATTCTGATCCTTTCCTCTGGGGTATTAGCTACCCCATATAATTGGTATCATCTGCAAATTTGATAAGCATGTCCTCTATTCTATCATCCAGGTAATTTATGTTGAATAGCACTGGGCCCAGGACCCTGTGGCACGCCAGTAGTCACTTCTCTCCAGGATGAAGAAAAGCCATTGGAGAGCACCCTTTGGATGCAGTTGGTCAGCCAATTACAGTCGTCCCTTGGAATTCACAGGTTTGGAATTCACAGTTTTGTGTATTCGCAGAAAGCCGCTGAGGCTTTGCTCAGTCTTCATTCCCTGTGGGGCAAGGGGAGTCGAAGGCCAAGCAAAACCTCAGTGGCTTTGCAGGGAAAGCACGGCTTTCCTCCGGCTTTGTTCCATTTGGCAGGGGGGAGCAAGGGCCGAGGAAAGCTGAAAGGTTTTCATTGGCCCTGGCTCCCCCCTGCCAAATGGAACAAAGTGGGAGGAAAGCAGGGGCGGAGGGGTGAGGGCGGCAGTGAGGAGGCTTCGCAAGCCTCTCTGCTGCCTTGGAAGGATGGGGGGATGCAAGCCTCCCTGTTTTCTTAGAAGGGGTGGGGGGATGTGGGCGGCAGCAGGGAGTCTTCGCAAGCCTCCCCGCTGCTTTGGAAGGAGCGGGGGGAAGAGGGTGGTAGTGGGGAGGCTTTGCAAGCCCCCCTGCTTTGGAAGGGGGGCAGCAGAGGGGAGGCTTTGCAAGCCTCCTTGCTGCTTTGGAAAGGGCGGTGGGGATGTGGGTAGCAGCAGGGAGGCTTCGCAGGTTTCTCCGCCGCTTCAGAAGAGGCGGGGGGGGGGGGAGGGTGGCAGCTAGGCTTTCCAGGCCCCACTGCTTATTCACTTTTTTTTTCAAATTTGCAGGGGTGCTCTGCCCGGAACCCCCGCAGATTTGAAGGGAGGACTGTACAAATCCACCTAACAGTAGCATTGTCTAGCCCACATTTTTGTCAAAGGCCTTACTGAAATCAAGATACACTATATCCACAACATTCTCTTCATCTACCAAGCTTGTAACTGTATAAAAAAAGAGGTAAGATCAGTCTGGCATGACTTCTTTTTGAGAAACCCATGTTGACTTTTAGTGATCATGGCATTCCTTCCCCAACATGGGTTTCTCAAAAACTTAGAACTGTCCCCATCAAGTGGCCAGTGCTCGGTTAGCTCTAGTTATCTCCACCTTCCTCCCTTCCCTTGCTTCAGATCTGGCCTGCAGGGTTTTCTGTTCTGTTTTCTGGGTATTTTGGACAATATAGTACTCATTGCATTGACTGTTTTTCTGCTAATTCCTCTTTGTCACAACCTTGTGAAAGAAATTTTATTGCTGTGCTGAATCCATTGTGGGGAGGCCCATGCGTATTTTCTACATGCCTATTTCCCCCTTGAGAGATCCCCTGAAGGATCTTGATGGTGAAAATTGTCAGGGACAAACCCAACTCAGGAATTGTCAGAACTGCTTCAGCCACAAATAGCGGGAAGAATCCCACAGGACACACATGAGGAACTTTATATACCTGATTTGGCAGGGGCAATCCGGATTAATCCTCTGTTGTCCCACTTTTTCAGCTGCTTTTAAAAAGCTTCCTCTTTCTCTCCCCCCTCCCACTTCCTCCTTTCATCCTAGCTTACTTCAAGTGCTGCAAAGTGAGTTTGAAGTGCAAAATAGTTTGGGTTCACTTAACAGTGCAGAGAGGCCAGGCAGGGATGGAATCTTGCACTTCCCAGTAGGATCAGGCAAAACTGAACTGCTACAACCTCTCCTAGTTTGTGTGTTCTTCCCCATTAATAACTTTTGCCATCCTAACCAGACACTGATGTTGCTTGGCCACAAGTCCCAGTTTTCATCTATGAAATGTTGGAAGGTATGCATATACTGCAATCTCATGGCTTCCCTGGCACATGGACTGTGGTGAGCAGCTTCATTGATCAGCAGGCAGGTCAAGCAGTGCTTGGGTTCATAGATTGTCTTCTGCCAATGTTCTAACAGATGTTAATGACAACATTGTTGTTGTTTTATCATGATTTTCATAGAATTATAAAGCTGGAAGAGACTGCAAGGGCCATCTAGTTCAACCCCCCACCCTGCAGGAAACAAGACATTCCTGACAGATGGTCATCTAGGCTCTGTTTAAAAACCTCCGAAGGAGGAAAATCCACCACACTCCGAGGCAGTGTATTCCACTTCCAAACAGCTCTTAGTCTCAGGAAGTTCTTCCTAATGTTTAGGTGGAATCTCTTTTCCTGTAGTTTGAGTCCATTGTTCTGTGTCCTAGTCTCTGGAGCAGCAGAAAACAAGCTTGCTCCCTCCTCAGTATAACATCCCTTCAAATATTTAAACATGTCACCTCTTCACCTTCTCTTCTCCAGGCTAAATATACCCAGCTCCCTAAGCCACTCCTCATAGGATATGAGGAGATTCAACTAAAACTAGTTAAAAATGCTTAAAAATTACATTGTTACAAAACTATATTCAGGACTCCACTGGCTGAGTCCTCTCAGTTCAAAGGCCATGTGGTTTGTTAAAGGATCATGGCTTCTGGAACAAAGAAGGAAACTCAGACACTCCCCTTCATCCCAGATTCCCCAATGGCAAAACTACAGGAAGTTACATCAGCTCATCTTATATGGCTTCTTAGTTAACCCTTCAACAGCAAAAACATTTCCACTTATTGGACTGCAAATTATATTTTCCAATAATGCCCACCATTATAGCTGTTCAATGGTGGAATGTGCCACCTCTGAGCATGGTGGAGTCTCCTTTGGAGGTTTTTAAACAGAGGCTGTATGGCTATCTGTCGGGGTTGCTTTGTGCATTCCTGCATGGCAGGGGGTTGGGCTAGATGGCCTTGGTGGTCAAGATTCTACCCTTCCTCTCCTCTCCCCCCTCACAAGCTGAGTACACGCTCCTTTTACTCTTTGAATCAATTTTGCAGTAATTGAAGTAAGCTGAGAACAACAAGGGAAAGTGGGAGGAAGAGACTGAAACTGATATTTTCAAAGCATCAGAAAAGTAGGATGACAGAGATTTAATTGGGACTGTCCCTGCCAAGTCAGGACAGTTGGAAAGTATGCAGAGGGAATTTTTGAGGGGGGGGGGAATCAACATATTTGAAGGGTGGTAGGCAGTGAGGGTGGAGCCCTCTGAGGTTCCCTGGGGTGCCACTGTGGCCCTCTAACCTCTGACAATTGCTTAGCCCTGTGTGACACTTTCCACTGTTTCAGGACTTGGCTTTTGCGTTTGTCATTGCCTTGCCCTTCTGAGGACCCTGCTGGCCTAGATCTTGGATTCAGAAATTGGAAATGTTAGTGAAAATGTCTCCCATGTCAGCACTAGTTACTTTAAAAATTATATGTTAATGTTGACTATAATCTGCGGGAGAGGTTACACATTAGCAGTATGTTACTGAGGTCTGACACAGCATGTTACCAATGGTCTGACTAAGTGGAAGACAGCTTTCTATGTTAGGCAAATGTGCACAAGCCAGGAACTCTGGCTTTTCATGTACAAGCAATGTGCTGGTGCAAGCTGCTCAGTTGCTCCAGCTTGTAGGGACAGGAACTAAACAAATGACAGGCAGGCCATCATATCAACAAAGGCTCTACAGCTGACCCTCCATATCCACAGATTCTGTATCCATGGATTCAACTGACCATGGCTTGATAATATTCTTTGGGGGGGGGGGTGTCCAAAAAGCAAACCTTGCTCTTTGGCATTGTACATAAGGAATGGCATTTTACTACACCATTGTATATATTGGAACATGAGCATCCATGGATTTTGGTATCTACAAGGGAGGCGGAGGGCCAAACTACATTTTCTTTTTATCTCTGACAAACCCAGATTTTTTTCCTCTGGCTTGTTGGGAGATATACAAACCAGAGAAGGGGAGCTATTTTTGTTCATATGACACTCTAAACAAGCAAAGTTTTTCCAAAAGGCTTTGTGATAAATAATAATAATAATAATAATAATAATAATAAACGATTAAGAACCACTGCTGTGTATACCTATATTTCTCCTTCCACTGGCCTGCTTGAATGTCATGTCTGTATGCAAGTCAATATTCTGTAAAGCAGCAGTGGGAGATGTGTAGCTGTGTAGCTCTCCAGATGTTATACAACTGCAACTCCCAGCATTCCTCACCATTCTGGCTAGGGCTGATGGAAATTGCCATCCAGCATCTACTGTACATCTAGAAAGCCACATTCCCACCCCTGATGTACTGTGTGTGAATGGTTGCATGTCTGAGGGTGTTTCTATGTACAGTCGTCCCTTCACATTCGCGGGGGTTACGTTCCACGCACCCCCGCGAATGTGAAAAAACCGCGAATACTGTTTGCCCCCCCCTTCCCTGCTATAGCGACCATGGGGCCTCCGGAGGCCCCATAGTCGCTTTCCCCCGCCTCCCCAGGGCCTTCGCGGGGCCTCCGGAGGCCCTCCGGAGGCCCCGCGGAGGCCTTCCCTGCCCTCCCCACTCCCCCCCCAGGGCCTTAGTGGGGCCTCCGGAGACCATCCGGAGGCCCCGCGGAGGCCTTCCTTGCCCTCCCCACTCCCCCCAAAGGGCCTTCGCAGGGCCTCCGGAGGCCCCGCGAAGGCCCTCCCGGCCCTCCCCACTCCCCCACAGGGCCTTCGCGGGGCCTCCGGAGGGTCTCTGGAGGCCCCGCGGAGGCCTTCCCAGCCCTGCCCACTCCCCCACAGGGCCTTCGCGGGGCCTCCGGAGGCCCTCCGGAGGCCCCGCGGAGGCCTTCCCTGCCCTCCCCACTCCCCCACGGAGGCCTTCCCTGCCCTCCCCACTCCCCCCACAGGGCCTTTGCGGGGCCTCCGGAGGCCCTCCGGAGGCCCCGCGGAGGCCTTCCCTGCCCTCCCCACTCCCCCCACGGAGGCCTTCCCTGCCCTCCCCACTCCCCCCACAGGGCCTTCGCGGGGCCTCCGGAGGCCCTCCGGAGGCCCCGCGGAGGCCTTCCCTGCCCTCCCCACTCCCCCACGGAGGCCTTCCCTGCCCTCCCCACTCCCCCCACAGGGCCTTCGCGGGGCCTCCGGAGACCCTCCGGAGGCCCCGCAGAGGCCTTCCCAGCCCTCCCCACTTTCCCACAGGGCCTTTGCGGGGCCTCCGGAGGGTCTCCGGAGGCCCCGCGGAGGCCTTCCCTGCCCTCCCCACTCCCCCCCAGGGCCTTAGCGGGGCCTCCGGAGACCCTCCGGAGGCCCCGCAGAGGCCTTCCCTGCCCTCCCCACTCCCCCCCAGGGCCTTAGCGGGGCCTCCGGAGGCCCCGCAGAGGCCTTCCCAGCCCTCCCCACTTTCCCACAGGGCCTTTGCGGGGCCTCCGGAGGCCCTCCGGAGGCCCCGCGGAGGCCTTCCCTGCCCTCCCCACTCCCCCCACGGAGGCCTTCCCTGCCCTCCCCACTCCCCCCACAGGGCCTTCGCGGGGCCTCCGGAGGCCCTCCGGAGGCCCCGCGGAGGCCTTCCCTGCCCTCCCCACTCCCCCACGGAGGCCTTCCCTGCCCTCCCCACTCCCCCCACAGGGCCTTCGCGGGGCCTCCGGAGACCCTCCGGAGGCCCCGCAGAGGCCTTCCCAGCCCTCCCCACTTTCCCACAGGGCCTTTGCGGGGCCTCCGGAGGGTCTCCGGAGGCCCCGCGGAGGCCTTCCCTGCCCTCCCCACTCCCCCCCAGGGCCTTAGCGGGGCCTCCGGAGACCCTCCGGAGGCCCCGCAGAGGCCTTCCCAGCCCTCCCCACTTTCCCACAGGGCCTTTGCGGGGCCTCCGGAGGGTCTCCGGAGGCCCCGCGGAGGCCTTCCCTGCCCTCCCCACTCCCCCCCCAGGGCCTTAGCGGGGCCTCCGGAGACCCTCCGGAGGCCCCGCAGAGGCCTTCCCTGCCCTCCCCACTCCCCCCCAGGGCCTTAGCGGGGCCTCCGGAGGCCCCGCAGAGGCCTTCCCAGCCCTCCCCACTTTCCCACAGGGCCTTTGCGGGGCCTCCGGAGGGTCTCCGGAGGCCCCACGGAGGCCTTCCCTGCCCTCCCCACTCCCCCCCAGGGCCTTAGCGGGGCCTCCGGAGACCCTCCGGAGGCCCCGCAGAGGCCTTCCCAGCCCTCCCCACTTTCCCACAGGGCCTTTGCGGGGCCTCCGGAGGGTCTCCGGAGGCCCCGCGGAGGCCATCCCTGCCCTCCCCACTCCCCCCACAGGGCCTTCGCGGGGCCTTCGGAGGGTCTCCGGAGGCCCCGCGGAGGCCTTCCCTGCCCTCCCCACTCCCCCCGCAGGGCCTTCGCGGGGCCTCCGGAGGGTCTCCGGAGGCCCCGCGGAGGCCTTCCCTGCCCTCCCCACTCCCCCCCAGGGCCTTAGCGGGGCCTCCGGAGACCCTCCGGAGGCCCCGCAGAGGCCTTCCCAGCCCTCCCCACTTCCCCACAGGGCCTTTGCGGGGCCTCCGGAGGGTCTCCGGAGGCCCTGCGGAGGCCTTCCCTGCCCTCCCCACTCCCCCCACAGGGCCTTCGCGGGGCCTCCGGAGGGTCTCCAGAGGCCCCGCGGAGGCTTTCCCAGCCCTCCCAGGGCTTTCACAGGGCCTCTGGAGGCCCCCTGTCGCGGTTTTGGGGGGGCCCTGGGGGGGCCCTCCCAAAACCGCGAATACTCGAAACCGCGAATGTCAAATTCGCGAATGTGGAGGGACAACTGTATATATGTTTCTTGTGCTGTAGATGAGAAGTTATAACGGCAACTAGTGTTTTACTTATATTCTCTACTGTAGATGAGTTTTTAACCTCTTGCTTCCAGGACAGCAGAAGCTGGTTTTCACAAACTGGAAATACCACTAAGGCATGTAGAAAAGATTTGGCACTGTTGTTATCCATAAACAGCTTTCCTTGACTGTGTGTGCACGCCCACATGTTTGCATGTGCCAATGAGTAGGAGATCAGGGTTGGGGCAGAATTGAGGGTCCATCACAGCCTACAAGTCCCCTGGCCCGCCATGGCCTTCATCCTGTCCTGTCAGCTCTTGTTTAATCAGCTTTGGCTTTGAAAAGAACTATTCACTACTGCATTTTTGTACTGCTATAGGAAAGAAAATCCATAAAACCACTGCCGCATCTGGAAAATGTAGAGTACAACTTGTTAGCCTTTGTCTTGGAATAAAGGCTGAACATGGACACTGGCTCTTCTGTTGCAGAGATGTAGTGTTTTAAATGCTCTCATTCAAAAATAAGATAGGCATTTGCCAAGGTTATTGTAATAAAAAGCTTCTTGTGCTGTTCTGTGATTATCTTGGCATTTCTATCACTTGGTATTATAACAAATGCCTAAAAGACCTAGATGCATTCATATGCTCTTCACTGCTTACTCAGCCATCAGTTAGTAGATCAATAGTAGTTACATTTTGGCTTTAAAGTTCTGTTTGACTAGAAGAACAAGTACAATAGCTGGTTGCTCAGAACCAGAATACGTCTCAATCAATATGAGGCTTTTCATCCTTTCAAATTTGGTACAATGTGGGAGGTGAGCTTTTGTATATTAGACACACTTCACACTTCATCAAGAGGAAACATAATCTGAGGGCAAGGAGCTAGGCCTTTTCTGTTATAACCCCAGTTCTCTCTGAACTTTTCTCTGAAGTTCACTCTTGACCCCATCTTCCCTAAAATTCAGAAAAAATGCCTGACAGGTTCTTGCCTCACATAGCTTACAGCTGCCTCTCTTAAGTGTGAAGCAGATTGTAGTTGGCTTAGTTTACTTTATATATTAGTTTTATATCATTTTATTATCTGGCAATGAATATGTTTTAAGATACTTGCTTGATGGGGCTTTTATTTCTCAGTGTAAATATTGGCTGAGATCCTGCATCATCAGACTTAGGAGATTTTCAGACGCCTCTTTCAGCGTCTTGCCGCGCAAGCAGCCTCCGGAGCAGTAACGAGGCTGCTGCGCGGCAAGGGGTCCATTTTGGACGCCGCCGTTTCTCTCTCGGTGTCGTTGTGAGTGTTGCGGCTAGCATTGGAGGCAGCCGCGCTGTTTTTCACTCACGGAAGTTGAGTGACCCCTTACCATAGTTATGACAATGGAGCTCCATCACTGTTACATCTGCCCCCCCCCACAAACCCCCCTATCTCTTAAGCCAAGCAGCACCCCAACAGAAGTATTTCTAAGGCACTGCAAATTGGGGTGCTGGGAAATGACAACTGCAGTGCACTCTCAGTTTTAGACTCCTCAGCATCTGCTGCAGCTGCTTGTCTCAATCTCCCCATGACCAGGAGAGTGCTGCAGTCATCATTTTCAAGTGCCCCAATCTACAGCCCCTTGGAAACCCTTCAGTAGGGGCACTTCCTGGCTTAAGAGATAGATTTCTGAGGTTATGCTCAGTCAATAACATGAATCCCAAAAGTACTTGGAACTGGGTACTAGGATCAGTTAAAGGCCTTTTTTTTCTTTCTTTTTTTTAGTTTGGTTTTAAGAATGATATCTTCAATAGATAAGATCCCCAGTCCAGCACAAGGGGTCATAGCCATAGTAGAAAGCTCAGTAAAATGCATCATGTCTCTGTAAAATACCACTAAATTAGAATAGCTGTACCTGGAGTAACATACACCACTATAGGAGACTGTAAAGGTAATAAATTAATACAGTAATTCATTTTATATATTTGTTAATATATTTCATAAATTGTTTCACATGTTTTTTTCTCAGAATCCTTTCACATGGTTCAATTACATGGCATTATTTTAGGAAAAAAATTGCATTGTTTTACATGTGGGTAGCGAGTGGCTGAGGGAGTGAGAGGAGTGAGGGGCCCTTGTAAGGCTGGTGGTATAGATGCAGATTGAGTGGCAGGAGTGGATTGTGAGGTGGAGAGGGAATTTGCATGCGGGTGGTGATTGGCTGAAGGAGTGAGAGGAGGGA
Organism: Gambelia wislizenii; assembly: GCA_030847615.1. NCBI lineage: Eukaryota > Metazoa > Chordata > Lepidosauria > Squamata > Crotaphytidae > Gambelia > Gambelia wislizenii. The sequence continues at coordinate 92,703,798 of JAUMIR010000003.1, read as the reverse complement.
GGGGAGTGATTGGGTATGTTTCCTAAGCGGCCAATCAGCACACTGGGAAAGGAAACATACCCAAGAGTTTTATATATATATAGATATATAAAAGGCTTGGGTATGTACAATAGGCCTGGGTATGTTTCCTCTCCCAATGAGTGCTGCTGCTGCTACAATGGGACCTAGACAGTCATCTGGTGGTGGTGGGACACCACTGCTGCCACTGCAACAGAACCCAGACAGTCAATGATGGGACCCAGGCAGTCAACTGCTGATGGTGGCAGCAGGGCAAGAGAGCAAGTCACTCTCAGCAATTCTGGGAAAAGTGTGGAATGCTGACAAGGGAGAGGAGGAATTTTAAAACCCACCAGCCTACCTTACAGGGTTGTTGTGAGGTCTATCGGGCATTTTGGGGGGAGGTTTTTTTAACAGTGTATGTTACACCGGGTACAGCTACTATATAGGTAAGAGACATATTCACTGTTAGGAATTAAATACAGTCATCCCTTCACATTCGCGGGGATTAGGGCCGCCAGACCCCCACAAATGTGAAAAAACCACAAATAACAATTGCCCTCCCTGGGCTTTCGTTCTCCCTGCAAAGAGAGCAAAGGCCAAGCAGAGGGGCGGTTTAAGAGGCTTTTCCTCACACTCTGTGCTTGTCTGTATCATCTCTCCTTTTAGAAAGGGAAGGTAAGACACAGACAAGCACGGAGGGTGAGGGGAAACCCCTAAAACCACCCCTCTGCTGGTTTAAGAGGCTTTCCCTCACCCTCCATGCTTGTCTGTGTCCTCTCTCCTTTTAGAAAGGGAAGGGAAGACACAGACAAGCACGCAGGGTGAGACAAACCCAAGAATATTCAAAAACGTGAATGTCACATCTGCAAATGTTAAGGGACAACTGTATTGTTATTTTTTACAAATGGGGTTTTCAACAAAATATTGCAGTGTGGAGTGTTCCTGATCAGTGTTCCAGGCAGCCATGCCTTCTTTCAGGCCACTCCATTCCCTTCCCACAGCCCTCAAGTTTTTTTAATCTTCCCCACCACCTCCAAACACACACAGCATTCATTGGCCACTGAGTATGTTCAGTCCTCATTTGATCATAACCTAAATGACCTTGTGCTCTAGCACCATCCCAAAACTTGCCACGTGGAGGAAGAACTATAGCTAAGCTGTGTTAGACTTCATGCTTTCCATGCAGCAGGACTGGTCCCTAGCATCTGCGTGTAGCAAATACTTGTCTGAAAACCTGGATAGCCACTGCCATGCAATGTAGTAGACAGTAGAGAGGTAGGTATGTTGGATGGGACCTGTGTCTCACCTGGGTTGACACACTAGGGTCAATATCTTGATCCCATCCAACAGGTAGACCAAAGGTTAAGTATAAGGCAGCATCATGTACCTTATGGCATGGCTGCTTGATCTAGCTATGCTTTTAACAAAAAGGGAAGGGGAAATTGAGAGCCAGGAGCTATGCATTAAACTAGCGGTTGTCAGTCTTTGCTCTTCCAGATGCTTTGGACTTTAGCTCCCAGAATCCCTGATCATTGGCCAACCTTCTGGGAAGCCCAAAACACTCAGGGAACCATTTAGAACTACTGTGCTAAGCTACTTGAGAAGGTAATGGAAACGGTCCAGAAGTGCCTCTGCTATAGAACATGAGGATTCCCTTTCTGCCCTCTGAAAGGAAAACTCCCTTATCTGTGAGATCATGGATAAAGATGAGGAGATTTCCTATCAGTGGAAAAGTCAACCTAAGAGTTTGGAGTACAAAGGACACCAAAGTTATACTCAACTGTGTATGATTTAGAAAGAAATTAGGCTAGAACCCTATTCAGACATTACTGGAGTGAAGAGTCTTTACAGATCCAATGGCATATTGAGCCTGTGCATTTAACTCTCTCCTTGAGATCACATATCTCTGTCCAGCCCCTCATTCAAGAACTAGTGTGGTGCAGTGGTTACAGCATCAGACTATAACTAAGGAAATGCAGGTTTAAAGCCCCAGTGAAACATAAGACTAACTTGGTGACCTTGCGTCAAATACTATTTCTCAGCCCCCAAAGGGCTGTTGTAAGAATAAATGGGGAGAGGGAGATCTATTTATTCTGGCTGAACTCCTTATTAGAAAGATAGAATGCACATTCTTAAATGGTTAGCTTCAAATTTGCATTATGCCAATTTAATCTTATTTAATACTCTAAAAGAAGTATATTGGAATATGTCTTCATAATTTGGTATTACATAAATAATATTGTTAACTGTGCTGGCCTGGATATGTGTCTTAAAACATTACATACTGGTTGTATATTGCATTTTCTCCCTTATTTTATCTTCCAATCAAGATTGTAATTTCTTTACATAGACAGTCAAATCCCCAATGGTGGGAGTGGCTGATTTGTGCAAAAATCATTTTAATGTTTGTAATCAAATAGTAAAGTTTTAAAAAGCAGATTCCATATTATTAGATTCTGCTACTTTAATCATAGATGTTCTTTCATGATGAATGTGTTTTGATTAGTTCATTTTCAAAGCAGATAGACCTACAGCCCATATTCCCTCTCATATATTATGCTGGAGCTATTATTTGGCCCTGATTGATTTGATGGAAAATTTGCATCTGTTCAAAATGTATTCATGATGTTAATTATGTACTCGAATAGTTCTTGCCATTTTATTCTTTGTGGTGTTTCATATTAAGGCATGTTTGTCCATGTGCAATTATATCTCCCCACACTCATGCAGAAACATACAGAACCTACCTGCCTATGCAAATTAGACATGCTCCATATTTATTCCATTTGCAGTACAGTGCCTTAAGCATTACCTTCGGACTGATTTGTGGACTGGATTCATAAATGTATTTATGTAATTGGATAGCCTACGTACTTTTGTATTTATATTCCACCAACATAGCATGGCTGAGTGCTCAGACTGGCTCATAAAATGACAAATAAGGAAATATCAATATCTTTCCTTTCAAAAGGTAAAAATATTTAAAAGGATGTAACCATTCTAAATAAACTGGAAGCAATTTCTATTGATGGAATTGAGGTTTTTTTTTAAATGCCTCTGTTTAAATATGTTTGTTTATTTTATTTATTTACAATGAGTTGGCTCTATAATCTGTCTTTCATAGACAGAAGGCTCAGTTCACTGAAGGTGCCTCTACCTGATTTCTGGTCATCCTTACTCCCTTCCTTGGCTACAACTCACCCAATTCATCAGGGTTTCCTAGTTTTCAGTGTAGCATTTTTAGAGGCTGCAGGGGATAAGAGAGACCAGGTAAATCACCTTCCATTACTCCAGTTGTATATCCCTACATCTAGATCTCAATACACTAGACAGTAGGTTGGACCCACCTTGAATAGGCTGGATTCAGGCTTAGTCGGGTTTCAGTCATAACAAAATCAATGAGCCTTATGATAGGTATGGCTAATATGCTGATTTCAATGGGTCTAAAAAATGACTGTTTTGTCTGGATCCAAATCAGTGTTCTGTGGGCTGCAGGGTTGCACTACCCTCAGGGAGAGTGAGGCAGCCGCTGCAGGCGGCTGATTGTACGCCTCCTTCCGTACAACTCCCCCCGCACACTTCGGTCCTCTGGGAGGAATCTGTTACAGCCTATGAAAACAAGGCTGTCGGTGACCTCCCAAAGGGCCTTCTCTGCTGCTGCTCCCAGATTATGGAATGGCCTGCCGGACGAGATCCGTCTTATTACCACCTTAGACAGCTTTAAAAAAGCTGTCAAGACGGATCTTTTCTGGCAGGCCTTCCTGAATAATTATCCCGGCCCAAGACTCAGCTGTCCTTTATAGGCTGTGATTGTATGTTGTAATTTTTTCTTCTAATTTATATATATATTTAATTATTGTCTGTTTTAATCCATCATAATTTAATATTATTTTAAGGGGTGGGTGGGCTAGGGTATTGTGATTATGGAGTTTTTATATTGTAAAGCTGCCCCGATTGCGTTGCAGAGGGGCGGGATATAAATAAATTATTATTATTATTATTATTATTATTATTATTTTGGGTGACATGAAAGGTCGTCTTTTGCATTTTTACTGCCAAGAAGCAAGAGTTCCGTCTGTGGTTTTCTGCTTCAGGTTCCAAATTAATGTTCCTGGTCTTAAGTATTATGCAGCTTCCCTTGGGTGGTTGACGGATGTCTTTTGCTGCTGTGCCTCAGGTGGCAAAATGTGTTAGAACTTTAAAGCTTTGAACCGCTTAAGGCCAGTCTCCCAGAAAGAGAGTCTTCTGTTCTATGTTCCTGCCTGAGTGTTAAGATCACTCTTGGGGGCTTTTATCTGGATGCCTTCACCTATAATGGTAGGATAAGAATCTAGTTACCAGGGTAAGAGTCTTCTCTTTAGTGTCTCCACGCTCCCATCTGTAGGACTCCCTTTCTGGGGATATCCACCCTGGTGTTATCTTCTACAATAAGATAGCAGGTTAACACCTCGTATCCAGTCAGTTTTAACTGGTTGACCAACTGTAGTCTTTCCTGGAAAGGGATAACTTAGCCACAGTAGTCTGAAGTCTGGCAACTTCCCCACTAGACTACTGTAATGCACTCTATGTGGGGTGCTCTTGAAGACAACTCAGAAACTGCAGCTAGTGCAGAATACAGCAGCTAGACTGCTGACTGAAACATCATATGAAAATCATATAACACTGGTTTTAAAGGGGTTGCAATGGCAGTCAATAAGCTTCCAGTCTGCATTCAAGATACTGGTAATGACATTTAAAATCCTAAATGGCTTGGACCTCAATACTTGTCCATACATACGCCTGCCTGAAGTTTTAAGGTGTGCTGGAGTGGTCCTCCTCTGTGTCTCATCAGCCTGGGCTATATACTGTGGGATGACTTGGAAGAAGGCCTTCTCTGCTGTGGTACCCCATTTATGGAACACCCTCCCCTTAGAGGACAGAGTGGCCTCAATGCTGCTGTCATCTTGGCACCAAGTGAAAACAGGCTTGTTCACTAAAGCTTTTGGAGCCTAATTGGTTTTATATAAACTCTTCCATGTATATGGGTTTAAAATGTTTTAACCAGTTTTAATCTGTCTTAAATTATTATGTTTCTAGCCTTATATTATTCACACTGTTTTAAATTTGTCAGATTGGTTTTACTGTATGTCGGTCTGAGATCTCTGGACAGGGGGTAAGATATAAATATTTCAAGAAATAAATAAATAAAAATAAATACTGTAAGTATGTAATGCTTAAAGTGCCCTAAAGATGTTAGCATAGTTCTGACAAAGTAGAAAAACAAAATTTGTTCCGTAGCTGTGTAGAAACAGACATATGAACAGTGAACCAAGATTCCTTTCAGAAACTAACTCACCTTTGCAAAATGAAACAAAGGGTATGTGCTCTTCCCCCCATTTCCAAGTTCCTCTTTTCTCTCCTGCAATCTAAAAAGGAAGCTATTAAAATATAGTTCATGCATAGTAATTAAAAAGTTACTGATCATCCAAATACTGTTTGCCAGGTAACCACAGACTTAAAACACCTTGCAAATTGAATCACTAACCTATAATGCTTTGGAATGAAGAGAGATAGACTTCATGCTGCTACACATTGATTCTTCAATAGACAGTGTTGCTTAAACATTATCAGTCTAGTTTATCTCCAGTACTAAAGATCAATACATCGCATAAATGTGCTGCAAATGACTTGTAAACTCCCAAATTAATATGAAGCATACCTTTTACTGTTACCCCCATTCTTGGATCTTGATTTTTCAAAATGATTTGATTCCTTAACTGGCACAGTGAAGAACTCATAGCTGCAGGATTATAGACGTGGAAATTGCTGGGACAGTCCCTTCAAATCTTCCCTTTTCTGTACATGTGACAGACAGATGTTTTTATTCATGCCTACTCAGAAGTCAGTCCCACTAAATCTGAGTGAAAATGCATAGGACTGCAGTACACTCACACTCTATTGGAGTGTGAGTGTACTGCAGTCCTATGCATTTTCACTCAGAGGTAAATTCTACTATGTTTAATGTGACTTGTTGTTGTTGGTCTTCTTGTCGTTGTGTGCCTTCAAGTAATTTCTGACTTGAAGACACTAAGATGAACCTAACACGGTGTTTTCTTGGCAAGGTTTGCTCACAGGGGGTTTGCAATTGCCCTCCTCTAAGACTGAGAGAATGTGACTTGCCCAAGGTTCTCCATAGCTGAGTGGGGATTAAACCTTTGTCTCCTGTCCAACACTCAAACCACACTGGCTCCCTATTTACTCCTAGGTAAGTGTATAGGACTTTAGCCTTAAGACCTGAAAACTAGTGCTATCCATTTTGTAGAAAGCTGGATTTAGTTCTGCAACAATGAGTTGCACATTGGGTTTTCTCTTTTCTCTCTTAGGGTTAAACTACATGCTGTGTTACATAGGTAGCATGCAGATGAACCTTAATTTTTATTACTCCAAAGTAGGCACTGGTGAGGCTAATCCAGACTGAGGCCACTGTATATGTATAGGAGAAATTTATCTCTTCACACCCACTCACTCACGCATGTGCACACGCGCGCACACACACACAGAGGTTATTTCTGCCCTTAACCCCCCCTTTCAATATGGAAGCTTTTAAAGTGTCCAAGGGTCCTGTTTGAGTTGTTTTCCTCTTTCTAGACTCCATTAGAAGCAGGTTGCAGGGAAACAACCACAGCAGAAAGGGTTGAAGCCTTCTCTACCTATGCATGGACCAGCCCCTGCATGCTTACAGTACTTGGAGTGAGAGAGAATAAAGAAAGGTAGAATCGTAGAATCATAGAGCTGGAAGGGACCACAAAGACAATCTAGTCCAACCCTCTGCCATACAGAAATATACAAAGCACTCCTGAACAATAGCCATCTAGCCTCTGTTTAAATACCTCCAAAAATGGAGACTCCACCAGACTCTGTTCCACCATTGAACAGCTGTTACCATGAAGAAGTTTTTCCTAATGTTTAGGTGGAAAGTTTTCCTTGTAATTTGAATCCACTGATCTGTGTCCTTGTCCCTAGAGCAGCAGAAAACAACATTGTTCCACCTTCTACATGATCTACCTTCAAATTCTTAAAGAAAGTTATCATATCACCTCTCATTCTTCAATTCTCAAGGCTAAAACACATCCAGAAATTGAACTCTAGCTCTGTACTATGTATTTAACATGGTATGCATTCTAGGGAGATTTTCACATGAGGAAAATATCCCCCGGAGAAATCGGGACAGAAATATTTCTGTCCCGGAAGCAGTGCCGTGGTTCGCACGCCCACTTCCCTCTCCCGATATTCCATCGTCCTCACGCTGTCTTTTTTCTTCTCTCTTTTGTTATATTTTACTAACAGGAGTTCGTCGTTAATAAAATATGACGGAAGAGAGAAGAAAAAAGACAGCGTGAGGACGACGGAATATCGGGAGAGGGAAGTGGGCGTGCGAACCGTGGTGCTGCTTCCAGGACAGAAATATTTTTGTCCCGATTTCTCCGGGGGATATTTTCCCTGTGTGAAAATCTCCTGGTCTCTGATGCTCTCTTTGTAAAATAACTTCAGAGGCATAGAGTTCCCAGATCTTAGGGCTTTGACCCTCTTCCTGAGACCTCAAGGAAGGGGGGAGATTTCAGAGTGAGGGTGAAGCCTTTATTTTTACTTTTATTACATGTTACTGCTGTAGTCTGCTTCAGAGTGGGTGTTGCAGACTCTCTAGGAGATCTACCTGACTACCTTTTCCCGGCCTTCCTCCCACTCTCAAAGTTTTTCAAATCATGGCCCACACCAGGACTTGGTGGGAAGAAGCAGCCAGTGTGGTGAAATACTGAATTGCCTCTATAGTCACTGCTTCAGGACTTGTTGAGTACAGTAGTACAGGACTAGTGCTTTGCAGTGTTTTCTGCCTTACTGTTAACTTTCCCAGTTCTTCTCCCCTATTTCACCATGTCCTAAATGGAGGAAGCTGAAGTACACAGTCCTTTTTCGGTCTGGGGTGCATGGGGGATCCACTATGGTTAGCAAAAAATATTGCTTAGCTCTTTGCTCACCCCCCTTTTAATTCTTGATTTCATTTCCTTCCCTCTTTCTTTCTTTTTTGTTCTCTTTTTCTTTTGTCTGCCCCCAACAACTCCTTGCTAAACATCTTCTCCTTCCCTTCCTCCACACTTTTTTCATTGTGTTTTGCTTTCTCCATTCACATGCCCCAAACTCCAGGCTAAATGTTTTTTTCCTTTCTTCCTTTGTCTCTTTCTCTTTCAGCTAGTTGCACACATCTTCTCCCACTTCTAGTCCCACCTTCCTTCTCCCATCCTCTTTCCCCCTTCTTTCTCCTCCTCACTTTCTCCTGGCTATCTTTTTGCATCTTTCCCATCTTGTTTCTCCTTTTGCCTGCATTGCACCTAGCTATATTTATCATTGTCCTTGTCCCTTTCCCCCTGTCTGACTCTTTCTCTCTTTTCCCAAATGGTCTCTATTGTCCTCCATCATCATCATCACCATCCATCATCATCATCACCATCTGCCTTCCCCCAATATGTTTCCCCAATATATTTATTCATTTGTTAGATGTGGGTCTTTTACTAATTTGAATTCACATGCTCAACATGGAGTTGATGTTTAATGTCTAATGACTGGTGACATGACTGGATCCTGCCCATGACATCACCCATGACATCACTGGGCCTATCCTATGACCTGACAACCCTACATAGGTTTCTGAGGTTTGGAATGAGCACAAAATAGAGTCTAAATCATTGTATAAATGTCAGAAGACTGCCATACAGATGAGTGATAGTTAAATTCTCTCTCTATGCCTTGATTCCAAAGTTCAGCTTCCTTAAACCCAGCAAAAATTGTGTTTAATAGACAAACCTGGAAAAATCTCAGGTGTTGCTAGGATGTGTAACAATTTAATGCTCTTGCCTAGTCATTTTGATGCTTCTGCCTAGCCTGTCCCTGCCCCAACCTTCTAACTATTGTAATTTTCACTCTGTGGGTTGTTCTCACACCTTTAATAATTAGTAGTCTGCCACCTCATCCCTAAAGCTGTAAGACATCATGTCACAAACTCAGCAGGCCATGACGAGAGACATTTTGGCCTTTGGCTGAGTCAGCTGCTCCGTGATCAATGCCTGTGCCCTTTATTTTGTGCCATGCTGTATTTTACTTCATTCTGCCCCCTCTTTTAAAAATGCTGTATCCCATTATAGTACATCTCATGACCTCAAAGAAAACACCGCAGTGCCTTTATGCCATTCATTCATTCTACCAGTATATTAAAGCAAGTGGGCACCTTTTGTCTCATTAAGTTTCTTTCAGTGCAGGGATGGGCAAAATGTAGCCTTGGAGTCACATGTAGCTCACCAAGGCTGTTTGGGGTGTCATTTAACCCCTTCAAACTCCCTGGATCTTAGAAAAGAATAAATTATCTCCTAGAGGTGCTCAGGAATGGCAAACTGCCTTTTAAATAGGTGGCACATCCTGCTGCACTGTTTTAACGTAAAATAAACATAGCTATTTTTCAAAACCAGAAGTGAAATTCTGTCCATGTCCATTTTTGGAAATCCATGTAACCGTCCCACCTCCAGAGAAGACGGGGGTAGAAAATTGCCCCTGGCTCTGCTGAAGTCGCCCACCCCCGCTTTAGATTAGCCCCCCCCCCCAGATCTGCTTACATTTGACTAAAAATGCTCAGGATCTGATCTGTGCCTGACTCTTGCCATAGTATTAACAGCTACATTCCACTGGCTTGGAAAGTTCTAGGAGATCAGTTTCACACAACCAGGAGCATGCCACCTGGTGGTGCCGGATGTAACCAGTGTGTTTTCCCCATGGCTTTGGTAAAAATGAAGCTTTGGTGTGTGAAAGCAAAATCCTGGTTCCTGTGGGTAAAGAGGTATCATAGCTTCATGCGTTATACCCTGTATTTTGATTTGGATGCCTTGGGGCAGGAAGTCATTTCGTGTAGGTGGAGGATATATGATTGGCTACTTTTCTGTGGGTGCTTTGTGGTTGGCTGAAGAGTTGTGCAGTATCCAATGAGGCTGTTTGCAGAAGTCAGTATCCAATGCAGTATCCAATGAGGTCAGTTTGCAGAAGTGGCATTTTGTGATTCTCCCCACCAGCTGTCTTGCACTGAGTTCCATGGTGTTTGAATAAATTATGTCATAACCTGTTAAGTGTCCAACTTTGGTGTGTTGTTTTGGCCTGTCCATCGCAGATTATCAGGCTTTCGATACTTCATGTGTGTTTGTGGGGCTGAATCGAACTCCCAACACCCCTCCTTTCCATATCCTCCACATTTGGAACATACTGTACTGGTTTCTTGGTGCTAACAGCACTGATGCGGGTGGAAAGCATACTGTTCACCTGGCCTGATTTGGCAGGGGCAGTCCCAACAAATCCTCCCCTGCCATCCCACTTTTCCAACTGCTTTTAAAATGTCCCAGTGTCGTCTTCTTCCTCTTCCAGTTTCCCCATTTGTCCTCAGTTTATTCCAATTACTGCAACTCCCAGCATTCTCCACATCCACACCACCAGCTGTGCTAGCTAAGGCTACTGGGAGTTGCAGTCCAACATCTGGAGAGCAGCAGCACTCCCAGGCTTTAGGCCAGTGGCAGGACTGGTTTAAGGAATTTGGGGGGGGCTGCAATGCTTTATTTTGGGGGGCCCATATGTTTATCTCAGGTCAATGTAACCTAATTCAACCTAAACTATTCAAAGTACAGGATGTAAAGATTATTACTAATAATGTTTTTGCAGGAGGAGGGTTACTTCAGGCTCCTCACAATGATGGGGCTCTCTGCGGATGCTGACACTGCTGGTGCCTTAAACTGGCCTTGGCCAGTGGTTCCCAAACTTGGGTCCTCCAGGTGTTTTGGACTTTAGCTTCCAGAAGCTCCAGCCAGTTTGGCCAACAGTCAGGAATTCTGGGAGCTGCAGTCTAAAACCTCTGGAGGGCCAGAGTTTGGGCATCACTGCTTTAGGCCAAAGGAAAGGGTGGGTGGAACAAAACCGAACCCACAACCACACAAAGCAACCCAAATGCCAGGACCTCGGCCTTCATATGCTATGGGGGGCTCAGTCCGCCCCCAAAATCAGCTCTCCCGCCTTCTGGTCTGGTCTGCCTTGCGCGCCAGGAAAAGCGGGCTGCCTTTCTAGGACAACTCCTCCTGCGCCCCACAACCGGGCAAAGTGCGAAGGCTTGCGTGTGCGTGCCGGTGTGTGTGTGTGTGGCTCCTAAACGTGTGTAATCTCGCTTGTCTTTCGCACATGCTCCAAAAGAAACCCGGGCATGTGCAGTAAGCCTCGTCGCGGCGGCTCCAGCGCCCGCCTCAAACCGACTCTCCTTTTTTTTTCCCCCTCAGCTCTCCAGGTAAAACCTGGCGCCGGTTTGACGCGAACCGAGAGGAGGAGGAGGAGGTGGCCTTTTCGGGTGCCAGCCGCCTCTCCAGACAGGGGTCGAGGGCGAAGAAGGGAGCATGAACAACACTGAGGAAGAGAAACAGTTGGAGCTGCTCAGCAGCCTGAAAGACCAAGGTAAGGGAGAAGCCAACAAGGAAGCGGCTGAGCCGTGTGGCGAAGGCAGTGTGTTGTGCCAGACAGGCAGCGCCCAGGAGCGGAGAAAGGCGGCCGGGTTTGGCTTCGCAGGGTTGGGCTGGCCACCGCCCTGGCTTCCCTGAACCTAGGCAGGGCACTTTACCTTCCTACGGGAATGCCCGTGGGTTGTTGGCGGTTCGTGGGTGGCGGAATAAAACCGCTGGTCGGGACAAGGAGGCGCCGGCGTCTGTGGAGTGGGAAGCGGAGCGCGCTGGAGAGCCACGACGAGACGAGCGCTTTCCCCTTCCCACTCCACAGACGCCGGCGCCTCCTTGTCCTCACCCACCCACCCACACACAGGACTCCCCCAACGCCCAGGTCTGGCGGCCTGGTTTGTGTTCCCCACCCGGCTTTCCCCAGGCCCTTTAAAAAAAGATGATGATGATGATGATGCCATTTTTCTCTCTCCTTCTGTGTTCTGGTGGAATTTTGCCACCACCTTTTGTCATTTTACCCCCTTCCCTGGTAAATTATTTAAACCATTGGGTTCTTCACTTTTTCTTTATCAGTGACCCCCCTTGAAATATGTTTTGTTGTCGTGGGAACCCCCCCCCCCAAGATTTAAAACAACAGCAATACCTGATAATAATACCTAATAATAATAATACCCAGCACACTTCTGGTCCTCTAGGAGGTATTTGCTTCAGCCACAAAAATCTAGGCTGCCTGCAACCTCCCCGAGGGCCTTTTCAGTAATCGCCCCCAATTTATGGAATGGCCTGCCCAATGAGATCCGTCAGATGATGAGCTTAAGTAGCTTTTAAAAAGCACTAAAGACGGATCTCTTTCCACAGGCCTTTCCTGATTAGATCCCGGCCTCAGGAGCTGCATCTCCTGGCCTTTTTTTAAGTCTTGTTTATATTTGTGTTTTTTTTAATGTGATTTTAGTTAGGTGGTTTTAATCTTACACTGTTTAATGTCTTTTTATGGGGATGGGTGGGGGTGGGGGGTGCTTTTAGTCGGCATTGTAACGTTTTAATTGTTGGAAGCCGCCCTGATTGTTTTTAGCAGAGGGGAGGGGTATAAATAAATTTTTATTATTATTATTATTATTGATGATGATGATAGTAATAGAGTTACACCATCCATGAGTAATAGAGTTACACCACCATCCCTCAGAGGCACTGAAGGGGAAGGGGGAGACTTTTCTTCTTCTGCTTCTTGCTGTAAGTTTGTGGCTGGAGCAGATTGAATGGCGATGTACAGGCCAAGCCAACCAGACTTTGCCTTGGCTTCTGTCACGTGACCATTCCACTGCAGGGAGGAGGTGGGCCAAGCAGCATTCAAGCCTTGGCAGGACATCACGGACCCCTGAGGGTCCCCGGCCCCAGGTTAAGAACCACTGATTTAAATAACTGCCACCATCACCCTCCTCCCATGGGCTGCAAATGTTTTTGTTGCTGCTCTAGCTGGCATTATGATGATAGTGATGATGATGATGATGATGAGAAATCCTTGATGATTTGTGAGGGTTGTCGGATGGGAGGTTGAAGTCCTTTACCGTGTGCATAGCTTTTTAACCATTACAAAAAGAAATCTCCAATTTCTGCCTGCAAAGAATGCTTCTGTTCCATGTTGGAATACGTAAGTCTTCACAATTGAAACAAGCCATGTGTTTTCTGAATGCCACACTCTTGTTGACAGAGTTCTAACAGAAGGCCGTTCAGTCTGGTTGTGTGAGATTGATTATAATAATCAGTTGATTATAATAATCAGTTGGTGTGGCCTAGGGAACACTGCTTGGAGGGATTCGGTTGTCTGCCTGTGTTCTTCATCCTTTCCCAGTTTGGGGTGGGAACGTTGACTGGGTGGATAGAGGAGATGGCTCATGCCTCTTGGGAGAAAGGTTGGTGCCAGTTGACCCCACCTCCTTAAGAAAGCCTCTTGGAACCAATTGCTAATTCAGTGTCTCTGTTTTGGGTAAGATCTTGTGAAGGGTGGTAATAGTTCAGCCCACAATGTTCTTGGATGGAGCAGATTGTCTAAATCACCTTCCACAACATTTGAAACTTGAGCTTCCATATAGCCTGGCCAGCATGGCCAAAGGTCAGGAATTCAGGGAGTCATTGTCCAAAACATCTGGGAGGCACCTGTTTGGGAAAGGCTGATCTAGACCCATTTCATTCTGGCTTCAGGCCTGGGCTTGGCCCAGAAATGGCCTTGGTCACCCTGATGGATGACCTCTGTTGGGAGAGAGACAGTGGAAATATGATATAGCTGATTCCCCATGATCTCTGAGCAGGCTTTGATATGATTGGTCATGGTATTTTGCCAAAGCGGGTTCAGTGGAATGGGGGGTAGGTGGGAGCCACAATCATATGGTGGTTCCATTTCTATCTTCTAAGTTGGCTTTATAAAGTGGTACTGTGACCTTTCTGTTCAGCTCCAAGGGAACTGTGCTGTGTGCTGCTAAAAATCTCAACACAACCCTCTATCAGAATTGGGAATCATGTTGTCCTCCAATTGTTATTGGACTAGAGTTCCCAGGAGCCTTTTGCATAGGCATTAGCGAGGTATGCTGAGAATTGCAGTCCATTGACATCTGGAAGGCTACATGATTCCCATCCCTGATGTATCTGAAGCCTGAGAGCAACAGGGATTTGGACTGAGGAGTGAGTAGTAGTAAGAGGCATTAATCCATGTTTGTTCATGTTCAGTTATGTCAGGTGCTGTATTCACCAACAGAATCTATATTCCCCAACAGACTGATTGAAAGTCAAGAAACTGCAGCTGTATCCTAACAGATGAAGGCCTGCTGGATAGATGGTTCTCTTATCCAGAAAAGGCTGTTCAGACTGTTGTAAATGGGGTTGCACTCCTCTTCAAAGTGGGGTGTGTAGCTTGTGGGTACTTCTTCATCTGGTCATGTCACTTGAGACTCATGTAGCCTTTAGTGGCCAGGAATGTTTTCTTCTGGCTTAATCAGATTCACCAGCTATGACTTTCCTAGAGATAGCCTAGCCATGGTGGATCATGCTCTGGTTTCTTCCTGATTAGATTACTACAGTTTATCATACCCGGAGCTAACCTTGAAGACTATTTGTAATCAGTGAGTGCAGAATACAGTGGCCAGGGTCATAATTAGTACATAGAGACATAATAATTCTAAAACATACGGTATATTGGCTGCCTGTTTGCTTCTGATTGCAATTGAAAGGCCTTAACTTTAAAGACCTGAGTGGTTTGGCAACCAGTATTTGAAGGAGCACTTCTACCTTTATCAATCTGTTCACATGTCTTAAGATCTTTGGGTGAGTCTCTTTTTCAAGTACCCATTGTACACTGTATGAAAAATAGGAACAGAATCTTGTCTGTGGTGGCACAGTTGCTGAGAACAACTTTCCTGTGGAGTCGCAACAGGATTGTCTTTTTGGCAACAAGTCAACACTTTCTGTCTTGCTCAGGTACGTTAAATCCTTTTATGAAGTCGGATAGTGTAGGTGTGCATATTGTGTATCTTCTACCCTTTTTTCTTCTAGTTTGCTGGGGCATGGTTAGAATATTTAGTTTTTGAAAATTGCATTTTGTATATTGCTCAATGAAAAGTGTGCTGTAATATAGAAGTGTAATATATATGTAAAACATTTGCCTTGTGAAATGTAGGTAGATATACATATATTGAATAAATTAAAATTAAATAAACTGTTGTGTAGTGATCAAAATCAAGATTTATGATCCCAATTTAGTGATAAAACTCACTGAGTGACCTTGGGCTAGTATAATTTGCAGAATAAAATTGTAAGAATAAAATTGAGGAGGGGATGGCAGAGAGAAACTGTGAGTTCACAAGGCAGGATAATAAGAATATATAATAAGAATAAGAATATAAATAGCTGGGCCAAAGCTAGAAAAATGAAATTCAATACGGAGAAATGTAAGGTACTGGACTTAGGGCGGAAAAATGAAATGCATAGATATAGGATGGGGGAGACCTGGCTGAATGAGACTACGTGCGAAAGGGATCTAGGAGTCCTAGTAGACCACAAGTTGAACATGAGTCAATAGTATGATGCGGCAGCTAAAAAGGCCAATGCGATTTTGGTTTGCATCAATAGAAGTATAGTGTCTAGATCAAGGGAAGTAATAGTGCCGCTCTATTCTGCCTTGGTCAGACCTCACCTAGAATACTGTGTCCAGTTCTGGGCACCACAATTCAAAAAGGATTTGACAAATTGGAGGGTGTCCAGAGAAGGGCGACTAAAATGGTGAAAGGCCTGGAAACGATGCCTTATGAGGAGAGACTTAGGGAGCTGGGTATGTTTAGCCTGGAAAAAAGACAGTTAAGAGGCGATATGATAGCCCTGTTTAAGTATTTGAAGGGATGTCACGCTGAGGATGGAGCAGGCTTGTTTTCTGCTGCTCCAGAGACTGGAACACGGAGCAATGGATGCAAGCTCCAGGAACAGAGATTCCACCTCAACATTAGGAGGAACTATTTGACAGTAAGAGCTGTTCGGCAGTGGAACACACTCCCTCGGAGCGTAGTGGGGTGTCCTTCCTTGGAGGTCTTTAAACAGAGGCTGGATGGCCATCTGTTGGGGATGCTTTGATCGTGCTTTCCTGCGTTGCAGGGGGTTGGACTGGATGGCGCTCGTGGTCTCTTCCAACTCTACAATTCTGTGATTCTATGATTCTATGAAATAAATTCACCACATTTTTATTATTTTATATATTTGTGTTCTGCCTTTCCCCCAATTTTGGGATCTCTAGAATTTCCTGATATCCCGTATTTATTCCTACTTCTTCCTTGAGAGTTAGGGCCTATTACAGGGCTTGGGGACATGTAGACTTCAGGCTATATGGAGCATCATGCTCGTTTTTGTGACCACCAGTTTCTCTATCACAACATTGGGTATTTCATTGTTAATCTATGGCTGCATCTGCACTGCAGAGATAATCCAAGTGAGATAAGCATCACTTTAACTGCCATGGCTCAATGCTATGGAATCTTGGGATTTGTAGTTTCTTGTGACACCAGAGCTCTTTGACAGAAAAGGCTAAATATCTCACAAAACTACAGATCCCATATTTTCATAGCACTGAACCATGGCAGTTAAAGCAGTGTCAATCCAGATTATTTTTACAGTGCAGATGCAGCCTAGGAATTCTTCTTTAAAACAAGCAGGACATTTGCCAGAATGCAATGACAAATTGCAGAAATCTGTTTTAAACAAACATTTCATGCTTGTTTTAAAGCTATGTATCTGACTTGCTGTCACATTTAAGTAGTGGAGCAGGAGGACTGTGGCCTACAAGTAGTTTTGGTAAGAATTGTCCCCAAACTGTGCCCACATGTGAACATTTGAATTTCAATCAGCATATTTTGCGAGCATCTGGAGCATTCCACATCTGGAATGGGTGGAGTTTTCCTTCACTCCTGATACAGAAGGAGAGAATAAAATTACCTGCCTTTTGGAAGAAGATGTCAGGAACTGGTGGCTGAACCCTAAGTTTTAAAATGGCCAAACAACTGCAGAAATCATGCTGAGTCATGATGACTGACCCCATGAACTGCCAGTCATGCCTAATCATGCCACAGCTGCATGAGAAGGGTTACATCAGAAGAAGGGTTGCTAGAGTGCAAAGCCATGTACATTAGTATGCACATCTGATGCAATGTAACCATGTGCTTGGGTAAGCCAATGCTGTGCTGAGATGTATATAAGAGCTAGATCAGTGTTCATTCTCTTCCTATGATCCTGTGATGCCTGGCGTAGCACCTTGATTGTAGATATTGTAAATTGCTGAAACTACTTTGAAGATTAAAGCACCTCCTGTTTTCTGGATGACAAACACTTGGTGTGTGATTATTCTTGGGAAAGAGTTGCTACCAAGTCTGCTGAGACAGTTTTTGGCTTCTGCCAGGGATGGAATGTCCTATCATCCCCTGACAGAGGATGCCTCACGTACCAATGCATGAACCATAGGTCTAGGCTTGCCTTCTTGCAGTCAGGAAGCCCATCCAGATAATGAACCAGAGAGAAGGTGGCAGCTACTTGACTGAGTTATACAAGTCTCCAGCTGTTTCAGAGACTGTATGTCAAAACTGTGCCCAGAAAGCTATAAAAAGCCTATATTAGATACCTGGTCATTGTTGTAATTGAATTCACCTTCTGTACAAACTGTAGTCTTCAGTCTCTAAATGCTGTCATACTCCCTGTCAAGGATATGAAAGCCATGAGGTAAGTGCTTCTCTAAGAACACATTGAATAGTTCCTCTGTGTGCCTCTTAATCCAAGAGAGAGCTGGGTTCCATTTGTTTTGATGTGGTTTTGATGTGCTTTTCCTATAAAACCCTGTGACTTTAGTTTATCTTGCTACTGAGCAGGTTGAAAGGTAACACACAAAAGGAATCCACTAGATTGAGTTTATAGTCGTTACAATTTTGCACATTTAAGAGGTTTATAGCCCCCCTCCTTTTTTTTGCCTAACAACTGGCCTCTGAGGAACAGCTCTGGTAACCAAGGAAGTTCATTTTGTCCAAGGCCACTTGTCACAAGTAGTGCCTCTTATCTCTAGTAGATTTTTTAAAAAGTTTTGAATATGGTTAGAAGTATTGAACACAGAAAGGAAGCTCAGACACTTACAGTTCCTGGTTTTAATCCCTCATTATTGTATAGACTTTAGTACCACAAGTCTTTTTTGGTTTCATTACAATGGAGGATGTTTTGTACAAATTCATGGTGGATAAATCTATCAGAGGTTATTATTAGTCATAGCTGCTTAAGAATGTAAGATGAGTAAATACCCTAAAGGCACCAGATCCTGTTTGAGCTTGGAAGCTAAGCAGGGTCAACCCTGGTTAGTACTTTGATGGGAGACCTGTGTTGTAGTCTATATTTCAGAAGAAGGAAGTGGTAAAACCACCTCTGAGTATTCCTTATCTAAGAAAACCCTATGAAATTAATGGGGCCACTGTAAGTCAGCAGGTGACATGAAGGAACATATACACACACAATGCTGTATCGGACTAAAGGCCTTTCTAGTACAGGAGTGCATTTCTACTGCAAAAATTATACTGCTATGATCCCACTTGGCAGCATGGAATCCTGGGATATGCAGTTTAGGTAGCGGTACTTAGACTTCTCTGCCACAGCACTCTAATGCTTCTCCAAACTACAAATCCCAGAATTCCATAGGATGTTGGCATGACACAGTTTAATGTATAATCATAGTGCTATAACTGTGTAGTGTGAAAGGACCCAGCATCCTTTTACCCCAGTGATCAAGGAGATACATATGAGAAGCCCATAGAAGTATGCAGTAGTATTTGGTTTCTCCTGAAAGGCTTCCCTTCTCTCATTTAAAAACAGTACTGTATGTCATTTGTTTACTATTGTTGCACAAATACAAAACCATGGCAGGAAGATTGTATTGAGAAAATGACCCCATGGCTGGAATCTTTTGGGGGACTTGTGTCTTTGTAAGTGGACTTTGTAAGTCTATGGGAATTAGAATTGAGCAGTTTCGCAACATTCATATCCAGTAAAGGGCTGCTGTTGCGTTACTATGCCGGGGAGCTGGCAACATGACTGATGCACATTGGGACAGAAGTGAATTGAGACCAATGTGCTGTTGTCCCCAATGTGCATCGTGCTGTTACCACCAAAAGGTTGCACATTGGTTTTGCTGTGTGTCAGGAACCTGACTAGAGAGTGCCAATGTGGATGCTCTTGCCAGTGTCTCCTTACACATCTTTGTAATTCTCTAACAAGGTTCAGCACCCTGGATAGCTCCTTTAAAGTATGAACTAAAAACCTGGAGTGGATTTACTACCCTACTGGCATCAGACTAGACAATATGAGGCAATAAAATGTGTATTGATGTGCACTAATGCCAATTCGCAGTAGCTTTCAAAGCTATTTACATTTGTTGTTCTAACGAGCATGCCTGCAAGTCAAGATGGCGGGCACAAGTGAATTATTTACATTTTTATTGTCGCCAGTTGCTTCTGCTGAACAGTATTTTTTTAAGCATAACCAAGGTAGAGAAGTGTGATATTCTGCTTAAATAAATATTAAAAAAAGGCTGTTTCATCGCCTGAGCACACGATTGCTACAGTTAAAATCCAACATGGCAGTTGGATTTAGCAAGCTCTGCCCCCTGTGCATGTCTGAACAATCAGCTTTCCCTTTCCGCTGTTATCAGGAACATGCACCAAAACAAATTGGTTGTCCCAATGAGCAGGAATGCACATTCCCCACTGAGCTTTTTAAAACATATGGGAAAAGCCGCAAAGACTTTTCCTGTGAAGTTTTTGGCATTTTTGGCCCCGCTTCTTCTGAATATTGATTGATGTGGGATGCCATTAAAACAAATGGTATTCGCCTGGAATTCTATGAGGAGTATTTTTGCTTTATAGACAACCCCTATGGTTAGACTGCTGTAATATATTTTGTGTAGGGCTCTCCCTTAAAACGTGTTCAGAAGCTACAACTAGAGCAAAAGGCAGCAGCCAGACTAGTGTTGGGTATGCATTTTTGATACCATGTAATACCAGTATCACTAGAATTGTGCTGGCTTCCAGTTTGCTCCCGCTCTCAATTCAAGGTGCTGGTTTTGACCTAAAAATCCCTACCCATGGAAATTAAACTGCCTCTATCTCTTTTGAGCTTCCGGTGGGCAGCCAAAACAGTACTGTTATGCATGAATTTGAAATGGCTCTGTTTTAATTGTTTTAAACTTGTATTTTAGGCCTCTTTTTGACTGCTTTCAAAGGTTTTAAGAGAGCATTTTACTGTGTTTTAAAAATGTTTTTATCTTTGTACTGTTTTAATTGCTTTCATTTGTTCATCATCCCAGAAGCCCTTGTGGCTGACAGATGGCATGGAAATATCTTAAATAAAATAAATAAATAAAATTAAAGCCATCAGCCTCTATTGCTTGCTGTTGTGAATGGTAATATTGCATTTCCAGAGCCACCGGTTTCTTTCTGGAGCTGATCTTGAGAGTAGGCTTAACAGATTTAATTTTGTTTCTATAGTTTATTCATGAAAGGAACAGGATGAATTTTTATATTAATTGAATTGGCATATACACTTGCCTTTCCTAAGGGTTTCTGCTGGAAATGGTGTGTAGCAGCTAGCATGGACACTTTTAGCTGTTTTTGCTAGTGCTTTAAGTAGGCAGGTTCTGGTGTATGAGGTCTCTAGGCACCAGAACCTGCCTGATCCTGGAAGCTAAGCAGAGTCAGCACTGATTAGTACTTAGATGGGAGGCTGCCAATGAATATCAGGTGCTGTAGCCTATATTTCACAAGGAAATGGCAAAACCCCCTCCAAGTATTCCTTGCATAAGAAATTCCTATGAAATTCATGGGGTTGCCATAAGTGGACAGGAGACTTGTAAGCATTTACACGCACGTACGCATGCATGCACACACACAGTATCTGCTGTCTGCTGGAATTCTTATGAAGATGGTAGCATTAAGTATACTTTGATCTAACAGAGCAAGAGACTTCTTATTTTCTTAAGCAAGAACACCTTGCCAGGGATAGTTAACCCAGGTTAGTTTATGTCTTGGGTGTTCAGAGAGCCTGAGTGAGCACATGTTTCATAAACTCCAGATTGTTCAATAGTTCTGGATAATAGTTGCTAAGTAGTTCTGGATAATGTCAGGGGCATTCTCTTTTGGGATTCATGCCTTGTAATGTGTGTTTCTGTTCCTGCATCCAGTCATTCCCTAAATATACCAGTTTTCTGGCCCTGGTTTGCTGCTGGTTGTAATACTTTACATAGTCATAGTACTAAAGTGATGTACAGTCAGACCCCCTTATCCATGGAACCAGTATTCATAGTTTCACTTATCCATGGGACATAAAATAGGGAATAGATACCATAGAGTTGCAAAATGCCTAGAGAGACAACATTTCTAGGCATCTTCTAGGTCCTCCAACACAACTCTATTGTAAGTTTTTACCAGAAGTCCTTTATATTAATAGGGTTCGCTGTTATCCACTGTTTCTGGTATCCACGGTAAGTCCGGGATAGGGGGTTCTGACTGTATAGATATACCACTTCATTACTATGACTCTATAACTCTAAAAATGAGAGGGGGGAAAACTGGTAAATGGAAATCAAATTGGGGGTGGGGGTCAGCAGAATACGTCTGTGGCAATTACAAATCCACCTAACAGTTGCATTGTCTGGCCCACAGGTTACTAACTTTTTTGCAAGGATATCATGGGGGACTTTGTTAAAGGTCTTACTGAAATCACGATATACTTCATCCACAGCATTCCCTTCATCTACCAAGTGTGTAACTATGTCGAAAAAAGAGATAAGATTGTCTACCATGATTTGTTTTTTAAAAAACCCATGTTGACTTTTAGTGATTACGGCATTCCTTTCTAAGTGCTTACAGACTGTCTGTTTAATGATCTGCTTTAGAATCTTTCCTAGTATTGATGTCAGGCTGACTGGGCGATAATTATTTGGGTCTTTCCTCCCCCACTTTTAAAAGATGGGGACAACACTTGCCTTCTTCCAGTCTGCTGGGACATCTCCTGTTCTGCAGGATTTCTCAAAGATTATTGACAGTAGTTCTGAGATTGCTTTTGCCAGTTCTTTTGGATGTAGTTCATCTGGCCCTGGAGACTTGAATTTATTTATACTGGCCAGGTATTCCTGAACAACCTCTTTACCTATTTATGCTGCATTTTCCTTACTGCGTCATCTGCTCCATTTTCTCCAGGCTGAGCACTGTTCTCCTTTTGGGAGAAGACTGAGGCAAAGAAGGTGTTGTGTAGCTCTGCCTTTTCTCTGTCCACTGTGAGCATTTCACTATCTTCTCCCCGCAGCCATCTTTCCCCCGCATATCTATAAAAAGGCAATTTTTATTGTTTTTAACCTCTCTATCAAGCCTGAACTCCATCTGTGCTTTTGCTTTTCTGAGTTTACCCCTACATGAGCTGGCTATTTGTTTGAATTCTTCTTTGGTGATTTCTTCCTTTTCCCATTTCTTGTGCATGTTCCTTTTAAGTCTTAGCTGAATTGAAAGTTCTTTAAACATCCATACTGGTTTCTTTAGACACCTGCCATTTTCCCTCCTCATTGGAACTGTTTGAAGTTGTGCCTTCAATATTTCACTTTTTAGAAACTCCCATCCATCATGTACTCCTTTCTCTTTTAGTATTCCTGACCATGGGATCACCCACAGTAATTCCCTAAGTTTTCTGAAATCAGCTTTCTTAAAGTGTAGAAGACATGTCTGACTACGCTTGGCTTCCCCTTTCATCCATATAACAAACTCCAGGAAAACATAGTCACTGCCTGCTAAGAACCACACCAGTTACACCCCATTAACCAGATCATCTCTGTTGGTTAGGATCAGATCTAAAATAACTGTTCCCCTTGTTGCTTCTCCTACCTTCTGGACAATGAAATTGTCTGCAAGGAAAGTGAGGAATTTGTTGGACCTTAAATTTTTGGTAGAGTTGGCCTTCCAACAAGTATCAGAATAGTTAACCCCCCCCATTATTACTACATCTCTTCTATCTGAATGCATGGTCATCTGTTCCAGGAAGGGATCCACCAAGTCCTCAGTTTGGCTTGGAGATCTGTAGTAGACCCCTGCAATGACATCCCTGCTGTTTCTCTCCCCCTTGATTTTTACCCAGATGCTCTCAACCTGGCTTCAGTGATTTAAGTCATGGACCTGTTCATAAGTGTAAACATCCTTAACGTATAATGCTACTCCACCACCCTTCCTGTTTGGTCTATTTCTCTGAAATAGGCTATACCCCTCTATTCCTACATTCCAGTCATGAGACTCATCCCACCAGGGTTCAGTGATGCCTATTAAATCATATTTGCTTTGCTGTGCTAAGAGTTCAAGTTCATCCTGTTTATTTCCCATGCTCTGTGCATTAGTATAGAGACATCTAATCGTAGCCACTATCTGTCTTTTAAAGGTTTTATTCCTCCAACTGCTGGGTTCTTGTACTATTTGCCTTGTTCTCTGTATAACATTCAGTCTGTTATCTCTAGCACTTGATAAACTCCTTTCCTCAAGAATACTGTCTCCCTCTCCCACACAACTCAGTTTAAAGCCCTCCTGATCAGATCTTTCAGAGTCTTAGCAAAAACATTCCTGCCAACTGCTGTGAGCTGCAACCCATCCCTTGCCAGAAGTCCACCTCTCTGAAACTGCACCCCATGGTCCAGGAAGTCAAACCGTTCCTGGCGGCACCATCTGCGCAGCCAGTTGTTCACCTCCACTATCTTTCTCTCCCTTCCTGTGCCACGTACTTCCACTGGAAGGACAGATGAAATGACTACCTGTACATCCAAGTCCTTCAGCTTCCTACCCAGAGCCTCATAATCCCTTTTGATATTCCAAAGGCTATGCCTTGCAGTATCATTGATTCCCACATGGACTAAAAGAAAGGAATAATGGTCAGTAGGCTTCATGAGTCTCATCAGCCTCTCTCTTACATAGTGGATTTTTGCACCTAGGTGACAGCCCACCTCTCAAGACATATTATCCAGCCCACAAACTACTGATTCTGTACCCCTCAGCAAAGAGTCTCCTACCATCACCACTCGTCTCCTCCAAGGATTGGCAGAGGCCAATCTGTGTGCTGAACTGTCCAAGGTCTCATGCACGTTCTCTGAGGCCTGGCTCTGTTGCTCTCCTTCTTGTCCCTTGTCATCACTGACAAGGGAGAGAGCATAAAGTAGAAAAACCTTAAACTCAAATTGCTTAAAACAGTAGTTTTGTGTGTTCTTCCTTATTAATTAATAACTTTTGCCCTCTTGTGGACTGGCCACACCTTTTCACTACAGGTTGAGTCTCCCTTATCTGGAATTCCAAAATCTGAAATATTCCAAAATAGTCATAAAATCATAGAATTGCAGAGTTGGAAGAGACCACGAGGGCCATCCAGTCCAACCCCCTGCCACGCAGGAAATCACGATCAAAGCATCCCCGACAGATGGCCATCCAGCCTCTGTTTAAAGACCTCCAAGGAAGGAGACATGGATGTCTGAGATAGAGACACCTTTGTTTTCTAACAGTTCAATGTATACAAACTTTGTTTCATGCACAAAATTATTAAAAATACTGTGTATAAAATAACCTTCATGCTATGCATATAAAGTGAAGTGTATATGAAACATAAATTAATTTCGTCTTTAGATTTGAGTCCCATCTCATTATGTATATGCAAGTATTCGGAAAACCAAAATATTTCAAAATACAAAATACCTCTGTTCCCAAGCATTTCGGGTAAGGCAGATTCAACCTCTACATTGATGTTGCTCAGCCACACATATCCTATTTTTCATCTGTGAAATGTTGGAGGGTATGCAAGGCTGAAGTCAGCATATTCCTGTTATACAACAAAACCGAAAAAGATTATTGGTACAATCCTATCCATGTCTGCTCAGAAGTAAGCCTCATTTGAGTTCAGTTGGGTTACTCCTAAGTAAGGGTGCATAGGATTACAGTCTGAGTTGTAAGACATTTTGATGGTTGATTTGGCCAAGAGCTTCTTGCTTTTGAATTCACATTTCATGTAAGGTTACCTTTCATAAATAATTTATACATCCTATAAATAATTAGTAGGTGTTCTAGATGCATTGTAGACTATGTCAGATGGGAAAATTTAACCATAGCCCAGTGGCATCTGTACAAGAATTGTCTTGGACTCAGTAACAATTGGTTAATGTTTTATAGAAAATGTCTCAACATAATTTGTTAACTGACAGAATAGAGCCTGACCTGCTTTTCTTAGAAAAGTAGATCATTGTGCTTGTATTTACATTTAAAAATATCTCAGGGGCTTGTCTACTTATTGAAAAAACTTGAACTCCCCCACCCCAAATCTGGCTTGATAAGGCCACACTATGTGCAAAAAGTCCATATGCTTTATAGCCCTATCTACACCAAACTCAGGGTATACCACCTTAATCCAGGTTTTAGAAAAGTCGCAGTTTTCTCTGAAGTTTGCTTGAAACTCGAGAGAAATAAACAATGCATCCACCCCAGATTTAGGGTGGTGGGGTGGGGAGGCAACACAAACATTGCCTGAGGCACTACCATTTCCCCCCTCCTCAGTGCCACTTCCTCACTTCTGAAGGCAGAAGTGCACAATTGCCTGCTCTGAGGTCAGAACGAGGTGGCCAGCCCATGATCGCAAGGCTGCCTGCTCATTCTGGGAGGAGAGAAAGCGACTATGCACCAGGGCTCTGCCCTCCTACTGCACAATTGCTCTCTCTGAGATTAGAAGGAGTGGCTAGCCATGCCATCGCAAGGCTGGCTGCTCATTCTGACCTCAGAGACAGCAACTAGAACCAAGGCACTGCCTTTCTGGAGTGATGGCGTGGCTGGCCACTCCTTCTGATCTCAGAGAGAATAACTCTGTACCGGTAAGGCAGAGCCCTGGCACATAGTGACTTTCTCTGAGATCAGAATGAGCGGCCAGCCATGTGATAGATCGTGCATTGGGAAGGCAGAGCCCTGTCACTCTTCTGGCCCATGACAACAGTGCTGGCACTGCAGAGGTGCCTGGCAGTGGTAGACCAAGAGGTTCACTGGGGGTGTAGACAAGCCTGCTGATGGGTGCTGTAGATTTGGGCTTTTGCCAGGTAAGATGTGATGCTTAAATCCGGGCCAGAGTAGTCCAAATTTCATCCAGATTTTTACCCCCAGTGCAGATAAGCCCTAGGAGAAACAAATGTCCAAGCTCAGTCCCCTCTGTTGTTGTTCTCAATGTGCTTCACACATAGAGGGCAAAATGCAGAAGACAACTGTTTTCAGTGTGGAGTCTTCTCCACTCATGGAAGTGCTCTGTGGAATTTGGAATCCTAATTTTATTCTGTTAGGGATCACTGATGGTCACTGATGGTTCTGTGGGATCACTGTTAGATTCTGTTAGGGATCACTGATGGTTCTGTGATTACAGCTATGGATAATATAGTTCGGGGACAGAGAAAGTGTGGCCCTCCAGCTGTTGTTGGATTCTAACCCCTTTCAGCCCTGGCCAGCATAGCTAGTGAGGAGGAGGATGGAAACAGCAGTCCAGCAACATCCTTGGAAGGCCACTTATTCCCCATTCCTGATGTAATTAGTAGTTGATAACAAATACTAGGAGATTTGCAGAAGATATTTGTGTCGTTGTTGTTGTTATATTCATTCATTCTCCCAATAATGGGACTCAAGGCGACTAACATTTTTTTAAAAAATACAGATTAAAAAAAACCCCAAAAACATTGATAGAATCAGAACTTGGCACCATACTTGTTACAGAATCGAGGGAGATGGCCAGTGCACTGTCTGGTCAGTGTTCATAGGATCAGTTTCAGTTAGAGGCCTGGTGATGTGAACAAGATGCTAAAATTAGCTCACACACATTGGAAACTGCTTAATACAGTGTAGATGTGTGAACTGCTGTTGCTTAAAACAGTTTGTAAGCCACTCTGATAGCCTTGTGGCTGAAGAGCGGGGTATAAATAATTAATAAATAAAATAAATAAATAAAAATAAAAGCAGTTTGCCCCACCACATGTAACCTTGACCCTTGCCCATCTTGGTTGATAAAATCTAGCAGGGGTTGATTGACTGGGTGGGTCCAGGGGGTGGCAAATGTCTTGTTCTGCCATAGGGAGGTGCGTGCTACCTTGAAGGAGTTGGTGTTGTGCCGTCTCCTGAAGAGGACCTCCCTGGTCCCAGAGGTATATGAGAACTAACGCCTGATTGCAAATATCCCCTTCTTGGGCCAGCTGCTTGAGCATGTGATGGCTGGGCAATTTCAGGCCTTCTTGAAGGAAATGCATTATCTGAACCTATTTCAGTCTGGCCAGGGCATGGCACTGAAATGGTCTTAGTTGTTCTGATTGATGATCTACTCCAGGGGAAAGACAGGGGGAGTGCTACTCCATTGATCTTCCTAGCTCTCTCAGCAGTTTTTGATACCATTGATCATGGTATCTTACTGGACCAGCTCTGTGGGATGGGAGTAGGAGGTACTGTTCTACAGTAGTTCCGTTCCTATCTAGAGGGCCAGTTCCAAAGAGTAGCATTGTGGGATTCATGTTCAGACACATAGCTATTAAGCTGTGGGGTGTCACAGGATCTTATCCCCTATGCTGTTCAATATCTACATGAAGCTGCTGGGGGAGATAATAAGGGGGTTTGGAATTGGGTGCCCTCAGTATGCTGATGAGAGCTCTATTTCTCCTTGTTATTGTAGTCAGGTAGAGCTGTGCAGGTGCTGGACCAGTGCCTAGATGCTGTAATGGATTGGATGAGGGCCAATAAACTGAAGCTGAATCCTGATAAGATGGAGGCTCTGTGGATTAGTGATTCTCAGGTTCAAGGAGTGGGTAAACGGCCTGTTCTGGATGGGGTTGCACTTTCCCTGAAGGAGCAGATGCTTAGTTTGGGAGTACTCTTAGATCCATTCCTATCATTGAAGGTTCAAGTGGACTCTGTGGCTTGGAGTGCTTGGTGCCAGTTTCAACTGGTGCACCAGCTACAGCCTTTCCTGGACAGAGATAACCTAGCCACGGTAGTCCATGCACTGGTAACCTCCCAATTAGATTACTGTAATGTGCTCTATGTGGGGCTGCCCTTGAAGAAGACTCAGAGGCTGCAGCTAGTGCAAAATACAGGAGCTCGACTGCTGATTGGAGTATCATACAGAAAGCATATCTGTCCAATCTTAAAAGAATTGCACTGGCTGCCAATATGTTTCCAGTCTATTCACGATGCTCATGATGACATTTAAAGCCCTAAATCAGTGGTTCTTAACCTGTAGTCTTGTCCATGATGTCCTCACAGGGAGTCTGTGAAGGCTTGAAGGCTGCTTAGCTGAACTCCTGCCTGCAGTGGAGTGGCCACGTGACAGGAGCCAAGGCAGAGCCTGGCTGGCTGGCTTGGCCTATGCATTGCCATTCAATCCACTCCAGCCACAAACTTGCAGCAAGAAGCAAGAGAAAAGTCTTCCGTTCCCCTCCAGTACCTTTGACGGAAGGTTTAATGGATGATGTAATTGTGTTGTTGTTGTTGTTGTTGTTTTAAATCTTCAGTTAAGTCTTGGGGGTCTGTGGGAACAAAAGATATTAATAATAAAAATATATATTTATATCCCGCCCCTCTACAAAATGCAATTGGGGCGGCTTGCAACATTTAAAATATACGTATAAAACCCTCCATCCCACCACCACCCCTTAAAATACAATTAAATAATTAAACATTTTAAAATACTTAATAAATACTAAAACACATACACACAATACATTATCTGCCTTGAGTCCCTATATTGGAAGAAAGGTGGGATATAAATAAATATAATAAATAAAAATAAATAAATATTTAAAAGGGATCCCTGCTAAAGAAAAGATTAAAAGCCACTGCCCTAAATGGCTTGGGACCTCAATACTTGAGAGAGGCTCCTCTCTCTCTATGTGCCTGCCCAAGCATTAAGATCTGCTGTGGGGCCCCTTCTCCATGTTCCACCAGTAAGATCAATACACTGTGTTGGGACATGAGAGAGGGCCTTCTCACCATGGCACCCCAACTGTGGAATGCGCTTTCTTTGGAAGCCCGACTGGCACCTACACTTATGTCATTTAGGCACCAAGTTAAGACTGGGCTGTTCAGCAAAGCCTTTGGACCTCATTAATTCAACCCAAATATGGGTGTACATAGTTTTAAAAGCTTTTAAATCTTTTAAATCTGTTTAAGCTTCTTATTGCTGGTTTCATTTATTTTTAGCTTTTAAAATTATTCTATTGTTTTAAACTTTGTAACTTGTTTTAATGATTTTTGCAAGCTGCCCTGAGATTTTTGATATAGAGTGGGGTATACATATTTTAACAACAACAGTATAAAAGTAAAGTAAAAAGCAATAAAACAACTTATAAAGTTAAAATATTAAACATTAAGAACATTAGAATTTATCAAAAGATTGTACAAATCATAAAACTGTAGAGCACATAATTAAAAGCCCACCCCATTCAATTTCTAAGTGCTGGCACAAAAATATTTTCAGTTGCTGACAGAAAGAGAGCAAGGAGGGAGCTATCCTGACCTCCCCAGGAAGGAAGTTCCAAAGACTGGGAGCAGCCACTGAAAAGGCCCTTTCCCTTGTTGCCACCAAATGAGCCCAAGAAGGTGGTGGAACAAAGAGAAGGGTCTCTGCAGAAGATTTTAGAAGGAATGGTGGGCTCATAAAAGGTGCAGCAAGAGTATTTATTAATGTCTAGGATTAATGAGATTTCTACAAAGAACACTAATAAGACAACTTTTGACATTTTCTTTGTAGCTATTGGTGAATATGAAGACCTAAGGGAAGAAAACAAGAAAACAAAAGAAGAGGTTTGTACTTGTTTTGATATGATTAAAGATACTGTTCAACCTTGTGGGAGTATTTATGTTTTGGTGTATTTTATGCTTTGGAATTGGCCCAATAAAGGTATTTCTGCTTTTGGATTTTGTTGTATTTTGCTCAAGTCAGTATTTGTCTTGTTACTAAAGCTTATGTAGTCCAACTTTCCCCAACCAGATGCCCTCTGGGTGTGTTTGATCATCCCTGCACAAATATAAGCTTTTCTGCTGCAGAACCGTAGCTGTTTGAGAAAGTACAGTTGGTCGCGGGTTTCACTTTCATGGATTTGACTGTTTGCTAGTTTCCAGCTGGTGCTTAACTACCTTGACCTCTTTGTCCCACTCCTTCTGCTTTGCGTTCTCATCTCCTGCCAACCACACCAGCCCCTCACTCCATGGTTTATCTTTCCACCAGGAAGCCTCACTCCGTTTATCAAGCCTCCATGCCAATCCACCTCTTCCCCTGCTCCTCGTCCTCCACCTACTTTGCACTGCCTCCTCTCCTGCCCACCATGCCAGCCCCTCACTCCAAAGTGAAGAGGAACCCCTTTCCTTTCTCCTCCCTCCTTCCAAAGGCAGGAACCGGTGGCTGGAGGGCCCACGTGCCTTTGGAAGGGACAAAGATAAATTTTCAGCCCCAGCCTATGCTCAATGGAGTTAGGAAAGGTTTATCTTTGGCCCATGAATGTGGAGGGCTGGCTGTATTTTCACCAGCTGCTATAAATGAAGCATTCTTTTGGCATCACCATGGTTTTGAAAGTTGCTGATGTGTATTTCCAAGTCTGTTTCATGGTAACGCCTTGATTAGACCAACCAAAAAGGACAAAATTTCCTGTACAAGCATTTGGAACACAATGTTTCTTCACCAGACAATGATGGCAAAGAAAACATGCAAGGAAAGAGAGTATAGGAAATGTGATGTTAATCAGATAGTCTATGTGTTGTTTTGAGATAGTATGGAGGAGAGGTCTATGGACTATAAAGTAGGCCACAACTCCCAATGGTCCCAGGCTCGCTGGGGACAGCAAAGGCAATAAAAAAGAAGCAATGAAATTTACTTGGAAAAAAATTAAAGCCTTGTCATGATGGGGTTCCCATCATGCTGCTTCAAGGCTGATTGCAACTCCCATCATTCTGCCAGAGTACTATAACTCCCTTTATGTATAAACAGTATTCTCTTGCCAGCATAGCATCAGGTAAGGAAAGGGTTAATGGAACACCACCTCCACAGGAGCTCATGAGATGACATCATCAATGACATCACATCATCAGACCTGAAATGGCTAATCTCAGCTCTAGACCTGGGAACTCTAACAAAGGTATAACTACTTTTGTGTGAATCCATTTTTGCCAGACTGAGACCATGTGGCTTGAATAAAAAACTGGACAATGGCTGGAGCCACCTGGCTTGGCTCCCAGCTTGCCCTGATACTATCTGGAGGCAACAGACTGCAAATTAGTGAGTAGGAATTTAGGGCCCCTTTACTTTGCGTTAGGGACTTTCTTTTAATTACTCTACTTTGGTTGAATGTAGCTAAATTTAGTAACTGAATGTAATTTAAAACAACTGAATGCTCTGATTTTAATACCTTGTTATTTCAGTAACTTTAAGAATGCCTGGGGTATGGGAGAATCCTGCCTCATGTGAGATTGCATGACTGGAACTCACTTGAATAAAGTAAACTTATTAATCTTCCTATCACTGATGCCTACATGTGCCTATCTCTTGATCATGTTACTCTGACTCTTTCTCTGGGGGTAGGAGGAAGGAGTTAGTTGATTCTATAGTGGCAGGGAGTTCCACTAGCTATCAGAGACCCTGCACAGCTTCTCACTGTGCTGTGTGTGAAAAGGGGGGGTGTCCAAGGTGAGAGAGCCCCAGTTTGGACTCAGTGGGTTATGGCAGCATATTGGCCTGTAAGGGCATTCTGGAATGAGGCTACTCGGGGTTACCTCTACCGGTTAGCTAATCTGGGGTTCCAAGACAGGAGAGACCAGTTTTAGCCATTACATGGTGGGCCCATAGGGGGCACTCTGGAGTGAGGCTACTCGGGGTTACCTCTACAGGGAAGCTAATCCGGGGTTTCAAGGAAAAAGAGCCCAGTTTTAGACATTACAAGCCTGTACCGGCATTCCCCACTTATTCACAGGATTAGGGGCTAGGGCACTGTCAAAAAAGTGGAAATGGTTGAAAAGCAGAACCTAGGTTTTTTTTAACTTGCAAATGCAAGTCTGAATACTAGATGATGTTGAATTGACTGAGAGAGGGGGGAAAGTGTGCTGAATAGACTGAGATTTTTAAAAAAAATCTACATATAGACTATCAGTTGGTTTTAATTTATAATTGTTTAATATTTTTTATGGGGGAGGGTAGGGTGGGGGGGTGTTTGGGGATTTTATCTGTATTGTATTTTAATTTTTGTAAGCCGCCCCGATTGTTTTAACAGAGGGGCGGGGTATAAATACATTTTATTATTATTATTATTAAAAAAACCCAGCATGCTGAGCTGACTGAGAGGTGGAGGGGGGGAGGCAGTGCCTGGTCGAAAGAGCAGACCGGGGTGGAAATCGGAGTACATGGCTAAAATTTAGACCTGTTCAAACAATGGAACTTGAAAAACAAGTACCGTATATTGCAGTGTATAAGACGACTTTTGAACCCTGGAAAATATCTCCCAAAGTCGGGGGTTGTCTTATACACCGGGTATACGGTTTACCTCACACGCCACCCAATCACCTGCCTCTTCGCTCCCTTTGGAAGATTGGGCGGGGGGTGAGGCAAAGCATGTATGGTACATTCACCCCTCTTCTCTGTCTTCCCAGCCAAACCTCTGCACTTTTACAAGGGCTCCTCGGGAATGCTTCCCCCAGCCAGCCAGCCAGCCAGCCAGCCAAAGAAACATCCAAGTTCCCCCTGCTTTGCAGGGTGGCTGGTTGGTGGGGGGGGGGGGAAGCTTCCTAGCCAGCTCCTGTCCTTCCCAAGTCCAAGACGGGGCTGGCAGCCCCATCTCAGACTGGGGAAGGACGGGAGCTGTCTAGGAAGCTTCCCCCCTCCACCAGCCACTCCTCCAACTAGC
The DNA here is from genome assembly GCA_030847615.1 of Gambelia wislizenii. Classification (NCBI taxonomy): domain Eukaryota; kingdom Metazoa; phylum Chordata; class Lepidosauria; order Squamata; family Crotaphytidae; genus Gambelia; species Gambelia wislizenii. Next base: position 92,670,825 of record JAUMIR010000003.1, on the reverse strand, counting down.
CAGCTCCAATCCTTCCCGAGTCTGAGATGGGGCTTCGGGGAGGTGGGTGGTGGGTGGTAGTCTTATACAGTGAGTATATCCCAAACTCTATATTTTAACTTAAAAATTGGGGGGGGTCGTCTTATACGCCCAGTCGTCTTATATACCGGAATATACTATAATCGAAAAGCAGTGGGTGCCTGTAGTCAAATAAGATTTTAGCAGGTACAAGTACAGTCGTCCCTTCACATTCGTGGGGGTTACGTTCCATGAACCCCCGCGAATGTGAAAAATCCGCGAATATTGCTTGCCCCCCTCCCCCGCCATAGTGACCATGGGGCCTCCGGAGGCCCCATAGTCGCTTTCCCCCGCCTCCCCACTCCCTTCCTAGGCCTTCTCGGGGCCTCCGGAGACCCTCCCGAGGCCCCGTGGATGCCTCCCCAGCCTTCCCCCTCCTGCCCAAGCCATCAACGGGGCATCCGGAGAGTCTCTGGAGGCCCCGCGGACACCTTCCCGGCCCTCCCCACTCCCCCCCCAAGGCCTTCACGGGGCCTCCGGAGGGTCTCCGAAGGCCCTGTGGATGCCTTCCCGGCCCTCCCCACTCGCCCCCAAGGCCTTCGCGGGGCCTCGCCAGGCCCCGCGGAGGCCTTCCCGGCCCCCCTCCCTCCCAAGGCCTTTGCGGGGCCTTGCCAGGCCCCGCGGAGGCCTCCCTGGTGCACCCCAAGGCCTTTGTGGCCCTCCCCCTCCCTCCCAAGGCCTTCGCGGGCCCTCCGGAGGGTCTCCGAAGGCCCCGCGGAGGCCTTCCTAACCCTCCCCCTCCCCTCCAAGGCCTTCGCGGGCCCCCATGGAGGCCTCCCCGATCCTTCCCCCTCCCTCCCAAGGCCTTCGCGGGGCCTTCGGAGGGTCTCCGAAGGCCCCGTGGAGGCCTTCCCAGCCCTCTCCCCTCCCTCCCAAGGCCTTCAGGGGGCCTCCGGAGGGTCTCCGAAGGCCCCATGGAGGCCTCCCTGGCCCTCCCTGCTCCGTCCCAGGGCTTTTACGGGGCCTCCGGAGGCCCCGTGTTGCGGTTTTGGGGGGCCCGGGGGGCCCTCCCAAAACCGTGAATAATCAAAACCGCGAATGCCAAGTTAGCGAATGTGGAGGGACGACTGTATACATCAGTTAATGAAGTACATGTGTTCCTGGCCATTACATTCAACAGAAAATTTGGTACTAGAAGCAGAAATAACATGGAATAGGCATACATCACAAAAAAGAGGAACAGTTCAACATGTTTCAGCAAAGCTGCTATTCAAACAGTATGCACATGTGAAATAAAACAACCAGATCAGGTCAGGTGGGTCTGGCATAAGTACTCAAAAACATTTTGAACCCATTAGTGATCACTTGAAGGCTTCCTCCAAAATGTATCAAGGAACAACTTCTTCGTTCACCAGACTCCACATTTCTTAAAGTTTCTATTTTGGTAGTCAAACACATTGTTGTTTTTAACTGCCATCAGGTCGACTTTGATTTATGGCAATACTCCAAGTCACCCTATCATCAACATCTGTAATGTGGTCCTCCTCTTTTCTCACTGCCTTCTTCCTTACTAAGCATTATTGTCTTTCTAGGGACTAATGTCTTCACATTATATGACCAAAGCATGACAGTCTCTGCAGATTTTTTTTCTGCAGATTTTTATTTTATTTTATTATTTTTTTTGCATTCCTCCCTGAAAATTCACTGGCGTCAGTCCAGAATTCTGGCTCCTGGTCAATTAGGCTTAATAGTGCAAATGTAGTTTTTACATTATTTTTAAATTCTATGGGGATGTTCTTCAGGTTGTATTTTGGCATGTTGGTTGGTTTAGTATTCTACTTTAGCTGTACTCTAATTTCTTACATTGACAGTTCACAGTCTGTGCCACAATCTGCTCCTGGCAGGGCTGGTTTAAGGGACTTGCAGCACCTGCAGCTGCAGGGGGCCACATCGTTGTGGGGGGGGCATTGTAACCCGCCTGCAAAAACATTATTAGTAGGAAGGCTTCTGACCCTCGCCACATATTACTGGTGACAAATTATGTAATAATCTGAATATCCTGTACCGTGAATAGGTTAGGTTACATTGATCTGATGTAAACATATGGGACCCCCAAAATAAAGCATTGCAGCCCCCCTCCAAATCCCTTAAAACGACCCTGGCTTTTTGTCTTGTTTTTGCAGAGAAAATGGAGCTTTTCCATCTTCTGTGTCCAATTATGTAGTCTATTTGATTTCTGTATTGGCCATCAGGTGATGTCCCTGTATACAATCACCTCTTTGTTTGCTTGAAGAATATGTTTGCAATGAACAGGTTGTGGGTGTCTCAAAATTCAATCAGTTGCTCTCATGCTTCATTTCTTGATTCTAGGACACATTTTTGTACAATATTTTATTCTGCTCTGTTTCCTACTTTTGCATTCCAATTCCAAATGCACTTATCACATTGTATTTGGATACATGTCATTAGTAAAATTACTTCCTTATATAGATAGAAATTTCAAACTAGCAACAGCCCCAGAACATGCTGTTTAAATCAAGATTGCTATGTCAGTCAGTTCTGATCCATAAATATATATACAGTCTCTCTCTCTCTCTCTGTATTAACCACCAATTCTCACAACGTCGCAAGTTCAATTCCAGCAGGCTCCAAGGTTACGATCACACTAAAAGTAGTTAAAGACCCTAAAATTACAGGCAGAGGAGTGAGCAGACATTGCTAATTGTGTAATGGCCAAGTAACATTAGCAAGTTACCCCAGTGCTGCCTCAGGCCCATCCCATTGTAGGGAGCCCTGGTGGTGCAGTGGTTAAATGCCAGTACTGCAAGCCACCACATTGCAAGTTCGATTCCAGCGGGCTCCAAGGTTCACTCAGCCTTCCATTCTTTGGTAGGTCGGTAAATTGAGTACCCAGCTTGTGGGGCAATTAGCTAACACACATTGGAAGCTGCTTCTTGCAGTGTAGATGTGTAAATTGCTGTTGCTTAAAACAATTTGTAAGCCACTCTGATAGCCTTGTGGCTGAAGAACGGGGTATAAATAAATAAATAAAATAAAAAATAATAAATAAAATAAATAAAACTTTGCCAAAAGAGGGAAGAGAACGTCATGCCCGCCAACATTTCATGAATGAAAACCAAGACACATGTGGCCATGCAACATCAGAGTGGTTTCAAAATGACAAAAGCCATTAATGAAGAACATGCAGCTAAGAGAAGCTGCAGCAGTTTGCTTTGACTTCAGTCTCCAGGGTAGGGCAAGATTCTACTCCCTCCTATCCTCTCCTACTGAGTTAATTGAGTGCAAATTACTGTTGCACTTTGAGCTCAGTTTGCAACAATTGAAGTAAGATGAGCAAAAAGTGGGAAAGTGAGAGGAAGAGACAGAAACAGACATTTTAAAAATGAAATGGACATTTGAAAAAAAGAGCTGAAAAAGTGAACCTCCAGAGGATTAATCAGGACTGTCCCTTCCAAACTGGAACAGTTGGAAGGTATAAAACATTCTGGGTTAATTCAGTTCTCATGTGCATAACATGAGACAAGATGGAGAACAAGATGGGGAAAGTGCCCCCACCCTATCTTTTGGGCCCTGAGCCCACTCCACATTGGGAGGAATAGTACAATTTTCAGATGATTTTCTGCCTGAAAACCAAACCATTTGAACCTCTGTGGTTTGCATTTCACCATCCCCTTTAATCCTAACTCCCTCTCCCCCAAAGGGCCCCCCATTTTTTGCTAGAACGTGACAAAAAATGGTAACTGGAAGGGACATGATGAAAATGCTGGTGCACTCAGATGTGCTTGTATGATCTGAAAAAGGGGAGAGTGAGGGTAAAAACTGGGCCCCAGTCACCTACTCCTTCTATATGGTAATAGCTTTCAAAAACTTTTCTGTAATCTTTTTGGCATTAATATCTAAGAAGACTAGTGTACTTGGTTAGCGATATCTACACATTTACACATTATTTACACATTAACTCAAGCAAGGGTTAGTTTCTCAAATATTTCTTTCAACAAAGATGGAAGAAGACTTTTCCTGGAACCATCATACAAATCACAACACTTCAACTCTACCCTCCCACCCACAAACAATGATCATTATTCTGTACCTATACATAATTGAAGTAGGGAATGTTTGTGCCTATTTAGTTGAGATAACAAACCCATTATTCACTATATGTTTGGCCAAGGTCAATAAAAAACAACTTCCCCGTCTCCACTGTAATTTCTAACTGTCAGCTATCAGCAGCACCACAATGTGCCACTTAGATCAGAACTCCTGTACAAATAGCTTATTATGCATGCTTAATCCTAATCCTGGATGGCATTTATGTGAACACCAGCACATGAGCACACTGGCTGGTTTTCCTCCTGTGCTATTGTAACTACATTTTGCTTTTGTATTGATATTCAAACATTGTTTGCCGTGAGCTTAATCTAGTGTTCTGCCAACCACCAAGTACTTTATAGAAATCATAATCATCATGGGCAGTGCAATGGCAGGTAGAACTGACCTTCTAAAACCAAAATTGTATTTCTGTGTGAATTTCATTGGGATCTCTCTCTGTGTGCGTGCGTGCGTGTGTCCAGAGGAGGGCAACCAGAATGGTAAAAGGTCTGGAAGTTATGTCCTATGAGGAGCAGCTTAGGGAGCTGAGTATGTTTAGCCTGGGGAAGAGAAGGTTAAGAGGTGATATGATAGCCATGTTTAAATATTTGAAGGGATGTCATACTGAGGATGAAGCAAGCTTGTTTTCTGCTGCTCGATAGACTAGGACACGGAGCAATGGGTTCAAACTACAGGAAAAGAGATTCCACCTAAACATTAGGAAGAACTGCCTGACAGTAAGAGCTGTTCAGAAGTGGAATACACTGCCTCGGAGTGTGGTGGCATCTCCTTTGGAGTTTTTAAACAGAGGCTGGATGGCCATCTGCCAGGAGTGCTTTGATTGTATATTCCTGCAGTGCAGGGGGTTGAACTAGATGGCCCTTGTGGTCTCTTCCAACTCTATTATTCTATGTACCTTCAAGTTGCCTGTTGGTTTATGATGACTCCATGAATTTCATAGGGTATGCTTAGGCAAGGAATACTTAGAGGTGGATTTGCCAGTTCCTTTCTCTGAAATACAGGCTACAGCAGCTGGTATTTATTGGCAGCCTCCCATCCAAGTACTAACCAGAGCTGATCCTGCTTAGTTTGCAAGATTGGGCAAGATCTGGTGCCTTTAGGTAGCTTTCAATGGGATCTTCTTCTAAGTAAATATGGATAGGAATGTAATCAGAACGAACATTGAATTTGATAAACAGGGCAGCTGAAAATGTGTAGTTGTCAGAAATCTTTCTTGTTTGCAGCTCAGTCTAATTGGATATAGAGTGATTAGGCTGTGATTCTAATGTGCCTGCATGGCATAATTTTTTTGGTAATAATTTGAATTCAATTTCCAAATCATAAGCCCAATTTAATGATAGTCCCAACTAGAGTGAGCCCCTGAAATAAATGGTTTAGCCAGCACTTGCACAAGTCTCATGGACCTCAGCTGTTCTAGTTGGGCCTAACATTGTATTTAATCCCATGTGTTTTAGGCCATACGTGCTGTGGTTTAGAAAATGAGATGAGGTTACAGTGACATGTATTCCCTTCTCTCTCCTCTCTTCAGCATAAAACCATCCCTACATTAGCATCAGACTTGATCATACTAAGCGCTAACCACAATTCCTGCCTCAACTAGGATCTAAAACCCAAGTTTAAAGCATACAGTTGTCCCTCCACATTTGTGAGTTAAATATTCATGGATTTGATTATTCACAGATTTGATTAATATGTTCTCTCTAGGCATTTATAGGTTCTCCAGTGTGATTCTATGGTCAATTTCCACCAGAGGTTGACCGTAGAATCATGTTGGAGGACCTACAAATGTCTAGAGAAGTGTTCTCTCAGGTAAAAATAAAATAAAATTAGCAGGCCTATGTTCACAATTTTTTCACTTTCCCAGGGCTGCTGCACCCCTTAGCCCTGTGAAAGTTGAGGGCTGTTGCCAATATTACTTGAGAGGGAACATGGGAATTGGTAACCAGAGTTAGCACCCATGGTAATACAATGCTTGATTATAGTTAAGGCTAAGAAGGGAATATTCAGAGGAAGATTTAAATCAGAGGTGGAAGAAAAGATAGGAAGGAAGTTCACAAGCTGTGGCCAGCTCCCATTCTTTCAATGACCCTTAACAGATCAGTGGCATTAAAATCTGCCAGATTCTAATAGATAGAGAGTAAGTAGTAAGAGTTATATCTAATTTTAACATTTTCTGGTTTTGTTTTTGCTTGTTGCATGTTTGTTGCAATGAGACCTGCTGTTACTATAAACCATCGATTTCAACTGGTGGTAGAAGATAGCTGTAGAGTACTTAATTTTCTTTTTATAATCTTCTTGTCATTAAGTAAATACAACACACTATTGATTTACAGCAAAACTACCTATGTATTCATATGTCTGAGGATGATCAATATGACTCTCTGTCATGAAAATACAGGATACAGATTTTTTCATACTCAAAAAGGTTTGGCATTGTGTGGATGTTTTGTGCAGCTGAGTTAAGATTGAGGAAAGAATACTTTGTTAGAGACAGGGCAGCTGGCATCTGTGGATTTGATGGCCTTGACCATCCATTTTCAGTCTAAGATATAAAAGTGTTTTTTTTTTAAAGGATGGTAGGCAACCCACCCCATTGTCATGCAAGTCTTATCTGGTTTTTGAATGAGATATTTTAATTCCAGCATCTCTTGAGTCTCATTCTGTTCTGTTTCCATACATGTAGATGCAGGCAGTGATCCTTAAATGTTAATTGAATATGGACTTTATCAGATCAAAATTATAGTTAAGTTATTTTCCAGTTGTGTCTTTATGTATGTGTTATTTATCTTGGGGATGAGAACCGCATGACAAGCTTTCAGGGCACTAATAAAAAAGCCACAGGAAATCTGTCATCAGGATAGTCTTGTTTTCTCCTTAAAGTCTAAAGAGACATGTCTGGCTGAGTCAAATGGAAATGAGGTTTTGCTGGAGGGAAGGTAACAGATCCCCCACTCTATTTTTGAAATTTAAATTCCCTAGAGATTGCTGTTATTTGTTCTGCGAGGCAGAGGGAGAAGATGTACAGGGACCTGTCGTTCCCCCTCCCTCACACACCCCAAAGCAAATAGCAATAGCAAGTAAGTCTTGGGTTGGTACGAAATGGATTTGCAGGAGGCATTCCCCCATCTCTCTGCTTATATCATGGCCCTGATCTAGTTCAACCTCTTCCTGCTATGGATGATCAGAACTTTAAAAAGCTGTAGGAAAATCTGAGCTTGATTGGTGGTCTCAGCAGCTGTTAGTCAAGATAGCCATATGTCCTCTCCGGTACCAGAGGCAGTATGTTTCTGTGTATCAGCTTCTGAGGATGAGTGGAGCATGGGTGCAGTTGGACTTATGTCCATCTTGTGGGGTTCCCTTGGGAAGTTTGTTGGCCATTGTGTGAATAGAATGCCATCAGGGATCAGATTATGTTCTTGTGCTGAAACCTTGTTTGCCCCTTCAATTAAATTTTTTCCTTTGTATATATTGAGTACATGGAAGGGCTTCATTAGCCTCTTCTCCAATGTCTGCATGTTTGCTGACCTTGCTTCACTAAGCCAAAGGACTTGGGCTAAATTCAGTATTAATCCTTCTTACAGTAGACCCATTGAAATCAGTAGGACTTAAGCTGTGACGTACAAGTCCCATTCAGTTTCATGGGTCTACCCTAATGTTGGCTTCTGTAATTGATATAATCATATATCTTCCCCTGGCTTACCCATGCTTCTGCTTCTAGTTTAGATTATAAAACCCTGTTCTTTGTAAAGTGCCATGGACAGCAGTGGATCAGTGGTAGTAATAGAAACATAACAGAGCTAAACACAAGAATGGGATTTCTGTGCCCTATAGCCCTGCTTGTATGTAAGAATCATACTGGCAACAAACATTCCCTAAATGCCATGTTCTTTGAGAAAATGTTTCTCTGCTCAAAGACTGGCAAGGGGCTTCCTTGTTAAGATCTGTTCTGGGTTTTAGCCAACAGTAGCCAAGCTACTGAAGTCTTGTTGCTATCCAGAGTGCTGGATAATTCCTTTGAACTTTGGAGAAGAATGCAGAGCAGAATCACCACAGCCTTCATATGAAAGACAGGACCTGACCCTGCTCAATTCTCTGATTTGTTCACATGTTCGGGGGTTCACTGGGATGCTGGTCGAAATAAAAGGTGAGATGTCCTCAGACAAGAAGTAATTCCTAATTTAGTTAATCTTTTGATGAAATAGATGTGTCACTTAAACAGTAGCAGGGTCTTAGAATACTAAGGCAGGTGTAAGACAATGTTATTCATGGTTATAAATAACCTAAGGAGAAAGGAAAGGACTGAATCACCCAAGAATTTGTCTGTATAGGTAAGGATCGCTTAGAACAACAATGCCAAATCAACTGGCTTTGAAACTACCTCAAGCATCTCTGATTGTTAACAAGCCTTAGATCAGTGGCAGAATGAAACTTATGAGTGTCATCAGGATCATGGCCAGTATATTTTATGTTTTTTTTTAAAAGACAAAAAAAAAAGATGAATAGCAGTAATAGAACTCTGGCTATATAGTTAGGTGCTCAGGAACACAGGCTGAGGACCTGGGCAGTAGCCAGAAACTGGAAGCATGTATTTCCAATTGGACAAAAGCAAAATGCGATTTGGTTTATTGTTATTTCATACATTGAGCAGACCAAAAAAGGTGGTGGAGGGGACAGGAAAAGAATAAAACCCCTTTTTATATTGGTCTTGCCATTTCATACAGACCACTGCTCATCATTCTGCTAAAATGCATACATAAGAGAGTTATTGGAATGCACACAACAAAGCATGGTTCAGGGAGTGTGGGATGTTATTTATTATTTTTACAAGGTCTTTCCCCCCTTCTCCTTTGAGGTAGTGCCTTAGACATGTGTAGACCATAATTAAAGTCAAATAAAAACTTAGTTTTAGAAACAGAAGGAAATATCTCTGTACTTCAAAACTGCCTTTTGTTTTTTCACTCAGAGCTTACATTAAAAAAGATGGACCTTGTTAGAATTATGAACACAAATATATAATGTAAATTCAAAAAATACAAGCAAATTCTCCTGTAAAGCTGCTTTTAACAAAGCAATCTGGGCTTTCAAGTTTTCACTGGGGGAGGGAAGAGGGAAAGACAGAAACTGTGTCATCTTGCCCCCCCCCTCCCGCTTCTGAGATGGCAGTGGACAAAGAAGGTATCCATTATTTCATGTACAGCTGGGGGGCAGGAACAGTGCTGTGTTACTCATACCTGTACAGGGGGTTATCAGCTGTACCACAGCAAAACAGGAACAGAGTGACACATTTTTCAACATGAAGTTTTTAGAGACTATTTAGGCCATGCTGACTTTTTATTTCTTTAAAGCCTTCTTTAGGGTTTCAAAAAAAAAAAGTAGTGCAACTTTCACAGATTTTTCTTTTGCTGATTTGATCATCCATGAGTTTGTAGCTGCCTCCATCGCTAGTCTACAAGTCTTCCCCATCCTTCCTCCTAGGATAACAAAACTGCTGCAAATATCTCCTACACTGTTGTCCTCTTTTTCCTTGTCCTCCTTTTCCTCCTCTCTGGAGATTTTCACATGGGGCCAAAATGCCCCGTTACTGCCCCACCACCTCCTCTCCCGTTCCTGCCATGGAATAATGTAAATCTTTCACACACTTACCTTATTTCTGCAGCAGGAACTGCAGAAAGGCTCCCTCTCCCCTCGCTGGCCGGCCATAAATGCAGCCGTCGTAAGGTTGCTTTTACGACTGGCCGTCTGAAACATTATCATGTTATCACATGATAACAGGCAGTAAATTTAAAAAATGAAACTCCCCCAAACATAACTCCCCCAAACATCAGTTCACCAAGCACAAAAACACACTTTAAATCACACAATCAAAACAGGCAGGGTAAAATAAAGGGTGCCACTTACCTGGATGTCCAGGAAGTGCTTGGAACGGACCTCCCCTCTGCGGCTGTCATTTCAGAACAGGAACAGGGCTCCTGTTTGCACACCTGTGATTGTGTGATAGCGACGGAATGGGAGGTCTATTCATGATGAAAAATCTTGATTACATTGTTCCGGAACAGTCACGGGAGCAGGATGGATGCAGGACAGAATGGGGTCAACATCGTCCAAAAGGAAAAGCCTTTCCCAACCCTGTTCTGTTCCTGCCGCGGGATATATAGCCCGTGTGAAAATCTCCTCTGTCTCCTTTCCTGTTCCATTTGTTGTTGCTGTGTACCTTGTAGTCATTTCTAACTTAGGGAGACCCTAAGGTGAACCTGTCCTGGGTTTTCTGAGGGCTGAAAGCATGTGGCATGCCCAAGGTCACTCAGTGGGTTTTCTCCCTTTCCTGCCTTGGCATGATACCTCTACCTCACTCCCAAGCTGCCTTTCCTCCCAGTCCCTTTGGTGTAACTCCAAGCGAGACTCCTGTGGGCCAAACACTGAGAGTAGCATTCTCCTGATGGCTCTGGGCCAGAAAAGGGGACACCAGTGGAGGCAGGTGTGGGTGGGCTACAACGGAAGGACTGGGAAACCTGCGCCTACTAAAGTTCAGTTTTGCTGGGCTGTTTTTCTGCTGTCTCCACCCCACGCCTGTCCAGGGGGCCATTTACACGATGAAAATGTCCTGGGAAGAATTTGTGTCGATCCCTGGCAGTTTACACGTACATCGGGTCGGGTACGTGATTTTCGGAAGGGGGGCCACCTTTTATCCCTCAACCTGCGGGACTTCCAGTCCCGCAGTTTGTGCCGGTTTTTAAAAAAGTCACTGGAGGATTCGGAAAATCGGAAATGTAAACAGCGTGGGACAAAAAGTCTCGGTACTGGGATCACCGGAAATGGTGACTGGGGGCGGGCTTAGAGCTCAGGGACCAGAAAAGGAGGGGTCAGTCACCCGTTCAACAGATCTAGCCTCACCAGCCGAAAACAAAGGCATCCCTTCCAGCTGCATGAAGGTTGATGTGTGTGTGTGTGCGCGCGAATGTACTCAATCACCTTTTTAAATGGATTTCTACACTGCATGCTACAGAGAGATCGTGGTGGGCAGATCCTCCCTGGTTCTGAACAGAGAGATCGTGGTGGGCAGATCCTCCCTGGATCTGAACAGAGAGATCGTGGTGGACGGGCACAGTAAAATATTCCAGCCTCTGAGCGAATGAACATCCCTTAAATTCCCCCTCTCTGTGTCTGTGTGTTTCAAAACAGCCTGTTTGTAGCTGGTTTGAAGCATGAACTCTGCAGCTAATCTGTGTTGTAAGGGTTAACATTTTACAGAGGCAAGGGGAATACGATGCCTCCCCTCCCCACCCATCCCCCTCACTCGGCTTGATTTCAAATGGAAAGCACTCTTTCATTCCTGTGTCTGAGCGAAAGATCTCAGTCTGGATCTTTAAAAATGCTTTCTGCCTCTTCATAAAGGGTTAACATTTTAAAGAAGCGAGGGGAATACCAAACCTCTGCCCCCCTGTCTCCCCCTCCCAGCCAGCCAATAGCAGCGCTCCTGGCACGGAACTTTGAAGGAAGTGCGTCACCGAGGTTGTGAAAACACGAGTAATCGCATACTTGATTGACAGCCAAAAAAAAAAAAATAGAACCTAAAAAAACCCCGGAACTTTGGACGTGTAAATATCAGTCACGGGATCACCTGGGATATCCAGATCAGTGACATAAATCGTATAAACAGCGAGGGTTGGATTCGTGATCAGAAAATCGCGGTAAGCACCGTGACAATTTCTGTCGTGTAACTGGCACCCAGGAGATGGGATGACAGAAGATTAATTAGGACTATCCCTGCCAAATCAGGACAGTTGGAGGGTATGCAAGCTCACGGAGTTGGTTGCGTTTCTCAGTGGGGTGTAGAACCCGGACTGGCCTAATCCAGCACTCAAGCCATTGCACCACATGTCTCTTGTCAGAGCCAGCTCTCAATGGAGAGCAGGTAGCTTAGGCCATTTTACCCTATTCAAAGCAGGGACCTTGCTTGGAGTTCCAGCAGAAGTACCAGGAGATCTGCACCTGCACGAGTTCAGTTTTGCTGGGCTGTTTTTACACTGCACCCCCCATCCAAGAGAGAGATGAGGCCCTAAGGAGGAGATCTTGGTCAAATGGTGAGTGTGGAGATGTAGCAGGAAGGAAGGTCCTCAGGATGAAAGGGAGGCCTGCCACCAAGCCCCATGTTCCTCCCTCCTCCCTTCTTTCCTTCCCTCTGTCTTTCCTTCCAGTCTAAACTTGGGTGGGCACAGGTCTTGTGGCCCTTCTGCAGTAACCCCAAGCAAGGCTACCACAGGCCAGATGCCAAAAGCGGGGTTCTTCCCATGGTCCTGGGCCATGAAAGGGGCTCTGGTGAAGGCAAGTGTGCCCTCAGTTTGGTTCAGAAGGCCAGCTGTGGGAAGGGTGTCTCATGTCTTCAAAAGAAATCCTGGGAGGCAGCTGTGACCCAGTAGCAGCCCCTTCCTGTCACTGCCAGGGTTCCTTTTTGGGCATCTGCACTCTGTCTCATGCACACTCTCTTTTGTGTCTTTCCAGCCAGCCTGGCCAGCAAGAGAGTGAGCGAGTAATGTCACCCATGGGAAAGCCACAATGAGACAAGCACTCTGTGCCCAAGTCCAAATCAGGGTGAAGGACAGTGGCTGAGAAGTGGAAGTGGCGGTGGAGTGAGGGAAGGGAAGCAGAGGGTTCTGGAGGTGGCCTGGGAGTGAGGTGGAGGCATCATGGTGACAAGGTGGGAAAGGGAAGTATGGACCAAGGTATGTGCTGGGAAAAGAGATGGAGAAAAGGAAGAGGAGGATGAGGAGAGTTTTGCAGCAGGAGATTTTTGCAGCCATGTTGTCATCCTAGGAGACAGGGGCAGCGGAAATGCAGTTGGGATGGCCTCAGAGCAAGGCAATGATTTTTGCAGCAGCAGAATATGTAGCATGCATATTTGGGGGGGGGGGATAAAATTTTGCAGGGATCTTGTGCCCCTAACCCCCACGAAAGTTGAGGGCCAACTGTACTCTCTTTTGCAATCACCTTCAGTAGTTTTCTGCTTTGGGATCAGTGTTGTCATCTTTCTTATCCTAAGCTTCCCTTTTGTTTGGGAGACCATTGGCTTCATCATCCTCATCACCATCTTCCTTGTCCTCCTCCTTCTTTTCCTCATCACTGGCTTCAGTCTCAGCTACTCCCTGCTCTCCATTTTACTCATTGGAATTGCTATTTTCTGTCTCTTTACCAAACACATTTGTTCTCTTTCAAACCCTCAGACCTGGTGTCTATGGTTGCATCTGGCATAGCTGACTTGGAAGTTGTGTGGTATATAAAATAGAGCTGAAATGCAAAAATTGGACCTGAAACTTACATGTCCAACGGTGTGTGCTTGAGGCAGGGGGACCAAACAAACCCCAAGTACCAAAAAACTAGGATGGCTTTGGATAGAGCCATTCTTTCAGATGAGTCTCAATGATGTTAATATAAATATATTTTATGAAATATAATATATATTACATTATGAAAATATTATTTTATACAAAAATTGTCAACATTATCCAGTAAAATAATTAAGCAACATGGACAAAAATAATATTTTTTCTTAATCCGATTATAAGAGAAAAAGAGGGAAAGAGAAGGCATGGAAATCATGTGGTCGTCCAGATGTTGTTTGACTGCAATTCCTATTATTCCTCACAATTGGATATGCTGGCTAGGGATGAGTTGCACTGCTCAACAGCATCTGGAGGGCTGTATGATTTCCATCCCTGATACAGAGAGAGAGAGAGAGAGAGAGAGAACAAAATACAGTAGCATGAGGCCTTAAGACTTTTAAGTCTTTACATGAATGTTAGTGGAGCTAAATACCCTAAGGCACTAGATACTCTCTGATCTTGGAGGCTAACCAGGGTCAGCCCTGGTTAGCATTTGGATTGGAAACACAACGAATACCAGTGTGGTAGGCTGCATTTCAGAGGGAGGAACTGTCAAAACCACCTCTATGTATTCCTTGCCTAAGCAAACCCTATGAAATTCATTGGGTTGCCATAAGTCCACAGTTAACTTGAAAACACTCACTCACACACATTTGTATGAATTCATTTCCGAATAATGGCACCTAACACTGCAGGAGAAATTTATTCAGTTCACATTTTACTGTAATGTGGACATAATAATTTGCATGTCCCCAACTGATAATATTTGATACTTTTTCCAAATCTTATTCTCCAGTGAAATGATGCAAACAAAGCTCTGTATTTTTGTGAAAATATTGGACAAAGGTACATTAATTTATGGTAAATGTTGCACAAAAATGGACATGCTAGGAAAAATGCACACACAAAAAACCCTGGTAAACACAGGAAAAAATCCAGCACTGCGCTAGTAGACATTCACTTGCATAATGGGGTTTCTCTTATTTTCCTTCACCAACAGCCTCTGTGCTTCCTCTGTCTACTCTGAAGGCTCGTCTGAACAGATTTTGAATGTGTGTGTGGGGAGTGAATGTTAATCACTTTTCTTCCCATTATCTTGGTGGGAGGCATTAATTAGATATATTAGCTGAGGTTTTGGATTATACTGGAGGAGAATAAAGCAGACACAGGCAGAACTACCTGTGTCCCTTCATATTCTTACCTGGTACCAAAACAGCACTGCCCATTTAAAACAGTAAGGTCGCTCCTTTCCCAAACTGAAGCTAAAAGTTGCAACTGTAGCAACACCCACCCACCCTCAGACGCACAAACTACAATGTTTTGGTGCAGGGTAAGAAAGTGAGCTGGACTTGTTGGCAGGGCAGAGGGAGAGAGACCTGGGAGGGAGGGGAGTGTGGGTGAGGGGAGTGGTTTGTGTGTTGGGGAGGTGCTGCTACAGTTACAACTTGTAGCTTCAGTTTGGGAAAGGAGTGACCTTACTGTTTTAAACGGGCAGTGCTGTTTTGGTGCAAGGTAAGAAAGTGAGCATGACTGAAAAGGCCAATCTGAGATAAACAAGTCCGGTTGCAGAAAGCACAGCAGAGGGTCTCCTTGGGTGATGTTTCCGGGTTGTGATTCTATGTTGTCGTTTCTCTTCAAGACTTGTTCAGCGTGAGCTCTCAAATAAAGCTGCAGCATTGTGCATAGTGCATCTCCATGTGTAAATGTGTAGATATCGCTAACCAAGTACACTAGTCTTCCTAGATATTAATGCCAAAAAGATTACAGAAAAGTTTTTGAAAGCTATTACCATATAGAAGGAGTAGGTGACTGGGGCCCAGTTTTTACCCTCACTCTCCTCTTTTTCAGATCATACAAGCACGTCTGAGTGCACCAGCATTTTCATCATGTCCCTTCCAGTTACCATTTTTTGTCACGTTCTAGCAAAAAAGGGGGGGCTTTGGGGGAGAGGGAATTATGATTAAAGGGGATGGTGAAAAGCAAACCACAGCGGTTCAAATGGTTTGGTTTTCAGGCAGAAAATCATCTGAAAATTGTACTATTCCTCCCAATGTGGAGTGGGCTCAGGGCCCAAAAGATAGGGTGCGGGCACTTTCCCCATCTTGTTGCATGTTATGCACATGACAACTGGATTAACCCAGAATGTTTTATACCTTCCAACTGTTCCAGTTTGGAAGGGACAGTCCTGATTAATCCTCTGGAGGTTCACTTTTTCAGCTCTTTTTTCAAATGTCCATTTCATTTTTAAAATGTCTGTTTCTGTCTCTTCCTCTCACTTTCCCACTTTTTACTTAGCTTACTTCAATTGTTGCAAACTGAAAGGGAGCTGGAGTTTTGTTGTTAGCAGGGCAGAGGGAAGGAAAGCTGGAGGTGGAGGCAAATGTGGGTGAGGGGCATGGTTTGTGTACCAGGGGACAGGTGTTGCTACTGCAGTGGCAGGTATCAACTGTCCTGTTGGCAGGAGAGGAGGCTACAATACTGTAGTGTAGTATGCATGTTGGGGGCGGGGCTTAAGTTATTCATGGTTTTTTCACTTTTGCAGTGGTGCTCCACCCCCTAACCCCAGCAAATTTGAAGGGACAACTGTATATGCCATTGCCTCTCCAACCCAGAAAACATCTGGGAGGTCCAGGAGGATGCCTTTGTGATCCTTTGGCCAGTTGCTGTCCAGCCATCCTCTGTTGTCCCCTTCCCACCAATTGGCCATGGCTGCAAGAATGTCATGGCACCAGGACCTTAAGGCAATGGCACAGGGGGTCAATTCAGATGGTGGAGTTATCCACCGTCCACTTTGAGCACATATGAAGGTGTAAATTGAATTTACCTGGAAGATTCTGGCCATTATTTTAAACACACAAAAAGCAAACAGATAAAGAAAAAGGAGGAAATAAACTTAAAGTTGGAAAAAATGTGAAATAGGTAGAAACTGAAATTGACAGGTTCAGATTGGAGATGATCTCCCTTTACTAAAGTCCTGGCCATACCATATATGAAGTTTAGAAACTACGTAGTTTAAAATGTTACATGTTACATTTTATATGTGGCCTGTTTCTACTAAATAACCATAACATCCTTTTCATAAAATGAGATTCCTTCTCATAGAGTTTGTTCACAGGCATGATTGGAATTAACAAGTCAAGAGTCCTTGAGCGCATAAAATAAGAGCATTTTCTCCAACATGTAATGCTTTGTTTTCTCTTTCCTGGTCATTAGTTACCCCTGAAATATTAATAATATAATTGAAATTCTGAGTACTCAGTAACCCTTTACAAAGTCTGAATGAACTGTCCTCTCCTTGAAACTGTCCAGATAACAATACGAAAGAAGGATGACATGCAATGTGGCTGTCCTCTGTATTTATGTGAAAAATTTGCAAAACAAGTTAAGTGGATATGAAACAAGGCCATGACCCATGGTTTTCTCATGATATATTTTCAGTTACTTTGCTTTTGTAATTTTAACTGAGTTCTTGTGGTGTGGGTGCTCTACCCACTGTTGACCATATGAAAATTGTTTTCATTGTTTAAATATGAAACTGCCATTTTATCTTTCTGTAGTGTGACAAGATCAAACAAGAGAGAGATGAAGCAGTCAAACAGTTGGAAGAATTGCAAAAAGGTAAGTAGATATTTGAGTTGTAATTTTAACTGATTTCTTGTGGTGTGACAGATTAAAAATTCTGACAAGAATTCTGACAAATTAAATGGACAAAAATCAATTAGCTTTTTTTCTTTTGAGTACAGTTACCTTGGATATCATGAGTCTTATATCGTTCTTAGTCATCTATGTTGTGTTGTTAATTTCCATCAAGTTGGCTTCAACCTATGAGTAAGAGACCTCAAAGACACCCTCTTAGAGGTCTTATAAAGTTAAGGTCAAAATTAAGTTCATTGATTGAGTAAATATATCTGTTAATATTGTCTTCCCCTTTTCCTATTGCTTTCTACTTTACCAAACATTATCATCTTTTCTAATAAGTCATGTCATCTCATGATATGTCTGAAGTACCGTAGCTTCAGCCTAGTCATTTTGTCATCCAGAATAGTTCAGGCCTGATCTGTTCTTGGACCCATTTATTTGTCTTTTTGCAGTCCATGGTATCTGCAGAACTCTCCTCCAGGACCACGTTTCAAAATGAGTTGATCTCTTTCTGGCACTTTTCTTCACTTTCCAGCTTTCTCACACATACAAAGAAAATCAAAATACTATGGCATGGATGATTCTGACTTTGTTATTTAATTATATATATTTATATTGAGTATCTTATCTAGTCCCTTCGTAGCTGCTCTTCCAGGTTCTAATCTTTTTCTGATTTCTTAACTATTTTGATTGATGACTGAGTCAAGATATAGAAAACTTTAACTATTACTGTGATTTCAAAGTTATATAAACTATTTGTGGTCATTCTCACTTGACTTTCCTCAGTAGTTATTCTAAGTCTTTGCTCTTTTCTGATACTAATGTGGTGGTGTAATCTGCGTATTTTTAATTGAAGAGGTTCCTTTCTCCAATTTTCACACCTCCTTTCTCTGAGTCTAATCCTGTTGTCCATATGATATGTTCTGCATATAAATTAAACAGATAAGCTGCATGTGATAAAATTCACCCTTGTCTGACCCCTTTGGCCTTTGGAAACCATTCTGTTTCTCTATATTGTGTCCTGACATTTATGTTATTTTGTCCTGAACAATCTGTACAAGCTATATAATAATACTAATCTACACAATGGTGCAGTTTTTCTGTAGTGGAGTTTTACCCTTTATAATTAAAGCCTAATTTAGATCAGGAGATACAAGTCCACAAATCTGTTCACAAAAAAATCTTTTGAGGTGACTGTTCCAAAAGGCCAAGCCCACCTTAAGACAGAGGTAACTGCCTCGGGCAAGAGATTATAGAACCACAGCAACTGACCTTGACTGTTTCTTCTAAGTTTCTCACTGTTCCCCTTTATTGGCAAACATAGCTGTGTAAACAACTTGGCCTGTCCTAAGCCTCTCCTAAACTTGTTGCTCCCTCAGGTGTAATGGAGGATGATAGCCTGTCACCAGTATTAAAGTAAGGTTCAACTGCCAGTCTAATTGGCTTCTGCACATTATGTGCAGAATTATGTGTCTGCTCCAGGCAGCAAAATGTCTTGTTTCCCTTCCCTTCATGTTACAAATTCTAAATGTGTCCCATTATCTACTGTTGAGAACATGGAGGAAGTAACCTTTGCTGAGTTGTAAGAGACTGTGTCTGCTTCATCAAGGATACGCTCAGCAAACCTTGTTGTACTGAATTTTAGGGAGTGACAGAAGCAGTGAGGTAGTTTGCACCACTTCTGCCTTAATCACTGGACGCTAAAGCAAGATCACTCCTCATCAACCAAGACCTATAGGACTCAAGGGAGGGTTCTTTTATTTGAAATCTAAGTTTTAGAGAAGAAAAGAAATGGCATGGGATTTCTTTCCTTCCACAAATTCCAGCACATTCTTTAATAGTTCTGTAGTGGGATTTCTTGCTTCTTTTTGGGGCTGGAGTTTCTGTCGTTTTTGGGCCCCCTCCTTCCAAATACAGCAGATTGATGTGGGATGCCATTTAGACAAATTATATTCTCCTCAAATCCTATGAGGAGTATTTTTGCTGTTTAGACAACCCCAGAATCCTGCCCCCCCCATGCCATCTGTAGTTGTCCACATATGAAGAGTTTAAAGGTACTAGGACCCTTTTGTTAAAGGGCTTTGTAAATATTACATCCTTTACCTGAAAGCAAGCTACATGTGTTTATATTTGAGTAAAGGTCTTGCCGGCTTTTAAAAGTAGGCAGAAATCCAACAGTCATAGAAATGTTACAAACAGAGGATGCCAATTGAATTTCTGATGGTTCTGTAGCCTTTCCAATGCAGAGAAGATTTCTCAATTGAAAACCAAATATTCTGTCTACAATGTCAAAGAATATTTCAGCAAACTCCCTGTGAAAACTGTCATAGAAACCCTTTGTTTCAGTTTGGACAGGTGCCAAACATGCAGTTTAATACAGAAGGGCTAGATATGGAGCATGGATACCATAGCACATGCTAGCCCTGCCTACAATGTTCCTGTGCACATGCAAAGTGCTTGGAAGTTAAAAATACGTTGCTTGCAGTAATTTCTTTTTTAAACAGCAAAGGTATAACTACATGTTATGTCTGTAATTTAAGAAGGATTATACAGGTGCATCTCAGTTAATGAAGTAGATATGTTCCTGGGCATTAATTTTTTAACAGAAAAATTGATATCAGAAGCACAGATAATAGGGAAAGACTAGGGATAGGTCACCACAGCTCAAAGAAGAAGTACAGGTCAACATGTTTCAGCAAACTTTTTATTCAGAACTAACAATACACACATGTGAAACGGCATAACCAGGCCAGGCAAGCCTTTCATAAGTAGACACAACTATTTTGAATCTTTTAGAGACCAATTGAAGGCTTCTGCCAAAATGCATCTAGGGGTTGCTTTTTCTTTCACCAGCCTCCATTTTTCTTATGATTTCCATCTTCGTGGCCAAACTTGTAGATCTATGCTTTTTTGAAAAACATACTGGGAGTAGCTGGTGAGGCAGGCTTATCTGCTTTCCAGTTTTCTCTCTATTTTGCTGTTCATACATGCTCAATAAGGGATTCTGGAGGCAGCTGCTGTTTGCCTTGTCTGTTGTAAGCAGGCACATGCAGCTACAGTATCAGCTAGAGTGAAATCCCACTCTTTCTCAGCTCAAGCTTTATTTCATTGTTTACTGAAAATATGCTGCTGCAAGCCAATACCCAAATTCCACATTTCCCCAGCCCTCCTTCATCACCCTCCCAATGTTGATACTGCTAGATATCTTCCAGATAGCCAGTGGGTGAGGATGAAATGGGGCCTGGGTGAGCATATAAAACTTCTGTAAGAAGGAGCTTCACTATCAGAGGCTTTGTTAACCGAGGTATGCCTATGTATATTTATATATATACTGTACTGCAGCGAAACTGTGAAAATTTTAGTTATTTTTATAGCGATGTGGCTGGAGAAGGAAGATCACATGGCTCATGTTGTGCTCATGCAGGAGCCCACTGCTGCTGCCTCCTGCTCGGTTTTGGGTGTTAAAGCAACAGGGAGGTGGATGGGTGGAGAATGTGCTTTTTGTGCAGGCCAGAATCTTGCAGAATTTAATTGGAGTTCTTTTTAAAGCAATTGAAAAGGCAGGTATTTGGTTACCTTTGAGAAACCGGAAACTGAAAGGAGTTCCTTTTAAAGTAGTATAAATATGTTGGCATCTAACTACTCTTTGTTAGTTCAGCCTCTAAGCTACCCCTCCTTCCCAGTTTTTTTGGACAGAGGATTTTCTTTCTTTCCAAGCCTTGCGAAGCAAAAGGAGCCTCTGCTCTTCCTTGGTTTGGTAGAAGTTTTACACTTAGGGCTCATCTGCACAAGCCAGAATACCCAAGTTCTTGGTCAGCATATCCTGGCTGTGGATCAGGCCTGTTCCTCCCCCATTACTGCCTCCAGAGCCCTGAGGCATGCTGGCCTGTCACTGCAGCTGCTGCCACTGCCATCTCCTATGCTTTCCCAGAAACGAAGAAGCCAGCCCACAACATGTGACCAAGGACCCCTCCGTATGACCAGCTTTGGTCATATGCTGCAGTACCCCTTCCTGCTTCAGAAGAGCAAGGCAGACCGACAGCTGCAGTGATGGGCTGGCCTGCTGGGATAAGCTCCTGCAGACATACAGGGCCCAATCCATTCCTTTCTGGTGGGAACAGATTACAGCAAGTTTTTTTTTTTAAAAATATGATAAAGGGCCTTACCCAGATCTCAGCCCTGTATCTGCCCCAGGCATGGTAAGGACTGCCTGGGGGCAGAATGGGTCAAAAGCCCTGTGTTGTCAGGACTGCAGAGCTCTAAGAAGGGGCCAAGATTGGATATATAGCCTACCTAGACAAGGCTTTAGTCTCCTAAGTACTTTTACTTTTTCTGTTGTTACCCACTTATGGAACCAGAGAGGAGAACCATGTGGAAGTCTTTCTTTCGTGGTATGAGGTAAGAACAGAAAGCCATCCTCTTTGAGTTTCATATATTAATTTATACAGCAGTGTTTCTGTCGTGAGAGCCATCACGGTGTAGTGGTTTGAGTGTTCGGCTAGGACTGGGAAACTAGGGCTGGGAAACCAGGGTTTGAATCCCTGCCATGTCTTACCCTGTTTTTTAAAAAAGAACTCAAACTTCTCATTCATTTTACAGAATTGATTAATTTGACAGTCACAGAGGAAAATAACTATGCTTTTTAAAAATCTTAAGACTGAGTTGCTACATTGCTTCAGCATAACATAAATGAAAGCCAGCATGGGTTAGTTATTTGCATGTTGGATTCTGAGAGAACAGGGTTCAAAACCCTGCTTAGCCATGAAAACCCAATGGGTGACCTTGGGCACTCTCTGAGCCTCAGCGGAAGGCAATGGCAAGCCCCTCTGAATAAATCTTGCCAAGAACACCCTGTGATAGGATTGCCTTAGGGGCTCCATAAATTGAAAATGACTTGAAGGCACACAACAACATTCATATCCTGGACACAGCATGGTGTAGTACTTTTAGTACTGAGCTAGGGCTCAGGGAGACTAGGATTTGAATCCCTGCTAGGCCATGAATACCCACTGGGTGACCTTGAGCACTTCATACTGTCTCAGACTTCAAGGAAGGCAATGGCAAATCCCCACAAAACAAATCTTGCCAAGAAAATTCCATTTTAGGTTCACCTTAGGGTTGCTATAAGTTGGAAATGAGTTGAAGGCAAACAACAACAGACTAACATGGCTGTGCCTTCGAATTCAGCATCAACAACAGTTTATATCCTGCTTGTCATGTTACTATTTCCAGATAATATATGAGAATATAAATATCAAATACAAAATTATGTAGAATTACCCCCAAAGCCAGGACCCTGGGGCTTAACTGGTGTTTAAAACCCAACTGAAACCAAATCAGCTGGTATTACAAGCAGCTATATATTGAGATTTTTTAAAAAAAGGTTTCTTCAATCTATGCTGAAGCTATAATAGTGTCATCATGTGTCTTGTATGGGGGGGGGGAGGGAGGGAGGGAGGGAGGGAGGGAGAGAGAGAGAACCAGGCCCATTTGCTTACTATTGAAAGCCCCAGGCTGCTGCCTCTTTCTGCCTCATATTCCCTCCTTATGGAAGATCAAACACATGCACACAGCCATGTTTAAAGTCACTATGGCAATGTCTTCAACTGGCCCAAGAAATAAATATGCTAACAACTCAGTCCCCTCTCTACCAAATATCCCGTTTTCTTCTTGTGTGATAATGGTTCTATTGATTCAGTGTGGTGTCTGGAGGTAACAAAGCACAGCTAATGGGAGTGGAAAGGCTCCCCTGAATAGCTTCTCGAGAGAGGAGATTACAACAGTCTTGCAGCCTGTTATGTTAGGTCTCTGTCACTATAGCAGGTTTTGTTGGAGGATTAGTAATAGAAGGTTAAAATACACACACGCGCGCGCGCACACACACACACAGAGCCTTTCACCAAATACATATTTGACAAAGGTATTTACACATTGGATAATAAATTCAGTTATGAAATACTTCCTGCAATACAGTCCTAAATTTGGGGTGTTTTGAAATGATCAGGTGGCGTCACCCTGTGTGGCAAAAAAAGAAAAGAAAAATGTTCTAACAAGTAAAATTCCTGTGAAAGATGGGGAAATGGAAAGAATAATATGCATGCCCACCCACATCTACACCTTGTGGCCTATTTGTGTTTGTGCTATGGTACTGGGAATTCAAGAGATTGGTGAAAAATGGCAAGTAGCTAAGGTTTAAAATTCAAAAGTAATATTTGCTCTTGTAAAATGTCATAGGTTGGCTTTATCTTCCCTTCCACAGGTCCCCCCCTCTCCCTTAAAAAAAAAAAAGACATACCTTGTAAATATAGCAATAAAATACCAGGAATATTAGGATTTTACAGCAATAACAGAGCCCATTATTTAAACGACAATATAAAAGGCAATTATATTGATGAAGAGCTACATGGGCTTTGTGTCTGTGAATAAACTTGGCCTGTGCTCAGCTTCTATTTGTTCTCCCGGCATAAACACATATTGTGCGTGATTCCTGTTTAATGGGGCCCAGTTTGTATGCCAAGCAGCTGCATTTTAGACCCTATAGCGTGATTTCATAGCTCTCTGAAAATTGGTTCTATTCAACAGAAGAGATAGAAGGTGTATGGGGGGGGGAAAGCTTCAACACACAATCATTTCTTTTCAATTGGAGCCAGAGAGGTTGATGACAACATGACCATTGTGTGATAATGATAAGACCACTAAGGATCTGTACTTCTCATCAAGGCTTTCACACAACAGCAGATACAATTTAATTCACTGCTCTGTCAGCAGTGCTGATACCATTATGCCGTCTGTCTCCACAGTTATAATCACTGTCCTCGGAGAAATGCAGTTGAAATGATCTTGAGCAGTCAAAGAAACTCTCAATTAAGGCTGCCACTTCCAATGTGTCAGATTGTGTCTTATGCACTTGGTACAATTTTCACTTCCAATCCTGTTTATTTACAATGTCGGCCAGTAATTACGCTTAACGTGTCATTTAGTGAGGGTGCCCCTGCCAAGGAGATTGTTGGGTGCTGCGGTACCATTCAGTGGGAGTTTCTTGCAGTCAATGCCATCAGCAGCTTTTAGTCCCTGATGGGATGTAGTAGTAATGTTGATAATGCAAGTATCACGCTCATCAAGTCATAATTAGATGCCACTCAAATGTGCCACTTGTAATAACAGTGTTGATTCATGTTTTCTCGGTGACTGCAACTACTAATTAGTTAAGTGGTTTTTGGTTGGCCTGCATTTGCTGCATATTATTATTACCCTGAAAAAATGTTGAGGTTGGAGAGGTTTCTGACCACTTAGTATTGCTTTATGAATTTTAATATCAGCGTAATAAGAAGTTTGAGCAGTCTTAGGAAATCTCTCTCTCTTTTTTTGTATTTAATTTTTTGAATTTTTTTAACTTCTTGAGTTTAATCATAATTACAGGTTAACTAATCTTAAATGAATCACGAGTTATCTCTTGGAAGGCAAGCCTTTAAAAAAAATCACATGAAATCCAGCCATTTAAGATAAAGAGGAGCTACTGTTTTTGCTTGCTTTATGAAGTACAAAACATTTTTGGATAAGAAGAAATGACACTCTTACACTTTTTATTTTTATGTCTTCAGACAGTGGATTACACCAGTTGAAAGAACCAGAGCTTGGAAGTAACTTGATACAGATAACTAGTTACTAAAAACTGCATTGTGGTTGTAACATAAAAAAAAAAGATAACTTCACTGCCTTTGCAATCTAACTATAACTATTTCACTTACTTGTATACTTACAGGGTATATTCTGTTTGGGTGTGTTTTATACCACTGGCCTTCAGCTTGCTGCATTCTGTTTTTTTTTTAAAAGAAACTTTAAAAGTAGCTACCTTAGTTACTTTTGGAGAATAAAAGAAGGTGTCCCTCCCCCAAGCTGCACTATTTAATTTAAGCTTGCCAGGAGGCTTTGGAATGGTCACTAATTACTTCTTAAATTAACTTTCCAAGCTGTTACTTGTTACATCCATGATGGATTCATTTTGTGTACATTGTGTTTCTTCAAGCTGTACACATATGAGTTATGTGTCATAAAATATAAATCATAAAATCATAGAAACATAGAGTTGAAAGAGATTGCAAGGGCCATCTAGTCCAACCCCCTGTCCAGCAGGAATACCCAGTCAAAACATTCCTGACAGATGGCCATCCAACCTCTGTTTAAAAACCTCCAAAGAAGGAAACTCCACCACACTCCTAGGCAGCTCATTCCACTGGCAAACAGCTCTTACTGTCTGGAATGTTCAAAAGGAGTTACAGACCCTAGCTCTTTGACAATTTTTTTCCATAATGTGCATACTTTAGATGTGCCTCTTCCACATGTACTGTCTCATTCTCTTTCTTCCTCTCTCTCTCTCAAAAACAGATAGGCATTATAGAAAGTTACAAAATATTCCTTTTGGGTGGATCGGCTTGTAAGTTTTGATTTTCTTGCTGGAACTCATCACTAGATGTTTAGGACAGAAAAGGATTATATGTGTACTCGTAACAAAGTTCCGTAGAATTTATTGGGGCTTACCTTGAAGCAAGTGAACATAGGATTGTGGCCTAAGATAGTTTGTCTGTTGACTGTGATTTTCTTCCCCCTGCAGCAGGTAGACCAGATTGCATGGGGAATTTCATCCTGTTTCGCTCAACTCATTCAATTTTCTGATAGTATCTCTGCATGGAGCACAGTGCTTATTCCAGTTCTTGGCTTGCAGCATAGAACCAAAAATGTATGACCTGGGCTGACCTAACAGAAGATAAGCTTCTTAAAGTACAGGAACTTGGGCTGACATTTTTCGTTTCTACTTTCTTTGGTTGTATGATCCCAGCACAGAGAACCTCTCTGAAATGCTGCTGCCATGTGGTAGCTACTGCCTCTAGGCCCAGTTGTAATAATGCATCTCACATCTTGCTGTGTCTTTGTTTATCTCTTTGTGTTGAGACTGTTTGTGTCCATCCCTGTGGTGGTGCGGTGCCAGATGCTGACAGAACTGAAAATGTAAATAACAATTATAGCAAATGAGTAAGTGTGTATGGGAGAGTATCACTGGTCTCCTGTTGTTTTTGTTAGTGGCTAGTGGTTTCCACGTCAGTGGAGTGATGTATCTGCTCTAGGTATTAGTCAGAACTTTTAAGGAGCTACCAAAGCGGTTGGACCCTACACCCAAAATAGGGTGAATAGCTCCTTTAAAGTTTGCGCTTTAAAGAATGGATTCACTGCTCTACTGATATAGAAGTCACCACTGGTTGTTTTCAAGGCACAGTTTAGTACACGTTTTTGTAACATACAAAGGCCTAAGTCTTGGGTTCAAATGTGTTAGAGAACATTTCTCCTCTCCTAACATCCCATAATTACTGACAAGGCACACCTTATTAACAATGTCATCTGTATAGTATGCTTTTATAGCAAGGACATAGAAGAAAGCTTGGGGCTGACTGCTCTGCAGCTACAGACAACTGCCTCTTGGATGTTTTCACATGGGAATGGTGGGAAAGGGCATAAAGAGACTCCCGGGTAGAGTTAGACACAATATTTGTAATTTTTTTCTTGTTCTTCACAAGAAGAGATGTCTCAACAGGTTGAGATACATTGACCTGCAGATACACTCTGTCCAATAAATAAAGAGTCAAGCCCTGTGAGATTGTTTGTTCTTGGGTGAGAATGAAAAAAAAATGGCACTGCTTCACCTTTTCATTTTCAGTGGGTTTTGTGCAAACATAAATAAATAAAAGAGAAAAATGAGGCTTGACTCCAAGACCAATGATTTTGCACAAAAAACATTTTGGGTACTTCTGTCCAAGCCCCTTTATTTTTTGCACAAATGAAATTTTCAAACAAAATGAGAAGAATCATTGGAAAATGTACAAAAACCTTTAATAAATTAGCTCAGGCTTTCTCAGCCAGGATTTCCTAGAACCCTAGGGTTTATTGAGAGATTGCTAGAACTCTATGAGAAATGATGATTGGGGGGGCGGGGTTTAAAAAAAAAACAGTCTCCTGTAGATATAATAATTTTTTGCATGGGTTCCCTGAGGCCTCAAAATTATTTCAAGTGTTCCTCTGGGGCAAAAAATAAATACATTGAGAAATGCTGATCTAACCCAGTGGGGAGTAAACCTTTGAAAATGTTTGTTTTGATGTGAGAGGACAAAATAAGAAAAGGTCCTACATCCTTCCTCCAGGATTAGTAGTTTGGACATAAGATAATACTGACAGAGTGATCCTAATGGACCAGAATGTGGAGGTGTGGCTAGGACTCCTGAAAAATCCAGAAGCTGCCAGCTCACTGCAGCCAGGGCTAAAGATGGGGGGAATCTTTTCCTTGCATCACAGTGATGCAAGGGGCAGAAAAGTAGGGGGAAATGCTACCACAAGGAGATCTCCATTCATGGACTGCATACAAGAGCGCCTCAACTTCTCTCCCGTGGAGTTTAGGGTTGCTCCCATCAGCTAAAAGTGGGGGAAGGTACTACATTTTAAGATGGTTTTCTGCAGTTGGTTCATTTAAATATTTATGCACCAAGTTTCTGTTTAAAAAGTTTACAGCAACTTACAACTTTTTAAAAAGACAGTAAGGTATCAATTGAAAACAACTGTCTTTTCTTCTGATCAAAAGGGCATAAGAAAATACCGGAAACAATAGATATCACTTTTAATATTAATTTTAACATATAAAATGAGATTAGCAAGGGGAGAACTCAAACAGGATACATTTGAACAAATTTGGAAGCCTTTTATTACTCATGTTAGCCATATGAACTCTGGATTTAAACCTCTGATTAAACTATTTTTTGGACAACCATATTTTGAATACTAAGAACAATATACAACCAATTTTCCCTTAGTTTGAAGATGAGTTAGCTTTACAGTGATAGGTAGTGATAACATATTTCACTTATTAACTAAGGCTGAGGAGTAGCGAAATGAGGAGAGAGGGGAAGAGAGAGTTGAATGTTATATCTATAAGTAAAGGAATACAGTATTTGTAATGGAAAAAAGTGTAGATAAAAATGTAAACAAAACCCCTTTAATAATAACAATAACAATAATAATATTTATTTATACCCCGCCCCTCTGTTAAAACCAATCGAGGCGGCTTACAAAAATTAAAATACAAATACAGATTAAAATCCCTAAACACCACCCACCCCCACCCTCCCCCATAAAAAGATATTAAACCAATATAACTTAAAAACAACTAATCTAAAATCACATTAAAAAAATAATAAATAACCAGCAGACTAAAAGAGGCCAGGAGCTCCTAAGGCCGGGATCTAATTAGGAACGGTCTGCCGGAAGAGATCCGTCTTTAGTGCTTTTTTAAAGCTACTCAAGCTGGTCATCTGACGGATCTCGTTCGGCAAGCCATTCCATAATTTGGGGGCGATTACTGAAAAGGCCCTCTGGGAGGTTGCAGACAGCCTAGATTTTTGTGGCTGAAGCAAATTCCTCCCAGAGAACCGGAGTGCACGGGGAAGATTGTATGGGAGGAGGAGGTTAATGTTTAGTTTTTTTTAGGATTCATCATTTTTTCATATCCTGATAATCATGTCCTGATATATGTGTGTGTATATTTGAGTGTGAGTGTGTGTGTGTACGCTTTTAAAAAATAGCTGACATGGAAGTTCAAGTAGATATTCATAATCATAGGATGAGTTTTGTGAATAAAAAATGGAAGAGGAGGGCAAGGCTTGACTCATATCGAACTCTGAGTGAATCAAATTCTTTCCTCCCATGTTCTCTAGTTTCTCACATGGTTATTGAGGAAGTCAGCTGTATACAGAACCACCTTGAAATTGAAAAGACATGTCGTGAAAGTGCAGAAGCTCTGGCTACTAAGGTAAGATGTATGTTTACTTTTTACTTTTTGGAACACTCAGTCTCCCTGGTCACAAGTCAGTTTTACTAGTCCTTTCTGATCTTCTTGGCTCACTGGAGAAGCTTTGTGGTCTTCATAAGGGACAGTAGCTGCATTCCTGTGCATACACACTTGCAGTATTGAGCACAAGACAACTGCCTCCTGAACAAACTTGTTCAGAATGGGGCTATAAGGCTGCAAGTGCTAATTACTTGGCATTCAGATCCATTGAATAGCATGAGATTTACTTCTGAATTTCTTCTGTCAGTGTGAGGAATATTTTACTAAATGTCTACTTACAGGCAGACCATATAAAACATTACTCAAATTGACACCTTTTGGGGGAAGAAGGTACACATTTTCCATATGTAGAACTTCCAGTTAAGTGCTGAAGCATGTGCCCTCAGCTCAATCTGTGACAAGGTTTCTACATGGAAAGCAGTTCAGTGTAAAAAATAATGTACAACTTACGTATACATGGTCACATTAGGATCACTGCAAATACATTTGCCAGGAAGCCATCATTGGTTAGATACTTGTATGCCAGTTTGCACATAGACTTCCATAATCTTTTCTGAATGGAAGAGCTTTCTGTGTGGTAAACTCTCTCATTTCTGAAATGCCCCCTCCCAAGGTCATGATACCTAAGAATGGGGAATAGAGGGGAAGATATGAGTATGGATGGCTTTGCCAACAGGCAAAGGGAAACCCTTGTCTCAGGAAGCAGATGCTGGGAGGTGGAAACAGGCTGGAGGAGAATGCTGAATGTCACATGGCCTGCTATATGTTGTGTGCCTTCAAGTTCTTTCAAACCTATGGTGACCCTAAGACAAACTTATCACAGGGTTTTCTTGGCAAGATGTGTTCAGAAGGAGTCTGCCATTACCTTCATCTGAGGCTGAGAGAGTGTGACTTGCATTAGGCCAGCCAGGGAGTTTCCATGGCTGAGCAGGGACTCAACCTCTGGTCTCTCTCAAACCACTATGCCATGTTGGCTCTCTATGTCCTGGCATATGCCTCTTAAACTAGTGCTTTCCCTTCAGGTCCAGTGGAAGACGCTGTCCTATTGCCCATGTTCAAGGAGGATTTGATTGCCATTCCATTTGGCTTTTGCAGATTTAATTGAGGAGAACCTATATTATCTTTGCATCAGGCAGCAAAATATATGTAGCCCTGGATATTAGGCTAATGGTGCCCTTTTGGACGGAAAATATTTTTTTCCCCCTTTAAAGCAATGGAACACTTGTGTTAGACATTTTATCTTACATTCCCAAAAGGTAAATTTGCTTGGCTTGGCTTTAGAGCTTTTTAAAATTTGAGAAACACTATCATGTAATACATACCTTTGTCTAGGTGAAATGATAAACAAGTTTATAAATGCCCCAAGTATCTATGGGATGAAAGAATAATGAACATTTCAGTGTTTTATTTAAATGGAAAAGTCAGCCGGAGGATTGCATTTCAGGTGATTGTTTATGAAAGCAAACCACAGAGCAAGCGAAAAGTGACCTGTACTGCTCTGTTGATTGCATCTAGGTTGATGAATTTACCAACTATATAATTTTCTATATTCCATCTCATCAGAAGTGCATTATTATTATTAAAGAATGTTTTTATCTCTCTGTGATACACACACATGCACACACACACACACATATATAGTTGTGAAAAACACATCTGAACCACTTCATCATCAGAAAATGGATTGCAGCAATTTTGTACCAAATTTCATTAGCAATGCTGGCTGGTCTGTGTGCATTTGCCCATCTCTCCCCCTACCCAAAGTACTTCTGCAGATGTGGCAAAAATCATACCAGCAGGAAATCTTTTTTCATTTAGATGCATTAGCAATGTACTTTCTGGAGGTATTTACTTAATTGTTTGCATAATGATACTACATTAGGATTCATAAGATAGTCAATCAACATATCAGTAAGAAAATGAATTTATGGATGTAACTATCCTTTCTTTCCATTCTTTGCTTGTAGTGACACACACTGCCAGCTAAGAGACTAGCATTTTCCTATTGGACTGTCCTGTCAAGGCTGCTTTACCCCTTAATACATGGTGACTACGCCAAGCAGAATTTCTCAGATTGTCTGTCCAAGAGAAAAACCACTTGGGGAAGTATGAGTGCCCAGTGACTAGAAAGAGCTGCCATTTGCATGACTCATGGCTCAGGATTTGTGCTGAAATACAAGATGCTCAGGGTCCTTAATATTTGGCAACCTTTTTCAATCTGTTGCCTGGCAGATATTTTGGACAGAACTTGGAAATGTTGTTGTTGTTATCCCCAAGATCACCCAGCTAGCATCACATTTGATCATGCCAGTTAAGAATGGTAGGGAAAGCTGCACTATTGCATCCTTTTCAACGAAATGATGCTTTTGAGGTCTCAGGGGCATTTCTAAGGAGGCAGAGGAGCTCAATCAAAAGAATGGTTTGAGCCGGGAGGCTCTGTTCTCTCCAGAGCCCTGCCAGGTTCTTGCTGCCTTGTTATTATGTGTCCTCAAGATGTTTCTGACTTGTGGCAACCCTAAGGTGAACCTATCATTGAGTTTTCTTGGCATTATTTGTTTGTCTTTGCCTCCTTCTGAGGCTGAGAGTGTGACTTGCCCAACAGGTATCCATGGCCAGGTAGCGTTTTGAACCCTGGTCTCCAGAGTCATTGCAATGCTCAAACCACTACACCACACTGGCTCTTGCTGGCATAGTGGAAATACTGGTGGAGAAATTTCCTCTCCCTAACTCTTTCCCCTTTTGTGACCAAGGTTCAGGCCTGCTCACAAAAAGTTTGGCTTATTATCTCTTTATTAAAGCAAAAGAAAGGCTTTTGTTTTACTGAATAAATACATCTTTATCCATTGTCTGTTTTATCTGATACACCCATTTCTGTTTTTATTATATTGACTGGTGTGGTGTTACTTTAGTTTGTTAGCTGCCTTGAGTAAGTCCTAGAAGATCATGACATCCATTTACACATACAATAAATAAATAAAGCATAACTGGCCTTAATTTAAAACACTGCCTAATTGTGGCATGAAGGTTCTGAAACCCAGCTTCAGACAACAGAAGTGGAACAAAGGTTCTCTGCCTCCACCATTAA
This sequence comes from Gambelia wislizenii, assembly GCA_030847615.1. Taxonomy (NCBI): domain Eukaryota; kingdom Metazoa; phylum Chordata; class Lepidosauria; order Squamata; family Crotaphytidae; genus Gambelia; species Gambelia wislizenii. The sequence continues at coordinate 92,638,709 of JAUMIR010000003.1, read as the reverse complement.
GGGCTTCTTTTGGTATAAGGGAACCTTCAGTTGAAATCCAGTATTTCTCAAACTGTGTGGCGGGTGGTCCCTCTTGGAAAGACTGGAGGAACAGAGTAAGGAGCAAAGTTAGAGATTGTTAGCAGAATTGCAAATGATTGCCTGCTTGACAATTACCCATTGAATAGTTGCAGTTTTGTTCAGCTCACTGGATAATCCAGGGCCCCTATAGCACTATGTAATTATAGCACTATGATTCTACTTTGACTGCCGTGGCTGCATCCTGTGGAATCCTGGGTTTTGTAGTTTACTGAGTCACTAGAGCTCTTTGGCTGAGGAATGCCTCTCCCTAAGCTGCAAATCCCAGGATTCCATACAAAGGGGTTGTTTATATGGCAAAAATACTCTTCATAGAATTTGAGGAGAATACGGGTTTGTCTTAATGAGATTCCACATCAATCCGCTGTATTCAGAAGGAGGGGGGGCAAAAAGTCACAGGAAAAGACTTCATGGCTTTCCACATATTTTTTTAAAAAGCTGTGCTGGTAGTGTACATTCCCACTTATTGGGATAACAGATTCATTTTGGTGCACATTCCCAATAAAAGCGGAAGTGGAAAGCTGATTGGTTAGGTGTGCACAGAGGGCAGAGCTTGCTAACAAGGCAAGTTCCTAAAACTGCCATGTTGGGTTTTTGCCGTAGTGATTGTGTGCTGAGGCCTTTCTCTCTTTTTTTTTCTATTTATTTAAGTGGAATAAATATAGCACTTCTGCACCTTGGATATGCTATCTATCTATCTATATATCTATCTATATATCTATATATACACACCGTTCAGGGGTGACAACAGGCGACAATAAAAACGTGAGTAATTTAATCATGCCCGCCATCTTGATTTGCAGGCATGCCCATTTGAACAGTGAACACGGATAGCTTTGTATGCCTGCGATCATACCAAAAATTGTTAAGACAAATGAAAGCTGCTGCAACTTGGCATTAGTGTGCATCAGTCCACATTTTATTGTAATGGTAGTTAAAGTGGAAGCATTTAGTGCTATAATTGTGTGATCTGAAAGGGCCTCAGGTTGCGGGAGGCAGGTTGACAGTATGCTAGCCTTTCCCAAGGGGTAAGCAGCATGGTGTCATAAAATGTCTGTGCTTCTGTTGTTGCCATTTCTACAGCAATCTATATTAGGGTTGGGAATCTGTGGCCCTCCTGATATTGGAGTCTAACTCCTGTCAGCCTCAGGCAGATGATGGGAGATCATGGGAACTGTTATCTGACAAGAGCTAGAGATCCACAGGTGCATTACCCTGATCTAAGGCAGAACTGTGAGCTGCTCTAGGATAATATAGAAACAGGTAACAAATATCCTAAAGTACAAAAAATAATAATTAACTAGATTGTTAACAATGTTATGAAGTGATGAAGCATAGACATTATATAAGAACGTATGCTGGCGTCAGCAGTCTTTGGGTTTGTATTCATCTTATTTCTAGAATCTGAAATGAAAACTACAGAGGCTACAGAAGAGACACAGTTGAGTTCCTGAAAGGTGGTAAAATAAGAATAGGGCTGCAGGTTCAGTGCTCAAGTCAGCCTCTTGCTTTAAAATTAGATTCCTCCTTATTTTACTTATATTAGAAGAAATGCACTGATTCTCAGAACCTCAATGAATGTATTTTATTTTATTTATAAAGAAAGAAAAATAATCAAAAAGTAAAGCAAGGAGAAAAAGAGAGGTTGTCATAAAGAGCCAGAGAAATCAATTCTGAAAGGAGGTCAGCTCAACCAAGAAAGGAACAGCAAGAAAACCATATGCTAGACAATCACCACACTCATTTGAACACTCCTCATTCTCTTCCCTTGTCCCAATATTGTCCTTATAATGTATGTCATCAGAAGGTTATTGTTTTTAGAGGGTCCAGTGTGGTGTAGTGATTTGAGTGTTGGACTAGGACACTGGGAGACCAGGGTTCAAATCCCCTCTTGGCCATAGAAACCTATTGAGTGACATTGGGCAAGTCACATTCTCTCAGCCTCATAGGAAGGCAATGGCAAACCTCCTCTGAACAAATTATGCCAAGAAAACCCCATGATAGGTTTGTCCTAGGGTTGCCATAAGTCAGAAATGACTTGAAGGCACACACCACCACCACTACCACCACCATTGTTTTTAGGGCTGTTATAATTGTTCAAGATTGGCAGTGGTAAAACTTTTATAAACAAAGGGTCAAATTAAAAAGTGCTGTAGCAGTGCTAAAGTAGAACATGACTACCTTGTCCTAATCATTTGCCGATTGACATTAGATGCCATTATAATGCCATGCTACTCGACATTCTGAAATCTAGAACTTGTTGACGCATTACATGCCAGCATGCTAAGCCTTCAGAATCAGGATTTAGTTAACTTTGTGCATACCCGCTAACATTTCACAGATGAACACTGGGACGCTTGTGACCAGCAACATCAGTGTGTGGTCAAGATGGCAAAAGTAATTAATGAGGAAGGATATATCAGCTAGATGAGACTGTAGCAGTTTGTATTTCCCTGCGTCTTCTGGGAAGGGCCAGATTCTGGCCCTCTTCTCCTCTCCTTCCTGCTGGGTTAACTGAACTACTTTTGGACTTTTACCTCCATTTGCAGCTATGGAAGTAAGCTGAGAACAAAGGAGGAAGTGGGAGAATGAGAAACAGACATTTAAAAAGCAGCTGAAAAAGTCAGACACTGGAGGATTAATTGGGACTGTCCCTGCCAGACTGGGACAATTAGAGTGTATTGTATGTTAGCATAACTCTGAGACCTGTGGCTGAAACTGGGCAGGTAGGCTCCATGAGCTGCGTAGAACAGAGAAGAAAGAACATCCTGCAGCTGGGTGAAAAGAGGGATGAAAAGGGGGATGACTTGCTTACACAATGCATGAGAAGCAGCCACCACAGTCTCTTAATTCAGAGTGCATACAGCAGAAAATTATTACAGACATTAGATGTGGATATGTTTGTATTTAAAAATGGCTGTTTTCTCTCAAAACAAAATCTGTGAAAGAGCACAAGCCATACATGAGGACATAGTCTTCCAAACCATAACCCAAGTGATACTGGATGATCTTGTATCATGTAGCACAAGCAGGATTGCTGTGAAAAAAAGCAGTGGGTTTGGCCAACTGCAAGCATGTCCTCATTCAAGTGATTCTTACCAACTCCACCAAATCTGTATTACCTCTTTCCTTTGCAGTGGTCGCTGGTGACTTCTATATTAGTGATGAGTCTCTGGGTGTTCACGTGCCTTTCACGGTGCTGAATCCTACCACCAAAATAGGTTCAGCCATTCAGTCACTATTCCAAAATCAGGTTCAACAGCTTGGAGAACTCCTTTAATATTCAGACTAAGACATGGACTGGATTTACTGCCCTATTGACATGGAAGCCACCACCTGGCACTGTTAATAGACAGAGATCATATAAGCTGGGTGGAATTGATAAGGCAGCACATTTCTCATTAGCTTTTGTAGCTAAGAATGGGTGAGAACTTAGTTTCAGTTTGTTTTTTGATTTAAAAATATCAGAATTTGAATGGGAATGAAAATGGTACTGATTGATTTGCCTATCGAAAAGATGGATGAGAATTTCAGATCAGTTCAATTTTTGATCAGAATTTTCCAAAATTAAAAAAAGTGTAAACTCATATAAAATTAGAATGTGAAAGAAACTCGCTGTCTGTGCTGTCTGGGGGATGCTAGAAGTGGAAGTCCCCAAAAGTTACTTTCCAAACTCTGAAGTTAGGTGAGAGAAGGAAGGCCATTTCTTTCATCTCTGTCATTCAAGCTTGTTCGGTGGCATTACGGTGACAGGCAGATTTCCGGGATTTTACTTTTGTAATAAAGACAAATGCCATAAGGGTGTTTTTATGCATTTGGATTTGTTTGTTTGTCTTATGTTTGTAGCTGAACAAAGAAAACAAGACTCTGAAAAGAATCAGCATGTTGTATATGGCAAAGCTGGGTCCAGATATCATTACTGAAGAAATTAACATAGATGATGATGAGTCCTCTACAGATACAGAAGGTAGCCCTGGTGCATGTGACTCATTGCAATGCCAGCAGGTGATAAAAGGTAAGCAGTTGCCTTGAGAGTAGGATGGAAGTTACCAAGTTTTAAAAGTAAGCATGAATAATGAACATCAAGTTGCACCATAACAACTAAATGGTTCTCTGTGGCAGGGGTGGAGGACTTGAGGCCCTCCAGATGCTTGTTGAACTGATGGGAGCTGTAGCCCAGCAATATCCAGAAAGGCCACAGGTTTCCACCCCTGCTCTGTAGTGCTATGACCTACAATATCTACAAGAGTTGCCATCCTTTGCATTTACCTGGGAGTAAGCACTGTTAAGTTTACCAGGGCTCACTCCTGAGAGGAGACATTCATGGGACTGTGCTGGCTGTTACTTTGCTGAATCACCAAGGCATGGCATGCTGATATTTGGTCATTCTTTAGGCAGGAGGTTTCAGGGTTGGCTCGCATGTGAAAAAACATTATTTCAGTGAAGGAAATCATGAAGAACATGAAGAATGCACACGTGTCTTATTTTGACATGTGTACACATTAAAGTAAGTTATGATCAGCAGAAGATGCCTGACACACATGGATATGATTCAGTGTAGCTTGTCTTGTCAAAAATCCAAGGAGGTCCAGTTGTTTCTCAGTTGTTGTCTGCACTAGTGAATGGTGGCTTTCATTTCATCTCGGCTGTGGATCCACCCTAAACTGTAGTCTCAACTTTAAAGAATCTATCCAAGGTGTTGAACCTATATGTGGGTAGGGTTTAATATTTCGGGTAGCTACTTTAAAGTTTAACCTAAAAGCTTAAAGTTCACTGCCCTTCTGAAACAGAAGTCACCAGCCATCACTGTTTGACTGTGAGTATTTTGAAGGGGGAAATTATATTTGAAAATGTGTGCACCCTTCCTTTGAAAAACTGTCCACCGTTTCCATAATGTACATACTTTGTACATGAATCTCTGTAACCTAGTATAATAGATCATAGACAGAGAGATCCATGAAATTTCAGAAGACCTTTCTATATTTATTTATTTATTTTATTGAATTAATATCCCATTTTTCTTCTGAGATGGGATTCAAGACAGCTTACCTCTAGTATAGATAAACCTATTATTTCATTTTTCCTAATCAGTCTTCCACAAAATAATGATTCTGATATCTAGAGCAATGCCATTTCCTTTTTATAATATTCTGTAAGAACCTCTCCAAAGATAAAGTTGCTAGACTTCAATCTTCTGCCAGCAAAGCTTATTTCATCATGTAATTCAACTCATGCCACATCACTGTGGCAGCTATTCAGAAAGTTGTATTTTCCTCCTGCAAACCTAGTTCCTTCTCTGATTTTTTGGCTGTTGTTAAACATCAGTGGTTATTAAAAACCTGTTGTTTACTGTTTATGAACAATTCTGTTAATTTTGATGAGAACTGATTGATTTAAAGGTGGCTCAGGTTTTTAAAATTATATTTTTAAAATATCTCCTGCTTGTTTCACTATTTCACTTAGATGGCATTTTTGTGGTTTTTAATACTCATTTTATATTTTATAATATGTTTATTTGTTTTTATTATAATTGAGCTAATTGCCTTCCACAAATGCAGTACATGTACAGTATATGCATATTTAAAACAAATGAAAAATGATGTTTGTTTTGTGGTTGTTAAATACCCCTATGACTATGTAGTCATTGATTACTGCTAAATGGCTTGATCTCACTGAATACTGAGAATCTCTTTGGGCAATGGTTCCCAGTTTGTGAAATATGACTTTCCTAGGTGTAATCAGAATTTTGTCATAGAGACACTTGATTACAGATAGAGACCTGAAAATCTGTCAGTCTTATTTCTGTTGTATTTCTCAGAACCCTAATGGTGCTCTCCTCACATCAAGCTTTGTATCAAGCAATAGGACTGTTTTCAATCCCTATGTAAAAAACCCTGTGTATTTTTTCCAAAATATATGCCTTCTTGTATGCATGCTTTCTAACATATGCATATTTTACACACTGATCCCACTGAATGAAGTATGTTTGTGCACATTTTTCAAATATACACAGTTTACAGATGTGCACCTGTTTTTGTGCATTTTGGAAACATACAGAACTCCAAGGCAAGATATACTTTTACCCAGATGATACATATTAAGGGCAATACAAAACATGAATGAACTTCTAATGGGGCTTTGAAACTAACAAGTATTTCATAGAACACATCCTCTTTAAAACAGGCTAAGCGAATATTGAGCTTATAGGCTAGATGTCTCCGTAATGAAAATCAGACTAAGACAAAGGACTAGACAAGGCAGACCAACTGATAAAGCAACTTGTAATAGGATCTGCATGTAAGGCATCTGCATTCTTAATAATTTAAGAACCTATTGATGCTGGATTCTTCAGCTTTTCTGCCAGCATATTTCTTTCTATGTGTTTGGGAACTTAAATGAAAATTGAACTTCCACTTTTACTTTTGAAAATGTAGATCTGCGAGATCAAATTATAGCTCTTCAGGAGGAAAAGAAGACCATTGCCATTGAACTGGAAAACCTGAAGATCAAATTTGTGGAAGAAATTGTAGAAGTAAGTATAACAGCAGGAAGGCAAAGAGTCAGTGATCATAGTCTGGGGATATTATTATTATTATTATCATTATCATCATCATCTTTTATTTCTATAGTACCATCAATGTACATGGTGCTTTACAAGAAAAAGAACAACAAAACAGTTCCCTGCCCTCAAGCTTATTTTGTGAGCAGTTCTTGTGTGTGATGGTTCACATACTTGGGTCACACACTCCCAGAAAATTCTCCCCATGCCTAGCTCCAGTATATTGGAGCCTTATGTCCATACCATTACTTGACCCCCATAATTAGGAAAAATAGGAGGCAATTGTGGTAGGGTATATGAATAAAGATTATTTTGAAATAGCTGAAATCAACAAATCCTTCCTTGACTAACTGTATGATGGTAACTGTATTATGCTTGGCAAAATTACAGCTAAGTGTCAACCCATCTTCTCCCTCACTCCTACCATCTCCTGTAATCTAATAGAATCATTGAATCACAAGGGCCATCTTGTCTTCCACCACCCGGCATGCAGGAATGCACAGCTAAAGCATTCTTGAGAGATGGCCATTCAACTTCTGTTTAGAGACTGGAAAAGGAAAGAGAGTCAACCATCTTCCAAGACAGTCTGTCCCACTGTTGAAAAGCTCTTACTGACAGGAAATTTTTCCTAATAGTTAGGTGGAATCTCTTTTCTTGTCATTTGACTCCACTGGTTCATAGTCTAATCTCTGGAAAAGCAGAAAACAAGCTTGCTCAATCTTCTACATAATATGCTTCCAAATATTTAAAGATTGTAAGCTAAAATTCTCATTCTGTATATACAAGGACTTTGAAATCTCTTTACTGAATGTAAAGAACTTACTACTACTTCTTAACTCCCATATGTTGTTAAAATTAAGCATTTGAAGCAGGAGTAGGGAACTAGGACATTCCAGATGTTTTTGGCCTAGAACTCCCATCAGTCAAAGCAAGTCCAATTTCTAAATATTATAACATGCTCTGATACATCTGGTTCTGGTTGCACAGCTAACTCTAAACAGTAAGAGCAGTAAAGGTAATTGGAACATCTCATAATTGTGATTTGAATGACCAACATCTAATGAAAGATCAGTTCTTGCATGCTGGATTGAAAATTACAGTCGTCCCTCCAAATTTGCGGGGGTTAGGGGCACAAGAACCCCGCGAATGTAAAAAAAACACAAATAAAATACACCTCCCCCGCCCCCAAACCCCCCCGCCCTTCTAAAGTGGTGACGGGGCTTTTGAAGCCTTGTAGTCACTTCTCAGCCACCACCCCCGCCCTCCCAAAGCTGCTCTCCACTCCAAACAGCCAACACCAGGGAGAGCGGGTCTAAATCGCCCCCTCCTTGCTCTCTCAGGGCTTGGCTTTCCATTTCAAACAGAGGCAAGCCCCAGGAAAGTGGGGTGGGGGTGCTTTAGACCCCATCTCCCCACTCTCCCTGGGCTTGGCTCTGTTTGGAGTGGGGAGCCAACCCCAAGGGAGCAGGGAGATCAGGTCTAAATCGTCCCCGCTCCTTGCTCTCTCGGGGCTTGGCTCTCCATTTCAAACAGAGGCAAGCCCCAGGAGAGTGGGGAGGGGGACACCTTGGCTCCCCACTCCAAACAGAATGAAGCCCCTGAGGTAGATGGAGTTCCCTCCCGGGGAGGGGGACAAAAAGGAGGACCACAGCACCACGAATACTCAAAACCGCGAACGTCAAAGCCGCGAATGTGGGGGGATGACTGTAGATAGTGTTATAGCCAAAACTCATGATTAAGGGCACAATTCTACACATACTCACTGGGGGAGTAAATTCCATTAAATTCAATTACAGTTGCCCCTCCACATTTGTGAACTTAGCATTCGCGGTTTTGATTATTTGCGGTTTTGGGAGGGGCCCCCGCCCTCCCAAAATCACAACAAGAGTCCTCCTGGAGGCCCCGTGAAGGCCCGGAGTTGGGGGGGGAGGGCCGGGGAGGCCTTCACGGAGCCTTAGAAGGCCCCGTGAAGGCCCGGGGTGGGAGGGGGGAGGCCTTCACGGAGCCTTAGAAGGCCCTGTGAAGGCCCAGGGTGGGAGGGGGGAGGCCCGGGGAGGCCTTCACAGAGCCTTAGAAGGCCCCGTGAAGGCCCAGGGTGGGAGGGGGAGGGCTGGGGAGGCCTTCACGGAGCCTTAGTAGGCCCCGTGAAGGCCTTGGGAGGGAGTGGGGAGTCCGGGGGAAGCGACCGTGGGGCCTCTGGAGGCCCCATGGTCGCTTTGGCGGGGGAGGGGGAGGGCTGTCATTATTCACGGAATTTTCACATTTGCGGGTGTCTGGGGAACCTAACCCCTGCGAATGTGAAGGGACGACTGTAGTGTAAATTACAGGTTGACCTTCGTTTCTGGAGGGGTGATACATTTATAAATGAAACCACGAATAATAGCAAACCCTGTTAAAATAAAGAACTCCTGGTACAAACATACCAAAGAGTTGCATTGGAGGTCCTAGTGATTCCTAGAGAGGATACCTCTCTAGTTCATTTTCCAGCACAACTCTATGGTATGTGTTCCTATTTTTTCAGCCACAGATAACTGAAACTATGGATGTTCGTTCTGTGGATATGGGGGGGGGGGTGACCTGTACTTCTGAGCAGAAACGCATAGGGTTGCACTGTACATGGGTTGGTTTTCCTGATTATCTTTGTTGTATGCTTGTTTTCTGCACTTCTAGGTAAATAAAATAAAGGAAGAAAATGCAGTCCTGGCAGCAGAAGTTCATAAACAGCGGAAAGTCTTGGAAAAATATAACCGAAGTATGTATACATATTTCATAGTGTTTCATTTCTGTTGTGACATTAATTCCTTTCTAAGTACATAAAGTAAGACCAATATCAGGAAACAAAAGTCAGAGGGGGCCAACCTTGTCTCCCATGGGACAAAATTCCATAGCTTGGGAAAAGCCATTTAGAAGTCTCCCTCTTGTATCCTTCTGAGTTCAATCATTCAGGAAGGACCACAATAGCTGTAAAACAGTGTAAAAGAGTGCCACCATCCCAGAAAGACAGCTTAGATGGACCCCATGGTTGATGGTATCAAATGCCACCGACAAGCTCTAGCAGAGAGTTCTAGCAGAATCAACAGGGACACACACACACCCTGTCCATTTTCTGGCATAGTTCATCCGCCAGAGCTATCTCTTTCCCATAGTCAGGTCTGAAGCAAGGTTGAAATGGATCTAGATAATCCATTTCATCTAGGAACCTCTGGAGCTCTGCAGAACCTTACCTAAGAAAGGGATATTGGAGAGGGGCCAGTAATTCTCTAGCATGGTGAGGTTTGTGGAGAATATTTTTTTTAGTGACAGGCAGGATGGAAAGCTGCCTTGCTGCAGCAAGCCATTCATCACTCCCCTTATCCAGTCAATGGGCTGCTAAGTGCTTCATTTTCCTCTTGTGAGGCAGAACATAGAAGGCCTCTCACCTCCCAAGGCAGCTCTGCTGGGCAACACTTTGGAGATGTGATGGTGATGGAGAAATACATTTATTTATTTATTTATTTATTTATTTATGTGATGTATCTGGACTCAGCTCAGGACAGCCGTACAAGGATTTCAGTGGGCATTCATTCATTCATTCATTCATGTGCCATCACCACCATTGCCACAGCAGTGCCATTGAATCTCTATCTTCCATCCCACTCATTTCATCACTGCCAGCTCCCTAGTAAATAAGGGAGATAGCTTGGCTCCTCTCCATGTAAGGGAACTTTTATTGTAGGAGCAATCATGTCCACCACCCAGAATTTTGCAGAATTTACTACAGTATGGCCACTTGCAGGCCCAATCTGAGTTGTATGGGAAGAACAATCCAAAGGCGCATGAGCAATATCTGTCTCACTTCTGTCTATCTATGGCTACATTTCTCCTAATACTGGGACTCCAAGTAGCTGAAAACATAATTAAAAAACAGATACAACCCCAAACCAATAAATTATAGTATGAAGACACAATTAAACAGATTGTCATGGTAAAAGAATAGCTGAATTATTGACTAGAATCCAACTGGGGCTTTGCAATGATGGAAGAAACCTGCCAGAAGATTTCATAGGACCCAATTTTCTCACTTGCCCCCACAGTCCCTGCACATCCACAGCTGGGTTTTCTTCTTCTCTCCCTTATCATACAGCCTTCTATTCCACTTGAAATTTTGTTCTGGAGTGTGTGCCAGAACAGATATAGAGGGTATACCAGATCAGGTATTCAGGGCATTAGGGGCTACATGGGGAGAGACAGTTCACACTATCCAAGATGATGATGGGTTTCTTCCATCAGCACAAGGATCCAATTCAATCCAAACCAATAGCTTTGTATGTTCTGGTTAATTTTAGCCAGTTGTGTCTCCTCCAATTTTATGAATTAGTGTTTTAAGGTCTGACCATAACATCATTTTGCAAGCGAGGCCATATTGACACTGTTTAGTAATGAGAAATCTGTTCAGCAATAGTTACCACTCACCTCACTCAGGGGACTTTTTCAGACATACCTTAAATCTGGAAGGAGTCATTGGGAGAGGAACGCAGCTGCTCTGCGGCAGGGGGCAGTTTCTGACGATACCGTCCCTCTCACATTACCCTCTGTGTTCCTTCTGTGTCGCATGGAAGGAAAAGGGGCCACTTTTTACTCACGGAAGTTCTTTGTGAATAAAAAGTGGCGCCTTTTCCTTCCATGTGACATGGAAGGAACGTGGAGGGTAATGCGAGAGGGATGGCGTCATCAGAAACTGCCCCCTGCTGTGGAGCAGCTGCGTTCCTCTCCTGACGGTTCCTTCCGGATTTAAGGTATGCCTGAAAAAGTCTCTTTACACTTGTAAATGGTGGAGAATTTCAGGCAATCCTGGATCCTTGCACATGCCAATAACAAGGTTGAACACATATGTTTGTTGTCTGTACACATTCTCTTTGGTATAACTAAGGACATGCAAATGTGAAAGCAAATTGCCCTGGTAACTGAGTGAGTCCAGTAAAATTGTCCACTGATGGTTGAGTGATTTGGGAGTGGGAAACAGAGGGCTAAATTCAGCTGTTCTCACTTCTCTGTATCCAAATGGTTGACTGCCTCACTCACCAATGACTGACCTGGAGATATTTACTAAGATTTCCTGGCTTCTTTGTGTACATACTGTTGGAGCACAGTCAACGTGTTTTTAGATATTGGTACAACTTGTAATGTGTGATATCTTGGTGTGATACTATAGCTTGAAAGAAAAGAATTGCTGTTTACAAAAGCTTTCCTACCTGTTCATCTGGATGAAATGTGCACTGGATGATGTCTTATTGCATGGATGTGGGTTTAGCATATGATATTGGGGGAGAAGGGTACTATGTAGACTCCAGCCTAGCAATGCTATAATACTACATACAGAGAGGGTGTTTTGAGAGTGTAAAGCCAGTCAAAGCATTAATATCTTCAGGGTCTTGTTCAAGAAATAGAGAACTGAAGACTACTAAGTGCTTTCCTAAGAGCCAATATGATGTAGTGGTTTTGAGTGTTATACTAGGACTCCAGAAGACCAGGATCTGAATCCCCACTCAGCCATGGAAATGCACTGGGTGACTTGCGGCAAGTCGCCCTCTCTCAGCATTAGAGGCAGGCGGGGCAAACTTTCTCTAAATAAGTCTTTCCAAGAAAATCCTATCAGAGGGTCACCATAAGTCAGAGTCAACTTGAAGGCATGCAGCAGCAGCAGCAGCAGCAACAACAACAACAATGGCTTCCACTCAAGATCATTTAGCATATATTTGTTGACTCCTGATGTACTTTGACCATCATGTCTCATTCACAGTCTGAGTGGCTAGTATGGTAAAAATGATGGATTCTCCACTCTGCCAATCCTATCAATCTGTGGCATCACTAAGGCTGGTGTCACCCCTCTCACTGACAGTGTCACCTGGTGTGGTTTGGCCTCTCTGCACCCCATAGTGCCAACATTGCTAAAAATGAGCACTTATGGGTGAAGTGGGAAACCTAGTCTGTAGTCATCTTTATGTATAATGAATGCTTCAGATTACTTAATCCACAGTGAAAGGCTATGGTCTTGTTCATGTGATGTATCTGGACTTAGCTCAGGCCAGCCATACAAAGATTTTAGTGGGAGCATTGTTCCAGTTTTGTCCATTCTACTGCAGATGTAGACTTTTGTCTGACTTTAACCAATGAAAACCAGATTTCTCTTGTTAGAAGGGAAAGGATAGGTGATCCCACAGATTAAATGTATATAGCTATTTGGCTAATGCCTGTAGCATTGCTGGAACTACAAAACCATGGACTTTGCTCTCATCTCAGAGGGGTTTTGTGGTGGCGTGTTGTCATAATTTTTAAGTAACATGAAGAACAGACAAACACGTAAAAAATAGTGCAAGTGTACCTACATCTTCCACTGTAATTTCAAGGTATTTTAAGATCATTTCCCCATTTTTGGTTGTTGTTAACTGCCACTAAATCAACAGACTTATGAGACTCTATGAGTGAGAGACTTCTAACCCACCCTATCATCAGCAGCCTTGCTCAGGGCTTGTAGGCTCAGGGCTTGCAGGTTCAGGGTGCGGCTTCCTTGATTAAGCCTATCCATCTGTAATGCGGTCTTGCTCTTTTCCTACTGCCTTCTACCTAAACCAAGACAATAGTCTTTTCTAGGGAGTCATGTGTTCTCATGAGTCACATCTCCATTTCTTACCATTTACAAATCATCATTTCTTCTGAAATCTTCCCCAGCATTAAAACTAAGATTATGTGTGTATGTGCCTTCAGGTCGCCTGTCAACTTATGGTGACCTGAACAATTTCATAGGTTTTATTTAATTTGTTCTCCAAAAGGTAGATAAGCTTATCCATTTCCGCAACTTCTAATGACTTTTCTACCCATTCCTTTTCGGACAGGATCTCCTCTTTTCTCCAATATCTCACATGAATGATTCTTGCGGTAGTACACATATGCCATAATAATCTTTTTGTTTTCTTATTTTCATTCGACATATTTGAATTCTCATAGATACCTAACAAAAAAATTTCTGGTGGCAAATCAATTTCCTTTTTTGGATTTTTTTGAATTCTACCTCAAATCATACACCAGTATCTCTTTGCCTTATTACACCTCCACCACATATGAAAGAAGGTACCTTTCCTCTCTTGACATTTCCAACATTTATTTGAAACACCACCTGCCATTGTAGCAATTCTTTCAGGGGAAAGGTACCATCTTAGCATTACCTTCAGGGCGTTCTCTTGCAGACTATACGATCTTGACAATTTTGCTGATCTGTACCATGTTGCTTCCCATCCATCAAATTCTATATATTACGACCAATATCCATAGCCCATTTTACCATATAGTCTGATGAATTATTTAGAGGAAGGAAAAGATCAAGGTAAATTATAGAGTATAATAATCAAGTGGAGATAATAATAAAGTATAGAACTGGATGGTAGTATAAGGAGGAAGGTAAAGGAATGCAGGCTTAAAAATATATTTATATTTGTTTCAATTCGCGATAAAGGGAGGTTAATGATAATGGGTATGTATCTAAAGTGTATTTGTTATTATAAAAATATGAGAGTAGGAATTGTTATAAGAATTCTGTTCTGAGGATTAAAATGTATGTTAATGGTTAGATGGTTAAATGTAAAAATACACAGTAGAAAATATGATGATCTTTAGAGTGGTAGAAGGGTTGTAAAATAATACAGTTATACCAAACTGGGATTTGTAGGAATGGAAGCTTTTTAATTTTATATTGTACAATAGGTGGATTGGAGGATATATGGTTGTTTCTATTGTTTTTACTGTGGAAAATGATGGAAAAGTATATCGTGATTGTTTATATGTATATCAGTGTTGTAGTTAATAAAAAATAATTCAGAAAAAAACCAATTGCATAGGTTTTCTTAGGCAAGGAGTAGTCAGAGGTGGTTATGTCAGTTCCTTCCTCTGAAATATAGCCTACAGCACCATTGGTGGTCTTCCATCCAAGTACTAATCAAGGCTGACCCTGCTTAGCTTCCAAGATCAGATGAGATCTAGTGCCTTTAGGGTATTTAGGCCCTAAAATTAAGATTACACTGGTTTTTGAAAAGACAGGACAGGATCTGCCCCAACAGGGCTGTCCCCACTGAAACACAGTTCTCATACCACTTCATTACATTTGTATGATTCTATTGATTCAGTACAGGAGCTTTAGCCATCATGGTGTGCAAGGAGGAAAATTCTCTAAAAACTCTTATACTTACAAGAAGGTGTTGTTTGTCTAATCCGATTTCATGGCATGATAAAACATATCATTTTAATTTCCCTCCCTAATCTATGGTTGTTTATCTCTCTGTGTTACTGTGTGTATTGTGGTGTGTTTGGTTTTCTTTTTGTTTGTTTTTGCTTTAAACAGTGTCTGTACTGGCAGTAGAAGAATATGAAGACCTGCAAGTCAACTTTGAACTGGAGAAAAACTTGCGAAAAAAAGCAGAATCATTTGCCCAAGAGGTATGTGAGCTCAAAGATCATTCAGATCAAGTAACTTACTAGAACAAGTATTTTAAAGAATTATCTGAGCAAAGAATGGTCTGATTTGTTGCTTTGTAATGTAGGAGGTATCAGTCCTCTACCCAGTGTTGTCCTAGATCAGAGGTGGGCAGCTGTAGAAGGGGAGGGGGCCACATTATTCTCCAGGAACCTTTGGAGGACCACACACACACACAGTACCTGCTCCTGCAATATATATATGTATGTATGTATATATATATATATATATATATATATATATTGCCTTAAAATGCCCTTTAGGGGACATATAGGCATTCTTGCCATGTTTTGGGGCCTTCCTGGGCCTTTAGAGACTATTTTGAGATGTAATACTATATTGAAAAACATTGAAAAAATTGCTTTGTCCCCTGGGGGGCAAAGGGAGCCTCCAAATGTGGTGGAAATGCCTTCCACTCCCCCTATAGGTAATTTGTAGGCATTTTGGAGGAAAAAATAACAATTTTGGGGGGGAATGACCCCTTGGGGGCCCAGGTTCACAAAAACAGCCTGGTGGGGTACATGTGGCATATGAACAATCCTTTGCTCACCCCTTCCCTTAGTGTATAGTATAGGATTGCTGCCACACTGCAAAAATAATGGAGTTTGACACCACTTTAACTGGCATGGCTCGATGCTATGGAATTTTGGGATTTGTAGTTTTGTAAGCTATGTAGCCTTCTCTGTCAAAGAGCTCTGGTGCCACAACAAACTACAAATCCCAGGATTCCATAGGATGGAGCCATGATAGTTAAAGCAGTGTCAAACTGCATTCTCTCTCTCTCTGGCTTTTCTTCACAAACGAAGATTAAGGAAGGACATATCCCGCGCTTTCTGCAAACATGCTGATGACTGAAAAGGCCAATCCGAGATAAACAAGTCCGGTTGCAGAAAGCACAGCAGAAGGTCTCCTTGGGCGATGATTCTGGGTTGTGATTCTTTCTGCATTGTCGTTTCTCTTCAAGACTTGTTTGGCGTGAGCTCTCAAATAAGGCTGCAGCATTGTGGATAGTGCGTCTCCATGCCTCCCAATGTGAGGCCAAGGCGGACCATTGTTGGTGATCAATTTGGATGAGCCTGAGATGTTGTTTCAGGGAGTCCTTGTATCGCTTTTTTTGGAGTGTCCCTCTTATGCTGACCCATGGCAAGTTCACCATAGAGTACTATTTTGGGGAAGTGATGGTCTGCATTATTTTTGCAGTATAGTGAGAGCTCAGGAATAATGCTACAGAGAAGGAAGCATTAATAAACAAAATGGTAAGCCAAGTTACAAATAGCCCTTTGTCTGCAGGATCTGTATTTGTGTTTGTGTGTCACTCTGTCAAAGATAATTTGAATGCTATAACTGTAATAATACTCTCGTATTTGTAAATTGTGTATTGATCCAACATACATGACTTAATACTTGATAGAGGCTCTTCAAATAAAAGTGGTACAGTATTTATAGTTTGGATCATAATGGTTCCTTTTAATTAATTAAGTAATTAAGTAATTTTAAAGGCTCTTCCGTTGTGAAGAAGGTTAATTTCTTATGGTTAATTGAGAAGCTTCTCTCTTTTTGGACTAGGGTGAAAATGTGGTCTTGATAATACAGTGCTTCTAAGATTTTGGCGCTCTTTTCTGCAATGCAAAGGGTCCCTTTAGGCATGCTCATAGGTGTGTACTAAACAGCTTCTTGTGCTGGAGGCCATTTCTGATATTCCTATGACCTTCCAAAGGCACTTCTCTGTCAGTGTTATGTGGCTGCCTTCTGCAAAAAAAGGTTCTAGTTGTGGTATGCACCAGTGGTTCTTAGGGTGTGTCTATACGATCATAAAAAAATCCATTTTGGGGGTTAAAAATACGAATAGGCTGTCGTTCGTATGCATACGAACCGCCCACACGATTTTTTACCCCCCTAAACTCCATATGACTCCCTCTTCCCCAAGCTGGCTGGAGCGAGCAAGCCAAGCGGCGGTTTTAAATCTCCCGCCGCTTTTTTTTAAAAAGGTTCCTCCTTTGCAGACAGTTGGTTTTCCTATTTACAATATAAAATAAAAATAAATAAACATATATAATTCATGGACTTACCGGACTCTTGCTAGCTGGGAATCCAACATGGCAGGCGCTCCCAATTCCCCTCCGTGCTAGCCCTGCCCCCTCTACTCAGCCAGCCAATCAGATTACACAGCCTGTTCGTATGTGTGTGAACAGACCGTACAGACCTGTCAGCCATCCAAATGGCGTACGGATTTCTCATTGCAATCTGCTTTCCCTCCCGAACGCCGCATGTGCGTATTTCAGGGTGGAACCCCCCCCTCTTTTGGATGCGTGTGAATCCAAACGGCTGTGTGTACTGAAGCGCGAACTTCCGCACACCGTACATATTATTTAAATCGTGTAGACAGGGCCTCCACCCGTGGTCCAGGGACACCCCCCAGGGGGCCGTGATGTCCTCACAGGGAGTCCGCAAAGGCTTGAAGGCTGCTTGGCCCACCTCCTGCCTGCAGTGGAGTGGCCATGTGACAAGGTCAAATGCTGGCTGGCTTAGCCTGCACCTTGCTGTTCAATCTGCTCCAGCCACAAAATTTCAGGAAGAAGCAGAGGAAAAGTCTTTCCTCCCCCTCCAGTGACTCTGAGAGAAGATTTAATGGATTATTATTATTATCAGGTATTATTATTATTACTACTACTATTATTAGGCTTTTAAGGTCCCAGCTATACGAGGGGGGAAATGCGATCTGCTCCAAAGAGATAGCAATTCGCTGCGCTGGTACCTGTCTTAATGGTTAATAGAGCCCCCATAAACTTCTCAGTCCCCCTAGCCAAGATGGTGGCCACAAGTGAATTATTGACGCTTTTAAATCTGCCATCGCTGAATTTTTTTAAAAAAATTTAAACGTTTACATGGTGCACACAAACGATACTTCATATTTACAAATATGAGCCCTGGTGATGCAGTGGTTAAATGCCAGTACTGCAAGTCAGCACGTTGTAAGTTCAATTCCAGAGGGCTTCAAGGTTCACTCAGCCTTCCATCCTTTTGTAGGTTGGCAAAATTAGTACCCGGCTTGTGAGGGCAATTAGCTAATACACATTGGAAACTGCTTAATGCAATGGAGATTTGTAAATTGCTATCGTTTAACAGTTTGTAAACCGCTCTGATAGCCTTTGTGGCTGAAGAGAGTGGTATAAATACCTAATTAAATTAAATTTTAAAAAATCAAAAATCAAAAGAAGAAAATAGAAAAAAAAAGATTGCCT
This sequence comes from Gambelia wislizenii, assembly GCA_030847615.1. NCBI lineage: Eukaryota > Metazoa > Chordata > Lepidosauria > Squamata > Crotaphytidae > Gambelia > Gambelia wislizenii. Next base: position 92,620,327 of record JAUMIR010000003.1, on the reverse strand, counting down.
GTGGTTCTATCGCCTTACCGATTTCTTACTTAGCCAAAAATCCAACATGGTAGCAACAGGCGCTTTCTCTGTTTGCAAGCCCTGCCCCATGCTCGGCCAGGCAATCAGCTTGCGCTCCCTCAGTGCAGCAACACAAATGCAACTGTCTTAATGATCGGACATTTGCATCCCCTACGGAGCTTTTTAAAAATTCAGAGCTTTATAATGGATTTGGCTCCCTCCCACTTCTGAATAAGACTGCCAATGCAAATGTCCATTTAGACAGATCACCTTCCATGCAATTTCTATGAGGATTGTTTTCACCGTTTAGACAGGACCTGTATCTTGAGTTAAGTCTTGGGGGTCTGCAGCAACAAAATATATTTAAAGGGGGTCCCTAGTAAAGAAAAGGTTAAGAGGTATACACTATATACACGATATGGCCTCTGGGTTGGGCCCTTATCTGTAAAATGCACACAACTTTGCTTCTTGATGATTAACTAAGTGCAGGAGGAATGCCACCCATGCAAGAACTTGATTTAGTACATGTACATGTCAAGCTTCAAATTTATGTACTCATTCATTCATTCACTCACTCACTGAGGACAAAAATCCCAGAAGACATTTAATTGATGCCCAAAGCTAGGCTGCTCAGTCCATATTTCCTGTTTTTTCATTGGGTGTTCTACCTTAGGAACACTAATTACTGTAGTCCCCTTATTTCATCCTGTTTGAAAGGCTTAGTTTCAAACATGACTAAATTATAGGCATTCAGTTATGTGTTGCTGTATCACCTTTTTGCTGTGCATTGTTCAGACACTAATTCTGGCCAAGTGGCTATTTTGTTTACTGAAGTGTCAGGAGAGAGAAGTCGGGAGTGTTAGCAAAATCAGATAGGTGCTTTTGCTCCAGGGTCTGGCCACTGGAAATACAGCCCACTGTTGGTTTTAAACAACAGCAACTCTGAATTCATTTGTTATTAGGTCTTCAAAACTTAAGTTATTTGGAAATAAAATCCCCTGTACAGAATAGATATATTTCTGACTTTGAGCATGGTTTACTATGGAAAAGGAATATATACAGTAGATATACATAAGGATGAGGAATGAGCCACCAAGGTATAGTGGTTTGAGCTTTGGACTAAGGGTGTGTCTATACTGGCAATATACCCTCTCTTGCCCCCATCGTAGAGCCCCGCAGTCCTGACGATGCACAGCTTTTGCCTCGTTCAGCCCCTGGGCAATCATCACCACCCTTGGGACAGAGATGGGACTAAGATGGGGGGAAGATGAGGTACTGTTTTTAAAAAAAATCAGTTCCCACCGGGAAGGAACAGGTCAGACCCCACATGTCCACTGGAGCCCTCCAGCTGCTAGTCTCCCCTGTTCTCTCTGAAGCAGGGCCACAGCATGTCACCATGGCTGGTCATGCACAGGGGGCCTTGGTCACATGTTGTGGGCTGGCTTCTGGAACAGCAAGAGAGATGCTGGTGGCAGCGATTGCAAAAACAGGCCAGTGTGCCTGTCTGGACTTCCTCTCATTTTGTGAAAGAAACAGTGGAGGAATGGGCCTGATCCACAGCCAGGATATGCTAGCAGCTAGCTAGCATATGCTGGCTTGTGTAGAGGAGCCCTAGGGCTCCAGAAGACCAGGGTTTGAATCCTCACTCAGCCATGGAAATCCAGTGGGTGACCTTCCCACTGGTAGGATTCTCCCCCAAGGTAGGATCATCATAAGTCAGAGTTGACTTGAAGGCACATAGAGTCATAGAATCATAGTTGGAAGAGACCAGAAGGGCCATGTAGTCCATCCCCATTCTGCCCTGCAGGAATACCAAATCAACCCATTCTCAACAGATGGCCATCCAGCCTCTGTTTAAAAACCTCCAAAGAAGGAGACTCCACCACAGTCCAAGGCAGCAGTGCATTCCACTGTCAAACAGCTCTTACCCTCAGGAAGTTCTTCCTAATGTTTAGGTGGAATCTATTTTCCTGAAGTTTGAGTCCATTGCTCCATGTCCTCGTCTCTGGAGCCACAGAAAACAAGCTTGTTCCATCCTCAGTATGACATCCCTTTAAATATTTAAACATGGCTATCATGTCTCCTCTTCAGTTTCTCTTCCCCAGATCATTTTATTAAAAAAAGCTGAGAGGCAGCGGATTGAATCTAACAACTACTGGAATGTGAATTGTGCTCTGCTCCACAGCTGTAATGTGCCTACTTCCTTTATCTGGGGTTATCTCACTTATGAGAGCAACCAGTGAGATAGTTTCCTCACTCTGGGGATTCTGTCCTTCCTCTGTGAAGTCTCACGGTCTTCTCTGAAGTTCCCATTACTAAAGTGTTGTGCAGGCCCTGATCCTGAGCATCAGTGAATCCAGCAGTACCTCAAGGCCAGGGCTCTATATGTGTCCTTGGTAATGCCCCTAGGGCCAGCACCACTCCTTGTGGCCTTGGAGTGAGCTTTTTTTAAGCAGAGGCCACGTTCCACATTTTGACTTCCATACTAGAATGACCAACATTTACTTTGAGAAAAAGACACCAAAACCGAGGGGCTGTCTAAATGGTGAAAATACTCCTCACGGAATGCAAGGAGAATCCTACCTGTCTTAATGGGATCCCGCATCGTTATGCTGTATTCAGAAGGAGGGGGGGCAAAACGTCAAAAACCCTGAAGGAAAAGCCTCCATGGCTTTTTCTGGAGTTTTAAAAAAACAACGAAGGGAATGCACATTCCTGTTGGTTGGGGCAAGCAATTTGCTTTGAATCACTTCCCCATAGGAGAGGAAGCACAAAGCTGATTGGCTGGGTGAGCATGGGAGGTGGGGCTTGCTAACAAGGCAAGCACCCAGCACTACCATATTGAATTTTGGCCTTAGCGAACAATCGCTAAGGTGATAAAATGGGGTGTTTTATCTTCTTTTTTTCTACAGTCAAAATATCGCTCAAGCCCAAAATGGGAAAAAATGTTTTTTTTAAAGAAAGTTTGGCCGCAGTAAAAACGTGAGTAAATCACTCACAGCCACCATCTTGACCAGTGGGCATGCAAAACTTTGTGGGGCGGGGAACCAAAACACTATTAAGACAAATCACAGCTTCTGCGATTTGCTATTACTGGGGAGCAATCCAGTTGTTGTTTTTTTACCTTGTATAGACAGGGCCAATGTCATGGTTTTTGATCTGAAAATATGACTGCTTTGTTTAAGCAGGTATAGCTTAATTTTTAAGAACTTCTGCATAGATTTGACTAAAGCACAGATATGCCCAAAAAATAAAGCATAGTGCTAAGGCATGCAACCTCTTCCTTATGCAATATGTTAGAGTTTACATTTCATACTTTAGGAAAATAAATGTCAGGTGATGTACACTAGTAATTTTGTTGAACTGACTAAGTTTCATTCAATGTTGCAAAGCATACAGCTCAATGATTTGAAATAGTGCTCTTGTGGCAGCTTGAAAATAAAAACATTTAGTGCCTGTATTCAAGGTACATATTGTAAAGGAAATCACAGTTCTGAATCCAGTAGTTTGCTTCTTGTGTTATTTCAACTGTTTATTGGGGTTTGGTCCAGCATTATAAGAACAGAGGGTGCAGGGTGTTACCTCTTGTTGTCCTGAACACAAGTCAGCAAGTGGTTGGTGTGTAGGAGATGTCGAGTAGTCAGTCCAATCTGAGTCAGTCACGCGTTATCGGAGCAAGACAAAGGGAGAAGCACAAAGGTGGTCGTTAGCCAGTCCAGAGGTCATATCAGCTGGTCAGAAGTCCAGGTACATGAGACAGCAAGGAGTTAACAGAGTAGTCGTAGCCAGTCCAATGTCATGAAAAAATAGGAATCCTAGAGAGTACAAATAAGAGAGTTGTCAGCACTAAGGCTGAGAGAGAACTGCTGGGATAGTTATGGGAAGGAAGCTCCTTAAAGGCCACGGGTGCCTAATTAGGGCAGCATCTATGACTAATTAGGTCAGCATCTATGATTTAACCAGTGCTGGGCTTGGAGTTTTTCCCTCTTTTGCTCAATGAAGGACAGGGGCATGTTGTCTTCAGCATCTGCAGCCCCTGCCAACTCCTGTTGGGGAGCAGGTTCCCCAGCCCCCATCTTTTTGGACTCAGAGAGAGTTCCATTATCAGGAGGTACAATAATAATAATAATAAAATTTATTTATACCCCGCCCCTCTGCTAAAAACAATCGGGGCAGCTTACAACAATTAAAACATTATAATAATGACTAAAAACACCACCCACCCCCACCCACCCACAGCACTTTGCCCCCCTCCTCCTCTGAGTGGTCCAGGGGGTGAGTTATGACACTTGTTGTCTTGAGCAGGGGTGAGAGTCATGTGGCCTATCTAGATTGTTGTTGGATGTTATCAATTTGTTAGGTTCCTCCAACATAGCTGGACTCTGTTGTTTGCCTGGGTAACACTGATTTTATTCCTACAGTTTAACAAATTAGTTATTCTAAGGTTGTTAGAATTTGTTAGGAGTTGGGTGTCTCTTCCTCTCTCCCAGATACAGGAGGAGGCCTCAGAAGAAGGATTAGAAATGTTGGAAATGCATCACATGACTCTATGCTAGCTGACTTGTACTAATCTGCCTGCCCTCTCATGGATTTTAGTCGCTAGAGAATGGAGAGGAAGAGTGATGAGGGCATGGAGGGATAGGAAGAGGGGATTATTGCTTAGCAGTAGACCCTCAGGCAGTCATGACCTTTCAGAATAGAAGCCCTTTAGACTGAAGTTTCCCCCTTCATAAGCCTAGTATTGAAGTTGGAATTTCGCCATGTATGAAGAGGGGTGGAGAGCATTGTGAAGCTCTTCATTTCTTTCCCCCTAATTATTATTGATTTCATTTTCTAGGTTTTAATTGATTTTGTTTTCTGTTTAGTTGAGATGAGCTGAAATGAGTCCCTTGATACTCATTTATTGCTCATACAGTGACATGCACTTTAATAATTAAGTGTAAAAATTTCTTCACCCCCCATTTCTCCATCTCTTGGCTCCTTCCTCCCTCTCTCTTCACCAGGGCTGTGGAGCTCATACACCAAACCTTTAATTCCAACTCCAGCTCCTCTATTTTTCTAGTGTCCAACTCCAATACTGTCTCTGACTCTGACTTTACTGACTCTGCCATAAATGACAAATGAATATTAATGAGTAATAATGAATTTACTGCATTGAAATGGTAACACAAGGCATTTCATCACTATCATGTGAATCATCAGGCTACTTGGACCGACAGAACACAAAATATATTTATTTGATTAAGTATAAAATTTAAGTATAATTTATTTATTTATTTATTTATACCCTGCTCTTCAGCCACAAGGCTATCAGAACGGCTTGCAAATTGTTTTAAGCAATAGCAATTTACACATCTACACTGCATTAAGCAGTTTCCAATGTGTGTTAGCTAATTGCCCCCACAAGCCGGGTACTCATTTTACCAACCTACGAAAGGATGGAAGGCTAGTTGAACCTTGGAGCCCTCTGGAATCGAACTTGCAATGTGGTGACTTGCAGTACTGGCATTTAACATTTACCATACATTTTTATTATATTATAAGTTTTTATTTTGAAGCCAGAGCCAGAGTCAGTACATTTCTACTGACTCCAACTCCAGCTATACCCAAAGTTGCTTCCAACTGTGATTCCACAGCCCTGCTCTTCACTTCCCGTTCTGTTCCCTACTTACCTGCTACCTCAGTGGATCATATTCATTGATAGATTTGGTTGGAGCTATTGCACTTATTTTTCTTACATAGAGGGGGCCAGGGAAGAGGAACTTTTAGGGCTTGACCACAGACCACAAGCAAGTTTCGTCCACCTTTTCCAATTTTACATAATAGGTCTTTGGGGCTGCTTTAATTGTCTTTTATTCATCAATCTCTAGGCTGCTTTGACCCCTTTCTGAATTTCTGTTGCAAATATTTCACAGGTGTTACGACAACAAAATCAATGAGTGCAACCATTCATTTATTTCATTAGCCATACAGTGCAAGGTTGAGTAATATAAACAATCAAATATTAAGGTAAGACAGGTGCAGAGAATAGTGAGTGAGCTTGTTAAATACCTGATCTTTCAAGCCAGAGCTACTACAGATTGAGACTTGGGCTTCTGCATGGAAAAATATACTCTACTATAGTCAGACCCCCATATCAGCAGAACCAATATCTGCGGTTTCAGTTATCCATGGGAAACAAAATAGGGAAACATACCATAGAGTCATGCTTGAAAATGCCCAGAGAGGTATCCTCTTTAGGCATCTTCTTGGTCCTCCAACAGAACCCTATGGTATGCTTTTACTAGAAGTCCTTTATTTTAATAAGGTCTACTGTTATCCTCTCCACAATAAGTCTGGGAACCGAACCCTTGTGGATACTGGGGTCTGGTTGTACTTTTTTTGCAGATCAAGAAAACCAAGTAAACTGTTTTGGTCTTAAATTGGTGCCTGTCATCAGTAATGGATTGGATGAGGGTGAACAAATTGAAACGTAATCCAGACAAAATGGAAGTGTTCCTGGTCAGTTAAAAGGGAGGTTAGGGAATAAGGATACAGTCTTTGCTGGATGAAGTTACACAGCCTCTGAAGACACAGGTCTGCAGCTTGGGTGTGCTCCTGGATTCAGCTTTGAGCCTGAAAGCTCAGGTTTCACTGGTGGTCAGGAGTGCATTTACACAGTTAAAGCTTGTGTGCCAATTGCACCTGCGCCCCTTCCTTGGGATTCAGATCTGACCTCGCTGACACATGCCGTAGTTACATCTTGGTTGGATTATTGTAACTCACTCTATGTGAGGCTGCCTTTGAAGAGTGTTTGGATACTTCATCTAGTCCAAACAACTGCAGCCAGATTGCTAACTGGGGGTGGCTACAAGGAATACACAGTTCCTTTGTTGCAACAGCTTCACTGTCTGCTGGTCCATTTCGAAGCACAATTCAAAGTGCACCAATATAAAATCCTATATTGTTACCCTAAGAGGTTGGGGAGACGTTGGAGTCCCACCCACAATGCCAATGTCTCTTGAAATCTAGGGAAATTAGAGCTCAAAAGGAGGTCTGCGAGAGGAGGGTAACACCAGGGATATTTTCATCTACAGTATGTATAGAAGTAATAACTGTAGAGAGCACTCCAGTTGAAGTTAAACAAAGTATTTTATTTGAATTAACATAGAAGATATGCTAACATACAAGATGATACACACTTAAGAACCATACACGGCTACTGAAAAGTAAGGCAAGAAGGGTTGGATAGAGAGAAGCCAGGGGTGGAAGGGTGATAGCTACCAGTCTCGGAGAAAGATGTTCATGCCACAAAGGGTCTCAGACAGCATCTGAGTGTGGTACAGGGGAATCCGGTCCATGGCACACAGAGAAAGAGAATGGTGGGGCCCATTTATGACACACCCATCTGTGACACACCCAGCTAGGGTCGGAGCTAGGATATTTATAACCCATTTCGTACCCTAGAGGGGTGCACTAGTTATGACAAAGCCTGAATGGCTTTCTCACAGAGCTGACAAAAGGGTCCAGAATGGGATGATTGCCTTAGCGCCAGAGTGGCAAATGATTGCCTTAGCTCCAGGATCCAGGATTGTATCTGTGACAACCTCTTAATGTTCAGACAGGTAGGGTGTATAGGAAAGATTTCCATAGGGTTTGGGTCGAGGGATGATTACTGATTGCATGTTTGAAAGAACCTAGGGCTGGGGGGAAAGGATTAGCATAGACCCATTAACAACTGGGTTTTCCCACCATTGTGATCTTGGGTACATCTTAGGTCATCGTGACCTCGACTGTCCTTCAGTCAGCTTGACCCCCAAACATCCCCGGTCAGTGTGACACCAAAAAGTGTTCAATATGTGAAGTTATGAAATCTCATGGGAGAAGTAGTAGGGTATGCTAACAATATGACTTGGGTCCAGGTTAGCTGAAGAATTGTATTCTCCCTTATGAACCAGCCCCTGCTTTGAGATCGGCTGAGGAGGCCCTTCTCTCTGTCCCACCATCCTCATAGGTACATCTGGGTGCAAGCACAGGAAAGGGCCTTCTAAGTGGCTGTCTCCAGGGTCTGGAACTTTTCTCCCATAGAAATTAGACTGGCACCCTCCTCACTGTAGTATGTGGGGAAATCATCATTGTAATGTAAAAGCAATCTTGTGTACCTCATTCACATCCTTAGATAAGTCTAGGGTTTTTCCCTGCATGCATTTGTTCTCCCAAAATTCCCTTTCTCTTATTTCACTGGGCACTTCCAGCCAACTGGAGTGCTGGGTTTTTCCACACATGACCTAATTTAAATTTTATTGCTCTGTGTAAGTTCTCTTTTAAGTTTGAGTCTCCATGAGGCTGGAGCCATCTTTATGCCATCTTCACCTTAAGCCATCTTTCCTGTAACCATGAAATGATGTTTCACCATGCAGCCTTCTACCGCTGTAGGCTGGTGAGGTTTCCTACCCTAAATACCATTAGTCAGTTAGGAACCTCTTTTTAAAGTTTGTTTTAGTATGTAGATTGAGATTGATATACCTTCAGTAAACTTTTGATTTGCATTTTAAACTGACTCCTTTGTTTTGTAATGAGTCTAATTTAACTAAGTGATCTCAGACCTCTGAATACACTTTTTAAATGTTAATTGAGCTTAAGTCAGCATTCTTAAGTGCACTCTGCATGAAGTTAAAAGTAAATGAATGATTTTTAACTCCCTTTTTAAAGGAGATAATTCTTGTTGCTTTTTAAAAGGACTAGATCCTGGAATTTTTAATACAATTATATTTTTTAGACTCATTACTCCTACACTTACATTCTTTTTGCAGACAAGTAAAGACTTTCCTGTTTCAACAGGCATTTCCTGAGTGACTGAGTGATTAAATAAGATCTATCTCACCTAAACAATGTGCTGGATCCTGCTAATTATTGTGCTGCTCTTTGTGTTTGTGTAATGGTAAATATTTTAATCTGGTTTGAAATTTTTTTATTGTTTAATCTTGTTTTAACTTTTGTATCCTGTTAATTTTTAACAGTGTGTTTTGAACCTGTTGTAAGCTGCTTTTGAGTTCCAAACTGGGGAAAAGGTGGGATAGAAATAAATCTAACAACAGCAACAACAATAATAAACAAACCTATCATGAGCTTTGTAGTACATCAGGAAAAAGTGCCAGATTGATGGACTAAAAGATCACTTTCAAAGGAAGTGATAATGACATGTGCACAGAGATCAGTGGTGACAACCTCCATGCCATTCCCTGCAAATTCCACAATCTGTTTTGAAAACCAAAAATTTAACTAGCAAATCAAGTAGTCATAGAATTTCTGTATTGTTAATGTTAATGGCACCAAATTAACCTCCCAGTTTCTAATGTTTAACACTAGTTTAACAGTTTTAGTTTAACACCAACAGATTAATATTCAAATCTAGTATTCCAAGTGAATACTAGAATGAGTTAATTTTTAACTTATTCTTAAATGTTACATAGATGTTTCACATTTGCCATTGCAGGTGGCTGCCTCTAAAACACACCTGTCCATCTGTGTGTATGTGGGTCCTTTACATAGCTGTTATACCATGGATATTACCTCCAGGGAAACAGAGAGTACAAAAGACACAGCCTGTGATCCTACATCATGATGGCAGAACATATGTCTCTGCCAAAGTAGTTAGGAGATTATCAGACAAGTGTGTAAAAATGTTTTTGTCCTATTATATTTAAAAGTGTAAGTGTCCTGGCATAATAACCCTTTTTTATTGCACATTGCTGTAATAATGGGAAAGAGTTGCCCCTGAATTATTGCAGCACGACCACTAGCACTGTTTACTTCTGCGTTCACTGGGGCATGTGATTTTGGCGGTTCTCATGAAAAGACGCAAGCACACTTAATAGTCTAAAAACACCAAAATTAACAAAGAAGATGAATACACAATTATTGAAGCACATTTTAAAAATTACCAGCAAAATGGGGAAGTTCATAAAAAGAGCGTCCTGTACCTTGTTTTCACATTCTCACCCGGAAGTGTTCCGGTGGGGACCGCCCATTGACACTGTATTCATGAGAGCATAATGGGACACAGTTTCAGTAGCTTGCAATACTGAAAAAAACCAAAACCCACGCCATCAGTGATCAATTGACTGCTTGGCCCATTAATAAAAAAGAATGCCATTTTCACACTAGCGAAACACTTGGAGAATGCGAGGAGGGCGACATTGTGCGATAGGGGAGCCCTTTTGTGGTATCATGACACTGTTATCATGCCAAATTTGCCACATCAGATAATCTCCTTAGTGAAGATGGTGGAGGCTGCTCCCTCTGCCTGGCTACTCCCCCCGCCACAGTTACATCAGCAGTCAGGAGAGGGCATTGTTGGGCACAGTAACAACTCCCTAGCCACTGATCAGCTGTGGAATTGTATCCAGGCTCATTTCAGCTAATCTTAAACAGCTAATCTTAAACACCAAGGAAGAAGGAGCAGAATGTGCCCCTAGTGTAAAATTGTTCCTTTCTCCCTCAGTGCTCAAGAGCAGTCAAAATGAGTCCAGGTACACAGCAGATCAGTGGCCAAGGAACTTTTGCCTTATTGAGGAGCTATTGTTATGCATAGGAATGAGAGCCTTGCAGAAGGAGGTACTGGATACCTCCTTTTACAAGGTCTGAAAAAGTATATATGCAAGCATAAGCCCCAGTTGGGACTTGGACTGGTGCACCAAATTTCCATTGTTTGGATTACTTGGCCACAATGCCATTCTGCTTGCTTTTTTGAGGGAGGGAGGACTCTGTTTAAAGAATAAATAAATGTACATTGACTTTGGAATGTCTGCAACTAACCTTCCAAGCTTCAGGTACAAGGTCCTCTTCTTCAGGAGCTACAAAAGATCCAAAAGTGGAACAAGATAACAATGTAATTCCCAATTATAAACCTGCAGACCCTATTAACTACATTATATTATACAAATGTCATAATCAACTAATGCATTCTGTTGCTATTACGTAGTGTCTTGTTGCACTCTTGTTTTCCTTTGGTATTTTTGTAGCTCCCAAAGAAGGAAGTGTTATTCCTGAAACATGTAGAGCCATTTCTTTTCCCTTAGGGGACCAGATCTTGGTTCCTCTTTTTCCACCTGACATAGATCTTGATACTTTTCTTGTACTCACCATTACTAAATCTCATTTTTCACAGTTCTGCTGTCATTTCTGTTCATAGAAATAAAATTTCCCCCCACTTTTTCATGTTTCATTGCTAGGAACTCAGTGTATGTGTGTGATGTGACAAAGCCATTAATTTGTTTTTAACAGAAAATATTATAAGTATATAGATTTAGTAGCATGTTTGTAATACAGTTTAGTTTTACCAGCTATTTTAAAATGAGAGTCAAGAAAGAAATTCAGTACCTTTTTTTAAAAAACCCCAATTCTAATAAATAAAATTGAATTTTTATTTTTTATTTTTTATCATTGATTTTTATCTGCCCAGTCCAAAAAGTAAATTGCCATCCTGTGAGGCTACTTAGATGCCCTTGAAAATGTACAGACAATGATTGGTGAAATTTGACACTGGGGATAGAGGACAAGGAGATCAGACAGATCTAATGCCTCGCCTGTCAATTTGCTCAATTCTTTTGCATATGTGCAAGTAATAAAGATTCTGTGCACAATCACATCTATGCATATTAAACTTATTTTTAAGTGCACTGACTATATTTATCTTGGTTACTTAGAATGCCCTTCTCATTATGGGTCTCTGAACAAGTACTTGGCAGATATTGTGTTTAAAATCCCGTATTGAACATTTCCATGCAAAAAGGTCAAATGCTGTTATCCGCTTTTTATAACAGGAGAGAGGAGGAAATGCTCATAATTCCAGACAGCCATGACCTCCTTGTATAGGAATTTTGTTCCTCTCATGAGATTGCATGTTATTGATTCAGAGATATCAATGGGGTCTATTAATGATGAGCTCCACAATAACTCTTCATTTAGATGCATTAATGGCCTTTGGGTTATTTTGTAATAAGTGTTCCATTAATATGTGATGTTTCTCTAAATGGACTGAAAAAACCTGCACTTAGGAAAGAGTTCTTATGTGTAGCCTAGTTTGTGCTTGGGGTGGAGGGGGGCTGGGAGAAGCTGCTATACAACTATAATTAATGTAAAGTCCCATACCTTCAACTGTCACATGCAGGAATTGGGTGAGACCAAGGGACAAGTATGTTCATCGTTCAGGTGTTAAATCTGTCACCTGCACAAGATAATGGATGAATTAGCTTATAGGAGGGAAAAGGCCAAGGTAGATGTCTGTTGTAATGGAGTCTAATATTTCTAATAATATTTAGAAAACCAAATACAGGCCTTCAATAATAAATTGCACCTCTTTCATCACTAGTCAGCCATTTGGCGGACAGAATTTTGGTGGCCAGGGGCCACAGCCAGTGTTACATGCATGTGCCTGTGTCGGTACGTGTGTATACATGCGCTCAGAAGTGAGGGGGGGGAAGCTGCTTTTGTTACCCAAAGAGGTCTTGGGGATTCCAAGAGAATATCGAGTTTCTAATATGTTGGGGAAATTAGCAGCAACTTGATCTTATAGCAATGCAAGAGGGGGAAACAGAGGGGTCTTTACGCCAACTATACCCCTACTAACTCTGAACAGACACACACAAACACAAAATGAAAAATTAACAAGGATATAATTCATACAAAAAGCATTCACACAAGACCACTAGGAATGGAAGAAGGGAGAGAGAGAGATTGCCAGAGGGATAGATAGAGAGATTTCTGGGGTGATACTACACCTGTCTTGTAGTCTGAATTCATCGATCAAACTGGCAGCGTGGATGGATGAATCTGAAGTGGCTAACACAGGGTGACAGAGTGTCCCCTTGAGCTGGTTCTGTGCACAGTGAGGCATGGTTTGGGGGCAGTATTTATACCAAAAATATGCCCTGAAGAGGGGATGTTTCATGAAACAATAGCTGCACAATGAGTTCCAGGAAGACTCCTGGTCTTGACAATAGGTGTCTGAAGATGCTAATGTGTTGCAAACTGCCCTTAATGTCTGATGATTGGATTTACAAAGCTTGAGCTGCCTCTTTTGATGGCTAGATCAGGGAAAGGAAGTTCAAAACCTTCAGACAAGGAATGCTCCATTTATCAAATGTTTGCCACTTGGGTGTGTGGTAGAGACAATGTCCTTTTGACCTCCAGTTTCCTCATAGTTTGGAATTTGTAAGTAGTCCTTCCTTCAGGTGATGCATGGCTTTCTGCACGTCTCTTGGGCTCCTTACAGTGAGTCCCTAACATTTCACTGCTTTTTTTGCCATGAAAGACCACATTAATAAGCCAAATTATTAAAAAACCAATTTTGGGGTTTCTGGAGATGGGGGCTCGTTAGGAGCACTAACACTGTGGTGTCACTAAAGGTTTTTTCACATGTGCCCTGTGACCCTGACAAGCACTACTGCTTCTACACTGCCATAAGCAAACCATGCCAGCAGCATTAGGGTCACTGGAGGAGGAGGCTCTAGCCTCCTTCCACTCCTGGGGACCCCAACTGGGATTGCTACGTTAGTGCCACAGTTAGCATTGCGGGAGCAGTAGAGCTAATGGCTTCTGGGTTGCTGGAGGGAGGAGGAGGAGGGAGTTTCCTCCCACCTTGTAGTCATCCTGATTACTTTAGTTGCTTTCATGGATCTAGTGATCCCCCAAAGTATGGTGGTGGTGGTGGGTTAGGAATTCAGAAGTGTCATCAGGGTGACAGATGGGTCATGCAACAGGCCTGTGAAAACCACGTGTGCTCCTGAAGCCATGGGTTGTGCATCCCTGTGTAAAAGTGTAACATCAAAGGTAGTGGACCAAAGGGTTGTAGTGGATAAACAAAAATAGATTCAGAGACCCTAAAGTCTGTTCAAGAGACAGCATGGTGTAGTGGTATGAGTGTTCAAATCCCTGCTCAGCCATGGAAACTCAAGGGGTGTTCTTGGGAAAGTCACACTTTTTCAGCCTTAGCAGAAGGCAATGACAAACCCCCTCTGAATAAATCTTGCCAAAAAACCCTGCGACAGGTTCACCCTAAGTCAAAGTTGATATGAAGGTCCACAACAATAACAAAATTCTGTCTGCTCCTGACTTAGTGTTGTTATTCTAGTTGTTCAGAGAAACAGAGGAAAAAAAATAAAAGATGAAGGATACAACTAAATTTGGCAATGCGGTTTCAGCTGCATTGACAGTAGGGGCACCATAACTGCCTTGAAGAACCATATGTCATGGTTTTCCCATCCCTACTTATCTATAAGTAGGATACGTTTCAAGTCACAAAACTGTGAAACACAAAAGAAGGGATGTGAACCCTCCTCTTGGAAATCCACTGTAGCTCTAAGCTGTGATCAAGTACTACCCATGGCAACAGCATTGAAAAACCAGTTAGGTAGAAGGGCATCACTACCAAAGTCTGATACTCACATCTGTCTTTCCTTGCTGCTGAATAGAGGATGAGCTACATGAGACTAGAGATCTTGCATTGATAGATCCAGGAATACAGCAGGTTCAGACTAGTATGCAAGTTATTTGTATAAATAAATAAATATCTCAATATCTGATTTCATTTTTTGTTTAATGACATACTATCCAGTTATATAAGGAATATTAAGAATCTGTCAGCCAGCCTGCTGTGGCTATTATTTTAACTGGTAAATAAACAGCATGGGATCAGGACAAGAAACAATGGAGCATTCTGCTTCTAATATAGTAATTCTAAAATGCATCTCTTCTTTTGCTGCTTTAGAGATCAATTTCTCAGTAATTTTTAAGTAATTGCTTTACCTTTTTCTCTCCATAAACAAGAATATCCTGTATTAAGAACAATAGACAACAGCTGTTCTGTGCCTAGCATAGTGATAAAAAAATTCCTTCACCTTCTTATATTTTCCAATGAATCTTTACTATGCCCAACCTTACTTGTTCATTCAAAAAAAAGTCTTATATTGAAACTATCTGGTGCAACAAGACCATTACCAAGACTCATACCAAGTATGAGATATTTCTGTAGGAGTTCTTGCGTGCATAGGCACCATCATTTGGCTATAAACTCTGAAATATTTGAAACCATATGACAGTATAGGCAAAGATTATCTACAGCTAATGGCAAAATGTTTTTCCATGTAACCTTACTTTTAGATATCTGATTATCTACATGTTCTAGACATTCTTGTTATTTCCTTGGATAAATTGTTACATGCTTTCAAGTCAACTATAAAATATTTTCTTGGGAAGATTTATTCAGAGGCGTTTTGTCATTGCTTTCATCTAAGGCTGAGAGAGTGTGATTTGCCCTAGGCCACCCAGTGAGCTTCCATGGTTCAGCAGGGATTTGAATCATGTTCGCCTAGAGTTGCAGCCCAACACTGAAACCACTATACTACACTGAGTGATGGATAAATACAGCTCTAGTATTTCAATACAACATTGAAGTCTTTCTATATTTCAAAAATCGAGCTAATCAGAATTGCTTCTTTTAAAGTATAAATATATATATATATTTAGAGCAGGTGATGGCCTAAATACCCTGAAGGTACCAGATCCCATCTGATCTTGGAAGCTAAGAAGGGTCAGGGTAGTACTTTGATGGGAGACCACCAATGAATCCCCGCTGTTGTAGACTATATTTCAGAGGAAGGAAATGGCAAAACCACCTCTGATTATTCCTTGCTTAAGAAAGCCCTGTGAAATTCATGGAGTCACCATAAGTTGACAGGCAACTTGAAGGCAACACACGAAGAAGGATTTATAGCAGAGGTTGGAATCATGTGGCCCTCTAGATGCTGTTGATCTGCAGCTCCAAGGAACTCTAACAAGAATAGCATGAGGAGTGCTTGAAGTTACAGTTCAACAACATCAGAAGGGCTGCATGATTTCCTTCCCTGATTTACAGTGATGAATGAAAATTAAGGACAAATTAATTGCTGTTGCTTTGATTTGTAATCATTCTAGGGGTTGGCTCTGCCCTGCATTTCACTGTATCCACTGTGATATTTCCTAGGCCGCTAGATCCCAAACACTGGGTTGCAAAATCCCAGAATCTTCAACCAATGGCCAAGGTGACTGGGGCGTCTCAGAACTTAAACCCAGCAATATCTAGGGACCCACATTTGGGAACCACTGTCCTGTACAGAGGAGGGCTGACATGCGTATACAGTATCCTGATAACTCACTGCCTCTGGACTTCTTGGCTAGTCAAAAAAAGAAATTAGGTAATTGGTTAGCTATTTATTCATATCAAGAAATGCCAATCAAATATTGTAATTGGCAATTTGTATGGTCATTTTTGGTAGATGTTTATTGAACAAAATAAGCTGAAACGGCAAAGTCAACTTTTGCTGCAAAATGCTGGCCCTGATGAACAGCTTATGAAAGCTCTTGATGAAAATGCCAAGCTGAACCAAATGCTGGAGGAAGAAAGGTTGCAACATCAGCAGAAGGTAAGAGTTTTCAGTGGCCATGTTATGTTTTGGTTTTGGCACAGCATAGATTGGGATAAATCTAATATTAGTCCTATCTCAAGTAGACCTATTAAAACAATGAGACTTAAGTTAGTCATGACTGAGAAGTCCGATTCACCCGAATGGGACTACAATAAATAGAACTAAATAGAAGTTGGATTTAAGCAATTATTTCCAAAAGAAAAGAATTTGCACTATAAGTTTTCAGTCTAGAAAGATACTGCATTGTACAGTGATAATCTGTCTCCCTCAAAATATTGAATGCAAAAGATTGAAAATGATAGTTCTGCTGCTGACAGCATTTAATTTAAATGCTTCTCTGTAGTCTTTTTCTCTCTTTTCCCCTCACAAAGCCAAATGCATATTGTAATATAGCTATGTATGGTGGCTCACCATGAATTCATTAAACCTCCTCACTTTAACAGGTGGAGAGTCAAGCACAGGGCAAGATCCAACATTTGATTTGTTAGACTTAGTGGTTCTCAAGAGTCGCTTGTTCTGTGCTAAAAAGGAAATTTGCTACTACCAAAAATACTGAAGACACCCTTTCTATACAGACCACTGCACCAATTCTTCTGAAACTTTGCAAGTGTGTTATTTATGACTACGTGTGCATTGTCTGTAATTTTCAAAATAACTGCCTGTCATTTACATAACTATGATTCAGAACAAACCTAAGGGGACAAATTCCCCTTTCTTTTTAAAACACTCTCCAAACAGAAAGACTGTCCTTACACAAAAATCCTTGCATAAAGTATATTGAAATGAAACCTGGCACACTTCATTTCCTTAGAAGAAGGAAGTATGTGGGAAGATTTCTTCTGATTCTACAAAGGGGGCAGGGAAAGGCAATGAATAGTTCCATTTAAAAATAAATAAATCAGAATTTTAAAATGCTTAGCATAAAAATCCCTGCGCCTAATTTGTGTGTAATTTGACAGGCAAAGGCCAAAATCCTACATCCAGCTTTTTGAGTGAGTGCTCTACCCATGCAGTTCCATCGCCTTGCCTCACTGACAGCTGTCAACCTCCAGGAAGGACCCCTCCTCCTGCTGATTACTGGTGGGGAAGGGAGTGAGGGGGGAGGAACTGAGATGAGGATGAGATGAGGAAGAAGCAGTTGGTCTCATCTTTGGCAGTGGGGCAGGGAGGAACAAGGGTGAACTCACAGATGGAGTGGACCCTCCTCCTTCCTTGAGGAGCCCAGAGAAATCACATCTACATCACGTGACAGTCCCCTGCACCCCATCTAAAAGAGAGACATACATGCATGTAAGCCGTACTTTTGCACATGTATGTCACTAACAACATGCCACTCTGAAACCTAAAGGTTACTGCACATCCCATTTCAGTTCACTAAAAAAAAAAAAAAAAAAAAGGATTACAATCATGGTTTGTTTTCCATGCATAACCAGTGGGAAGCACAAACCTTCCGATGTCTGAATGTCATCTTAAGTTCTGGACCTGCCAAATCAATCTGTCTCCAGATCAGTCGAAACTAAATTAGGCCAGTTCCCAAAACCTGAATTGAGGTCCAAGCTAAATCTTGTGAATAATGTATGCATCCAGTAAATAATATGAAGTTCTGTTTTGCTTTAATTTGTGATGGGGAATTTTAGAAATCTGCAATACTGGAGGAAGTGTATTATTTTCAGAGAAAACCTGAGTAATTGTTTTTAAAATATGTGTACACTTATCTGTGCTTATACACGTTGGGAATAATTGCAAGCTTTGAGAAAGGATTGCTTTCCAAATTTGTCCAAATTGTGTATATTAAAGGGCAAAGAAGTCTCTATTTTCATGTGCCTTAGCACTTCAGTTCAGCGTATTCTATAATTCACCCATTGCAAACAGCAGGGGTTGAGGAAAGTGTGTGTGTGAATAATAACCTTTAACAGAAGAAGTCATTTAATATCTTACATTAGTGTCTTATTGCTTGAAATAGTTTTTTAAACCTGTCAGAAAATGTGCTCTTCTTTAAAAAAGAAACCTCCTTTGAAACATTTAAGCTCTTTAATTATTCTAGTGTTTTTTTGCAAAATGATTGCTGACAAAACAATATTTTTATTTTATTACAAACTAAATGAGGAGATCTTCATGGCTGCCAGAGGTGGAGATTTTTAAACTGTTCTTCATCTACTGTCATTGTGCCAGTGCTGGACCATATTATGAAAATGGATGGATCTGCTCCTTTAAAAACAAGCAGGTGTATCAGAAAACTAGCATGCTGCTGTTTTAAAACTTGGCACATGATGTATGTAGTCACAGGTGACCAACACGGTTACCAGTATATTGAAATGTGAAACAATTTAGATGATAGCTTTAAAAAAGAAATTTGGTACCTTCTGCAGATGTCTAAGGACGAAATATTTTGTTTAAACTTGAGGCAGGGGTCTTCTGGCCCAATGTCCACATGGACCCAGGACCATTTTATCCATTAGGTACTTTAGGTTCAGTGTCTAGGGGCTACGAAAATTTTAGGACCTACAAAAAACAGGATTAACAAAAAAATTTACAGGAATTGCAAAGGAAAACAAAATTTCAAAATAAAGATACTTTATATTTTCATCCACCAAAAAAAAGAGTGCCCAAGGCCTACAAAAACCTTAATGCAACCCTGCCTGGACCTTCTGCCCTTTAGGGGGAGGGTGGTAAAAAAATAGAATTGATATTGCTTGGAAAGTCCAGGAGCAGAGGTTTCTCTCTAGAGCAAGGCTTTCCAAACTTAGTTTATAGAATCATAGAATCGTAGAGTTGGACTTCAGCTCCTAGAAGTCCCAGCCAGCTTGACCAACAGTCAGGAATTCTTGGAGCTGAAGTCAAAAACATCCGGAGGTCCAAAGTTTGGAAACCAGTGCTCAGAGCAATGTGTACTCCTTCTATACCTTGTTCTAGCCCCCCCCCCAAAAAAAGTTTTACATCCCCAAATTTTTCCCCCCTTCAGACTAGCATGGAGGGGCTAAAGCAACTCCTGGAGAATCCTTGGACTGGAAAAAAAAAGACCTCTAGACTACACAGTTTGCCCATCCTTCATTTAGCTACAATAGTGTTTTCAGTCTGCAATGTAGTTTTCAAAGAAGTAGCCATGTTAGTCTCTTGCAGCATAAAAAGGAAGAAGGAGGGGGGATGGAAAAAAGAAAAGAAATGTGGCAGCATTTTTAAGACTAACATTTAAAAAAAAATGTTTACATGAGCTTTTATGGCTATAAACACACTACTTTGGATAAAGTAACTGTATTTATACAGTTGTGGGTTTAAGTGGGTTTGTGTCCACAAAAGCTCGTGCAAAAATAAAAAGCAGTTAGTCTTAAAGGTGCTGCCACATTTCTTTTTCCTCTCCTTTCCTTCCTCCTTTCAGTCCACTATGTATAGGACATTTTGCAGTCTACATCAGCTTTCCAGTAAGGCTCCCCTTACTTTTCAAAGAGCAGCTCCAGTAGGACTGTGGCAGACTCTCCCTTTGTACCAGCTATAGTTTCATTGCTACTTTTTCCTTCCTTCAACTATTACTTTTTACAATTCTTCACATTAATTTCAGTCACAATTTCCATCTTGTTTGGAAATCCCTAAAATGTAGGGAATGGTGTGTCTTTTCTCTGTAGTTCTTTATCATGCTTCAAAGTATAATACATCTATAAGTTTTTATCCACTTTTTTTATCTCTCTGTGTTAATGATGATAATTGGTTTGTATTTTTTAAAAGATAATGTATTATTATAAACTACCCAGGAATAAATATTTTAAATAAGCATTTTTCCCTTAATCACTACTGACCCTAATGACCAACAAGTCACTATACTTTCCCTAATCTAGGCTTCTGATTTTTTTAAAAAAATAATAATCTAGATTGTCCATCTAGAATGAAGAAAAATACAACTTTAATTGAGCAGGTTTTATAAAATTGGCTTTCTTTTTTAATGTTGGTTGTTCTTATATAATACAAAGTCAGGAAATCTCGAGATCCAAAGTGAAAGCTGAGATTTTAAAAGAGAGCCCAAGACATCAACAAATGCTAGCAATATGGGGAGAGACCAAACATTATACAAGTAGATCCCTGATCACTAGGCCTATACTCTCCTTTCCTTCCCCCTGTGGTTCCTCCCATCAGCTATGGGAGGTGTAAGCAGTGCTGTGCAAAGTAGTGGTCCATGGACCAATATGAGTCCCCAAGCCATCTGTAGTTGGTCCATGGACAGCTTCCAAGAAAGAAGAAACAATTAGAGCCAATGCGTACAGGTATGGTGCGGGGGGGGGGGGTAGAATTGCTGGTCCAATACATCAGATGGCTTAAGAAACACTAGATCAGAGGACTTTCTAGAACAAATTTCTAGAACAAACTAGGCTGTAGAGAGAATTGCCCCCTTCCTATTCTGAAGCTGTTACTTCTGTGGAAGGGTCAAACTTTTTAAGACAAGCTGACTTCAAACAGGATTATCAGATTGGTTCTTCCTCATTTTTAGCACACTTCTTTAACTTGGAACACTGAATAACAATGGATTGAATATTCTGTTTAGCATACTGCTAAACGCATGAAGTATCCAAGCCATACTGGTATAGACAGGATACTAGACCTTGAGGAATTAATACATTGACTTGGGCCTTGTTTTGATGAGTTGTTTACCCCAGCTTGGCCCAGTCCTGGAGCCCTGCAGTCCAGATGGCACAGGGCATTTGCCCTGTTTTGTCCCCTGGTAGTCCACACAACCCCTGGGGCCAAGATGGGGTAAAGTCTATTACACCACTTTTTTAAAATACCTGGGAAAAATTGCCTCAGCTGGCACAAAACGGATCAGACCCTACATGGCCACAGGAACCCACACCGCCATACCAGCCCCTCTTTGCAGCTGCCATCTGCCATCACTCTTCTGAAGCTAGCAAGCCAGCCCACAGCATATGGGGGCCTTGCTCACATGCTGCGAGCTGGCCTCCTGGCTTTGGAGAGTGGAACATAGGCAGCGGTGATGGTGGCTGCAGTGACAGGCTGGCATGGTGACCTGGACTCTATCCCATTTCATGCCACTAACAGAGGAGGAATGGTCCTGATCTGTGGGCATGTGGGCAGGATATGCCATATTCTGGCCAGTGTAGATGAGCTTGGTTTGGCTGTTCCTTTGTAACACTGGTAGAGAGAACCTAAGAGGATGTTGATTTTATCATAATTTTATATTTGCCAATAACAGGTAGATGAATTAGAGGAACAACTAGCTAATGAAGTCTTGCATAAGGAAGTTAAATCACTGAAACAACAGCTGGAACTTTTAGAAGAAGATAAAAAAGAATTAAAAGAAAAGTGTCAAAGTGCTGAAGAACAAATTAAAAACTTAAAGCATTCAGGTAAGGTAGACGTCATAGAACTGAACATTACATTATTGGATTCCAGTTAAGACTATCCTTTGCATAGTTTTTATATCAGGTTGTTCTGTGATGCAAATAACTGTTAAGGACACCAAGATATATTTGTAATTAGAAGATCAGCTATCTGTAAAGTGTGTTTTGACATATAGAGCTGAATATGGAGCACAGTTGGCCCTCCACATTTGCAGGTTTAATGTTTGCAGATTATTTGCTTCCACCTCCACTAGTGCCCTATGCCATTTTTAATAGGGACTAAAAGCCTTGCGAGAATGAGAAAGACTGTGGCAAGGCTTGTAATACAGTCCCTAATACAAACGGCATAGGGTAGCAGCAGAGGTGGCAGCAAGCCCTGCCACTCTCCTGCTTCTGCCTTGCAATGGAACCCTGCCAATTAAAGGCATCCACGGTGGGTTGAATCCATGGATTGTACTTTATGTGTGCATGTTAAATATGGTTGGAAGGATAGAGATATTTGCAGTTTTCCCACTTTCACTGGAGTCCTGGGGCCCTAACCACAGCAAATGTGGAGGGCCAACTGTTTCTAATTGCTTCACTAAAATCAGTGGGACCTAGAGTAATGCATCCACCTTACATTTATAATACAGTGCTGATTTCAGTGGCAGTTGTAACTTCCTAGTCAGTGAGTGAATCCACCCTGGAGATTAGTCTCAACTTTAAAGGAATTATCCAATGTGTTGAGCCCTATCTTCAGGACAGGATCAGCACCATAGATACAGTATCTCTTTTAAAACCCAGAATGTATTCACTGCCCCACTGCTGTGGGAACTACCAGTTGTTACTGCACTGTTTTTAATGCCACAGTGTCCTGATAAAGAGAAAACCATTTTTGTATGTTCCTAAAGAGGCATCCTCTCAAACATAGGCGAGAGTAAAAAGATGCACACAGACATTCCAAATATTACAGAAATTATTTGTATATTCCAAGAAAAGATTTAGCCCTTCACAGTGAGTCAGAGATCTGCAACTCCTACAGATGTCAAGGTTTTGTTTCCCCTAGTGTTATGTGAGTGACATTTTAAAAAGTAAATGCTGTGTCAATGGCTATGCAGAAGGAATTAGCTTTGCAACTCCTATGGGCGTTAATGCCTAAAATCTGTGGGAGCTGCGTGGCTAATTCCCTGCACATCAGGCTAAACATTTACCCCTCACTATCTGACTGTAGAACCTGTCTGACTTGGTGGCTATTATTTGTCCAGTTTATAGGGTAAAGCAAGACATCAGGAACACTGACAAAACCACTTAGAATACATACAGTATGGATCAACTACTGTAATTTAGTTGTTACCAAAGACTTATTTGCCAGGATGGTGCCTGACCAGCTTACAGCATTGTACCTATTAAGTGCTAAAAACTGTAATTTACGACTCTTTATCTAAGATTGCCATTTCTTAATAAATTCAAAATACAGTTACCAGCAGGGGAAGTACTGTTTAACTATCCTAAAGCAGCTGGATTATGTGGATGGAAAATGTCAAAAGAAAAACATACTAATGCCTTTGTGCAAGGTCCTAAAACTGTTTTACAGTGTCGTGTGTTAAATTAATCACAGGCTTGTACAGTGACTGGAAAACCTATGGAAATTACCAAGGAGACTCGTTCAGGGACCATTATAGGACATGAAATAAATTACCTGAGTGTGTGTATTGACTAAAATTTCAGCTTGATTGTGTCCTTTAATGGTTGCTACGTTTCAGCTATTACCTGAACACTAAAAAATAATGGCTGTTTACTGTATCAAAAAGTGAGAAGAAGAACATACTAATGATTCTTTGGGGATTTTGAAGTGGTAGTATGTCCACTGAAGCAGAGTGTTATGGAATACAGGTAAACAGAACCAATAATCAGTACAGAGGCACTCATTGTTAAGAGTAGGGATGTAATTCTTCACTAAGTTTCTTCTCCAAGGAAACAATGAGTAATTTTAGCAATTTTCTTTATGCTGTGAAAAAGTCTTTAAAAACTACATAGTTTTTGAAGCCTATTTGCAATCTGGGACTCATTTTGTGAAAAATTCCCAAGTGGTTGTTTTGTGCCAAAAACAAAAACCCAACAGCCCTTTCTGACAGGAACCAGCATTTTCTACACAGAAAATAATATTTTTATGCAGAAGTATTGTTTTCTATGCAAAAAAAAAAAAAAAAGCTGTTTCCTGTGCAGAAAAAATGCTGGTTTTGTGTGCAAATCAACCATGTACAAATTTTGCACAGAATAAATCCTGAACTGTGAAGATTCTTGTCAGTCCATGATTCCTCTCATCAGGGTTTTTCAACATGGGAAGACATGTTTTTCAATCATTTTTTTAAAAAATCCATCTCTAATTAAGAGCCAAAGCTGGTTCTTCATCTTGGTGTGCTGTTGGGCATTCTAGATTAATATTCATGTTCCAGTACAAAGAAAACTGCCTTATACTGAATCAAACCTTTCTTTGGTCTATCTAGCCAAATAGTGTCAGTTCTGACTGGCAGCAATGGTTCTCTAGGGGGTTTCAGGCAGGAAACTTTCCCAGCTCTACCTGGAAATCAGTGGTATTCCTTGGTAGACTTTCTCTCATTCGAGTGCAAACCAGGTCCAATCCTTCTGGGTTTATAAAACTGGACAAAGGACCTTATCGCATGAGGCTGCTAAAGCGCCTTCCAACAGGATAGTAATGAATTTGGCCAGTACTTATTGGATGACATTGTGGCTATCCTGTTGGTGCTTTACATTTTAGTCATTACTGTTCCACCCCTTTCAATTGATGGGAAAATCTTGTCAATACCTGCCAAAGTCGCTATTGTTCCATTGCTGCCCCTGGTGTGATAGGTCCCTTCACTTCCATTCTGGGACGTGGCATGAGGGGGCCTGATTCTCCTCATCTCTCCCTCTCTCCCCTCTCCCACTCTCTCTTCCAAAGCAGCAAGGAGGCTGGATGGCCATCTGTCGGGAATGATTTGATTGTGTATTCCTGCATGGCATGGGGTTGGACTGGATGGCCCTTGAGGTCTCTTCCAACTCTATGATTCTATGATTCTATGAATAGTAGGGAGAGAGGGAGAGATAGTAGGGAGGGAGAAAGAGAGGGAGAAGAAGAGAATCAGAACTCCTCATGCCACATGACTGCAGTCCTCCTGGGACTGAAGTGAAGGGACCTATTACACCAGGGGGGTGCCAAAGGAGCACAGTTGCACAAATGAAGAGAAGTCTGATAATAAATTTTTACAACTGATATGTTTCCATTTCCTTTAATAATGTGATTGCTGTGAGACACGAGGCTGGTATGATAATATCCATAGTCAATGTGTTCAAGATGATAGGATGATTAAATATACATTGGCAACAAAACATAGGCTGATCTAGCAGTAAAAACTGACATAATGAACCCTAAATAATGAAATGCTGTTTGTATGGAACCTTTAGCAATTCATTTAGTTTCAGTATTAGTTTGCCTGCAAAGGACCTTTATCTAGATAGATAAGAATTGGGGGAAATTATATTTTTGGGGTCCCTGCCCCAGACGCCTTCCCAAGACATCTGGCAGCTATAGTCCTACATAAGTAACTTTTCCAGACAGCCAAATAATTTCTGCCCATTGTTATTGTTAGCTTATTGTCAAACGTGTATCAAACAGTGCTCCCATCAAACAAGGAGAGATAGATAAGTAAAAGAGAAGTAGGATTTCCCTGGGTGACAGCCTGTGTAGGATGGTCTTAGGCCTATATTAAGGTCTTTGGGGCATCTCTGTTGGGGTTTTGGGGAAGGTATTAAAACCAATTGATGTGACCGGGGTGCCTTCAAACTAGGATATCATAAGTCCTTCTAAAGCGTTTGTAGCACTCGAACTTTTCAATGGCTGCTCTGTCGGAATCATATCTAGAAGCACACCTGATGTTTCAGAATCTCAGAGATGACACCCAATGTTACCAGATTGGTTTATTTCATTTTCTTGCCTTTCATTTCTGTGTGTGTGTGTGTGTGTGTGTGTGTGTGCATGCGTGCTGGAAAATGTTTAAAATGCAGGTTTGTGAGAAAGATATAGAGACACTTACAAGGTGATGTTATTTTTATATAAGATAAGTAGAAACATTGGGCACCATAATTGTTCCTGACAAATGATGTATCTGAGAAAGCATTTTAGAAAACAAATTGCTATCCAGTTTGCTATCATAACCCACTGGGTAGCAAATCAGTCTTCATTTTAAGGAATTTGTTTTCTATTTTGCCAAACCTGTGCTTTCTATTTTCTAATATACTTGGGTATATGAAGATTTTAACTGGAGACTCAATTCTGTCTTTGTACAGTGGATGAACTTCAAAAAAGAATGCAACAATCAGAAAACCCAATACCTCCCCCACCTCCACCGTTACCACCTCCACTTCCTCCACCTCCTCCAAATCCAATAAGGCAAGTACAGTATATAATCTAATGTTACGTTCTTTAGGTTTTCAATTTGTCACCCTCTAGATGTTGTTGGACTCCACTCCCATCATCCCTCAGCATTGGCTCTGGTAGCTAGTACTGATAGTAATTGTAGTCCATCAGCAACTGGAGGACCAATACCTGGTTTAGGACAGAAGGATATGTTTCTTAATGTTAAATGAGAGGCTGTCAAGCATCAGTGAGGCTCACCCTTATGAAGTCAATAAGACAGACGACCCAACATCCTCCAGAATTTTGGACAATAACACCCATGAGCCCCAAGCATGGTTACTGATGGCACAAATGGGTTGCAGTATAAAAAATATACCAGATTTCCTACCCCTGAACAGCAGTTCTGCATTACACAATCAGTGACAAATGATTTACTGGCTTTGTGATGACAGACCGAACTCTAGTTTTTTCTGCTCCTATGAATTTCTACTTATTGTGTTGACCAGTCAAGTTAGAATTTAGCTGCTACTGTAACTGGCAGAAACTGGAGACATAGACCAAGATCTTGTATGACCTGTATGGAGCATAACACTTTTCTTGCATCACTTCCCCTTCTGTCCTGCTGTACAGCTCCAACCAATGACACCAAGGCAGCACATTCCAGCAATCAACCAGTGTATTTGGGTGGGGGTGTTTTTTTCCCTGCCTGCAAATCTGCACTAAGATCATGTCCCATATCCACCCCACTGGCCACTGATTTCTCGCGGATGGTGGTGACCCCATGCTCTCAGCAGAGGTTGCAACAAATGGGCTTTGTTGCACAAGGAGTTATTGGATACCTCCTTCCAATGATCTTAAAAGTATATGTGGTAGTTTAACAACAGCGTACCCCAGTGTATGTCACTAACAGGACATACACTTTATATTGTATGTCTTTATATATTGTCCACAAGTGTTTGTTTTAAAGCTTAAATCTATGCTACCAGGATAAACTCTTGCAATAAACCTACATGTTCTATTCAACTGGTCTCCTTAGGGTCATTTGGAGAACTCTTGTTTATCTACCGGTACATACTTTGATACCCCAAGAGTCACTAAGTAAATTAATTTTAATGGGTGTCTTGAGAGGTAACTCAAACTACTCAAAGAATCACTAGCTGATATCACCTGTTGTAGTAAATGGCAGTAGGTCTTTTGTGGGGGAGAGATATAAGTTGCATGTTGAGTCACAACTCACCAGGTTACAATCTACATCTACCCAAAAACTCCTAGAAGATTAGAACATATTTTTGCCTGACTGAATCATGCATGGGATGATTCAGAATCTCACCAAATCAGTATGAATTAATCAAAAAGTTAGATTTATTAGCTGATCTCACAGTCTAGCATTGCAATGTTAAATATCTACCTACCTACCTACTTATATATATATATATATACACACACACACGGTTTCATATTTAATTTCCCAATTGATTTTTTATTTCTTATATTTATATTTCACCTTTCTACAAAAAACATAGTTCATAAGGCAGCTAACATGAAAGAATAAAACCATTGAAGTCATCCAAAGGTAGGTAAACTGTTTGTAATGGGTAAAGATCTGGACTTAAAAGGGAAGAATTGAGAGAAATCAGGGGAGAATCCACACAACACAAAAAATCCAGTTTGAAACGGGATTATTTGCATAGATCCTATGAAATCCTGGGATTTGTAGTTCTACAAGGTCTTTAGCCTTCTCTGACAAAGAGTGTGGGTGCCTCACCAAACTACAAATACCGGGATTCCATAGGAAGGAGCCATGCAAATAATCCAGTTTCAAGCTGGGTTATTTCTGTAGGGTGGATGCCCCCCAGGTCTTTTCCTGCTTTTCTTTTAGAATATATAGCTTGGAATGCAAAAGCACAGCCATACCACAAGACAATGGAGACAATGGGAAGATTTTCTTTTAGGATGAGGGCTTGAGAACTTGTGGCCCTCCAGAAGTTTTTGCACTCAGCCAATAACCTAATGATGAAGATGGTATGGATAGTAGTCAATTAACATCTGGAGGACTACTTATTCCTCAGCCCTGTTTAAGTATATTAGACAGAGGGGAAACACAGATCAGTCAATTAGAATACTATGCACTGATGAAAAAGGTGTGTTGGATGTCTAGGTGAAATGAAGGTTGAATAGAGACTTTCACACTACATATAATTTCTACAGTTTAATCTACTGCATTGCTAATTCTCCATGACAGTCAAGCAATATAGAATTAGTAGTATATGGATGATTTCCAGGTGTTATCATGGGGAAATCCTATCAAGGAACTTGGTATGAATCTCTTTGCCCTGATGGCATCAAAATTATGCCCAGGATTTATAGGGATATAATGATGTTAGATGGACCCACACCCATCAAAACCTGGTAATTTTTAGCTGTGTGTATTTCACATTCAACATGAACTGCAGCACATTCATAGACTGAAGTCTAATTATAGGATTTGTGCTAATGGATTGTTCTGAGATTTGAGCTTCTTGTCTTTTACACTCCTTTGAAAATATTCAAACTGCCCCCAGAAGTCTAATTTGTGGCACCTACATAATTTCCTGGTGTTTCAGTATGCTGAATAGTTATTATAGAAATCTTCTAGAAAGTGACTGGTTCTAATCACTAGAATGATTATTATGAATAATGGGAAATATTTCATCTGAACATTATCAGTAGGGCTGCAGAAATCTAGTTGCCAGGCTGACATGGGTGACTGCCCCTATCTGGGACAAGAACCCATATGACTGACAGGTACAAGAAGTCATGCAAGAGAAAACCAGTATCACTTGATGCTTCAGTCTGATCCAAAAACTGATATAGAATCAAACCCAGCCTTCCCCCTCTCTCTTTCTCTCTCTCTCTCTCTCCCTGTCCCTCTCTCTCTGTGTAGCAGCCAATATGGAAGAGTTAGAGGTGACCGTTAAAAATAATTATTAAAGCAAGGCCATTTTCCCTCTCCCCACTCCCTATTTTTCTTCTCCAAAAGTTGCACACACTAATCTTACTGATAAATATAATTATCTTCTTGTTTTGTCAAAAGATGCTAAACACTGAAAAGGAAAAGTACAGTTTTTAGCATAGAAAAGGGGGGAAGGTTAACTTTTTATCTGGGAATGTATTGCTCCAAACATTGTGAACAAGATCCAATTTTCAATAAATTTATGTATATGATTTTAATGAAAACCTAGCCTGCCATACCTTCTGATTACTTGAATTTCTAAATAGCCGTTTGTAAGCCTCCTGTTTCTACCTTCCTTTTACCTCATGTGACTTGCCTAATCTTTACTTCCAGAGCAATTTGGATCTATTTGAAGAGAACAGTTGCTCTGCTAATTCTTTGCATGCTATGCCCCCAATGTGCTGAGTACTATGTCTCTTAAAAGCCTATCTGTGATATTCCAGAAGCAGGCAGGGGTATAATCCGTTTTAAGCCTATGAAATACTTAATGCAGAATAATATGCACACATGATCTAAAGCTCACAAGGAGCTGTGCCATATATTTGTGTATTTTCCACAACTGAATTTCTGATATGTCGCTTTAAACACCTCTTTTAGTTTAAAGTTATAAACTCGTTTTGTACATTTTTTTTTTTAGTATAACCTGAAACATCCCAGATCTAGAACTGTTAGCTTGTCATGGGAGGTTTTCTGCCTGCTTTTTTTTTTTTTTTTTACATTAAAAGGTACAGTAATCACTATCCCATAACATTTGTATGAGTAGCAGAGGGATTATAAAATCATGTTTTTAAGTCTTGGATGGGCTTGCCAAATCAGCAACAGGAAGACATAAGTGCGCACATGCACACACACACACACACACACAAAACCCTTACACAGTGTCTGAAGTATAGTACTACACTAAGACCAATTGTCTCTCTCTCTCTGGCTTTTCTTCGCAAACGAAGATTCAGGAAGGACTCATCCCGCGCTTTCTGCAAGCGCGCTGATGACTAAAAAGGCCAATCCGAGATAAACAAGTCCGGTTGCAAAAAGCACAGCAGAAGGTCTCCTTGGGTGATGTTTTTGGGTTGTGATTCTTTCTGCGTTGTCGTTATTGTAATGTATCTCAAAACGGTGAAACATCGCAAACTAGACTTTGCATGTACAGTCAGAAGAGACCACTGTTTTTCTAGACCAGTTTTTGTTTGAAAAATCCAATTGCACTTTTTTTAAAAGAAAAGTTTCAACTAGTTACATTACTTGCGACAGAAAAAAATCCCAGTGCCAAAAAAAAAAAAAAAAAAAGAACCATGGGTGGTGGTGATGGTGTCCTTTAATGTCCTGGGCAGTTTTTATTTACAGAAAGAAAACTGTAAAAGGAAATGGGCTGAAATTTAGAGAAAATGTTTTCTAGTATCCAGGTGACAGCATCCTAAAGGACCATGTTGTAGGTCTATAGCTGGGTAAATTGTGCAATGAAAATTGCATCCCATGGGCAGAATTTTGTCCTGACACTGTGACAGTATTAAATCACTATCAGAAAACATGATTCTTACATGGTCTCTTGCTTAATCTCAGTAAGACTGAAGTTGAGATTGAAAAGGGTTTTTTGATTCTAAGTTGACAAGTTGGATATCTCTCATTGTTTTACTAGTGATGAATGTAGCCGATTCCTACGCCCAGGCCTTCACCATTGGGAACCTTTAAAAGAAAACAGAGAGGCTGAGGAAGAAGAGGCTTGCCCAGTGGGCACAGAAATAAGAACCATATCCAGGAAATTCAGTAGAGCATCTGTTGTAAACTGGAAGAGAATGAGCTGTATCTTTATTTGTATGTTTTGTCTTGCAACTAATGATGCTCTGCAAATGGCTAATTTAAGTGTGTGAGCAGAGATGAGCCAATCACTTTTGTGGATGTATTTGAAAAGCTAGAATAGCTGGCATTCAGAAATGAAAACACTGAAGAGCAGCAAATCTATGTCTCCTTTTCTAGTACCTCACCAATGTATTAGCCTATTGGGTGGGCTGCTTTTTGAAGAGAGGATTTAATGTTTTCAGGACCACGTGCAACAACTGCTAATTTTCTTTGAAAAGGTTAAGGGACAAAAGTTTGGCTATTCTTCCCTGCCCATTATATGCAGAACAGGTATTTTATACAATAGTCAGTGGATCAGGGCTTGTTAGGAGCATCAAGCAAAGGACAGAATATGCTTTGTCTGATCAATTTAATGCAGAAAACAAAAATTGGTCCATTTCTACATAGTCAGCTTACAGTGTGTTTCACAGGTTAGTTTTAGGAGAGTTCTCACAGTTCTAAAATTTTCTTATCCTCAAAACCTTGCAGGCAGTTATGCTTGTTTGGAGATTACTGAATTTATTCATTCTTTTCATGGGCAGAAAAGTGCTCAACACATCCCAGTACACATTCATAATAACTCCCCCCCCGCCGCCGCCTTTTAGGCATTTTAAAAGCTTTTTTTGTAAAAAGAAAAGAAAAGAAAAGAAAGAAAAGAAAAAGAAAGAAAGAACTGATAGCAAACATCTCATATTTGGTCAAATATTGACTTGGCAGTGCCTGTTTAAAATTAATATCATGCTTTCTCAATTGAACAGAAACCATAGATACTGTGAGGGTTTTTATTTTCCATTTTCACTTTGTTTGTTTACCAGTAGACCTACTCTAGCAAATACATACTGTAGAAATGATGGGAGAATATAGAAGCACCCTGCTGGGTAACATTGTTCTCTGGAGAGTAATGCGTCATGTTAACATTTCGAACCCTTCAATTTTTTATTGTGTGAGAAGGTTTTATTTTGTCACGCTTGTCACAGTGCCATGTTACCTTTTAATATTCAGATCTTGAGTGTTTTGCACTATGCCTTGTCAACAGCAATAGCAAAATAAATAATATGTTGGGTATATTTTTAGGCGGTTTGACATTTCTGTCTCTGCCTGGCAGTGTTTGAACACTCTTGTCAATAAGAGAGCTTGCTGTTTGTCAGTTAATGCCGGCTGCTTTCACAATACATGTCATATAAACAGGCCCCAATCCTGGAAGAGTGGATGCCCTTGGCAACAATGGAAATAGAGACAACAAAAAGGCCCTAACGCTAGTTCTGAAAGTACAGATGACATGTTCAAGAGAAAGCTGAGTGACTGTCTCCTTCTTCACTTTGTAAAAGGTCCCTTATGTCAATGATTCGTAAGAAGTCTCATCCAAACAGCAGCATGATCAAGAAAGAAAAGACATCATCTCAGCACGAGTCAGGTATGCCACATTTTCTTGTCAGTAAAACAAATTGTTTTGTCAGAGAAGTCACATGGTGTCTGTGTCCTTCTAGGCCCTTTCTTTAAGCAACAAAAACTTCCCATTTTAAGAACAATCTCTGTTAAATCTGGTTAAGCAGAAACTAAGGATTGTTACTGTTTATGAATAATTGTGGTGGTGTTATAAAATAAATGCTGATCGTTGCTGATGTGGATTGTTATGATGTCATGACGGATTACCAGGTAGGCACAGCACTGGGTTTTAAACTCCTTGTCTCTTTCCCCATCTTGTATTATGGTAGGACAGCATCATTAATGTAGGGTTGACAACGTGGTACCTATGGCCACTTCAGCAGATTCTGAGATCTGCCATGGGAACCACCAGCCTAACTGCTTCACT